>CM076088.1:26835129-29235129 GCA_038088585.1 Chrysina gloriosa | reverse complement strand
TGTCCAAAAATTAAAATCAAAATCAAGGGGAACTGAGGTGGTAGTAAAAGAAAGAAAGGAAAAGAAAAGGAAAGCCAAGCTTAGCGATTCAACTCCGATGCGTGGGGACAAAAACCCATCAATGCAACTATGCTTCTACTCGGTATCGCCGTAAAATCCATTACTAATAAAATTTCCCAATAAAAACCATCCATTAAAATTCCCGAATCAATTAAATTTAAACCTGTTTAAAAATTTACACCTCCCAGATCTCACAGTCACAAAAACGTGTCTGCTCGTAAAACACATGACCACGGAAAATGCCAAGATCGGAAACCAAGCGAGACGCAGAAGGAAGAAGAAAGAAGGACCTACACACCGCCGGCGTAAAATACCTGCGAAAAGGAAAGGACGAAAAGGAAGCACACGATCGACGTAAACGCAAGAATACAGAGTTATGCAAAAATTAATAAGAAATTGAAATTAAACATTTTTTTTAATTCCAAAACATTTTGTCTTTTAACAGTTTTCCAAAAACTTTTCAAAACATTTTTGAGGGTGCATGATACCCTCGAAGCAGAGGAAGGAGAAACCTCTAAGTAGCAAAAGTATCAAAAAATGTCGATAAGATAAATGTAAATTTTTAAATTCTGACCTTTTATTAACAGCATGCGAGTTCAACTTGATAAAGCAACTCTCCATAAATTTTCTCTTCGTACTATTTGTTTCTGTGTATAGAACTTTTGGATTGGAGGTGTGATTTGGATTCACAACGTGGTCGAACGAAGTCTATTAAGCCTATGTTGAGCAAAGCACTTTTCAGGTGTTGTGTTGTTTCACCTATGTAAACTTTATTGCAATCATTGTAAGAGATTTGGTAAACTACATTAGTCTTACTCAAAAGTGGAGTTTTTGTTTTAAGCTTCCGAGAAAGTGTGGAAGTCGTATATTCTGATTGAGAAGCCACCAAAGGGTTACATTTGCCAGAAAGTCCCTTATACCGATTGAAGATGGGTTTAAGGTAAGACATACTTATGAACTTCTGCTCCAATGACTGCGACCCATTGGTCATGATTAACATTATTAAATGTACTCTATCAAAAAATGATTACCCGCTAGAGTTGATAAAATCTATCATAAAGAAACAGAACAACTGTCCTGGCTAATAAAGTCAAATATTCCATCATTTTGGAGCAGAAGTTCATAACTATGCCTTATCTTGCTCAAACATATAAAAATAAAATCAAAACGTTTTCGGATAGAGTTAATGAAACATCTGCCTAACATTTCTTCAATTATCTGTAATTCTGTAATTAATGTTTTTCCTTGGAACCCCACTAATGACGCTCACTTCGCGCTCAAGCAATAGGGCCGCCACCGAAATTATACGCTATTTCATTGAGTTAGTATGCCGCTCTATTGACAGAGACGAATATGAAACCTGAGGTGAGCCAGTAGTGGGGGTATCGCTCGAGCGAAGATGAGCGAACTGTATTTCTTTATTTCGAACCCATCAGACACATGTACAGTGAGTCTAATATAGGAACACACTTCAAGGTCAGGTGCTTCAACAGCACACCAATTACCTGGTGGTTGTGATCGTGTGAACATCAAATACAGTTGCAATCTAGGCTAGGCATATGTCCAGTAGATCGCACGTCACACTTTGCACATGGAGATTGTTGTTTTAACAGCACATCAGGGCTTAAGGGCCCAGGGCTTGGTCGGAGCTACCGAGCCATATATATAGGTATATCCTACCGCTTCTGGCCTGCCTAGTTGGATTTCCTTATTTTTCGCAACATGTTGGAGAGGATTTTAAATCAACCTCATAGAATCGAATTAGCCTCTGCATGCCGTACACTCTGCTCATTGCCTTCATTCCGATAAAATTTTGAAAACAAACTCGTCGTACGGGGTTTTCGAAACTACTTATATGGCTAGACACTTAATTTGTTTTATTTCTTCATTTTAATAAGTGCTGTATATATATATATAAGCATAAAAATCGTTATAATAGTAGATACATTTTAAAAAGAAATGGAAACAGGTCGCGGAGGAAGTTGGAATTTCAGGTAAGTAATAGTATCATATGAAAGTAAAAAAATTATTAAATCTCTTCCATATTGTTATCTAGAGCATGAAAAATACGAAACCAAAGGCTGAAGGCGTTTTGGTCTTCTACGTCTGCGTATTGAAAGATCTTTTTGATTTGTCTATTATTTCGTGGGCTTTGTTCATCAGCTATAAATACGAAAAATACTGAAATATCACTACTTGGTAAGCATGATTTTGGAGGAATTTTCATTTTATTCTTTTTCATCAGTTGCCACACCAAGAAGCTTGAAAAGTTTTTCCGTCACTCTGTTTACCAATTTCTTTCCGTAGCCAAATATCTAAAAGTGTTGCAAATAGTTTAAAATGCCACTAAAATTTGTATAATTTGTTTGTGGATTCATGTAACTATGAGCTCTATCATTAATTCTCATGGTTATTGTAGAGGAGAACGCAAAATCTACATGGAAGAATTTAGAGAATTAGTTTTCTAGAAAGCTTGGCAAGAGTAAATCTGGTAATGCTGTTCCAGAAGTTATAACCTCATTGCCATATTTTGAAACAATATTGTACTTAAAGGGGGCAGTTTGTTCCTCGATATACTCAGGCTAACTTGGAGGACTCAGATTGTCAAACACAGCCCCAAAATCCTTAACAAAAGAGTAACACGAAAATAAAGCACCATGTAATAAATATTGATGTATAACATTTGTATTCCAAGAGCAGGAGACAACTTTACACTTACTAATATTAAGCTGCAGATGGTTCAACTAACACAATTCATCAACACTCTGTTATGCGTGCAAATCTTTCACATGAATTGTTCCTTCGAAACGATGAACACCATCTGTTTGTAGTACCTAATCCAACGTCCTTGAGGGTCCTTTCTCAAGAAATTTATTTGAAATTGGGCCTAATAAGTAATATAATTTGGGCTGTGTTAGTAAAATTATAGTCTATACCTAATTATCAGCCTGAGAGCTGCATTTCATTCTACAGAAAATTCATATTAGCTTAGTCCTTTGATCGATTAAAATTTGATATCAATTGACTTAATACATTAAGCATACTGTAAACGCAAAACTGTAAACTGGTATATACCTATACGAAGATTATTTCATTTCTTTCATAATTAACTGTGGTGATCTGAAGCGTTCTTTCAAACTCAATATTATTGATTTTTGAATTTTAACAATATTTGTACAATTATGCGTTATTCATATCATCTACGAATCCTTCTAAGTTCTTATCCCATCAGTCAGGTGCGAGGATTCAAGGTTATCTCGCACCTTATCACCCGTGGTAGCAGACTAGACCTTAACGCGTTAATTAACTTTGTGTGCGCATGTGGAGTTAACCGGGCAGACAAGATCGCCTTACTTTATTTTCTTTTGAACTTTTAAAATTAATTAGTTTGTATGTTATTCGTTTTGCCTATTAATCAAGCATATATTTATTATACCTATATTACTTACTGAAGCGAGAGAGAAGATATAACCTAAACTCTTCCCATATTTCCCGCCTCCTACGATTGCCGCCCCAGGCAGAGGCCCGGCTTGCCCGCCCCTAGCAACGACCGTGCTTACTGAAGGAGTAATGACGGCTGTACATTCTCTGCGAGACACCCCGAGACATGCCGAGTGCGAGAGTGTACAGGGTAGCTCTCGCCTCGCCAACAATGTAGGAACGGAATATCTAACCATCTCACATAAATGGGTGACTTCACTAAAATGCGCATGCGCCACAAGTGTAAACCTATTGGTCCAACAATGACAGCCATTATAAAAATTGGCAGTATTTGTTTTGCGCTGATTTGTGCGTTTTGTTCTGCACAGAGATAATACCAAGGGAGGAGGTGCACTCTTTCAGTAAAGGCCATGCACATGAAGTGGCTCCACCCACCACAAGAACGAAAAGTAATGGTAGTGAGGAATAGCGTAGGTGTAATGTACATGTCATATTTAAAGATAATTAAGAAATAAATTAAATGTCAGTTTATTAACAAAGCATATAGGAAGTTGTACATTTTCATTTAATTTTATTTTTATATTTACAATATTTATTATATGTTTCCAAACACAATATTTGTAAGTTGTCATTTGTATCAATATTAAGTGTTCCATATTCCGCTTACAATTAAAGCTAAATTTGGATTCCACACCGCAAACTGTATCTTTTGAAGAACACGTTTCTAATAGTAATAACAGTTGGAGAAATTCATTTAAAAAATAAATGAAATCAAAACAATAACGTACGTAACACCTAACCAACCTAACAATCTGAATCTTTTGACACCCTAAGAAAATACGCGGAAAGTAAACCAGTTATTGTAAATATTATAATATATGAAATATCCACACGTGAACAAATTATATTTAAAAACAATCATTTTTATTTGTGGTGTGGAATGAAGAACTGGTATTTCACTACAAAGTGATAATGGAACAATGGTCCATTATGTATTGGTTGTAATGGCTGTAGGAATTAATGCTGGCTGGAAAATACCGGTAGACTATTTTTTAATCAAAAGTTTCAGTGGGCAAGAAAGAGCTAAATCATTGAAAATGTTTCCAATTATTACATGAGGCAAATGTTAAAGTTCATTCGCTCACATTTGATAGAGCAACGTCCTATTTTAGTATGGTGACAGCTTTGAGTGCTAATTTTACATACATCAATTTTAGGCCGTGGTTTTTGCATCCGGTTACACAGAAAAGAAAATATGTTTTTCTAAATACATGTCAAATGCTGAAACTAGCTCGAAATGTTTGAGGAGATAAAGGTGAGTTACAGGACCAGGACAATGGACTCATTAAGTAAGAATATTTAGAGTCCTTGGAAAAACTCCAGAGAATCAGAGTTAAGGCCCGCAAACTAAACAACAAGAAAGCACTTACAGTACAATAACAACCCAATGAAAGTAAAGTGTTTTGTGGTGTTTACAATACTCTTAGATTATGTAAACAGATAAAATTAAAAGATTTTGAAGATCGTATGCCTGCAGCACTTTACTGTAAAAAGATTGATATGGTATTTGATATTTTAAATTGTAAAAACAGATTTTACAAAAAAGAACATTAATGTTCCAATATGTAAAGAAACAATTAATTCTTAAAATACTGCGGAAGAATTAATAACATATCTTGAAAATATTAAAGATAATACTGGACGGCGTATTTTATCCACAAACCGAGAAACCGGTTTTTAGGTTTCATAATTAATTTGCAAAATGTTTTCGAGTTATATCATGACCTAAAAGATAATATTTCATATTTATTATCATTTAAACTTTCCCCGGACTTTCTGGAAACGTTTTTTAGTGCGATTATTTAAAAGTAGAAATGGTTTAAATAATAACCCAAATTGCATGCTATTTGAAAGTGCTTACCAAAAGCTTTTGATACGATTGGAAATCAGCAATTTCTGTAATTCCAATTGCTTAGCGGATGATATAGACATTTTGTATGTAATAATAATAATAATAATAATAATGATTTTTAGTGTCCAACAGACCAAACCCATTTACAGAACATAGATTGAATACAAAAAATACATATGTAAAGAGCAAACTCAACAAACAAAATTATTTAAATATTAAACAAAAATAAAAGAAATACTGCTCAACGGACAAATAATAAAAATTAAACCTTATTAAAAAATATATCGATTACAAGTCTATTAGCATTGCGACACATTACATTAACGGGAGAGCGTTGCAGTATATTTGTTTTTGCAGCAGATAAATGGAAGGTGCAGCTATACCTGGTCAAACTGACAATCAATCCGATTATTCACTAATCCACACAGAAATCTGGAACACTGTATATTTTTTCTGTCCAACAGTGAAGGCATGCCATAACGAAGTAACCTCCTGGCTGGTACCAATCGCGGGATCAACTCCGTCAATTTTAAAAGATAGAATTTTAAGAAAACGTTGGTGTATTCGATCAAAGAGTAGACAATGTGAAGCATAGAAGGGATACCAAACAATAGCAGCATAATCTATCTTACTGATTACGAAAGTGTAATATACCGAATACTTTTAGCAGATCTACATGTTTGAATTAAGCGGTTACACGCATAATAAAACCAATAGTTTTGAAAGAGGAAGTGTAAACATTTTAGAGTTGAGGTTTAAAAGATTCCTCCGAATCAAAAAACATCCCCAAATCTTCAAACACAGCTTTCCTTTCAATAGGAAGGTGATTAAGCTTATAATATGAAGGTCTAGTTAACTTAGCACGAGTATAGATAAGAAAACAACATTTGTCAATATTTAATTGTAACGTGTAAGTATTGTACCATTCTACAATTATATCTAAATTACGTTGTAGATGGAGAATATCGTCAGCACTAGATATTTCAGAATATATATAAATTTAGGTCCTCAGCGTATGCTGGACCGCACAAGTAACTGTAAGCAGCAAATCGTTTTGTATAGAAGAAATGAGAGTGGTCCCAAATTAGACCCTCGTGGCACACCAGATATTGAGATGAATTCATTCTAGTAGAAGCCGTTATAGGATACATAACAAATTCGATTTTTTAAATATGATTGCATTAGATTCAGTACTGAAGGTGCAAAACCAAAGGCGCCAAGTTTAGATAACAATGTTTCGTTATTTATAGTGTCAAAGGCCTGTGAAAATCCGTATACACCACATCTACTCGTCCATGCCCGTCCAATACCTCACTTAAAAATTGACAATCGTACACAAATTTGTTGAAGTAGAGCGTCCACGAATGAATCCATGTTGGTCAGGTGACAAGAACGGATTGATATTTTTATAAATCTTGGAGTAAAGGATCTGTTCGTAAACTTTTGCAAAGTTGGAAAGTATCGAAATCGAACGATAGTTAGATAATAGTGATTTATCACCCTTTTTATGAACGGGACAAATAATAGCACGCTTCCAAAGATCGGGGAATGTCTGTGTTCTTAGAAATAGATTTATAATAGTCACCAAAGGTGCAGCAAATACGTATCTGCAATCGCGCACTACAAAGCTTGGCAACAGGTCAGCACCCGCAGTAAACTTATTAGCAAGAGTAGACATTGTCTGAAGCAACATCTCCTCAGCAATTAAAGGCAAATTAAACAAAGGCAATTCGTGAACAGCTGTGGGAATATAACCTTATCATTATATATACATTAGCAAATGTTTCAACAAAATACAATAGTATTGCCATCAAAAGTTTGCCAGGTATTCTTGTAGATCTACGTTTATCATTTAGAAGTTTCCATAGGTATAGTAAGTTCAAAAAGAATTAAAAAGACGACATCATAGAAGGTATAGATGAGGGTACAGATTTATTTATAGATATTGACCACGATTATACCAGCACACTCTGGAAATTAACACCATATATAGAAAATATAGTAGAATACATGTTATGTAGCAAAAGGAATTTTAAAATTGAAAATTTGTAGTGTATGTGTTAATTAATAGCCTCATCTCAGAATGAGATATTATTCATTAAACTGAAAAATAGAGGTTCCTTGGTAAATCCATCGTCAGATGTATGTTAAATATGTATGGTAGCAAAAACATGCATAAGAGAAAATATGCATAGGCTTTTATAAAAAGCAATATGAAAAGATATTTAATAACCATAGTATTCAGTAGAATAGGGAATGTATTTAATTCTGACGTTATGAGTACTCCTAAGTCCTAAGTCAAGACATCCTTCAAAACCATTGAACAGAATTATGTAAATGAATAATAGAATTTTATGTTAAAATTAGATTTCATCATGAGGCACGGTTGAAATCAAGTGAGAAAGATTCTTTTATTAGACAGAAGTACACGAAATTGGTCCTGTTTGAAAGTCACTAATTTACAACTCAGGTGATCGTTTTTTTAATTTTTTGAATTTGTTTACTTTTTGGATTTCTTTTAAAATTAATCGATATCCAGCAATGTCATGTGTTTAAAGTCGTACTTACCTTCTTATTTCATATTATTTTGTAATTATAACAACATGGGCAAAATATATTACATTTTGATTTACATCTTTTTCGTTTCCTTTCCTTCTGAAAACACTGGTCCATAATTACATGAGTATAATATTGTTAATCAAATACAACAATCAAATATTTGTAAAAATTATCTTTCAAAATCGATGCAAGAATAAATAATTAAAAATATAGCAATAAAACAATATAAAAGGAAGTTTCACAACGAAAAAAAAAAATTAAATTTTGGGTTTACAGCTTCAAAAGATTTGCATCCAATTTTTCTAATATGGCACTGATGTAAATGGACAGATTTCGTGTCTGAACGTGTGGCGATATTTAGTAAAAACAACAAGGGTCGGTGTCTAAATTTTCTAACCACGAGACCGAACTTATAATTTCTTCAGTTATATTCTTTAATAGTTTTTCTTATTATTAGCTTAGTTAATTTAAAGTTCAATATTGTAATTTTTGGTTATCTTCGTCTAACTTGTGTAGTTTCATGAACGTGGTGTTTCTGATGTAATTTTGAAGCCACTTTGAGCTCAAATTGTGATTCACATATTGTTCTGCGAGTGTTGACAGTAAACATTTCTTGTTAACTGGCACAAATTGAGCTAGTGTGTTAAATAGCGGCATTGCAATTACCGTGGTACCTTAATAGCAACATGACATACTTTGCAAAATCTCCATATCTAAAAAATGCTGTAATTAATGTTGATTTCGCGAAAGAAATAGCACTATTTTAAAAGGGATTTTTCGTCCTTAAACGACAAAACACTAAAATAGAAAAATATGATTCTAGTCGAAAAAATTCTGCTCTTTCCAGTGATATAAAAATAAATGAATTTGGAGTGGTCCCACATTAAAATATTTGACTTTGAAAATAGGTTAGATTTGGCTTTTAAGTGTTTTGTACCATGTTTGTGTTAATATCTCCACAAGTATGCGAGCCTTTGTTCTAATATTCCAGCAATATATTGTCTTGCCGGTGGGTAGTGTACTGGTAAAAGCATTTTGGCTTGTGCATTACGCCGTAACTTGAAGCCACTTTGAGCTTAAATTACGATCTATATATTGTTTTGTGGATGTTGATACTAAATTTTTCATGTCCACAGGCACAAGTTGAGCTAGTATGTTGAATTTCAGCATAACAGCTACCATAGTTCTGCAATGGCCACATGTCAAACTTTGCAAAATCTTTGTGGTTCACGCCGCGGGGTTGGTTGGACCTCCACAGAGTTGTGGAGCTCCAGGTATACGATACCTAGAGCTAAAACTTTGCAGAACCTCGTTTCAAACATATATGTACATCCGTATAAATTATCAGCCAAATTGTAGATGGTAGAGTGGGGACGATTTTCAAAACTGGTCCACTTGACATGGAATGACCCAATTGTGTTTTCAGAAATAAAAAAATAAATGAAAATCTTTCATATAGTTGCAGTTTGTAAACAATGTACTTTTAAGTAAATGTATGTCCTTGTTGAAAAAGAAAATATTACAATAGAAATTAGAAATTTATTAAGTGTGGGAAGAGTTTTGGGACTGACTTACTTTTCTTCAAAGGGTTGAAAATGTCAAACGCAAAACTACGCAATTTGTTGAAATCCCAAATTAGTAATACATATCATGAACAATGCTAGCAGTTAACAAACTATTATGCACTTTACATGCATACCGTATATGGTAATTGATTGAAATAAGAATGAAAAACCAGAGTTCTATGCTTTGCAAATGAACTTATAAGTCCATTTGAACTTATAAGCGAAGAAAATGCCAGTCTTGCAATGAATACTATCTAGTTTCAATACAAAAGCTATGCAAATATTTATTAATTCCTTTTACAACTGATAAAGTGGTAGATATGTTACTTACCTGAGAAATGACAAATGTTGAATGAATGAATATATCATTATAATATCCTTATTTAAAGTATAAAAAGCTTAATTACATTTTATACTCAATTATTTAAAAACTGATACTGTGAATGTATTAGTTTAAACTACAATAAAACCTACTTCGCATAATATTAATTACAAAGGCAACAGTAAATCTTAACCATACACAAAACAATGCCCATTCCTTTAAATAGTCAATAACAAGTCAAAACAAACTCATTTAGATGTTTCACACCAGAGTTTCTTTTATTTAAATATAAAAATCTGGAACACAAATGATACATTTATTCCTTACTATACACTTTGTTATAGCAAATACAAATCCTACTTCTCTGTTACATAGATTCACAGCAAATACAATACAATAATGTCCTAACCTTCATTTTCCACCAAATCCACTCATTAGATTTCCTATATTACCTAGACCTCCTGCTGCCCCATTCTGCAATTGTCTCATCATGTTCTGCAATCCAGACATACCACCCATTTGATGTAGTATTCTTGGATCCATCATCTTTGCCATTTGTTGATTTAATTTAGCCATTTGGACTTGATTAACATTCTTTGCCATATCTCCACCTTTGAACAAGCCTTTAATTCCACCCATTTTCTTAACAACAGCAGCAAATTTTGTATATTGTGTAATAAGATCTTTAACTTCTCTTTCAGTAACACCTGCACCTTGGGCAACACGTATTATTCGTCCATTCTGCTTAGTGAACAGTTTGGCACCATCACGATTATCAAGTTCATTATCACTCATGCTATCCATTATTGTCATTAGTCTTTTCAAACGAGCCACAGACTCTTGTTCACTGCCTTTACTCATAAAATCTTGGCTAAAACCAGGTATCATGCCCATAATTTGGGAAAACGGACCCATCTTCATGATGTTTTGAAACTGTTCATACATATCTCGCAGAGTAAATTGGCCGTGTTTAATTTTTTCTAATAATTCTTCATTATCATCTAATTTTAGCTCATTAACTTTATCAATTAAGCCTTCAATATCTCCCATGCCAAGAAGTTTACTAACAAAAGGTTTTGTTTTAAATGGTTCTAAATCATCAATGTGTTCTCCTGTGCCTATATATACAATACGACTATTGGTGGCTGCTACTGCAGATAGAGCTCCACCTCCTTTTGCGTGACCATCTAATTTAGTAATAATTACTGAACCAATATTTACCTTTTCTTTAAAAGCTTTAGCTTGTGCTTCACAGGCTTGTCCAATTGTGGCATCCATAACAAAAATAATATTATCTGGTTTTATTGCATTTGAGACAGCTAACATCTCTTCAAATAAAGATTCCTCCTGCTTATGCCTACCACTGGTATCTACAATAATAATTTCAAACCCTTCTTTCTTAAACATATCTACTCCATCTTGAGCGATAACAACTGGATCAACTTCTGTATAACTTCCATAAAAGGAATTCTTGCTTTCGTACAATTCTGTTTAACCTGATCATATGCACCTGCTCTGAAGGTATCTGCACAGACTAACGCAGATTTCCAATTTTTCTTTAGGTAATGATATGCTAATTTTGTGCATGTTGTAGTTTTACCAGACCCTTGCAGTCCTACGAACATAATTACATTTGATTTTCCCTTTACTGGTTGAAATGGTTTTACCGCTGGATCAATAAGTTTGATAAGTTCCTTGTAAACTGCACTTTGAATCATTCTTCGCTTATTGAGACCGCCAGCCATTTCATCAAAATCGATAACTGCTCTAACATTTTCACGTAATTTCTTTACTAAGCGTATATTTACATCAGCTTCTAATAGTGCTGCACATATCTCCTTTAGCATATCATTGAGAACTTCCTCATTGATTATAGTTGCCTTACTCAATGAATGTAGGGCGGTCGTAATTTTACGACCTAACTCTGCTAAAACCATTTTGGAGAATTGTAGTTGATATTGTCAATCACAAATCCTGCTGTCACATCAAATTTAAAACTTAAATAGTAGTATTTGGTGCTTTCAGTTTTGTTTACTAATATAATGTTAACTGTATCTTTCTCTAGTGATATAGTTATAGTATACAACTTTTTTTTTCTGCAATTGCAATGTTTTTCCTCACTGGTAGCTCCCAAACTTGAGCATATTGGGATCATATGGTACCCATGCTACAAAATATTAAGCCATCTTAAGATGTTTATAATACGTGGTAAATAATACACACCTGCGTGAGATATTACTAAAGATGTACTGTTAAATAGCTTTTCATAACACTGCGAAACATAAGACATCCGTATCTTCCTTTTCTTGTGTACTATTGGGCAACAGGTTTATTACACGTCTTGAATTAATAAAAACCTTTCTTTCCCTTTGATCTGCAACCCGTCACATTCCAACTACAATACGTGAACTGTCATCTGTCACCTAAAGCACCGAGATGAATGTGAGTCATCCTATAACTTTCAAAAGGATACATATTTTGGCTACATCTATATTTGCGTCATAGTACTATTAACAGAAATCGTGTAGGATTCTCTAAGAAAGTAAATTCAAATCTTAAATGTATTTTCAATTTCATATTTAACTCTAAACTCAAATGCCTTCCTATTTACTTTGATACTAATACTTTAATGAACAAAAGCGGCATTGATACTGCAAGATTTAAAATCAAATTCCTAATTTTACCTATAATATATACATACAAAGGTATAACATAATTGTTTTTGTGTACTTCAACATGATAATCCTAAATTACATTTTTGTTCATACAGAAGCTATTGCAATATCATTATATCGTTCGACAAACGAGTGCATAGGTTACTTGTAGTGTAAACAAGACTGACGCTCTCCCTCTACCGTTTGTTCCCACTTATCTGCAGCACCCGACATTAAAATTGGGAGAAGTGACAGGGTCAGTCCGGTTTACATAACTTATCATGCATTCGCTTGTCGAACCTTACATATCAATGTATATATGTTCCTGTTACACAAACCATACATACATATTTTAAATTTAAAACAAATTAGAAATGCATTTGGGTTTACAATCTCTGTGTTGTGCAGACATTTTACTTAGCATGAACTAATTAATTCATGTAAGTGTTGTAATTGCAATGATTAATTAATAGAGTTTGTTAAAAAGGTGAATGACGTGTTATCATTTTATTATTCAATGATAACTTATTATTGAATAATAAAATTCGGAGGAGTGACAGCGTCAGTCTGATTTACACTACTTAGTAATAACACGTCATCAACCTTTTTAACAAACTCTATGAATGAAGCAATTATAATTGTCACAATCTATTGCAATAGAATTTACATAAAAATGAAAAAGGAAGTCATAAAAACACATATACGGTGTAAATAATTATTTTATTACATTATGTATGCTACTATATTGCAAACCACAAACCTAATCAACTGCAACAACTAAAACAACAATGGCGTAAATGGAGTGTTATAAAGTCAATAACGTATGTGGTGCCATCACTTATTGCGGTAGTAATCTAAACTTTTCGCATCTTGACTGTACGTATTAATGGATTACTAGGGATTTTAGGAATCAATAAAATCACTAGATTTAAAATTAAAAAAGTTAAATTGATATGGAAGTTGGTTTGTCGTTAATCAATGAAATTGATAATCTACATTGTAAATAATCTAACAATAGATGTTCGCACATATGAGAGTTCAATTACGAAATTCGGCCATAATGTACTAATTGCGCATTTTTGCAGCTATATGATTCTACAGAAGTAGACAACATTATGGCCGAATTTCGTAATTGAACTCTCATATGTACGAACATCTGACACCCGGGCTTATATAGAGCTTCTATAGAAATGTAAACTACTTCACACAGTCGCACTGATGAGCGGTATGACCGCGAAACGCGGGTCTGCGAATAGTGAAGGTAGTTTTCTAATTAAGCACAATCTAAGAATAATTTTTAAATTTAACATTTCAGTTTATTCACTTAGAGCTAATGAAAACTACAGCGTGAGCAAAATTAGTTGCTAACGCTGATGTGTTGGTAGTAGTAAAATTTGATAATTTAAAAGAATGCATAACCTATGCAAAACTAAGTATCATCATGGTATCATCTCAATATATCCATGTAATGGTCGTAATGTTTCTAGTTTGTATACTACTTCGAAGATGCGTCGTAAAAACTATGTGATTCAGTGGTAACACATTTTTGAAAACAACAATGTTTGCCTTTCGTATTGCCAACTTAGAACACTTGGGGTGACCCACTCTGTATAAAACTATTATCAACTACTAGAAAAATATGTACATACATTTGTACGTATGTGATGACTTTTTCTAACAACTGCTATCGACTTACTAAAGTAGGCAGCTTTCCAAGGAAGTTGTGCAGCAGATTATCAAGTAAACACAAAATCATATCTCCACTACTGTGAGGAGGGAAATATGCTTTATTAATCACAGACGGTAACCGCAGAATATAGTTTTGTCCTCCTAACGACTCATCTGTACGGTGTAGTTATTGCTTAATCCCATTTTATCGATTTTAATTCTATAGACTAGTGTCTTGGCTTACATCTAAATCAGCAAGTACAGGGACGGCAGGACGAATAGCATCTCCATAACTGTTATGAGTATTTTAGACAACGCTCCAGTTATTCCCAGGAAAGCGAATTTCACCACGCATGTATTACAACGTTAAGTATGAATAAAACTAATTCTTAAATAATTGTAATTGTTGCAATTAATGAACATATCAATGCATCAGATGAAAAGGATTTTCGCTATTTCAAACAAATTATTTTATAACAATTATGTACCGATAAATAATGATAGAGATGTATTTGATATAAGTGTATTATTATGGAATAAAAAATTTTTTTAAATATTTAAAACTTTTGAATTTTATCACTTCTAACGTTTTCTATCTTGCAGTTCCTTTATACAAATACATATTTCGCTTTTTGTGAAATACGGGGATAATACAGGAATTTCTACAAACAAAAGATCTACCATATGAAAAATAATTTATTACAAAATTAAATGCATAATTGTGGGCCTCCTAAGGTTTGTTTCCTTAGAGAAGAGTACATACGTCAGCGGCGCAATGAACCAAATTTGGTGTTCTGTATACGTTACCATGGCAACCGACTAGCGAAAGTCAATGAAACGTCACATTTCGCGCATATTTTCATGACGTAATGTGCTCTTCTCTAAGGAAACAAACCCTAAGTACTATAAAGCTGATCCAGAAAGTAAGTACCGTTTGGGTATTAAAAAACCTTAGCAATTTGTTTTCATTTGCATTTTATATAAATCTTAGATAAGTATAATTTACAAAGGTCACGAAAAGTATATATATATATATATATAGGTACATTTAATTAATTGTTACTAGCCATGCTTGTACTTTATGACATAAAAATCTACACACCTTAAACTACACATATTCACCATGCGAATTAAGGCATGTGTTATATTTTGGTACTAATTGCAACATACCCGCTTCGTAGAATTCGGCCCCCTGCAACGTGAAGCAGTTTTGGACCTTATTCTCATCATTCATCATCACTAGAGTTTATTAAAAGGTGGATAACGTGTTATCATTAAGTAGTGTAAGTCGGATCGAATTTGTCACTCCTCCGAATTTTATTATTCAATGATAAGTTGTCAATAGATTTGTTCGCAGAGTAATCATAAACTAGTCAGACGTTATTTGATTAGCTAAAACAAATTTGAAACTGTCCGCAAATTGATATCGCAGCATATTATTGGCCCCGACTACTGATTAATTGCTGATTTACTTTGCGAACAATTCTATTGATAAGTGATCATTTAATAATAAAATTCGGAGGAGTGACAGCGTCAGTCCGATTTACACTAATTAATGATAACCCTTTTAACAAACTCTAATCATCACTAAGGTTAATAAAAGAGTGGATGACGTGTTATCATTAACTAATCTAAACCGATCTTTGTCTCCACTTACGAGCAAGGCGCGACATTAAAATTCGGAGAAGCAGGGCATCAGTCTAGTTTACACTACTTAATGATAACACGTCATCCACTCTCTTATCAAACCTTAATCATCACTTGCAAAGTGCTGGCCAGCAAAAAATTCTTGAGATGAGAAAATAAATGGAAGTTGGAAAAAGTAAAACATATAGTTCAATTCTGCATAAAAGAAAGAAAAGTTTAATTTCATTTCAAGATTCGAATTTGGGACTGTATTATCCATGTAATTTGTTAAGACAAATCTATAAAACTTAATTCAAACTCTAAAATGTTAAAATTTCATTTTACTACGATTAACTTAATAAATATTCAATCTCATATAAAATACTTTGATTTAGGATTTCAGACCACTCAAGATGCTGTGAAAATATTTGGCCAAAGTTGCAATTATAACGAAAATCGTCCATTATGCCATTCGCCATTATTTGAACATCGATTGAACTGAAATACGTCTCACAACAGCCGGGGTTTACAGACACGCGTTGCTAAGTTACGAACGTTGCGAGATGATATTTTACAAACTACATGATTGAAACTCGTCATTAACATTCTCTGGACCACCTAGATATGCGGTACAACACTTGGAGGATCGCCATCCATCCAGGGAAAAGTTGGGAAAACCAGGGAAAACCACGGTGATTCTTTTCTCCAGCACGGGAAAACGGAGAGCATCTCATGGAGCCCCAGCAGAGCTGACCGTCTTGAGGGAAATCGTCATCTGGCGCTCCGAATTTAAGTATCTCAGAGTCATCATGGACGCCTGGCTAACGTGGGACTCACATGTATAATAGGCGATTGACCATGCACGGAAGATGTCGCACTCGTGTAAGGTATGATGAACCGTCGAAACCCAGTAAAAATTTTTAAATTTCGTGGATAGTTTAAGTTAGAGTTCCGGCAACAGTGAACATTTCGAATGCATTGTGCTTAAAAATTGGCGAGTATGTCCACTATTGCCGGAAATATCAACTTAAACTGTCCGCGAAATTTAAAAAATGTTCAATGCTGAGATGCAAGATGATCACCAGACTTAAATTGACTTACGCATTGACCATACTGTCATGTGCCATATTGTCACATACAAAAATTCCAGATAGCTCAGAACAGGACGCTGTGTATGACTCTGGATTCCTCTTGGTTCGTCAAGAATGACGCCTTCCACAACGATATCGGATTGAAACTGCTTTAGGACTTCATCCAAAGAGCCGCTTCGCTAGTTTCAGCAGGGCTCAGAAACATTCTAATTCGGTAGTCTCCAAAAGCCTTTGATTACGACCTAAGAACAAGCG
The DNA here is from genome assembly GCA_038088585.1 of Chrysina gloriosa. Classification (NCBI taxonomy): domain Eukaryota; kingdom Metazoa; phylum Arthropoda; class Insecta; order Coleoptera; family Scarabaeidae; genus Chrysina; species Chrysina gloriosa. The sequence goes on along the minus strand of CM076088.1, from coordinate 29,217,976 downwards.
GCAACTCTCCGTCGACAGGATACGTAACCACCAGAGTAAAAAGTGTCGCATGTTCTAGTTCCTTTTGATTTTAAACCTTTATTTAGCAAGTTTAAAAACTAATTAAAGCTAACTTCACCACCTTGTCGACCGATTGTCACTAGCTTTCGCGGCAAATTCAAATTTCAAAATATTTCCGTAGCAAAGGATCACAAGTTCCACCTGAGCGGAAGGTGAATTGAGTAGTTGGAAACCGGGACAGGCTGCTCAGAGGATAGTTCGTAGAACCCTACACCCATAAGAGATCATAGACCAATACACTATCTTTCAAGGCCCGGTATATTTATTTGGAGGTGTTTCACAGTCGAATTACAGGTTTCTTCTATTATTTGTTATTTGTCAGTTTTTATGAAAGGTTGTGTTATTTCTCATGGATTTTTATTAAAATGTTTCTAACATCGGTATTCCATAGTTTACAGTTTCTATATGCTAGAAATGAATAAGTTGTGCGTCGTTGTATAGTATAATAAGTAAAATAGACAAACTCGTTTTTCCAAAGGCAATTTATATATGTAAAAAAGATTATATGCACATGCTACAATGGAATTCGCTAAAAAGCAGTTAGAGAAATATGGTTGGAAAGAAGGTAGGACGTCCAATATATCCTATAAGTCTCAAAGACGCATTCGTTTCTTATTAGAGTATTTTTATAGGTTATGTATCGTATTATTTTCATAATATAATTTTTAGGGCAAGGACTCCGGAAAGAACGAGGACGGTATTAGTACTGCTATCAAGCCCAAGTTAAAGTTTGACAACAAAGGAATTGGCCATGATGCTGATAAAGAATTTTCGTATGATTATTGGAATGTCATATATCAAAAGGCACTAGATAATTTTAAAGTAAATATTGTAATACAATACACCTTTTCTTCGCCTAACTTAATAAATAACTTGTAGGTTACTAAAGATTCTAAAGGAGATGTTGCAATGACACTGAAGGATGGAAAATCAATTGATGTATCAACAGGAAGTTACTTGAAAGATTTAAAAAGACAAAATATTAATTTAGAATATGGATCATTTTTAAAGACAGCTAAGCTAACTTCAAATGGAACAGTTAATTATCAAATGTCTAATATACCAGAACCTAAAGAGGAACCAAAAATACGTGCTTTAACAGATGAAGAGTTATTAGCAGCTTGTGGTGGTCGCACTGCGCATAAGTCTGTATATATAATTAATAGAGAATGTAGGTTTTCAGATGGAATGATATGAGGAAGATATAAAAATCTTTGTATGAACATATGTGATTTTGGCTATTTACTAGCTATAGATAGTAATCCTTGTAATTTAGAACTAGTCGGGAGCTGTGGATCTGCACTTAACGTGAGCATTCTCGTATTCTATGTTTCACTGGTTTTTGGGAAGTTTACTGTTGTTGAGAGAATTGTATTATATTTTTATGACAGTTCATTTAAAGCGGGTCTTTTTAATTTGAACTGCTTATAATAACTTTATTAAAATGTTGATCACCAAATAAAAATTAGATGGAGTATCACAGCTTAATACAAAGTTTGTAATATAACAGTACACTTATACTAGAGGTGTGATTTAAAACAAACTTGCTGTATGCGCGCGAGCCGACTTATGTACCAATGAATTACTTGATCATCTGAAAACCTACCAAGTCTAATAATGATATTAAAATCATACAAAAATGTAACTATATAAATTTTTCAGAGGGGCGAGACATGGTTTAAAACTTAGTGGTAAACTATCTAGATTGGAGAAACAAGAAAAGATGCTTTTGAAGAAACTCCAAAATGTCTCCTTATGTGATGAAAAAACTGATGTTGAACGTAAAATGAAAAAGATAGCAAAGCACAAAGAAAAGCATAAAACAAGCATAGAAGATGCATTTAGCATTTTGAATTTTGAAGATGATTCTCGCAGTTCAACCAGCAGTACAAGCAAGAAATATAAAAAGAAGAAGAAACGCAAATCTGTTTCATTTAGTGAAACTGTAACCGAGTATCACACTCAAGATTTAGATTCAAGTGTTCATAGTAGTGATAGCAATGAGGCGTCTGTAGTACTCACTATTATAGAAAAATGCCCTATTAAAGATGAAGAAACTCCTGCTAATAATCCAAATCTTGATTCAAATGTATTTGATGAAGGTGTTTATCTTTTCAAGCTTTGCTTAAGATAATGAACTAATGAAATATTCTATTTTAGGAATCGAGCAAGATATCGAAGCTGGTAGTTCTGAAGACTGTAATCACAACAGCTTTGAGCAAGCGCAGTGTAGTAAAACAGAAAGATTTTCTAAAGCTGAACGAAAATTAATGAAGAAGAAAAATAGAGCCACCATGAGATTTCTACAAGAAATGAATGAATCCCTAAATAAGGATACAGCAGACATTAGCCCAGAGTGTAAAAAATGCATCAAACGTAAACAAGATGAAGATTTCAGTGGCATAGCATTATCGCCCAAACGATATTGCGAATTTACAGGCAAGGTATGGGATAGAAAAAGAACAAGTATAGAAAGAAAAAGGACAACGATAAATCTAAATACCAAAAACACGTTGAGAAGCGAATAAATTCGATCGCTAAGTCGTTAGACAAAGTTTGTAAGATTACTGATAATTTGTGCTAATAAACAATATATGTTTATATAAAATAGTAACAACATATTGTTGTGATGTATTACTATTTTTATTTTTATAAAATATTGAAAATATTGTTGAAATATTTAACTCTGAAGAGTTCATACTAATTTATAAATGTACTTGGGTGTCTTATCTTTTCTATTTTGTCTTCAATAAAAATGTAAATGCTTAGACGTATTTTAATTTAGCCTGGGTTACATATGGAGAAATATTAATCTTTTCTGTAGAGAGTAAAAATCAGTATTTTTAACATGCGCAGTTTTGGAGCTAGGTTGGTTTCAAATGTGGTAGAGTTCAAGTTAAAAAATTAAATGATTGTGCGTTGAAATTACAACTAGATTCTTCTAGTTGTAATTTAGCAGCCAACACAAATAGATGGGAATGAACTTTTTCAAAGATACGTGTATATGTTTCCCCTTGAAGATAGTTTTTTTTTAATAAAGAATGGGTAACATGTCTGCTTTGTGTACAGAATTGTGTTTATTTGTGTGGATGTCGTATTCAGTTGTACAATAAGTATCACTAATCATCTCTTGGCTGTGTTCTTGATGTCTTCGAATTTATCACATAATTTTAACTTCAAAGGCGTTTGCCATCGCTTTTTGCAAATTGAATCGAACAAAAATAATGGTGATTGTAAGGATTGTGATGTAGTTACTGACTATATCACATCGGTAAACTCCTCACCATACAATTATTTCATTAAATTCGGTGACGTGGTCACGAGGAAAGCATCTTCAAACTGTCGATTACCGAATGAATTGCGATTTCTTAAATTCTATTCATGCAAACTAAGTATTTCCACTACTACTCACAGTCGTACGTTTCTACCTGGTAGGCGTGAAAATAGTCCTTGAAAGGGCAACCACGTCTCAGAACTCATAACTAACATCCACTCAACGCTGACCACTTCTCTGAACAAAGCTATTTACTAATTATACTTGCGAAAAACAAACTACCTGCTTATAATACCTGCTTATAAACGGAAATAGCGGATGGGGCCGATATTCTAACTTAGAAGTTCGTATTTTTACTATCTCCATCGCATCATACCACAGGCATCTAGTTCCTGCAATGAATTTACATAGTTTAGCAGTTTTAAATTTCCAATTTTAATATCATGCCCCTATTCTACCATAACGGCAATGTGCCATATGTTCTTTGAATCGTGTAGCTATTGCTTTATAGCATTCACTGCAACCAATTGTATAAATTTCCGACTGTTATCCCAAATTTGTTTTGTAGTTCGAGTTTCCTAATAAATTCTTTAGTGTTGTTTGATATCGAACACGCCTTCATGTTTCGTTTTTCTAGGATATTACTAACCCCTCTTGAAATCTTACGGTACGGTAGTTTAATGAAATTTCTTTCTAGAGTCATCGTAGAGACAAGGGTCGTTGAATTTCTTACGTGGACATTTCGTTTGATTTTTCCTAACGGTTTTTCGACATCTTTTATGTAGTAACCATTGTCCCTTTCCAAATATAAGCTATAACTTAATTCTGTTGAATTTTGAATTTAATTGCTACAAGAAATTTTGTATCATGCATTTCTTGGTGTCAATACAGCAAAAATATCGTCTCCCGTCTCTTCGCCATTTCGAAATTACTCATAAATAAGTTAGTGATGAAAGGAGACGAGAGATTTCAGGTATTGGCCTTCCCGGTGTATGTAAACTTTGTTATTAATTTGGTAAAAGCTTTATAATAGTTTTGTTTCATACAAAAGGAAGTTAGCATCTTATATTCAGCTATTATGTTGTCGATATTAGTTTTTAAAGAAATTCCACTACATAATCCAAAGGGGACCCGGCGATAGGCGACAGCTATTTCCAGGTACACCTGGCCAACTACAAGGATTGCTGTCGCTTCCCACAATCCAGCTGGAAGCCCAAATCCGCTCCTTCCGCACCTTCGGTTGAGAACAATTACAAGGCGGCTCAGCCGCCTTCGTAGGCTGCCAGTAAGGCCCCCAGGAGTTCTAATTCTCAGCGATTTTGGGAGAAAAAGGAAATAATCGGAGGTTACTTTCATATCGAGTGCAACGCATCAACCAGTCCAGCCAGTCCCTGCTGAGCTCCGTCAGTCAAGCTTTAGTAATTTGCTCAGTTTTCAACTGCTGTATAGTAGTTGCAGGGATTCATCCCGTAAAATTTGTGATAATTAAATTATGAATAGTTAACGCAAGCATCACATTATCGAGATTGGTCTAGCAAATTATGATTTTGTTCATAAAACTATTGTTATTCTTGTAACTGAATCACTCCTGTTACAAGAGTCTTTTCATTTGATTGATGAACTTAAGGAAAAACTTCAGAAAGTTCCTCAAAAATAGGGTAATTACAAAATTAAAAATTTAATGATATTTTAAAACGAAATAGCGATTTAAACTTGTTCCAACAAGCAAACCAAATTCTCAGTGGTAATTTTGATGTTGAATTCGATTTAAATCCGGAAGTGCTTTCATTAAACCATGTGGAACACTGTTAAAGCAATTCCAAAGGCAATATATTTCTACACATTTTATCGCCATTACACGTAATGCGTTCGGTTGTGAATTGAATTTTTTTTTCTGGCACGATAGAAATAGAAGGTTAAAATAAAACATGTATGTACTATAAAATAATTATATTTAATTTAAAATCTATTTATCAACTAATTAATGTAATAATCTCTGTACATAGTCTACATATACATAAACCTTTTACATTTACTTATAATTTGTAAGTGAGTCCGACGAATTAATATTTTTCTTTAAATACGGAATTGCAATATTAATCACACTATTTAAGCATTGTATTTCACATATGTAAGCAAAGAGGAACTATAAAGTAAGACTAAAGCAATTACAATGGCTGAACGAGTTGAAACAGCACAAATATGTAGTTATGTATTCAAAACATATTATATGTATGTCTCACCTGGAACTAATCTGTACAGATTTGGTTCTAAGCTGAAAATGACTAAAAATGACTAATTAGGTAGACATCAAATACAGTAGAACGTCAATTATCCCAACGTTCAATTATCCGAACTGGCTTTATGGTAAAATAACATGAAATCATAGCACTCCATGTTTTTACATAGTTCTTGAGAGCGGTATTGCGGGAAGACGGCTGTCTTTGGTTGCCTCGATTTTCGGAATTTTGTTGACAGAAATGATTAAAAACGAAAGAAAATTATGTATAGAGAAGTACTGAAACGATTGTGTACATTGAAATTGTGGTCACATGTTTCAAGTAAAACTTAGAAGATGTCGACAGAAAGGAAACGCGTAGTGCTTTCACTAAACGATAAATTGGAAATTATTACGCAGCAGAAGATAAGTAAAACGGGTCAGGCACTAGTTACCAACTTCTGTGTTGGTAAATCAACGATAACGGGCAAAAATAATTCTGATTCAATCACCAGGTATGTACTTAATTTTGACTGTGAGGAGAGTAGTTCATATCGTAAAACTATAAAAAAAAACCTAAATCCGAATTGTTGGAAGATGTTGCATTCACTTGGTCTTTGCAGAAATTGTTCTGACAGTCCATATCTGGGCCCGTCCTATGTGAAAAAGCAGTGGAATTAAACATGAAGCATGGTGGTGACTCGGTAATCTTCGCAAATTGTGGGTGGCTGAAAAATTTCAAGTTACGATATGGGATTCAGCAAATCGAGATTCATGGTGAAAAATGAAGTGCTGAGGCCCCAGCAGCAGTTTATTTTTCCGAGAATTTAAAGAGATTTCTTGAACAGAATGAATATGACATTGATTTTGTCTATAATGCAGACGAAACAGACCTCTATTAGAAAGCTATACCATTTAGGTCGTTGATATTTCGAAGAGAATCCACAGCTCCAGACTACAAGATCAGCAAGGAGCACGTCACAATCATGGTGTGTGCTAATGCAACTAGGACACACAGAATTCCACTAGTTTCGACAGGGAAATCGAAAAACCCGCGTTGTTTTAAAAATGTGAAAGTTTAGTTAATATACACGAGTCAAGAAAACGCGTGGATGAATGCGATTTTTTCAGGAAATGGTTTGAACATAATTTCATTCTTGAAGTAAAGTCTTTTTAGAAGCATTGCGGCAAAGAACGCAAGCTGGTACTCTTACTGAACAATGGTGCGTCACACCCATCAGCTGCATCTTTAAATAGGGTCAATATGCTCGAGATATAGTTGTTTCCCTCCTGTTACTTTTTTAATTGAACCTATGGACCAGGGCGTCATCGAAACATAGAAAAAACTATACCGAAAACAGTTCATGCCTCGTCTGATTTTAGGGGTTAAAAATGACAAAGAAACAATTATTTCTATATACAACCAAAATCGATTGAAAAGAGTGCTGTTATATGTTGGATTTGGCATTCCGGTGGTTCGAACGACAAAAAGAATCCGATCAGTTATTGCAGCTCAGAAGAATTAGAGACCTAGCTGTCACAAAGAGGAAGTCATCATTGAAGCAAATCAGTATTACGATTATCTTATGCCCAATTCATCTTAGTTATACAATTTATATATTTATGATATCGTTTATCTTTTTCCACAATGTACAATGTTAAATACAGATGTATTTTTGTAAAAACGTTGTTAATTATTTTAAACCTTCCTTTTTGTTTTCTTTTTTTTTTTTTTTAGTGAATTTTGATTATCGGAACCATTCTTTAGTTCACATTAGTTCGTGATATGTTTAATACCATATATGAGTTTAGGAACGTGCCCTACTCACATTGCTTGCTATCTGAACGGAATGGAGGGAAGTAAGCAACAGTGTGAGTAGGAATAAGTATAAGCATGTCTAGGTTCTAAGAATGTAATGGAAACTGTTTTAAAATGAAGTGAATACGAAGTGTGATCTATTTTACTGGAACCCATTACCGTTATAACAGTTCGGATAACCGACGCTCTACTATACTGCATTTTTAATTTCGCTGGTTTTCAGGGCTGTTGTTAACAATAGAAACTTCTTTCGAGTTTTGCCCTATTATTAAGTATTTAATATCGACGTGTCTTTATCCATAGTGCTACATTCTCAAAGAATGTTAAAACTGATTCGCTGCGGTCAAATCATCTTTAAATGTACGTAGGCGTGAAAATCCACACTTCATTACGCATGACAAAATGTTGAAGTAATCTGTTCAATATCTGTTTGAGTATTGTAAAGAAGTTGGTGGTGTAGATAGCGAAGAAAAAGAGAAAAAAAGCGACACACTGTACACCAGGAACGTAATTTCTACCATCAAATTGTTTGTCATAATATAAGCTATTGTTCTTTTAAAAGAACTAGATGAGATAGTGAATTACAATGCTTCATTTATACTGAATAGTTCCATTCTAGTCAATAAGTCAAAATAATGTTTGTAATTTTTTTCTAGATTATAATTATCATAATAGAGGTATCACAATAATTTTTGAAAAACTGCGAGTCTCAGAATTTTGACATGCTGCTAATGCTACCAACTTCACTTTGAATCAGGAGAGTTTAGTGCTGTATCATAAATCATAAGTTACTACTCTCAGCTTAGACAAAGCATGAGTCAGTACTTTCTTTTATGTAATGAATATATAAGAGAAAGATTTTTATCTTCTTATACGTTTAATTAGATAAATTTAGGAACTCACTTGCATGAGCTAAGAGTAGTAACTTGTAATACAATGGTAAACTCTCCTCATTTCAAGCGTACTGATATACCGCCTTAAAATATTTTTCTTTAGTATAGCTAATAAGTTGGGTTACTAAAGTAATCACATGTACTTTTAAATAAAGTTCAAACAAATTAATTTACTGAGAATATTAATTTCAAGAATAAATGTTAAAATTATTAAATAATGCCTAAATTGATTTTAGTATTTGACCAAGAGTGTATTTGTAATATATTCAGGGTTGCACTCAGATCTGAATCTAGAAGACCCTAAATTTCAGAATCAGAATCTTGGTATCTCTGTACTGTCTCTTCATTATAATTACATATGTACATCTGTTGGTTTCTTTATGAAAAGGTTCATATTATCCATATTGGACTTACGTCTTTTTATATGAATTATTATCATACGGTGTATACTTGGCGATGTCAAGAAGTCAATGCAACTTCGAAATATAGAAATTTATAGATTAGATGAAGTGAAAAACAAATAAAAATTTACAAATTGATTCATGATTTACAAATCTGAATTTAATAAAACTCTGAACATATAACATTTTGCACCTCTGAAAAACGCGAGAGCACAAAAGTTCTACAAAAGGGAACCAACTTACATGTGAAAATCATTTTAAGGGTTTTAGATTTGCACCTAGTTTAGGTACCCTCTAAGGCATGTCCAACAAAAGCTATTAGACCTTCCCTTATCTTGACATTCGAAGTATGCACCTTTGTCTCATAACAATTTCATGATTGTGACGTGAACTTCAGCTACCACTCCACAGTACTTCAGTTCTTTCGTTAATATTAGACATTTTCCAGGTAGTGAAGTTCTGAAGATATTGGTCAGCGGCCGTCCAACCAACAGCGAAACGGCTAACATGCGCTTCTTATTGGTGATCATAGTGCTAGCTCCACGACTCACTAAAGCCATGCAGCCGTTAGCATATTCGTTCCACGCTGCGATTGTTAACGCTATTAACCCCGTTGGACGTATTAGAAACATCTACGTTCACTTGCGATATATCCAGAAGATACTCCTGGATTTCATCATGGCATAAAGATTATTTTGATGATTATAATGTGACCGTGTTGGTTGGGCAAACAAGGTAGCTTGATACAATGCATGATAGTTACCAAGTGGCTCTAGTTCGACTCTGGGCTAAAACTATTATGTATCAAAATACTGAAAACTTAATTTCATCCCACTAAGCTCAGCCCTCTCAGAAGTAACATTGTTTACTTGTATTTTTGATATTCATTGATTATTCTACTTCGAGTATTGCTAAATTCTTGTAGTAAATAAATTGAAAAATATGTGTTTCTGTAACGAAGGCGCCGATTGAATTACTATGAGAAGTTCTGGTTTGTGACTGCACCAGAAATATTTAGGTAATTGCTCAATGCACATATATTTGACAGTTTTTTATCCATACAAAATTTCTGGCTTTCGATAAAAAAATGTTTTTAGGCAATAAAAAGGAAAATAAAGAACCTATTTAAATAAGCAGTCTGATACAAAATTGACTTGTTTTTAGATTTCTCTCCAAATTTTGATTTTCTCGAGCGTTTCAGTGGTACAAATTTAGATTGACATCGTACATAAAAAATATTAAGAATATGATAATACTATTTTTTTCATACCGGGTATGCCAATATTTCTCCTGCTCGGGAGATGGGGTCATTATTTTGACCATATTCATTTCACCGGTATATCGACGTATCACCTGAAAATGTTTACTGTGTCACTCGCAAAACGATGTACTGTACTGACGAGTCCTAATGAGGACGAAACTAATTAGTCTGCAGTTGCGTTTTGCGATTGACATAGTCAAAATTTCGTACAAGATTATTGGCATATGCAAATTGTGCTTACTTTGTAAGCTTTTGCACGGTTACTTGTTAACTGCCCATTAACGAACCTAATTTTATTATTAGGTCGTTTATAGAGAGTCCTCTACATTTTGTTTTAATAAAATTTTGGCTCTCAAAAATAGATTACTATTATATGCTTAAAATAGAATACGTGTATGGCAAAGGTTCAATTTTAAAACTAAACAATCACATATTATTTTATATGTAGCAATACGTAAATTTAATCTCGGATACATTTACTCTGGAAAGTTTACTGTTCAACTTTTTATTCGCTTTCTATACCAGGAAGTTGCATTGTCCGCTTGTTTTTACAAAGGTCATTATAAATTTGTGATTATATATATTGATGAATATATATACAGGCTGTCTCATTTCGGAGGGCCAAATTGAATTATCTCTCTTATTATAGAATATATCGGAAATTCGTTTTAACAAAAAATGTCATTTTTCACGCAATACAATATGGTTAAAACAAAATTCCGGACCACAGCCTACTTTTCGAAATATTTTCGAAAAATATGAAATTGGGGAAAACTTCGAGGCTTTGTAACTTTTTATTTCTGGAAATACAAAAAAACGTTTTGAATGAAAGTTGATGGCAAAACATTGCTCTTTCGAAATATCAAGGAAAAAGTGATGTAAAGTTAACATTTGCAGCTGTACTCTCTTGAACCGCCCAAAAAAATATATAGAATCAAGTAGGCCATGCCACTCCTAAATAGCCCCTGAATTGCCTTTATAAAAAATACCATACACAATAAACATATTTTAGTTAAGTCTGTAAATTTTTTGCAATTTTATAAAATGAGTATCAGAATATTTGTACTAGTAATCTAAAGAAATCAAGTACAAATATTCTGATACTTATTTTATAAAACTGCAAAAATTTCCAGACTTAACTAAAACATGTTTATTGTGTATGGTATTTTTATAAAGGTAATTCAGGCGCTATTTAGGAGTGGCATGGGCTACTTGATTCTATCTATTTTGGGCGGTTCAAGAGAGTACAGCTGAAAATGTTAACTTTACACCACTTTTTCCTTGATATTTCGAAAGAGCAATGTTTTGCCAACAACTTTCATTCAAAACGTTTTTTGGTTTAAAAAAAAGTTACAAAGGCTCGAAGTTTTCCCCAATTTCATATTTTTCGAAAATATTTCGAAAAGTAGGCTGTGGTTCGGAATTTTGTTTTAACCATATTGTAGTGCGTGAAAAATGTGACATTTTTTATTAAAACGAATTTCCGATATATTCTATAATAAGAGAGATATTTCAATTTGGCCCTCCGAAATGAGACAGCCTGTATATATATACCTGTAAGTATTTACTCAAATATATAGTATGCACTTGTTGCTAGCTTAGGTGAAATATGTTAGATCAACAATAATTGTCGAAATCGATTTGTAGTTCACAATTCTATAGAAAAAGTTTGGCACTCATACATCTTATACATTAATAATAAATTGAACATTTCATTTATTTACTGCGCGTTGAAAATAATATTCATATATTCATTGCACTTGCAACTTTCTAAGATGCAAAAGAACAAGATAAGAAATTTTCTTTTAGATAAACTAGTATGTTCAGTGCAACATAAGGTAAGACGAACTTAATTTGTAACTAACGATACGTATATTGGAATTGATAAATATGATATAAAAGAATAAAAGACGTTAAAAGATAAATACAAACTAACATTCATTAATAAAAATGACATAAAATATTAAAATTATAAGTAGGACACAGACTTAATATAATTAATTACTTCGTTTATGAACTACATATGTATGTCTTTAGTAATTAATTCCACACAGGAAAAGAATTGAGACAATACTGTTCTAAATACAATTGATAAAATAAATATGTAATCTTAAAACTATAATCACAGTATTTTACTTAGAAATTGGCGATTAATGCAATGAGTATGTTTCGTTAAAAATAAAAATGATACGCAATTTATTTGTTTCCAACGTTACTAAAAAAATGTCGTGTCATTACGTATCTTTCAATCATTTAACAAATGAATAAATTTAAAATTCTTTACATAAAAGGAATCACAGTCAATTTTCTACGAATAGCGAAAAAGGTGACATGAGCGATTAATATTTCCTACATTGTAAAAAATAATGCCAGTATACGCAAATATTTGAGTTCAGTGTCATTGAAGTTTTGTTATAAGATTAAAGATCAGCAAAAGTGAAAGAAGAACTTATTGCACTTTTTGTCTTTTACAGCCTTCCCTGTAAACACACCTAAAAACCATTTGGAGCATGTAATTATACACATTCTGTTTAGAGTTAAAAAAATTTTGATCTACACTAAAATGAGCGTTAAATGAACTGTGTTGGGTTTTTGGGTTATAAGCAGATTTGATGTTGAGTTCCTTAAAGCATTAGAGACAAACTAAGATATTCGACAAATTACCTTTAGTCTAAAATTGAATATGTAGATATATAAATTGGAAGGAAATGTAAGCTACATATAAGGCAAATATGTACAGTAACTGAAGTAATACACTGGATAACTCTGGTTACCGACTTCTAACCAATTATTATATTGTAAAAATATAAAATAATAATTATAAAAATCATTCTAGCTGCACTTGAAATACGTAAAATATTTCTAAGTTTCTAATGTTTATATAAAATGTTGTAAGCTGCAGCACTACCAAAAAGTAATGGTCACATTGAATATGGTTTGGCGTAAATAATAAATCGTGCGATTAAAAGAGGTCATCATACCTCAGTTAATAATTAAACGTGATGAGCAGCTTATCTGTGTTACTCCGAGAATTTTAATACATCACATTTCTTCAGTAATAAATTAATTAATCCTTAACTAGTAATACTGCATATATGAGACTTTCCAGTCGAATATCCTAATTCATGGTTAGTATTGCGTGAATGTATATGACAGATGAGTTGTTTCGGAAAATCATTCTTTGAAACAAACTATCAACAAGCACAGCAACAGCAATCACAATGTTTTCACACTATCGTCTTTTTAATTTATCAATAAATATAGTAATAAGCAGTCATAGGACAATTTTAGGCGCTCGTATACGAGGTACGATTCAAATCTTTATGCGATCCATTAATGTGATATATGTACGTCAAAACTACTATTTATATGGGAGTGATGTATACGCGTGAATATTGCTTACAAAATATGTGAGTCTGGGTTTAGTTTACGTGCAGTAACGTACGGCTCAACTGTAAGACATATATAAGATGAAGTTTCAATGAAATACAGTGGCGAGCGGATGTTTTTCTTTATATCATATTTACGAATGCTTGCGATATTTGTTTTTATTTTCAACATTGCAGACTTATGAAAACCATGAAATAATTATCGATCGCCTAGAAATGTCCGTGTTCTAGTAATAAAAATACGTTCTTAAGGGCAATCACATACATCAATATCTTTCCTTTCACAATTATGATTTTCCAAACATGAAAGAGATGTTGCTTCTAAATTAATTTCTAAATATAAAGCTTTTATATTTGGTTGATGCGCCATGAAACTTGAAAAATGAGTAGGGTGTGAACTTTTCACAGATAAATATTGATCAACCCAAAAATAGAAAAGAATTTACTTTTTGGCGGAGGTTTTCTCTTGCACCTTCGGAAATCCGTTTTACGAATAATCGCGTGCAATTTCCTAATTTCCGTTTCATTGAGTCGGTGTGTAGTGATTCCCTCCTCATACGTGCATGGCGTAAAATTTCGCTTGTGGTAAGTAAAGCCATCATGATTTGTTGGTTTCAAATTGATTGCATCTGACAATATACCTAAAAAGAGAAATAAGTAAAATTTGCTCATCCATACCAGTACTTCAATTGTTTTTCCTTAAATGAATAATATTGTACGGGAAAGTAAAAACTATAGTACCATTCAATGGAACTTGGCTAACGACGCTAGCTTTTCGAAACATTTACATCAGTTCGTATTGCCAATCTACGTACTAAATCAATCAAGACTGATAAATTTGACCTGTACAGTCGTTTATTCGCGGTACACTTCAAGGTCATCCGTATAAAATTATTTTAAACAAACTATGTACTAGACTCGTTATTTCCTGCTATTAATCGTAAAGGAAAACGAGGGATTAATTGTGGAAATATACATTAATCATTTTTACATCATCATTAAATATTTCCTGGGTAGTTTGAAACTCACAAATTAGAAACAATCGTGTTGGCCGTATTTATGTTGCACGTAGTGTAGACATATAATATAAATAATATAATATTTGAATACTAACCTGTTATGTACACGTCTTCAAGATAAAATATTGATTTGCGAAAAGATGCAGTATATAACTTAGGTACCATATCTATGGACATCACGTACCCTGTGCCAGATAAGTAGTTTGGATATTTAGATCTATCATATAAATATGGTGGAACATACCTAAAATATTTAAATCTGTTAATAGGAAATGTAAATTAATTCTAAGTCGCGTATTTATTGTAGGATCGAAATATTAATTGACAAACTTCTGCAGTCAAGGATAAGTGCATATCTATCAGGAAAGCATATTTTTAACGGTACGTAAAGTAGTATACATACATACATTAACATACATATGTATTACTGATGACAAAATAATTTTAAAATATATAATATGTTCAACCGTTTAAATTAACAAAATGGTGATTAAACTGAGGCCTTCGATTTTTTTACTTGATAAAGGACAAAGAATGTATGTATGTCTGTACATATAGTCATAATCATTATTCCTAATTTATGTTAAAGGAACAATCGCTATACACTTTACTTGTGACCTTTCTATACACATGTGACGGTCGTTGAACGTGAAAGTATTTTATATGCAACAAGCAATTTATTAATAACCTTTTAACGATACGCCGAACAAAACATTGGTAGAAAATATGTATGATAGATTTACGACGATTTATATATGTATGTATATATTTTATTATATTTCAATAGGTTACAATGATACAACAAGAAATTATTTTCACAACTAGTACAGAGATTTGTAAGGAAATTCAAATAATACAATTTTACCTAGGTTCAATTGAAAATATACACAGCAAAATTCAAAGAAAATCAAGGAAATAAAAGAAGGGAAGTAATTACCACTACCTAGTCGTGCTTAGGTATATACATACATACATTTTCTTCCTAATAATATTAGGAAGTGAATCGATATCATATTCATATATTTTATTAACAATATTATTATTATTATTAGTTAACATATATATTATTCAAAATGTCCAACTTTTACTTTGCCGCAGGCTTTCAATCGTGTCGGCCAGTTGTCTATAGCAGTACGTACCACTTCCAACGGTATTGTCGCCACTTTGACCAAATCCCATTTCAGTAACACAATATTTTTGTAAAGTTTCTTACTGACTTTCTCGTCTAAAGCCGACCATAACTTATAATTCAGGGGATTACCAGGTGTACAAGTATGAAATGCGGATTTCAGACAACAGATGAGCACCTAGATACAGTTTGTGTTATAACGATTTGGCATTGCGCCATTTTGTTGTGTCATCAACAAGTGTCAGACGCGCACGAGTGATAAATTGGAAACACTGTGCACAGTGTTGTGTTGTGTTCAGTTGAGTTGTGTTATATTGTGTTGTGTTGTGTTGTGTTGTGTTGTGTTGTGTTGTGTTCTGTTGTGTTCTGTTCAATATGTCGAAATTTATACCCAACAAAAAGCATTCGCGGACAGCATTAATTTTTGTTTTCATTTGAAGAAAACTGCTGCTGAATCATACCGATTACTTCGAGAAGCCTATGGTGAACATAATCCATCGCAGGATACGTGTGAACGATGGTTTCGGCGTTTCAAGAGTGCTGATTTCGACGTTGCAGACAAAGAACGTGGAAAACCACCAAAAAATACGAAGATGTGAAACTGCAAGCATTGTTGGACCAAGATGATTCACAAACACAAAAACAACTCGCCAAGCAATTGGACATTAGTCAACAAACTGTTTCCAATCGACTACGGGAGAAGGGAAAGATGAGTTGAACGACAGGCAAATGTAAAAGTGCAAAAACACATGCGACATTTTGCAAAACAATCATGGGTAGACCCAGGAGCACCGTCCACATGGACCCCAAGACAGAATCGCTTTGGCAGAAAAACGATGCTCAGTGTTTGGTGGGACCAGAGGGCCATGGTCTATTATGAGCTGTTCAAGTCTGGGGATACGGCTAATACTAAACGTTATCAACAACATCTGACCGAACTGAACCGTTCGCTGCTTGAAACAAGGTCAGAATACCGAAAGAGGGAACACAAAGTCATTTTTCTTCACGACAATGCTGCGTCACATATGGTAAAACCGGTTCGCGATACGTTGGAAGCACTCAGCTGGGAAGTTTTACCCCACACGGCTTACTTACCAGACTTGATCCCTTCCAATTACCACTTGTTTGCATCGATGGGTCACGCACGTGCTGAGCATCGCTTTGGTTCGTACGACGATATGAAAAAATGGCTGGATGAATGGTTCGCAGCAAAAGGGGAAGATTTTTACTGGCGTGGTATTCACAAATTGCCCAAAGATGGGAAAAATGTATAACAAACGATCAAGCATACTTTTAATAAAGCACTTTTTATCATTCTTCCGAATTTAACGTGTTGTTTTAGAAAAAATCGCATTTCATACTTGTACATCTGGTAAGATCTGCTTTAGCGAAGAGTCATTCTTTAGCAGCAATAAAGTCAGGTACGTTTGCTATATGTCAACGCTGCGTCGTTTTTGCTTTATGACCTGATGCTGAATCCTACCGGAATATTGTTTACCGTTGAACAGGGTATAGTTTAGCGGTTTTACTACAAGGTCTAGGATGTGCTGCTGATAAACTGCAGCAGGTCTCCCCACCTCCCCCGTTCACAAAAATAAAAAGACCCCACCAAACCATCACAGATGTTGGGTAATGACTTCCTTAAACGCGCGTAATTTTTTAGGATGCTTCCTTAGGGTTATGAACGTATACTCTATCGTCTTTCATCAACAGTAAACAAAATTTGACGATGCTGACTATTAGCATACCGCTGCGACTTCCGTTCCGCTCTTTGTTGTCTAATTTCGATATTCCAATGTCCCTGGCCACAATTCTTTGTATACGCCAAAGATTTCTTGGAATGCGAGCCTCCGCCGCTTTTAATTGTGCAGGCATCAACATCACCCTCGTATGTTTCTCTTTAGACTCATAAATTGCAATAAAGTCGGAATCTTCTTTCTTTCGAAAGATTACAATATATTTCCCGGATTTACCCGCATTTTTCATGTGGCTTCATTGCTTTTTGAATAAATTAGCAAAGGAACGTTCATCTGGCAAAAGTATACAGTATATGTTGTCTTTGTTTTTCAGTAACTATGACAGCATAACCATTGAAACGGCTGTATAAACCCCTTTTTGTTTTAATCCACTGTGATAACAATTATACAATATTTAAAAAATTGTTATTATCAAAATAAATCATAAAAATAGGAACCGATTGAGGTCAAAGTGTAACACTAGTTTGCTGACATTTTTACTTTATATGTACATAGTTCGGGAAAAACTGAATCAATGCGGCTTCAAGATATACAACGAAACTCTCTTTCTAAAGTAAAACAGAACGTGACTAGAATGGAAAATAGCGTTAAGGTTTATTAGGTCCGCGCCCTGTAATATATAGGAATTCAATCGCAACCGATTCGTGAATGGAAAGGCAAAATTTATTAGATCAACCGATACAATTCTTTGACATATCACGAAATGACTATCTTCGTTGGTAAGGAAGAATGTTCCAATACAGTAATATAGGACGCAATAATTATTTCGGACTCTGCTTTAGAGTTGTAGAAAATTACTTCTCAAGTGTGTGACAACCGACTTCCAAATATAGAAGTAGAAAACTCGTACCCAAAACTAAAGTAGCAGTTGCAAAAAATTTATAAACTCCTGGACAAAATTACCGCATCAACCATAACTTCTCATTACAACTTTTATTGTTTCGAAGTTTTACATCATAGCACCTACCTGATATTATAATTAAATAATTTCAACTAATGTTTGACAACTTAGAATGGTTTTATCAAAAAATAAAAAAACATGAATAAATAAGAAAACGAAACAATAATGTCAAATGCAATAAAAAGGGTCTCCATAAAAAGTTTAAAAAAATTAAAATTAAATCGGAAGTATTTGAATTCTGTTGCATTCACATCCTCCCTAACTCTTATCACTGCTTCCATTTATGTACGTATGCTGTTCATCAAATTATGAATGGTTTCCTGGGGAATATTCCCCCTAAGATTCATAGGAGGAGGTATATAGCGCCTAACTGATTGTTTTGGTGTAATGCCTATGCAATACACTAAAACGATCAGTTGAACATCTGTATGTTCTTTAAGATTCGCATCTGAGGTTCTTGGTGGCCAGTTCATGGTTGGAATATTCACGAATCGAAGGTAACCCAACGTCATCCTGCATAAGAATGAAACTGTCCCCGACAAATGGGGTAAATCTCATCTCATGCTCTCCTGAGACGTTTTTTACGCAGAAATGTGCATTGATGAACCTCCCCCATATAGAAACCAAATGCGTGTAGCCATCGAAACAAATTCGTCTATAGAACATGATTGATCCACCAAAAAATGGGATCGTCCTCTACCAGACTCGTTGATGTCAATCTGGTTAATTAAAACTAACTGTTGCCTCGCGTCCAGTCGCCAATGGTCCGATTTACGTGTACCCTTGCAAAATGCAGTCTAGTATCTACATGTTCCCCTGGTGAGCACTAATGCAATAGCTGGCCCTCTACTGTATAATTCACCTTCACTAACTAACTAACTTCTAACCATTCCTTCAGAAACTGCTACATTTCAAGCTGCTATTAGGGTTCTGCTGAAATCAGAACGCCTGTTTCCTAAAGCCACCTGCATAAGATATCGCTCAGCTGCTGGATCTGTCGACTTCTTACAACCTTGTCCTGGGATTGTAGAGTAACTAACGAGTTCAGTGAAACGTTTAACTGTTCGGCTAATTGTTGACTGTCTAACTCCTAACAAATTAGCCACATATCGCTGAATACGTCCATCCACTAGGGTTACTGCTTTCATTGCTTCATTTCTTCTAGCTGATTTCATAATTTTATTTTCAAACTTCATTCCCATGTTTATAATAAAGAAATAAATGAATGAAAGTAATGTTTCCTAGTGTTTTTGTGTGTGTTCTTTCAGAATCCGAGATCAGTATTGCGACTTTTCTACGAGAAAATGGCGAATCTATATATATAAAAACAAATATATGTATATGTGTGCTTTATGCATTCATCCGATCGCCATAAAACTTTCGGAAGTTGTTGAGTACACTCCTGCAAAAATTACTGGCATAGTGGCATCAACGAATTCCAAATCATTTAATGAACGTTTTAAAAAAAAACGCCATGAATTTCCATACGTGTGATACTGATCTCACGATAGGTGGCGCGCATGTTCGAATGTTTTTAGCATAGTACATATATCCTACGATAGGTGGGGCGCCTGTATACAAACAAATTCAATTCAATTGAATGTAAATAATGACTAATGATTAGTTTCAATAAAAATGACACAATGTAAATTGAATGTTATCATAGCGAGTTTTTTTAATTTCCTTTCTTCGATCGCAGCCACGCGCGACGGGTAAGCTAGTTTTAAACAAAAAATTAGAAAGAATGGTACATTTTCTAATTTTATGATTTGTTTCACATTGAAATTCTCGCTCAACCATCGGTGTACAAAATTGTTGAAGTTTAGTAGGAAATTCATATTCATGTTAATGATATTTCTATTCCAAAATGGTGGTTCGACCGTGAGAAGAAAATAGAAAACCAGTATTTTTTACCGCTATTTCACTTTTTTCAATAATTAACAGCTTTTTGTGAGTCTAAATGATAATTATTAAGTGAGTTTCATAAACATTAACGAAATATTTCTTTTAAAGCGACTAAAATATGCATAATTTTTCAATTCCTCTATGAACGCTTGGTGTTTATAAACATTATGAGTAGAATTTACCATAGTCAAATGGTTTAGTGACGTTTTGTCAAACGAAATTTATAACGGCGGATAAAATACAACATCACACAAATACAACAATATCTCATCATCATACTATTATGGAATAGGATAGATCGCAAAAAGTGAGTGAAATGAATGAATTTAAAAATACGTGAACAAGTAGGATAATATGTACTTGGCGACCGTAACTGAGAAAAAGAACGGTGAATCTGAGTGGTTTGAACACCCACTCTACAGACAATGCATTAATGTGAACACAAATATTTTTGCATTATGTACTCGTGAATGTGAACAACATCCAGTAATGTGAACAATCTTTTAAGTAAAAACTTCTAAGGAATAAATATTCACTTATTATTTGTATTTTATTTTCCATACGTCTTATATATGTAAATTTATAACCAAAGTTCGTTTTGTACATATTATGCTACCTGCTTCCTTTTGCACCAGGTATTCCAAAAAATAAAATTGTCGACTTGTCTGCTTGGTGCAAATGGTGAGAACTCATGTTTTTCAAGTCTATATACCCGTTATGAACAAATGGTGATAGGGAGTGTAGAAATTAAAAGAACACCAGCTTAGTCAATCGACAACTTTTGAGTGCATGTTGCTCAAAAGACGTGACAAAACTTGAAGAGTCCAAATAGGCAAGCCATTGACACCAGATCCGTCTCTTTTAGATTCTCACCTGTTTCAATTTCTGTAGGGATTGGTTACTGGGATGTTCTCGTAAATTACTTATCTTTCTTCAGGCGAACAACAATTGCTGAGAAGAATTGTAATGTTATTGAAGGGCTTCGAGATCATTTTAGAACCTGAACCTACATACAGAATTCCTTATGAAACCGTAAGGATAAAATGAGGAATTTGCTGAAGGAGCAGCATGATAAATATCGAAAGACCGCATCGGGACTAATGTAATCTCGAATGTCCATTGCGGAATCTTCAAATGTGAAAACACTAAAATTGCTGTGAATAAGCAGGAACCAAATTATAAACTATTTCCGAGAGCCAAGTATTTAACCTAATGAAATTAGGTGCGTTAATGGTATTATTATTAATTTATCGCAGACCGCAACTGCAGACTAATTATGTTAGTTTCGTCCTTATTGGGACTCGTCAGTACAGTATATCGGTCTGAAATTGACAAGCTATAATTCTCCAGATGATTTGTCGATAACCCGTAGAGATGGATTTGCCCAAACACGTGGCCCCATCCCCGAGGGAGAAAGTTTAATTTTCTTCACGGATTATTGTCATATGCAAATTGTGCTTACTATGTAAGCTGTTGCACAGTTACTTGATAACTGTCCATTATATATTATATAGAGGGTAATACAGATTTTATTTTATTAAGAAACCAAATTCTAGACAGGGCACTGTCGCTCTTAACAACCATCTTCATACCATAGGCATAGTGGAAGATCCTATCTGCAGAGCTTGTTGAGAGGAAATCGAAGCTTTGCAACGTCCTCGGTGAATGCCGGCAGCTGAACAGTATCAGACTTAAATACTTTGAATCTCGATTAGCAGTTAAAGAAGTAACAAAGATTTCCATCAACAAGGTGGATAGGCAATCTGTAACAATCTCCTCAGAATATTTTGTGCATTTCTGGCCTTTGTTTGGCGATTGACTTATCTTTTTGGATTTTCTAGCAGGCATTTATAAACTAAGAAAAAAAAAAGTGGAATAGAGAAATGCTAAAGACAAAGAGTTTTACAAAATCTTTCACTGATATACTTTTAATAAGAATAAACGATATAACACGTAATTCTCTTGATAATTTATTTATGTATGTTCTATTAACGAGATGCACGTAGTTACCTAACGATAAATCTTTAAATACGCAATCTTGTTCATTATACTACTACTACTCTATTATTAGTCATGGGAAACAGCCAAGACCGCGCAAATGTTTATTGTTTATGCCTACTTTGTAGCGGAAACGGTATCTGTACACCTGTGATTCATTTAATAATAAAGTACGTGGATGTAGATATTAGGATAAGAAAGAAAATCAATACCTTAGTAATTTACTTGCTCGTAGATACGATAAAGCTCAAATGCACGCGATGTGCAATAATAAACGATTTCACCCTTTTTAACTTTACGAAAGAGGAATGATAGCCGATTACTTTGATTAGCATAGATTTTCAGAAATCTATTTTACATTTACAAAAATATTTCCAATTTTCAATCTCATGAAATTGCAATACATTTTTCCAGCGATGGTTTAAAACTTTGATTCATTAACTCCTTCTTCAAGATTTGTAAAATAACTGTCAACAACTATTTTGATGAAAACTCTTGAGCTTTAAAAATAAAAATCTACCAATTGGTTAATTTTGAATGATTTAAAATATGATGTCCAAATTATTTCGTTTCGCACTAAACTCAGTTGTTTTTAATGAATATTTATCGATGGAGTGATATCACGATTTACTCCAATCGTTTAATTTGTTGTTCTTTGCCAAAGAGTAATTTCACGTAGCTTTTTCGAAACCAAGACGTGAATAGAATCAGCCATCATCAGTAACGCCTGGTCCCTCCACGATCTGTATTTTGTAGAATCGATCCATAGCAATCGTGGTTTAAACACAACTCAGCTCTTAAGTGAGTTTGCTGCTACTACCGAAACGCTGGACTCAACGCAAACTATAAGAAATTGGCTTCATGACGTGAAATTGTACGCATGACCGGGGGTGAAACCTTCGTGGAGAATGAAGATAGAGGCGCATAGCAACAGATAGAACATAGAAGATGATGATTGCAACAAACCCACAGTTTGTTGGGAAAGGTCAATGAAGATAGGGATGTCATAGTATAGGCCAGAATAAGATAACAGTTACGGGCATATTAATATCATTCTGGATGGTCCTCGTAACACATTGAGTGTACAAGTATAAGTACAATCTACGCAGATACAATATCAAGATGGGCAGCGAAGGTGTTTACGCCAAAAAAACTCAATTCGTTCTTCACTATTCTGAAACAATTTTATAATCCCAATCCACATCGGGCCCGTATGGTTGATAAATTGACAGGATCAAGTGGAAATCACTGGCCAGCAAATTCCCCTGATGGTAAACCAATCGGACATCTTCGGGATGGATTAGGAAAACGCGTTTCTGCCCAAAATATGCTTCTACGGACGATGTCTCGAAGATGCGCAGCCTTTTGAACCGCCGGTGGTAATTCACGCGTATGAAGTCCTTTGTGTTTCACATTTTTGTAATCATATATTGTTTTTCAGGTTGCAACACATCAGTCAAATGTATGTTCGTAGTTTTCTGGATACAGTTACATGAGATTTAGCATCGCTTTTGGCACTTAAATGCGTACTCTCATAATTATTCTTCCGAATAAAAAGGTAGAAAATAGCTCTCCAATGAACGACCTACAACCGAGATCCGTTTATTAAGCAACTCTTACAGAAAGTTATGCAATGGCTACACTGTAGAACTACACTGCATATGTAATGCAATTTTATTTATTTAATTTTGAAATTCTTGAAATTAATTTTCTATTAATTCTTCTTCTTCTTAAAATAGAAGGAATTATTTTGTCTTATTTTATAATAATTCTTTTTATTAGAATATGATATTTGAAGAGCAATATCAGTGCTTGATGGAACATATACAAGGTGGCGAAAAGTTCTCCTTCGATTTGCTAAGGCAATAACTTGGTTCCTAAATAAAACTAATCTATTCTGTTGGTTAATTATATTTATTTAGACCTTGATTTTTTTCCCTTTAAGTCGCGAAGATAATATCGGTCAAGTTGCTACCGCCAGAGTTGATACACGTTTCGACTTGTTTTACAGCACTTTGCATGTTCTGTCTCAAAACTGGTGGCGATAAATCCTCCTTCCGAGTTCTTGTCGGATGTTCTCCTTTAGAGCTATCAAGGTCTCTGGCTGATTCCTATAGACCAGTGATTTAAAAAAATCTCAAAGAAAGAAGTTTGGAATGATTAAATTAGGCGATCTTGCGAGCCAGTGCAAATCGCCAAAATGAGAAATTACACATGTTTTCTAAACGCAATTAGTCAATTTGTGGCAGCATTGATCCTGCTGATCATGTTTCTGTAGCGCTCGCCAGTCACATTAACACTGTTACCGACGCCATCCTCAACAAAAATATGGGCCAACCGCTTTTCCTAAATAAACGCCTACCAAAAAGTGACTTTGAAAGGATGTAATGGCTGTGAATTAATTTTTTCGAGCACCACAAGCGATAATTTTGCTTATTCACGCATCCACTGGCTGTACTTTACACGCGATTGGCGGTCTACAGGCAATAGCTGGTGCACCGCTTGCACTTTATACGGAAACATCAAGTTTTTCACCAAACTTCGCTGTAAAGACCGCCTAATGCCCAATTGTGTAACTCGTCGTGTGGTTGATGTTTGGGGGTCCTCTTGAACATTTGCCTCCACAGCAACAATATTCTCGGCCGAACGGCTCACACTAAATCGAATAATGTAATCTGGAGGAACAAAATTATATTTCTAATTATTAAATTCCAGATATACACATTTATTTACCATACCCCAGAGATTATGAAACCGTAATGGGTTTTTCCAAATACCTTTTAATTATATGCAGGTAACTAATCTTACAATTGCTGTGATAGGGATTTTGAAAGTGTTTCAAAGTGTATTGTGTAATAATTACTATAATGAAGACTGTAGAAGGTACATACTATTTTTCTGTGTACGTTACATATTTATACGATCTTTCGTGATTTTTTACAATTTATTTGTTAGAAATGATGAGTTCATTTTCTCTAGAATAAAATTCATTTTGCATATTTCAATAGAGATTTTATTATATTGTATCGAATAGTACCGGCGGTCTGGTTTTTAATATGATTTAGTATTAATTGTCTGGTTTCTTGCTGTATGAAATTTATTTTGCGTTTCTTCGCTTTAACCAGATTTTTGTGATTTTTCAGAGAGACGCTTCCAAATTTTGGGATCAATGGATTAGACACAAGAAAAATGACCGGGTAAATAAATTATGCGATTATTTATCAGAAAAATTCAATTTAAGCAACCTAACACAGCGTTCCTTACAACAAACAAACAATTCTGTGAAAATGTTGCAAAAATTTTTTAAGGACTTTAAAAAAAAATAATGAATAATAGTGGTTGAGTACAGGAAGTTTTATTTTTAAAATAGAAATTTTCCCGAATGTATCAGATGAACTACAATCTAGAAGATCAACAGGAACTGGAAGTTCCAAGTTGGAGTTTGAGGACGCTTCACTTAAGACGAAAAGAAGGCGAGTACAGGAATTGTTAGAATCCCACACAACAAGCGTATTAACTTTCGCTACGGAAATGTCTGTTCGTGCAAATTTCATCAAAGAACAAGCACGTCACTTAAACGAGCTAGCAGAATAAAACAAACTCGTATTGATGAGTGCATGAGAAGACTAAGTAGTGATGAAGCTTCAGCATACTATGTGGACTCAAAATCAACTTCGCATTCCTATAAGGTTACTCGAAACACATACAGAAAACCGGTCAACTTGTACTTCCACCATACTACGCTCTTCAAACAGTTTTTGTCGGTTACGGACATTAGAGCAGAAATTAATCTCTAAGGAATTTTAAATTTAACAGCTGAACAACTTGTCACCGTTCAAAGTAAAGTTAATTAACATTATTATATTAATTATAATTAATTAATAAGCAAGTGGAGATTTAAACAAAAATTTGCTTCTGAAAATTCTCACGACAAATATTTGTTCGTGTATTCCTTCGTTTCTATTAAATTGTATAAACTTGATGAAATCGAACAGTGCGGCAAAATCCAAGATCAGCTTCCATAATGTTCTGCCGTCTTATCAAGTTTATATTTATGAAAGAAAACGATAAAACTATAAAAATAGAAACAAACATTGTAAAAGATGAAATTACTAGTTTGTAATCCACCAAAATTAATCTTGAAGATCAAGAAATTATTATAAATCAGCAAGTTATTATTTATAATGGTAGATAGTAAAGTATGCAATGCAATGAATGAAACACAGCTACACAAAAATTGATATATCAACAAAATCCTAAATTTAGAGATTCACAAGAAAACTATGGTTTCCGTCTACCCACCCTACATGCATGGATTAGGTGTGTGGAATGTTTTCTACATATCAGTTACCGATTAAATATTAAAAAATGGAGAGCTGAGATGGATAGTAATAAAAGAAAATGTGAAAAAACCAAAGTTGGAAATTGAAGCTCGTTTTGAAGAAGAGATGGGGCTAATTATAGAAAGACCAAAACCTTCCTTCGGCTCTTCAAATGATAGGCAATACAGTTAGAAGATTTTTCAAGAATGCTGAAACTAGCGCCAATACAACTGGAACAGATGTAACATTAATAAAAAATCTGCGTTATATTACAAACTTTGGCATCAGGTTACGGCACAAACTGTACAAAATTACAGCAATTTACAGAAGAAACCAGGAAGCTTTACCTACATCTTTATCCATGGTATTACATGCCCGTTACTCTAAATTTTATTGCATAGTACCAATATGATAAAACATACTTTGCTTCCGAAGAGGCGCATAATAAAGATTGCCGCGGATTTAGAGAACGGCATACTCAAAAAAAAAACCGTATTTCAAGTAATACAGATTTATTATTAATACGAAAGCTCGGTGCATATATCCAAAGCAATTTACAACTTAGTGTACAAAAGCAATCTAATCGAATTATTGGAAGAAATCTTCCCAATAAAATTGTAAATTTGGTGATAGTAATTTTAGGTATGTAATGTATCGTGAAACTTTGCGTTAAATATGGAAGAAAACGCTTCCATGCAAAAATTTCTTCGCACTCTTGCTGCAAAATAATTAAGGGACACATCATTTGAAATTGTTTTAGTTGAATTCATTCTCACGCTTTTTGAGAATAATGTATATATACATTGTTATAATGTAAAACTTTGAAAACTTGTTAAACTTACAAACATACAGCTCCCGCAATATAAGTTGGCGAGCGGTGGAGATGCGCCGTAAACGTATTTAGGACACGAACCTCCCACCTGTCTGATTCAGATAGTGCATAGGAATTACCATTGTCGTATCAATATGATTTCCGTAGGGAAAGGACGAATGATAGGCAATCTATCCCTCCTCTATCTGCGCGAACTCACTCCCACCCTTCGGCAACTTATATTGCGAGAGCTGTACACTACCATTCATCATTCAAGTATTTTGGCACCTCAAATTTCAGAATAAATCATTAAATATTTAAAAAGAGGTATTAAAATATGTATTAGGTATTTAAGTATATAGAAATATACTTTTAACAATTAAAATTATTTATTTGACTTAAATTTTACATTCGTCTGTGGCCTCCTCTACTTTTAGTGATTGCGTCGCATAATCGGGTTATCCTTGCAATTAATTTTAATAATAATGTTTTCGGAGTTATTCGAGCCCAGGCTGCCTGCAGTTTATTCCACATGTCATCTGCTGAAGTTGGAGCAGTTCTTTTTCCCTTCCCGGTAGAGTTCTTCCTATAATAATTCGATGGGATTCAAACGCGGGCCCTTTTTCATGATTGTTAGTGTCCCTTCCTCTTCCAATTGTTCTAAATAATGCCTGCATAATTTTAAAGAGTGTTTTTGGTCCTTGTATGGTTGGAATATAAAATTCTTATACCAGAGGGTACTGCATCTCCGTCTAAGATGCGTTTGTATTGCTCTTTTCTCGTTATTATGCCTTGAACTTTTACGAGATTATCTGCGGATGTATCAGCAAAACAGCCGCAAATCATTACTGAACTACCGCCGTATTTCACGGTAGAGACTGTGCATTGCTCTAGTGCACGTTCACCTATAAATCTTCGTATAAACACTCGTCCCGAAGCGAAAATCTCGATGTTGGATTCGTCGGTCCACAATAAGTTGCTCCAATCTTTTACCGTGCAATTTCCTTATTCACGTGCCCAGTGTAAGCTATTTTTTTATTAATTTGACGAAGCATATGCTTTCGCATCGCAATTCGTCCGTGAAGGTCAGCTTTTTGCAAACGGCGTTTAACCGTGGACACGCTAATCGGCTTCGGAAGTACCGTATTGATTTCTGCGGCATTTTCTGGAGCTGTTTTTCTTCTATTTATTATATGTTGAGCTGATATTGTCGCTCTTAGTCTACCACTTATTTTCTAGCAATTTGAAGATTGGTTGTGCCTAAGTTATGTTTCGCTACTATCGAAGCACGCGTTTCAACACTAATTTTGTTCCTTTTTGGCGCGTTTTAAAATTTTAATCGAAATTATAGATACTGTTCGTTGAAGGATGTTGTCGCAATTAATATGGAACGATAACTTTATTATAGCTTCATGATTCATAGTAAAATTAGCAATTGTTATATTTTTCCTGGAATTTCAAGGAATGCGGTTTTTGTTGTTGCTAAACCTGCGGTTTAGGACGGTATTACCTTTCATACTGATAACAGAAGTAAACAGACCGATAGGTACTATTTAATGAATTTAAGTGGATCTTACTGATTATTAGTTATTAGCATACTATTCAATAATGCTGGAATGTGTTTCTCGCATGTAATATATATTGGGTATTAATACGACCAATGACAGATGGGATACAAGCCCTGAAAATTAAGTACCCGAATAAGTGTAAAACGTGACAGTAAGTTCATACAAAGCATGTGAATCTCGTAGCTTTCTCATTAGAAATGATAACTTCGTCGAAACACGGAATTTAGCCAAGCACGCGTAGTATGACTCATTTATGTTATTAATAGTTTAGATTTTACAAACAAAAAATTCCAAAGATCAAACGTGGATTTATAAACAACTACTTGTACAGGAAGTTGCAGGAAAAAATTGCACTCTCCAAGACGCGGCAAAACAAAAATTTTGGAACAAATCCAAAAAAGATTTATGTATATCAAAAGTAATCAATTTTTACGCAATACTCGTTTTTTAGATTCTAGTTCTGTACAGGGGTGGCAATTTCTTGATCAATTGAAAATCGAAAAAGTTTGAAAGAATTAAAACAGGCATGGGTAACCTCCGGGCCGTGGACCACATGTGGTCCTCGAGTAAGATTTGTCCACCATTGCATTTTTCCGTTACATATTAGCACGGCCCATTAAACTTGCTTGATAAGGATATGTACATTTTTCAAGATTACTCGCAGCATAAAACATTTTTTGCCCGCCTACAAAAAAAAGTTGCCCATGCCCAAATTAAAAGTTATTACATACATTCCGTTTGCTATAAAAATCATTTGATTTTTTCAAACTTATATTTTTAGGGATTTGTCAGAAATGAAAACTTTCTTTGGGATACTATCTGTATCTAATACCACTACTTCCTTACACAACTAAAAATATACTAACATCGTTCTAATGAAATTTAGTAATGTAAATAACGAACATAATTACAATATATCGAAAAATTCCATTAAGGAAACATGTACTATTCCCATTAAGATTACTTATATATATATATAAAAAGAATTTCACATACCATTTGCTGTTACGATTTCTAACTGGTATAACATTTTCCATCAGATAGCCAACTAACAAGCTATTAGTCCCATTTGTACGCAAATAATTGATCAGTGGCGGCATATTTACATAAACATCATCGTCAGTCTTCATCACATATTTCACATTATCCAAGCAATGACCATTCATCAACTTCAACATCATGAGCGTTTTAAGGGTGAGATTATTGTACGAATCGAGAAAACGCTCTTGTATGACGTCGCCTTTTTCCGTAAACTCCTGTTCGATTTGTTCCTGTTAGTAAGAGGTAAATTTTAGAACAATTACAATCACTTTCGGTTATATATAGTACGATGATTAGAAATCAATCACCGATCATGATTACCTGCATAGTCGCGTTAGTCACCTGGCCTAAAAGGAAAAAAACTGTACGGAAAAATTCGGATAGTTGCTGTTAAATGCCCAAGTTTCCCTAATAGCGTTTCGATGAGCAACATTACCGGGTGACGAACATATTACGACAATTAAGCTTAGGGGAGATGAGCAGAATTTTTCAGGTATTAATACTGTTGTTACGTTTTCGGGTTGGATATATAAGCTGGTGTCCCTAGACGTATTGTAGTCCCACCCTTCTACCGTACCTAAAACAAAATTAATTTTAATTCATTAGGCATTATCTTATCGAAGTTTTAGGTGTAATTAAAAGTTAATTTGGTTAATTAGTTACAAAAGATATCATGTCGTTATGAACAAAAAACAAGACTATGTACATATGGTTTTATATTCCATGCAAATCATAACAATTTTATGTTTTGGGACTTCTTTAACATTTTTGAGACTGTCAGCAGTCTGTTAACAGTTATTATACGTACATACAAAGCTATAAGTGCAATGTTATCAACCAAAAGGCCTTAACTGCAGTTCAAAGTAGTATGAGGGTTATATTAAAGAACGGCATATTTGCAATTTATACATTTCCTTTTACAAATACAAGTTGAAGTCAATCATTACGTTTTTTGCAATGTTGCAATTGTTCTAGTTGTCCAAACATTATTTCTTATGGAAATCTTTTTTGTTTTATAAACATATTCATATTTAAATAGTTGGTATCGCTTTATGATACTAATAGCTACTAGTCTTTCATATTATACAAAACGTGGACTAATGACAGAATAAATTAATACAAAAATAACAGTAGAGATGTATATACAATATTTCTACGGATATCTAGCTTAAATTCGATAATTCAGACATTATCTGAATAATTGTGACCTCTTATTTTTTTTTTGGTTGATATTTCAGTAGTGAAATATTGCGAATTCTTTTTAAATGCCAGTTAAAATGAAAATTTAGTATCAGCGATAAGTATTAGGCAATTTTGGAACCAAGTTTGTTTATGAAAGGAGGCCAAGTCGATGTTTAACAGAAGTAACTCTTCTGCTAAAATATTTTTATTTGAACAGGTACCTAAATTATCTTGACTATCACTGACAAAACACAACTAATAGACAAAGCCAAGAAATATAAAGCACCTTTTCGCAACGAAGCAGTATTGGCACTCTTCGTAAGCACACTATTTAACCAATGACAACATGAAAATAATGCCGGCAAATATGCACATATTTTGGCAACCAAATCATCATTCTCTTCGGTGACGAGAACATAAAGTAATCAATAGATTCTGGGATGGTTATGATGAGACTGATATAATTTATGGTTCATGAAGCTGCGAACACAATCCTGTAAATGCATGCTCGGCTTTTACTCTAGATTACCCGAACGGGGTGATATCACAAACTGAAAATTAAATTTACTCGAATTTTGTTCGTACCAAGTTTTTCATGTGTAAATCTTATATAAGCATTCAGGTTTGTCTGCACCTTGTCTGCACGTTATGAAACGATACGGGCAAAATTCTAGGATCACGGCGTTGTCGATGCACATTCATGTGTGTGAAAAACAATTTTAATACTATTTACTACTTTCGTATTACTTAGTAGTACAGCTAAAATATGTGTACCAGCACTGGAAAAGAGACTATGAAGACAACTAGAAGATACTGGAAGACATGTAAATGGATTTCCAATCTTGTAAAGGAGTACAGAATGCTATTTACGTAATGATATTGTTCGCAGAAAAATGATACCAAAAAGTGGCACATTCTTAGTCCAAAAGGGATAAAATGGGCTTAACGACTAAATAAATGCTATTGTTCGAAACATTTTAATTCTTGTACCTGCATCTATTAAAATGATACAAAATTTGGTTTTCGTGATACCTGCCGCTCACTGATTGCTTACGAAATGTTTAATACTATATCTGCTTTGAAGACCGAAATTGTCTATTATATTCTATTGCTGAGGAAACTCATATCTTTTTCGAGTGCAATTGTCGCTTGTAAACGACTTGTGCAAATTGCAACACCATATTATTATCATAACATATGTAAAGATTAATCTTTGTACATAAACAAAAATTCATCGTACTCTCTACTTTGAATTATGATTATTACTTACTGAAATTTCTTACTGCAAGCTTTCGTTGAATGGTTCATTTTTTTCTTCTTTAGACAAACAAAATCCATTACGTGGTTACTTTTAATATATACATCTCTACAGATTTTTCGACATTTAAATTTATTTCCTAGTTTCTTAATAAGAAAGTTCAGATTTAAGAATATCATTAGAGAATACTAATAGCAATGGGTCAACAATTTTTTACACGAAAACAAGAAAGAAGCATGTGGTTCTTAAAAGAAAATGACAAACGTTCAGAGAAATTGTACAATCTGTGAAATTACTAAACATAAGAAACAGTTCAAGAAAACTCGATGGGAAAATTAAGAAATAAGAGGTGAAGAAGCATACATGTTGAAAATATCAACACATAAGAAAACAAGGAGACAAAGATGCATACAATAGGATTAGAAGGAGAAGATAAAAGAGGCAAAAACTGAGAGTCGAACAGATTGGGGAAAAGAACAAAATATATATAATGTTGTTTTATCCTCCACCTTATTATATAGATCTTTCCTCTCGAATGATAGACAGAATTTGTTTCTGTAATAACGAAGTTTTTATTATTCTGCACGAAGTACATAAAAATACTTATTCTAATTACAAATCGTACCTGCAATAACGAAGAAACAACATTCAAGGTATCGTTCACAGAGGATTATAGATTACTTTTTTCACCAGTCACCTCTGGGAAAACGTCACTCGTACCACAGGAGGCTTGACTTACCGATTCAGTTTGTGCGCCAAGTTCAACAAAAAGAAAGGATATTTTCCTTACATATATATAATATTTTGAAGTATATTAAGATCTTTGAAAGAAGTCAAAAAGGAAAAAAATAGGGGAATTAAGAATAAAAACTCGAACTAAAATCTAGGACTAAAAAAATACATAGTTTGGGAAGATTAGTACCGACACAAATTTATAGAAGCAAGACAAAATTTAGCAGAACAAAATAATGATGAGAAATTGAAGAGAAATAAAGTAACATAGAAATCGGTATTGACAAGAGAGTATAAAAGTACAGATGGAAGACAGGAAAAGCATATGAAGCAAACAACATATAACCAGAAGTGACCAAGTATACCTAGGTAATGAAGGAAACACTGGTTACTACAAATATACATACATTGAGGCACACTTCTTGTGACAAGCAAAATAATGATAATTAACAAGCATACGAACACCGAAGATTTTTAAACATAATTTTAAGTAATTAAAGTAGAATAACTAAGCATACCACAACGTTCTGGGAATCATGTTATGTAACATACATAAGATTGCTTCCCGCTTAAGTGAGCACCATTCCCACATATTCCGTTACTATTTTTTATTTTAATAGTTTTTATCATTAAATGAAAACAATCTGGTTACTCTACTATCAATGCAAAATCAACATAATTGCTAACTAACAATCAAGCGATATGGGTATTTCCATTTCAACGCCATTCTTGGAATTCCTTGACTTCATATACCAATATCCATTACATATGTACGTACATATACAGGGTGTAGCTGTGAAAATAGTAAATTTATTAATATGGTAAAGCTGGTATGGTATAGTTAAGGTAATCGGCAAAAACAATGGTAAATCACGCGAAACGTTTTGGCTTAATTTTAATAAAATTTTGGTCCCTACATTTTTACATTACGGTGCTGTGTTTCTCGAAGAAAATAATCTGGCATTCAGTCAGCATTCGGGTATACTGCAGTGTAAGCAGATGGTTCCATTGAAATGGCACCGCCAGTTAATAGCATATTATGGACAGGTGAATAATGCTTCTCTGTCACTATTACAGAAAAATAAACATGTTTTATTTCGCTGTCGTTGCATGAACTTGGCTTATATTTGAAAAGTTTTTTATTAGTAATGATAAAAATGTTTCCTTTCAAAAAGATTTATTTATTGCTAAACAATGTAAGGTCAACAAAGTTTGTAACATTAGATCTGTTTGACAATAATATGTTTATGTTATTGATGTGTAAAAATGTTTAAAGTAAAATGATTAATAAACCGTAGATAACATGTATATACTGTGCAAGCAGTATGAAAAATTCGCAGATTTGAAGCAGACCGCTTCATAAATTATTTGTGCTTATTCTATCATTGATCCGATCATTAGTCGTATTGGAAACTCGCTACAATTTTATAACAGGGCCGGACTCAAAACTGTATAAATATCTTGCGAACGGTACGTTTGGGACCCTACTTAAGCAAATATTGAATATATTTTAATTATCTACCTTTGGACATTTTTTTACCATTTTCACAATTACATCCTGTATACATATTTTTTCGGACGATTTAAAAGTGTGTGATTCACTATATGCCGTTGTTTATAAAACCAGTCGATACTTACTATGTACCCCTTATATACCGCAGAATGTACATTTTTTGATCTGCGTTTTATATAATGCGTATATTTATAGATGACATAAAACATGCTGTACACAAATTATGTTTGTTAACTCTACATGCTTGATTTCAAGTACACTTCAATCTGTCCTTATTTATATTTGAATTGAGACTACCTATTCGTAGTGTTAAACACGTGATGGCGTTTCAAAACGATTCTGTGTATGCAACGTTGGTTTGTAATTCAATATGTACAGTGATTCACAATCAAAATAATGTAGAGTACATATACGAACTGTTGTAAATTAAATAATGCGATGTACTTTTTACCATATGGTATCGGAGAATAAAAAGGATCTAATTACTTATAATATGAAAAAGAACGTTTAAAGCTACGAAATCTGCCAAAATAAAAAATGAAGGACACAGATATTATGTATATACATATATATGTACCTATTCATCTAACAATAAGTATTACATCTGTTTCTAAATTTATGCAGAGCTCTATGTTCTTGCGCATTTCACAATTGAAGCGCACTGTTGGTAGATTTTAAAGTAACGCAACGTGTACAGTTGTAGCCGTATGTATTGAACAGTGACAAACATCGTAAAGTAAGAATGGATTTATTATAAATTGTGGATTGGATAGAAAATAATTATACTGTACTCATATATCCTAAAATTTGATTATATCACCATGTGATAAAACAGCATATACATATTTTTACGTATGGTAGGAGGCGAAGTACTGTTTACACTGTTTTTTTCTTTCTTTCAACAAATCGTTGTCATAGTTGACACGTCTTCTTCCAGACAATATTTTGCTTATTTTGGTTGTCTATCAAGCAATATTATTGTAGTGCTAGGCCAAATGGTGTTATCGAATTATATTCATAATTTGACATACATCATGAAGTACGGAAAGATGTTTAATAACAGGGCTTAAGCCTAGATTTATTCCAGAGATAATGTATATTTAATTATTGTCAGGGACGCAAGGGTCGATTCTCTGCGACCTCGCAGTTTTACTGGTCTGAAATTACGGGAAAAAAATGTTCTATTTTTGAATGTTTTTTGTCACTTCTCTGTGTGTTTATACTTCCAAAATACATCCTCAAAGTGAACAAGCTCCACGGTTGTGACCAAATTGCCACGGTTGTGACATTGTCACTACTATTCACGCAGTTGACAATTGTGAAGGTCTTTATAAGATGATGTAATACATTTGATCACTGAGTTCACATTTCAGGGTTCATTTTCAAATTGAACTATATGTTTACAATTTCACCTCGAACAGAAATAGACCTAATATACATGTCTTTCGCGTAAATTTATTCTAAAACTGATAAGAAGAAAATTGAATTAATAATTAAAATCAGGCTTATGAAATCATTATATAGGCTCGTTGATGAAAACCTCTTTCGTTCATAAATGCTGTATATAGACTGTTCCTAGTCCTTGCTGCTACAAAATTTATATATAATTTGTCATTATTTGCCATATATCCGCATTACTTCTCTGTGACGTATTCTTTCCACTTTCCACCTTTTTTAGCAGCACATTGGTAGTCGTTTTTTCTGCATCTTGCTCGTGAAAATTCGTTTGTGATTTATCTTCACATGCTGATTTTCTTCGCCGGATGGCTTTTTTTCTACCATTTTTTGCGAATCTGTGCCGAATGATAAATTTCACATGAAATAATGCTTGCGTTCTGTGCTCATGGCGCATTCGGAACAACTCAAAGAGTTAAAAAACATAATGGGCTTATCTCTAGATCATGTATATTGATGTACTATCATGGTGCCAACCACCACCAAAAAGTACGTACTTTTTAAGGAAGTTTTGTATCGACTTTTTTGATATCATCCCTTGCCACGGTGTCTAGATACACATATATATTTCTCATACGAGGTCAAAGAGTTACAACAAACGTATTGACATTAGGAATATCTTGTGCATATTTGACTTGATCATCAGCTTGTTTTTTCAAACTGCTGTCCATTCCATCTGCTGGACCATTTCTATGTCCTGCTTCGGTGAAATTGTATGGAATTGAAGAAAATTGAGGATAACAACGAGGCAAATACTGTGTGATTCCGGTATTGAGTCGTTGATCCATCACTAATAAAATGAATAGTTTTGCCGCGAGCAACTTTGGCAAATGATAATCAAGAACGGGATCAATCAACGGGAGCTATAATTGCTGCTGGATGATGGCGAATCCTTGAGAATGACCTGTATAAAACATTCCTGTATGAAGTGCTCCGAAGTTGCTCCGAAATGCACCGGGTAAGCTTTGGTTCCAAACTTCGAATATTGCTGATAAAGTCACGTATTTTATATACATATAGCTTATTATCTCTATTATTGAAGATTGAAGTCGTGA
Organism: Chrysina gloriosa; assembly: GCA_038088585.1. Classification (NCBI taxonomy): domain Eukaryota; kingdom Metazoa; phylum Arthropoda; class Insecta; order Coleoptera; family Scarabaeidae; genus Chrysina; species Chrysina gloriosa. The sequence continues at coordinate 29,181,015 of CM076088.1, read as the reverse complement.
CCGGATAAAATTGAGGTTGTGCACACGCCCCGGTTGTGACATTTACAGCGCATTATGAATTTGAAATGTATTAAAATGATTATCTGATCATTAAATGTATCAGTAACTATAAAATACACATTATTTAAACCTAGTAATGTGTTCAATTGTTTGAAAAATGCTTAACTACGTATCAAATCTTCAAGAGACACCAAAGTGAGAGCCCGCGGAGAATCGTCCATATGTCCCTCTAGTTCTGAAAAGGTTAACAACTTTCCAGAACTTCACAATCACTTAAACTCATTACCTCCAGACGTCTTTTAATTGCTTTTACTGATAAGCCAGCCGTAATATATTTTTTGTGAGGTGTTTGTCAACCTTGCAGTCCATTTCTAGCATTTTAATGTCATCACTTTTAACGCAATCCATACAATATTTTATAAATGAATTGTATATTTTGAAAGTATTACAGTTTTTAATAAAGCAATATGACTCTCGCTTATAACCTTTAATTCATGTTACTATCTTTTTATATAAGTATATAACATTAACTTTAGGTTCTTTCATATATTTACAATGTATAAAAATTTTGGGGTATAAAATTTTCCTTAAAATGTGTTTGGACCCAATAATTAAATTGTACTGCAGTACACCATTGTGTTTAGTTATTTATAGCTCATATTAACCCTTTCACGCATATGGGACACATGTGTCCCCGTCACCTTCTACGGCTTAATGCGAAATTTGTTATAGTTAATTACTCAAAAGTTTATATTTTAAAACTTAATAGCAGGTTCTACGATATTAAGGTTGGCACCACTGAAAAAGTTTGTGTAGAGAAAGAAAACGTCGACGCAAAGTTCGAGTACTGAAAATCGAACAAACAACACTGGCTCAATATGCAAAGTTCATCTATGTGTTACATCAGAAAGAAATTGTTTCGCTGATTATCATTAAATATTCTTAATAAATTTAATTTTATATTTCAAACATGTATCTTTTCTCTATATTATTAAATTACTGTGAGTAAATTATAAAACACCAAATTGCTTAATTTTGTCAATCTTTTCACAACCTTTGCCGCAATTTGTTTACTTTGTTATTATTTTCTATTTAATTACATTACATTAACTAGATAAAACTAGTAAAAACTTTGTAACATTTCTGATAACACTATGTGCGTGAAAGAGTTAAATGTTCGGCACCGACAAGTCCGACCACTTTTATAGTCTCCAACTAGCCATACAAGAAGAAGTTAGGGGGAAATTGTGTAAACCGTTAAGCGACAGGTAATGTATACTATTTTGTTTTATACGAGAAGAAACTTGTAGTACTGATTGTGAGACGAAACAAAAACATATTTTACAGTGAGAAGTCGAGTTATAAAACTTTTTTTTTCAATGTCAGTGTGTGAGAACAAAACTGTTTTATATAAGTACGGTGTTTACAAAATATTGCATTAAAAACAGCCGACAGCATTACGAAGCTGATTTTTTAGGTAGCAAATGTGGCAGTTCGACTTTAACTATGCAACTAATAAATGAAGTTAAATCATATAAAAAGTTGACTTGAAGACCATAACCATACGTTTCGACTTTCCACGACTAACATACCTATGTTACTTGCTTTTATCAACCGTTCTAAACTGACTCATTTAATGGTATTACACATTAGTTAATCATATTTTTGTATATGGTGAAGAAACATCAAGCATAAATAAAAAATTAAACCTATCACAGTTACGTCTTTATAACGTAAACATTAAATTATTGGAATGAGATTATTATTGATTGAGACTATTGAAGTGAAAACAAATTAATGCAATCCACATGTGGTCGTTAAATTACACCATTTGTCACTTTACCGATGCTTGTCATACATTATGCTACTTACGGAGACGTTATCAAAAAGGATTTCTATTGCAATTAGAACCAAGCTTTTTTCTAAACAATACTACTATTATTATTATTATTATTTATTAATAATTAATATAAAAAAATGTAACTCCACATCCTTTAACTGTGAATCACTTTATGATAGTATGGTACATTATTAACATGATAATCTGGATTTACAGTTTATACTTTCATTGAGTTGTTTAGTATGGTCCAATTTCTTTGGAACCAATGTTGCTGGCGTAATGGTCGTGAATCCATTTATATAGAATTTATCTATAAAAAGTACTAAATAAGATACATCTTTCTGGTTATATACATACATACATAATATAATGAATATCGATTACCTACATCATGTATTCTCAAGTTTCAATTATACTAACTGCAATCGGAGATCAATAAGCAACGTAATATTTAATGCATAAGATATTTATAAGCTTCTGGAAATCTTCCAGGTGTTTATCTGAAATGGAAGAAGTTCTAACTTTGAAGAGATAGGTTTATTCTCTTTGGTATGGCGAAGGAGAATGCGAGAGGCGCTTTTTATGTTTTAACAAACGACCACCATTGAGCGCTGTGGTGATGTGACACAAACGAGTGGATAATCGCCTTGCACGTAAGTGGGAACAAGCGGTGGAGTGACAGAGTCAGTCTGGTTTACAATACTTAATGATAACTTATCATGCGTTTATCGAACGTTTGTCATTACTATTCTCGTAAAATTTGACCTCTTTTGGTTACTGTGTACAGTAGCAGCTTAGAAATCGAGTAATTTTGTTTATAGTGTACGTCTAAATAAGCAATTTTGTGAAAGAGTGGAAATTTCACGTAAAGGTTTTGGTTGGATGACGTTTTACGATTTTAGTAAAGGCGTTGCTCAACTACAGTGGATAGGACCGCTTCGTTCAACTTTTGGTAATAAAGCACCAACAGACAATACTGATTAGAATTGGTTTGCAAAATTTCGTCGTGGTCGTACGTCCGTCAGTAAGGAATTACGTGAATGTCAATTGAAATCGGTTATTGCTCTATAAAACGTCGATGCTGAGCGCAACATGATCAAAGAAGATCGATATGTTACTCAGAGTGAGATACAGGCATTCTTAGACATATTGAAAACTGCAATACATTCAATTTTCCATGAGCATTTTGCTGTAGAAAACATTTGTTCCCGATGGATTCCCCACAATTTGATCGAAACTCACCAAAAGGCTGGTGTTAATTAGTATAAGGAATTCCTCAATAAATTCGACTGCAAAACCCGTATACAACGTCGTAACAAGTTACAAAACTATAATATGTTTGGAAGCACCGGCAACAATCCACTGTTTTGGTGATGAACTGAATCGCAGAAAAATAGTTTGTTCAAGAAACATTTCCGGTATACAACAATTTGTTTGCTAGAAATCATAGACAAAGTCAGAAAAAAACAACCTGAAAATGTCATTCTGCATCATACATTGTTATCTCTGACACAGCACGTGATTATTTGCAGGAGAAAAACATCGAATTAATGTCTCCTTCCCCGTATTCTCCCGATTTATCGCCTTGCGATTTCTATGCTCCCGAATGCCAAGCAAGATATGCGTGGCGAGTAATTTTCAGTACCTTAAAAAACTGACGAAGCCTTCAAAAACCATGTTTTTGAGATGCTAACCTCAGAGTGGAAAGAGTGTTTCGAAAATTGGTTTGAATGCATGCAAAACTGTATAAATGCAATAGAATAGTTTGTTCCAAAATATATTTTTTTGTGAATTAGATAATAGATGTTAAAAAGGGGTAATTCCTTGTTATTAGTCGAATATTAGTAGATAAATAGAGAAAGCTCAGAAATATGTATACGAAAATCCATTTGTACGCATGCAAGTGTAAGGCATATTTTAGACCAGGCGTGGGTAACTGCCGGCCCGCGGGCCACGTGCAACCCTCGAGTAAGATTTGTTCGACCCGCCATTGTATTTTTACGTTACATATTAGCACGGCCCGTTAAACTTGCTTCATAAGGATTTTACAAAAATATTTTTCAAGATTACTTGCAGCATACAACTTCTTTGCCTCCCTAAAACAAAAAGTTGCCCGTGCCTGTTTTACACCCTCTTTGATACTTTTATCGCTTATTCAGATAAATAACAATGATATGAGATTATATTTTACATTTAGTATGGACATGCATATGTTGTTCTTTGAGATATTATAGAAATAAACTAGTATAGGTGTATAATGAAGTAGGTGACAAACTTTTATTTTCATTCGTTGATGGTGTATGAGTACGACTATAAGTAACTTTACGTATATAGTACATACTCATCCATCATTCAAGAGATTTCTAAATACAGTAAGTACATGTATTTAGTTTACTACAGGGCACAACTATATAAAAGCCTCCAAATTGCATTTGGCACTTTTCTAAGTCTGCTGTTTCTAGTTTCTAGAGGAGGACTTTAGCTTACTGGTACTTGTGTATTACAAAGGAATTCCTTGAAAAAAAAACCTGCGTAAGAGACTAGGAAAAGTCTTGTTTCTATAGGATAGCGTGCAGGAATTACAATATGCAGAACGATATTTTTAAATTTCCTAATCCACTGTATCCACTATGTATTTAAACGGAGTCTCACTTTCAAAAGACATATCGGACTCTAACAAAAGAACTTTTTAAAGTATTGAGGTGTAGTGAAGGCATATATGTATTTTAATGAATATACCAGTTTTACAATAAAACTTTTGAAATTTCCAATTTGTCAACGTTGTTGTGTCTGAATGTAGTAAATTACTTCATAGACTTTCACACGCCAACTTAATATTGTGTGAATAATTTCGTTTGCTTGTTTTGAAATATTTAATCGTAAACAAGGTTTATATACAATATTTACAATGGACAAGTATTTCTGACAAGTGTTAATACATCGAGTGTTTGTTCAAATCTGCTGTGTAAAAAAGTATATAGGATATTTAAGAGGGAGAAATAGCAAATATTTCTCTGTTCCCGGGGTTGTATGTCCGTTAGAGCAGCTATAAGCTATCCCAAAAGTACCGTAAACGTAACTGTACATCGGTTGATATTTTCACGAAATTGCACAAAATTTACTTGCGACGCAACAAACGTATTACTATCTTTGGATGATTTTTCTTCTCAAATTTGTACCTGCAATTTCGCTTATTATTATGATACTGACTGTACACTAAGCTTCATGAAAAGTTGTCGGTCCATACCTGCATTCGGTGAATCTCTAGAACAAACTTATCTCACTCAACAAGTAGGTGGATACTTATTTTGTGTTTAAAATTTGCAGGCATTTGTTAATGACTAGAACTTCGGCCAAATACATCGAAACTTAATTTTAAGTTGAAGTTTCTATTAGTGTGCTATATAAAACGCGTACTGCTACGAGAGGAAATCGACATCCCGATCCTTTAAAATAACCGCAACTATTTGTTTGGTTATCTATTTTTGCTCCTACAATTTCTGGAAACACAAATATGCTGTAATTGTAATAATAAGAAATTAGCTGCCTAGTATTATTACAAAGTAAATGAATTTGGATTTAATACTCAGGCAACTAAATGTAAACTGCAGATCAAGTTATTATTTTAATCTGCTTGTGAAAATGACTGTTTTGGAATGGCAGGGGGACCATCCGAAATTATTCTTCCGCATTAGCAGCGTTCTCTCAATGATAGAACACCCATTTTAGATGTGTATACCACCGTTGTCTGTGTAGTATATTTTATAATAAATGTATTTGTAGTATCTAGAATAGATTTCTGCGGCAATATTTATGTATTATGACTAATAAATTAGTGTTTAGGTAAATATAATAAAGTATTTGTAGTCTGCAATTTACTTGTAACTTTTTCGGGCAGATGATGTCTTTCGCCTGCATTTTAGCTGTTCAATTAACATTCCGCAAGTCATATATAAGCAATAAATACTGGTTATAATAATAAGACTAACAAATAACACATTCGAAACATAGGTTAAAGACAACTTTAAACGTTAAAGCGCCAAACTAGGGACTTTGACTCGAAGGATAGTTTATGGCTACTTTTAATTTAAAGTAGTGTTGAAACTGATTTTCAAAGTTAAAGTTAACTTTTACATGTAAAGTCACTTTGATTTACTTAGAAACCGGCGGCAAGATTATTATTCCTACATTATTGTAAAAGGAAAAGAAGGCAGCTGCTTAGCTATTCTTAGTAATAGTCATATTTAACGTGAAACTTGCACTAGACTAACATAGGAAAACATCATTTTGAATTGAAAAATGTCCAAGATTTTTAGTAATCAATAACGTGTTCATTATCAGCATATCGATGACAGCTACATACATTGAATAAATGACTGAGAACTGAGAAATCGCATATAATTTGTGTAATGCTCTATTGCATACTAAGTAATTTGTTGCTAAGTGTTAAATATGACGTATATGCCCGTTATGTATGTATGTAATGCGAAATACTTTAGGTTATGAATGCTGTAACATTTATGCTTTGTATATTACCTAGATCCTAGAATTGGATTTAACACAAACCATAATTAACAATGCATACCTGAAATTGTAATCATATTTTGAAAATCAAAATAATTTATGTAATAATATTTACATAGAACTTACAAAAATCGTTTAAAATCGTTGTGGTGACAACAATTCTATACAATTTTATTATTTTAGATATCCTCTCTACCACTAAAAAATCAATCAAACATCACTGGAGTTAATAGCCACATTTTCATAACGTTAAAATAATGTTTTCGGAGATCCTTTGTCAGTGAAAATACAATTACATATATGTATAAACAAGCATTTGTTTTAATTTAGGAATCATCAACCAAATAACTAACGACTAGAATTTCTTGATATGTAGGATCTGTATAAAATTTTTATTATTGCTTTAATGTGCAACTGCGCATTTATGCAAACCATGAAAACACCGCTTATATCAAAAAATCTTAAAAAGCTTAACAATTCTGTTCAAGAGACTTGGGAAAACCCAAAAGAGAAACCTAGCCAAAGGTTTCCTTTTCATGAAATGTAAACGTCATTTTAATAAATTACTAATACATTTTCATTACTTGAATTCTAGACATAAGTTCTGAAATTAATAGTTTTAATATCTTTTTGTATACTTATCATTTCGTATATTAGTCTTTTTTTGTAATTATTTTCTTCCTTTTTTTTAATATTCGTGTTTTCAAAATCAAAGCAAGGACCTAAATCTTTGTAAAATTTTGTTACAGCGGTCATTGCACCAAAATCATTATTTACAGAATAACTTATTTACTTTTTCCTCCTATCTTCTAAAATGTCCTATGCTATAAGTTTTACATTTTCCTTTTGATCTATTCTTCCTAAATATCTCAGCAATTATATTCGTTTCGTTTTTACAAAATTTTTTATAGATGTTTGTATTCATACCGTTCCCCATCTGTTTTTCTCTCTAATCCTAGTTTCCCAAATTTCCAATCTTGGTTTTATTTTATTTAGGCTAGGGTGGGTCCACTACTACTACCACCACTAAGTACTTCTGCAAGCAAGCCACTTATAGGCAAATCTAATCCTAATCAAATACAGATCATGAGAAAGTGGATGAGACCAGAGAAGAAACTACATACATTGAAAAAACCAAGAGAGAAGTCAGCTAATAGTAAGCTTGATGACGAAAATACGCAAGCAAAGGACGGAGTTAACGGTGTTGGTAAAAGAACACCCATATACAAAAAACAGAAATAAAAATAGCAGCAAAAAACATAAAATGGTACATGAACGCTTGAACAGATGGACCAATAAACTGGAGGAAATACCGAAACGAACGAAAAACATAGGAGTCACAAGAGATACAAAAAAATAATAAATAAAAAGTTACTGAACATGGCATGGAAACAAATCTACAATGTAGAAAACATAACCCCAAACGAGAATTCATGAAATTGAAAATTACCCGCAATTTTTCTTGGTTCTTAATTTCTATTGCTTTTATTTCGGTTTCATGTTTTTACAGATTATCCAGTTTTCGCTTGCGTAGATTATTATCGGTATAAAGGCACCTAGTTGATATGCCTATTTGAAAACTTTTTATAAAGTAACTATGTACAATCTTAATAAACATCATCTACACAAATGATAATACATAATCTATTTCTTCTTAGCATATCTTCGTCCAGATATTCTTACTAGTTTTTCTTTAGTTGGTGCCATTTTAATAAGAATCTATAATTTGATGCCAAACAGGTAAAATTGCTATTGATGTTCCCTCACCACCAAGCAATTATTGCGATCGCACTCAATGTTTTATGAAACTCTCGCTTAACATAAATCAATCGAATTAAAAAGAGAGAAACAAAAGTGGAAAACAAAACCGGAAAAAATAGAAGATGGAAGAGAATGAAGCCCAAAAACATAATAATTAAGGCTCATGCAAAAACATATGTCGAGCTATTGAAGGATGTTAGGACTAATGTTAATATTGAAGAAACGGGTATAGAAAGATAAGCATTGTGCAGGCTCCTTCCTTTTAAAAAATAGAAAAAAAACGAAGAAAAAGTCAAAGGAACGGTTCAAAGGAGGTTGAAACAGACATTAAGAACGCTTTTAAATCAGCTCTTTGTAGGCTTCTAAATTGAAAAATAAAAAAATTACAAGATGTTGCACGTAATGATTTCTTTTAGTTTTAAACGTTTAATCATTCATAGTTCCATAAATTAGTTTCATAATAGTAGCCTACTCTCTCACAACTTGATATAAAGTACCTAAAAATTAACTATTTCAAGTTCAAATTTTATAAGACAATAAGTATGAGCAAAAGAAAAAACCGTTTACGAAAGCAATTAGAAGCAAACAGAGGGAAATCTTAGCGGTGGACGAAGGCATAAGAAGCAGGTGGAAGGAGTATTTCAAGGACCTCACGGATAAGGGAGAAGATGAAGTATCAACGGACGAGACAGATGACGAACATAACAAATAAAATAACAGTAGAAGAGCTTGAAGAAGTAATTCGAAAACTAAAAAATGGAAAGGCAACGGAGGAGGAGGGGGCAAAATCAAAGGTGAAATAATTAAGAATCTTGGAGATAATGGTAGAAGAGAATTATTACAAATAATTAACCAGGCCTGAAGAGAAGAAAAAACACCAAAGGATTGGCAAACTGCTCTAATGCTACCAATACATAAAAGGAGACCCTAAGGATTGCGGCAATTACAGAGGCATCAATCTAATAAGCGTAGGAATGAAAATGTACGAACAAATAATAAATACAAGACTAAAACATAAAATGGAAGAACAACTGTTAGAAGAACAAAGTGTTTTCAGAAAAGGAAGATGTATCCAAGATCACATATTCACAATCAAACAGCACACAGAAAAACACACCCGCACAACAGACCAATACATATATCTGGTATTAATAGATATGACAAAAGCATTCGACATGGTACCGCGCAGAGAGCTATTGAAAATATTAAAATACAGAGGAATCAGCAACAAAATGAGAAGAATCATTAAAACTATATACGAAGATCACACCAGTGTAATAATCCACAACAAGCAAAATTCAGATTTATTTAAAACCAGAAGCGGACTAAGACAAGGCGGAGCGCTAAGCCCAACGCTGTCTATTACGTACATGGACGAGATAATCAGGAAAAGTGAACAAGCAGGAAAGAAGATATTGGTGGGGTACAGGAATATGAGAAAAATGGAAGTCTTGACTGGAGCTTTTGCCGATGACGTGGTAATTATAGCAGATTCAGAGAATAGTCTACAAAAAAATTTGGAAGTATGGAACGCAGAACTAATAAGAGCTGGAATGAAAATAAACAAGGATAAAACCAAGATGATGATGGTGGGACAACAAAAGCCAATGAAGATTAGAATTGATAATGAAGAAATAAAGTAAGTGACCAACTTTCAGTACCTAGGGGTAGAAATCAACAGCAGCGGAAAAATGGAAACAGAGGTAAACAAAAGGATAGAGAAAACTGCAAAATTATATCAGTCACTTAAAAACATCATCATAAATAATAAAGTACTATCCAAATCAACCGAGCTCCGAATATTCAAAACCATATATCGCCAAGTCAACTGTTGGATGGGAAACGTGGAGACTAACACAAAGGGATAAAAGTAAACTACAAGCGGCGGAGATGAGATTTCTTAAAAAATTAAGTGGAGTAACCAAACTGGACAGAATAAAGAACGAGAAGATACGAGAAGAACTGGGAATACAGCCGATGTCGAAATATATAGAAACAAAACAGCTAGTATAGTGGGACCACCTACAAAGATTAGAAGAGAATAGATAGGTGAAACAAGTATGGATAACCGCAACCCAAAAAACAAGAGAAAATAAAGACCAAGGCAAACATAGGAAGCTTAAAAACACTGACAGGGGCACTCACAGGCCACTATACGTGTAACAAGCACCTTCACAAAATGGGCTTATCCAACACGGACACTTGCAGATTCTGCGGTGAAGAAGAGGAGTCAATGGAACACTTGATCACTAACTGTGGGGCACTAGGCCACAGGAGATATAGACTACTACATGCATATACGCTGAGTGAGGAGGACCTATTTACACTCCCATTGAAGGAGCTGATCCTGTTCCTCAGCGTATTAAATAAATAAATAAAACAAACAAGAGGAAGTACAATAGATCAACGTGGTCGCAGTGCAAAGGGCCATTTTGGGCCAGGCCCCACCTCATTACAATACAATACAAGGCAAACATACAACAAATGCATTGAGGAGATCCTGAGTAAGAAAGGAAAAACATCAAGAGACGCAAAAGAACTGGCATTCGACAAGAAGAAGTGGAAAGAATTCATTGAAGGATAGAAAAGTGGACCCGGAATCCCCCACACTGCGGAAGCGGTAACGGGATATATATATATATATATATACAGTATACTTATACATAATATGCTAATACACTAAATTTGCATAAATCCTTTGAATCGAAGTTTTGTAAGCGGGGTGGTCAAACTGAAAGAGATCAAAGGAATAAACTGTTGAAAGGTAATTTGGTTATTTATACAGTGATAATTCGATTAGATATTTGTTCTAAAACGAATAAAAATGTTTGCACAACTTATTAGTAGTAGTAGGAGTAGCGGTATTTTCGGATATACTAATTTCGTTATCATAGATAAGATCACTAGCTCGCATCACTATTTATCAGATGTTTCTTAGATTTGAGATGTGATCTTTTCGCAGTGTAAAATTACACCATATAACAGCAACGAAACTGGTTTACAACTGTGGTGCACCACCAACAAAATGTAACTCAACCGTCTTTCAGGCGTACATGAAACTCCATTTAGCAAGTTAATACCAGTATACTGTTTGAAATTGCTCGTTAATGCATAGTACGTTCAATATTATTATGTCATTGATTATACAATATTCCACCAATAAAGCACACAATAAATTGGTGGCCCACCAATTAGAGCTGTGTGAGGATAAATTTCATTTGTGCGTATTGGATGTAATGTCACGTTCTTATGGCGAACGACCACATATGTTCAACTATTCTTATAAATTAATCATGAGAGTAATTTTTTAAAATTCATGGAATTTTGACTTTGATTTTTAGTAGTTCCGATTTCAATTAGTAGATTATACCGTTTACCGGTTACCATCACTATTTCGTGCTTTAGAAACAAAACAACGTTTAACCATATGTGACGAGTGTTTATGATTTTATGTTGGTGATAATAAAGCATTTAATTACATCTAGCTTGAAAAACGCGACGAATCCATAATACATTGTGAATACTTTTAGAATTGAATTTTCAATCCATATGAATGATACACGCATACTTTTACGCGCCGCTGTACGTGGGCACAAATCTTTGCGCGTTTAGTAAAATGAAGACTTAAAATTTTATCAATTTGAGTTTTTTAATGTACCTATCCTTAAAACATAATCTAACTAGAGACTATTATATGCTTCTAAGAATATATGCTGCAGCTCATAGCATAATGGAAAATGAAAAATACCACTTACCAAAGCTAGAATAATAAGCCTGCCCTTTTTTATTATACCAGTCAAGAATATAATAGGCACCGACAAACACAAAACACACCATAATTACGAGCGACTTAGCACCCAGTTTACGTTTATTCAGTAAACATCTAGAAAAAACGAAATATACATAAAAACAGGGGTTCAGCACGATATATATTACTTGTATTACTTCAACAGATTCATTGTTTTTATTGTAACCGGCAAATTCATTCTAACCTCAAGAGAAACCCATTATAAATCCAAAACGGTCTAAACCTTGTTCACAAAAATCTGCAGACGTAGTCGGTACAAATTGATAAATCAGATTCAAATTAATAATGTCGTATTAGTATTACGTTCACATTTCAACACCCGAAAGATTATTTAATATTGTGTTTCCCACATTAAAAATAAATGACCCCACGAACACCGCTACTGCAATATCCATGTCTGTACTAGCGTTGCCAGACCCGATTGGGGTCCCATTGTATACAACACGTACACATTAACCAACTTCTCGAGAAAGTCTGACATCAACTGACATAAAAGACTCTCATACATAGTGGGAACAGAGGTAGCTGGTGCTAAAGAGTATGCGCAAGCATAGTGTATACCGGGGAGAGGGAAAAAGAACAAATCGGTATGGAAATAAACCAAATTGCTTCATTTTCAACAAATTAATGAATGTGTTTAACATTCGTAGACAGTACTCATATTTTCAAACAGTCCAATGATCCATCAGCAATACCATAGTCCACTCATGCAGATACACATCTATTTTTTATTTGCGTACAAACATATCAATAAAATTACTATACGTACCTTAAATAATAAAAAAACCTTTTAAACAGATCGCCACAGAAATATAATACAATTCTCTAGACCAGTGATTGGCAAACTCGATAGTCAAAAAAGCCAAAAATCAGCAGCAGGTCGATTAAATTTTTTTGAGAGAACCAAAAAGCCAAGAACCTGTCAAGAACCATGTTTTTGGAGTCAGTTTAAACTAGGTACTAAACATTAAATAGAACTAGATATAATAATACATAATCTTATTTATTAACAAGAAACACAAAACACGCATTTAATGTGAACTGGTCATAACCATGAATTTTCTTGGAAAGTTTTGATAAGTCAGGTTTGTATATCGTTGTTTTTATTTTCAAACAGGATTCCAGATTCTTATCAGATGATTTCTTAATTTAGTCTTGATGGGGTTCATGCTTGAAAATGATTGTTCGCATGAATACGTGGAGCCAAAGACTGAAAGAATAGCAAATGACAGTTTTTAATTGATCGTAAGAGTCAGGAATACTCTTCCAGGTGTTGAGAATTATTGTTTTCCTTTTCCAGGTCTTTCAAAGCAGACCACTTTTGATGTGAACATTTGTTTTTCCAGATCAGCATTAAAGCGATCAAATTTAGAACTCCATAATTCTTTGTTTTTTTAACACCAGCTATTGCATTTCAAAAGTCAATAGTAAAGGGAGAGAAATTCAATTCTATTACGTCAGCACTGAGTGATCCTTGAACAAAGGCTAACGTCGCTATGCTATTTCTGAATTTCTGAAACCCTCGTAGAAAAGCTTTTCTAATATTTAAAATTGTTGTTTTGAAATAGCAAATGTCAATTACTAGTTATTTTATTGGCGATGTTTAAATAGGCTTGGAAAATGACAGTGTTTCTCTTGGAATATCAAAAAGGGATCAATTTGTTTTCGGTTGAAATTACTTTTTCCAACATCGATTAAGATTATTTGGATCAGACGTAATATCTAGCATGAAATAACATTTTTGAATCCACTGATCGGCCGATGGTTCAGGATAGTCAACATCCGTTTCATGGAGAAATGCTTTAATTTCTAATAATAAGGAAGCGAATCGCTTTAAAATGTTTCCTCTTGAAAGCCAACGTACCACCACGGACTTTGGTTATGTCCGGTCTTTTGAGGTACAACCATTGCTCCTGTTACTGTATCGGTTTTAGCGTCAAGCAAATTTCGCACATACAAAGCCGGGTGTATGTGAGAAATTTGCTTGACGCTAAAAGCGATACAATAACAGGAACACAGGCTGTACCTCAAAAGACCAGACATAACCAAAGTCCGTGGTGGTACCTTATTATGGAGCAGAAGATTTGCGTACTCACTGGGGAGTGAAACGGGGGTTTCATCTAAAAATTCTCTAAATTGGCGATAATAAAAAGCTCTAGATACAATTGTGTTGTCAATTTGGATGTCTAATTCTATAACCTTGCAAATTTCTTCTGGATATGTCTGCGAGCAAAATGCTTCTTGATGAATGATGCCTTGGTAAACAGGTATCTTGCGATTTATTTTGTTCTTCAAAATAGAAACAAAACCTTTTTATTCCTGTCAGTTTTGCCACATCGGTTGAAATCGAAAAAATTTTCCCAAGCAGAATATGATGTTTCTCCATGCATTACATGACAGCATTCGCAATATTCTCGCTACATGTTTGATTTTTCAGTGGTAATAATCCTAAAAGTTCTTGTTAAGCACCCGTAAACAAAATAAATCGATAAAAAGTTAAACTTGCGCTGTATTATTTATGTCACAAATTGCGGCAACAGCTAATGATAAAGCTGAAACCAGTTTAAGATATTCGATTTGCTGATTGGTTATATTCGAAGACATTTTGACTGTTCTATGTTTTACAGTTTTAACAGGCAGTGGTAACTCTTCAATTTTTTTAAGAATTTGTTTATTGCTCTTACAATCCCGAAATAGCTCTTAGGATGTATATATAAAACAACTTTTATTGTATTCACCGTGTGTGTATGGTTTGGCCCGCTTTCCAATTTCTTGGCTGACAATAAAGCTTGCAATATTAACATTGCTGTATGATTCCACCCAAGAATTAAATACAGGACTTTTTGAGTCCTCAACTGCTTTCTTTCTCCGTATCACCGGCGAGATATTTACAACTAGACACTCGTCATTTGCCAGACGAGTGTCTAGTTGTAAAGTGTTTCTCCAAATTTACTCTAAATTACAGTTCATCTCCTGAAGAAGAAATAAATGCCTATTTAGCAGAACCACTGCTCCCACCAACTGCAGACATCTTTAAATACTGGAAGGGCAACACAAAATACCAAAATTTGATGAAACTAGCAAAAAATTCTTAATTACACCACCATCAACAGTGATTTCAGAAAGACTATTCAGCACATCAGGCATCATAGTGGATAAAAAACGTAGTCGGTTGGATCCAGAGCGAGTTCGAAAGCTGGTTTTCTTAAATAAAAATCTGAAGTAAAATTCTCACTTATTTCTTTTAGGTTGAGTGCTTTCTTTTATATACTAAAATATGTGTGTAGATTTTCATGTGCAATATTTGCTGTTTATCTATGTTAGCTCTCCCTTATTCTCATTCACAAAAGTTTCTGAAAAGATATCGGTACTGTTATTGATATATTAATTTCCATATGCTAAGGAAATTAAATATAAATAAAAACTTGTTGCATAATCATCAAGATTTTAACATAATTTATCTTTTAATATTGTGTAATTTGTTTTTTTTTAATTTCATTTGTAATATAAATATGTTAAAAAAAAAATCTTTTTTTAATAAATATTTTTAAAAACTGTATCGTTTTTAATTAAAGTAGCTTTAAAATTTTCCTGTAAAATTGTTTTTCCTCTCTGTCCTTTCTTATTATTGTAATTATATGATGGATTCGAGAGATTCGAGATTCGAAGGATTCGAGAGATTCGAGAATCCTTTAGGATTCGGATTCGGATTCGGATTCGAGAAAATTTGGATTCGTCCCATCTCTAATATTTATCCTTGTCCAAATACGTTTATCGCTTCTTTTTCGTCTATCACTACTCCTAGATATTTGAACTCTTTCACTTCTTCAATTTCTTTGCCATCTATTTTTATTAATATCTCCCTCTTCTCTCCTAGTTCCATTATCTTGGTTTTCTCTAGGTTCTTTGACATTCCATATTGTTTTAATGTATCTCTCCATATATTAATGTTATTTTGTAGATCTCTTCCGTTTCCTGCAAAAATCACTATATCCTTGGCGTACGCACATTCTGATATGTTGATGTAGATATAATTTCTCTATATCCTAGGTGCAATGGCTTCAGTCTATCTCTACATTTCTGCATTATTTCGTCCATGAAGGCTAGAAATAGTGCCGGGTTCATTACTCGTCCTTGTCTAAGTCCTTCAGTTGTTGCCAACACACATAGATTGTTGGTTTCTAGTTATCACATAGCTTATATTACCCTCGTACAAGCCTTTTGTTGCTGCTATTAATGGTCCCCAACTCTTCTATTTTTCAAGCTTGTCCATTTCTCTTCCCTTCTAACTCGGTCAAAGGATTTTTCCATGTCTATGCCATGCATGCTGTTCCCTTCTTATCGTTGGTCTTCTGAATGATTTGTTTCAGTGTGAATATGTGGTCCTGTGTACTTTGTGCTTCATGTAATCTTTTTTTCTGTAATTTTTCGCATTCCTCTTACTAATATCCGTTCATAAACTTTCATTGCATTGCTTAGTGGTGTTATACCTCGGTAATTTTTACATTCTTTTGGATCTCCTTTTTTGAAGATCGGTATTATTGCTCCCACTTTCCAGTCTTAGGGTATTGTCCCTTCTTTCATGCTTTGTTAAGTACTTTCAGGAATAGTTTCCTGACCTCTTCCTCCATCATTTTTAACATTTCAGTTGTTATTTTATCATGTCCTGTGGCTTTACCATACTTCATCATTCCAATTGCTTCTACCTTTTCCCCTCTTGAATTCCTTTCTCCTCTTCTTCTTTTCTATCTGTTCTGATTCCTATTTCATCTTCTCTCGTTTGGATTTTCGATTTTGTGGTACCGTTTTCATTCAGCAGCTCTTCGAAGTATTCTCTCCATCTATTCATTATTTGTGTACCTCCGGTTAAAATCTCCCCTTTCGTATTTTTTATTATTTCAGTTTGTATACTTCTCTCCTTTCTCATTGATTTTATAGCTCTATAGAATATTTCTGGTTTCTTTGTTTATTGTCTTCCATTTTCTCCCCCAGCTCTTTCCAGGCTTTCGTTTTTGCGGCGCCCACCATGTCTTTAGCTTTATTCCTCCCTTCTTTATATTGCTCGTACTTCCCCGCATCTTTTGTTCTAAGATATTCTAGCCATTTGCTTTTCTTCTTCTTCTTTGTTTGTTCTTTTATTTCTTCAATCCACCAGTGTATCTGTTTTTTATTTGGATTTCCTCGTATTATTCCACAACTTATTTTTGTAGCTTTCAATACAATATTTTTAAATTTCTCCCACCATTATTCTATTTTTGTTGTGTTCGGCCCCCTTCTTCTGTTTGTTCTATTTGTTATCTTCCTGGTAATAAATTCACGTCTACAGCGAATGGTGTTGCAAATGCATAAAACAGGACATAACGTTTTTTAAAATCCTGAAATCGGTTTTCAAATTCTAGGTTCAAGTCAGATATCGAAGAAGTACATTTATCCGCCGCCTCTTGTGTAACGTCTGGTTGCAATGACAATGTAGGAAAGTGAGTAAAATTTTTTGTCCTCAACTGTTGTTCCCAAAGTCCAAGTTTCATTTGAAACGCAGAAATAATATCATACTTGTTATTAATTCAGTGATCTTTCTCTTGTAGACTAGACCAGAAACGCGAAGTCGCAAACCCACTCTTTGTCATTTGACTTGCTTGCAAAGAATGATTGTATTTAGTGTTGCAAATCAAATACTATAGACTTTAGAAAATCTTGGAACTGACGGTGATGCAACCCGTTCGACTTAATAACGTTCACTGTTTTGACGCCCACTTTCATGACAAGCTCCATTTTGAGGGATTTGGAACATAAATTCTCCTGATACATAATGCAATGAAAATTTAGCATTCAAGTATTACCGACTTTGTTGGCCTAATTTACAATCAATTTTACTAAACCTTCGTGTTTCCAACCATTGCTGGAGCACCATCCATTGTTAAGCCCGATAAGTTGTTAAGTTGTAACGAAAAGCGATTCAGTGTCGATGTAACTCCCTCTAACAAATCTCGCGACTTAGTTAGTAGTGTCCTTAAGTGGATACAATGCCGCTAATTCTTCTGTCTTCTTTAAATTAACATGAACACCCCTGATAACAATTTCCACTTAGACAATATCTGCTATTGTATGTGCTTTCATCCAATACTAGAGCATAGAATATAGACGCGGATATTCGACTTTTCAAATTATCTTCAAGATGTTTTCCAATGTCCTCCACACGCCTAGTAAGAGTCTAGCGAGGCAAACTTATTTTTGAGTCCTTCTTGTTTTCTGGACGCAGAATTTCAACGAAGCTTTCGAAACATTCCTTAATCATTTCACCCTGAATACGACTTCAATTTTTTGCTAGTATCATGACTACTGCATACTTCGCTTTTACAGCATGTTGACTCTGAACTCGCTTTAGTAAATATCTTTGTTGCGCAGAAAGTTTTTTTAAATAATTTCTTTGGTCTTGTCGAAATTGCCATTTGTACTTATCAAACTTATTTGTATGTTTAGTGTCGTAGTGTAGATAAAGGTTAAGTGGAATATGAATTGTAGACGCAATAAATACAATTTGAATCTCTAGGGAGGGCAACTGTTCCCCCTTTTCTTTCCTTGGAAATGCCCCTGGCAAGAACTGGAAGTTTTTAAAGTAAAGGGAAGGAAGTTAAAACTCAAGCTTTCCATGTAGGAATCCTCCAACGGGTGTAGGATATGGATAGCCATTTTTCCTGTTGGCATAGTATATGTAACGTATTGGATTGCGAAGATAAAGGGATTCATATTCTTCCTCTCAAACAAAAAAAAACATCTTCTATGTGCGTATACTGGAACTTCTGTATACGGGCCAAACACGCTGAGAAATATCATTGATTATTCAAATCTGGCAAACTGGTTAAAGATCTAGGGTACAGTATTAAAGAAAAAGGTAATAGTTCAGGAAATGTTAATTTATCGGGAATTTAGCCTAGAGCAACGGTGGTCGACTCACGGCCCATATGCGATTCGAGAAGCATTTCCCCAGGCATAAGAAAATTGCTTAATTAACTTAAAAATAGTCGCAATCTACGTCTAATACAGAAATGTCTTGTTACGCTTATAGCTCTCCAAGAATAGCTCAATATCTGGGATTCGTGTGTGCAATGCCTAAATTCTATACGTGTAAATAAAATAACGCCAAATAGTAGTTCTCTCCTTTTTTTACTTCATAAAATCTAATTGGCGGCCCGTCAGGGATAAATAATTAGTGCATTACGTCACTAATCGAGAACTTGATCTATCACCTCCTACAAAACGCCACCACCTAGCTGGTGCATTTGGGCTCCCAAGTAGAGAATGGTAATCAACCACCAAACATGCGTATTACTGTGGGTGATACCAGGATTCCTTGGAGCCGTACAGTTAACTATCTGGGAGTCACGCTTGACAGCAAGTTTACCTGGCGTCCACATGTCCGGGCGGTGACAGCAAAATTGATGGCGGCGAGGAACACCTTCTACCCTTTGCTGTGCCGCGGAGGCACACTCTCTTTATCAACCAAGAGAATATTCTTCTGCTCTATTATTCGGCCGATCTTGACCTACACGGTTCTAGTTTGAACGACGGTTGCGACGAGCCGGCGTCTTTGGTACATGTCCAATGAACGCATCCAAAATGATTTAGAAATCCCAGCGCTACCGATACATCTACGTATCCTGGTGGTACGCCGAAGAATCATTGCACACCCTGGCCAAGGAGTTGGCTTCATTAGATCCAGGTCGCCCACCGCCCCGTGTGCAGATCAAACGCATTGGTAAAGTTTTGGAAGAGGCCTCATCAAATGGATAATCTATAGTGACACTCACAGCCAGTTTACTACTATACGTCCCAATGTCGGGATAGTTTTGCGGCATTCTAATCTGCCACATACTTTCCAGCTCGGCACGGAATCGCCGTCATCACTCGAGTTGCTCAATTTGCGCCAATTACTCCATCTATTTGAACGACTGTATTTGAATAGTAACATTGCGCTGTACGAATACATAATAGTTTCAATGTATAGTATGAAACCATCTGTATTCGTATAGCGCCATGTTACTACTCTAGTACAGTCGTATCAGATTGTTGTAGTATTATTGGCGCAAATTAAGCAACACTATATAGTCATATAGTCACCGCCCCATCAGTCTCACCATTAATGACACTGATGACTAAAGTTTGTTAAAGTGTGGATGATGTGTTATCATTAAGTAGTAGAAGTAACGGGCGTCAGTCAGGTTTACACTACTTAATGATACACGTCATCTATTCTTCCAGCAAACCTAGTCATCAGACTCATCACAGAAGGAGAAGCATAAGGAATCATACGATTCTTAGAATAAAAAGATCGCTTTCATTGAAACTACGACTAATGGATTATAGGTGTCACCAAATATTTCTTTTTCCTTGACAATTTCTTCAATTTCATAATAGTTTATGTTTTACCATTACCATAATTCTGATTATATACATAACTAATATATAAATATTGATATCAAAATAAAAATGTACTTTTTCCAGGATTTACTACAGTTTTCTTCAGATTCCTGATTATAGTTTTCTGTAATTCTGACAGACGTCGCATGACTACGGTGTAACACGATGGTAATGATGGTAATCTCTAAATATTTACAATGATCATACAATCTGCATACAATGATATTCAAGACATTTCCACTTATTTTTCAATGCTTATCATCCAATCATCACCTGATGATATAAATGGCATACAGAAGTATTATTTGCTCTAAATCGTGCCAGTATTTTAATTGATATTAAATTTTTAAAATGACAAAAACAAAAAATTCACTTCCAAGAAGGTGGGAAAGCTATACTAATATTGGTAAACGAGTATCTAACACAAGGTTCGTACCTTTTAAAGTTCCATTAAAAGAAGCCATTTGCCAGAAAGTTGAAGAAAGTTTCAGTCCAAAGGACCTGCTTGAAGCTCAACCACAGTTAAAACTCATTGTCGATCTAACCAACACTGAAAGAGGTAGATATTACAATCCAGATAGTTTTACGAAGCACGGAGTTCATATTAAGAAGATAAGATGCCCAGGTGGACCTGGACAAGTCCCTGCAGCAAATTTACTACAACGTTTTTATAATATCGTTGACCAATTTTTGGCAGATAATCCTTATGATGATGTTCTAATAGGAGTTCATTGTACACATGGACTTAATAGAACAGGATATTTTATTTGCAAATATATGGTTAATAGATTGGGTATTGATCCCCACTGTGCAATTAATCATTTTCAAGTGGCACGTGGACATGTTATGGAAAGATACTTACTTACAAATGATATATTGAAAACGGAAAAGGTAACAAATACTCACTTTAGCTCTCCACTTTCAAATTGCTATGATGATGTAGGACCGAGTAGTTCCAGTAGATATAGCAGACAATATTTAAGTTGGCGGCGAAAGTAGTAGCTGATTTTATCATTTATTTACTTGTATTAATTGTAAATACATATTTCATACTTGATAATAAAATTTTCATCATTGATTTATTGTGGCTTTATACATAATTAACTAATACACTGCAACAAATTTTGTATTAACAAAGTGGTAGCGTTAGTCCAAAGATAAGTATTAACAAAGCAATTACTTAGACAGCAATTTAAATGATTCTGTCAGATTTTACTTGTACACTACATCTTGTGTAAATTATGCTCTGTGTTTGCTTTGTTCGAAACCCGTCATTCTAGATGCCAATAAGGTGCGTGTGTAGGTTGTATGGGCCACACCTATGTTATCTACAACTTGGCAGAACAAGAAGTAAATTATCCAGAAATTACATCACTTCTACGGAATACAACGTCAACGGTCATTTTTACTCATACTTTGCTTTGAAAGACATATAAGCAAGCGACTATTGACGAGTTAACAAAGTTATGTGTGTAGAGGCGTAGAGAAGAAGTCCTGTAATTGTAGTCTAGGTATCGTACGCTAGATGTGCATGATGATAGTGGGGCCATGTATGAGACAGTAACTTGGGCGAGCAGAAACAAGCTAAATACAGAGTGTTACTGCCTTGCTAAGTTACAAAAATGCCATGCATTTACATGACTCAGAAAATGAAAAGTTACTGGGGCAATGTAGTTCATACTTTTCCCACTACACTTGGCTGTTGAGCGAACCGGAAAGAGTACCCCCATTAAAATAGTTGGTTGGGAAGAACTCAATTCAATCCGAAGCAGCTAGCATCCCAACCTTCTTACAATCCTGAGGGAATAACTTCTATATACAGTTGAGTCAAAAGAGGGACTGGTAGGATAATTCCACTTTAAGCTCCATCAAACTACAACTGAAGTAGCGCACAGATGGGTCTAAGACCGTTGAAGAAACAAGCGCTGGAGTATATAGACGCCGGACCAAATACTCCAAGCCAATGGGAAATTACCCCACCGTATTCCAAGTGCAAGTTCACGTTATAGGAATATACACAGACATCAACTTCAGTCGAAACTACAGGAACTAGCAGATTGTCATTTTTACTAATAGTCATTGAAGTCCTGAATTCAAGAACATCAATTCAATGCTGGTCTGGGAAGGGTGTGATAAACTAAATGCTCTGACTAATTGTAAATGCAAGTTCTTAGTATGAATACCAGATCTTGGGAATTATAATCGAGATCTCGAAAACTTATCATCCTCGTAGTCCTAGTAGGTGACTGCTACTGCATACACCTACTTAAAGATTTTTTAAAGAGGCAGCTGAGATTCCGGAGTATATTCTAAAAGAGTGTTGCAAATTGTACAAGTTAGGGGTTCGACACCTGAGGTACCACCAGAATCAGGATAAGAATTATCCTCAGTGAATTCACTAAAGATTTCGGAATTTTCGCGGGCATCTAAGCTTAAGAAGAAGCTGTAGCTTGCGCTTACTTCAATACCATGATAGTACCTAATACCTAAGAGTCCAAGTACGTCAGTCACCAATACCAGGGTATGTATTCAAATTCATAGCAGAGTTTATTAAAAAGTTGAGCAGGCCTGCTTTGCTCCATGAATTCTGAATATGGAGTAGCTACGATGGTGTAATACTGGTTGCATATATTTATAGGTCATAAGGTTTAAATTAAATTGAAGCAGGGGTTCCCAAACCAATACCTAGGGATACACCACGGATACACGGAATCCTTCAACCAATTTGTGTGTATCCATTGGAATAGTGGTGGGATAGCACAGTTCTTGCATATAATGTAAAGTAGTTCATAATTTGTTGTTAATCAAGTAAAACACAACGAATTTTTAATTCTTACAGTGACTTGAAGGAAACATTGTTTCGTTCATTTTAACGTATTTTTCGGATTGTATCTAGGTACTACTTTAAAAATCAATGTATTATACTTGTGGTGCAGGAGTAATGCCGCAGTGACGAAAAGTCATGAGGGATAAACCCATTTTACATTATCATATTAAATTGTACCAAACAATTGAATATTATTTTATAGTACAATGTAAAACGCTTTACCAGTCTTTTGTACAAGATTATTGTATGAATTTAGACTCCATCATTCGTCAGGGTTATTACATATGTATTATAAACTTGTACAAAATTCTGTTTATGATTCTGTACTATGCTACACCCTCGTTTCAAATTATATACCAGTATCACACAGTATCGACAAATATTTCTCATAACCTCCAAAAAGATTAAACTTATGCTTAGCTAATAATACTAATACTTTTAGTAAAATGCTCAATAAAAACATTTGTTGCCACGACCACAGTATAATGTATAAACCCACGTTTATTTTATACTCTAACAGGACTGGACAAGATGTAAACAAAAGAAAATGAGGTTAGATTAGAATACGTGCAGTGCAGAGTAGTGAGCGAGCGCAAGTCAAAACATTTAGTAGGAAAATAAGACAGATCCCAATTTCTCTTTCAGAGAAGGCATGCTGGTTTTGAAACGAATTATTTGTGCAATAAGGGTGAGGTAGATAGATTATTACTTTCTTAAAAATTCTGACATGCAAAGCTGCAAGTGTCATACCAAGATGGGACTTAAATGAAGGATTTTTGATTGGCACTGGTTGCATATTAGTGGGATTTTCTAACAAAAATGAGATTATGCTAGCGAAGAATACATGCCATTTCAATGAGTATACAAGTTTATTTAAAAGCTGACTTGAAGATATATGCTTAACCGAGTCGGGCATGTGTTTTCAAGTTAGCTTTTAAGTTATATAATTTGACGAGTCAACATGTGTATTAAACACACCATAATTACCGATTGTCAGATTGGTAGTAAGTAATTTCTAGAGTTGCTCAATTTGTGCCCATAGCCAATTCGCACATAATGTAGACTGATAAACTGGTTTCAATAATAAACTCGATGCGGACTATTTCTTTAAATAATTTATTTACACTATATACAAATTAGAATACAAAATGGAATAAGTAAAGCGCACATGCACGTCCATGCATGCAATAAATTCTTCACTCCATAATAATAATACGAGGGAGAGTTGTAATGGTGGTTGTCTAACATGCGGCTGCATATTAGTATTAGTATTAACCCTTTCACTGCGGAAAACGAATAAAGTCGTCGAGAGCCGCGCTGTGTTAATTTGTATGAAACATTTGCGGCAGCGAAAGGGTTAACACGTAAAATAAAACATTGGTTGTTTTCGCGACGTAGGCAACATTTTTAAAACAAACCTACAACTGCGAAATAGTATTTACGGCTGCGTGCATATATACACAACAGATCCCATTGAGACTCGCAGTTATACTGAACGTTGTATCGATACCCACCACTGTTCGCTGGCGCTAGTAATTATATTTCACTGTGAAAACGATGACTGAAAATATCCTAAGATCTGCCGAGCACTCTTCGAGCTAGGATTCTAGGATCCCAAGCTCATTCATTCCCGGTATGGCGGATGCTTCGCATTGCGAAAATTATTGAAGGTAAAAACAGTAGACTTAAAGATCACAACACGCTTCCGGCGAGGAATTTTCCACCAGATGTTCATGTCCTCGTTATTGTTGGTGGGCCAAAATGCGACGGACCGATTCTCAGCCAGGTGGGCGATCCGGATCCAGATCTGCCAGCTCCTTGACCAGGGGATGCAAAGATTTTGTTCCCGAAATCTACAAATACCGTCCCTGTGGTTCCTTGGTTTGGTAGTCCCGGATGGTATCTGTAATTCTCTAGAGCTGGAACTCTGTGCACAGCCCTGCTCTGAAGCCGATCTTTTTCCGGCGGTAGGGGGTTTATCTCCCAGATCCTCTCCGTTAGTCTGGAGAGGATAATGTTTCCTACCACTTTAGCTAAGTTAGAAAGCAAGCTTATGAGGCGGTAATTCTGCGGGACCGCGAATCCTTGCCCACCTTGGAGAGCATGATGACGTCCTTACTTTTCCACTGATTAGGGAAATAGTTCAGCAAGGGCACACCGTTTACCATGGCTAAAAATACTCCAACGGTAGGTGTTAATTTAGGTGTTGATCAGAAGTAAAGCTGGTATCTAAAAACATTTTCTAATATAATTGTTCGGGCGGTATACCTTTACTCGAAAGGGTCGGGTACCGAACAATTATTTTGTACTGTTTATTATATTCTATTTTTAAAATAGCACCTTACAAATTCGGCGGTAACTGTCTAATAAAGCTAACTATTCATAGTTTCGGCCGTCTAACACAGTTTTATGTTAAGAATAGTTTCACAGCTGCTACTACGCGGCATATTTACAATGTTGTTGTTTATAGGTTAGTCATGGGTAAGAACCCTATAATAAATTACATTTACCTGGTCGTTTCTATACACTTTGTAAGAGATTTGTACCTAAGTTCTTGTTAAGTATTAGATCCGCCTCCAATTGTAACCACCAATCAAACTTAAGCAATCAATTCGAGACAAACATCCATATAACTGGATATACAAAATTTAAACAGAATAATCTAAGAGTTCTCAGGGAACACACGTTCTCTTAATTGTACATATCACAAAGCAAAATTATGTTAGTTTAATGAAATATACGAGTTTAGTAGTTATCGAGTTTCATTAACCACAAGGAGCGAATTTCGTTAAAACAAGAGAAATTCCACACAAACCAACACAACAATTCCTTCAAAATAGAAGGAGTTCAAACAATAATGTTAAAACAATTAATAAATTTATTTTATCAATTTTATCAATCCAGTATCAAAATCAAAAAGAAATAGTGCTGATGTGCACAGATCTCTTTAACAATGGATAGTTCCGTCTGATGTATATCATTACCGGCGGTGAAACATGGATATACTGCTATGATTCTAAAACAAAAGCAACAACCGGTAGTTTGGGCCTTTGAGAGTGAGTAGACTCTAAATGTTATTCGTAAAAAGGCGGAACCTAAAAAGTGGTCCAAAAAGTGGAATTAAATTGCATTTTCATAAGCCTGGGATCACACTGCTGTCGTAAGAATGACATTTTACATCTTCCGAAGAAGTAGCCCAGTAAATATTTTTAAATTTCGTGGATAGTTTTAGTTGGTAGTTAACTTAAACTATCCGCGAAATTTAAAGAATATTTACTGGGAGTTGATGCAGAGGATCGGAAAAAATGCGTTGGAGGTTGGTTTTCACGAAAGCAAAAATACGTTGACAGCGGATAGAAAACAGCCTTCGTATATCGATTTTTGTAGTATTTTCATTTATACTGGTTTTAAGCGATAAGTGTTCTAGTCTAAATTTTTGAAATAAATGATGTAACTAAGGATAATGTTAATTACGCATAAATGAACTTTGTTGAAAAATAGATACCCAAAAAATATTACAGACGTATAATATGCGTATAATTAATAATTATTTCTTTCTCTAATCTTTAGGATTATTTACCATACATTCAATTCGGCTTTTCAATACCAGATGGCTCTGGTTACTTAGCTAATGAAGGTTTAAATCTAAATTAATGTGAAGGTACCTTCAATTGAATCGATATAAATGTGAACATCAATAGTAAAGTAATAAAAGTTATATAATTATTCGCATATATATTAAAGTATTTCATTGATATAAAGTAGATGATATGTTCGAAGTTTCTTTCACATGTATAGATAGCAATGTATCACTTGAAAATTTACAATTGTGGTCGACTACCATTGCGACTTACGTATACTAGATGGTGCTTCTTGTACCACAACTTACAGTTTCAAAATCGAATTATGGCTTGAAAGTATGTCTATTTAAATTGATACAATTGTCAACGTAAATTACGAATAACTAAGAGAAATTGATCGAGTCTTAATCTTAATTGCTACTAAGAATTTGAAGGACAAGGATGTATTAAAATTGATATTTAAAAAGGTTACTAATAAACAGTTGAAGTATACCCCAGTAAACATTTTTTAAATTTCGCGGATATTTAAAGTTGGTATTTTCGGCCATAGTGGATGCATTGTGCTTATGAATTGGCGAGTATGTTCACTATTGCCGAAATGGCCAACTTAAACTGTCTGCGAAATTTAAAAATGTTTACCCTAGTCGTGCCATAAGTTTGGTCCTAGGTGTATGCAATTTTCCTAAGCATGCTAAGAAGGAAATAGATATTATAATCACATATTTTATTATCAATATTATTATGTACCGGTAACATATATATTATTCAAAATGTTCACTCCTTGCTTTTATTTAAGCTTTCAATCGTCTCGGCCAGTCGTCTATAGCAGTACGCACCACCTGCAGCGGTATTGTTGTCGCTACTTTGACCAAATCTCGTTTCAATGGGTCAATATTTTTGTTGGGTTATCCACAGACTGCCTCCTCTAATACCGACAATAATTTATAGTCCAGGGGATTAAGATTTTGTCTAGCAGAGAGCAATTCTTCGGCAGCAATAAAGTCGCTTTATGAGGTGCTGCTGAACCCTGCTTGAACGTCCACTATTTCCCATTGAACTGGGTATAGTTTTGCGGTTTGACCACATGCTCTAGGATGTTCTGCTGATAAACTGCAGCTGATTCCATCCTACCAAACCAAACCATTCTAGATGCTGAATGATGACCTCTTTGCACGCTCTTAATTTTCTCGGAAGTTAGAGCTGTGAGCATACACTCTATCATTCTGCTTGTTAAACTTTTCATACGTAACCATAATTTGATGGCGTTGACCATTAGTATACTGCTAGAACAGCCCCTCCGCTCTTTCTTGCCTAAATTGTTTTAAACCGTCTTGCTTTATCACGTAGGATACTACTTCTGAGTCTGTCGCTTACATTAGACATCTGGTTAAATCGTGTAACAGTACAACAAATAGTTTCTTCGAAATCCTCAGCGGTTTCAACAGCGTGAAAATTTCGCTTGAAGTGTTGCTACATTTGTGTAAAACGATAATGGCTATTCTGTTTTCTTTAGCATCCTTCTCCGTCCTTACGGTCCAAGCACTAAACTTCAACCGTTTACTCTCTTTCAGCTGTATATCAATAACATATCTTATCTTATCGGTACTCCCTCTTTTTCTAAGAAAAGTCTCGGTTTCATTAGGCACAAAACTTGTGGCACAACTACACAGGTATATCTGCCCCCAAATCCATTGCATGTTTGTCCACGATACCATGCTATATTGGGTTTGTGTATTTGCTATTTAGACCCATCCAAAATCTTTTACATATCTTTCCGCTTATGCTCATCATCTGTATTTCTTTTTCTGCAAACTGCACTATTTTCTCATTCTTATTTGTATCGAATTTACTTCCTTTTCCTATCATTTTGCTATATTTTAGATGTTTCCGATTTTTATATTTTATATTTTTATATGCGTTCCTATGATAATCTCAATCTCATGTTTGTTCTCTTTGCTATATTCTCTCAACTTATAAGATATTTCTTCCGAATCTTCTATCATTTCTTTATCATTGTAATTTATCATTCAGAGGTTACTTTGTCTCTTATTTCTGTATACAAAAACTTCAAAATTTCCTTTAAGTCCTTGTTTATTACAAAGCCCATCCCATATGTCGTTAACTTCATTCAACTTCTGAACAATACCCGTAATACCTTTGCCTTAGTCTCCGTTATATGCACTTTTCACTTGCCAATAAGCCTATTTTGTATTTACTTCCTTCCATTTTCTGTTATGCTACCAAATAAATACATAGAAATCTAACTAAAAGAAAAATGACATATACGATAATATATGTATGTTTAAATGGACAAATTAACTTACGGGAAGAAAAGAGAAACGGGATCTGTAATGTTTGACGATTTGAATAATCTAAAAGTTCTTGAAGCAGGTATAGCTTATAGGAGATTCATTTCCCTCAGAAATAAATCTTCATTATCTGCATACCCAGCCAGCCCGGTCGAATGGTTAGGACGTTTGGTTGTGTTCAAAAGTTCAAAACTCAAACAAGGAATTTTGGTTCGGTAGCCATTATAAAAGAAAACAGTGCCTCCGCTGAAGGGGTAATGATGTGGTTGTGTAATGTATGATGCTCAAAATATCACATTATTTCAGAAATGATTGGTAACCGGCAGCTGGATTTGGGAGTAAAGATACAGAGAGTTTGACACTCCGCATTGCAGACCATGCTTCCCTGCTAGGTGTTAGTACGTCATTATCTTCATACACGGTTACAAGTTTAACATCCTATGCGAATGGAAAATAAGATACTTATGTAAACGATTTTTTAAAGATAGTCTTTCTACCACTAATAGGTCAATCACACAACTTAGTGGCTGAGAGACTATCTTAGGTAAATGTTTAATCTTTATGTTCAAACTATGTTTATGTAAACAACAACAATGTTTATAACTAATGAGAACTTCCAACCGAGAACCGCAACAGTCTTTCAATGGAAAGATAAGAATGATTATGAACTTCACGTTAAGTAATCAAATAAAAGACCTTTATAAATTTTTGCGTTTAATTTGTGCAAAATCGATTTTTCTGCAGGAGCTGTCTGAAAGACAAACAGTATATCAAACGGTCACACAGACAATCAATTTTCAGTTAAAAACCCATTTAAGGGAACATTTTTCTCTGCAAAATAAGTCCAAGAAAGTTAATAATTAGTTGATCTTTTTATAATTCATGATTTCGTCAAAAAATCTTGTTATACAATGTATGCAGATATTTACCTAATGATAACATTTTATTGAGGCATTATTAAAATGTATTTCAAGCTTTTATTACTTATTTTAGTTCTGGTAAACAGCTCTAATGACACTTTCTTTTTCTTTTACGCCTGCCAGAGGTATTATATAGCGTTGAAAAATATTTTGTTACAACGTTGAATTACAATTTGGTTAACTGCGTCAAATTTAACTGAAGCCAAATCCATATATGGGAAAACAAGTGTGGAACGTACCTTTTAGTTCATTTCTTCTTTTTCTTCAAATCTTTGTATTATGAGAATTTGCGGATAAATTGCTGTGGCATTTCGATTATATGCACGTCAATCTTCATCGCAGTCTTTGCAATTTTCCCATGCCAGTTAAAAATATTTAAAAAAATAGTCAAACACACAAGCTCTATTTGTGTTTACTTTTCTTTTTTCTACAGGAATCCCGGATTTACTGTAGTGTGGTTGATCTCGTACCAATTGATTCTTGGGTTTCTTGCGTGACTGACAGGTGTAAAATCCTATTTCGAATCGACAATAGCACTTGTTACGTTTATCTATGGAAGGTTCAAAAGAGGAGTACATGTATGTATTTATGTCGTTCAGGTAAGAAGGGCGTTTGAAATGTAGCGTGATATTATATAAACAAGCAAAAGCTTCTATTAACCTAATCAGAATATATTGTTGAAACCTGACTTTAATCAACTAATTACTGTTGTTGTTTCGATTATTATGACATCGCTCTACCCTAAAATTCAATTTGTGGCCGACAAATTTTAATCATAGCTGAACGGAGGATTTCCCGAGACGGTTTAAGTCGACTTTAGTAAAACTACCAAATAATATACGCCTCCACGTAGTAGTTATTCGGTTCCATAGAGACATCCTTGCGAGGATGTAATATCTGGCAGTTGCCATACGCTCAGCGACGCGGTTTCAGTGAGAAGTGGAGTTCTAATTGGAAAGTCCTGAGGCAATGTTCTGTCTCCCTCGTACTGGGTCTGTGACTCTCCTACGGTCTTGTTTAACGAACAGACCTGAATAACTGATCAATACATTTTATATGGTGACTGCACTCATTCTTATATGTAGGTACTTATCAAACCAGTTTAACATTTTCTTACTTCTAATAAAGATGATGGTTTTTAGAAAATGAAATTATTAACAGAGTTGGCAAATTCAATAATTCGCCGAAGGAGCATACGACATAAATTGGTTGGGTTATAAAGACATGACGTACACTACAATTCCCCAATTTCTCGAATAATTTTTGTTATTGTAATTAATAGTGCTCTGCCAACCATGTGCAGATACCATTGTAAAAGCTCTAAATATTAAAATAAAAAATGGTTGTCAAATAAAATTGTAGTAGCCACCAAAGAAAACGTTCAGATTGGTTAGATCGTTCGGATATTTTGAATTGTTTGAAAGATAAGAGGATGGTTATTATTGAGTATTATAACCATATGTAAGAACAAAGGATTAAATGATGACATCATGTACTTACGTTTAAGATTTTGTTTAAGAAAAGCGAAAAAGTTATTCCTTCAACGGGAATTCTTCCACAATATAGCGCACAATCGTAATATTGATTTTTGCAGAAGCAATTAGTGGATTATCACTAACGTTCGAGAAACGAGTGCACGCTAAGTTATCATTGATCAGTGTAAACCGGGCTGACGCTGTCACTCCACCGCTTGCTTTAAAATTCGGAGGAGTGACAGTGTCAGTCCGGTTTACACAACTTATCATGCACTCGTTTGTCGAATCTTAACCCATTAGTACCCGCTGTGCTCATTTGGGTACAGTTTACCGTACTAAAATGAGGACCGTCGGAACTAATGGGTTAATTATATCACAAAATGAATGGTAAATCGCAATTCGGGAAGATAATTAAATTACGAAATAAAACAACAACAACTACATATGTACATATGTATACTGCATGATATGGAAATTACAACACCAAGAAGGGGTGCGAATTTTTTGATCAAACTTGTCAGAAAGATTTATCTCTTCAAATGTAATAATTGGTTAAAATTTTGTTGCGATCAAGTGATCATGGCATATCTGATGCTTCATGTAGTTTGTCCTGGTATTATTGTCAGTTGTATTTCTTGCGAATTTTTATTCAATTGTCACCGTTTTCTCTTGTTTTAATTTTGACTAACTTATTTTAGAAGTTTGATTACGCCTAGAGTGTGGTAATGTGAAATTTACTGCTAGATCAGCGAATTCGACAGAGGTCAAACTGTTGATTTGAACGAAGGAAATTTCTTGTTCAGGGAAATTACAAGTCGCCTTAATTGGAACCAATCTACCATCATGCGCTGATATCAGTGATAGGGAGAGCCAGAACCATCGCCCAAGAAGAACCGGGTACCGAAGAAGAACTAATGAGATGCTGGACCGCTATCTTTGTCTAATAGCACTAAGAATTGACTGTATCAAATTACAAACAAATTTATTAATTATTAACGAGTGGTGTCGGTGTCATATACCAGACGACATGATCCTTTACTTTTAATTACTCCGTTCATTTCGAGCTTATTTCAAGGAAACACGAAGTGAATAATTTGGGAGTGTTCTTCGACTCCAGACTTAGGATTTCTAACCATATTTCTTCTGTGCCCGGCTGCCTCAAGAACTTTGGGATTCGTAATACCCTCTTGTCCTGGTTTTCAGAATATTGTGTCTACAATGTCTTTATTACGCCTTTGTTCGCACTAAATTGGAGTACGCCTCGCTGGTCTGGTATCCTTACTACACATACCAGCAATTTGCTGTTGAGCGTATACAGCGGCGCTTCTTGAAATATCTAAAATTTAACTTACCTTGAGTGTGGTTATGATTACAGCAATTTATTGAATGAATTGAGTTTTCAATCTTTGTCTAGCGGTAGAGATTCCCACACTGCCAGATTCCTATCAGAGCGTTGGCTCACACATGATACTTGCTGGTATTAACTTTAATGTGCTTACTCGAGTTACTAGATCCTCAACTACTTTTATTTTATCCAGACCTAATACGAATATCCTAGTGAGATCATCGATTTCGATCATGGTTAAAAACTACAACAATCTGTATAACAACTACAATGAAATTCTTCACTCGTAAATACAATGCTATAGAATTTTGTGCTTCCTCTATTCTCTTTTCTGGTTTGAATTAATTATTATATCAATTGTTATTGAATTACCAATTTTCAATTTGTCCTATAAGTAGATTACCGTTGGACAATAAAGATGATTATTATTATTGTTATTATTAAGAGATCGACTCTCCAGTAACAGGTGAATTGCGAATCACTGCTTAGGTAATCAAGCTCGTCCCTTGGCCTTTTGAACCTTTTATCGCCGTATCAGGGCTTTCGGCTTGCAATTCTATCGGCCACATCTTGTGCTATCACTTACGGTTCAACACCGATTGTAACGTTTGGAATGATGTAGACTGCAAGTGCACTGGAACGTGGACTGCCATAGGGCGGTGTTCAATGATGAATCCCGATTTTGTACAGTGGATGCTTGATGGCCGCATGAGGGTCAAACGAAGACGTGGTGAATGACGTGATATTCAATTTTCCGTTGAAAGGCATGTGCATCGAGCCGTGTGGGTGAGAGTAGGTTTCAGGTCTCAGGTCAGCGTTACGTTGATGATGTGATGGAACCCCATATTCTTATATATCTTCAGCAGGTCGAAGATCTAATTTTCCACCAGGATAGTCCTCGTCCCCACATTGCGAGAATTTCTCTAAGCCCGTTCAAAGAAGCCCATGCTCATGACCATACAGAACGTTCGACCTCTCGCCAGTTGAACACATATGCGACATTATGGGAAGTAAAACTTCAGATAAAACTGCATATAGTTTGGATTTGCGTTTACGGTCATTGTCTTACATAAGTTCAAAAGCGCGACCAATTACTTGAATTCTTGACACAATTGGATTATGTTATAATATGTTTCTGTATTGTTCTGTCTTTATTACATTGTCCTTCTTTTTTAAATCGTCTGTACCAGCATAAGAGAAATGATCCCAAACTAGCTTTCCCTCCCATCTATGTTTCACGGTTGGGCATTATGAAGTCCGGTAATATTGTTTCATCGGTTGTTTTTATAAAAAGTGGTCCTCTTAGCCCAAAGACCTCGACCTCGTCTGTCCACAAGACATTTTAGAAATCTTCTTGTGTCCAATTTCTAAGAGTTTGTGCTTATTTAGGTCGTTTCTGTTTATTTCCTCTCCGTAGTAACGGTTTTTGTCCCGTCACTCGCTCGCGTAAGCCGGATTCTTTCAAGTGACGTTTCACTGAGCTCATGGAAACTTCTATGTTTCGCTGGCCTTTAAATTCTGCTGCACCTTTTGCCGCTATTAGCTTTCTATTACGTTTACTAATTAATGTTAGTTAGATGATCCAAGGCAATCGCGATCTTGTACGCTGCCAGAGTGTCAAATCGGTGAAGAGTATCATGCACATTATGAAATATAAACAGTTGATATTTCTTGTTAAACGTTTATTTGGAAGGATTCCCCTTTTAAAATGATTAATTTTCAGTCGCTCTTTCCCTGTACTTCTTTTTTTTCTAATGTTCATATTAATGTAATTTACTGAATGTATTGTATCTTATTTTAATACTTTTGTTACTTTTATTGCCTGTTGACAGTGCTTTCTTATTTCTTAACACTGGCCGTTAGTTTATTTTTGGTAGGCATCTAATTCACTTTCTTTGTCTGTTTGTATGATTATATGTTTTCTGTTACTACGACGAAAATCTAAGTAAGTGGAAATAAATAAACAAAAAAGAGATGTGGAAATATCAATAAATGAAGTATAATTTCAATGTTTATTTTCTACAATCAATCACCAAAATATAACCAGTACTGAACATTATGTTTGTGTGACCACACGCGTAGCCTACAGGAGGACGCACAATTATGGAGGACCGTGCATATGGTTGTGTCATTTCACCCTACTATTCACCGCAAATACTCTTTTATGCGGAGGAATATTTTCAGAATAATGATGCCAATAAAATTTGTAAACCAGCTATGTTAAAATGTATGGAAAAGTATATCTACTACCATCCCTTAAATGTATTATTACAGCCAGTTCTGATTTAAAAAATTGAAAATTATATATGTAGCAGTTACAGGTACAACAAATAATGATACGACTACGTGTTTACAATGTATTATAAATATAGAGAAGTTACAAATTACAAAAATAAAAAAACAAGTTATGAGTATAACCGAAAAGGAAAAATTAAATATTTTGTGATAACAGATAAAGCAATTTATTTATTCCACTTTCCTTTTTATTTGGAACCCCATCAGAATGCAAAGTACAAGACAGCTACAACAAAGGCGTTATCGAGATTTAAAGTGATTGTCTGATAAATGTAAGAACATTAGAGAAGGGGAAGAAAAAATTCCGATCCTTCGAAAAATGTGGCTAACAACAAAACGTGAAAAATTAGATAAGGGAATGGACGTTTTCCAGGGCAACATCGCGGCATCAGCAGAATTTAAAGCGTTTGAAGATGTGCGCGCACGTTTCGTCGATCGGTACTGTAGATAACAGCCTAGTGAATCGACGCTTTAAATTTCAAATTATAGTCCTCTAATATTTATGGATTCTGGACGAGGTTTACGTTTAGAAAATCGACCGTAGATATACATAATAATCGATGCATTTTTTACTCTATCTCTTTTTCTCTACCTCATTGTACTACGTAATATTACGAAACTGTATTTTATATATGTATTCATTTAAATAGGGTATAACACTCTCCCCTATTTTTATCAGTGCTTATCTTGAGATATCTTAGATTTTTCTGCTTTGAGATGGGGTAAAAGTCGCGTAAAATTGTTGGGTTCTATGGATCGTGGTGAAAGGGATATATTTATCTAAACGATAGGGGTGGGTTATATATAATTGAGAAAAATTACATGTTTCATAAACATTCCTGCAGTTTTGTGTAAGATGTGTTGAATACCTTTAGACAAAGCTGGAAAATATATAGCTGATAATTTGGTTTATGCAAGCTACATTTAGTGTACCATTTCAGAAAGTTGGAAAGTCACAAAAGAATCGTACAGAACAAGTATGGAGCGTTTATAAAACAATGAGTAAGTATAAATGAAAAATTTATTTTTAAAAGCAGAGAGAGGTTGAAATCTATATACTGTTGTGTGCATAATAATAGCATTGTTAGATAAAATTTATTATTCATATTTTATGTAAACCACAGACGCAGCTGTACATTATCTACTAAGGCCGTCAGGAGAGTATAATATACATTTGACTTTCGAACAAGATACTATAATTTGACGTTTTATTTATAAGAATCTAAGTTTACTGTATACCGACATTTGTTTAGGAAAAAGAGTAAAATGATCTCCAATGCTCTGAAAGGGGAAAGAAAAACTGAAGCTCGTGGCAGTAAACTTCGAATTTAACTTAGAAATTGAGAAATTAAGAAAGACCACCGGCGTAGCAGCGAATTCGATGTACTATAATCTTGTTTCCTTGTCAACTTGTGGTACACTGCAACCATATTGCACACAACTGTATGTAAATATATAGTTAGAAACTAAAATAGAAGATCTGGATGTACACAAATTATAGAAGAACATATACGAGGGTAAATTGAAAACTTTCCTGAGAGATAATAAAAACAAAATGATACTGATTCAAGTTATACTTATATTTGAATATGATCCCTTCGATGCTTAACACACTTGATGCAATGTTTCTTTTCCGATTTCATCTTGGAAGTGACTCTCTTCGACGTTCCGAAAATAATGATTTACAGCCTCTTTCAGTGCTTCATTCGACCAAAATCTATTTCCACCCAGAAATATTTCGGGAACAGATGCAAATCTAACGGAGTCAAATAAGGCGAATACGGCTGATGCAGAAGGATTTCGAACTTCGGTTCTGTCACTTTTTTACTGAATGATTGCGCTTGAATGAGCGGACGCATTTTCGTGATGAAACAATACTCTTTTCTTAACCATTCCCGGGCGTTTTCCCTGAATTGCTGCTTTCAATTTGTCCAAAAGTGTTGTGTAATATTGGCCAGTAACAGTTTTGCCTTTATGAAGGCAATCAATTAACAAAATTCTTTTTGCGTCCCAAAAAGTCGATGCCATCACTTTCCAGTCGAGTGAATGGTCTTTGTCTCCTTCGGAACCGATTCACGGCCTGAAATCCACTCTTTCTATTGCATTTTTGTATCTGGTATGTAGTCATGAATCCAAGTCTCAACCATGATCTCTTGAAATCCGTTGGATTCCTCGTAAACACTTCTAAACAATCGGCTGAGGTTTGAGCTCGAATACGTTTTTGCTCCGAATTGAGCAAATGCGACACCCATTTTGTAGAAAGCTTTTTAAACCCAATTTATTATGTAAAATACAAACTATTAGTTCATAAGAGATGCTCACGGCTTCCTCAATTTCACGTACTATTATTCGACGATCTGCCAAAACCATGTTATGGCGTTTTTTTGCAATTTTTCGCGTGGTAGCCGTTTTCGGACGCCCTAAACGTGGTTCATCACTTGTATGCGTGACTGCCGAAACACAAAAAGTCAGGGTTCAAAACGAAAGTGATGAATCCTCAAGAATGGCATCTAACCTTGATTTGATTTCTGTTGCGATTTTCCCTTCCAAATAGAAAATTTGATAACCGCTCAAATTTCGTTTTCATCCAAGTCCTAAATGCTTATCAAAACCAGATTATTTGAGAGATCGATTTAACATTTTCAGTGAATTTATATGAAAGAGTTGTTGACGCAACGACAAAGTATTTTGGAAAAATAGCAAACTCCTAGCAGCGATTCCGGAAACTTGTCAATCTACCCTCGTAGACGAATTATATTCATATTCACATTGGGTACCACAGCTGTTAGCTGTTGTTCGACTGCTCTTTTGATATCGTGTGAGCATTTTCTCGTGGTATCCCTAGTTCTATTCAAGTACACACTACATACATCCGATCAGTAAATACTGTCGCTAATTTCTCCTGGTAATCTGATTGTGTCGGGCGTTCAGACTTTCAGTGACCGGATTATATGGAAATGTACCCCGCAATGCAAATAAACGAGATCTTCACTAAGCATGTCTCGTCGCGGGCGATATATCTAATTAAGCAGGACAAAATTAGTCGATGGCAATGGATAAATTTCGTACTGAAGCAGAAGAAAGCATGACTATGGGGTGTTACATATACAGAATATTTGTATCGAGTCCCATTGTAATGGTAATATACACGTGTTAATATCTAAACAAGATGTACATAATTATTTCCCTTCGGTGTAGATATACAGAAGCAGCAGGAAACGATTTTTGTTTGCATTTTTATACTGTAGTTTACTTTTTTCTTAGATCTACTATACCATTATTTTTAAAATTTTACCAATAGTAAGTAATACTGAAAAAACGGGAATTATTTAATTTGAAACACTGTCGCATTCGGTTAATATGAGAATATCCAATGCTTGATAGTTGTTTCTTTGTTGCTTACCTGTGATGATGCTATAAAATTGAAGGTATATTCCCGTTTCGTGCGTTCCCCTTTCGGGCTTCGAAAAATGTTACATGACATATTCCCTTTTTGGGCGTCCAAAATATATTTCTCTTTCTTAAATCCTATTTCGTGCGTAAAATTTGCAGGTAACAGTAAACCAATAAAAGCATTAAGCCTATATTAAGAGATAATGAAAAGATCCTCATTTCGTCCATGAAATTTGCAGATGAAAACATTAGAAAGACAACTTATATTATTATAATGACTATTGTTAGTAATATTAAGATATCGCCTTCCCTTCTACCAATACAGGGATGATAAAATATTGCAGTAGGTGTTACTAAAATTTTTGAAAAATAAATCAGTTCTTCGGAAATCTTGTAAGTGCAGTTAGGCTATTCAAAAGCTTTCGTGAATTTTTATTTGTGATGGAAGTGATAGAATCAAAACGTGGAAAACCTGTCATCCTGTATTCTGGATACAAGTTCAACTTAAAATCAAAAAATAAAAACTTAACTCTTCGATGGATTTGCATTACCAGAAACTGCCCAGGAGCGATTGTTACTGATAAAGTAAAATCAAAAGTTATAAGTGAGAAAAGCCATAACTGTGTTCCAGATACTGCGAAAAATGAAGTCGATAAGTGTTTATATAAAGCCAAAAAGAGAGCAAGAGAAGAAGTGACATCAGTATCGCAGATATATCGACAAGACATGATGGTTGTTAACGACAGAGGTTTCGATTTCGTTACAAATATTCCACAGTTTACATCAGTGAAACATGCATTGCATAATGAGCGACACAAATCGCTAGGCATTAGCTTGCTTCCGAAAAACGAGAAGATATAGAAGTCCCTGCGTTTATAAAAGAGTATGTCATAATTGACGATGGTATGGAAGACAGGATTCTTGTATTTGCAATGGACGGAGGTAATTTCTTAGCTGGAGGTTCTTGCTTCCTATTCGATGGCACTTTCACTGTTTTGCCACTTATACACAATTCACGTGGATATTGGTAGTACAGAAGAAAGAACAAGCATCATTCCTGCCGTATATGCCCTGCTACCCGACAAGAAAGAGGCGGCGCATAAACGATTTTTCTTTTGTTATTAAACATGAAATAAAGATTTTTTACCAAAAAAATGTATTTTTGATTTTGAAGTTGCCGCAATTAATGCTTTTCCGGCTACAGTTGTCAAAGGATGTAACTTTCATTTTAATCAAGCTCTTTGGCGTAAAGTACAAGATTTAGGTCTAACAAACTTGTATAAGGAAAACGAGAAAGTAAGAAACCACATAAGGAAATGCGCTCATGAGCATGAGCTCATCTGCCAGAAGATAAAGTTACAGATGGTTGGCTCTGTATAATGGAAAATTCTCCTACCGATGAAGCCATTGTTAAATTTAACGATTATTTTGTTGATCAATGGATCGATAATTCTCGCAAAATATGGATTTGCGATTGAGAACGTCATCGGACTACAAATTCTGTAGAAGGATGGCATAACAGACCGAACAGACGGATCGGAAAAGCAATTAATGAAAGTTCTTCAGGAAGAAATGTACTATTATAATAGCGTTTTCCTGCAAAATTGTGTATGCATAACTACCCCGAAAAGAGCAAAAAATACTGCGAATTAGATAGGCGGTTAAAAATAGTTGTAAGTGACCTAATTCAAAATAGACAAAATCTTAGTGACACATTGGACAAGCTGAAATATATTGTAAAATTATAGATTGATTTATTTTAAATTTAATTAAATATTGTATATAGAGATTAGATAAACGTTACTCTACACCCACATAACCACACCCCAAACCACATAGAGTTAAAGGTACTTTTATTATATATTTTTTAATACATGCACTACTTTCAGATAATACATATATATATATATATATATATATATATATAAATATTGTGCATGTGTCTTCAGAAGTTATCGTACATTTCTTTTAATTTGAAATTAAGCGGCTGAATCAGTAAAACTCCTTAATTTTGGTTTTATTTTTCCCTATTTCCTGTAAAATATAAAATTGACGCACGAAACGGGAATTCAAAAGCACATTAACTTATCATCTATAAACTGAACGCCCGAAAGGGGAAAAATTTTGTCAAACGCACGAAAAGGGAACGCCCGAAACGGTCACAAATCAAAATTGAAATATCACGATTGGATTATTTGAATATTCTTTGTTCAACAACATCGTTAATATTTGTTTTACGCTAATATTCTATAACACGTCACAATCATCCTCATCCAAGTGACAAAGTGACAAAACTACTAATATATCAAGAGTTAAGTGTCTACTTTAAAAAGATGTTTTACATCATTAACTACTTGCGGTATTAACCAAGTCGTTTTTTGAAATCTAGTGGCAGTGTTGTGAATCTCACAGCTAGGTGAAGCAAATTTATATACGCTGAGGTATCATACCTTTTTTCATTGCACTACAGTTATATGTATTCTAGATGGCACGGGATAGACATGGTTGTTTTCAAATGGCAAAAAAGTTCAGTATAGTAGGTTTTCACATATATGGACTACTGAAATATACAGATGGAGAGAACACTCATGAGGAATTTACCAAAGTCTTCCAGAATATTATACCAGACTGTATACGCGACTGCACCTATGTATGTAGGTACACAAAAAAGACGCGACACTTGCTGTAACACTTCTGTTCTTAGCTACGAGTCGCTGATAGCAAAATTTGGACAATTATTATATATAATATAGGTACATTATTCTAGTTCGATGTTGGTTGAGAGTAACTGTACTGCCAATCCTAACCATATGGGTTTCTGTATATTAAATTTTAAACTGCTTCCTTAGAACCAAATGTTTGGTTTTGGATATGCTGTGTCCTATTTCGAGCTGCATTTGAAGCTTCTTTCGCGATTTTATTGCAGTTGATGTTTCATTAACGAAAAGCACGGTGTAAGAATTTTTCGAGTTTGGCAGGGCATTCACATGACAGTGCGGTCAACGCTTAACTTGGGTCTGAAATCAGGGAGTCCAAGCGAGAATGAATAAAGGGCATTACTGTGACTATGATATCGAATAAGATAGAGTATGGGGCGCGTAGACACGTCTGCGTGCTATTAAAAAAATATGTTAAACTCGGAAGAATGAAAAAAAGCCGTTTAGTCAAAGTATGCTCCATCGCTTGATATACATTTTCCTCATCTTTCGGGCAAGTTGTGAATATCATGCCAGTAAACATCTTTCCCTTTTGCTGCTAACCATTCATCGAGCCATTTTCTCACATCTTCATACGACCCAAAGCGGTACTCAGCAAGTGTGTGACCCATCGATGCAAACAAGTGATAATCGAAAGGAGCCAAGTCTGATGAGTAAGCCGTATGGGGTGTAACTACCCACCTGAGTGCTTCTAACGTGTCGCGAACTGGACTTGCAGTATGTGTTGGAGCATTATCATGGAGAAAAATGACTTTGTGTTCCCTCTTTCGGTATTCTTGCCTCTTTTCAGGCAGCGAATGGTTCAAATCGGTCAATTCTTGTTGATA
Source organism: Chrysina gloriosa (assembly GCA_038088585.1). Lineage (NCBI taxonomy): Eukaryota > Metazoa > Arthropoda > Insecta > Coleoptera > Scarabaeidae > Chrysina > Chrysina gloriosa. The sequence continues at coordinate 29,138,975 of CM076088.1, read as the reverse complement.
ACGTTAAGTATTAACCGTATCGCCAGGTTTTAACAGCTCATAATAGACCACGCTCCTCTGGTCCCACCAAACACAGAGCATCGTCTTTCTGCCAAAGCGATTTGGTCTCGGGGTCGATGTGGATGGTACGCCTGGATCTCTCCATGATTTTTTGCAAAATGTCACATGCGTTTTTGCGGTTTTCCATTTGCTTGTCGTTCAACTCATGTGGTACCCATCTACCGGTCTTCTGAATCTTTCCCATCTCTCGTAGCCGATTGGAAACAGCTTCTTGATTAACGCCCAATTGCTCGGCGAGTTGTTTTTGTGTTTGCGAATCGTCTTCGTCCAACAATGCTTGCAATTCCACATCTTCATATTTTTGGCGGTTTTCCACGTTCCTTGTCTGTAACATCGAAGTCACCATTTTTGAAACGCGTCGTTCACACGTATCTTGCAATAAAGCATGTTCACCATAAGCTTCTAGAAGTAATCGGTATGATTCAGCAGCAGTTTTCTTCAAATGAAAACAAAAAATTGATGCTCTTAGCGAACGCTGTTTGGTATAAATTTCGACATATTGAACACAACAACACAACCTATGCACATACTTCCCCAATTTATCACTCGTGCGGGTCTGATACTTGTTGATTAGACAACAAAATTGCGAAGTGTCAAATTTTTATAGCGCAAAGTCCAATGGTGCGCATCTGTTGTCTGAAATCCACATTTCATACTTGTACACCTGGTACATATTTCAGTGTCTTCCGAGAGAGTCTTTCGACTACCATAAATTGTTGGTTTGATAAAACCAACAGAATTTTAATTTTTCCGAAATATTCAGCAGTTAGTGTATATGCTAATGAAAATTTAAGGTGTGAAGTATGAATTTTTGCAGTTATACCAAACATTATAATCATACTCTTCTTGAAAGATGTTAAGATGTTTCATACCTATATTACAATCCAATAGTTCCTGTATTCAAAATTTAATTACAACTGGTCAGAATTCATCTCAAGTATACTCACTACTTGACATAAATCTGATAAAAAGCGACAGAATTATACCCAGTGATGTCTTATGGTTAGAATTAGTGTTTCTTGCTGCGGAATGTGTAATATGGCTACACAGCATACATTACGGTTATATGTGCGCTCGCGAAGGGCGTCTACGAATCACATTTCATGAATAGTGTATGAGGTCTGGCCGATATTTAAGGCAATCATAAAGGTACGCCAGGTATGCGGCTTGTGCGTGCGTCCATTGCAATCATCATCGGCAACAGAACAACAAGGATGTGTGGGAGATGCGCCTGGACGGCACGCAACATTCGGTCTCCGACAGAGACCGTCGGTTCGACTTGCCAATCATCATTCCACTTTTCCCACAAAAAACGCGGCCGGATAGACCCCGGTAATTTGTAGATACCTCTTCGTACACCCACTATCATTGCCACTTGGGATCGTTTCGTTTTTTCTCGAAGGCACAAATTGCGACGTAATTGCAGGTCGAAAATGATAATGGATTTATTTTCCCAGACGATTATTGTTTTAACGCGAGGCTCGGGTCCGTTATGTTAAATTTATGGAAATCAATTTATAATGATCAGATGAATTGAATAAATCAACATATTACACAAATCTGTATATTACTTTGTGTCTCTGTACGTCGCGTGGTTTACATGATTTTAGATTGCTCCTGAAAGATTAGCAGGGTTGAAATACATATAACCGAACCTTTTCAATACGTGTTTTGTAATCGCTTTAGAACATTTCAGTTGCTTGTTGTCTGGTATATTTTAATCATTATTATCAGAATAGACCCCTAGACCTTTAATAAGGATCGACGACACGTACAATCAAAACATAAATATTATCAGAAATGTAAGTAGACGATTCATTTGCCAAACCTCTTTACATCACTGTAAGCGCCTCAGCAAATTTGTAAAGCAACAATCTGTTATAGCATATTCTGACTATTTGCTCAGTGTTCAGAATTCCGTTACTGTAGATGCCAAATTAATTTTGGTCATACATACTCAACAAAAAATGCCGCAGCAGAATTCCAGTTATAATGTACTTGAATGACATTACCATAAATCAGACTAACCACAATACATTATGATTGCTTCCCTATTACTTTAGGTCTATTTATGCTGCGTCCTCTAACTTAATCCTAGATTTACCTGATCAAGGCTATGACTGTGTGAATGTTAGATTTATAAGTCTCGAAGATGTTATACCATCCATAAACTAAAAATAAAATGATTGCGTGTGATGATCAGGTTCCAAGCTTCTTGATTAGAGACTGTAAGTATGCATGGGCTCTTCCCTTCTCTAAGCTCTTTATTTTGGCCTTATCTACCATTACTTTTCCAAACATCTGGAAGATTTCTGGAATAACAACTATATTAAAAAGCGGAAATCCCACAAACATAAACAATTATCGCTATCGAATTTTGCAAACACCCTTGAAGTTTCCTTTGTATAAACATATTTATCCATTAATAAAAATTCAAATTTCTCAACATCAACATGGTTTCATGGAGAATCGTGCAACTGTATCGAACTTAGTTTGCTTTAGTCAGTACATTTCCAACTGGCTAGATTCGAGGGGGCAGGTGGATGCGATTTATTCCGACATTTCCAAAGCTTTCGATCATATTGATCCCTCTATTATCATACAAAAATTGCATTCGATAGGACTCCATAACACATTGACTTTTTTATTGCATCATATTTGAGTGATAGACGTCAGTATGTATCTCGCAACGGTTTTTCTTCCTCTCCATTTGTTGCTTCATCGGGTGTGCCTCGGGGTTCCAAACTGGAACCTCTATTATTCAACATCGTTATTAATGATTTACCTTCAGTTATCACTTCGGAAAAATTGCTCTTTGCTTACAATCTCAAAATTTACCACCATATTTCCAGCGCTAGTGACTGTAGAGAGTTATAAAGCGATTCGGATAGGTGTCATGGATTCAAGACAAAAATATGGTGTATTAACTGCTTGAGAAATGAAATACTTTCGGAAAATAAGCGGAAGAACGAAATGAGGAATTAAGAAGTGACCTAAAACAGGAATCTATAAGTTATTGAGACGAAACAAATGGGATGGTATAGACATGTATGTGGGATGAGTGAAAACAGATTAGTTAACACTCTATCCGAGGTAAAAAGATCCAACAAAGGACAGAGATTTCACCCTGGGGAACGTGGACCCAATAAATACAGGAAATAGGAGAAAAAATAATAAGAACGATCAGAGAAATAAAAAAACTTGTACAGGATCGGAGGCTATGGAAAAATGGTGCTCTACTAGGACAACAGGAGAAAAACAGGAAGGAAGAAAAACAAAGTAGCTACGTTTTAATTTTACAAAACGCAAAAATGTCCTTGGCTCGCTTAAAATTATCAAATTAAAAATTTGTGGGATCTAGAACTTCAGTTACCTCTTAGCATTATTATTATTATTATTATTATTATTGTGGTTATAGACCCCCGAAGGGGTTGAGCCTCCTAGTCTGATCTCTAGATCATTACCATTTGGGAGGTCTGCTCCTTCTTCTGATTATATTCTTTTACCTAATTTCTTTCATAGTTTCCTGTGTTTCGTTCTTTGTTTTCAATCGATATCTCCGGCCCTTCTTATATCCTGTTCCACTTCTTTTAGCAATGTGCATCCCGGCTTCCACTCTGTAACGTTATAGATTACAGCTCCTGGACCCGCTGTCCATACATGTCCGAGCCACCTTGCTCTTGATTGCCTAATTTCTCCCACTACATCCATTTCTATTGCTTGTGCCAAATGCTCGTTCGTCCTTCTTCTGTATCAATTTTCATTTAGTCTAATTGGTGCCAAGATAGTTCTCATTACTTTTCTCTCCACTATTTTTATGTCCTCCTCATGCTTCTTTGTCATGGATAGCGTTTCCGTGGCATACAGCAGCGTGGATATAATTATTGTTTTGTAGATCTTTAGTTTGTTGTTTTTGCTTAATGCCTTACTTTTTAATAGCTTTTTATTTGCGTAAAAAATTCTGTTTGTTGTGATTATCTTCTCTTTGATTTCTGCTTTATGTTCGCACTTATTGGTATTTATCACTTTCAGATATTTGAATTTTTCCACGTCCTCAAAAGCAGACCTTTCTATCTGGATTTCGCATTCTTTATTTAGTCTTACACTGAAAGGTAGAAAGGGTAAAAGATTAAGAAGAAGAAGAAGATTTTGTTTTTTTCTTCATTGATTTTCAACCCCATTTTTGATCCGTCTGTGACTATTTCTACCAGCACTTCTTTCATTCTACTTCTGCTTTTTGTTATTAATCCAATGTCATCAGTATACGGTACTATCTGTTCTCCTCTTGTCCTTAATGTCCCCTTCTTTATCCTTCGGGGTACATATTGTAGAGCCACGTTAAATAGTGTTGCTGATAGGGCGTCTGCTTGCCTTACCTTTATATTGAATTCAAACTCTTCTGTCTCCCCTTTCTGCCTTAAAATACTCGCTATTGTTCTTTCCATTGTCATCATTATTAGCCTCCTTCACTTTTTGGGCATATACCCAGCTCCTTTAGCGCCCTTTTTAGTTCATTTCTATTAATGCTATTGAAAGCTTGTTGAAAATCTATGAAAAGCAACTCTATTTCTATTTTCTACTGCTGAGTCATTCCCATTAGTTGTTTTACTGTGTGTATTGCATCTATCGTTTGTTTTGCTTGTTTAAATCTGTTCTGATATTGCTCCACCATGTCCTTTGTTACTTCTGCTAATCTCCTCTGCAGCAGCGTGGACAGCAGCTTGTATGCTGTGTTTAGCAGGGTTATTCCTCTATAGTTGTTACACCTCTTAGCATTAACACATCGATTATTTGCGAACTCCAAACGCACACTTCGACCGCCAGTTGGTGGAGAATGCAAAGAAGAGAAAGGATAACCCGCGAAAACAGGTTAAGGATATTTTAAACAAACACACTGCACCGTTTCATCATCGACATCGTTAAACAATTATCACGAGCAACGCTTTATTTCTTTATGTGTTGTCAACTGTGGAGAACCAAAATGATTGCTCTGCTTAGGATCGGCGCTTTTCATCAAGTAGGAGTTGTTCTTTAGGCGAAGGCGGTCCACCATCTAATTATAAAATTATATTATTTTTGTACACAATCCCAAAATTCCATGCTTACATGAATAGTTCCCTCTCCCCTCCCCTCCCCCCATTCAGAGTTTTCGGCAAATCTTTAATCTTGTTTGGAAAATGTTGACTATGCCTAAAGCGCGGTGTTATTTGTATGAAATGTGAAATGATCTGTTGCCATCATCTGGTGCTCTATGGGTAATCTTCAATGCGGCTTTTCGACCAAAGATCAATCGAATTTATCAAGTAAAGATAACGTATATACTTATGTAAATGTATACTTGGATTTCCCAAACAGGATGTGATAAGAGTTAATTTTAGTTTAATTTTAGTTTAATTTGATTCCTTACAATTACTTTTTTAGTGCTTCCATATAAGCTGTTGTTCTTGTAAGTTCGTTTAATTTTTTCTTCTGTCTTTTTTGCCTCGTTAACACCCTTTTCAAGTCAACCGAGAGAGTGTGTGATTTCCTATTCCTTCGGTTTGTAACAAATTGGAAATGTGTTTGTTATGCTAGGAGACGAGAAAATGCCAGTATGAAAGTTTGAAGAAACTTACACCGAATTCCTCTTGAATTTGTGGCTTTCAGTTAACATTCTTACATTCCTTGCTAAAATACGAATCCACATCCAATATTTGAGGTTCTTTTTCGCTATTTCGTTCTTCTGTCGCCGCATGCGGCCCATAAATGATACCCCTTCTCATCACGTGAGAACCGAAAAAGGAATTTCGGCAAGATCGCTTTCATATTTTCCCAGAATTCCTAGAACGAGGAACGTACGAAATTATAAATATTTCGCGATTTGATAAATTATATGCGAGGCAGATTGTGCTAACGAAGTCGGAAAATTCATACAGACCATCGGTATAATGACCGGTTTGTGGTTCGACTGTGCGAGGGATCATCTCTATCTCTCTTTTCGGAGAATTGGACTGGTACCATTTTGATTGCATAAACACTGTCATTTCACCGGCGACCCACAATAGATGAATACCTATCCGCGTCTGTATGGTCTAGTACCGTTCAGTTTAGCGTAATGAAATCGAAACAGTTACTGATAATCTATTAAGGGTTGATTATACGGTGTCGAATTGTTTGTGCCACCGATTCGTGGGTATTCAGTTTATATCTTTCGAATACCTGTTTATTAAGCGTCTACATGGTTATAATGGAACGTGAAGAGAAAAGGAATGATCTCATCAGCGTATTATTGTCGCCAACCTGGAACCACTGGTATAAGTAATCTAACGAAATTTCTTCCTTGTGGCAAAACAAGAAACAATACTTATCAAGAAGATTCCAAATACATAATGAAATAATCGGTTGTTGTACCTATCATAACAGCCATAAAAGGATAATTTTGTCAGAAGAATATGAAGTTAACGTTAGTTTGTTGTAGGAGTGATCATTTTTCAAATGAGTAGCGGCAAAAATTAATGGGAGTACAATAAATTGCATCAAGCCAAGTTCCCCATCTCGTTATAAAAGGTTGTGCTGGTATCCGAATTCCTAGATACAACTAAAATTCCCCCATTTGAAGGTACGTATGCTTTATTCTCGTTGGATTCCCCACAATTTGACCTCAATTAAGAAAAGAGACCGTGTGCATGAAGTGGTGCAGATCTACAGTAGATAGCTTCCACAATGGTCGTCTTATTTGCTGTACATCACTACAGGTTATGAAATACAATTGTATTGCTACGACTCCAAAAAGGAAGCGATAATTAGCAGTTTAGGTCTTTGAGAGTGAGTTGGCTCCAACAACGGTTATTCGTGAAAAATCGGAAACTAAAAGATAGTCGCCACATCTTTTGGAATCACATAGTATGTTTTCATTGTAGTACTGGACGATGGTCGTACTGTTAATGCTGAATGGTTCACCACAGTTTGTTTGGCTGTTCTTCAAATGTTTGCGAAAAGCGCCTAAGCGGTAGGATCATGTTGCATTTTCGAAAACGCTTGGACTCACACTACTGCTCCAACGATTGAGTATTTGAATGCTCCAAAACATCAAGATAACGAGTCATTCCCCATGGAATCAAGATCTAACACTTAATAATTTTTCTTTGTTTCTACCTATTCTACCTAAAAGTTGCATCGGACGAAGAAGCGGTGGGTGCAAATAAAAATGTACTAAATAAGTCAGAAGCGTTTTGCAGAGTATGTGCTCGTATAATATAGAATCGCAGTGGCTAATGGGTCCAACCAAAGCCAATAAAGAAGGGAAAAAAGTAGAATTGCAATTTGTATAAGCATTTCTATAATTGATTCTCGATCGATAAAATTACTATAAAGTGGAATACTTTGAAAAATTATTGATAAATGCGTTTCGTCAATGTATTGTGTATTACTTTACTGGGATCAGCGAAAATGGATATGGAACTAAGAAAGGTGTTAACGTAGATACATATGTATATATGTATATACGCAAAATATTTTACTATATTATCGAAACATACCATTCTATTGGTTATAAGTGAAGGTCGGATAATATGCAGTTTGCATAAATTTGCATATTTGCATAATATACGCATTTTGTATATTATTTGCATATTTTGTAGTAATTCAGCATATTTGAAGTATCCGAGTTTTATTTATTTATTGGATGTAATTCATTATAGGATAGGCATTACTAAAAATATGTCGTGGTTGTAACAAACAAAGAGTTAAACAGCCCTCTTTAAATTAAAAATAGCATTCTATGAAGCCTCTTCTCGATACTTTTCCGATAAGTGCTTCCAAAAATTTATTAATGCTCCCATACATCTAGACCGGGACAGAATTCAAGGAAAAGCGAATTCCCTAAAACTTCTAAATAAATACAAAAATACATTTTACCAGAAAATTAGGAGCACAGGTGTTTCTTTGTTATTCGGAGAAATCTATTCCCATATTCGAAAGCAATCTTATTTATTTTAAACGTCATTTTACGTTGGTTTTCTGAAGTGTAAACTTGTGGTTTGTTATTAATTATAAAAGTAAAAATGCCGAAAATAGCGACTGTGCCTGGATGGATTGCACCTTATTCAGAATTGCGTATGGATGGAGAAAAAGTATTTTCCATAGTATGCAGCAAGATTGTTAGTAAAATTTAAGTTTATTTCCGTTTATTAATCTATAGTTTTTAAACAATGTTCAACAAAATCACCAATACAACGCTTCGACAAATAATTTTATTTTAAAATTTTATTTTAAAATTTTATTTTAAAATGAGTAAAATGAGATGTATATTTCATGCGTATTTTTCGCATATCATCAGCACCATACGGAATATCTGATATCCCGTATTCTGCTGATGATTTTTAAATAAAAATCATTTTAAAATAAAATTATTTGTCGAAGCGTTGTGTTGGTTATTTTATTAAATGTCGTTTATTCTGATTGCTTCGCAAACTCTTTACACATTAGTTTCTTATTACTCCTTTATCTTTTACTAACACTTATTTTATAAGAAAACAACTGATGATGTGATATTTTTATGCAGGTTACAAGTGAGAGAATGTTTCAAGTCGACCAGCATATTAAAACTCCATATCATGCTGCAAACCTATCAAAGATGAAATTGGCGAAGAAGGGTCAGCAAACATTACCGCATTGTTTGCCATCAACCTCCAAAAAATCGGAACAAGAACAATTTAATGAAGATTTGTGCCTAATGTTTGTGTCGCCAGATATTCCACTACATAAAATAAACAATTTAAATGTCAAGTTATTTTTGCAAAAGTACACCGGCAAATATAATATTCCCGACGAGAGCACCTTAAGAAGAAATTATATTCACCGTATCTATGCAGAAACATTGAGTAGCATTAAGAAGGCTGTGTCAAACAATTACCTTTACATATGCGCAGATGAAACTACTGATAGTGTGGGCCGATACATAGTTCATTTAATGATAGGTATCCTTAACGTATCGGTTCCAGCAAAATCTTATTTAATTTCATCCAAACAGTTGGAAAAGGCAAATAATTTAACAATAACAAGGTTTATACAGGAAGAACTGGCAACCTTTTTCTTACCGGAATCGATTCCAACAGAAAAATTCTATTGTTTTTAACGGATGTCGCACCCATAAATGGTGAAGGCAGCCTGCAACTTGAAAATCTTTTACCTAAATTTAATTCACACAACTTGCTTGGCGCACGGACTAAATCGTGTTGCAGAAGAAGTAAGAAACCATTTTCCATTGGTAAATACTTTAATTGGTAGTGCTAAGAAAGTGTTTTTAAGGGCTCCATTAAGAGTTCAGTTTTACAAACAACATCTACCCGGTATTCCGCTTCCTCCTCAACCAGTAATCACACGATGGGGAACGTGGTTGGAAGCTGCTATTTTTCATGCAAATCATTATAAAGAAACAAAGACAATTATTATGGATCTTGATAGCGATACACAATCTGTGCTAGACGCCCAAAAGGTGTATTCAAGTAAAGAAATACCTCAACAGTTCGCGTTTATTAAAGCCAACTACAGGTTTATTTCCACCTCTATATTGCTCTATATTTATGTCGCTAATTGAGAGCGTTGAAATAATAAACAAATTTTGGAAAGTTATGTTTTGATGTTAAAGGAAGGGTGAGAAAATCAGTGTACGAAAATTAAGTGTAATAGAAAAAATGAGGGTTTTAAAAAGCTAAAGGATATTGATAAAATCTTGTGTGGTGAGTCAGTAGAAAATATTGAGTTGACAATAGAGGATATTTCTAATTTGCAATATGCTCCTATAACAAGCGTGGACGTAGAACGAACGTTTTCAATATATAAATACATGTTATCAGACAAGCGTCACAATTTTTCAATTGAAAACTTTGAGAAATATGTAATTGTAAATTGTTTTCATAGTTAATTATGTTGTAAAATGTTATAAATAAACTTGTAGTAAACATAATAGAATATTTTTTTTTTTCTATAGTATTACCTATATTTTCTAGCATTACTCCTCTTTTTTATATGCATATTTTTCATAAGAAAGTGCATATTTAGGCCAAAACATCTGCATATTTCCACTTTTCTTTCTTGCATATAATCCGGCCTCTAGTTATAAGTAATGAATGATTGATTGAAGCACTATAATCGTTAGAACGTTTATTTTTGAACATTTTCTTACGGAAATAATAAATCACTACTTTGATGAGATATATGATGGTGTCAAAGTATGATATGCCTTTAAATTGAAACATCGTTGCATATCCAATCGTTTCGACCTTGCTCACCTGCAATAAACTTTCATGAACACAAAATTATAAATATCAGATATACAAATTTAGCATTACAATGTTTAATAGTTGTTATCCACGTACGAAAAACACCAATAATCCGATTTCGCTAGAACAGTATAATTTATGTTGGATCATTAATAAAGATTTATCGCAAGAACAATAAAAACGTCGGGCGATATTATTTATAGGGATTTTTAATTTTAGAAGCGCCGGCGCGTTTCTTTTCTGGATACAGCTTTAAGTTGGTATCGATACCCTTAGCTGCAGTTTGCTCACCTACGTAATAAACTTATGCAAGAACACGAGTATAGATTAAATCAGTTCTGCATAATAAATAATTGTGAGCCAGAGGTGCCTTTCTTTCTGGAGCAGCTTAATATGTTTATCGCCCACCGCGATGTCTTTGCAATTGAATTCAACTTTTTCTTGTAATTAACTCTTTATCAGATTTTGTTAGATTATTAATTTTATTTGATCCTGAAGGTATAAAGGCAGACAACACCCAGAAATAGTAAATACTTTTTACTCGTTTCTTATTAATAAATTCGTTGAAATGTTATTAATAATGTTTTGATGATCTTGATTTGGTCATCAACAAAATGAAGTGACCATTTTCTGTGAGCAATTCTTTTGAAGGAGCTGAAACTCCTTTCTAACAGATGTATCAAAGCTTGTAGGGGCGCGTCAAATTGGTCAGTTTTCTGCTAATCATATTTTACATATATGTATCTCTGGGGTCTAGGTGATCATAAAATTGATTTCAGCTTTTAGAACGAATTCACTTTTCTTTAGGTTATGGTAGATACAGTACCCAGATATTGGTACTGGCTTCTTCAAAGAAGGTTATCGTTCTACGACCTATCAATTTATCGGCCTTGTGTGCATGCTATACATTGTTAGGAACTGTTTGTAGATATAACAATATAAAAGGTTTAAATCCATCTCCAAAACTGCTCAGTTCTGTCCTCACTGTTGCCGGGTTGTACACCATTCTTTGGCCACGGTATTCTACCATGAAGAAAGCCATCAGCTGTAGATGATACCACAAAATCTGATTGAATAAAACCGATTGGTCTGTTTTCCTCAGCTTATGGATCTCCAATACGTCTTAGGAGCGGGCGTAGCCGTCAAATTTTGCTCAAGTTTGAAAATTTGTATTCAATAAAAGAAAATTGTTAACGTTTTCGAATCAATATAAATTTACAGTTTCTATTAAAAAATTGAAAGTGAAATGAGAAGTAGATGAAACCAAAGTGTTAATTTGAAACGATATTTCACTTCATTCCACATAAACTAGACGTACTATTATGAAAATAGACCATGCTCATTTGCTCGAATGGTCTATATGTAAGAGTCAATTCTCTCGTGTTTGCAGCAAATTCTTATTTCCAGTAGCCGGCCCTTCGGTTGCGTTTCTTCTTTCTTTTACAAGTCGTTTATTTTCAAATGTATGCGCACGTTTTTATGAAAGTATGTTAAATGTTGAGAAATATTTTGCGTTTTTCCCACGACATCAGAAGATGGTATGATAGAATGCGCTTTATATAATCGTATGCGTATCGACTACTTAATAGGGTATTTAGCGAGATGTGTAGTTTGGCTTTTAAATTGCTGAAAATCGCTTAAGCCTTTGGCAATATAATTTGATTTGTGCGCCTCTGTAAAACGCATTGATTCTTTAAACCTTTAGTGTGTCTAATTGTTTAAAATGGGTATTTGATTCCAATTTATCTAAATCATCAATGCCGGAATAATTATTTTATAGTTTGAAGTGCGTAAAGTATCTATTTAATGAATCAACAAATTCGTAATTCTACGAAAAAGGGACCTGTTACATTGTACGTAGTTTCGCATGCGAAGACGTTTTTCCTTTCCTGCTTTAAATCTGGCATATAATATATGCATATAAAATACGTGAGTCAGGATCTCAGACTGTTATTATCACGTTAGGGGCAATATCGCTTTAGGGATGTAGCGTAGCACATCTCCCATGAGGTTTGAAGCCCGAGAACAAATGGGATCTACTGCTAACTTAATAATAGTTGCGGTTGAATATTTTCGGCGATCGTGAAACCATATTTCATTCGCGTACATTTAACTTGCTTTGGTACTTAACGCATTATTGTTATGCGTAGTTTGTCTGGGTGTGCAATTGATTCTTCTAAGTAAATGTTGAAAATTTGTTTATAACCAAAAGAAGTGTAGGTTGATTAAAGAGCGGCAATTTTTAATCTCTTGTTAATTCAAGTTTCCAGATTTATGGAATTTATTGCATAGAACATTGAACTCAAACTTTAGTCAAAATATTTGCAGCAATAAAAACTGACAACAACGCAATTGATCTTAGAAAAGTGTATTAATTTTCAAGATAGAATATGGAAATAACAGATCCCTTCTAGAAGACATAAGCTTTACTAACTATCTGATAATTTGAGGCCAAATATGCTGTAACATTGTTAAGCATGGAGCTCGAATATAGGACTCGTGTATACGTCCAATCCCTCGAGTATACAGGGTCTGTCTAGAAAGTAGTCCGACTAATTTTTTCCTGCGCAGACAGCGACTGAAGGTGGCCTTTACCTAAGCAGCGCACCGGTCGCTAGCCGCCACCGAACCTTTCTGGAGTGTAGGTTGATTTTAAAGTTAACCCCAGTCAAGGTGCCTCGTTAGGCTTCGCGATGAACCGTTTACTCGAGCAGCGCTAGGCGGTAAAGTTTTGCTTTAAACCGGATAAAATCGCGAGTAAAACCCATCAAATGATTGTGCTTACGGGAATGTCAAGGTTTCTTGAGTGACACAAGTTGTTTCGTGTGGAAAGGGAGCAAGTTGAGGACGATTAACATTCAGGAAGTCCTTCAACCATAAAAATGACGAGAATTTGGTGAAAGTGAAGAACCTTTTGAACTCTGACCGCAGATTGAGTGCGCCGATGATATCTGAAAACTTAAATTTGCGAAAAGCTACTGTGCACGAAATGGAAACCGAAATGGTCGAAATGACCGAATGAGAAAAGTGTGTGTAAAGTTGGTGCCGAAGGTGTTGACTGGTGAATATAAAGACAGACGTGTGAAGATGTGTCACTCCTTCAGTGTGTTTGTAATGTTCCAAATTTTCTAGAAAATGTTAACGGACTCGAATCATGAAGTTTTGAGTATGATTCGGAGACCAGGGGCCAAAGCTCCGAATGGCACACTTCCGTCTCACCTCGTCCCAAGAGGGCCCGAACGAGTAATTCGAAAGTGAAATCCATGTTGACTGTCTTTTTGACTGTAAAAGAGTGGTTAACAAGGAATTTGGATCTTCTGATCAGACTATGACTGCTGAATTTTACGTGACACTGCTTGAAAGATTCTTGGTTCCACCAGGACAATGTGCCAAGCCGCACCGGCTTCGCTGTGATGGACTACTTGACTAAATACCGTATTCCAACACCTCTCCAGCCACCTTACAGACCAGATATCGTTCCCCTGCCGTGACGAGGGAGTTAAAGATCATTCCGGTTTCTGCATTCGAGGGGCCCTTCCGTAATTTACAGTGTTGCTGGCGACGCTGCGTTAATGCACAAGGGTCTTACTTTGAAGACTATTGGGTCGATGTACCGATATTGTCAATTAATTAAAAAAATAGTCCGACTACTTTCCGGACAGACCCTGTGTAGTAACAATGTGGACAGCGTCTCTCTTCAGAGATTTACAGCATTTATAGATTTCGGTGTTTAAGGGGATATGTACCCCACCATTGTTAAGCACGGAGGTCGAACGTAGGCTTCGGCTATATGTCTAAGTTCTTGAGGTTAAAGTTTAAGGAGTCTAGTCAGATGGAAGGATAGCCTTCTGAACATTGCGATAATTTTGACAGCGGCAAAGACTTGTAACCTTTTGGTTTAAGAATGCCGAGTTATTCGTAGATTTCGGCTATATCATAGAAAACTAGTGATAGTGAGTTTGTTAAAAGGTGGATGACGTGTTATGATTAAGTAGTGTAAATCGGACTGACGCTGTCACTCCTCCGGATTTTATCATTCAATGATAACCTATCAATGACAACTTATTATTGATTAATAAAATTCGGAGGAGTGACAGCATGAGTCCAATTTACACTGCTTAATGATAACACGTTATCCACTTTTTCAACAAACTCTAGGAATAGGTCAATGTAATTGAGAAGTACACTTTGTAGAACCAGCCATTTGTATCTAGAATCACTGCCCACTACTCAACACTACCGGCTGAGCTCGTCCACAAGAGAAGTTGTTTTTTGAGAGGCAAAACTGATTATTATATTTATTTTCAAAAGTTTCAAGATAATAACCAACTTCTTCTGGTTTTCGAAATTGGTTCTAGATCTCTATTCCTCCTCAAAGTCATTATTTTAACAGATTCCTAAAGATTGCATTAGTGTACGTACCTACGTATGTATTCACGGCAACCTATCTTAGCTTTGAATCCTGAAAAGATAGTGATTTAGAGAAAACAATTGATAATTGAACAATAGTTGCTTTATTTTCTCTTTTTCGTTTCATTTCTCCCTTTTTCATACTCCAGCTTAATGTGAAGAGAGCGCAACATTCCGATCGCAGATTAGATATCGATCTGGAGAAGGAGGAAAAACTCGAATAAACGCGTACATGACGGAACAATAGAAAATATCCCGATACACCAATTATTATACGTTCCTCTAATAACAGTGGGTGGGCTGCAAATTACTCGTAAAAGAGAAGTGACTAACTGCACCGGCATTGTGTATTTTATTATTGTCTCACAGGCTATAATTATGATGTAGGCTTTATGTATATGTTCGCAGAACAGGCGCGCAAATTTGAGCTTAACTGGTAAATCTAATCACTTTGATTATTACGATTAGTAAATTTAAATTTACCGAGATTTTCAACGTTAATGTACCGTGAAGAAATACATAAGAACGCTACAATCGCATTAAATTTTCTGTTTATAGTTAATCTTTGCAATAAACTGCGATGTTCGGTACTGGATTAATATAACTGAATAAATTAAGAAAAAATAAATTATTTTAGATTCTTCTTTTCACATCTTAAGTAGATGGAAACAAATTTGTTTCCCATTTTTGCTGTTACAGTTTTAATTGTATCTATCACTCATGGTTTTAATATCGCTTTGTTCAAATTATCAAGCAACACTACAATGACATAGAGCAATATGAGAAAAGTTACTCAAAAGCAAAATAGATACGAAATTTTGAAAATGAAACCAGTATGCTAAGTACAGATACTATTCATAATTAAAGTATTAAAGTATCAAAGAAGACCAGTCCTAATAAATTAGTTGATTTGTCGCCAAATAAAGATTTGGATCTTCCCCGGTAACCATCAAATCATACCCAGTGACTGATTCGGCAACCTCAGGCTTGTTCAAAGCTTACTACTGGATTCTTACTTTCGAATGCTGAGATACTGATAGAATTCACTGACAACATTTTGAAAAAGGACCACCAACAGGGTGTAGTCCTCAAAAGTTATTTTCAAGGGTGAATATATACATGCACAACTCCTAAAAGAAAACGTTTTCAATTCCAAAGTTGTGCGCTTATCACATACAATAAGCAAGAAGTAGTTATCCTGCGTCTTTATTTTAAAAGTACATAAATAAGTAATACTAAATGTATTTATATAATTTATATAATAAACATCACCTGGTTGCCTTTGAAACTAAAATTTAAACAACAACACGGGTTTACATATCATTGTCTACCAATCGTTCATTGCAAAAGCGATTGTATACCAAATGACTGCAGATTACTGTGTATGTAAATTCAACTATTATTTGTATCCAGGTTCTACATGCCAAACTAATGCCAAGAGTAGGAAATTACATACTTGGTTTATACTGAAACCTGCTCATTAAACCTAACTTATTACGATGATGTAGTTTTTTCTTTGATACGAAACCAGTCACCAATCACGATCAATTTGATCAACGTCACCTAATTGTAGACTCGATAATGTATTTACCTGTTATTCTTATAGTATGAGTAATTCTTCGACATATTTTACCGGTGCAACTTAATGCTACGAATTACAAATTGTAGAATGCATCGATTTTAGCTTTTGTAATACAAATTAATACTAAATATCAATTCAGTGTTGATCGAAAAATATACATACAAAAGTATGATAAGCACTGAGAATATATAAACCTATATTTTTCCTTTCAGTTTTCGTTTGTTCTTCGGCAGTGAATGTGGAGGGTCGTTGTTGTAGTGTTTCGCACGAGTCTCGGGACAAAGCCGGTAATTGGAGCGAGACTGATTGCTGCACAAGTAGAGGCGACACCAAAACCACAGCCTGACAGATTGTGGCAGCCCCCTGTCTTATTTGTACTTTTATCAGGGAAGTCAGTATGGTAAAAAACGTCTTTCTTCATATATCGATTTAGTTCCAAGCTTGAATATAACATATTAATTAACTAGTAAATTTTAATATCGAAGTGTATTGGAACATCTTAGTATTAATCAAGTTGATCTTATTTTAATTCGAATTTATTTCTAGATTGTGGTCACTTTGGTACATATTTAGAAACTATTCCTTGATTTGTTCTATATCATTCTTCAATTCATGGCAATAATAATAATAATGAATGGCAGTGGCCGTTTCGCCAAAATAAACATAGAACACTTTAGTTCTATCGACTTATACCGCACATATTGTTGGAATTGCAATGCTAGCTATAAGTAATTATGTCAGTAAAAAGAAGTGGAGTTTAAGGTGTAGATACAGCGCAATATATAGACTCTACCACTCAAATGTCATCCTCGCATCTATGAGGTGCACTTACTTCAACCTCCACGACTCAAACGATGGACGATTGTCCAACAGCGACGAAAATTCACGAGGAAGGCAACGATAAACCATCACGTTAGCCCAAAATAACATTTCTTAGATATTAGCACCAATGGAATGACATCCTGAAGGTATTGTATCTAGACAACTACCGATCTATTGAAGAGAGAAAAGAAAATGGAAAAAATGTTTCTGATAAAGATTTAAGCAGCGTTGCTAATCTTAATATTCACGCAGGATAGACTTTGCTATGAGCTTACTTTCAGGTTTTGTGAGAATAATACCAACTAGAGAAGTGTGTCCAGTCATGAAAGGTTTGATATCAGCTATTGACATCATTGACTTAATAAGATAGTTTAATATGAAAGTTAATTTGAATTTGTTTCAACGAATAGTGATTTTGGTTTTAAAGTGATGAAATATTTTTGACTGAATGTATTTCAAAGAGCTCCAGTTTGATTCTCTAAGTCTTCAATTTTGTGATATTTGAGTATGCAGTAGTTCAATCGATGCTGTACTGGACTACAAACCTGGAAGTCATGCAAGGTCCATCCATCCTGTGAAGACAAGTACCTGGGATTCAATTTCTAGGGCAATAATGGGCAACTAAAGTTTGTTCAGTTGGCTACATTACCTTCAACTTCTTAGCCGTTGGCCTAGAAAATTGGTAATCTGTGCTAATTCGAACCTGAGGACCCCCGTAGGATGTAATGGCATTTAACCAATTACAATTTTTGCACTAAATTCAATGAACGGTATCAAAGCTTTCAAGTAGTTGATAAACAGTAAGGTAGCCCAATGCGGATGTGTATGTTTGGGAGGTAAAGATCTTATGGCTTTGAATTTTTCTAATAGCATTAAAAAGGACCGTTTCATTTGGGCGTACCGGATATATATATACATATAACATACATATATCGAAGATCACAAAATTGTCCAGAATAAAATGTGGTAGTGGATATTGTACTAAGAATTTAGTTAATTTTCTTAAACAAAATTGCATCGGCCTAGCTCTTAATTAATGATATAGAAAGCATAAATTATAACAAATTATATTTATAAATTTTGAGAAATATTTAACATAAAATTAAGATAATTACCTAGCGTTGTGCGTGTGTGTGAGTATAATTTCATTTCCGATGATGGTTCTTCCTATAACTCCTCTCTTAACTTCTATTCTTGATGCACCTTTAATTTCTATGGATTCTTCTCCTTCTTAGATTCTATCTTCTCTGGTATGGTGAGGTTCTTTTATTCACTGGCACTTCTTCTTAAAACCCTTTTGTTCCAAATATATTTATTGACTTATTTGTTGACTTATCTATCTTGTCAATTTTCTTCGTCGTTAAGCATACAAACTTTCTATTTCTTTTGGAAACCAGGACTACACTGATTTATTTATAAGTTGTCCACGAAACGAAAACTTTAATTCACCTTGACTCCAGTTCATCCAGGTATATCGCTGTTGTAGAAACTTGTATTGAATGTCGATGTATCCTTGGTTATTTCCAGTAATTTTTTATGAATTCTTGTAATGTAAAAATGTTGTATGTGTATCTGAATGTTAACATATGCTTTTTATCCATTAATATATGCTTTTTATAATAATTATTAACTTTATTTCTAGTGACATTTGTTTCTCCCATTAAACGTCTCTGGCTAGAGCTAACACCCGTAGGGTAATAAAATATTCAAAAGGAGGTGGGCGTGGTGTCGAAAAGGTATAAATAGAACCCCAAAATAGACCGTATGACAATTGAAAACCATAACCCCAACATTAACTGTGAATTTTGATATATTGAATTGTAATAAAAGATAAATTTTCTAATGGTAATTAACCATTCCAGATATTTTAAGTGAAAACAAAAAGCGTTTTGTTAGCGATAGAAAAATAATAATAACAAGCAAACATGCACAAAAATTGACAACTTGGTAGTTGCCAATTATTATGTTATGTGGAGTCATCCAGATGAAGAATGAAGATGTATGGAAGAAGCAGGAAAGGAGTCAATACAAGCGATGCAAATTGTTACTGGCTTCTAAAACTCCTGGTAAAAATGATAATATGACGAGAAAAAGTCGGAAACGTGACCGATACAGTTCGATGTTACAGTTCCAATTACCCACTTACAATTAATTGGTGATAAAGATTGAGATCCAGGCCGTGCTAGCCCAATGGAAACGGCGTAGGCTCAAGTTAGAGAATTTAATAACTAGAACTAGATCACATCTAAGTGTCTGGAGTCAGAGAGACCCTCCAGCTTCTTTAGTAGGTGAAACAAAGTTATCCGAGCCATCTACGTTACTGGATCTTTTAGTCGGTCGTGAAGCGACCAGAAAAATTACTTGAAACCTCTATGTACAAGTAACATAAATGATATAACAAATTACTTGAGGCGAGAGAATGACGTTGAACAGCACTTTATTTGCCACTTAAGGTGCATCGATTAATTTAAATTTAATTAAGCCAGCTTCTTACCTAATGCTTACAACACTTTCGGTAATTGTTGGAATTCCAGCGGCTTTACTGTCACCTTACATCTTTAGCAGAACCTAATTAAAACAAGAATATATGCAAGTGACAAGTAACTGTCAACTGCTAAACCAATTGATTGTTACGTTCTACAAATATATTATTAAACCAGCAAACGTAAAGAAAATCATTTTAAGCCGCAAACCAATTTGCCCCTCTCCCACTAAAATACTAAAAAGAATTGAATGTTTTAAAAGTAAGAAAACCTCTCTTTTTACTCGAACACAAATCCCCGATTTCCTAACTCTAAATTAATTAAAAAATAACGTAACTAATAGCGTAACTTCCAAATCTCACAACGATAATATTAACTTTACAGAGTCGTGTATACCCTCGACAAACGAGATTTCAAAGCGAAAACGGAGTAACCTATTCACGGAAAACGACCTGATCAACTTAAAGCTACAAGCACATGTTTAAAAGGGCGTGAGATGTATCAGAACCTACGAAATCGGGGTGCCATCTACACGTTAGACGTGAAACAAGAGATCAGAAGTAACAATACAGAACGCTGTAATAATTGACTGTAAAAAATGACAGTAAATTACACTATCAAAAAACTATACAACAGCGATATTAAGATATCATTAGCATGAAAGAAAGAAAATAAAAGAACTCACCAAATATTGCTATACACAGCTAAATGTCCCTTTAATCATATTCTAGTTGGTCTACAAACTACAGAAAAAGTTTATATACTGTCATTCAGTGTTTCCCTTGTACCCAGCGATAAACAGAAATTGTACTGTTTCTTAAGTAGTAGTAATATACACTTAGACCGAGAAAATAGTTTAGGTATATTACTAGGACTGTTGCTATTCTTACCATGGATATAATATCAAATTGTTTGAATGTGCTTAAATAACTTACTATAAATATCCTAACTGTACTGATATGGATACTTACAAATACGTATGTACATCAATAATAAATTAAATTGTCATCCTCAATGGAAAACAAATAAGGAAAGGAAAATTTCATTGATTGATGATTAATTGTATGTTAACCCAGGTATTATAAAAACCCACCTCGCCATCTTACAACCACTACTGATCACTGAGGACGATGTAGTTGTCGAGATATGGATTTGGAGGTATGGTAAAGATAAAAGTTATTTCATTTGAGTCCATTCCAAATCACATATATTCCTGCTTTTCTTAGCAATTCAACCATTAACATTTGGTATTTTCTCCACAAATCTTTGCTGATAGCAAATGTAATACTTTGATTGAAATTTACATCCAAACATCTGTCAAGTAATTTCGAAATATCTTTTAGATAAGGAATACAATATTGATGTTACTAATGCCTTGGATACTAAATAAATTTTGCCTGTATTCTAAATTTCTCGACATGTTAAGTGTTGCATCCAAAACTTTCCTAATAAAATATACAGCATACACATAACAGTGAATGTACTGAACATTGTTTGAATTTGACTAAGCATTTATTAGATACATATGTAAAAGATATCTCCACATGTAACTAGTTCACTTCCAGGAAAAGAAAAGCACACAAACATCGCATATATTTCCGGAGAAAAAATGGAAAGTGGTTAAAGCGCGAAATAATTTCAAAGCAGCTCGGTGTCCATCGAATCTCTTCCATAAATATAAATTTGAAGGACAGGGTCTATTAGCCAAGACTTTTGTAGATCATCCTTTTCTGATTCGTCTTTGCTTTTTGATGAGATTCTCAAAAGCTTCTTGCTTTTACTCGCTAAATAAACGGCTCCGGCGGCGATCTTTTTCTGACACTCTTACTTTCCGGTTTATTGTCTTCCATTTTTATTTGAGATTAGAAAAATGAGAGAGGAAATGTAGAATTTGGACTTGTGTCTTAAAAAGAAACCATTTTGACTTGTCATTGTCAAATTGACTTACATATATATTTTTATTTCGTAATAGATGCAATAATTGTATCAACTTATAGTTTTAATAGATGTAAAATTGATGCAAAAGGAGAAAAGTAGTTTGAATTAAGGTACCCTACAAGTCCTGGAATTTTATAACGGTTCTGGTAACGCAAGAAAGGCCAGAACTGTTTGGGATTACCAGTACCGGAATGCTAATAGTGAAATTATTATACAGTAAAACTTTTTCGGTGGTCTTTTCAAAGTGGTCACCTCAGTTACGACCAGATAAACCAAACCATTTTGTAAAAAGTCAATGTAATTTTAGATAACGGAATTAATTTTGAAAATTACGCTTGTATAGATTCTGGTGTATTGACTGATATTCCAAGTGTTGACATTAAGGACATAGTGAAGGAACTATTAGTTGAACATAAAGATTCTTCATTTGGTAAAAGTGGGAAAATTTGAAATTTTAACAGATATTAAAGATATGATGGTAGTGAGTGCTAAACTAAGAGGCATGCAACAATTCACATTATGTAATGAAGAAAGTAACATATATTTAGAAATGTCACAAATTTTAAATGTGAGGCTCAGGTTTAGGAAATAAAAATTTAAAAAATTAGACAACACATTTCAATAAAGCAGTACTTTAAAAACGGCTTGTAACTATATTACGCCCGCTGGCTAGTGTAATTGTGACTTTTATTTTATATTTCACTTTTATATATTATTAATAACTAGTAACTATATTGTGTATAAATTTTGCTTTGTAGGTATAAGCCTCTTTTTATACGACAAATAAAATTTGGAAAACTAAAGATTCCTTTATGGTCTTTTGAATAGCAACTACCCTCCTATTGTGGTCAATATTGCTGCAAAAACTTGTGGCCGTTATTTAGAAGCTTTAGTGTACATAACTTAGTACATATGTACAATGGAGGTATCAATACCCGTGAAAAGTAAACTCAAGCTGTATTAAAGGGACATTGTTGTTCTTTCATATGTGTTTTTTACTGAAGATGGCCACATAGTGGTCAAAATACGTATTTCAAGTCTTCCGGAATCAGTGTGGGAAGGGTGTGATTACTTGATTTAGAAGTAGACAGACGGTTGTTGCTACGAATAAAAGTTTAAATCCTATAGTATCTGATTTAAATGTGGGCAGTAGAAAAAGTTAAAAGTTAATACCAAATACGATTTATTTCACAGTATTGCGGCGGGTAAATTATGTATCCCCGCGAACCTAATAATCGTAATACACCCCCTTAAGGTGTAATATGTATAAAAATAAAATAAATCACAAGAATAGACCGTTATAGTTCACCCTCCGACCATAAAATCACATCGTTGTAAAAATTTCACGCAATTTTACGTCCAATAAATCATTAAAACGGCCAAAATGAAAAAGTACCCGTTTAAGCTACCCCGACTACGAGCCAATTCGTCCATGCGAACATCTACGGACACCTTTTCTCGGACAACTGTACCTGTTCTTATCTGTCTGTGGAATGATGAACTGATTCAATCAAATTTAAATCTAATTCGAGCGAGAAGTGGGATAATATTAGGTTCGCATACCGGTGTGATGTGAGATGTGGTCGTTGAGGGAAAGGCAATCATCTCCGCAAAGATTAATTCAATTTTAATTTAAAGAACACAGATGTGTGGCTATGTCGGTTAATTAATTATCTTTGACGTAATGAAAGATTTTGGATTTCTGATTGCACTGCCCTTGATTCATCCGGTGCCTGTACTTTTACCCATCAATTTTAATGCCTCAAATTAGCTTTTGTGTCAACGTTTAATTACGTCGGCTCTAAATTTCGTAACTGAGTTAAATTTTATATTAATTGAGGCATACTGTTCTTAAAGATGCGCTATTTTTTTTTAAAGAATCTGAAAAAGCATGAACAAATTGAACGTATACGATAAAATCTAATTTTATATGTATACTGATGGTTATGATACACCATAACATAAATTGATATAGATCATTCAATAGACAAAAGGGTTGACCGGTAATGACCCCGCAAGTTGCTTGGAAGGCGATAAATTCCAAACCGTTATGTAACCTATGGAACAGCACCGAGCAGCACTTCCATCGAAAATAAAATGAAAATCTTTTGTTTGAGTCTATAATTACCAACCATAGACCATAAATTAATTTACTTGTACGAAACTTCAATAGTCGAACGTATGCACATATGTATGCTTATTGTTTGGACAGTGTTACGTAAGGTAATTGGTGATTATTTAGGAGAAGAAATACAAACCAATTTAATATTTAAACGAATATACTGCTCATTGTTTAAAGTTTATTCACATTATTCTAGTATAATTTCATTTTCAGTGCGAGTTCCCAACTAAGCATAAATCATTATATTCCTTTGATCAACCACAAAAGGGCCATACCTTAAAGATTTGTTTCTATTTTACTTCTCAGGAATATGTGGGAAAATCCATTGTTACTTTTCTTTAGATCATTTGGTTTGACAATACTAATCTCGTTCCTAGAGAAACAAACATATAAAAATAATATTACATATTTAGGGTACACACCCATAATACTAATGATGAGGCGTTAACGCTTAATGAAAAAGCATGATCTGCAAAGAAGGGCATCAAGGACCCCGTTCTTCGCTCTTCCACACCACGGGACACCCACAGTATTGAACAAATAATCCCATCTACACTTATAGAGTTATTTTCTTGGCGTTGCATATACCCATAAAAACAGCAAGCAGTATGTCGATGAAGATTGATATACGTTTGCATTTATTCAAACTAAGTGTTAAAGCAGTTATTATAATGTTCAGTTCGGATAGTAACCATTGCCATTATCGTTGCGCATGTAACCAGTCTATATGAACTCGTACTGACTGGATGAGGGATGATTCGTCGTCCAGTGTTAGTTTTTCGAAGCACAGTGATTATCCTTTTTTTGATATCCCATTTTTATTACAATCTATCTTAAATCTCAAACATTATTTAAGAAGACATTGAGTAATAAAGTTGATACTTACAAGAGAAAACGACATGCACACAATATATCCAGTGGTGTATCCTATTGCACATCATTTGAAGAAGACCAGCACTAGAACACTAGATTCATTGGTACTTAGAGTTTCAACCTCCCCATTTTATGCTGTCGTTTTCTAAGATCTTTTGCGAACTCATTCGAATTTGTATTTGTAGTTCTTTATGCACGTATGCATTTGTTCTTTAACCTAGGATAGTCCTGCATCTTGATGGACAGCCCCGTTAGTAATAAACTATAGCACACCTAGTATCATTCTTAAGGTTTTCGATTGAAATCGCTTTTTTCTACATTGAAATTTGCAGCTGCCCTCCGTAATTCCAAACCATATATCCACATATGCTTAAGAATAGTTTCATATAGTAATAATTTATTATCCATAGTTCGCTTTGAATGTATGTCTATTAGCCAGTAAATTTTCATCGACTGATGACCGAGTTGCTAATGCTTAGTGAATATGTATGTTCAAATCTGTTTATGATTAAATTTTTTTCTTTTCAACAATTGATGTGACCAGCATTTGGGAGAAAGTTGTAGAAAATGGCATTCAGTTAGTCAGTACCTAACATTTTAGTCAACAAACACGAGCACAACGGTGCTAATATACAGTGTACGTTTTCGCATTTTTCGCATCGATAAGGCTAGCGATAATTTGCCCCAGAAAGAAAACTTAACATTAATAAGTATATACCCAGCTACTTTACTTTTTCTCTTTATGGGATTTGTCGGCTATTAAATTTCACAGGGGCGCATGTTTCTTTGCGAATACGAATGCTCTGTGTACTGATATGTTCTTATGTGTTGATGTGCTCTCTTCTTAACCATCACAATGGTTTTGTAAGATTCCTGAAGCTGCAGCTGGACATTTGAAGCTAAAATCGCTGCATCATTGCCAAATGTGGCCGTAGTAATATCTGGTGCTCTCGGTAAGTAGATTGTGTAGATTAAATATAGTGTAGGTTCCAGAACACACCCTTGCGGTACATCACCATAGATAGGTTTCATGTCGGTATATTCTTCATACGAAAGGACATCGATAGACGATGCATGATTCTTGTGTAAAGTATTTCACATCTATTACATTGGCTACAGCAAAAGGACGTAGGTATTTTTGCTGAATCTGTGTGCCAATATGTAGGCTCCCTATTGCAGATCACGCTCAAATTGTCACCAACGAAGATTGTTTCAAGTGTTATCAAGTTTGGCGTGCAATAATTAGTGTTTTGAATTACAGCTCCCTCCACAAAAAGAACGATGTCCAAATGTGTCAAAATGTTTGACATTGGATAGCCTTTACAAAATGTAGAGGTGGACAATATATCGGCGAACAAGTTATCGTCCCACTCAAATATTCAGCTATAAAGTTAGTCTAAATTTTGGTTAATAATAAAAGAAACTCTTTCTTATGCTGTAGTTGACAATTGGCATTCCATATTGCAAACTTTAGTGTACCAACCATTATGCCATTTTTTTATACAAGTGTTGTTAACCGGTTTAGGATGCCCCTTATCTGTTCCATAAGCGTTTTCATCGTATTTTTTAATTCTTTCATGTTCTTTGGTTGTGACGATTTGGTGATGGTACGGTAATCTTATTAATTATTATTTGACTCTTGGGTCTTACGTTGCTTTGGGTTGGTTAATGTCTTCGCTGGCTAGTGGCTTGGTGCTTGTTTGTGTAATGCTGAATCTTCTTTTCTCAGTTCCTTGGGATTCGTTTAGTTTGTTGTTGTGGAGTGGTTTCAATTGCAAAGTACATATTTTACGCATCCGCATTGGTATGTACAAAAGTTGTTTGTGCTATCATATTTTCGAGATCACGTGCACTGCACGGCGTCCATTTTTGTTTTTGGTGGTTCGACTTTAACGTTTGTGTTAAATAAGAATTCTATTTCATAAATATCTTTAAAAATAATGGGGATGTTTCATCGTCATTGGTTGTCGACTATTTGTATATGCTGTATTCAAGTTCGTTGATATTTGTTTTAGGATGGACATAGTGTAATACTATTCTAAACGGTTTGTTTTGTTTCTTGTGATACGTATGATATTCGGTTCTTTTGTCTTTAAGCGCAATTAATTATTATATTGTAGATGTCTGTAGTCTGAACCTATATTTTAATTTTTCCTTTATTCCTCGATCACCTTCTATTTCTGAATCTTGCAATACAGTAAATCTGTTTGTTGTTGATGTGTTTAACTACTAGTTGTCATTGTTATTCGTTAAAATACAGGTTATCAAGACAGCGATTATTTCTAACGATCCAAATGGTAGAATACCACTTGGAATTAGCCGTTCTTCGATCGTCTAAAGGAGTTGTAGATGTGGGACCTACCTTCCAGACAAACATTACGACCCTCCTTCGGTACACATTGGGAATGGATAACCTTTCTTATCTCCTCATTTTGACACACGCATATAGTAGATTGACGTCTCTTGTATAGGAATATATTCGTGATACATGATCACTCACCAGGCTGTAAACGCGTCTTGAGCTTCCGTTGTTGTACCGGCTCAAAGGTCATCGACATCAATTAACGCCGGTTGCCTTTGTTCCTCATCTACAAGATTTGGAATTCAACAGGAAACTAGGATTGTTTGGATTAATATTTTTGAAATGCCAAGGAATGTCGTGGGATGTTATATGTCGCTTCTCCTGGATCTGCTGGCGTACATTTTCAATGCTGTTCCTTACTTTCCATAGTGTACCTATCCTGGAACCATCGGTAGTTAAGACTGGTTCATCCTCGTTGAAATGCGCAGCAGCAGCAGGAAGTTGTTTTTGCAGAGAGATAATTCTCTCCGAAAGTTGTATTTATATTTAACGATATCTTTCTTGATCCAATTTTATTCTTAGAGGTGACCTCTTAACTTTCAAAACAGACTGTGACTAAATCAGTTGTAGTAGTGGTTTGAGATTTACTCAATAGTGTGGTTAACTTTTATGCTTGGCGTTTCATTGGTGGTGCCCTGTATAGAGCAGTATTTAACACTACAATGACAACCTCCGTATATGTATGAACATATCTTTTCTTAACAACTGTGTTGCTTGAGCAAAAAGAATATTTCGTAATTTTGCATTTTGTAAATCCAACTTCCAATTCGCAAATGCTCTTCTATTGCTGTCTTACAGAGGAGTGGGCATAATAAGCGACATTATGTTATTTGCATGCCCACTATAAGTACGTGTATATCCATACGCATTGGTCTGTTCTTTTCGTAAACTAGGCTCCAATTTAGCATCTTCGACAATAACAACCGCAGTATAGCCAACGTATTGGCATATGCATGGATGTACTTACACACGGTGCATATACACAGAGGGAACGCTGAGATAAATGAAATGAACTCCACGGATAAGAAATAAAGTAAACAACACTTGTCGCCTTAGGGCGTGCATTGTAATGTTGCAGAACGAAGGAGGGTAGAGAGTCGCGGCGTGCTCGTATATGCGATAGGGTGCGGCGAGGGGTCAGCAGACAATATGGCCGGCTACGGTTTATTATTATTGCATTGCAACCAAACACGAATCCGCGCTTTTATACGTACGTTCGTTACGAGAACAACCAAAGGGTTACTAGATAGATACCGGTGTTTAGATATCCTTTTTCCCTGCGTTGCAGATTAACAGAGGTTACCTACGCTCATTTCCGTCCATCTGTAATTAACCGGAGCTTTTTTCGAAACAAAGGCTTTATAATAGAGAGATGGTGTTGAAGTTTATTTGCCGCGTATAAATGAAAAAGGAAATACGGGCGCACAATCTTCTTCATAGAATTACATTATAATGAACAGCATATAACAAAATATTTTCAAAATAATTAGAAAATCGTGGATGAGCATCTGTAGATAGGGACAGAAACTGATGTCTTCATTACGCTAGTATTAACTCATAGATTCAATATTGATTTGATAATTCCCAAACATTTAGATTTCACTCGGCTTAACGACAACGTTTTGATTTCAGAGAGCAAAAGGACACATCCAAACAGTATTAGTTAATATGGTGTGCAAAATGTTCTACTGCACCAAAATGATTTACAAGAATCGACTCCATTGATTACCGCTCGTTTCTTATTAAACTTCACATAAATGTGTTCTTACCTCTACAACATCGATTTGGTTGCTTCCACATACGTACGTATTTTGACAACTAAATTGTTACCCGTAATAGGAAAAGTTCAAAGAAAACGAAACTCCTAGTTGTGAACACACAACCAGTTGTCTATTGCAAGTGGGTGAGGTGCAAGCTTAAGTAAAATATTGGGTCGCATAAATGTCGGATTTTTTTGCCAAGGAGTAAACAGCATTAAAGAAGTGAATTATTCTAATCGTTTATGCATTTACCAACAACTGAAGTAGATACAAGCCGGCAGTGCAATGTCCAGTGAATATTTTGGGGTGTAATATTAACTATTCTATATGAGTTCCATATAAATTACAAGCAGCTCTATTTTCTTAAATCTTTTTGGGCTTTATGGTATTAATGTTAGTTTCGGTTTGCAGTATCAGTGCCGTAGCTAGACAGTACGGAGTACCATAAATGAGGTGCTGAGAAAATTAAATTCATCATTGCTACTAATTATGAAGTATTTCACTCTGGAGATTCTCAATGACCCCATATAAAATTGTTAGTTGCTCTTATCAATACAAATGTGCCTACGTAATTGTAACCTCGTATCGGGGCTCCCTTAAACTGTGGGAACTGATTAGACTGATCTAACAGATATATACATTATAATGGTTTAACAGCTGTAAATTTTGTAGCCCAATATGTGTTCCACTATATGTAAATGAAAATAGAGAGTACAATTTTGAAGTAGTGAATACCCTCAGGTTTCTGGGAGTGACGATTACAAATGAATCAGAGGATGATATAGAGATAGAGTAAAGAATATCAGAAAGAGGTAGAGCCATGGGAATGTTAAATAAAATGTTGAAATCCAAGCTGATAGGTAGAAAAACGAAAGAAAGAATATTTAAGACAGTAATCCAACCATCTATGATGTACGGTTGTGAAACCTGGAAGTTAAGTCAGAACAATATTCTAAAGTTGTAATGGTGGAAAACAAGGATATAACGCAAGATTTATGGAGGGAGAGAAACGGTGATGGTACATGGAGGACAAGAACAAAAAGTGAGGTTATGGAGCTATACAACCAGCAACATAACTCAGAAAATGCGAGCCCGACGAGCAGGTTGGCCAAGGCATCTGTATCGAATGGGCGCACAGAAACACGCAAAAAAGTACTAATAGGGGGTGAGGGTGGAAAGCGTAGAAGAGGTGGGCCAAAACGGAAATGGTTGGAAGATATCAAAGCGGATATTCGAGTATTTGTAATATCGTACTCGGAAATGAAAATATCAAAGAGGAAAACTTGAAGGGGGATGATGAAGAATATTGAAGTCATGGACCACTAGGCCTTAAGTGCTGTTATATATATATATATATATATACCTATATATATATATATGTAAATAGTTGAAATCAGTGTTTAAAATGGTAAATATTTAGTTGCTTCGCATTCCATATTCTATTAAAATTATATTACCAATATTTTCTATTACTATATGAAGGAATGGAGAAAATGTGCCGAAGTTTCATAACACATGGCGCTCTTGGGGCAAAAGCTCTCAACAAAGAGAAAACAAACAATATATTACAATAACAACAATAATAATTATCCTTAGAAATAGAACTGGAACAGCATAAAATAATTACGGTGTGAATTCTGTAATAACCTGATCCACAAAACATGTATGACAGGCGGAAAAATGTTGATCAAAGTTCATAGAGAAGAGCGACTACTGCTGAAGTATTTGCACTAGTAGCCTGCGCTGAAGAAATCAGAGGAGCGGGCTGCATAAAGAAGAATAAACATAATAACTGAGGTCAAAACTGGTAAAACATTGCAAAGAAATCCTCGATAAACCGGCGCTGGATAACATCATGTCGCTAATCTAGCTAATTGCCGACGAACTAGCCAAGGAAAGCTCAAAGGGAAAAAATTGACTGAAGATCAATTTCACACTAACACATCGTTAGGTGCACTAGACACACAATTCTCATTAGCGGTCTAGTAATCAAACGTTTCCCCTTGAAAAAGCATCTATGCAACTTTGGGATTGGCAAACGAGCTATTGTGCAGAAGATGTGAAGTACAAGAAAAACTAGGATACATATTATCTGTGCCTATGAGAAACTGAAGGAACTCAGATGAGCACTTTGGTAAGGATCTATTGGAGTCCACGACAATACTTCCCTTGCGAAAGATACTGCCTTTGTGGAGACACGAGGTTGCTTGCACGGAAATGTGAGTGTTATTGAGCAGCGGCACAAAGATCATAAAATTCAGATGTCTGGTCTAAAGGGGTGAACGAATGAATGAATGAGCAACTACAAATCGAACATTTTTAATGACGCAAATAGTAGTTTGTTATAAAGATCAAATATCAGCAAATATTAGACTTGTAATTTTGTTTTTCTAGGACTCCAAAAAAGGAATAAGTTGAATCAAATCTTGGATGAATTTGAAATACCATACAAATTAGGAAGATTAGTGACCACGACGGTAAGATCAGCGAACACTAATAATATGGGTACGATAAATATGTCGAAATCGGAATTAGATTTTTTCCAAGGCCAAATAGATATAGGCAATGTAACACTAATAGGAACAATGAGAGTGTTTACATAAATTAAAGGAAAATTAGTAGAAGCAGCACATTAGATGGTGTTGCAATTGCGTATAGGATATAGGTTGAGAATTTCTAAATAGTTGCAGTTACGGTACGAGGACAAATACAGGAGTAAATGAATCTGAGTATCTGCAAGTGTTATTAACTATGAAGGACATAATTAATTTTCTATAAATGATATTAAAGAGCCAAATATATCATAACATGTTTTCCTTTGTCACTAAAGATTAACAAATTTCAAAAAGTCGGAAAATAAAAATCAGTCAAGATTGCTTTCATTTTTATTACAATTGGTAATGGACACTGTCATTAATTCTACAACAACGTGATAATAACAGGATGAATTTTATCGCCCACAATTTAATTTTTTATTTCAGTAATTATGTACACTTTTAACCGTTTTATAAAGACAGTTTTCCCGTTCCTTGGAATAATCAATCAAAGTCCCAAGCGTACAGCGACTCTATCTTTATCATAATCATCGAAACAATAAAGCACGACGCTCGGCATACACGAAAACGTAGCTCGTAATTTCTTTTCCGTCTTCTTCTTACCTCCTTTTTCATTTCTTCCATTTCATGAGCATCTCCGAACAAAACAATCGGGGCATTCTTAAAGTCCTATAATGAATAGACGCGGAGTAAAGGTGAAGACTTTAAGAGATGTTGAAGTCCGAGTACGCTGTACTCGTGTTGGGCGGAGCACCCTGTGCCAGCTGACCCTACATGACCCCCACGGTTCTGGCACGCGTATTCTCCGACTTCGATATTTTCCTCTTTTTCGTCGTTCACTTCTTCCTTATCGTCGTTATGATTACCATATTTCTCTTGTTATTGCTATTAATTTTTAATTGTTAATTTTTTGTTTCATTAAAATATTTTAATAAAATCTTTTTGTTAGGACTTATATGATATCTAAGACAATTTAATACCTACAATTGCATTCTTTAACTGTTGCAATTATTATGCAACACATACAAAAAATACAAAAAGAGCCGGTTATACTGCTGTTGCCCGCTGAAAATAATAATAAACCGTCGTAACCGCATCCTTTTTCAATTATGTGCGGAGATCGATTCTATGTTTTATTATATCCAAATTGCAAAGTGGCCAGAGTTCACACAGTATCAGAATCTCTTATGTTGTTGCTAATCATGATAACAAAAGAAATGTGGAATTAATAATGTCATCTGCAATCAATATTTGATTTTAAATCAGAAGGTCATATACAAGAAAATATTACTTGAACAATTAGAGGTGTAAATTAGATGGCTTCCTTTCGTAAGAATCTTATTTCGCTAGGCGGACCTACCTAAAATTATTTTCAAACCGAATTTGGAAATATACACGAAATATTTTTAATTACTATTCTTCCTATTTTAATAAAAATCGACAGAAGATATAACAAATTATCGTACTATAAATAACCTTCCTTCATTCGATATCAGGCAAACGACATTCAATATTGCGTTTTGCAATAAAGAAATTCGCCCACGGCCAATTGGCGGCCTAACCAAACAAATCAAGTCTTTACGGCACTTCAGATTTTGATGCCACACATTGCCTACCGCGATGATGACGGGCTTGTATCTAGTTGACTGAATAGCTCTTTCAGTCAATTGAGTAAACGAAACCACCCCTATTGAACTATTTATCCGGCTTTAAGCCTCTCATTGTATGGGAAAACTTCGCAAGCGCTGTTCACGATTATTTGTACGATTTTCGACAATTGAAAGATTCACAATCGTGTTGTTATCGATAGATGTATGTATTGTGGGTGGTTTATTTATTATAGATCAACGGTTGGCATGTGTCAATACGTTTTAAAAACAACAAGCAACGAGATTTTTAAATGTATGTTTTGGAAATAAATTAATAATAAGCACTATAATTCTACGCATACAGGTCGTTCTTATACCTTCTTAAATTATAAAGCAGTTAAAAGATCTAAAGATAATCGACTATTCCAAAAGTGTTTACTAAACTGACTATCCAGTGACGTAAGTTTTTCACAAATTTAAAAAGAGTTTATGATCATGTTTATGATCATAGTACACCTATATTAGAATATTGGTATAGTTGAAATGTGTAATTCTAAAATACTGGTTTAATGAAAAAATATGTTGAATAAAATGAATACATACAGATTTACCATACACATTTTAGGGGTATAACATGTTTTACCAAACATTTCGGGTGAAGATTAAACAAATTCAGAACAAACTTAAAATTATTCGTTGGTACTAGTTCACATACGTTAGGAATTGTTTGAGTTGGAATGAAACTTAACTAAATTGTGGAATACCTACAGTTAATGATAGTAAATCAACGAAATCAAATGAAAACAAATTAGTTTTCTAAACTTGAGGTAATTATTACAACACTTCAATACTTGGTGGCTTTTTTCAAAGTTCTCCCGAACGGCAGCAAAATCTGTTCTGATATTAAGAATTCTAGAAACGCTTTTAGATATTTTGCTGCAAATATGATTCTTTGAGGATTCTAAAATTTCACGTGGTAGTGGTATTTATGTTATATCGCATTAAATTATTATCTATTTATTTATTATTTTCTGTTCCACCCCAACCACATCAGTGTTGGCATATCGTCATTTTAGGGATATCTGAAAATCGATATAATTCGACAAAATATGGCAATGAAACTTAGGATAGAAAAGGATTATGTTATTTGATTTATACAGACTAAAGTAAGAACTCAATAGCTTATAAGAGCGTATACTCTCAACTCGTTCTGGAACAGACTATAGAATCCTTTTCTTTTTGTCTACCTTATTTTTTTTTATATTTTCACCAATTGTTATTCCTTTGTTCTTGTTTACACTAATTGAGAAGGAAATTACTAATTTTACGACAAATTTACGTGACATTACACTTACTGCTACACTCACTTCAATGTTCCTAGCGGTTTCATTGCTACAATAAAAGCATTCGGGTTGATCTTTATATATTTATCCACAATAAGATTCGGGTCCGGAAAGAAACATTTCTCTGAAGTTTTTAGACTTTTAAATAGAAAAGAATTGCACTTTCATGTGGGCTCAAGGATGGATGCGATAACTGAATAGAGGATTCATATTCCTGGACTTCCATTTAATGGGAAGTTGTGTAAAAATAAATTTATTTCCTTGTAAAGCCTTTCACCAATTCCTAATTGTATTTCTGTAGATTTCGCTATTAATTTCTTTCTGCATGTTTTCAAACAGTGAAATACCTTTCATGCCCCAAATGTCCAATGTCAACAAATCTATTTTTTCTTGCTCTCATCGGGTCTCCTTACCCCCTATACCTATTAGAGCATCGCAGTGTTACAAAATTTGAAATTTGCAAAGAAGTTAGTCCTGGGTTTTTTAGCACCAGTATATCCTCCAGAATACACTGCAATAATTAGTAGCGAACAAAAGCTGGGAACATGTTTTAGAACAGTTACATTTTTTCCGTAAATGTCTTATTCAGAAGTAGTCTCACCGTCCCCCGATTTCATTTTCAAATCAATCTTTATAATTTTATCTTATTTTATGAAAGTAACATAGCCGAACTGAAAGTCAAGCCGTTGTTAAACCTATGAATGCTAATAGGATCTAGCGTTGTTTGGGAAAACAAGAATGCACTGCTCTCTCTTTCAGAACATGACGTAATTAATCTGCTGTGGGTGTCAGGGCATCGGGACATAAATGGAAAGAAAGTAGCAAAGTTTTAAGGTAAGGGAACATAAAGGTTGTTGAACTTGATTCTACTACCTAGATTCTCCATCAACCGTCTAACCATAAATTGATGTCTTCTTCGGGGGCTAAGCGGTTTCGGTTGTTCATTGAAGATCTTTCAGCAGCTATTATGCGGAAAATGTTGCTAATAAGTAAGCAACAAGTGCTTAAGATAGCGGGTCTGCCAACGGAGCACCTCCGCCTTCATAAACATCTCTACATCATTGGAACAGTGACTGACCCTAGGTATAAAACATGCTGCTAGAAGAAATAAACAGCCTAGTATGTTCTATATGAGCGTCAGAAACCGATTGCTATTAGGATATAATATTTTGGCGATAGATTCTTGATGCCGGTAGGGTAAGGAAGATTTCTCATCGGCAAGGTGACAAAAGTTATCTTGAAAAATAATATGCCATTGAAGCTTAAGTGTATTGAACCATACCATTAGAAATAATACAAATTCATTAGATATAGGAAATTTTGCTGTAAGAAAGTTGTTATTAGCAAGTAAAACATTTTTGCAAGCATATTAAGAATGTTATCTTATCTAGATCTTTCGTAGACGAAGAGTATGAACTCTGTCTTAGCACACCTTAAATATTTTATAATAATAACGATTCATGGAAGAACGTAGAACTATTCTACAGTCTCCGACATTTCTCCGAAATATAACTACAAATCCTTCAATAGGTCTGGGCAAAAATGAAAGATAAATTATATTTTGTTAAGTATCACTTTCTTCAGTTTTATCCAATTTTCTTTCAAGTTTAATTTCCTGACTATCCTCGAGATTACCTTACCAACATGTTTCTAGTAGGTTGGGAACTAGATGGGATGAATGATATAATAGGTTCTGGGGGAAGTATTACACGGATATTATATAGGATGAAAATGAAGATTACTGTGATGGCATGAAGGCAGTCCATAGTTATACAGGATAGTGAAACTGTAAACGAATATGTGACGTAAATCGAAGCAGAAAGTGACCATTGGTTTATTTTTGATCACTTCTTGGCATTTCTATTTACGATGTTAGGAA
The DNA here is from genome assembly GCA_038088585.1 of Chrysina gloriosa. Classification (NCBI taxonomy): domain Eukaryota; kingdom Metazoa; phylum Arthropoda; class Insecta; order Coleoptera; family Scarabaeidae; genus Chrysina; species Chrysina gloriosa. Next base: position 29,102,935 of record CM076088.1, on the reverse strand, counting down.
TATTTTGCTCGATTAAAAAGAAATACGATGTTGAAGCATATTTGACTATTCTCCAGTTAGAAGCTTACTTCTTACATCAGCAGTTTGTGCTAGTTTGGATTGAGAATTTGAAAGTTCCTTGGTGCAACTCCTTTTTCTTAATGGAATAGATTTACTGAAAATCAGTGAGAAAAATTTGTGTTTTAATAAAAATCCTCATATCTAATTAAAATAAGCGATATGATTAGCTACCAAAATCATAATCTAGTGAAATATGAAGTAGAAAGTGTGTTAAAAATTTCATTAAAGTTCATTACTAAAATGACTGCTTGTAGTAACATTTGCAAAACCTTAGAAAAGTCGGTGCAGTACAATGGATTTTTACTAAGCAATCATTTTTAGTGAAATCTTATATATTAGATTATGTTTACAGCGGTGATATCAATCAAATAATTTCATCGCCTTTCTATTCCTCAAATTTCACTAAAAGAAACAGCACTGCTCTCTTTTACATGTTTATACATTTTCTAGTAGTTTTGCCAAATTTTCACCATAGAAATAAGCTTATCCCTCTTTTAGGCGATGTTATTACCAATTCAATCACGTTTCACGGTCGGCCCATTGGCTTGTACGCATCCCTCGAACAATTAGGGATAGAAACCGAACTCAAAACAGAAGAAGGAAAAAATTCGAACTACCGCGTTGTGTTATTTTCGGTTCAAACCTGTGCGTGCTATATGTTGGCCGTTTGATAAATAATGCATGTATTTTTTTTTAAATGCCAGGGTACGCGGTAAATTAAGTGAGTCGATTCCTTATCAATATTCATTGGGGGCGGGAACCATCTGTCTCGTAAAAAACAGCTCCACTCACGAAGGAGACAGAGTTCAACCTAGACCCGTGTGTACGTTTGAGACCTACGATAACTTACCTTTGATGCAGCGATATAAATCAAAAGCGATTTTTTTTTCTACTATTTGTGTCCAGTTTCTAGATGCTGTCGTAGTTTTATATAATGTTGAATACAATTAGAAAACTTTTTAGTTTTCTGATTATCTAATTATAAAGTTACAAAAATAATTTATAAGTGAACAACAACGTAGAATATGTTAAACGCTAAGAAAAGCGATATAATTTACCCAAATTTGAATTATTGTCATCCAAATGTGTCGTCTTTCAGAGCAAACGAATGTGAAATTTCGCAAAACCTCTAAGTTTCCTAAGCTACGCCAGTTATGTTACCTTCCTAGTTAGGCACTTATTGTTAGTGCATGTATTTGCATGTTATCGGCGTTTTCGGTGTGTTAGGTCGACGCGTCCTGTGGTATTACAATGTCTATATCCAAACATAAATATTATTTATTGCAATTGATAAATTATAAATATATTTTAATGTGGCTTCGTAGATCATAATATTTTTAAAATTGCAATTCCTGTCTGTAAAACCGACGTGCTGACCAAAAATTTAGCGCTCCCACTGTACCGTTAAGGTGGAAAAGCTGATGTAGGGCACAACTGTCGCTTGGTTATACACCTTTGTTACTCACCCTCAATAACTCCTTTAAAATTATCGTACAATATATTCTGCGTTATATGACCGAGAAACTCATCGTTAGAATACAATTATTTATTACGTAATAAAAATATTAGAACATTTGCTGCCAGATAAACTTTGACTCTCTACTTTTTGCAGCCATTATTGTCTCGAAATTGTTGAAATCGAGCACTCAATGATCAATAAATCTCTTGTGTAACGTTATAAGTAATTAAACAAAAAGGCCGCAGCAGTTAATCTAAAATATTGAACGAATTCAAGTCGAGCGATGAGCACTGAAAACCAATACTAATCTTCAAATTCATTACGTCGTTTGCAGAAGAAGTCGGCATTCGCATTTTTATTATCTGATTTAGTGGACTGCATTCCGTCAGTCGATGCGGATAGCAATTAAAGCTTATCACTCTATCGAAGGAATTTCAATATATTACTTTTCGGTGAACTACTAATTTGTATGTAATTAATATTTAATAATTTCTCGATAATGTGCACCTATGTTACTTAAGAATAACTATGTTCTGTGTTGTATTGCAAGTACGTACTTATTTACTAGTTACAGGAAATGTATTTGAAACACTCAACTTGTGTATAGAATCAATTTCGAGTTAGAAGTTTTGAAAGTTATAATGATCTGAGGTGAAACAATTTATGTTTGTGGCAAAATCGTTTAGAGTATATTTCTGTTTAACTTTGATTGTTAATAATAATAATACGTATACTTATTTTTTTAACTTGAAGTCATTATATATATATATATATATATATATATATATATATATATAATAGTATGCTTGATGTTTGTACATGTGGGAAATCCAATTAAGGAATTCCCCAATATGTATCAACATATATTTATATCAAATAGAAAACAATTTCTTATATTGAAGGGAGAATAAAATGAATTTCTTTCTTACCAACATAATACATATATTAGCTACCTGAACTACATCCTTGACAATATATGGCGAAGAAAGTACCGTTTATTTACAGTAGTTACAATGTTACTAGAAAGCCAAAGAAACTAGGAACAAAGTAATTAGTTGTGGCTTTGAGCATTTGTGAAATTAACCGAATAATTAAGATTAGAAAGAAACTGCAAAAATGAGAAAGAAATGCTACTACAACACCATACAAATCAACAAATATATTACAAGCATAAATGTGATAGAAACTATGTTTAGTGATAGATTTCAGGAATTAAGTTAAGCTGTAGATATGTTCTTAATCAACGGATTTTTCGTTGCAAAATTGTGAGGAGTCTTATCATGTATCTTAGGAGTTCAATGGTTAGTTAACGTAGCTCCAACCAGGTTTTATATGGTAATATGGTATTTTCACTAGTCTTTTGCTTCCAATAAAATTGTGTATCACCAATTCCATTTGGGAAGATGCACGGCGAGAGAAAAGAGAAAACGGTTCTCAGTTGCACATACGTTAACAATCAACAATGAAAACAGCGATGGATGTAGAAGAAAATCAAATTGTACTAGGAACAGCTGTTTAGATTCGATTGTTATAACTGGAGTATGTTAAAAAGGTGGATGACGTGTTATCATTAAGTAGTGTAAACCGAACTTACGCCCTTACTTCTCCGAATTCTTGAATCTCTTGTCGCGCTTTGAATGTAAGTGGAGACAAAGATCGATTTACATTAGTTAATGATACATGTCATCTACCTTTTTCAACGTACTCTAGTTATAACACATTCACAATAAGGACGAACAGTCGAAACACATTGAAATAGAAGAGAGATTAATAGAACTTAGAAGAAAGAGAAAAGATAAGAAATTGGGATTTATTAGGACTGAGGAGTGGAATTGCACAGATCGATGATAAATGGTTAAAGTCTACAAGGATATGTCTTTTGTCATACACCCAGGATAGCAGTAAACTATCCTGCAGAAGTTATAATAGTAAGAAACCTAATAACTGATGTACAGGTAACCCTCGTATAACGCGGTATCAACAAAACGCAATTTAGTAATCATGACGGCTTCTTGATTTACGCTTTTATATCACGATTTCTGTATAACACACATTTTTAGCTTATAAGTCTAAAGCAGGGAAATAATTTTATACAGAATTGCCAACATTGACAGCTCAGAATTATTTTTTACGTTCAATGACCATTTGTGAAGCAATGTATTAAACTTAAGAAGCAGTTGGAAATTTTCCTAGCACCATACTATGAAATTTAATAAGATCTTCAGGAAAAGTGTAAACAAGGTGTCGTAATGGACTTCACAATAGTTACACCAGTGGAGTAACCGTGGGACCCAACAACTAGAGTTTTATCGAATAACGAAAGTAATACCCAAGAAATTTCATTTGACGAAGTTATTCGTCCACTGTTTCGTCGAAATGTGATTTTAGATGACAGTGATTCAGACTAAAACGAATTTAATAAGTTATTGTTTAACAAATGAATCTATTTTATGAATATGGGATGAAACGAATATGGATGATATTAGCTTGATAATAGCGAAAAAGGAAATAAAAATGGGGAATCGATGGTAGAAGGTGAACCAAGAGAACAACTGAATGACACCATGATGCGATGGTATTAAAAAAATAGCACAAAAGGGATGAACCACAACAACACAGGAAACACTGTTGAAGGCCCATAGACGTCTGAAAGAATCGAATAAGGAATGATTCACCTATTAAATTATATTTGAACCCAATTTGATGAGCATGGTTTAAGAACTGAGAAAAGTACGTCTATCTCTACTTTACTATACACTTAAATAAAATATATAACTACTCTTTATCTACATCGATTTCGACAACTAAGTTACCATTCTCAGTGAAGAGAAAGAACAAGAAAATATTTTTGTGTGATTCAACGTCCCTCATAAAGATATTGATGTACTTTATTTTTCTAATTATTTGTACTTATTGAAAATGTATTATTAGCGTAGTATTGCTTAGTACATTTTGCGGCAGATTATTCACCTACAATATAAATAGTAGCGGGGCCGAAACGAATTCTTGGGACACTCCATAACTGACCCATATCACTGATGACCATCGACTATCGGTTTTCATCATTTATGATGACACGATTGTGATGCATATTAGTTTGGAAACGAGAATTTTGTGATTTACAGTGGCTAAAACTATACTAAGATCATAACAGCTTAATTGAAATTTACTTGGTAGGGTTCAGGTACCGAAGAATTATTTTAATTATTTCGATATTTTTATAGCGAACGGATCAAATGTGAGTAACAGTATGATTAGGATACATACATATACATGAGATGAGGCTACCGAGAAAAGGATAGATTTTGTGAAAAAATGAAAATGAAAAACATACGAAGTATTGGATATGGATATGGATATGAAGGGAACAAGTGAAAACAACAGTAAGTTGTACGAGCATTAAATAGACTTTCTTGCACTCCGGTGGTTGTGAATTTGCTTTTTCTGCACACATGCTATTTGAAGTAATATAAATTAACTATGGTCGAAATAATTTTGCAACTTGACCATGACCACTATCATATCCTCAAAATTTTCTAGAGATTGGACGAACTTTATAATAAGTTCGTTAAAGTATAATGATTTCCTTGATTTCTTTCTTATAGCTTATAGAATTATTGCGTGATAGTGTGATTTATAGTGATGTACAGTAGAGCCGCGATTATCCGAACAAACATTGTCAGAGATGGTTCGGATAATCAGAAGTTCGAATAATCAAAATTCACTAAAAAACGAAAAAGAAAGGACGTGTAAAATAATCAACCACGTTTTGACACAAAGAAGAAAACAAAGACTAAACCCATCTTCCTGGAATACCACTCTCAAGAAATACTCTGTCAAAGCATTGAGTGCTAACCATGCTCGGCCAGAACCGACATTTTCTATGATTTGGTTTATTCTTTCCATGAAGCCAGTTCGAATGATTGAATGTTCGGATACTCGACGCTCTACTGTAAGTAGTATATGAGTTCTGCGTTCTTGTTTCTGCGTCGTATTTTCAAATATTATTAGGAATTATTTTTCAAATTTGCCGGTAGATATGCTACACGCGTATGGGGCCAATGTAATGTAATGTAATGTAATGGAGTGGCGTCTGGCCAATAGTTTCATAAAAAATAACAAACGGGTCTAAATTGTCGTTCGGGATCAAAATTTCATAAGAAATAACTTTTGGGCTCTAAAACGCTGTTCGGGATCACCGGTACTTTTCAAGATCATTGATATGCGGTATGATTGTTTGTCTTTGAACAGCTTAAACAGTCCTTCGAAGTGTTTGCCCTGTCAAGTTCCTGAACCAGGCAACCGGGGTCGGTTTAAACTAACAAAACAAACAACCATACAATGAGTTTGAAAACACCCCGACAACCTCGAACGGCATTTTTAGACCCCTTAATTATGGGATTTGGCCTTATCTGTCTCTAACATATTTCTTTACTACTCGGCCGGATTCATGCTATAATTGGCGTGATGTCAAACGTGGGATTAAACTTACGAGAGGCCAAAATAGTACGAAGATTGTGGAAATTGCACAGAATTTCTGGAAAACGCAAAATAGTGGTAAAAGCTATTTAGAAAAATGGAAGTAAGATATATCAAGAGAAGCGATTACGACATGAATCATGCAACTGCAGAAAGCTTTAGAGATGGATATCTTGATCAAGATAAAATGGAGCGTGTCGAATCTATATCATATGGCAATGCTAGTAACCCTGCTGCAACAAGTATGTAGAGAAATGAAAGTCAAATTAAATAAACGAGCTCGAGATAGCTAACAGTCAAAAAGAATTCAATAGAAAAATAGAAGTTAACCAAGAGGAAATAGTGCAACATATTAGCAGCTGATAGTCGAAAAGAACCGATATTAGTATAGTAAAATGGCAGTTAAAGATAAACAGGATGGATGTTCAAAATTAAGTAGCAGTAGTACAAGTAGAGAACAGATTCTAAATATTAGGGAAGCTGATTTCATATCCAAAGAGCCATCAAACAACTGAAGTGCAACCATTAACGTTTAATGGTAGAATACCATGGTCAACGTATTTGAGCTCGAGGTATTGGAGTTTGAAGTTTCTGCAGCGGCTAACGGTTCAATCAACAGGCATAAGGCCACAGCATTAATAATAACGCTTAGGCCAGAAGCACTAAATGGACTATAAACATTTCCTAAAAATCTGTAACGAAATTTTGCACGACATTGGCATCACTTTTGGAAGGCGCAGAAGTAGCACACATTTACATCAAGTCTACCAAGCGCAATTAAAAGAGAGGATTTAGAAGAACAACAAAATGAGTTCCAATTCGATGATGAGTGCCTTGCCCGATGGGTTTTTCAGTCCGCTCGTTAAGAAATAGTCTACACTTTCTTGGTCCATCACTTGTATGATAGGGTAATAATTTAAACTAAAAGCAATGCCCTCAAATATGGTTTCCGAAACAATAAAGTAAGTTTTCTTATTTTAAAAAGAAAATTAGAACCAGATAATAAACAAAACTTTTGGTAGTGTAGTTTTTAAATTATTAGAATTTTACTTTTCGATGTGTGGTCTAAATTAGTAGTAAGCATTACTTTAGTCTTTAATAAATTGAACTTTTTATTTGGGAATGATATGTACATACTTCAGATTAGGTCTATTCTCGTAAATAATTTAGTAAGGAAGAACAATAAATTGTATTGACTGGTACATACTTAAGCCCTGAATATTTTCATACCAATAGAATTCTAGTGTTAAGAAAGAAAAGTGGCGGGACAATAAGAGTACATTGTTTTCAATTAGCCTATGTTCACAGGGATAAATCGACTTGGCTTCGGCAAAACTTTAATGGGTAATCAATTTTTTATGTCAGAAAGATCGGGAACTGCATAAGAAAGATCGCATAATTTATGAAGGTATCCTCAGACAAGTAATTCCCCGGACGATTACGTGCCCAAGCGTGCTTGACGCATCCGAAAAAAGAATAGTTCGTTTGCATATCAAATTTGTGATAATGGCTACCAAAATTTACGTTTTCAATTAAATGATTTATTCGGTCACGTTATTGCCGTTGTTATAGTTGTTGTTTCGATCTGCCATGCTTATTATAGTTATCTATATCGTATTTTACCTGTCTAATATGTAGTTAACGTACCGCGAGTTGAATTTATGACTGGTCCATAAATCTCTAGACACACTCTTCTCGGTTGGAGTTAGGGAGATTGTCCACGCCATAGCGCGTCTATTCGTTTTTGTAATACTTGGAGACAGCTATAACATGGTCACTGTAATGATTTTTGCTTTTAAGTGTTTGTCTTCTCCTATGTTTTTTCATATCATTACTTGATTGGCAATCTGATTTGTGAGGCGTTTTCAACTAGCGTCACGTTTAAGTTGTTAAGTTTGAATGATAAAGAATGTAATAAGTGCGATTATGCACGGTTTTGCTTTTTTACATTTACTGTTTGTTTGCTGGTTTCTGAGCTGTATTGTTTATAGGCAATTAATTTTATTGCTTGTACACGTAAACGTTTCTTTTAAAAGGGTTAAAAATAGAATAAAATTGTGTATTTTCTTATAGGTTGCTAGGTTGTGTGTTTTAGTGAATTTCGTATCATTAATTCGCATCCTTATCTTACGATTTCACGTTGGAATGCTATAAAAATTCCATTTTTCATTTTCGTGTTCTATTTTAACTATTAGTAATAAAAGGATGGAATGTATAGTTCATGTTTCTACTTTTACCTGCTTAATAGATCTTCTAATCGGTAATATTGTCGTCTCTTTTCTTTTCATCCTGTTATTAAAAATTTAAAAAAATTTCTCTGTCGGTTTGCTTCGTCTGTTTTTCCGTTTCCTTTTTATTTCTTCTTCTTCTTTGTGTCATCTGATTTTATGATCAGACTTCCTAGTTTCTCCTTTCCGTTTTCTTATTAAAATTCATTCCAACTTATTCTTTACTTTTTCTTCTCAACAAAAGTTATATATCATAAAGAACTGGAAGATGGCGACACAATCTCGCCTTATTCAAAGCGCTGATCAAGAAAACGTGTAAACTTTCTTTCCTCTAATTCCTCTGTGTTGAAGGTGATGGTCCAATTACACAACTTATATGGCTCCCAATTTATGCACAAAGTTGTAACTGATGACTAGTCTGGACAAACAGCGGTAATTACGGGATAAGTTACGACAGCCTACATATATACAGAACTACTCGCATGCAACGTACTGACTAGAGCAGGGAGTCGGCGATGTTGTAACTTATTTCGTAATTGTACGTTATTAGTGCTGTTTGCCGAGACTACTGATGACTACTGATATAACGAAACTGGAAACAACGATCTATTCATAAAACCCATTTGGTTTCGTATTTCTTGTGTCTCTGTAAATGATAAAAATGAATAGAGGAAGCTCTACGGTTGATTCTTTTGGTATCGGTGTAGTTTGGAATAATATAGAAATCTGTGTAGATAGGCAAAGAAGGAGGCAGATTTCCTTTATTTACGATTTCCGGCAAGATCTTGCGTACAGACGTATCGGTTTCATAATAGTAGAGTCGGATGGGGGCATATTCGGGGTTGGCAGGACAACACCAACCCGCAGGCTTCGCTCGATACCCCCGGCGTCTGCGCCTTCGGTTGAGCCTGGGGCGTACGTTGCACGTTCGGGCTTCGCAGAACGCGGAGTAAGCGTTTCACGTCGTCAATATGTAATATTTACTTCTGAAAGATTTGCAGTCATTGGTGCTGTGGATATCCCGATGATAGCACACTGTAGCATTAATTTTAGCCAACGTAAAGTCAATTACAAAGCAAAAGTTATAAACATAAATAAGAAGTTTACGTTGTAACGTATGTTTGAGAACTTATGTAAAGTTTATTTACAAAATCAATCCGTTCGTACGCAAACATGAAATTAGTATCTAATAAAAACACCTTTCTGAACATGTAGTATTTCGTCTACGTTTCCATAAAACTTAAAGCTAAAAAGATGTAGTATTTTATCTAAAATGGTTTTGATCACATTGTTTCGAGCAAAATCCATAGTTCTATTTATAAAACATGTTTTATATGTATCTGCATTACCAAGTTGTTCATTTTCCATATAAGTATGTAGTGAAAGAAAGAGGCAATTCATTGCAATAGGATGTTTTCTAAGTGATTTATCAAGATAATTACTTAGAAAAAAATATTATTAACAAAGTTCAAATTGTAAGTAATATGACTTCGATGTGGTCCGTCGAAGTCATAGTTCACAGACGCTAAGTAGAATTCAGAAGCCTACAGTGTAGGATTATTTATAGGTACGTAATACTATATATCTAAATTTGGCGAAAAGCTAGAATCAGAAAATAATGGGCAGTTGACGGCTGCAATTTACTTCCGAGTATCTAATTGTGTGACAGCGATCCGCATATGTGGAATTTTTAGTTAGCTAATCCAGATACAATTTAGCAAATTCGTTGTTCACCAATTTTCAGTCGGTTTTAGTGGCTGTTCTTTTATTGTCGTTATTTAAATTTATTGCATTTACAGCGGTTTTGTTGTTTCATTAAATGAATTTTTAGACAAAACGTATGGAAGTCCATATAGCAAACACGTAGAAATTACATTTTCTAAACAAACACCTGAAAGAAAGACATTAGTATTCAAGTCTAATTATATTGGTCGAAATGCATATATCGTAGATATTACATGATCAATGCTTTCTGTTAGTTAATCTTGGTTATTGGAAGCAATTATAGTGGTTACATCAAATAATAAAATTTATGATTTCCTCACTGATAACTTCCCAACTTGTCAATCATCAGCATCACCCAAAACAAACCTAGTAGTACGTTAGATTATTTATCCTATTTATGCATTTACGTATTGTGATGATTCCTTACCTCTTTTTCTTGTAAATCTTTTAATTAGGAAATGATTTGATTTAATTTAAGATTTTCAAAACGCGTGGGTTAATTTTTGTTTTATATCTTTCCCTAATGTTATTTTACTTTGTAATCCTATTTATTATACATTTAAATAAGTTGCCTTATTTCCAACTTTACATGTTATTATTATTAACAATTCCAAATTTCCAATACAGTCAGTACAGTACCAAAAAGAGACAAAAAAGTAAAATACAGTCAAACCTCCATAACTCGAATCCCAAGGGACCGCGAAATTATTTCGAGTTAACCCTCTCATGCCCGATGTTGCGTATATGCAACATTGTGTTTATGAGCGTCTAAGTACCGCTATTTTAAATATTTTTTTGAACCTTTCGCAAAAATATAGCCCCATGTGTTGTTTAAGCTTACAGCTAATTAGTTGGTAGTCAGCTGTGCACGTGTTCAGTTAGTAGCTATTCTCCCGAGAGCGAAGTTGACAAATTCATTTTGCAAAAAAACGTTGTTTTAAAAAAGTGTTAAAAACATTAATATAATTAATTCATCCTAAAACCAAGTTCAACAACTATATAATTAAAGGTAAGTGAGTAATTTTAAAAAAACCCGGTATGAAAATATTATTTAGTTTGCCTGTAATAATTTTGTAAATGTAGTGTTGCGTATATGCAACATTGGTCCATTGTGGTAATTTTCGAAAAATAAAAACTTATTTTTGTATGAAGATTCTAAGATGCGCCCAAAAGGTCTGACTCAGGCTGAAATTGAAAAATTTGCCAACTTTGATTGGGATGATTCGGCTGACGAGGAAAATGAAGAAGAAGAAGAAGAAGAAGAAGAAGATGCAAATATGGTCAGAATTATAGAAGAAACTTTGAAAAATTTGGATAACAGCGCTGAAAATATGCAAGTTGGTTTGATTGACCAATTTATTACAACCGAAAGTGATGAAGATTTGAGTGAAAATGAGAACGTTGCACAGGTGATGGAAGAAATTGATTTACAGAGTTTGAAGTGGAGGAGTGCAGAGTTTATGGAAAGCGAGACCAGCTGGAAAGGTAAATTATGCATCAATACGGTGAAAAAACCTATCGAATATTTTAGTATTTTCTTTGCGGATGAACTGTGGCAGAAAATATGTGAGGAAACGAACTTATATGCCATGCAAACAAAGGGCATAGAATTGAAATGTACTGTGTTTGAAATAAAAAGGTTTGTTGGCATTCTACTATACCTTGTAGTTGTGAAAATAGCAACATATAGAATGGCGTGGGCGGCCAATTTCAAACTAGCGGCCGTTGCAAGTGCATTACCAAGAAATAGATTCGAAAAAATCAAACAGTTTTTCCACTTGAACAATAATAGTAAGCAGCCTCAGAAGGGAACACCTGAGTACGACAAGTTATACAAAGTTCGGCCTTTGTTGGACTCCATAAAAAAATTCAATGAAATTTCACAGGAAGAATGCCAAAGCATTGATGAGCAAATGCTTGCATATAAAGGTATCTTATTATTTGTGAACATATGTAATATATTTCTGAATAATACAATAATACATTATTTTCTTAGGTCAACATAGTTTGAAACAATATCTTCCAATGAAGCCCCACAAGTGGGGTTTCAAAATGTTCACTAGAGCTGGTGTATCTGGGATTATTTAAGATTTTACTCTCTACATTGGAGAAGGAACGTGCAAGTCTTATGGCTTGGGAATATCATCAGATATTGTGCTATTTTTACCATTCAATATGCCAGTAAACCAAAATTTCAAACTGGTTTTTGACAATTGGTTTTCTTCAATAAGCTTGATGATTGCTCTGAAAGAAAAAGGCATATTAGCTGTTAGTACAATTAGAAGCAACCGATTGAAAAATTGTGCTCCAAGTAGTGAGAAGGAACTTCAAAAACGAGGACGAGAATCAAGCGATTTCAAATATGAAGCAACGCACAACTTGATTGCTTGTCGTTGCTATGACAATAAGAGTATACAACTGGTTTCAAACAATGCAGGTAAGAACCCCATGAGTGAATGCAAGAGGTGGTGCCGCAAAGAGAAGAAGTTTATAACTATACCTCGTCCAAGTATAGTAGAATGGTATAACAAGCATATGGAAGGGGTTGATCTTGCGGACATGCTGCTTGAATTCTAAAAATCAACCACCGCTCAAATAAATTGTACATGCGCATAGTGTACTGGTGCATAAATTCGAGTTTAGTAAACAGTTGATTGTTGTACCGCAGAGACATCACACATACAGACGGCGAATTGAAGTATATGCCGCTCATAAATTTCCAATTGTATGTTGCTACCGAGCTTTTGAACGCAAGTCAAACTATAGTTGTCGCAAAAACGAGAGATCGTCCATCATCACTCCTTTTGACAATGAATTCAGGAACTTCATCACCTTCTTCATCGACTCCGTCATCACCAGCTCCATCATCACCAGCTCCTGAATCAAATCCCTATAAAAGAGCATATGTTGCAGAGCCTGCAAAATCCCTACGATTTGATGGTTATAATCATTGGCCGGAATGGGGAACAAGGGGCAGATGTAGGCTATGCAACACTGGGTTTCCAAGCTGCAATTGCAGCAAATGCAATGTGCACTTGTGCTCCAATCCTCAAAAAAATTGTTTTGTATCCTACCATACATAAATTGAAATAAACGGCATTTGAAAAAGTCAACTTGTATTTAAATTTATACACCATTGCCCAATGTTACCTATACACAACATCCTGTAGCTCTTGAACCAGGACACCTAGGACATTGAAATTTTTGTCAGTTGATATTGAGGTCAACTCTATCTTATATGTCTACTCAAAAATTTTAGCCACGCCCATTTTAATTCGGACATGAGAGGGTTAAAGAAAAATACATAACATGTAGATATATATTACATGTTTTATTGCAGAAAAAAATGAAAACATTTTTAACAGTATAAGTACATAGAATAAGATTATGGTTCTTACATAAAAGTTACACACATTGCACATTATGTATAAATATGTACATATTTTATAAAATGTGTAATCGGTGATTAACTTTTGACGTATGCTCTTTCTTACGCACTCTGAATCATACATTTGTTTTATTTTATCAATTAAAGGGAATACATCATCCGGTTCTACTCTCAGTCATATTAAAAAACAAGTGTATTGTTTCAAATGATTTAGCCATTTCGTGGTGAGAAGGCTTTTCTCGAAGAATATCCTCAGCATTGGAAGCATGCGAATTTTCATTAAACTCATGATGTTTAGTAATACTATCAATAATTTCGTCATCTGTGGGAGTTTCGCTAGTAACAACGTCTTCATCGAGGTTCATAAAATCGGCCATCAAAATCACATGGTTTGCATTGCACAATTCAACACACTTATTAAACGACTGCTGAACATTGGAGATGATGTTTTGCTCAGTGATTATGTTTTGTTTCAGTTCTGATAATGGCATTTCATCTTCTTCATCATAGAACTTATGCTTTTCAAAACCTGCTTGTCTAAAACAATTTTGGATTATTTTAGGAATAACATCAATGTTCCATACTGTGGTTACAATATTAAGGCAATCAAGAAGATCAATTTTAAGAATGGAAAGATGGTTTTTAAAAATTTTCTCCAAGATTCTGCGTCTATAATGGAACTTAAAACAGTTTATAATGCCTTGATCGAGAGGCTGTTCGGATGTCATGTTCGGTGGAAAGAATTCTAATTTTATGGCTTTCAGTTTGTGACTCAATTGAGGATGTGCAGGACAGTCATGAATAATGAGCAAAACTTTCCTGTTGTGACGAAAAAAATACTTGTCCAATTCCAGAATCCATGTTTCGAAAAAATCGACGGTCATACATGCCTTTTTATTGCTTTTATAAGTAACAGGCAAGTGCGTGACTCCTTGAGAACATCGTGGTTTAGCACTTTTTCCTATTATGAAAATCTTTAATTTTACCCTTTCGTGGTTGAGTTTGTCTCCTTGGCACTTTTCATTTTTAAATGCTAACGTTTTATCTGGCAAACACTTAAAAAAGAGACCAGTTTCACCAGCATTGAATATATCATTATCATTATAGGCGGCTAAAAGAGCTGGCAAGGTGTTATGGATCCACGTATCACATTTTTCTTCATCTACTGCCGCACTTTCACCACAAACCTTTCTTTGTCGTATGCCGTACCTAAAATTACACGTATGTATTGCATATTATATCCGCGGTGTATGATAACAAACGTATCCCTAGTTCTTACCTCTTTTTAAAATTTTCAAGCCACCCTGAGCTAGCTTTAAAATTCTAATCCCCTAATTTTTCAGCAAAACTTAGTGCTTTTTGTTGCAATATCGGACCTGATACATACAAATTTTCCTTCCTTGCAGATTCAAACCACTTCATCAAAGCTGCATTAACAGTCTTTCTAGGCCTATTTCACTTGAGAGTAACTCGACCTTTTATTTCTCCACCGAAATTTAATATAGCAGTGTTATTCTTAATAATTGCAGACAATGTACTTTGCGGCATATCATACTCGTGAGCAATAGTCTCTTTCTTAACTCCACTTCCCACCTTTTTTCAAATTTCTTCCTTTGTTTGGATCGTGACCCGTTAAAGTTTTCGCGGAGGAGGCATTTTATCAACACTGAACTTTCTATTTGCACTTATAGATACGATAGTCGTCGACTACTATGCCGTACTAAGCAAAACGCATACGAAACAAAACATTGGTAAATCCCATGGCATTTCGGGGTTCCCACTAAACTACGCAGGGAAACTTGATTTCGCTAGCGATTGTATGCCGAGGACAATGCTACCCTAAATATTCGACTTATAGAGGATCTTGTGTTATTGGGGCGTGTTGGCAGGTTCGAATTATAGAGGTTTTCGAGTTAGGGAAATTCGAGTTAGAGAGATCAAAATACACAGAAATTGTAGATCTAGTGCTGGAAACAAGAGTAAATTTCCATTTGTAGAAAATTTCGACTAATGGAGATTCGACTTATCGAGGTTTGACTGTACTACATAGTATTAAATTATGCGAATGTACTAAACTAAGCAGCGACCTATATTAACGATTGTACTACTTTAGTGATTAAATCGACTGCTATTTCTATTTGATTTTAAACTTCCCTAAATACAATTAATGAAGCATTTACTTATTTATTAAATTTACTTATTCGGTTGATCCTAATCCTTGAATCGACGACATAACGACAATCGGTCTCAATCAGGAAAATAAAATAACTGCATATGAAATGAAATACTTAGAATTGCGAAAAAATTTTGTATCGAAACTGTTCGAATTTTAATGTATATAATCGAGTTTATATAATTTATAGAAGGGTATCGGAACTGGTCTCTCATTTATAAAATTTGGAGCAGTCTCCCGTTGTCTTCCGAAATGCTGCAATACCCTTTACTCAGACGCTAAAATTCTCCTGAAATCACACATATCAATGCCATATTGGGAGAAATAGATGTGAATTTCTTTGACGCTATTACGCTATTTTGGATGTATTGCATGCCTTCTTGCGTAAAAACGTCTTCGGCAAATGAACAAACGACTTTCTTCTGATGACTCTCTCAATGAACTAAGCCAAAACTCCATCTCTTATATTTCTATCAACAATTACACTTAGGTACTTAAAACTAGCGTTTTAAATTCACTCACCGAATATTACAAATTTTCTCCAGGAAGTTTCTAACGTTGCTTTAATTAGTTAATTGATTTTGTGATTTTTTGTTTGTGGTTTGATTCTTTAACAGAGAGAGGTCTAGAGGACAAAAGAGAAAATTGAAATGATTAAGATGGTAATAAAAACATTGAATCTATTGTATTGTATAGTAATCCATAAAAAAATCAGAGCTCATGGAATGTCATATTCTATTCTGCGCTACGAATATAAGCCGGCAATGTGCAAGGAGGTATTTTAGGAATTTCCTATACGCACGCTTACGTGTAATGACAAGTTTAAGTGATCATCAAATGTTATACCCAGGTCTTTAGTTGTTTTACTACGCAGTATGATCAAGCCATGAATAGAGTAAACGGCATGCAGAACGCGAAACTTTCTATAATGACAAAACACTGTATTTGTTTATACTAAGGCTCTGTTTGTTAGCAACACCAACACATTTAGAGCTTCCTGCATCATTACTGTCTTGGTTGTAGTGCGCTGAATAATATATCTTTAGATTATCAGCATAACACAGCATGTGATAAACGGATAAGGTCGTTGATTGAGATAACAAGGACGGGTAAACCAAGGTTGAACGCATCCGGTACACCGAATGTAGCCAGATTAATCCACTGTAGAATATATAGTAGGGGCTCTTTTGTTTCCGGTATAGCTCGTTTCAACTTATTTTAATCTGACTAAATTAAGTATAAGCAGATTTATAGCACCTCCTCCGGCAAGGGCTTAATGAAGGCTCTCTTCGCACTCTTATCTCACAGGGTGAACATAAACATAATAAGCGGCTCATGACTTAGATTAAAATAAGTTGGAACGAGCTATAGCTTAAGAACAACGACAATCGCAATAGAGGAACACCAATGTAACTAAACTTCTGCAACAACATGAGAAGGTCGGTGAAGTCCAAAGCGTGCAAGATATTATTGTACATTACGTCCACCTCACGCTCGATAGGCGAACCTAAATGTAATTTCTTGCCTAATAATAGTTAGATTGGTTACTATAGAACCATGATGGTCAAGTGCGGTGAAGGATTTTATTTGGCGTGTTCGAAAGAAGGAATGGAGCAATCCGTTTCGATTGTTATTTGTCTATAGTTCTGAATTTGCGAAAAAGGAAAGCAAACGCTTGCAGTTTTTTACTTTATGTTATTAAACACTGATTAGAGAGGCCAGCTAACGGTTTGGAGAAATACAAGGATACTCCATGATCAGAAGAAAACTGGACAGATTATCATCTCTGGCTGTGGATTTGTTTTTCAGTTTTTAGTGGACGTGTAATCTTCACTGGGCATACTAAATGGAATTACAGTTGGTTGATGATTGGAGAATATATCAGGAATAAATAAAATCCTTGGGTTATATAGATGTAGCTTGTCTTTGAAGACTATCATAAAACATAATTGAAGGAATGTTAAGTACATATACGAGGCGTGATTTTTAAGTAATCACTATTTTAATATAGAAAGGACACAAGTGCAATTTTTCAACAATTTTACCTATGTAAGAAAGCCTGCCCCTTAATCCACATTTCAACTTACATAATTACCACCAATATTGAGGCACTTATCATATCGTAAATCAGCTTCTGAATTTCATCCTCAGTGTTGCAGTGGTTGACAAATCAGACGACAGATTTGTGAGAGAATAGAATTGAGAAGCTGGTTGTACAATAAATGCCTTAATATTGGTGGAAATTATGTTGAAAAGTAGATTAAAGTACAGACTTTCTTATAAAAATTAAATTGTCAAAATTGCACTCGTCTTATTCTTATATCAAAACGGTATTTACTTTAAAAACATGCCTCGTATATTTGTTGTGTTCGAACTAAGAGTGTAATATTTCACTAAGATAAGAGTGGGCGAAAATATATAATTGCAGGAAAAGTAGGGGAAGGTCAAAAGGATTAAAAGAGGATTACTGGACGAAATCCTATTTAGTTTCCAACATTGTACTTACTTTATATAAAACATATATAAAAAATATATATTTTTTATATATGTAATATAAATACCGGTTTTCTAATATCGGGAAAGAATGACCGGGATTCCTATTTCCGGGATAGCGGCTTTTCGGTATCGTGTGTCCTACTTATATTAGTGCCACGTTGAACAAATCCCATTTGTTTTTAAGACTCAGACTATTTCTTCTTCCTTGTTATGAGTTTCTTTGCCATTTGTCATTTTCGGTATAGTCTTTTTTTCATCATCCCAACTGCTGTTCACATATAAATATTCAAAAATATTCATGTAACTGCTAATATATAGCAGTAATTAAATGGACCTATAAACGCTTCTAATAGAATCTATTTACTAATTTGTTTAAATCAGTTTTAATAATACCATAGGCGCGTAAAATCAAATTCTATAAAATAAGTTTTGTATTTTAAAAATCCATATTATATTATTTGACTTTTTCATTCAAGCAAATATTTTTCGAGCTGTTTATTGCATTTAATGCATTTTAAAGACAAACATAAATAACCTCGAGCCTCGTTACCTAAGAACTAATTCCGCGTCGACTGGTGATATGTTGTGTTTCTTGTCTCTTTACAAATTTTCGTTCGATGCTGCGCCGTTCTAACGCATGCGACGCTGCTATATAATTTTTAATAGTCGGTTTTTACGACATACTAAACGAGAAATCAATGAGCTTCACGAGTTACGTCCAAAGTGCTATAAACGCATCCTAGCACTCGTAAAATCTGCGGACGTGTTCATATCCTGGACTGCGATCGTCCCGACAAAACAAACATCCACCTCGTATGGAAATAAATTATATTTGAGTATAAAAATTAATTAGCTTGTCCCTCATTATAATGGGTCGTTTCGTCCTGTACGTTTGCATATGAAAACAGGTGCATATTTATTGTTCTTTGGCGCAAAACTACAATAAAATTGTATGAGTCAATAGGGAGAAAAGTATAAACAGAAAAAATACAATAGAAATCAAGTTTATACGTTTTAGGTTTATTGGGTATCTGGATATCTGGGATTTCTGAATATTAAGCACCACCAAGACTTTTCTCGCAGTTGGAGCTCTCTTCATGAAACTGACATTGAATCCCTCCATAAATGCAAGTTGTCACCCTGGTGTAGGACCATTTGCATATAATTTCATTAAGAAATTTTGAATATCGAAGCCTTTACTGTCTGAAGAATCCAAACAGCTTGTTAGTGGTGGATGAATATCGCAGGAGTAGTGTCTCACATGTGCTGCTTATTCTTTACTGCTACCGCAATTGTCGATTATTCACTAGGAATTGCTAAGATTTCTTAGTTTGTAGGTGTGGAATTGATAATGGTTGGAAAGACTGATGTAGTACCTATTACTGACAATATGTTACATTTGTCACCGTAATTAATTAAATAATTGTGGACTGAATAACCTCCTGAACACTAGTCGGCTTTGTGGCTGCCTCTATGCAACAGGTTCATATTAGATCTGAGGGTCTAAGTTTTGAATATACATATTGTATTAACATAAAAAGGTTGAAGAAGGAATAAAATTAGTTTATGTCTGATTTTTTTACTCTCAGTAAATAGAAGGAGATAAAAAGAATAAGATATAATTTGGCAAAATTTCAAATTGTTAATAATAGTTTAAATGAGAAAATTTCAAGCAAATAAGAATTTTCCGTCGAATTTTGCCAATTTGCGACAATCTTGTGGATTTTATTGCAGATAATTATAATTTTGATATAGGACCTAATTTGCAATTTGTTACTTGTAAAGGATATAAGAGATGGCGGAAGTTTTGGTCCAGTTTGTTCGGCTGTCAAAGTGTGATTCTTCTTATGTCCATATAAAAGGTGCTGACACAGAGACAATATCTAGAGTTTTCAAAGATGCTGAATTTGATAATTCAAATGTTCTTTTAAATTCGGCCTAAAGCTTAACAAATCAGTGTGCGTTTATCCTTTAAAATATGACAGTGCTATCTCTAATTTTGCAGAAGTTTTCACATATCAACTAATAGGATTGCAGCGTTCAGAGAAACAATGATAAAGTAGCTTCGAAATCTAGTTTGACACGTTCTTGGAAATTATAAAATTTTATTAAAATTCGTCCAGTTTCTTCAGTAAATTTAGTCACAGTTTTAATTATTTGCATTTCCCATTGTAGAATATATATTTGGTTCCTGATGTTTCCTGAACATATATCCAGTCGGACTACCATGTTTCTCGGACCGAGTTCGATTATCTTCAAGATGTAAAGGGTCGTTGAATGTGATGTAAACCTTTTTCAATCTTGAGCGAACAATCCTTCCAATCCTAGAAAAACTTAAGTGTTTATTAATCTGTAATATTCACGAGAAAACGACTCTCAAGGGAAAGTAAAATAATCAATAATTCATTATTATGCATTGCATAAACCAACTTTGTTAAATTTAAAAGTAGATTCTATGTAATATCGTTCGTTCTATATATAGTATGTAGTTGGTAATTGTTTACATAAACGCTGCTATTTAATTTCGTACTTATACGTGTTTTATTTTTCTTATTTGTATCCTGTATGTTATCTAGAATATTGGTTTAAATGTAATTGTAAAGCTGGTAATAGAGACATTTAAGACATTAAGTTTTTGTAAGTAAAGGGATGACAGGTAAGAGTTCATACTAAGGCAAGGTATAAAGAAGAAATTTAAAAAACAAAATTTAAGATTTTCGTTTAATTATACTTTTTAATTCGTTTGAAATTTGGAAATTTATTTACTATGGTTGTTAAAATTTTACAAGGAGGAATTTAAGCCCCGACCAATGCAATTGACATAGCTCAAAGTAACATTTCATAAAATCACTACAATGTATACGTAAAATAGAGATGATTGCAAGGACTGTGGTGTAATTGACTGACACAAATATCACATCGGTAATCTCCTCACTACACAATTGTTTATAATAAAATCGGTGACACGTGTTTCGCTAGGTCGAGGCAAGCATCTTCAACAACAACAACATAAACAATTGTGTGGTGAGGAGTTAACCGATGTGATATTTGTGTCAATGTATACGTACTTCAATCTACTTTTCTGGGAGCAATACTAAGGTATTGAGTCCTCTGCTCATCCACCATAGCCAAGTCCTATAGAAACCATTGTGATCTCGATCATGAGAATAATTGACTTTGATCCATGGTGTCTTCCTAATTACCAATCCTATGAGAATTTGCACCTTGTCCGGTCACATATGGATGTCTGTATTGGCTCGCTACTACAAGATACAAAGTCGCATACTACCCGATGAAAAGGCTCACGGGACCTTCTTTCTGCCTTACAATTAGAACAGAAGACAGACTTTTACATATTTTTTCACCTTCAAATAAGCTTTTGTCAGACTAAATAGATCTTAACGGAAAGCTACAAAGTTCTGAATTAGATATTTCTTAAAATAGCTCTTTTATTGACCTATAAGTAACTTGGTAAACATTGTAAATAAAAACAGGTGTGAAGTATGCATACGCGCATATTTAAAACGGTAATTAAGATACAGTTTTATATAAAATTGGATTATGTATGTACACACGTACTATATAAGATGCGCAAAGAAATGTAGAGCCCAAAGCTAACTTCGAATAACACGAAAAATACTGCGAGCACGCATTGTGTATTCATTTCGTTTAGCGCTCCAACTTTGGCCGTTTATCAACTTCTTAATGTGTGACATAAACAAAGGGCATCCGACCTAACCGCTATAAATAATCGCTTTAAGAAGAGAACAGGGAGTAAATACGTGGCGAATGTGTTATTTAACACCTATTTAAAATGCATGCGAAAACGCAATTGCGCTCGGTGTGTATGTAATTTGTTCGTCCAAAGCTTCGTTGAATGAAGAATGCTAATTGGCGACACCATTGCGTGTTTAAAGAATGACTTCACGGACGATTAAATACAAGCTTTATTCAACAGATGGACAACACGTCTTATTTTAACTACCAGTTACCAACGCGACATCCTAGTTTATTAAGTCCTGGGTGAAATTTGATATTTGGAATTATTTGCGCAAATAATTAAGGTAATATTGCTGGATTGTTTATTAATTTTAGTATACTATTCAGAGATCACATTGGTAAGCTTCTTATTAGCAATTGTTTATCATTTCTGGGATACGTATCAGAATTCAGCAAGATACGGTTTGGTAATACTGATCTTTTCAGCGAAACACATGTCCCGAAATTGCTCCTTATCACAACTTACTTTGAAACTATCCAAATACATATTTCGATAAGTAAGTTGTCATCTGAAGAGAAAACAGTAAAGAAGTTAAAGTCAGTGATTAACACCGCACCACGATTCACAATGGAAACCCGCACAGTACATATGTAAGCACAACTACTCACTATGGACATGACAGTGTACTCGTTCAGTGTTTATTTAATTCCATTTATGTTTCCAATCAAGATATCAACCTACTTGGCTACTTATGTACGCGTGAGAATTTTTCCAAAAAAGTGCAGAAGGGGAAAATATATTTATTTCATTTATTTATCAAACCACAGTTAAAATAATACATTCACAGCAGTCGTTAAGTACGGAGACCTTTATTCATTTATTGAAAAATGGCAGTAACGGGACTAACCCAAAAACACTGTACACATATAATTACTAATTGATTGTGAGTAACAATATTAACGCAAAGACATCAAGTGCAGATACTATAAAAAAACACAATAAGAAAATATCAAATTTTAATTAAACGCATAACTACAAAAAGATACAATAAGGAAAAGAAACAATACACAGTGACAATAGTTATATAACGAGGGCGCTAGAGAAAACATATATCGTAGCAGTTTAATATCTAAATACAGTGATTGGTTTGTATGATTGAATCAATAAAATTGTTGATCACAGTTTGCTTAAATTTATTAAAAATAAAATAAAAGATATCCAAGTTATTTGAACATCGCAACAGGTCATTGTAAAGATGAATAAATCTTATCATTGACGAATTATGAAAAGAACGACGTGGTAAGTAAAAAGTAAACAGTCCTGAGTATAATACGGGGACACTCGAAAATCAAGATAGGATAGAAGATCAGTACAATCAACTAACTCATTTATCAGTTTGTATAAAACAGTAAGTCATGTACTTTTCTTTTCTAGTATAAGGGCAACACATTAAAGTGCTTACAAGATTCAGTGTAGTTGACATATGAATAGTTACCTTTAAAGCCCATAAATCTAACACTCTTTTTCTGAATACTTTCAACTCTGTTAATATAAGCAATGCACCTAGGGCTCCATACTACTGAAGCATAGCTAGCTATACTATTGATGTAAGCAAAATATAATGTCTTCATACACAAGTGTTCTTAAATTCTTTGCACGAACGCTTCAAGAAACCCAGCATCTTGTAACATTTCCCCACGACATGCTCCACCTGATCTCCAAATGTACACCCTGAATCAATAACAACACCCTAGTCAGTCACAAGCTCAACCCGACTCAAGGTGCCACTACCACTACTACTTGTGTTACAATACGTTTAATTGAAGATATACAATTCCGCTTACACAAAAATCTTTCATCCTACTTTTATTAAAAACATAGAAAATACATTCCTTTCATCGTAATCACCATGTGTATATTACGATTCGCCTGAATTAAGGTTATCACCCTAACCCGATGCCATTAACAAAAGTCAATGATTGACTGAAAGGGAATTTTATTACACCTCTTTTAGCGAATGATGTAAATATTAAGGAAGTTGCCACATATTCTTAATAGGTCACTAGGCAATAAATTAAATTGGTCGGACATAAAGTCAGATCCTTCGTAGGCTTTTATATTTAGCGCCAATAGAGCAAATATACTGAAACAGGATCTTCATTTCTTTAGTTGAGAAACGTGTACAATGCTTCTTCTAGACGTCACCAGAGATCGTCTCCAGTTATCGATAGCTGGGATTTAGGATCAAGTTGCCGGCTTATGAAACAAGTAAAGTAACAGCATACAGCATAAATAATAAACAATAAAACGTATTACAAACAGCACACGTGAAAATGCACATTAAGATATTTAGAATTCGTACATGCGTCATATGAAGAAAAGGCTCTAGCTAACAGGCCACACATTTCGTATATCTTAACTATCGTTCTTACTCTAACTATTGATGCTTAAGAATGTAAACAAGAAGTCTTTGCAGTCGTCCCTACATTTCAAGTCATTTCACATATATACCACCAGCCACAAATCTGTCAAACGAGCAAGTCGCGGCATTGGTGGCAAGCCAACCTTGAACTATCAGCGTAGGATTTGGTCTGGTCTATCTTCTGAATTTTCGCACTAGCAAGCCGTTGTATAAATCACACCACCTCTTGTCCAGTGTCTTGGACGGTGAGTAGATGATTACGAGTTTTATAAATGCCGGAACTCCACGCCAGTCCAACACTAATCACCAGCTCGTCATTGGACAAAGAGTATGCCATCGTAGCTGAGCAGATTCGATGATGTCGTTCCATTCTTGGTTTCAATTCCGCCGTTTCTGGTACAATTTCAGATGACGCTGTCACAGAATGCAGTAGTTAAGAGTTAGTCACAACAACAGATGTCTCCCTGTAGGACGCTCCGACAGCAGATGAAACTTGTTTCTGCTTTGAGACTTAAGATTTCATCTGAGACATTGATTTTCAATAATCGTGTATATTGCATTATTCATACTGAAATGTCACATTCACATCAAAACTATTCTTTCTTTTAATGATTTCTGTATTATGTCCGTTATGTTATTAGTTAATGAAATGGAACTAGACCCAGTGTTCTCCATACTGGATTTCGTCATTTGCAGTAATTCTGTAAACAATTTCGAAATTACAGGGATTACGGAAATCAGTATGTAGAATAAAATTTCGTTCGGTGATGTAAATTATTGTCATGTGAACTATTTTCCTCATTTAGGATTTATATATCATCTAAACGGCGTATTGATAAAATAGATCTTTAATGCAATTAAATTAATCAATGAACTGTTTTGGAATTTCATTGATAATCAAGAATTTAATTCTGATACTATCTTCGGGTGAATATCCTTTGTGTCTGAGACAACACATTGATCAAAGTAAAAGGATTTGAGTGTTAGAAAATAGGCTGAAAAGTTTTGCAAATAAACCACACGCTACTGACATAATAAGAACTAAAGTTGAAGACAACTAGTTTGATATAACTTGGAACAAAAGAATAGGATATCTAGACTTTTAAAAATAAAAAAACGCCACTAATGTGTCAGCACATCAAGATAATACTGACACGCATTCTAGGAGTGAAGATAAACCTGGAAGCAAAATGTAAAATGGTTTGAATGGGAAGTTGTACAGAATTTAGAGATTTGGAAAACTAGTTTACGTTTTAATTACAGTGAAACAGCCCCAAATATTTTATATTTTGTTGTAAAATAAAAAAACTGTATTTACAAAGACAAAATTAAAAATATACATCTTGTCTTCTCTTACATACATCTTTTAAAATAGGTACCTATATACAAAGTGTTTGAAAACTGCCTCGGTGGTCTAAATCTAGAACTAGTAAAAGTATTAAAAAAATGCAAAGAAGCGTTAATTTTTGTTTCGAGAGAGAATCATTTTGACTCATATATCATATTAGACTCACCCCCTTCACCTCCACCACCCTAACGTAAAAATGTTAAACAGGATGGTACTATTTGTGGCACATCGTTACATAGATATTTTCATTACGAATTCACGTTTTGCACTTTGAAATTTCGTCGAACTTGGGGGATATAACAGAAAAAGTATCATGCTAAGCAAGTGAAATATAAACTTTTATTCAAACGAAATATTGAAAATATTAGTTAATAGTCAGTTAATAAATTATCGTTGTAGTATTAGTAAATTAATAAATTGAATTATAACAATAACTTAAATAACCAAATGGATTAGAATGGTTCTACTTTATTTCCAACAAGATGAACCACCTTCGCATTATGTCTAAGCGGTTAGAAATAATTTTCCGGGTCGTTGAGTAGGCCGGCGAGGATCAATTGAATGGCCTGCCCGTTCTCCAGATTTCACCCCTAATTGATTTTTTCCTAAAAAACAAATTAAATAAATAGAAGAGATATTGAAAATCAACTGTATTACTCCAAAGCGGTATCAATTATGAAAGTGTCATTGAAGATACCTTTCCAACGATGTGCCAGAAATGGCACCTTCCCATTTAAGGTTTTTATATTGGGAGTGGAAGGAGTGCAAGGGAGTAGGCTTAAAACCAAAAGCCTGCAAAGTTTTTAAAAGAATATACTGTATACTTAGTGATCTAACTAAGAAATACTTATCTATAGATTGGCTCTAATTGATTTTGTTGTGCTGGAGCTAATACAAAGATACGTATTCTTCCTTTAATACACGTATACATACTCATATGTAGAAACCAAGTTTGCATTGCTGATAAATTCTAGTAATGTACTATCTTTCTAGGTTGTATTTAATTTTATCATTATGGAATCTAGTACAGACCTACTCCAACTTGATTCAAAACTAATAAAAAACCGAAACTTACTAAATTGGTACCTGTAGAACTCCCATGTGCAAACACACACACATAGCATAAATATTCATACGCTTCATTCTAATAATAATTATTATATACTATTATTACTTTCCAGAATCGAATTATCTGCGTAATTTACTTACACTTAAGTATTTCGCGCTAAACATTTTAAGTCCATGCAAATTATATGAGAAACGATTTTTGACCGCGTAGATTGTTATAAACGACAGCAGTAACAACAATAAATAATAATGAGGACCCTTTCTTTATCTGGGCGAAACATCTACTTAGCATAAGAATGCCAAATTGTATCTTTGCATCACAATTTCAAGAAGTTCCTCTCCAATGGAGATTACACGGTGAGAGTTGGTTAACCGCGAGACATAGAACATTTAAAACGGAAAATTCAACTGACCAATAACAAACGGCGGCACAGAAGAACAGGCTTAAGAAGAGGAGCAAGGTGGAAAGGAAAATACGCAGTTCGAATACAGAGAGGAACTTATTGCAATTTCAAGCTGCATGCGGATTTTGATCGTTTTTAAAGCTACAATTACTGAGTCAATGATTTATGTCGTTCAATGGTTCGAAAATGTCTACTTTTTAATTTCCAAAAGTACCAAAGTTTATACCAGAAAAAATGGAACGGTATTTTACGATGTTATCTATACATTTTAAATTCTAGGCTTGTTTGTTTCTCAATAAGTATTCGACTGAAATATTTTCTGAAAATCGAAAACTCATTCATCTTCACTTGAAATCTTGAACAGTGTTTGTTTATTTTTTGATGCTAGTTTATTTTTCAGAAACTCATTAAAACTGTCTGCGTTTGTTTCCACAGCTGGCAAATTGGATTACATTGGTGTTGATTCGAATTATGTTAGAATGAAGTCCGGGGAACCTGATAAAATACGAGTGCGTCTCTGTAAAGGCGGACGCTCAAACGCCGCGAAGTGCACACAAGTGAACCGAACATGATAGCCCCAATATTAAGTACCGCACAACAACCTACAATATTTTATAATAAAGCTACCACCCCCGCGGCTGGCGGTCGCGTGTAGAACCGTGCACAGGCTCCTCTGCAATCTCCCAGTCGGCATGATGGCCTCTGGCCCTCGTGAGCCGAAGAAACAGACAGTGCCTGTTGTACGGCAGACCACGAATGTCCCCTCCAGCTAAGCCATTGCGTCTTGCATTCTTATTTATACGTATATTGTGTGTACGTGTGTGTAAGACTGTGAAGAAACACTTACGTACGATAGTATTTTTCACGTATACTACCGATACGCACGATATTTGTAGGCGCATATGCATATCGACTGTCTTTTTCATTCTTTTTCTTTGCAGGAAAGAAAGTGGCAATTCTTCGCCGGAAGAATTGGGAAATACAACTGCTTATTGTTGAGATACAGTTGCATTTTCAATAGTACTAATTTGGCTTATTTTAACTGCGTCGAAAGCCCAAGGAAATGGTATAGGACAGTTTATTGATCCTGTATACTACATAAATAGTAGAGGACAAGTCATATATCACATTTTAAATTGCACACTTACAATTAGCTATATGTTCCCTCAAAAATGTGCGGCGAGGTGGGATCGTAACACCAGCAGTCGGCGAATACTCGAACGACAAAAATTAAATGGTCCAGACTGTCAATAAAACGACCCCGATGAAAAACCTGCCAAGATTAAAACAGCTAAAACCCCTCAAGAAACAGAAAATCTTAAGAATACGATTACCAAAAGGTTATAAAGGAACCTCTTACCGTTAGAACGGGGTAAAACACACAAAATGGCTACGGATGTCACACGTGCTCTAACTAATCCTAAATTAATCAGTTCTTCCGATCCTCAATTGATACCTTACACCGACTTGGCCATCCAAATCGAATAATGAGGCAACGGAAATGAGAAGTATTTTCCCTAAAATTCACCAATGTGACGAGATTTCAAATGATCAAATCTCTTGAAGAAAATCACTTCGCGGAACAAACGTGTGAACTGCACCAAAGTCTAGGATAATCTAACTTAACCCCCAGAATAATACGGTAAGCGGAAAATCGATAAGCTATCGATAACGTATGTTGGGTTATCGACCGCATAAAATGCGCCCCGAACAAAGATTAATTAAAAGCAACAACTGTAACGACAGAAATCAGGGTACGCGCGAAGAAAAGGAAAAAAACGTACCAGAATTTACTAGTAAAGGGTTATTTTTGTGGTGTATTGACGGAGTTTGATTGTTTAATGACAGTAATCGATCCACAATCTCATTAAAGTAACAAAATGTTCAGCAATTTCTATATGATCCGCAACACTTTAACCCCCTCTCCAGTAAATGTAACAATCCCCTTAGAACCCTGTATCGATTTACTACGACCGTTTATAATTGACCATGCAGTTTTCGTTTTATTTGACGATGGAGACATGAGCTGATTATTTTGCATCAATTTAGCGTTTGCAACTTCCTTCCTGTATATGCTCCTATGTATATGATTTGTAATATCAATATTTTCAGTATTGCCAGTCAAGGTGCTTTTATATAGTTCTTTTAACTTAACTGAGGAGGCTCTTACTTCATCCGTTATCCATGTCTTCGTATTTTTAACTTTCTTATAAATTATCGGAAACGCGAATTTAAAGCATGTCAGCCAACTTTTTCAATAAAGTTATTATATTGCTGGTCAATATCTAAATGAGTAGTGATACTACTCCAGTTTTCCTTCCTTAGTAATTGTTTGAATAGTTCAATATTTGTTTGATTTTTCAATTGCCTATACGTTATATTTTTACTTTCAGGAGTCTTGTTGCGTTTTACGGAAAACTCAAGTAATTGGGCCGAGTGGTTTGATAAACTAACAAGTGATTTAAATCCCGAGATATTTGAATTTACACAAATATTGTCTAAACAAGTATTTTTTTCTTGTTGGCTCTTTTATAGTGATACTGAAGTCATATGAAGATAACAAATCTTTAAAGTTTTCTAAATCCTTCGAAACAAATAAAAGGTTTATATTGAAATCACCACAAAGAACAATGAAGTATTTTTAGCATACCTAATGTTTCACTAAGTTTATTTAAAAAAATTGAAAAGTTTCCCCTATCACTCCTATACATTTCCGTCACCAGTAGTTTCAAGCCAGCTACTGAATCTTTGATACAACACACTCAAAATGCATCTCAAGAGAGACATCTCCAAAACGCGTCTCTCCCACCACTGAACCGAGCTTTGTCATTACGTACAAATATAGGTAGCTACGCCGCCGAGCTTTTGGTCCCTTCTACTAAAATGATCTATCAGGGAAAAGTCCCTCAAATTGTAGTGTGGTATTACAGTTTAAAATTGATATTCGCGATCAGATACTACATAAAGTATCGATAAATCTAGCTAGACAACTGCCAGATATTGTTTAAAATAATTTTATAAAAATATAATTATAATTTTTATATGAACGGCCAATTGGCGCAGTGGTAAGATTGTTTGGCGTCACATGCGTGGGGCTGTAGGTCCGATTCACGGACAAGATCTTCGGATTCTTTCTGAGATCGGCCGTCATATTAGTCAGTATTCACTATTGGGATATACGAAGAAACCCATATATTATAAGTAAGCATAATTATATTAACACGTAGTATAGTTGATAATTATATACAATGGGACAATTCAATGGCATACTTATGTTTATTATCAAATTATGTTAGTTATTTACAATAATTTATATATAAGTTCTATTAAAAGGCAGATACTACTATTTTTAAACTAAGTACTATGATTTCAAGATAATATATAAACTTTACTTATTCTAGACACGAATTAGATATTATTATATTAAACTAAAAAATAATTCACATTTTATTTTATGGGTATTTACTAATAGTAAATTTCAATGAGTGTTGCACCCAATATAAAGGAACTATAACTCCGTTCTAATGAAAAAGGGAATTTGTTGCAACCCATCTCCAAGTCCCTCGGAGTGAGTTGAAACATTTCGGAATATGATGTAAGGAAGTCCAAGTAAAGTCAAAATGGCATTGGATATTGCTTTTAAATTTCGAGTAAATTTATTATAAAAATTCACAATTGGCAAATACAAACAATAACGACATAATTATCAAATTTAGCATTTTCTTTTTGACAATTTTTGAGATTTCTTAGCTTTCTCGTATCTCTCCTGCGAAGCCTGCAAATTCTCTTCTCACAGAGCATCTTTCACTAGAGAATCAGTTAAGATAGTGTTTTGTCGTCGCTTTCCCCGTTTTCCAATTGTTTCGGCTTTCCTTTGAGATGCCTTCGGTAATGGTCTCACTTCTTCCGGATCAATGATGCGACCGGTGAGTGGCAAATCAACAACATCATACTCGTTGTTTTCAAATGAACATGGAGCCTCAGGTTCTCTTTGAGCTTCGGGATTTGGTCGGTCTGTTGAGTATGAGGGTAAATAACCTTGCGGCTTAAAAATATTCTAATTAAATAACCAAATTCCAGAGACTTTGAATCCTACTTTTACGTTGTTTGGTGTACAAGCTAACAGCAAGGCAACAGAGACGATATTCGAGATTTTGTAAATATACATGGTTTCGCCTAGATTGATTAACCTCCATAAGCCATAACGACGAATTTCTTGAAAGGTCCATAGACACAAGATCAAGTAGCTGCAGTTTGTGACTGCAATAGGGAGCAAATGAAAGTAAGGCGACTCCGTTTTCTTTGAAATAATCTAGAGCTTCGATGGAGAAATGCGAATCATGGTTGTCAAGAAACAAATGGGCGGGTCTTTCTTTAGATTGTGTTGTATATTTCACGAAATGATATGAGAAGTCCATATCGTTTGTTCGCAATTTTCCAACAGGTTCTTACGCCATTTACAACATCTTTGACGGCATTTTTAAGGATATGTATTAGGATTTCCCCTTGTTGGTTTTCTTCTTATGTGTCCGCATTCTCCTTCAAAACGACAGGTTAATTTTTTAGACACGATAAAAAATTCAATTTGGAGAATTCTATGAAAAATTATTCTGCAATGTTTCAATCGGCCCCAAACATAATTTACAAAAAGGAAAAAAAAAAGATAAAGTACAAATGAACAACTGAAAAATTGAGATAAGAAATTTGATGTTCGCCTAAGCTTGAAGCGTATTAGATTAGCTCATCAAACAAGTACTACTCACAAAATTAAGATTTGTCTTACCAACTGCTGAACAAAATATCTGAAATTTACGTACCTTGCATATAATGCGCCAAAGTGGTATATTTCTCGCCAATGTGGAACAACAAGCCCAATAACCCATTAGATGATGTCTGTCTTGCATGATCCACCCCGTGTTTCAAGCTGGTCCGATCTTCCCTGCTCAATAATCCTTAACCACTTTAATTATAATTTTCAGTTTATATATATATAAATGAGATATAATTATTCAAAAAGAGGTTAAGGTTAGCGTATTACTTACTCGTAGTTGGAAAATTATAATTTTAAATGTTTACAACGTTATTAAGTAATGTATATGTATATATGTATATTTAATAGACTGTTCTTTATACTGCATCAAAACTATTCGTACGGTATTACTTACCACAATATTACACAGAATGATGCAATCTCTTATACGTTCCTTTCTAAAACACAATCCTTTCAGATAACTCCAAACTCGTGTGTGACGATTGTAGTGCTCGAAAAAACAGTTTTGCAATATTTTACATTAAAGTCAAATACAAAAAATATTTACCATTTATTCTAAAATACAAATAAGAATAAAGCGACTGTGGCTAAAATAATATGTATAAAAAAAATTAAAAAGAAATAGCCTTGCCACACCTTTAGAAAAATATCTAGATACATATTTCGGCAACTAAGTTGCCATCCTCAGTGAAAAACTGAGGAATTCAGTATCACTAACGAATCGGGCTAGTGCCCAAGACGAACACTACACAACGAACACTGTACAACACTAAAGCACTGCACAATGAACGCGCGAAACACACCAAAACACGGTTGACACTAAACTCCCATTAAGGGCAGCGTGTAATTATACTAATCCAGGGCTAAATTTCATGCTCTGCGGAGCGTGTCAATACTCTTGGATGATCCTACACAAATCTAAATTTAATTCAATAGCTCCTACATTCCTGCATTCATAATCCTCTCTCTTTTTTATAAATATACATACATATATGCCTTCGTAGGTATCTATTTCTCTGTTATTCTTTACCGCCTTAATTAATTTTAAACTTTCAATTGGCATAGCGTGCTTTTTGTCCAAAATGTGTCGGGCCGCGCTTGATTTTTCGGGCCTGTTGAACCGAAAATGAGCAATGTGCTCCTTGTAACGTGTGATCGCCTAGTTTGTCTAATGCATTTTATGCCACATTCGTAACAACCGATTTCGTAGATACCGAATTTTTTATTTATTTTGACCTTATCCTTGGCATTTCCTAAAAGATTACCTAATGAATTAGCTGATTTAAATGCGACCTGTGAATTAAACTGTTTGAAAACTTTGAGAAGGGCCTTAGTGTTATGATGGAATGGAAATTTAACGAATTTCTTAACTGGTTTATCCAAAGTTAGGCTCGTGGATTCCCTAATTTAGGTTTTGAAATTTTGTTTCCTGATCAAGTTATCAATCAATTTTGCTTCGAAACCATTGTATTCGGCCATATTTCTTATGTATTTAGGTTCTCTTTGATATCTTCCTTTTGTGAGGGTAAACTTTAGTAGCCGATGTACTATAAAATTAATAGATACAATTTTTTGCTGAAAACTATCTTTAGAATCTTCAGTTATAAACCTGTTGACGTTGGTTTCTTTACGATATATGTCTATCTCCAAATTGGTGTTACTCCTGATTACTAAGGTATCTAGGAATGGAAGCTAGCTATTTTTCTGTTTTTCCATTGTAAATTTTACGGTGTTGAATTTAGAATTTAGATGTTAAAATAAGAAACGAAGTTAAGAAGAGAATCAAAGAAGCGAAAAAGAAAGCTGGGAAGATTTTGGAAATGATATTAATGAGGAATATAAAACAAATAACAGGAAATTTTGGAACCTAATAAGATCAATGAATGGAAAGAAAAAGAAAGAAATAAAACCAATTAGGAATACCGCGAATGAACTAAAAACAAGAACAGAAGATATACTTGAAATATGGAAAGAAGTCTTCACGAAAAAATTCACAGATGCAGGAGATCATACAGATTTATTGCCAGAATCAGGAACACGAAATGAATATAATGAAGAACTTGAAGAGATAGATATGGAAGAGGTAGAGAAAGCCCTAAAAAGGATAAAAACAGGAAAAGCCTGCGGTGCGGATAATATAGAACCGGAAATGGTAAAATGGCTCGGACAGGTGGGAAAGGAGTGGATCCTTGACATCTTTTGTAAGGCATGGCGAACGAACACAAAATTCCTGCGGATTGGGAAAATAACCTCATAACTCCCATATAGAAGAGAGGCGATCAAAGTCAGTGCGAAAACTATAGGGCAATATGCCTATCGACAGTATGTTTTAAGGTCTATACCAAAATAATAGCGGAACGACTTACACATTTAGTAGGAGACAAACTGGGAGAAGAACAAGCAGCCTATAGAAAAGGGAAACAAACGAACGATAATATCCACATAATTAAAAACATCATTGAACGTAAAATCGAGACAGGGGAGGAAATTTACTTCAATTTCATAGACTTGCGAGCAGCCTTCGATACAGTAGATAGAGGGAGTATAGATATCTGTCTAGAGAAACTAGAGGTTCCAAGAAAAATGCGCCAAATAATCAATAGTCTATATTGTCAGGTTAGGGGGATAGTACAAGTGGATGGAAAAAGATCAGCAGATTTTGAAATGCAAGTGGGAATAAAACAAGGAGACAGCTTAAGTCCATTAATATAATATAATAATAATTAATATTTATTATAGTAATGGACAGAATCCTGCAAAATACGAGGAAACGCACCGAAACTGTGAAGACACTGTTAGGATATAACAGACTGGAACCTGTAGCTGTGGATGCATTACTGTACGCCGATGATCTGGCACTAATAGCTGACAGTTATGTGAAAATGGAAAAATTAACAAAAATATGGACAGAAGAAATAGAAAAGATGAAGATGGAAATAAACGTAGAAAAAAGCAAACTAATGGTGATAAATAATAAAGAACCAGCCAGTAATCTAATAATTAAAATAAACGATAAACAAGAAGAAATTGTCGACGCATACGAATATTTAGGTACTATTATATCGAAGGATGAAAAAATTGATCTAAACATAGCAAAAAGAGGACGGAAAGCCACAAACATATACTATGCTCTGAATCAAACCATCTTTGGAAAAAAAGAAATAGAACCCAAGATCAAACAGATAGTATACAATGCAGTAGTAGCCCCCACAATAATGTACGCAAGTGAGTCCTGGACAATACAGCAAAAACATGAAAGCAAAATAACAGCTATGGAAATGAAATTTTTGAGAAAGATCGTGGAGAAAACAAAAATGGACAGAATAGAAAACGAACAGATAAGGAATATGATAAATCAAGAAGATATACTAAAAAGAATTGAAAAATGTCAACTGAATTGGTACGGCCACATAATTAGAATGGAGCAAAAGAGTTTGACAAAAAAATAATAGAAGCCAAAAATAACGGGAGAAGAAAAGAGGGAAGACCAAGGAAAAAATGGATTGACAGAATCAACGAATTAGGACGAAAGCGAGGGAAGACCATAGCAGAAATGAGAAGAGTGAGTACAGACCGGACACGATGGAAAGAATGGATTAAATCGTCGTAAGATCCAAAAATAATCCGACGCTGAAAGGCATAAGGATTAACGAGTAGACGAAGAAGAAGAAGAAGAATTTAGAATTTAGTTCATCCAGAAAGTCCTGTAATTTATATTATTATTAGTTTTATATTGTAAAATACACTATTTATATTCTTAACATGTGTTATTCTAAATAATATAAAGAGCCATTAAAATAATTTTAACATACGGGATAGTATAATAACATAATCATTTTCGAATAATTATATCTAGATTTAATATAACGTCGGTAATATAAAATCATGGTATATTTTTCCAGTGCACAATTAATAGCGGTTTCACTACCTGTCCTGCATTGGTTAATGAAACTAGCAAGAGTCTTCACTCATACAAAAGCACACTGCAACTTAGAAAAGCAGACGTTGCGAGAAACTGTCTAGAAAATTTCTATAGATGTTAATCCTGATAATTTTAATTGTGAGGAAAGTATCATAACTTCGAAAGAAATTTCGCAGTTGGATCTTTTAGATTTGTTGCCACAATAAAAGTTCTAAACTCTTCTCTTGAGTATATGATGTATTGGATGTAAATCTGTAATAAAATTGTCGGAAGAACGCACTTTAAATCGAAATATACGTATGCATTGTTTGAAGTTAGCCATTTATGCCAAAAACATGAAACCGCAGTAAACGAAATAATGAAATAACAGTGACAGGTGGCTTTGTAACGTGATTAGTAGGTACTCTTACAAGACATATGTACATATGTAAACCCCAGCTCTCGTAGGATAACTTGATATATGCGGTCCGCCGCAATGGGCAAAGCGCTACAGTATATTCGCAATTACATTCACATCTATAGTTTGAGTTTTTCTGGATGTGTTTATAAATAAATATGTTAATACTGGTATTGTCGTTTTCTTACACCTTAAGATTTTCTTACTTCTGAAATACAAGTCGTATTAAGGAAAGATCGAACAGGAATGTACATACCTCTGAACTAGATACAGAAATGCTTTTTACTAGTTTCATGTGAATTTACAGGTATTTCCCCGGCGTAAAATCGGCAGGTATATAATAGCTGCATTTTTTTGATTGTAGAACGATTGCTGGATGATAACGTCTGGACTCTCAAAATTAAGGAAATTGATGTAGTCATTTAAGAGAGTATGAGTTTTGTCGAGGGACCACACATGTTCAAACAATACAGATGATCGTTTAACATGTTCAACAGTACGTCATCCTGGCTCGCACATCTAGTTCCATTAGATTTTCTGACACGATACGCGATTCCACCAATTCCTCTAAAAAATCGTCGAAGCAATATATTTTTTATCTTGAGTTTGCTGGAGGTTTACTTTGGTGATTGTATCACTTTCTGGAAGACACGTTCAGCATTTTTAATTGTAGACAGTTATTGGTCAACCAAACTTGCTCTTCCTTTTACATACTACCAGTATCGAGAAGTTGGGTATGGACAGCATAACTGTTGTTACTTTCAAACCCAGTACCTCTTCACGACTACTTATGAGCGTGTGAGCGGAAATAGTGGTCAACTGTGATTACTTTTTCCTTCACTAAAAGACCCATTTCCAACACCAAAAGTCGAATAAAACGTTCTTTGCACTACTGAGAACATATACGGCTGATCCCACGCCTATAAACGGGTATGCACAAAAAAGGCTTGAGTTTCAGAACTGCGTATATTGTTCTATGCCGTATATGTAGTGGTATAAATATTTCGCAAAGTGTTTTCAGTTAAAAAAGGAAATGTTATAATTTTCTAGACTTCTAGACAGACTATCCTCGAATAAATATTATATAAAGACAAACACGTTAGTGGCGTGTAAGTAAACACGCATCTGATTAACAAAGTCGAAGCATATGAAAGGACTTTCATGTCAAACTAATTCATGTACACATTTGAACTTTCGATTTCAAGATATAGAGACTCACACCCGCAAAAAGTACACAAATGGCACGCAGCGCGATCTGATTCTATAATAATACAAATTAGCGATTCTATCTGTATCGAGTTAGCAATTACAACGCAAGAAATAATAATTTAAATGACGTAAGTAAATCTTCCACTAAATAGCCACCTTTTTTTGTGTTACATGCATGTTTAGTGTGATTGATAGTCAAACAAAAAATAGAAAGTATTTGTTGTAGAATATCATTTAGGGATTTTACTTCCGGCTATATGATACGCGCTA
Organism: Chrysina gloriosa; assembly: GCA_038088585.1. NCBI lineage: Eukaryota > Metazoa > Arthropoda > Insecta > Coleoptera > Scarabaeidae > Chrysina > Chrysina gloriosa. The sequence goes on along the minus strand of CM076088.1, from coordinate 29,065,395 downwards.
TTTGAGCAGTTACGAGAAAAACCCCGAGCGACTCGGTAATTGATGTATCAGGAAAACTTAACCGATTAAATAATAACAGATGTATATGTCGGTATAATATGCATACCTAATTGCTAACGTTGATTTATAGCTATTACTATCCTTTGATCATTTCGTATATCATGCTTTTAACCGATTAGTGTACGTTAAATATTGCCAATTTAAGAGGAAACGTGCGTAACAAAAATGGGATTTTTATCTTTGTGATATGACGTGTATTATAAACATTTCTTACATATCTTCTTCAATGCCACTTCATTTCTATCTGTTGCACTGGTACATATCAGTGCTGGCGAAAACCGAGAAGCCGGTTAACCGGTTTTGTTAAGAACCGGTTTGTAATAAAACCGATTAACCAAATAATTAAGAAAAGCAATTTCAAAAACAGGCTGTAACTAGTTTCTAATACCGATCTTTTAAATCGGATTCAGAAACTGGTATACAATCAAACGAGTTCATCGAACTACTTACGGAGGTTGTTGGAAAAATCGGGTTAGAAAATTTCTGAATATAGGTGATCTTTAATCAAATATGTCATTTGAAAAATTAGGCAATTTTGAAATTCATTAACAATTAAGAATATCACCAAAACTTTTTAAAAGCCAGAGGCAAACTTTCTCTACAGCTAAATTGCTTAATAAAAAATGGAATATATTTTGTATTATATCTACATCCAATCTAGTGTGATGTGACAAAAATAGATCCTGGGGCGGTGGCATACTCTTGGCCTTTTCAAACAATATTCACTATGATGTAATAGACGTCAGTTTTATTATTTTTTATGTAACAATTCCTGTTTCTTTGTTATTTTACATATACCTTCTGATATAAGCTACAATGCTTTGGAGCAGTTTTTGTATATGCTTGAGATTTACCTCTACGATAAAACAGTGTTAACTGCCGGCGATTTCAACGTTGCATCTTTTGTAAAAACTATGTCCACACTAACAGCAAGTCCAAATAGTCCTCTCCTTTATCAAATATCTAAATCTAATACAATATTATACTATCGTTAATCCAACTCAGCGGAATTTAGATTTACTGTTGTCTAACCTTGACTACACCTTTCATATAGTATGAGAGGCATTGCCAATCATTCGAGAGGATCTAATGTGCAATACATCATCCAGCCCTTTCCATAGACTTGCTTCTTCAGTAACAACCATTTGCAATTACTCTTGCTGCAAACACTAACAGACATTATAATTTTAAGCAAACTAACTATCATATACTTTACTCTGAATTCGTGACACTAATTGGAATTTATATAGATGACTTTCCCGAAAAATGTATTATGGATCTATGTATTGCGCCGATAACTTGAAGCAATTTTTCTACATGAGTTATTCCCTTTATAAAAGAAGCTCGACGGGAAATGGTTATTTTCAACTTCAATTTCAAAGCCCGCGCAGAAACACAAAAGTCGATATAACCAACGCTTATCACAGTTATACCACAAACATTCAACATGCGTTGCTGGAAGACCCCAGATCGTTTTGGGTGCTTTGTGAAATCGAAACGTAGCATTTCCAGGAACACTTTTCAACAGTGAGATCGTTTGGTAATGTCTTTGCTTTAGTTTTTAAATTGTTTCCTTGCCGTGAGACGTAAGCTATGCGATTTCTGATATTCACAGTAACTTACAATCGGTGATTATTTCAAAAATCATTAACGACAACGGTTTTAAAACACCTTCAAAGGATGAAGAATTGCTTAACAGGTGGGTACGACAATATTCACAGTTTCATACTTCAGGGCTGTAGTTTTCTCTGACTTCTTTTGTAGGGTCTTCAATTGTTCCTAAAACCGCATATCTTTCTTTATTCATGGAAAATAGCTAGTATTGGTCCTATACACATAACGGGTGATATTTCTGATTTTGTCAGCTTTGGATTAACCTGTTGTTTGCACTAACACTAGTACATACTTGTTCGTATTCGCAACTATTTAGGTATAAGTTTGTAAAAATTTAACTGTTTTCTGTTCAAATAAACAAATTGCAAAATTTTAAACTATATATTTTATATATTAATACGTGTATACGTAGGTACCTAATCTTGATAAATATCGACTTGGTGGCTTTTCTTTCCAGACATTGCGAACTAAATTGTCACATAAATAAACTAGGAATAACTATTAGCACCACTTTTAAATTTTGAGTGGATGCGTTAGAAACGTCTTATCAGCTAGTAAAGGAAAGTGTCTATCTGTACAATGCCAAAGTTCGACATGCCCTATCACATTATACACCGTTTTTCATAAAGTAATGCATCAAATAAAAAAAAAAAAGAATAGTTCAAACAAAGTGAAACAAAAATTCATAAGAGAAGATATTTTCCTGCTATCACAAGAAATCCAAGTTTCGCAAGTTTCACAAGGAACATTTGAAGAATCACTTACATTATGCTATGAACTAGGATGTCTATTTTTTCTTTTTGTAGTGGAAATGTAAACAGTAGTAAAATTCGGACCATACGAGTTGTAAATCACATCTGTCAATACTTTTCGAAAAATAAAGTAAAATGTTTAAAATTTACAGAAAGAAATAAAATATGTTAAATAAGATCGTTTATGTTCTACCGGTGCCGGTACCCCGTTCGCCTGTTTCTAACGCTTAGTTCAATAACGATTAATTACGTACCGAGAGATTTATTATTATACATAATTCGGTGGTTGTAAAACAATACCCTTATTTGCCTTGTTTTAATCATTCTTTTCTTTTACACTCATTGCTTTTACCTAATATAGTATTATAAATAAATGTACCGTCACGGATTTTGGTTATGTCCGGTCTTTTGAGGTACAGCCTGTGTTCCTTCTATTGTATCGGTTTCAGCGTCAAGCAAATTTCGCCCATACAAGACCGGGTGTATGTGCGTAATTTGCTTGACGCTAAAACCGATACAGTAACAGGAGCACAGGCTGTCCCTCAAAAGACCGGACATAACCAAAGTCCGTGATGGTACATATCTGGGATGTCTTAAATCATAATACAGACTCTGTACCAACTAGCACAGCTTTAGAGTTTTATAATCAACAGCGGGTACTTATCAATGTTTCTTAAAGCTCGGTCAAATAAAAAGCGGACAGTCCGCGCGAACTCTGTGTTACGTGTTTATTATATCACCATGGTTAAACAAAATGCGGCAAGCGCAGCGGACTAATCAAGTCCGCGGCGGATAGATGAGTTGTTGTCAATGTACACAGACTAGATGTAGATGATCCGTTTTGATATTCTTGGATCTAGGAGAGTATGTAAATTCTCGAATTGTTCTCGAGACATTCGAAAATATGTAAAAGACCGATCTTCGAATGAACTTAATTCACAGCATAGGCGGTGAAATTCGCCAAACTCCTCTCTTCTTTCATTTATCTCGTGTACCCATTTTCGCTTTGCTCGATTCAGAGCTAACAGAAGTTCTTCTTCATCGGAGGAACTGCTCGACGCACTTGGTCGCAACTGTTTTCATACTGTTTCGCCCAAGTTGTCCGTATTCTGTTTGACAACCGTAGTCCGCGACGGACTGCGGACATTTTGTCCGCTTTCTGTTTGATCGAGCCTTTAGCAATTGGAACTGACCTGATGACATCGAACTGTACAGCTTCCTAAAGCAATCAAAAGGAATACTTGCTACAGGTATTTCAGTCCTTGCTTTAATTTCTCAAAGTTATCGTATTGTTTGTTACTTAAATACATTTTGCACGTCAATTGTTCCCGAACATTTTCTATTAAGTTCAGACCGGAGAAAGTTGTTACTCAACCGGTAATGTTCATAGTGCTATAAATATATTTCTTAGGTCCAAAAGTTGGATTTATTCTTTTCTAAGTTCTGCTGTGGATCAAATTCTCCATTGTGTGACAAGGTTTACTATACCATGATAACCACAATGTCAGCAAGCTTTCATCATTTCATTCTTTCGCAAATCACGTGTACACACAATAAGTAAAATTCTTTTGGTTACTAAAAATACATTACGCTTTTCATCTCTTCATCCCATTTTAGCTTTAAAGAATAAGTCTTCGTAAAAGCTTAACAGGTTCAGATTCTAAAGCATTTGAATTGTTCAGTAATTTTACTACACTACGTATAATAGTAACGTAGTGTCCATCATTATAGGCTATTTAACGAGTTGCCATACTTGATTTTGATGCTTCTTGTATTACTACCATACAAATGCTGCTACGAGTAAAGGCTTATAGGAATAAGAAAAACAAAGAAGAATGTACTACCGCACATAATGTTTGGTGGTTTGGAGTCCTTAATAGAATTGCTCATAACCTGATACGAACGATTTATTTTAAACGGTGAATATATAGTTCTTTTAAAGTGAAAACTTAATTTTCTTCTTGCGTTAAACATTTTCAGGGGTCAGTGTCTGTGGAATAAAACGACTGATATGATAATTAATGAATTAACTTGAATTAATGCATGTTACATTATAAGAAAAATTATATTTTGAATTTACATTCAGTTTACTTTATAAACAAAAAATTATTTTTAAGGAGAAAACACCATTACCTGATTTGCATAACATATACACACACCTTGCAATTTTATTTGCAGAAACATCTATAAATTTGGTTATTACACACAGCTGCATGGGATACAATATAAATGAGATGGTTATGTACCTATTTGTTTAATTTTTGCTACGCCATAGTAATGCAGAATTTATGTGGCTATATAAAATCTAAAAGTTCCTAGTAATTAGTGCTAGGTGAATGTGAAGGTTCTACGGTCAAATGGTAAATAATTAATATATATTCCTAACCGAAGTAAGTTTGCTTCATGGATATTCTCATTGATGCCGCCATTGCATCGGTTAATATCTGATCATTGCGGCGTAACTCGTATTGGCTGTATAATTTGAGACAATTTGCATGTATACCGGTGAGCCACGTAGGTGTGGTTCACTGGAAATGTTGAATTCGTGACAGTCAATAACTACTAATTAATGGATATATTAGAGTGAATTATTCACCGCGCGATCACTCGGAAATTAAATAAACGTTCGCTATCGGTAAACAATCAATTACGCTTTGCAAAGTCGATTAGTGTTACCGATCTAATATTTCTTATTGGTGTACTGCATTTCAATTAATGGAAACGCGCAAGTGTGACAAATGATAAATTTATGGTGTTTGAATCTCAGTTAACACCGTGGTTAGTGTATAACGAAAGATCCTGCTATGGTATCGCTTTTTATTCATTTACTTTTGAGAGCAATGGGGAGAATAAATTATGTGTAAATTGGTTGGTAATTTCTAGATATATCTTTTGGATTATTGTGTTTAATGGGAACTAAATATGTAACAATATTTTAAGTTTGTTAGAGAGTTTTCTCAGTACATATTCTTCTTCTTCTTTTCTCGTTATTCCAATTTGACGTGTCGACTTTAGACTTCAGTTTACTTTGAATCTATTTCATCCTCTAAATTTTTCCTATTTTTAGTTCTTTTCATACGTTATCTTAGGTTATCCAGTTTCTTCTTACATTATCTATCCCAGTGCACTTTCTTAAGCAGTTTAGCGGAATTTATCTTACTATACCACTGAAACTGTGTTTCTCATATCTTTAACATTGTCTGCCCGTAATTTATCTAGTTTATAATTCTGTCGAGTTTTGGTTTGAGTTGAAAATTTTTGCATTGCATTGATCTTATTTTCATGGTCTTATAAATACATGTGATTTAGCTTTATGGCTTCTTCTATATCTCTTGGTTAAACACTCAGTATGAAGTTATTTACGTTGCATATGTTTTTCAAGATAGATACTCTTTTAAACGTTTTTCCTTGCATAAAATTACTCTTAGTTACTTATCATATGCTTACTGGCTATAATTGCCCTGCATTTCTTACTATTAATTTGCATTTCTCCTATTTTATTGATCCAGCCTTCTTTCATGTTTTTATTTCAGTTCATATATTCAACAACAAACTGAGTATAGATTAGATTTAAAAACAATTAGACGTTTATATTTTAGTTTTGTCTGTAATAAACTTAGTAGAGTCACTTTACATGTTAATTCCGACTTTATAGTTATAAAAAGCTCCGTTAGACAAAGACAAGGAAGTATTAAATAGGAGGACGCCATGAGCTTGGTTGTTTATATAGTTGTAAGCTGAGAGAAAAGTTTAAAGACAGCGTGCACAATGCACTACATTATAAATTATAACTCTACCATTTGAAATAAGTAGTTTAGCGACTCAGAATTTGACACAAATTTGGATAGAGGACGTAGGAACGTAAAGCATAGAAAAAACAGACACGAATCAATAGTAAACAATAGGGAAAAACTTGAATCAGAAGCGGACATAAAAGGAGGCAGAGTGTGGGTAACTATAGGAAGGATTACTTCGGAAAATGGCAACATAGGTCAAGGACTCCTTGGTATAACATTGTGCGATTAACAAAACAATTGCCCACAGGTAGGAGTTACAAGAATTCATCTATTGAAAGATTTCACCAAACTAGTGGCTTTATCTGATGAACAGAGGTAATTGCTTTGTTAATGCCTTACCGCACTGAAGAGTCCTAATAAGGATGAAACTAGTTGTAGTCTACGATTTGGACAGGGGGTTGCTTGAACCGAAATGAATGTCATTGGGAAACGGTACAAAGAGCATAATACTCAAGTGTCTAGTCTGGTGGTGATCAACCCTAAATGAATGAATGAATGAATGAATGAATGAATGAATGAATGAATATTGTGTGTGCTGTATAAGTAATTAGAACCTTATTCCTGAATCAGAAGACGAAATCAATTTGGAATGTTTACTTGTTATGAAAGACAATTATATTAAAGAAATTAAACCTCAAGTAGGACAATTAATTAATTTTTAAACAAGTTAGAGAATTTCAAACTATTGCGAAGAAAAAATTAGTGAATAAATGAAGAAACATAGTTAGAAAATTAAAGTTGGCAAATATTAATGTCAGATCATATGAAGAATAAAGTCTACTAGAGCTAGTGATTTCAGGTATTATCTCTTCTATCTACAGTAAATCAATTAAAATCTTATGTTTCAGATTGTAATGACAGCGTCAAGTGATTGAAAATTAGAAACAGACCTTGAGAAGATGTAATTCATCATTGGTTGGTACTTACAGTTTATTATATTTTACATCAATTTAAATTTGATTTAATATTTAGCAATGCCTTCATAAAGCTTATATGAGGATAGGATACTCTTTTTAAAAAGCCACTCTAAGCAAGGAAGTATTTTATAAAACATGATGTCGTTTGTTGCGATAATCTGTTTTGAAGAAAGCACGAACCGTTTTCCCATGTGCGTGCGGATCGAGAATAGAAAAAGATTTTTTGATTTAATGCCGGTTTGATAGACTGAAGAAATGAAGACACATTCACAATATAACGCAGTGTACTACATGTAAACAAAAATATGTATTCTGTAGTTTTCTTTTCACAAAGTTTCTTCGTCAAGGTAATATAAAATAAAAATAAATGTATATATTATGCTTTTAAACGACAGTTGCAGTTGCCTTTTATTTTGCTTTGAGCATTTTACGTTTATTGTATAATAATAGAATAATTATGTTTGCCCATTTACTTCCAAAAGCATGTGTCAAATATTTATCTCGCTCGGAGAAGTTTAAATATACATTCACCGCAAGCGCTCAGCGCATAGAGCCGTGTGGCCGTTAAAATATCACAATATTCGCAACTTTCACAGTGTGTCTATGAAGAGAGTTTTCTGAACGCCGGTGTGATACGGATATCAGTTCGAGAAATACGATCCTAGCTTATATGCCCGTTTAGATATGCTCCCCAACGCTGCCTTGCCTCACGTAGTAGTGTGAAGACGGCAGAATGTTCCTTATAGTAGTCGGTCGGTCAATTCCGAAATTAGTCTGCGCAATGGATCGCTGCTGTTATGTTCTTTCGTTTACCGCTCGGTGACGTAGTCTTTCGAGACGAGGGTTCTGCCCGATTTTGATTCCTTCCCTATCCACAACTGTAATGAGTGACCGTATGTTTGTCGGTAGCATTTAAAAAGACAATAAAATTAAACAAATCTAAATATAAAGTGTACATATATATGTAGCACGAATAAATAATAATATTGAAATACAGAGTGTCCGCAAGACTACCAGCACATAGTTCCTTATTCAAACTTGCATAAAATATGGTAGTAGTTCTTCTATGTTCCTAACATTTAAATAAACTTCGCTTTTATCATATTGAATTTTTTATCATTGGTATGTACTTTTCCATTGTTGTTTCTGCATAATAGTAAAACTTAGAGCGACTTAAAAGGTTTCCGTAACAATTACCAATAAGCCAAATATTAAGGTCTTTACAGTCCCAACATACTATACCACGACAATTTCCAAATCCCTAAGATACTTTTCAGGATCTATATTGATGGTTGTGGAAGCATACAAGGAGGAAAGGCAGATAGAATGTTCAATAGCTGCGTGTCTTTGCTGTAGCTAAAATATTCATTTCAACTAATGTAAGAACTCCATTCAGTGAATATTGTGTGAAATAAACAATACAGTAGAATTCAAATTATAACGGTGGTGATATATGTTTTATGCAAATAATACATCGTGTCAATAAATTATTCGATTATATTAACTGTCGGAGACAGTTCCAAATACAAATTCTTACGGTTGAGTGTGTAGACACAATAATCGGTTAGCCCAAAAAAACATAGCTGAAATAGATAATTTATATCAATAAAATTATTTGATTGGTGCAAGTAAATATTTACTTGCTCCTATTTAAACAGAAAGTTTAGTTGACTTAATTAATTATTGGTCCAATGAACTAAATGAGTCTTTTAATATACAGGATGAGGCAAAACTTCCTCCCTAATTTCAGTAAGGCATTGTAAGGAGGAAGGAGGTCGTTGAAGAGTGACGATTGAACGAATAGTCACAGGAGGAAGCTCCCATCGTAAATGTGGTGTGGACAGACGAGCAGCGCGCTTATGCCGTGAAAACCTACATCCGCCGAAACAGGAGTGTTTCCGCCGTCCAGGTCCCGTTCCGCACTCAACTTCAAATAAGAATTTGCTAGGCTGTTCTGGATCGTAACTAGATAAGTTGTAGGTCCAAAACTTTAGGGAAACAGGATATGTTTCCATAAAAGAAAGCAGATGACATCGGATGGCTTGAACGTCCAAAAAGGTCAACGCGGTAAGGCACTCCCTAGACAATTCTGTTCAACAACATGCGATTGCCCTTCGACTCTAATGGTACTGTGCTATGACCCTCATTTCGCCTCATATAAGATCATTGTTGTGCAAGAGCTATCAGAAGTGTTCTTGGAGCACTTGACCTCCGCGAAAAGCGATATTCCGTGACCTGTCTGTCCGCAAGATTTCATCCTGCGACTTTTTCGGCGAGGTTATCTTAAGATTCAGGTTTGTAAACATTGTCCAAGTAATCTGCAAGTTCTAAATGGGGCAACTGGTACTGAAATTCGCTGTTCGTCCCAAGAAATGTTCGACGAAGTTATGGAAAATTGAAGAATTTACTCGTAACAGTGTTTAGACAATGAACCACTTTACCGATATTGGTTTCGAAACGATATCCAATGAAACTTCCCAAGTTTTAATATATAATATAATTTATTCATGTCAAATAGTTGTTTTTTATTGACCTTTGAAACTAGGGAACGACATTTTTCGGGCCTTGTATATACATATGTTTAATAAATTTTACAATTGATACACCTCTGGCTATGTCAAATGATTTTAGTCCTAACGAAGAAAAAAACGTTTAGATGGAATTTAAGCATATGACTACGGAGGAAAGGAAAGGAAACAGAAATAGATTAAAAACTACACTTATTAAATTAGTTAAAAATGAACAAACAAGCAAAGTTATTTCAAGTTGATTTTTATCTATAATTAACGATAAAATAAGGGCGTTAGTATGAAAATAAAAAACAATAGCTTTCCGTTATTGTTATTTTAATTTCTGTCATTATTTTGTTCATTGTCATTACAAGTGTTTTCTTCAAATCATCGTCTTGCTTACCTCTGTAAAAGATCCATATTTATCAGGTCCTTCATTAATTTATAATTTTCCTTTTAGTTAGTTCATTAGTTATGTGTATTAATTTCTGTAGTATCTTTTATTATTCTAGGAATCATTGAAACATTGAAAGTTAAGAAACGATAATAATAATCAAAATGGTCTGGATAAAGTAATGTATTTTATACTGATAGTAAAATTACAAAGCTATAAATATTATTCTTAAAGCATAATTAGCAATACAAATAAAGCTATGGCGTAACTACAGATACTTCTGGTCCATCCAACCGATAAATATGACAAACGATTAATGAGAATAACGTGAGCAGAACCACTAACAGTACCTACAGTGCTTTCATCCATTATTAACCTTCCTATACTCACGTCAAAATGAAAGACGTATACTATACTATATAAATCGGTCTCACAGACCGTATGCGTGAGTATAGGAAGGTTAAATGCACTTTAATAAGTTTAGATTTATTAATTTGAATATTTCCGGTCTTCTTGTCCGTTAAAAGTTCAAATAAGTTGTAATTTATAGAAAATATAATGTAAAAGTTCAACATTATTTTTATTACTGTTTTTGCAACTGCCACTAAAGCAAATTAAATTATTTAATGCAAAGAGAGTGTTGGCGAAGAGAGGGGCTTAATCCACCCCAGACTTCATCCTATTTATGTCTGGGAAGGGCTTATATAAAGGTGCTTGTTGCATCAAGTTAATTGAATGCTAAGAACACTCCTCGCGTATTAATTCAGATCAATGATCAAAGGTGGAAGCTGTCTTCCTATCATTTTCATTCGAATAACGCTTTACGTTTAGAGACAAACCTACCTTATTGGTTCTTAAAAGGGAGGTAAAGTAATTCATATTTTGATGTTTTGTTTCTATTATTTTTATCTTCAACACATATACATATGTGGATATAGGTGTATAAATTAAATTATTCCAGAAAGTTATCTTTCTGGAATAATTATATATAAAATAAAAGACCTTTTTGACTTAAATTTAGTACCCTTGATGTCGCTACAGCGTATTCTTACTCAAAGAGGAATGTTTTAGGTTATATCGAATGTGAAAATTGTTTGTTTCACTATGTTAGTGATATTGTTTTGTATTTGGCTTTGTAATATTAAGTCACCTGACATAACATATGAATCAATTATAATTGAAAATGCTAAATATACACAATGTGTCTCAAAAAGTTTGCACTACATAGGAATCTTTTTCATTCAATTACTAATTTTTCAAAAATAAAGATAAAAGCATCTACATGCTATGAAATACATTTTTTAATCAAAAGATTCTAAAAATGTCAAGTACACAGAGAAATTAAAAAATATGAAATTGACAAAAGATTTAAAATTGTTTTTGAAAATTGCTGAAACTGGGACTTAAATTTAAATATGGAAAAATTGTAATTGTTTCCAAAGATGTTCATACAGGTTCCGGGATTATATATTGTGATGGTTCAAAAATACAAATTCTAATAGGCGTAAAACTTATAAACGAAAAATATATTATGTTCATACAACCAACTTTAACTGATCATTTTCAAAACTATTAAGGACATTGCTTTCGTTAATAGAGACTTAGTTTAAGATTTATTGATATAATGTTCCATAATTTCTTTGGTTTCTTTTTCTGGGGCTATCCTTTCTTTCTCATTTCCTTCAGATCTGAGATCATGTTCATTAATTTTCTTCAAGTTCTGTACGCTGTAACTATAGACGGATTTGTTAGGCACAAAATATATTCAATAATCTGCAGCAGAGAAAATTCTTTTATAATTTGATCTTGGTCTGCGCATCTTTTTAGTATTTCTTCAGACCATCTATGTTGGCGAATTTATTCTTTATTCAATTTCTTTTCCCGGCTTCATATTTTGCCTTCTGGTCGTTTTTATTCCATATGTCTAGCACATTCTGGACTCTTTTTATTATCGATAAATTTCATGTTACTATCTCTATAAATAGTAATTGTAATTCTAGATTATAATCCAGTTATTTGTTATTACTTTTCTAGATGCCATTGCCAATCTTGTTTTCCTCATGTTCTTTTATGTGGACCATCTTCTGCTCTTTTCTTATGTGTTGATTCTTTTGTATTATACGTTACATCATTTTGTACACCGCCGTCTATCCACCACTGCGTTTTGGCTATAATTATCAAAATCAACGTGGTATTTTCTGTCGTACTTCTCAGTTTATTTCAATTAATTTCAGTGTTTTTCTTGGGCTTGCTTTTATCTATTTCATTCTATAATTTCCTCTTGTTTTCTAACTTTTGTCTTATACTTCAATATTTTTCTCCTATTTAGGCTAAAAATTATTGCAAAGTGTCAATAACCTCGTTTTAATTATTATCTGCCATAATTTTGCCAACATAGATACAACGCTTATGAGACTATATTTGTAATATAGCATTTATCCGTTTACCCGCTTTGGGAGTGGATAGCATTTTAAATCTGTATTGCCTTGTTCCAAAATGACATTACAAATTCTTCCAAACCTATTTGCAGGCAGTGCGTATATGTAGATACGGTATCCTCCTTCATTTCGCAATGATTCTTACGTAAATTCGCATTTCTTCCACCAAAAGTTAAATGATAGATGTGCGAATTGAGTTGTTTCAAAGGATTTGTGGATCAAATTTAAGTATGTTAATAAATCATGAACTATTTTCAGAAAATAATAATTTATTTTGTTTGATTCAAGGTTTGCCCTTAATTTATCTGTTTTCTCAAGGTTCTTTCGTTACCACGTTTCATGTAGTTAAAAAAATTTCTTACTCGATACCTCGTTCCTAAGCTTTCTTCTTAATTTATTGTGCCGACAGTTGTTAGTCTGCAGCATCCTTTATGCGACGAATGATTGTATCCTCTTAGCGCGTCTACTATGCTTGCACTTTTCCATTGTACCAAAGGTATTCACAAGAATAAAATTTAGTTAGTACCTCATTCTACTTTTCTTACATTTCAGACATTTCTATATGTATATATTTCCGCTGGTATTGTGTTGATGGTGCTTTAGTTCTTCAAGAATACAAAGAGGCTGAACACTGAATTAAGCATGCTCGTAAATTATTCAACAGCTGAAACCGCAATTATACTATAACAGATGAAGAAGCTGTTGCTCTTCTTTAAGATGTTAATAAAATTCGAACATTTACTAATAGCATGGATTACATAAAGTTGCAAGAGACTGACTGAATGAAGATCTGAATGATAAGATGAGTTTTGAACGAAAACGTAAGAATGAGTGTCCCGCGTAGGTTGCAGAAAAGGTAAAGTCGAATTGAAGGGCTAATTTCTCACATTAGATGACGTAGGTAATGATTTCTGCAATAAATACCGATGACTTCGTTATTTAGATTACACCTTATCTTAAAGGAATGACTTACATTCGTATGGATCGAAACACGTGATGAAAATGATGCGTAATAATTTGAGGAGACACACGAGATACAACATGGTAATGCTTGGCGACAAAAAGAAACATTAAAGTGTCTGCCTTATGTTTGAATGTGGATGACCACCCCGGAAGCTAGGCTAAAGTAGTTGTACAAATAATCTTGATCCTAGGTGAAATGATACACACGATTAAGATTTTAATTAAACAAATTTTTCTCAGTGCTCTATACCGTAGGGGGAGGCGGGGTATGAATACGAATGGGGAAAGATAATAGTCCCCTAAATGTTACTTACAAAGATAAACAAGCGTACGTGCACGTTAAACTAAGGTTTCATAAAAGTTCATGTACAGCGTATTTCATTGTAATTTTTAGGATCAAAACGTAGGGTATCGGCATTTTACAGTAAGTTTTTTAACTTTACTATAATATTCTGAAAGTACAGCTCAATATCTACAAATTCATAGAAGACCCATTTCTTTTACAATAGTTTTGATTAATTGTAAACATTGTTTTCATAAACATGGCGTGAGATGGAAAGATGAATTTTAATCACAATTTCAGAATTCTGATTCTGCGATACCACATATGATTGTCCTGTAAACCAACACCCTCAACCACAACAGCTCTCCCAAACTATCTCTCAATCTATGGATCTAACTCCATCGACTTCTTCCGCCCTTCCGTCAGTTCTAGTGGTAAGTAAAAAGACTAGCAAACCTAGGAAGAAATTGCCGTCGTTTCTTTTATCAGAAACTCCTGTAAAGGAAGCGTTGGAATAGAAAAAGAAGGAGCAAGAAGAGAAAGAACTGAAAAAACAGAAAAGATTGACGGAAAATACAAACAAAAGAAAAACACGACGTCGATTGGACTTCCTTTCATCTTCTGATGATGAGCCATCTCATCCCTTATCTTACATCGACATTGATGATGATATGGACTCGCCAAATTTCGAAGAAGACAAATTGTGCATCATATGCTCGGTCTTTTTTATTGAAGTTACTTATTAATAAACGATCTTTTTATGTTTTCAAATCCTCAGTTTTGTTCGTCATCTTACCCCATACCCGTGGTAAGATGACGAAAATTACATTTAATCGGAAAAATGTCTGGTATTAGCAAGACATGGAAGAAGTTCTCATAAAAATTTCAGTTTTTAAATCCATTTACAGTGGCCAGAAAAAACCGCAGATGGTTTACCTATATCGCAAAGTCCAAATCCTTTCATAACGAGGACAACCACGCTAAGGCCTGCATTAATTTTTGATTTGTTTTGGACGATCTAAAACAGGAGGTTGTATCTGTCTCAGGTTAGTGCCTCCTGTACTTATAGATAAACTGGATGAGAAAGTGTAAACCGATACATGTAGGGAATATATTAAGGGTCAAATCGGAACAGTGTTATATGTGACGAGTCTGTTGGTTGTCTAGTGTGTCGTAAAACTTCCGTTCTTATTAATTCTACAATAAATAGACGCCTAATATATTCTCGGCTATGTGTATGTGTACATATTTTTTATGATTTTAAATACGTCTCACATTAATAAAAACTATTTTTTCTCTTTTCAGAAGTTTATAGGGAATGCAACAAAAATATAACTGCAGCACGCAATAAGAACAAATGAAAAATTAAGAACATGCAATAGTCTCTTCAGAAGACGACGCCGTATCGCTCAAGAAACAATAAACCGACGACTACGTCGAGATCTCAGTTTTCCCCAAACAATGAAATTTTAATAGAACCTCGGGTAAATACCTACAGCTTCGGAAATTATCTATGTGCATATCTTTATATCTATATATACGTGTATCTATAGATATTCCGGTATTATTTGTAGCACTGGTATCCTGGGAAAGGACGACAGGCATCGCCTCGGGCTGGGCGTGTCTTTAGGCCGCTATTGGTTGCAGGAAGAGAGCCGTGGGCGGGGTCTTATCCTTCTGCCGTCGGGGGCCCTTTGTGCGCCCCAGGCCCTCCTGCAGGCCAGTTTCCCTGCAGCTTTTGTTTGGGATACAACACGTAGCAATTGTGCGCGTTTGACATTGGAATTTTGAGATTTTTGCCCGAGAGCGCCAACGAACGGTCCAGACGGCTTGGCTCATGTAAGTTATTGCTTTACACTCGGAATCTCTATAACATGTTGATCATTTGTGTATATAGGAAATCCTGCTTTAATATTATCACACATTAATTCGGTTCAAAGTTAATTTCAAGGAAAATATATAATACTCACGGAATCGGGGGTATTTTCTCTGATAGATTTATGAAATGTTTGCTAAAATATTAATTTGAATACCTAATTAACTTCATTCAAATTGAGTTGTTTCGTATAATATCTACCCTTCACTCGGAATAATTTTCATTGGGTACAATAGAAAACAAGCTAATTACTTCATACCAAAAATTGTTTGTAGTGGTTTCGTTTTTAATTAATTCACGTTTCATTCGCATTAGCTACAAACCCCTTGCTGCTAAAACGTAATAGTTTGAAAGTAAGGGTGGATACTCTTGACAGTTTGGAATTGCAATTTAAGCTATCAATAAAGTAATCTAAGGAATTGTTTAAAGGTTGTTGCCATTTCTTTACTCCGAATTGAAATTTGCAAAGGTCTTGAATACAACAAACCTTCATTAGGGATATAAATATATATTATGGTTTGACGCGATGTCTAGCGACGCAACTGTAACATTAACTACCAATACCAGACTATATTTAGTTATGGAAACGTCAAATATTACTTATTAAAACAAGATAATCGGCAAATAATGCAAGGAATTAAGAGCAAAACGAAATAGCTATTTATTTTGTAGTTGCAATTGGAAAATAAAGTTCCCACGCAAATATTATCATTATCTCAGAAAATAATTTAATTCTTTGGAAATGAATATGCGGCAAGCCTACAACTAATCATATTTCAATCAAATACAAAACCTTTTGGTATATAATTGGAAACTAACTCAAAGACATCCTCAAAGAAAGTTATCTATTGAACTTAGGTAATCGTCATAATTAAACTATCCATTTTCATCACAGCCAATTTGGTATAGAAATCAGATTCATGGTACCAGACGCCTTTTTTTTTTGTCATTTGTTAATTCCACTATTTCTAGCTTTTATGTAATAAACGACGATATTGTAACGAGGCGTTCATGTAATAATGTTAATAATGCGCTAATGTGAACACGAATATTTTAAATTATGGACTCGATCGTCTGCATAGTGGTAGGTACTATTCGGTAATATGAACAATCTTTTAAATATAGATTTCTAGGGAATGAATGTTCACTTAACCGTATTTCATTTGCTACGTTTCAAATATGTGAATGAATAGTCATTGTTCGCTTCTATAGATAGGTATATCATTTCTCTTAAAAAGTTATCTCAAAGCTTACCTTATTAGTATAAACATATGCGATGAGTCAAATAGCCGCAGTTTTTCGTGTTCACATTGCCGGAACTGTACTTTATTAATAAATCAATGTTTAAGTTGAAACATTTATCAAACAATATTAACTTCTTCTTTAGTGAATTTGTGCAATATATTGCTCATTTGGTGTTAACACTGATAGATCCTTCTTTGTACCCTACAAGTTTGAATCTCTTGTTTGGCATAGATGAAATTATCAATTAGTCGTTGGAAAGTGAAGGAATTCTTCATATTAGATGTTGTCAATTGTGAAATGATATCCGTTTCTTGTCCGATGTGGAATTAATTGAGATTATTTCTTCGGAGTCTCGGACAGTAAAGATGTTAAAGTTGGGGTGTTAAAGTGCGTTTAGTTAATCACACCTTTACTCCCCGAGACTCCGAAGAAATAATCTCAAGTTATCAATTGTGGTTAACTACCATCGGCCAGGATTACCCACCTACAGTAGTCTTGAGTATATTTTATAATATTGCTGCAATTCCTTTAAGTATAAAATCACGAACGAATATTCCAGTCAATTCAGTCCATATGGAATTATTTTTGGTTTATTTAGAGCATTAAAGTTAAAGTTGAATCAATCACTGACGAAGAAATCTTTGAAGCGGAATTGATATAAAAAACAACAGGGCAATGGTTTCGGAGTAAAACGTAACCCAGGGAATAAGAGTTTTTCATTTCATTTGCATAAACACATTTTATCGAACTGAATGAAGCAAAATATGATTAAATATTATTAAATACAAATTTGTTCTTACAAGATGTTACGGCAATGTTTTTGACGACCTGGTCAGGAGTAATTTCGGATATATCTTTAACTTGAAAGTCGACATAAATATAATTAATTTGGCCACGCTGTTTCAAAATAGGAGCAACTTGGAGTGCCTACGTTCAACTTTGAACAAACCGCCAATATAGCTCAATGTTGGGAAATTAAACAAAATAAAATTCAACGATATTACCTATTGTACATTGAAATTAAGAAATATTCATTACCTTTTGATCGTTCCATGCTTATTCTTTCACTTTCTAATCTCATCATCAATTGCTTTATGGAAAACGGTTGGGTCACGAATGATGTCTTCCACTGAGGATCATCACTTGGTAGTCGAAATACGTATTCCTTAACCTTGCGTTATCAATGTTCTTTGGCGCTATCTCGTTCCCTTGACCTTTTTCTACGTATACTATTGCAATAAGACACCTTTAGAAATTCCATTTAGGAAATTGTAAATAACGTAAATAACGTAAATACGTATTTTAGCAACCGAGAGTAAATAGAAAAAACGGAAATCATGTTTAAACTCGATGATATCTCGTCCTGAACACAACGTAATGAAGAGTGCGTTTGGTGGTTGTCAAATGAAGATGACAGTTGCCGAAATAGTATTTGGAAATTTTTAAACTTGAGTTCGGTAGAGATCACTTTATTTCTTTTATCATAGCTAAACGGCCTTCTAGAATTTCTATGATTGCTATTAGATAAAACGCTAAATTTGGAACAATTTAATTGTAGTACCTCTTCAGAATATGACAAAGTATTAAAATCGTTTTTATTCGTAAAGTTGGTCACTACTTTCTTTGGAATAAAGTATTTTATTCTTCATAAATTGAGCTTCGAACTTGGGTCGTTTCCTAGGACCGGTACGACGGTAAATCTTTGCTCTTTTACATCCTCTTATTTGTAGTGAACCACGATTCCGCTGTCAAATTGGGATACATATCTGTAGTGGGATTATCGTTAGAAATACCAATGCGGCAATTGATTTGAATTATTTAAAGAGGAAGAAGTTTGTCTTTGCCGAGATGAATATCATTTTGATTTTCCGGTACTAAATTTAATCGACAGCCACGAAGTCGGGGAGGGGAGTCGTTCTTGTGTAAATACTAACTTACCGTTGCATCACAAATTGCAATTCGTCCATTGTAATATTAATTATATTACATACGTACGTAAATATCTATGGACATATATTTAGACATTTCTCTTGATTTTACCGGAATTGAAAGTAAGAGGATTTACCAGAAAAAAAGGTTCTAAAATGTTTTCGTGTGGATCTCTCACGACCTATTTACGTCACATTTTCGTTGCAATTTGATTGAAAGAAAGATCTTCGTAAAAACATACTTACAGACGTATGTACATATACTTCGAATAGATAACCGGTTTCAGGCGCAAATAACCTTAAAAGTCACATACACATCTACAGAATTAATGGTTTTCCAAGAACTTTTGTTAGATTTCTCGCATGGTGCTGTTAGCTTCATCAGATAAAGATTTTAATATACCTAGTCTCAGTTTTGAGCTTGTGCATTTGAGATGTGAAATCAGTGGAAAACAGAACTATAATTTTTTTATATTATTATTATTTATATATATAATTTCCTTATTTGTGTGTTCCTCTTTTTGTCTATCCAAAGCTTTTTGAAGCCCACTGATGGGCTAGAAAGCTGAAAATTGGCATGCATATAGTAAAGATATTTGATTGTTGGCCTGTAGGCGGAGAATTAAGACGGAAAAGGGCCGTGGCAAAATTAAATTTTTTAACATTTTAGCTTATATTTTCTTTTTCTTCCTGCCGGGCAGGGACAGGCTTAACAGCTAGTCGTTATATATATAATAATAGCAGTATTGGATAAAAGTGAATGCGCTGATCTTGTTGAAGTAAATTTTTGCAACATTAGCATTATTTTAGCTGTCACTGCTAATTTATGTATTTTCGAGTTTAAAAGAAGAAAAGAGTGGTACCAACCGTTCTCGATGATAGATACTTCTGTGTGCTTTGTTGGCTGTGACCATTTGATACAATATATTTAAGCTGAAGTAAGCTTGTTCAAGAATATTGAAACAGTTCAGATGTGGCATCTATAATTATATTAAAACTGAGTACCTCTGTATAAGCCGGTAGTGAAACGCAGCTGTCAAATTGTGACCTATGACCCGTTAAAGAAGTTTCCACCAAGATAGTTCTTCTTACCCTGAATTAAAAATTGAAGACTATATGTTAGTTCTCGAAATACTTATATATTTGCAAATATTGCGGTAACCATTTCCTTTGATTCAATTTGAACCACAGTGTTTTCATTGTTAGTTTTTAATTAGTTATAATGTTAGTTAATATTAGTTGATCATTGGGAATTATAATTTGAACAAAAGCTGTTAGCGTGATGGCGCATTAATAGCACTTAATACTTTTGGGATAATAATCAAATACGGGACCAAAATGTATACACTTCGGTTTATACGGTTGTGATAATGCTTGCCACGATCTAGCGAAACACGTGTCAACGAATTTATTATGAAACCATTGTGTGGTGAGGAGCTTACCGATGTGATATAGTGTCAGTAAATTACACTACAGTTTCTGCAATTACCTTCAAAATGTATAGGTTAGTAATGAAAGTACCATTTATTACTATTCGGCATGGCTTTTCTTTCATTGCCTTGTGCTTTTGGTTTAATTTTAAATTGATACTTCATGACGAGGCTGTTCATCTTGGAACAAGACTAGTAAGTACTGGTATTTTGTATTTTATTCACTTTTCTAATTTCACGTTGAAGAGTTAATGTTTTAAAAGGCAAATACTCTATCAGAAGAGTTGTCTTGATTAAAATATTTTCTCCAACTCATGGTGAACCAAGTGCAACTTAAATTAAATTGTTCAAATTATTGAGTATTTGCTTTTATATAGATAAGATTTGTTTGTAAAATTAACTACCAATAACTTCTCTTTTTATTATGTCTTCAATTTTAAGTCTTGATAAATTATATGAAAAAAAGCAGCAGAGAGTCAATTTAATGTAAGCAGGTGCCACAAATGTTAAATTATTAAAGACTATTATTATTCCTAAGATATGCTACTTTTTCAAATAAACTCGTAAGAAAACGATATTGCTACTTCAACGAGTTCTTGATGAAATAGCATCTAGAGCAATAATAATGTTTTATAATTATTATAACAAAATTATTCCAATCTTTACGTGTTTAGTATATGTATTTTGTGTTGGTATTGAAATTGGTTCTGTAGTCTTTGATATAAATGTTAGATTTATTGAGCTTAAGCTTGTGGTTTAACGAACTTACCTTCAAGCATATTGATATGGAGTATATCGTACCTGAGGTCGTAATATTCGTAAGCTAATTAAAATTTCTTATCGAGTTTCGTATGCGGATGGTATGGATATTGATTGCTACTAAGCTATATTTTAGTCTGAATTATAAAAGCTAAAACTGTTGTAACCTCTTTTATGAGAAACATTTATTAGTACAAAAAAGATTTAGTACAATTACTTATATCCATATTTAAATACATTTATTCAATAATTTTAAAATCTTTTATCTTTATTGCGTGCAGTGCGAAAAATTGCGACGAATTACTCTCGTAAAACATTTAACAACTTTATTTTATCCATCGCTTGCTTACGTTCTGAAGAGGAGAAGACCCGCGAATTGCAATTTAAAATAATTTATTAGTTTTCTGTTTGTCCGCCACGCACCTTTTTCCTTCGACGCCGCAGTGTGGCGATCATTCTGCTCGACGATTGCGTTTGTCGTAAATAAATGCCTTCCTCGACACCGAGTAAACGATAGCAAAAGACACAAAACGAAACGAGAACGCGAGAAATACGACAATTAATAACTTTTTGATTTGTGTAACGACCGGCTGCGCTGACAATAAAAAATGTATTACCCGTTCTTGTGTTTTTCATTAGGATAAGTTGCGTGAATTGGATGATGTGCAAAGGTTATAGTTGTGTGGCGTCGAAACCTTAAGAATAATCGTCTTGTTTTTGATATACTTTATTGGTATTAAAATCATATAGGAAGTTAAGATCACTTGTGTTTTTAATATGATCGTCTTTCTAGTCACACAGATCACATCAGTAAAGTCCTCACCACGCAGTTGTTTTTTAAGTCTATGTCGCTGGCAACGAGTCCAACATCCTCAAATCGTAATAAATAATTGTATTCTGAGGTGTTAACTAATAAGATCTATTAACAGTAATACTAGACCAAAGTATTAAATCTTGGACGTTGGAAAAATGGATCTCGATAGGAACTCACTATAATACTATATTTAGCTTTTTTTCTATGATATCTAATTTTGGTACCGATTTTGGTTCTTCTGTTGAACGTAACATAACATAACTATTAAAAACTAATAATCTACTTATTTTTTTACTAATAATGTGATGTTATCTCGGTCACAGGAAGTAACACGTCTGGCATCGGTTTTAAAAGTTTTCGGGACATGGACCAAGTGTACACCAACGCACCTGTAGTTTTCATCTCATAGGCAAAGTGTACACCAACCGAACAGATGCGTGTTATTAGTATAGACAAAGTGTACACCAAGAGAAATACATTAAATTCATTAGTTAGATAACAGACGGGGTCGACCTGAGTCCCGTTTACATGTACCATCACGGACTCTGGTTATGTCCGGTATTTTGAGGTATAGCCTGTGCTATTGTTATTGTATCGGTTTTAGCGTCAAGCAAATTTCGCACATACAAGGCCGGGTGTATATGCACGAAATTTGCTTGACGCTAAAACCGATACAGTAACAGGGGCACAGGCTGTACCTCAAAAGACCGGACATAACCTAAGTCCGTGATGGTACAATCTCTATATGAAAAAAGATATCGGTTGATTCCAGCTCTAACGATGGATTTACAAAGTAGAGATATTGACCAAATCGCGGCCCCCCACCAAATGAGAAAATCCCGCTCTTTGTGCGTTCACACCGCCGTTGTTCATCCTCCAGAAAAGGAAAGATAATGAATAACTTTAAGCTCATTACCCGGGTGGTGTTGTACACTTTATCTATGGGATTATCGGAGTGTTAAGATACCAGGCAATAGACCATTCCAGGTGTACACTTGGTAGCCCCCGGTTTATCGATGTCACCTTGGTCTATTGCATCCCAAGTAATCTGTATTTCATGCCGCAGAGCTTCTAAAGTCAATGAAGAGTTAGGTAAATTCTCTACCAACCCATAATGTCCCCAGAGATTTTGATGGTTGGCGTGGTTCTTTTCAAAATAATTCAACGTATGTAATCTTTACAATGTGGGGACGAGGATTGTGTTGTTGGAAAACTTATGTAGGACTGAACAACCTCCTGAATGAATCGCTGGACCAACGACGCGCCTTGAATGGAAACCAAAGGATATCTACTGCCATAAGCAATAGAGCCCCATATTATAACCCCGACAGTCTTTGGACTAAAAGTTTAACGTTGTATCTTTCTCCAGCCTTCATTCAGCTGTTATCCGACCATCATGCGTTCCCGAACAGAATCCTTGAGCCATAACTACGGATGACATAACACCAATTCATATTCCACTGAAGTCTCTCTATCTCTATCTCTCTCTCTTTGCATCAGATTACACGTTGTTACCAGCGTTAAGCCGTGAAAAGAAACACTAAATGTGGTTGCAACCAGAGTGCAAACCAGAGAATCGATTTCGGCGATAAACAGTATAAACACATATTGGACGCCCTACAGTTTAAAGCCATTCGTCATCAATAAACTTGGTTAAGACTGAGAAACCATCTTTGCGCAAATAAATAATTTGACCTCCTTTCCTTCGTTTGACCATAAATTGCACGGAGTCTTACTTTACCCATTATAGCAAAGTAAAAACACATTGGATTAAACTAACATACCAAAAATTGAAAAAGAATTCGCAATGAACCAAACAATGTCACTTAAAGATTGCTAGATTCAACATCAGTTAGACTACAGTTACTTGTTCAAAACAACTCTAAATTTGAATCATATAAGATTACTTTTCCATAATCAAAGGTTTTCGACAAATTTAATTAAAAACTTCCATCGCTTACTAAGTGGTACAATTTCCATCTAGTATACATTCAAATATTTCGACTTATTCGCTGATATTATCTACTTCGAAGATAAAGAATTCTTGTAAAGTGTTACTTATAATTTTCTTGTCATATATACGATTGAAATAAGGTATGTAATTGGGTTCAATATCTACTTGTAACGTCCAATATTCAAATACATTATGAAAAATATCGGTAAATTACAGTCTGACAAAACATCTGCTGCAAATGTAGGTTGATAAATAAGTGAAAGTATAGGAAACCGATACGAAACAGAAAATAATATCAGAAAATTACAGAGTATGTACTTCGTCAACGGTGTCCGAAAATGCATGCATATACGTTATTGCCAAGTTGAACACCTTAGCAATTAAAAATTAGAAATACATATCAATCATTTATTAAAATGAAGTCTTAAGCGACGTTAAAAAATTTAGAATTTGTAATTACCGTTGACTGTATGAGTTTATGAGGTTAATATAATATAAAATTATTGAAGCGTGGCTATGTAAAAGATCAGACAAAAATTGGGTTGAAAACAAGTAGTAAAATGGAAAGATATGTAAAAATTAGCCTTATTCCATTCAAAGAGCTTTGAAGAATTCAAGGACTTCCACCATATTCGAAACTAAATAGCACAGTCTTTATTCCATGAAGTATAAATATTTTGGTTTGTGTTTTTACAGTAGCTGTGATGAGATAGAGTTCGGTAAAGTGGTGTTCACTTCTGTAAATACTGCAGTTGGTTTTATATGCTGCTAACAGAAAAAATAAAAGCATTCTTGGCTAAGTGGAGAAAAGTGTCATAATTCATAATACTGGATATATAGGCAATCAAGTCCAGTGCTTGTAACACAAGAAACCTGTCATAACGAATTCTGTCTTAAACTGGACGAAAGAGAATTCACAGAAGAGCAATCCTAACGTCCTCAAGAAATAAACACAGAAATTAAAGAGTTGGCTTCAGATTTCAATATGGCTAACATCTTGGTTTATTTATACGCCTGCTTGATATTTTCCATTACTTACCTTAAGCAGGAACTTCTGTACCTTTCGGTGTCGAGTTATGGTTCGAGTTGAGTTTTCCACATTTCTTGCCAATTTCTTCTGTCCGTTGCCAGCGTCTTTACATCTTACCACTTGTTCCTCTTTTTTCTGCCGCTGCTCTCACTTTTATCCCCGTCTTTCTTGGTCTTCCTTTTTTTTTTTTCTGGCAATTTCCTTTGCTTTAAGCCTTATCTTTTCTCTAGATTATTACCACATTTTCTTAGTACGTCTACGAACCATCTGTGCTCTCCTTGTTAGGGTATATTTGCAGTTTTTTTCTGAATACTTGATTTCTTATTTATCTTTCCTCATTCACTCCTTCTACGGTCCCAAGAAACCTCATTTCAGTACTCATTAATCTACTCTTCTGATTTTGTAGTGTGAGTCATTGATTCGGATGCATATGTTGTGTGTCGGTTTTGCTATTCGTTTTATTACTTCTATCTTTACTCTCTTGGGTACTTCTTTTTATTCAGAAAATTACTCTTTATACTATTATGTAATATACCGGTTTTTGATGTCCTCTCATTTATTTCGTGACCCATTTTCCTATCCCCGCTTATTATTACTGCCAATTATTTGAAGTTATCTACTTGTTCGAGTTACTCTTCTATTTCTATATGGTTTTCCCTCTTCTTTCCGAATTCTCATTGTCTTGGACTTTTCTTTGTTTATTTTCATGTTTACAGCTTGCAGCACTAATTCTGTGGTTTGGATCCTACAGTCCCTCGGTAGAGTGTTAGAGTTCCACTGGAGTAATAACGTGTACTTTTTGTCTTGTAGATAACAAAGTTTTCGCAGGGGCCAACTGCAATTGACTTTTTCATTCTACAAAGTTACAATTTGCTTTTCCTTAATTATATTCTTTAATGCATCCAGTTTTTTTTTATTAATTTTGTGTGTTCCAAGCACTCATTTGAAATGAGAGAAATACGAATGCCTCTGATTTAGAATAAATTAGATTGTTACTCGTGACGTTCTCTTTCGTTTGTGTCTCTTGCGTTCTATCTACCAAAAATGAGAACCTTGATGAAGAGATCCAGATTCTAAGGACATGAACGATATTATTTTAGAAAATAAATTTTTGTTTAGGTAAGTGTCATTCGCTGTGGAGAAATTATGAAGACCACTATGTTAATTGTGAAAATATTAAAAATGAAAACAAAATTCACAAACAAATCTTTAGCTCGTTGTATATTTTTCATTGAAGATGGCAACCTGTTTGTCGAAATATGCACTTGAAAGTATCCAAACCGGTGTGGTAAAGTGTAAGAGTTTTTGTTAGTTCTTCATCGCTGCTTGTAATAAACTGTGTACCAAAACGCGTGAAATAAACGGTTGCATCCCTTTTATACGAAACGCAAGATTGTCTTTTACAACTTTTGAATAGTAATGCAAGAGTATATGTATGTCAAAATTGACAACAAAATTATACCGTTTTCCTATAAATTATATTTATGGTATCATTTTATAAAAGTATCATCGCATGTTGCGTAAAAATTTGCATAAATCAATTTGCCAATGGCATTCGATTTTGTTTGTGGAAGCCAGCGGTACAGACAGACACAATCGTATTATCCCGTGACAACAACGACGGGTATGGTAATTAATTATGAAATTTGCGCGCGCTTTACAATTCAAATTAAACTAATAAATATTTCATTTACCTTTAAGCTGTCAATAGACATCAACGGGTCCGGACGACCGTCGTCGAAGAAGAAAATCGGATGCAAATTTATGACAATGTTGATTAATGCGCTTTAAATTGCCAATAATTGAGTTGTAATTTGTATTAATGATAAACTATTAATAATGCATTTAGCCCAGAGGAGTTTTAAAATTTCTTTTGAAATTTTCTGACACTTACATGTAGGCGAATATAGGCACGATAATATCCGACGTGCGCGTACATACGTACGCGTGTATGTTGTGAACGGCGAAATCACGACCGCATTCCACATTGAGGAGACCCTCTAGCCCTAGGTCGTGATTATCACATAAGTGGATAAAACACAGAATGATAACGTGAAAAAGAGATGCATTATAAATAATGGAGCTTGTTATGACACTAAACTTTTTATTATTTAATTTGGGTTACAATTTTGCGAAATTCGGCCGTAATATACCCCATTAAAAATTAACTCCAGGCATGTTACAAAGTCGATGGAAATAATGGGCCCTTGTTTATACAATTATTATTAGTATCCCAAGATACTTTAAGTGCAAACACTTTCGATTCGTTTTGGTTTACTATTAGTGTTGACAAAAATATCAAATTAGGAACATTTGTAATTTAGAAATTAAATGAGTTAGCTGTTATTCTTACCACACTGACTATTTGGAAACTCGGAATATACATTTCGATCATCAATTGGACTTCCTCCGTGCAGAGCAAAAAGTAAAAAAAGAGGCACTCGTAAAAATTGGTTAACGCTTTGAGATAGTGAAGTGTGCTCGTTTTTATGAGTGACGACGTCTTTCCTTTGGTTATTCACTGATGATAATCAATTGGTTGTCGAAACGGGTATTTGGAAATAGTAACAGTAAAAAATACTTTAAGAGGTTAACTATATTGTACTGAGAATTTAGATAATTATATTAACAAGATTGCACCGGGTTAGCTCTCAATGAACGATACCATAAAAAGCATGAATTATAACAAATTGTATTTACAAGATTTTAGAAATATTTAACATAAATTGAAAATAATTACCTATTGTGTTGTGTGTGTCAGTATGTGATTTCTTTTATTCGATGAGTTTCTTGCTATAGATCCGCCCTTAAATTCTTTCTTCGGTGCAGCTCTATTTTCTATGGATTCCCTCCCTTAAATTCTTTCTTCGGTGTGGCGAAGCTCTGTTTATTTAATAGTTACTTCCTTTCAAACCCCTTTTGTTCCAAGTATAGTTGAAACTTCTATTTCAATCCACCTTCAACACGGTATAATTCTACTACGATGACTTTTTGTGTTGTCATTTCCGGTCGTCAACCAAACATACCCTCATTTTTCTCGGAAACCAGGACGTTTCCCTATCTAAAGTTTACTACATTATCTTTCCGTTGTCCAGATAACTAGCTGTTTATTATTTACCATGGATAACACTTCATCATGGGGTGACGTTGTTACAGAGGTCTATACTGTTGATGGCCATGTATCCTCGATTTCTTCAGTGGTTATTGAGAATTCTTGTGATGTGAAAGTGTTAAATGTATGTGCTTAAATGGTTACATTGCTTTCTATCTTTTAATCGATGCTTTTTAGAATGATTGATAATTTTATTTCTTCTTAATTTTTTTCTCCCATTAAATGTCTCTGGCTGGACATAAACAAAGAAGGGTAATTAAATGCTTAAAAGATGGCGTGCGTGGAATCGAAAAAGTATAAATAGAACTCAAAACTGAACCAAATGCCATTTGAATATGAACATCCAAAACCCCAACATTTACTGTGAATTTTGATATATTGAATTGTAATGAAGGATAGATTATTTAATGGCAATTAATCATGTGAATATTAATATACTACAATATTCTCTGTGATAATAAATTGCGTTTGGAATCTCAACTAGATCTTTTCGAACAGTACATACCTATGAACTACCAATCGATTATTACGAATGTAATTTACAATTTGAAGTATTATTATACATCTTTTTATTAAGTTCGACTTAATGAAAACATTTATCATGCATTTTCATTGCAGAAGTGCTTCCATCATCATCAACAACAGAAAGTGTGGTGTCCCTCCACGATAAATCCTGCGCTGCAGGAGAATTTTATCGCATTATGTCCTTTCTGGCTACTTTGGAGTCAAATACGTGGCAGGTAAGTGAAATGACGTTATTCATTTCTGTGCCGCATTGCGTAAAATCTACCTGTCAACTACGTTAAACGAAAGCTGGAAATTGAAGTACACATTTACTGCAGGGAATTAACAGAAAACGTTGTCGGATACGCCTGAACTACCCTGGCTAGTTATTAAATTCCTTGCGCGGTGTTAGAAGCACACAATTCAATGTCGGTCCGGAAACTAACAGGATATACGCCAACGGTGTCCACAAATTTAATAATTTCCGCTTCGAAGGACCGTCTGAATTCCCAAAGACTTGTCAGAAAGTAACTTAGTTTGGGGATTGTTGGATAGAACTTACACGGGATAAATAATTCCGATTTGGATTTTTAAGTGGCACCGCAAACGTCAAATCGGTGTTAATGTAGAGAAATTTTAACACTTCTGATTAAAGTGCTAAGATATGAATTATGTACAGGAACTATTAGTTGTAAAGATGATGAAACCATTTTACTACGCTCTTTATTACATACTGTATTTTACAAATTTCCGAACATAATCGAATCAACTCCATGCATTTGCTTACTAGCTATTATTAACTTCCTAAAAGATTAATTTTACGGCTTAAAGTTATCATAATACAAGCGTGTTTGAATGCAACAAATTAGATTTATAGTTATCACCCTTACCCCCTTACTTGCGTTATCGCAATGTCCCATCAATATGCAAAATCAATATGTAGAATTACCAATAACTATTTAAGCATATAAATCCTTGAAGATTGTATTGAAAGGGTGCATTAAAATCAACAAACATTAATTATTTTTTGTAAATAAGGAATAAAAGGAACTGAGGGTTAGAGTAAACGAAAACATTATACAAATTGGAAGAGTATGTTACGGCAAATCTCTTTAGTTGTCTGGCGCATAGATCAATAACAATCGATGACAAATGTTTAATAATATTTGTATGTGTTCAAGAATGATAGAACCATAATCCGCAGTATAGACTCATACGTTACAAGCTGAAAAGATTCGTCATATTAAATATAATGGACTGGACGTTTGAAGAGGTAGAAATCGGGTATAGGAAGGAGATGTGGAAAAGGAGAGCGGATTCAGACTCCAAACATTAGCACTAATATAAGGTATGGTATACACCAAAAGAAGGATAAGATGTAAAAAAGTTAACTTTTATGAAGGGCTACTAGCAATGGTAGATAAAGAGAAGAACGGAGAAAGGAAACTATACGCGAAGATTTGAATTAAGAACGCTTAGAAGAGAAAAAACATATCCGAGTTATGACTACAAAGTTTGCAACAATGTAGATGGCAGTAGTTACAGAAAGAAAAGAAAATATTGAAAAATTTGAAGAAAGAAACTGAAAGAAAGTATATAGAAAAACATGAAAAACGCATTCGAAAGAGAAGACTAGATAAGAACTTGAATTGGAGGAAATACAGAAAATGTACGAGGTCTGTTTTTCTTTAACCTCCGATAGGCTATAAAGGAAGGGCGGGTAAATGTAAACATTATTTTATTATCAAAAATCATATCACCTTGACGGTTGAGGCATTTGTCATATCTGCGAACAAGTTTTGCAATACCATATTCATAACATGTTGCCGCCAATGATTTAAAGTGAGTTGTGATGGTTTCTTTCAGCTCCTAGTCAGTTTTGAAGCGCTGCCCTCCAAGCCACCACTTCAGTTCAGGAAAAAGTTGGTAGCCATTCGGCGCTGGGTCGGAACTATGTGGTACGTGTTCGAAAATGTCCCATTGAAATTGCTCAAGGGGCCTTTGGGTTGCACGAGCATTGTCATGGATCAGAACAATTCCAGAAATCAGCATCCCCCTTCTTTATGTGAATATTTATGACTTTCCGCTACACTATTCATTTCTGCTTGCAAGAAACGAATAACACTTCTCAATTCACACTTCGCTCTCTCAATAGAGACTCAATAGAGATAGCCATACAATATAAATTGATAAAAAAGAATATGGAAAAATATATGAAAATAAGAAAAATTTGGAAAAGTTGGCTACAAAAAGAAAATAGAAAAGGAAACCGTACTTATAAAAAGTGAAAACAAATAACTAAGGACATGAACAGAAGAAATACTCAACATATGGATCTAACAACTAACAATACGATTTAACACTTTCATGGCCACGATTGCCTATAGGCAACATTTTACACATATAATAAGTAATTCGGGCATGAAAGGGTTAAAGGAAAAATAATAATAAATAGTACACTGTGAAGGTATTGTGTTCCATTATAATGCAAGGCGTCATATCGGCACACTAATTGGAACAACGACACATCCAAAAAACAATAATTTTGAAATATTTACACATTAAGATTTCACCTTTACCTTAAACATCAATTTCTGTGTATATTCATATCATACCCGATGTATGACAAAAATTAGCTGATCGGTTATGTTTCAAATCACAAGCTTTGTCTTTATCATTTTATAGTTAAATGTGTTACTGTTGTTGAAAAATTATATTAAAAAGGAATGTTTCTTTATTCTCTTTTCTGCCATTTTCTGGTCAATCAAACGACAAATTGGAAGTTAAAATACCGTTTTCGCATAATCTCCATCAGTGGAAATATAACTACATACGAGTATATGTATTATATAAACAAACATTTATTTATAAACAAAGTTTTAACTTAACTGGTTACTTTGTAGGATTTCATAGTAGTTATTTCATTTATATTTATGTATTATATTTATACCTATATTTCTGTCACATAGTTTAGATGCTTGTATTTTAACCTGGAAATTTTTATATCCGTTTTATTAATATAGGCTGGAGCGAAAATCGATTTATTTTTCTTCCTATCGTACCTTATCATATATCAATTACTTAATATTCTTCATCTTCATATTTTGATTTGTACTTTAATTTAGTTGATTCATTCAACTTCGATTTGTAGTAAAGATTATTCACGTCCCCTTAAGGGCTGGAAAGAACAGCCTGCAATTCGAAATATGCCGTAATTAGAGATCGTGCTTTAGCGGTTTAAATTGTGCCTGTGAACATGAAAAATTTAGTATCAACATCCACAAAACAATATATAGATTACAATTTAAGCTCAAAGTGGCTTCAAAATTACGTTGCGTAATGCACAAGCCAAATTTTGACACTGTACAACTCAAAAACAAAAACAGTTGGTAAGTCCTGCTTTTATCAGTAGACTACCCACCGACAAGACAATATATTGCTGGAATATTAGAACAAGGGCTCGCACACTTGTGGAGATATTAACACACAAACATGGTACAAAACACTTAAAAGCCAAATATAACCTATTTCCGAAGTCAGATATCTCAATGTGGGACCACTCCAAATTCATTTATTTATATACTACTGGAAAGAGCAGAATTT
Source organism: Chrysina gloriosa (assembly GCA_038088585.1). Classification (NCBI taxonomy): domain Eukaryota; kingdom Metazoa; phylum Arthropoda; class Insecta; order Coleoptera; family Scarabaeidae; genus Chrysina; species Chrysina gloriosa. Next base: position 29,033,412 of record CM076088.1, on the reverse strand, counting down.
TTTTACCAGAATCATATTTTTCTATTTTAGTGTTTTTGGTTTAAAGAAGAAAAATCCCTCTGAACCTGGTGCTACTTCTTTCGCGAAATCAACATTAATTACAGCGCTTTTTAGATATGGAGATTTTGCAAAGTTTGTCATGTCGCTATTAAGGTACCACAGTAACTGTGATGCTGAAATTAAACATACTAGCTCGATTTGTGCCACTGAACAAGGAAAGTTTACTGTCAACACTTGCAGAACAATCTGTGAATCAGAATTTGCGCTCAAAGTGGCTTCAAAATTACATCGCGTAATACACCAATTAATATTCAACCTACAGGTACGTAGCTGGATCCGCCAATTTGCGGAGACCAAGTCAATTTTTTTTTGATTTGGGGGACTAAGCCAATTTTGATAAATTCTAATAACAATGTTGCACCGCTTAGCTCTTTCAAGTGGCACCAAAATAAATCAAATTAAATGGTACCCTTTTAGAAATACTTAATTTGAAAATAGGTTAAATTTGCCTTTTAAACGTTTTTCAGGTTGGACCATGTTTGCGTGTAAATATATATCTCCACAAGTATGTGAGCCTTTGTTTTGACATTACAGTAGTACAATGTCGTGGAGCTGGTTAGTGGACTGGTGAAAGCACAACCTACCAACTGTTTTTATTTTTAGTTTTATACTGTCAAAGTATGGCTTGTGCATTACGCGATGTAATTTTGAAGCCACTTTGAGCTCAAATTGTGATTCACATATTGTTCTGCGAGTGTTGACAGTAAACTTTTCTTGTTCACTGGCACAAATTGAGCTAGTGTGTTAAATTTCAGCATCACAGTTACTATGATACCTTAATAGTGACATGACAAACTTTGCAAAATCTCCATATCTAAGAAAATGCTGTAATTAATGTTCATTTCGCGAAAGAAATAGCACCATGTTCAAAGGGATTTTTCTTCCTTAAACCAAAAAACACTAAAATAGAGAAATATGATTCTGGTAGAAAAAATTCTGCTCTTTCCAGTGGTATAAGAATAAATGAATTTGGAGTGATCCCACATTGAGATATTTGATTTTGGAAGCAGGTTATATTTGCCTTTTAAGTGTTTTGTATCATGTTTATGTGTGTTCTCTATAATTATGCGAGCCTTTGTTCTAATATTGCAGCAATATATTGTCTTGCCGGTGGGTAGTTTATTGGTAAAAGCAGAACCTACGAACTGTTATTGTTTTTGAGTTGTACAGTGTCAAAATTTGGCTTGTGCATTACGCGACGTAATTTTGAAGCGACTTTGAGCTTAAATTGGGATCTATATATTGTTTTGTGGATGTTGATACTAAATTTTTCATCTTCACAGGCATAAGTTGAGTTAGTATGTTGAATTTCAGCATCGCAACTACCATAGTTCTGCAATGGCCACATGTCGAACTTTGCAAAATCTTCGTGGTTAACGCCGCGGGGTTGGTGGGACCTCCACAGAAAGGGCTGTGGAGCTCCAGGTATATGATATCTAGAGCTAAAATTTTTCTTACATTGTGTTTAATATTTTAACGCACCATTATTTATTATAATAAATACGAAATATACATTCTCTTTCCATTTTGTATTGAAAAGTACCTACTTGCATTACGATGAAAGAATCGCCAAAGTACATAAAATCAATCCAGCCCCGGACGGCTGTTCAACCCTAGGTAATTCTGATTTCAATCTAAATCGGTGATAAGAGGGAATTGCGTTCAACGGTGAAGGAGGGTGCGAGTGGCGATCCTACGCTTAGCGTAGCGTGTCACGCGTTTCTTCACGCTCGACTGGGCGTCTAACTGGTCGCCGCAAACCCTCACTTTTAACATCTTCGCGTGTACTACGCCTCCCAATTTAATTTGTGATTTTGTTACCCAATGCGCCGGTAGAAAAATTACGAATTTTCTCTATTTCACTCATGAATATTTAGTGTTTATTCAAAGCTATTGTTTATTTGCAAGATACATTAACGATAATAATTCCTTTCGCTTCTGTTTTGTTAAACGAACCGTTACTTGTTTACGGTAATAAATAAAACGTTGGAGTTTTATGTAAATATATGTTAATTTTACCGCATAATTTAGCTCTGTCTAAACAATTGTATGTTAACATAAAGTGTATATTTGCTTTGTTATAAGACCTTTAAGGTTAATTAGAATATTTTATATTACAGTGTATCGTAAATTTGACAAGGTAAAGATCGTATTAAGTTACGGGAGCTTTTATTGCAAGAGGTCACAGCGATGGTATACAAAGAACTCGATGCCTTGAATAGTTTTAAGGGACTTTTTTGTGTGAATATTTTTATTGAACTTAATTTGGTTAAATTAAATTGGTGTTCTTTCTTTAACTTTGAGGGTTATGTTCCTTCCGAATCTAGGCGAAGAAAACTGAGAGAAATGTAGATTTGAGATATTCTTCTAACTCTTCCAATCTTGACTCTTGAAATGGTGTTAGATTGATACTTAGGAATATGTTTAAGTTGCGGTACTAACTTAAATTCGAATTCGTTCTTTGGTGGTTTAGGCACTTTTAGATGTGGGATTCTTTGTATTGATCCTATTCCAATTTGTATTTTGTTTTAGAATAGAAACATTACTCAAGCCATATTTTGATAAATTTAGATATTATTTCATATGACTCACGTTTAATTCTTATTGAGACGATAAGAAGTCCTTTCGTGATAGTTCCACATCTAATTGTTCTATCTCCGCTACGTATTTAGCAATACACCGATTATTCTGGACTCCGATGTGATGTAAATGAGATCAGTTCTCCTCCTAGTATTTCTCTTTTTCTTCTTGGAGGAGAAGGTTCAAATTCTCTAATCGAGTTAGCAGTTGACAACAAATCTTTTCGTAGTAAAGCATTGATATGATGTTGGATCATATTGTCTTCAGAACATACCACGTCTTGAACTTTCCGTCGTTTTTTGTAACTTTGTGAAGAGATAACGGATAAAAAATCTTTTTCTTATATACTAGTAATCATGATGGATAAAAGTACTACATATCGACTAATCCTGGCAATTGCCTAAATTTTTCATTTAAAAAACTTGAAGTTCTCCTTCAAATGGCAGTTATTGGAAATTTGGATGTGAATACAAAGCACTGAATGACTATTCATTAACTACTTCAAATAGTGAAATTATAATTTATTCATTAACTTCATGTACACAGTTTTTAAATATAAAAATACCGCTTCCTAAGAGAAAGGCCGACAAGAATTTAGGACGCATATCTATATCCACACGAAGGACGACGGATGATAAATAATTAATCATCCGGTTAATAGGAAAACTCCGTGCGACATGGATATAATATCCTGACGTGAATAACCCAGTGGGGGAGCTGTGGTTTTTGACTCAACGCGCACGCGGCCTCTGTCAACACCGTCTTATTTAAGATACTTCAAAGGCCGTGTCTCCACACGTACAGGACACGTGATCCCTTATATTAACTTTTATATCAAGAGCTCTCTTTATTTTTCCAGTGACGTGATGCATTTCACATTTACATTCGTGTACTGTCTTAGTGTCCTCGTTGCTCGTCGGTTAATTTAGTGGGAACATTTTGTTTAATATATTTCTGCAACATTTTAATACCTTTCTATCATATAATATACATATCAAGGCAACACGTTCGAAACATTAGAAAAACATGTTCTGCAAGATTTTAGGGAATGCTAGCTAGAAATTTTGAAAGAGAATCTTTAGAATTTATGGTCCATTATTACCAGTGTTTGGAAAAAAGTTGCTGACATCTCGAACTGCGGCAGAATCATTTGAATCAATTTTCAAAATGACATTTTTCATTTGTGAAAAAATTTCTGAAAGTAACATACAGCCTGGAACCATGTTCTTTATCGCGTTATTACAGGCTAACGTAGTGCTGGCAATTTCGGACACAGTTGTTTCAATACACTGATGTGTTTAGCAGATTTGATGGACACTTTTTTGGTAGATCCTATTAACTTGTCCACCATCAGATACTTCTTTCGAATGATTTCTTCTGCGAGGTGCGTGTATAATTCTTGTTATATGAAGAAGAATCGGAAAGCATACTTTCAACATCCTACCAACTTTCAGCATTGTTGCGGCACTGTCAGTAACAAACATTGTGACTTGGGTTGTTTGTGATGGAAAATTCTCTTAACGAATCGTTTATTATCTGGACAACGGTTTCTGCATCAGTTTTCTGAATCCCTTTACTGGATAACAACAATGGAGCTGGTGGACGATCACGTTTTAAAGGACGCGCTACAACATGAATGATGCTGTGTTTCTGAGCATCAGTTGTCCCATCCACACATAAGCAGATTTTCTTATTTCTAAACTCGTCTTTTACACATTTCCTTACTATGCCTTGAACACGTGGCAAAATGTATCGCAATTGCATATGTGCTGGCAACTTCAACGAGGGAACGTACTTAGCCCACAACAGACGAATGTATTCATTAGATACTAGATGCAGTGGGATGTTGCAGACACTTAACACAACGATAAAATCAAATATAAATTGCCAGTATAGAATACTGTTACTTAAATTCAATGCATGACGTTTCCTTTTACAATTCAAACCTATCGCGACTTTGGAATCCGCTATTGCATATTGTGCAATAAATATGCGGACTTGTATATTATAATCCAGGAAATGACACATTTATTCACAATCGAAAGGAAGATTACATCCTTTGGGGGTTCCATCTCCGCATACTTATTTAGCATGCAACGTACTGTCGCTTTGAACTCTTTCAGGGTACTGTGTACATCGACTACGAGTTGAAAATTACCCCTACCCACGCCCCTATCGCCACGCTACTATCACCCGGTACCACCTTTTTAATAAACTCGAATTATTACAAACAATTGTTACGTTGTATGCATATTCTAAAACATCCTTATATATTCATTTGTGGGCAACAATAGTTTTTGCACATGGTCAGTGGCTGAGTGAATTCTCTTATTTAGGTCGCGAAAAATATAAAATCAAAAGATACTCGAATTTTATCCATAAAAAACCGATATTCATTCTGAGAAAGAACTCCATTCCGAAAAAAAGTGATCATTACAAACACTACCGGTAGAATGAATTTATAAATTGCAATTCTACATTATACAACCAAAGGTCCAAGACATATTCTGCATAACGCGAGTAATTTCCTACAATTTTTCTTATCGCTATTCTAGCTAAAATTGTATGTGGCAGGAAGAAAATCAAATCCTACAAAAGAAAGACAGCATGGTGGAAGGGAAAACTAAAAGAAATAATTAAAAAACAATAAGAACGCACGAAAAGAATATATATAACACAAATACAGAAGACAAGCGCTTAAAATATATGAAGTTGAGAAATGAAGTAAAATTGCAATTAGACACGGAGAAAAGAAAAGCTGGATGACATCGGTGAAGAAATAAATACGCTACACACCAATAATAACAGAAAATTTTGGGCTACCATAAAAATTCTAAAGGGTAAAAAGAACAAGGAAATAAGAGGACTTAAGAATTAGTCTAATCAACTTAAAACAACTACCTCTGAAATACCTGGAATATGGAAGAACTATTACAGCAGGAAATTCGAAAGAAGTCTAGGAAAATCACCAGAAACCGATGACGGGGAACAGCTCTAAGTCATCACGATGGAGGAACCGGAAGAAATAATACGAAGATATAAAACAGGTAAAGCAGGAGTTTCAGACAACAGAGCTCCTGAGATTATTGGAGAGCGGGGGCGGGGGAAGATGCAAAAGAAATGCGTGCTTGAAATATATAGAAGGGCATGAGACATTAACTCAATACTCAAAGAATGGGAGGAGATCTTCATCATTACGATACACAATATATGAGAAACTATCGACTGCGACAATTATCGAGCAGTATGTTTGTACGGTATCCCTATAGGGGGTGTCTACAGGAATAATAGACAGAAGGATAAGAAGTTTGATAGGACATAAAATGGAAGATGAACAAACCGCATACAGAAAAGAAAGAGGAACATCGGATAATATTTTGGTAATTAGAATTGTAGAATTGTACCTACCATTTATAGACCTTAAAGCCGTGTTCGATATGGAAAATAATGGAAGATTTAGAAATTCCCATAAAAGTAATTAACATACTATTAAAAGCATATATAAGGGGATAATTATACTCAATGAAAAAGGTCAGAACCTTTCTAATTCATATTGATCAATTGATCATGAACAGGAGACTAGAAACCACGAGAGGAAAAAGTAGACACTATCAAACAATTTCAGCTTATAATGAGCTGGTACCAATTAAAACAGACGGATTAATATATGCAGTCGATATAGTGCTAATCGCGGGTAGTTAAAAGAAAGTGCGGACACTACTACACATAAGGACAGCAGACATAAGGAATATCAGAATGAAAGTCAACATAAAAAGAGGTAAATGTCTAATTATCAATCCGAAAGTTGAAAACAAAGCAAATAACGATACATTTTCAAGCAACGGCAAACAACTGGAAGAAGTTACAGCATATGAGACTTTGATTAGAATTTGATTTAGAAATAGCGAACAGGATAAACAAAATAACTAGAATCTACTACTCATTAAATGAAACCATTTTACAAAAAAGGATATCTAACTGCTATAGAAATGAAGTACTTGCGAAAAATAGAAGGGGCGGCACGCTTCGTTAGATTATGAAACGAAAACACCGTAGAAACACTACAACAGAGACCATCGTTGGAGAAAATAGACAAGAGAAATTTAAAATGGTATGATAACGTTCTAAGAATGGATGAAGACAGACTTACCAGGAAAATAAAGGAAATGAAGAGAGTGGAAGAAATGGATTGACGGATAAAACTCCGACTAGTGGGCAGAAGGAGGCAGGAAAGAAGCTGCTATTTGAGCTTCTTTGTTACTCCCATTTTAAATTATTTAGCATCCCAAAACCAGTTTTTACTTTACATAAGTTATGAATTTCCATCAAGTAACAGTCACTCCATCAAATATTTAACATTACACAACATTACAAAATAATAGTCTGTACTAATATATGCACGTCTTTTTCAGTGGCACTCTGAGTAAATACAATTCAAAAGTCTTAATAAACTAAGGGGAAAACACGAATATCACATATTCTTAAAAAACAAACATTCATACATGCGTTGCCTTAAACGAAAACAGAATTTCCCATCCATAATATTCTCGTAAACAAATAACGGACTAATATTTTGGTTTGTGGAATGGGGCGGAAAACAAGAAAATAATTCCCCGGATCTCGTTGTCTTTCTGTCTATCCGCGACGTTGTTATGTAAATTTTGCGAAATAAAGAAGCTTATTCAAATATTATTCAGCGACGTCAAAGCAACTTAAAGATGTAAATAAAAACATTTAATATTGTCTCTGACGGGATAACCGCGGCTTCGTTAGAAGTTAATTTAATTTCTCTCTTGCTTCTTGGCATGTCTCGCAGTCTACGTTTTTCATCTCCTTTTTCCTGCTTTTCATCAAGAGAGCGAGACTCTTCCTAGGGATTACACGCCGAGATTATAAGGATTTATTTGCATTATCACGATGTTGGGCCGGGACCCGAATATTAAAAAGAAAGGGATATTCTTCTAAAGATAAACAATTTTTCACCGATCTAGTTGAAGTTTCAGTAAAATTTATTGCATTCGAAAAATTATTATATATCGTCGCCCTGTTGAGATGGGTCTATAAATTAGTAAACTGTTAAAACTCCTAAGTTTGAAGTTTGTTCTGTATGTAAATTGTAATGCAGTTGATTAAGTTATTTTATTAAATTTTCTTTACCTTCCAGCACATTTCAAAAGAAAATATGTAAATCTTATTTCGGACGTTGTTTCCTTGTAAGGTAAATTCGTGTCAGCTACCTTGCTTAAGCGAGAGTCACTTGTAACTAAATGGAAAACTTATGTTTATTTGCGAATATACGCAGGTGTGCCCTATAAACTTCAACTGCTTAGGACATAATATGACAAATACTTCTATTCAATTAGAAATAGACAAAATATAACTTTCAAGAAACATTGCAACAGATACGTCTATTTCGACTATGAAAGTTAGAAGCCCCAGTAAAACGGGGGAATTGCCCGACATAGAAATCCATAAAAATATGGTTAAATAAATATCAACTGCTTCTGGGACTACAGAGATGCAACTCAATTGTCAGTACTTCCACAATTATTACATTTTGGGATACACACGGTGTTACGGATTGTACTATTTTATTTTTACTAAATTTAACTTGTAGAAGTTGGCATGTCTAGAGATGAGGAGAGAGTAGGGAGGGGAAAAAAGAATCGAGACAGAATGTGAGAGATTGTAAAAGAGTACACAATAAAAACCTATCAAAACAAGTCTAGAAACAATTAACCTACAGCAAGCAACAATAACCACACGGTGCAAGTTTCATAAACCCAACATTGACCCTGTATACACCGCACCCAGTCTGCAGTTTCCCTTGTTTGGTAATAATTTTCAGTACATTCAAGAGATGAAATATCGTCTGATTCTCTCCTTGTTGATTTCTCTGTAATTAATTGTATGGATATAGCCGTACTCTTCTTTCTTTGAGTCCTTTTCATCCCTTTGGCATGATTTCTAACGTCTCTAATACGTTGTGAACCGATTGAAACCTCTACAGACTTTTTTTAGATTACTTGCGCGTAATAATAGGAACTGGAATAATTTCCATTAACCTTTTGGTTGGTTTTCTTTCGAGAATTCTGGTACTAGTTCTGCAATTTTCGAGTTGACTTGAGCTGCTGTCAAATCCTGTGATGTTGCCGTATAATTAAAATCGAATTTTGTGCGGGAAAGTACATCGGGAATTGCATAACAGTGATATGGAGTTGCGACTCCGTTAAAAGGAAACTCTGTTACTCTGAAACCCTACTATCCTATTATCTCAGATGCGGATTTGGCCAAAGCATTTCCGATAAGAATACCGGCTCGAAGGCGTATGATACGTTTACTTGGGTGGTTTATCACTCAGTTTCTTGTTTTCTTCTTAAAATTTATCTTCTACAATTTAATAACACCGTTGTCCAGTAGTTGCAAGACCTGTGTGGTGTGCCCCGGCCGGAAAATTAAAGTTATTTCATTTTTGTCCGCAACATTTAGCATATCAAAGGAATTGTCGTGCGCCGAATGCTGATCCAGATTAACAAAATGCTCCTTTAACCATTTGTAACGTAAATCTGTAAAAATGTATAAAGACTTTGGGCTGTTGTGGGACCTTAGATCTGGTTGGTTTTCACTAAACTCCTTCATTTGCCGGACCCCTTTGAAAATAAGGGCATGAACCGGAACATACTTTACTCCTTGCATTGCTATTACCGACTTATCTTCGTTATTTAAATGGAGATCTGTTTTATCCAAATTAAAAATAGAGAAATGATCATGTAAATCTCATAGTACTTGTGTTCGCTAATAGGCGGAAGAAACCGTTTGTTCCCTCTCTATTAATAGGCTCGCATCTTGCCAATGACAAACCTTGCAATATACGAATTCTGTACTAGAAAAGAAAGAGCCAATCATATCCTGCCATCTGAATTTCTTGCTAACGTCTTAACGACAAGGCAATGATCATAATGTATGTAAATCAGGGGCAAACTCCGCTTTCTCCAGACGTTATATATGTTTAACAGAGGGTTTTCCATTTTGAAATCCTGATGCTTCTTGAGAATGATAGTCTGCGACAAGAATTTTGGAGTCCCCTCTTCGACAGCTTCTACACGGCATTCCGAAAACTTGTGTAGCTTCGTTTGTCGCCATTTCGCATTTCATTTATCGCTTCTATAACATTTCTTTTGGCGACCACATGCTTCTTTGTAGTTTTCTTCTTTTGTATCGAGTCGGTATGCCTATCAAAACCAGTATAAAACGAATTAAATTTATTATAGGTAAAACCAATAGCTAAAAACCATGAAAAATTAATGGGGTAACTCTGCCAGAGAAAGACATATGTATCTACTTTTCGTATGGTGTAGATGCCTCAACCAACTGTTACAAAATCAAAATTATATACTGCGGGGAAAACACATACAAGCTATTCAGTTAGATACCCATAATTCATTCAAAACAAAGAAAAATAGCTAAGTACTTAACTTACAATCTGTACAAGACTTAACAGTATCCGGTATATTATAAAAGGCAGAATTACAATTTCTTACCCGATTTTGTAATAGACACACAACAACTGCAAGTGATCTTGGTTAATTTATTATCCTCACTAACTTCGCCAAAAAAAGGAACTTACCTATCACTCTAGTAGTTCCATCTGCTAACGTTTCTGTTTCCTAGATAAACTTGAACGTCTGTTCCGTTGGGAATATATATATATATATATATATATATATATATATATATAATAGGTTTACCCTTCTACCTTAAGAAATTAGTTTAATAATTAAAGTTAGTCCAATGCCAAGCTCGGTTTTTAGCTTATCTCCTACCTGATACTTCATTTTGAGTATAGAACTGGTTATGTCAATGTATGAATCTTGTGGCTGTGATTTGTTCGGCTGAACCATCCATTAATTCATTGTACTCCTCCATATTCTAGGATCTAGACTAAAAATATTCTGCTAGCTTCAAAGTTATCAAGAGTTTGTGTCCGTAATATTAGAAATTTAAGGCTTTGATTTTGTACAGCATACTATAACTGGAGAATTTAAAAGTATTGTAAAGCCATCAGAATGCTATACCGCGTGTGCTTTTAAAGAACTCTTCTTACTCGATCTGCATTTATTATTTTGAAGAATAAATATCCTCCATCTAGAAAAAGGTCCAGAACATATAAGTTGTCAATTAATTTAGCTTGGAATGTAACGTATTTGGTAATTATTAATGCGATATCATTTACCAAATACGTACAAATTATTCAAGTGGAATACTCGTACATCTCATCTTCGTTAATGTGGATTATTCTAAATACTTCAGTAAATAATGGGAAAGCATGAAACATAAAAACGTGCCATTACACGGATTTTGATCAATTTTTGTTCTAAATCACAGGTTTCGTGATTTTGTTCTGTTGCACTAATCACTGATAATGTCAAGGTTCAGAAAATGGCTTGTCTTTATTTAATTTTGAAAGAATCTTATTCTAATTCAGTCAATATCAATCTAATCCAGTTTAAGAAATTCGTTAGAAATATGTTTTATGCATTGTTATTCGTGATACTACTTGATGGCCAATTTCTTAAACTGTTTCATTCATTTACTATGCGTTTGTCCGTATGAGTCACCTCCATTATCTTCGAGTCATAAATTTATTCAGTTAGCATTTTACAGCCCGTTCAGTAATGACACGGATTGAATCATTCTCTGTAACAACAGTAATATCCAAGTATTTCCAATTCTTGCCGGGCATGAACCCAATTGCATAATGTTCTCTAACACTACCTTATTAAACAAATGAGTTCGTTGCCTAAGAGGAAACACAATAAAATCAACTTCCCAATAGACTTTGGCCTATGATCTTGCTATCCATTCCCCGGTTACCAGTATCGGTTATTAATACCGCCGTCCATTAGCTATTCGTTCATCTAACAGTTACGTAATTTACAACGAACCGTTGGTAGAAACATTCTGGGTACCTGAGGCTACGTCCGAAAGCAGTACACACAAGAAACAGGGTAAAAGGAAAATAAAGAACTACGTGGAGATGTTATTCTGCTCCACCAATCTGTCGGATTATGTCAAGAAAGCATACCGCAAAACTTAAGGAAAGAGGAAAGGAAATGAGCATTATCATAAAGGGTAAAGAGAAAAAGAACTAGAGAAATCATATAACTCTATGGTAATTTTTCTACATCTTTGGTGTAATCATATACATATGACCACAGGATAGATTGCAGAACATTTATTTTTTCCGGCGTTTCATCATAGAAGCATAGTGTGCTTGGAACGAAGCGTGGCCTGTGGGTATGTACGGACTCGGTTTCTGTCCGCCTACGACTCGTAACCGCGTAGAGCACCTGCCAAGGCGGTCAGACAAGAAGGCGAGAGCGAAGCAGCCACCAACCGACCAAACGTATACGCCGATTTATATCCTTATTATATGCATACGCTTGATTTACTTTATACACACGCCATTAAATGGTCTTCTTCTTCTTCATCGTCGTCTTCGTCGACGACGGCCAGCGATTTAAGTACTATAACAACGGCACAGGAATTCCGTATTATACGCGTATTCTTAATTGCGCCATAGATTACAAAGAGCCGTATAATTCATATCTGGCTACATTGTAATTATAAAGTGTGTATTGGTACAGTGCAGCAGTGGCTTTCTTCTTGTATCGTAGATAGCGTCTGGGAGGTTTTTATTATTTTTGACATTGCCGGCTTTGGTGTTTTTCATAAGGATTGGCTAGCTATTGGTCGACTGTATCGAGAAACAGGAAGCATGACTCTTTCTTACCAATAAATATAAAATAATCTTTTTGGTAATCGACATGGCAAAACGGCAGATGCTTTCTTTCAGATAAAGTGAAGATTGTTAATTTTCTTTCAAAATGAAAATGTGTAGCGTCCGAAGGACTGAAGGCTAAAATAATTAAACCGTAGAGTGAATCTGCATATATAATACAGAATAATACAAAGTGGTAAATCATTACCTGGATTTTAGCACTACACATACTACATACTGTTTTTGGTTATTATTAGGATAAAGTAGTGGAAAATTAAAATTATATAAAAATTAGTGTATACCAAGCCTGAAAAAATCCGCATTACCATGATATTGTTTAAGAAGATCAACAAGAACAACGAACAACTAGAACATCAGGAGTGGCCATGATGACATCTATCACATCGATCTACCTCTACAATATATAAATTGCTTCGGATATTTTCTCTTCATTTGATTATTTAATTTACACTACAGCCCTTTTAGGCCTAAGGCACTAGTAAAGCTTTCCATTCCCACACTAGCACACAACATTATTCACAATATTTCTCCATCGTTCCCTGTTAACAGCATCCGTTTTCCAGTCACTACTATTCGTTCTCTTCATATCCTTCTCCAGTCTCTTTATCTACCGCGGCCTCGGTCTTCCTCTCCGTCTCCTCCCAATCGGTCTCCTATTCAAAACCATCTTTGGCGTTTTCTCCCTTGCCATTCGCTCTATGTGCCCTAGCCATCTAAATCGTTGCCTCTTTATATATGTTGTAATTCTTTGTACCGTTCATAGACCTCTTGCCTGGTTCTCCTTCTCCAGCCTTCCTCGGTATTTACCCCTCCAAGGATTTTTACTTTCCTATCTTTCCAATTGTTCTGCGTCTGATCTGTTAAGTACCTAGGTTTTGCAAGCGTACGTTCGTTGGTCTTTAGCCAAATGTAACGAAGGGAATAAACAAGAATATATAGGAAAGAGGGGCGAATTCCAAAAGGTATGCAAAGCTCTAAAAAGACAATGTAATGCGAGGATGATTCAAAGCATTAAAGAAAAATTCCAAAACAAGGAAATCAGATCCTTTTATCAAGAGGTTAAACGAAAGAGAAATGGATCAAGATACAATCGTGTACTTGAGATCAGTAGCCCGAACAGTCCGAACACGTTTAAGTGACAATGACCAAATAATGTCTGAATGGAAAACGTATTTGGAGCAGTTACTAAATTCAAAGAACGAAAAAGTAGAAGTAACGGGACAAACAAACTTAAAAGACGCAACTCAAATCATCCAACAGAAGAAGAAGTAATAGACAGTATCCTAGAAATGAAGAACATTAAAAGTCTGGGAGTAAATGGAATAAGTGCAGATAAAAATTATGTGGTAATTGGAGCAAATGCCAATAGGATTGGCTGATGCAAGAACTATACAGGTATTGCCCTACTGGACACATGTCACAAAGTATTCAGGAGAATATTAAGAAAGAGAATTAAAAAGTATGCAGAAACTTTGTTGGGAGAATACCAAGCTGACTTCCACTGTAACAGATCAACAATGAACCAAATCTTCGTACTTCAAGAGATCCAGACAAGCTGCTATGAATATAGAATGGTGCTACACACTTCATTCATAGATTTTAAACAGGCCTATGATAGAATAAACAGAGAAAAACTGTATCAAACAATGTCACAGTTGGTATCCAAAAAGAGGTGATGCGACTAAGGAGAATGGAAACGAACAACAGAATGTGGCGGAACGGACAACAATCTGAGAGTTTTCAAGTGAGAAGTGGGGTAAGACAGGACGATTCTGTTTAATTTGGTTTTGGAAGCAGTCATAAGGAACAGCAGAATAGAAAAGAGAGAAACTTAGCAATATTGGCCAAATCCAAAAAACAGTTCAAAAGAATTGTATCAAAACTAGAAAGTGAAGTCAGAAAGTTCGGACTAATACTTAATGAGGAGAAAATTAAACCGAAGGTCCTCGCGTTTTTCGTTAAAGAAGTTTTAAAATACGAATTTTGATATGGATTTGAACCCTACGCCCGCTATAACATTCATATATCCTTTTCGAATTCCAGCTGCAGTTGATCTGAGTAATAATCTGAATAACCATTTTGAGCATGATACAATTCTCTTGTTTACACACAACGAGTAGCCTCTGTCTACATAAATCCTGCTCCAGTAGATAGTATAAATCATAATTTTGAGTTGAGTTAAGTCGTAACAGTACGCCCCCGCCCCATCAATATCTCGAGCTTTTTGCCGACATAAATGCGATCTACGTATGTGTTGGTATATTACGCTGTTGCAGTCATCCGAAACTAACCCAAAAGTCGCCAATGGCATTAATGACGGTATCTGCTGTTCTTTAGTGGAATGTAGGGTGCTAATGATTTCTTTCCACTTTTTCCTTTTGATCTTCAACTGCAAGATATTCGTACAAATTTGCCTTAGCGCGTGTCACATGTATTTTGATTTCCTTATTATTTTCTGCGAGTCCACTCATTCATTATTGTTATTGTTAAACCTTCTGTAATTTGTCACTGGCCATTCACCTGTAAAGAAATGTTAGCTTAGGTATTGTGTTAAAGATACTGTTTCTTATTTCTGCTTTTCGACGCTTAATCCGGATATACTATTTAATGAAACGTCTCTGAGTGTCTTGTGGTTTGATCCATAATTACGAAATTACTGGCAATTCTATTTTTCTGATCGCTTTTGCATTTGTTCTTGAAATCTTTCGGTAATTATCAATGAAAGCTTCCTTAATTCCACTTCTAAGCTTCCTTAATTCCACTTCTAAGCTTCCTATTTTTCCTTGCATGTCAGCTAGGTAATATATTGCCAGTAATAACTTGTCGACATAGTCTACGTCTTTCATATCTTCATTAAGTTTGCAGTTAACGACAAGTTGACGCAGTGGTAAGATTGCCTGCCTCATATGCGTGAGATCGCAGGTTCGAATTGGGATCAAGATTGTTGGATTTTTTTCTCAGACCAATATTTGCATTAGGGATCCAAGTAATATGGGTTTCATCTACCTCTCCCCACTTACATACTTACATATGTAAACAGTGTTACATTATTATTATTATTATACGTTAACATATTGCTTCCATTTGTTCATCAGCTTCGAAATTAGGATTTCTCATCAGATCATGTAGGAACTTCCATAACATTGCTGCTATCAAAATCTTATACTGTGCTATTGTTCGATGCAAATTGGAGTATGCCACGTTGGTGTAGTTCCCTTATTACACGTATCATCAGATTTCCATAGAAAGAATTCAAAAGAGGTTCCTAAAATATCTAACATTTAAAATAACTCGCATATATCCTGGCCGTAATACAGATTATGGAAGTCTACTGGATCAACATAGTATGCATTCTCTATCTTCACAGCGTGATGTGCATAGTGGTAGATTTCTAAAACAAATATTAAGTAATACAATCGATTCGCCTATGATTCTTGCCTGTATTGACTTCAACGTACCTCCTTGTAATACGCATCACTGTACAACACTTAGATTGCCTAGGGCTAGAACATATATGTTAACTAAGTCACCAGTAAATGTTATGATCAAAAATTTTATTCATCACTTCAATGATTTTTTGGAGTTGTAACAGTATAACAATTGTGGTTATACATTATTATATTACCAGCACATGCGGTGTATAAGGTGTGTATGTATTTGTTTACTTTCGTTTTGTTAGATTAATACCTATTCTAGCTTGTCTCTCACTGAGTTTATGTATATCTAGTTCATATATTTACTGCTATTATCAATTGTAATTTTCATTTTCTTTTATTGTCCTGTAAATGGCTTAAACGCTGTTGGATGAATAAAGACCATTATTATTATTATTATTATTATTATAGTAGTTATAATGAAGTAGATATCCACAACTGTCCTATCTGGCTGTTTTCCTCATCACATCTTTAAACCGGATTTCCCAAAAATTTTGTGGATTTGTAGAGGAGCCAAATTATGGAGTGGAGGGCGCTTTAATGAAAATACTATTCGTTGGAATTTGTGCAAATATCTCGAAAACTATTGGGGATAGTAAAACAAAGTTAAGCGAGATTTTTAATTGTTAGAGTACTAAATGATAGCATAATCGTCTTTTCGAAATTTATTAATTTCAATAAACAAACTACCTCCACCTCACTATTTTGAAAAGACGATTATGATATCATTTGGTATTCTTCAAACAATTACAACCCTGTCTTAACACTTTTTTTAATATGTCCAGTAGTTTTCGAGATATTTGTACAAATTTCAAGGAATAGTATTTTAATTAGAGCGGCCTGCACTCCACAAATGGGCGATTACGCTGATAAGGATAAGTGCAAATAATCATACCTTCAACTTCTCGACAAATACACAAAATTTCAATTTTTTTGTTGGACATTGGAGCTAAAGTGCATTTGCGTGACTTGCAGCATGCTTTTTCTGTCTTAAAATCCTGTTGTTCAATTTTCATACTCTTATGTAAGATATGATCCTGCTTAATGTTACTGAAGAATTTGTTTACAATGCCAAATAAAGTACGCGTTCCATTCTAGTTGTCACATTGATTTAAGTCGATCTGAAAGTAAATAATTCGTTAGAAATTTCACGTTACACTGACCAGAATAGAATCTCAACCTTTTTCTTGAAAGCTATCTTGTTGAACTATGTGTATGGGCAGTTATTAAACGAGAACTCATCTTGTTTTGTTGTAATTACTGAGTAATCTGTGTCGGTAACCCCGCACCATACAATTGTTAAGTTAATCGTAATATATGTTTCGCCAGCAACGAAACCGACATTATCAACGGATTTTTGGTTACTGGCACAGTTTAGTTGTCAGCCATATCATCCTATAGTAAGTTATAATTCAACTTAAACAAACAACATTAAATGGGTCTTCAAATAATCGTCTGTACATTTCATTTATGCGAATCAATTTGAAGATATTTGTGAAAACCAGGGTTATACAAATATCATATGATAATGCTGGTTGGAGGGACCAACATCTTCAATTCGTTAACGTAGCATTGATTGTTGATCTGAACCCGAGTTATAATCCAAGCTTATGGAATAACCGAATAGAATCGAATATTCACGGAATTATAACTTGTGATCGGGGCTACTATCCAAACACAAAGATAATATATGATGGATGATTTATGCGTATAGATTATGAAAAAGCAATGAAGTAAAATAAGTATTAAGTAATGTATTCTACAAGAAGAAGAAGAGGTATATGAAGAATCATATCTCGGATTTACAAAGGGTAGTTATCACTAATTATCGTTTTGCTTACAAAAGCTTAAATACTTTTGGCACCAATTTCTGCTTACCACTAATTGTAAGTTTACTGTTGATTTTAACGACAGGATTTCAAATCTTTAAATACATTAATTTCACTGTATGACTTCATTCAATTATGGTTCTCTTCGTGCGATGTTGGAAACCCTTAACGAGATTATTTTCCACATACGCATATACACATACATAACTAGCTATTCCTCTGTGCTGACCGTAGTATATCCATTGAATAGCACGTAGCGTCGTGAACGGCATAATTGTTAGTTATTTTATAATTGCGGACACAATGACGAAAGAGCGGATCGACGATGGCTCGAATAGGTCGAGTGAGTATTGTCGCGTGTTCCGTGTTTGTTCTGCTAACGAGTAAAGAGCACTCCAGAGAACACTAAGCCGGAGCCGAGTCCGTTTCGTTCGTCCGGGTTAATACGTTCGCCACTCTGTCGGCCCACTCCACTCGTCTATTGTTTTGTAACGCGCACTCTTCTACCGACTATAATGTGCGCACAATGACCACATCGAGTTCGTGCGAGATAAGCAAACAAAGCTCTTGGACTGATAACTTTGTATGGGTGTGCGCATGTAGATCTCCTACGAGTTAGATTGCACCTGATGTAAGTACGTCCCATTATTTTCTAAGGTGTCGTATTTCCTAAAATTTTTTGTTTATGGATCGTCTTATAACGTTAGAATATTTGCAAAAATCTCTTTGTCTTTGAATACATAAAAGTAGTTTGTCCAACGACAATTGACATTTTCAAACTAGGCATATGAGGGATAAGCTGAAATTATTGAGAATAAAAGACATGGTTAATATTTTCAAGGAATTTATTTTAAATATGCTCAAAGTAATTCCCTTCAGCAATGATATAGTTGACCATTCTTTCTTTCCACTGTTTAAAAGCTTCCAACAAATCTTCTTTCGGAATACCTTCAAAATAAGTGAACTACGGTATCGATCTCTTCCTCGAACGAAAACCTCCTACCCCGCAAATGTGGTTTAAGTCCAAAAATAGCCAAAAGTCACACATTGCTAAATCAGGTGAGTACGGCGGATGTTCTACTACTTTTATATCTTTTCAGCCAGAAGCTGGACAGTTAAAACTGCCGTGTGGGACGATGCATTGTCATGGTGGAGCATAATTCCCTTGTTTTGAACTCTATTGAACACTTCTGGTAAACATTCTTCAATCTATCACTTAGCTGTAGCTGTCTTTTGTCCATCTAGTTTAATTGCATTTACTAATCCCGTACTTCTGAAGAATACCGCATACATAATCTTTCTCATAACTCACTGCTTTTTAGTCATTGTATAGGAGCTTCCCCATAATTGTGAATCCTTACACGACTTTCTTGGCGGGTAGGAAGATTGAAATAGGGAATATAAGTTTCGTCGCCTGTCACTATTTTGAAAAAAAAATGGCGTCCGCTAATATTTAATAAGTTTCATGTCAAATTCTCACGCGCTCTGATTTTTGGTAGTTAGATAGGTGATGGGGCACAAAACGATTCAAATGCAGGTGATCGTGTGTGATTGTTTTAACAGCTGAGGATCCAATCTTGAGTTGATGCTCTATTGTTTTTCAGTCTACTAGATTTTCTTATTCTCAATAATTTCAGTTTATCTCTCGTCTAAAATAAATAAATAAAGAGATTTTTTATCCTTATTACATACATTGTTTTGATAAATCCACAACAAATTTATCACCTGCAAGAGCTCTCATCGCCGATTTATATAGTACAAAACAAAATCTTTTTACAACGCAAAAGTCATTGTATCCTCCTTTCGGGATTCCCCTCCTCTCTATCAAGGACTTTCTTTCCATTCTGTCTCCTTTTGCTACCTACTTCGCCGAGTTCCATCTTTTGCAACTTGCTCTTAATTATTTGGTTTGATCTATGTACTAACCTAATTGCAGATAAAAGCATTAGAGACAACGTTTCCATGGAACGAAATGAATTTATTCAAAATGCTTTATCCATTTTAACGACGACCTTTTGCCATTTTCTAATCAGCATCATAACTTCAGAAACGTCTGGTTCTTATCAGCAGAAGCAAAACCAAGCACGATTAATACCTAAATAATTTTTGCAGATAACGAAATCAATAATAGTGTGATGATATCAGATGATGACTATACGATTATGCTAGCACATCCTCACGAAGCTTTATTTGACATGCACTGTCATGATCGAACACAATACCTTTACTATTTGCCGGTTCTAGTCTCTTTCTTTGAGCAACATATATGGACTTTTTGATCCATTGTTGAACGTACACATTTTTTCTTTTTGTTGTTTTCCTATTAAAACTAACCATTAATTTTACTCTAGTGATAGCTTAACCTAAACATATATTGCATAAACAGCCAAGTTCCTTAGTTTGTTCTTACATATGTATACCCAACCGCGTTTTACTCGCGCACCGTACTCTGCTTTCTACAACACACTAGATGAGATCCAGCGGCCTGGTCCTCCTCATCCTTCGTACCTAATGTTGAGCTGCAGAGCTTCTACGTTTACATGTTGATCAATTCTGGCTTGGTGCTTGCTCGCTAACCTTCTAATCCCGTCTTTCACTGTTACCATCATAAGGTCCCTATGTAAATCGCTGTTACGAATCCACCAGGGCGAATTCACTATATTTCGTAGTATTTTATTTCGAAATGGATGTATTTGATGGTCGAATTACTAGCACAGCCTCAAAGCTGAATTCAATAAAGCCACACCGGCTTGAATATCTGATTATAGATTGCAATCTTGTCGGGAATTGAGATTCTGGAATTTGGTTCTATCAACCGACAATATTGCTTATATTTTATGTTTAGTTCTGTTCTTTTTTTTTACCATGCTCCTTCCATCTCTGTTTACCATCAAGATTCATGGTACTCTAGTGGAGGTAGTTCCGTAAGCCTCTTATTAATAAAATTTACTTGGGTCTATTTAAGTTCGTTGAGTCTAATTCTTCATTGTTTGGTCCATTTTATTATTGCATTGGTTGTTGCCTGTAATTTGCTGATAGAGTTTTGTTCATGCTGGCTTCTCGCGAGAAATGCAGTATTAGCGGCAACTGTACCTCCTAATGTGGGTAGGTCCCCCATATATACATCTCAATTGTTTGTTTGGTTCTGTAATAAAGTTTCAAAATAGGCAAATTGCTATATAATCTAACCATATTAACCATGTGAATATCATTTTTGGATTTTTAACCATTTCGTTTGCTCCACATTTTTCGATAGATTTTGTTATAACCAACACATTTCCCATCACCATATTAATGCTTTTAAAAATTAAATCATTTTTGTTACGTTTTGTTATGTTAAGAACATGTAAAATAAAATTTTTACGTAGCCAGGTTATTTTAAGTAATTTCCAGTGCTCAGACACTCCGAAACTTTAAACATCATCAACTTATGACGTAGGGCTAACAATAAGTAAGTAAATAAGTAATTTTTGTTTTTCTCAACAGCTTTACTTCCCAAATGTTCATCTATCTTCGTTCTCCCATCTTAATCAGGTATGCAAATCAACCCAGTTGTTCATCATTTATCATTTGTTGGAGTTTATTTTTATTTTCTTTTTTTTTGTCATTTCTCATCTTCACTATCTCTTTAATTCCTATATTTTCCTATGAGATTTCATCACATTTTTAAATGGTAAATATATTGCTGTATATACTTTCCTTGTATTATTTATTGTCTGTTCTATTCCTCGTTCTAATTTTTTGCTGCTGTCCATGATTCACCTTCGGTAATACCTATCCCCTATCATTCTCACTTCGTCCACAAAAATACGTAGGTGTTTGTTCATGATTTTATATTTCAAAAAGTTTGTTATCTACAGTTTAAATCCGAATCCTTTACTGAAATGGATGTTTCATACGTATTCGTATTAGAGGAGGAAGAAAGTGATACGTGATTATTGCTACGTAATGTATCACTAATCGTTTCCTACAAAATATGACTTACGCACTAAAAATGCAGTGTTTTCTACGCAATTTAATGAAAGAAATTTTCCTTAAACATTTGCGTGTTCATGATGAATGATGCCGGTTTTACACCACCAAAAGTATACAAAGAACTGGCAAAGATTGTTGTAGATTATTACAGAACTAACTAACGGCATTATTATGTAAATTGTAATGTTGGGTCCAAATCATTTTTTCACTTTTAAGTGAAATTTTGTCCAAAAACTTTTAAACTATAAAATAAGTGAATAACGTCAATCGCTGTAACTTAATTTTGGAAATCAAACAGTTTGGCATCTATTTTCTTATTGGTTTTCATAAGGTGCAATCCAATGAATTTGTAAAAAAAAGTTATCAAATATCCATGTGCCTAAGAATAAATATCCTCTGGTTAAGTATTTTTATAAAAATATTGAAATTAATTGAAGGAAATTTTAACATATTCCGCTGCAGCAGTCGAAATGCGTTTCCCCATCGAATGAGTTTTGAAACGAATGAATAGCTAAATACAGAGGAGACTTAAGTGTTTGTCAGAAATGTGATAAATAATTGCAAATGAAAAGAAACTTATTTGAGTTGAAATACTCTGCTACAAAATTTATAATGACAAATTTACTTCCAGTATCCATCCATATACTGTCTGAAATGGGAAATAACTTTTTGAGCTAATTGTGAACGACGAAACGAAACATACGCGTTTTTCACGCGAGCGAATACCACGGCCAGGTCGCCGTACGGTCACGCAAGTAACTCTTTAAATTATTTCATTACAAGCAAGGAAACCAATAGGCATTACGTTTTGAAAAATTAACAGCACCTATACAAGCTACTTAATTAAGAAAACGAATGTTTCGAAGGGAACCTTGAAAATACGTTTCAGCGAACTGGTTTACAGCGGCATGAAGCGGACAATACGAATTATGGAATTTTTTAATGAATTGTAAGGCGCTTATTTAGTGAATGCAGTAATTGGCAGCAGACAAGTCTTAGCCATAAGTATAAGTTTCCTTCGTAAAAATGAATTGGTTTTCTCGAAATGGTTTCTATTTATATACGAAGGATACTCTTACATACAATAAAATAGGATAGCTGTTAATTAGAAAAAGTTTTCGTGAAATTCTTTAGAACGTATACTGCTCGTTACTTTCCATATTCGTTGTTCTGCTTGTTTCTGCTGTTTTGCTTACATAACTGTGCTAATTATGCTCGTTACTATAATTTCCCTCATCCTGTATTGGTTTATTGAATGTACCAATAATATCATTCCTTACACTGTTTCGTTGTGGGTGATATTTAAATCTATACTAACATTTAATTTCTCAGTGATTTTAAAACGTTGTCGAATCTTCTGGATGTAACTGCCTGATGATGTCCTCTCCATGATGTCCTCTCCACAAATCGTTTCTTAATCTTAGTAAACGTAAGACAAAATCAGTTGCCTTCTACATTTGTTGAGTTAATTTCCGAATTATGTTTTTCTTCAAGAGATTACAAACATGTAACATTTGTTTCTTCTAATGAATGTGACTTTCTTATCGAACCCTGTTTTTCTTTTCTTTGAAGATATGATTTTGATGTTAATCAAGGTTGATATTTTAATATGCTCTTGTTCTTAGCAGACTAGAATACATACAATAAAGGTTTGTGTTACACAGGATTTTTCAGATAGTAAAGACTGCAAAAGACTTCAACATCATTTAGAGAGTCCACGATCTGTAATCTACTTTAGCAGCGTGGTTGCACTATTTGCAAGAGTAAATGGCTAATTAAGAACAAATAATCGGTCAAGAAAATACATTTTCATTGACTTACTTGTCAGGTACTTCATTGTGGTGAAGTATAACAACACATTAGGAAGAAAAGTTTATCTCGTATTGTTACGACCTTATATAACTATGATCACTAATTTTTTTATTAGCTCGACTAGCATACAATTCTGCAATCTATTCTTATTATTACATCTGGAACAATAAGTATTTCCTTTGATGATTTGCAATTTGTAGAAAAAAATATTCAACATATACATGGTTAACATAAGTAGTACTTAAGTAGCCTAATTAAATCTAGTTATTAAAGCTAGTCTTTCCATTGCTTTGGATCGCTCTGTTTGTTTAAACTTTGCAATTTTTAGGATGCACTCTAACCCGCTCACTACATTTTTCACTCAATTTTTGGACTTCTTCCTTCACGTTGGTCAGACCTAGATGTTTAGTAATACTTAATTTGGGACATATCATGGACTATTATTTACGATTAGAAGCACTTTATTTTGAAATCCGTCCGAGATATCAAGATTTCAGTCGGTAGAGGTACCTCACAAATCACAAATCGATGTTGCATTAAAATGATTTACTCTTTTGATTAGTTGTCGTCCTATTATCTGGATTTTCTTTACATATATAGAAGCTCCAGTGTTACTGTAACCAACCCTATTTATTCATCGATGCAGACATGAATATGTACTTAGACATTGCTCTTCCTCTAAATTACGACGTATCGAATAACGCATTGACTGAAGCGTGTCACGTTTTAATAAAAACATAAACAATATCGTGCGTTATGCCGGAGCTTTTTACGGATTACCATAGCTGCTTTAATGAAAGGCACGTGCCTCACCGAAAAGGTATTGTTTGCACACCCGCGCACAGAAATGAAACAACTCTTGATTTCATTAGGGCGTCACAAGAGGAGGCATTAACGAACAGGTACTTGAAATAATGGACATGCGTATATGTTTTGCTTTTGTTAATGGTTTGAATTAGAATATACGTAAAAAAATGGATTACAAATCATCCATAAAGTATACACAGTCTATATAAAAGTGAGAAGATTGTAATCATTAGTATATTATTATCTTCATTATTATGAATTATATGACATACTGATTAGTACAAAATTTAATTTCATTAATTTTACGACTGCGTTAATCGACGGCTTCAATCAGTTTATGAGCTATTTTGGTCGGAATTGTTCGAAACGAGCACAGTAAAATTCTAAGAACGTAAAGAAGCCCCAGGTTACGGTCTTTATGTTTTTGCTTTACAGTGGAACCGTGATGATATTATATATACATATATACTACATAACTATCTTAACGTTGTCGGAGAGAACATTCGCTTAGATTTGCTCTTTAAATTATTATTGTCACTAACGGGCTATAATTAAGATTTCTTCCTAGGGAAATACCGTTAATCGAGACGTCGCTGTATCTATCAGAACATATTTATTGATATTACTAACAAAATACAGTTCAGAACTGAAGAAAATGCCAAACCATAGTAAAGTAAATAATATTTATTGACAAAGAATTATTTGCACGTGGTGCTTTTGTATTTGACTGTTAGTATTAAATGTCATGAAAACCATTTTTTTTTTTAAATTATTTTGTGGATTGCATCATTTTCTACTATTAATCAGATTTATAGGTTTGCTCTGAACTTAACGTATGAATCAGATGTTTCGTTTTATTTATTTTACGATATATATTATTTTTCATTTTTTTGTTCCTCCGTGTACTTGTTGAGATTGATTTAATAGAAAGCCTTTACAAGGTATGAGGTAAACCAAAGCTTTATAGGCTGAGAAATGTAATATTACACCTTTTGCTGAATACTTGAGCTAATGGTATTCATCTTCGATTATCATTAAAGACTATGAAAATCCGTAAAGCATTACTCAATACCTTCATTTTAAAAGTTCAACATTTGGATATGGTACATGCATCTTGATTGTCTTTCAACTATGCGTATACCTTGGAATTGCGGTAATTTGTAACACATCATTCAATAAGTTCGCAGGATGACATATAGATGGAAATTGACTATTGAAAAATCCATATGATTTCTAGGAAATACCAACCTTCAAACGATACGTGTCAAAATTTTATGAAAATCTGATGTTTAGTTCACAAGTTACAGTGGTTTCAGTGACGCTACTTTTGTAATCTTTAAAATAATGGAAAAATCTGAATTTCTTGTGCTGATAAAGCATTGCTACCTAATGGGAAAAAATACGGTTCAAGCAAAGCAATGGCATGACAAGTGGACGCTGCTCCATCGAGACAAATGTAAGAGAAGTGGTTTGCTGATGTTAAACGCGGCCGTACAAACACCGATGGTGCTGATCGCTTCGGTCGCCCAAATTTGCCAGCTCCAGAACACATAAAAAGTCCACAAAATTATTTTGGCCGATCGTAAATTGAAGTTACGTGAGATAACCGGCACCTTAAAGATATCAGAAGGCAGTGTGTTCATCATTTTGCATGAATATTTGAGCGTGAGAAAGCTCTGTTCGAAATGGATACCGCATTTGCTCACAATCGATCAAACACAACAACGCGTCAATGATTCAAGGCGCTCTTTGAAGCTGTTTTAGGGTAATAAAACGAATTTCTTCACGTAGTATGTGATAATGGATGAAACATGGATCTATCAGTATACTCCAGAGTCAAATAGGCAGTCAGCTGAGTGGGCAGCAAAGGATAAAAACCGTCCAAAGCAACCATAAACGCAAATGTTAGCTGGTAAGGTTCTGGCCTCCGTATTTGGGGATACCGAAGGTATTTTATTCATGGATTATCTTGAAAAATGAAGAACGATCGATAGTGAATATTATATGCCGTTATTGATGCGTTTGAAGGAAAAAATTGCGAAGAAAAATCCCAAATAAAGAAAAGAAGTGTTCTTTCACCAAGATAATGCACCGTGTCCCAAATCCATCGCAACAATGGCAAAATTGCACTTTGAATTGCTTGCCCATTCACCGTAGGCCCCGACTTTGGTTTCCAGCGACTACTCCCTGTTTGCATACCTAAACATAATGCTCCAGGAAATGAGATTTGACTCCAATGAACAACTGAGTGTTGAAACTGAAGAGTAGTTTGAGCCTAAAGATAAATCGTTTTACAAAAGGAAATCGAAATGTTAACAAAGCGTTGGAAAGGAGACTATGTTAAGGAATAAAGTCAAATTTTGTCTAAAACTTGTGGTTATATTAATCATCCTATGAACTTATTGAGTGATAATTCTCAATTATTTTTAATAATGAAGGATTAGTTTATTATGGGGAAATATCTTACATACCCTTGTTTCTAATAATAATTACATCTTTATTGCTCTTCAGCATCTTCTAGTTATTCTTATAACATGTCGAATGTATTATAAATGTTGGTTCATATTGGTTTAAAATATGCTGGCGGGTGATAAACAATTAAATATTAGGTAGAGTGTCATTCATTACTTTCTCATAGGTTTTGGATCATAAATTCTTATTGATATTAATTTTCTTCATTGCACGGCGCTATGTAATTTTAATCCTTGCGCAATTTTTCTCAGTGTACACGAAAATTGAGAATATTTGCATTATTTCACTCCAAACAGAGATGATTTTGATAATAGAATTTTTGAGAGCGGTGATTTATCGAATATCGGTTATTCCTCCACCTATGTATATTCGTGGAATCGTTTGGGGCGCAATTAAGCTCCCGATTTAATTGTGAGTAGTACGGTGCGCCCGAAATAACACGAATCCTCCACTTAATTACGGAGATTACCTGCAATCAGTTTACTTACACCGTCATCATCTCATCATGCCACCAAATTGCCCCGTTAATTGTTTCGTACTCATCGATAGCCAAACTAACCGAAACCGGGTTACGCCCGCCTCAATTAAAACTAAATTACCGCCTTGGCGGATCAAAAATGAGCAGTTACGGGTTTTAGGATGCGCTGTTTGCCCAACCACCGCTGCACTATTAAGACATGTTAATCGAGTTAATTTGAAATTGGATCTTCCTGTTTGGTAATTTTGAAGGAATTGGGTCAAAAAGTTTTCTGGATGCTTGAAATAGAAAGATAATTATCGGTAATATAATTTAATGTGCTATGTCCTAACGTAGGGGAAGATGGAGTAAGATAGCGAGCTGGGTAAGATAACGAACGATCGTTTGCGCAAAATGTAAAACAAATATATGATCGGTGATATTTACGTTGGCATTCTGTGGGTGCTTAAGTGTAACTAGCAGAAATTAGGTGCCCCTGAAGAATGAGTTAAGAGTGTTATGGCTGTTTGTCAAATTCTACCGTTAGTGTTATTATTTTCGGTTGGTACCAACTAAGGATTTTTTCACTATTTTAAGATAAGAGGAAATCTTGGGTTGTAGTGTCCATTAGTGCTAAGTTTGTTATATCGTATTTCGCCAAAGTTAAACTGAATTATCTGTTCCGTGGATCACAAATATGAAAACATTGTTCACTGTGCCGCCCGGGGCAAGTTGACGAATTCGTCTGCGTCCTTAACAAAGACTACCGAAACTCATAATTTGGAAGATAGCGATTGGGATTCTTCTGACGTGGATCCATTGACGTATTTGAAAAATAATTTCAGTAACGAAGAGATCGAAACCATTGATGCAGAAAATCCTACACCTGGCCCATCGCAACGTAGGAATGTAAACGCCAAAAACAGAGTCACCATGGGAAATAAGACCCCTTCCAAAATATGACCGGTCAAGCTCAAGCACCAGAAAGAAGATAAAATGTCGCATTTTAACTTCGACGCCTATCCTTTGTGACCAATGCAACTTATGGTGGCATGAAAACTGCTCATCGTATGGAGGTATTGGGCAGTTTATTTGTGATTTGTGCACACCTAGACTGATTAGTCGTCTTACCTCATCGGGTTAGCCATCTTACCCAACCGTGGGGTGAGATGACGAAAATGCAGCGTGTTTATTATTATTTTTTTTTATATAAAATGTTTGGTTTTATAGCAATAATATGCTAGGTGTCTAACAGATTAGGATCATATTATACATTGAATAGTTTTGTACTGTTTAATATGCAGAAGTTTGCATTCTATTTGTCCTTTTTCTTAAGGGCGCCAACTTACCCCACCTTCTCCTACATATATAAATGTTGTATTAAATACTTCTAGTTAATTGAGTGAAAAACATTAATCGAGAAGTTTGGAAAACTCTTTTATATTAGGGTCATTACTCACTACTTACATTAAGTCATTACTCATATTACATCAGTCACCAGTATTCATTTAATACTGATGTATGCGTTCCAAAGGAAACTATAACTAACTTCTATGGGAGAGGAGAACCATGACCTTGGCACTGTTTAGACTACTATTTTTTCTGGAATATACTAAACTTTTGGCCAGAAATATTCATCCGCACCATTCACTCGTGAACGCTCTGCTTTCGAAAATGCCTAATTCGAGCTTTCCAAAGAATCGGTGTGGTAAGGGTTAGAACTAACTTATTTAAGTACAAAAGCGCAGAGATTCCTAATTTGCTCGTTGTTGTTCATTAGGTTTTAATTGAAAATATTTTTTACCCATTTCGTCTTGCCCGTAGAAAGAGAACAACAATAATTTATTCCTTACTCATCTATACAATACATGTATTGGCGTAGAGTCAAAATGGCCAAAAAGAAAATGTTTTTTCTTTACAGATTTCTAATAGTGATAAAAAGTTGCTGGGCTCTGTTGTCTTAAAAATGGCTATTGAAATTTTAACATAATATATGCATACATACATATGCCTTCAGGGTCCGCCGTGACTCTAAAAAGTAAAATTTTAGGGAAAAAGCCATTTCCTTTTAGGTATATTAAAATGTGTTTTACTATTTTTTGTTTCCTAATAATCAAAAAACCTTTAGATTATAAATATCCCTCAATAGTAAAATTGCATTTTTAAAGATATATTTATATCCACAGGTCCCCTAGAATTAAAGAAATTCATAAAAAATTATTATTTACACGCATTAACCCTACGAAGCAGTTGCTTGCTTAGTTTGTATTTGTATTGTTTATATGACTACTCCTAGTATGATTGTTGCTATTAGTAACATATACACTTATACACGTAAATAATAAAACTAATATAACTGTTTTTAAAGTTGCAATTTTCAATTTCTCTTCTAAAATTCGTGGGTCTGGCGGACCCATTAAATATAAAGCGATTGAAAAAAAATTGGCATGGATAATACGTGACGCTAAAAACTTTTTGTAATTGTTACATCACAGGAATAAAACTTAATTTTTTCACCCCACCCTAACATGTATGTATATATAAAATAAATCAAAATTAAGATTTGAAATATTATTGTTTTAAGAATTATGCCGTATATAAATGGTTTGATACGATTGTATAAAAGAATTGTTGTATGCACATGCAGAATCTTCAAAATATCTTGAAGGATGCGAAGTAAATAATACTGTTGTAAAACCACGTAAATAAGTTTGTAAGAGTAAAAAAGTAATCGGTATGTGGTATTCTATAATTGCTCAGTGCCATCGGTATTTATGAAAACCAATTATAGACTTCTATTAAATCATCCATTGATTTGGAATTACTCTGAAACTGTTAAGCTACAATTTCTTAAAAGCAATTATTGCTAATTATTAATAAACATTCATCATCCACTTGTCTGAACCTCTGTCTAGCAATCAAAATGAAAATAAAAAGAATAGAAAATAGATTAGCAGTAAAGTATGAGATGGTCCTATACGTCGAGACAATTAAAATCATCAAAACCGCCCGATCTCTAGATCTATACCTGACTAAGGATCGTAGATGGATACGAGCAAAAACAAAAACTAAAATGAAAGACGGGGAAAATCAAGAATATAACCGCAGAATAATAACAGCAATAGCAACTTATAAAGCAAAACGGCCTCTAATTGCGTGATAAGTGCACCATTCATCATATATGTACAAACATTATCAAAAAGCATAAATTACCGGGGCGGGCACCTAATCTACTAATCAATCTATCACACTTTGTCATGAAAATTATGTTTAAGAACCGTAAAGTTCTATATCAATCTGAGTTTACGGCGAATTTCTACCCTCAAAGCGATACAGTTCGTGCGATACGCGACTGCATTTTAAACGTGATACCGGATCGACCAGTATGTATTTTGTAACAGCGAGCGTTGGAAAAAGAAATCGGGCCAAATTAGCCGTAGTTACGTTCTCTGGGGAGAGCGGAGAGATTTATAGAGATCACGGGGTACGTTTGAAGATACCGACACCCTTATTTGATTGCGTGATGATTTTCGTTGAGCGCTTTGTACCTCGTTCCGCGTTGGTGTCTGCTACAGCAATTGTGAATTTAATAGGTCAAGTTGCGTTCTTAGTCGCATTTCAGTATCGACCACATCTAAACTAACCATTCTATCATGATTTTAGCCAAATTATTGTTTATTCTTCACGAGTGATAAAAGAAGGAAGACAATCAAACAGAAGTACGGTTTATCATATTGCTTGAGTTAATAAATGTTGAAGCAAAATTATTGAAGGGGTGGATCTGAAGCAAATATGAAATTGGAAGTTCATCAATGTACTCGTTTCTTTTTTAAGAATGTCTAAAATAAGGATGACTACTCATTGTTAGTTGTTAAGATGTGCTGAATAATTTTAATAGAGTTGTTTTTATTTTTGTGTTTCTTTGCTTTCTTTTGCTTGTTAGAGCAAGGTATCAGGGTATGTAGAAATCCTTCGCATTTATAGGGATATCCGAATCGCACGGATTTTATCAAATTTCGACAATTCTGGTATATCTCAGCGGTATTTAACTTACCGATTTATGTATGTATGTACATATATGTATATCACGGGAATTGAGTTAAGAATAATAATACATAATGATAAATTCTATTCAAAAATGTATATTAAAATAATAAGTTTTTACAATACAATGGTCATTGCAATAAATATATAATAGTCTAAGTTACAAAATATTTAACATTTTAAAAAGCGCATCATATTATAATGAGACAAATTTATTATAATGATATGGCATTGCCTTTACAAATTGAAACCTATTAAGTCGGTCAGTTTTATTTTAATACAAAATAAATTTTGTTTTAGAATCCTTTCATTACGTTCCGAATTAGGAACATAAAAAACTATTATTGAGATCTGAATGAAAAGATTCACAACAGTTGCTCGTTCCTGTACTACTTCATTAACTGCCCAGATTTCTGGTGAAAATTTAGAGGTTTCATCAATGTATGTATCCACAAGATAATCGAAATATTTTATTAGTTTTTGTTCGCTTATCGTAATTGTATGAAAATTAAATGCAAAGCAATCCCCTACTGATGTTGGCTCTAAAAATGTAAGTCGAAATGTTCATCGTAAAATATTTCCTACCGAAGAATTTTTATTTTTATAATTCGCCATTAATCCTAAACTTTGAATTTTTCTAAACCAAAGCCTGGCTCAAGTGAAATCTGCAGCCTACAATTTTGGTCTCAGGCAACATCGAATGAATTGTTAAAGTTTAGTTCTCTGTGTGACTTTACACAGACATCTTCAACAGCTTTTCTATTTAAGAGACTTTGAAATAACCTGACGTAGTATTGATCAAACGCAGTGGTGGCGGGATACAGCCTTTTCTAAAATGACAAGAAATTAAGTTATCAATAACTTACTGAGTTGTTAGTCAATTCAATAAACTAATAATAATAACTAAAATTACCCAAAATTGTCGTCATAATTTCATCAGCAAATGATTTTGATGAACAATTTTTATCCGTACACCTCCATTTGACCCCAAGACTTGTCAATTCGTACTTACTAAACTTAAAGTTTTCAAGCAATATTAAGTTTTTACCTTTTTCGTTGAACATGAAGTCCATGATCACTTTACTAGTTACTGAATGCACAAAACAGTAACAAATTGATAGTTCTTGAATAATACCTTAAAAACCCATTCCTATCGATGGTTCTTATGTGTTTCCGTCATTACTATTGGCGATACTCGAGATGATAATGTTAACTATACATACTGTGTATGTCATGTCATGACCAAATTTATGAACAAT
This sequence comes from Chrysina gloriosa, assembly GCA_038088585.1. Lineage (NCBI taxonomy): Eukaryota > Metazoa > Arthropoda > Insecta > Coleoptera > Scarabaeidae > Chrysina > Chrysina gloriosa. The sequence goes on along the minus strand of CM076088.1, from coordinate 29,000,881 downwards.
TATTTCATAAAATCTTGAAGGGCTGCTAATTACTTTTATTGTATATATTGTATAACTCGTCTTTGGGATTAAATAACAATATTACTGACAAGGATTAGTACAGGTACAATCGGCGCAGTCGATCCATACCCGAATTTATATGTACGCATTCGTACAACCAATCAGAATTTGGACGAACCTGGGTAATTCCACCTCTGCAGCAGGGGTTTTGAACGTACCAAACGTGGTATTGACACCCGGCCTACGATTTTACTTCCTATCCGAAAAGAAAGCCTGCTGATATTTTTATATACATTAAATATCACCCCGTCCAAGATCGGGTTTGAGCCCACTAGCTTTGGGTTGAGAAATGTAACCATTCTCTAGTATATTTGTGTGTATACCCACCTCTTTTCCTTCGATTTCGTAATTTATACTAATTCGCTTGTTGGGAGTTACAATACTCCAAAAATAGCTTGATATCTGGAATTCGTGTGCATAGATTCCACAGGACTAATTCGCGTACATCGGCATTCTTTGTGATAACTTTTAGTTCTTTTCTTTTGTTTATGTATTGTATTTGTGCGACTTCGATTGTAAATGTATAGACTGTATTCACTTGACGAGCCCAAGGGCTCTTGGCTTAACATGTTACTAAAAAGGGTTTATGATAGTATAAATAAATCCAAACTAATTCACATCCTAATAGAACTAAAAATCCCAAACGAATTAATAGAACTAGTAAAAATGTCTGTAGAAGGTATAATGAACGAAATAAAAATTATGAACTAAAAAAGCACCAGGTTTAAATCACATCAAGGATTACGACAAAGCGACCCACCATCATCAACCCTGCCAAGTTATTGGAAAGTGTAATAAAAAAGGGTGGTATAAACAGGTACCATATTTAACAGGAGTCACCAAGGTTTGGCTTATGCAGACGATGTGGTCTTAATAGTTAGAAATAGACGAGTACTGGAAGAGATAACGAAGCAACTGATGACGGAGACGGAACAAATAGGCCTAGAGTTCAACCCAAAAAGAAGAAATTCATGGAAATAAAAAATAGATGTGCAAGTAAAACTATTATCACGTTCAAGTTACATAGGCAGGGTGACACATTGATAGAATTTGAAGAGATAGAAGGTTTTATGTATCTGGGGGTACTGATCAACAATAAATACCAAGAAGAAGGGGAGATGGATTTGAGGATCGCGAGGAGCAGTAAACGTGCAGGTAGTTTAAGTAGAATTATGAAATCGAAAGTCAAGCAAAGCAAAAGTAAGGATCTTTAAAACTATTTTGAGACCCATTCTAACTTAGGCGTGTGTAACGTGGATAATGCCTAACAAAACAAAACACAAGCTAGAGATTTGGGAAAGAAAAGTTCTGAGAAAAATTTTCGGAGGTAAGCAGACAGAGATAGGATGGGAACGAAGGATAAACGCAGAATTGTATGAACTGTTTGATGAGGCACTAATTGGCAATGCCATCAAAGCAAGATGAATGCAATGGCTTGGGCTTTTAGGAAAAATGGAACAAGAAAGAGACGGAAAGGATGTAGCATGAAAGGTACCAGAGGGTAAAGGGAAATGGGGAAGACCTAGAAAACACTGGATGGAAGCTGTAACTTAAAAGAGAAAAAAAGTCCAGAACTAGCAGAAAAAGACAAAAAATCGAAAGAATTGGAGAGAAATTGCTAGGCTATATACCTCAATGGCCTGCATACAACCTATATATTATTATTATTATTGTTATCATGGTATTCTTCGAGGCATACATATAGTAGTACGTTGTAAGATAGAATTATAAGTTACGAGTCTGCAATTGTCATCGACCATTTAATTCAGTAGTAAATAGATAGTTGTAGGAATTAAAACTTAGCGCTTATCATTAACTGTTTTTTACATATTTTTGTAGATATTTTGTGAACACTTTAATGATCTTCAATGTTAATGTGTTCTTGTGCATATGTCTGGATTGGAAAAATTGGAGATGGTCATTAAATTTGGGTCGATTTCCATTGTCTCGAAATATATTTTGTTTGTTACCGTTCGGTTTTCATTCAATAATCCCGAGAGGTCTGCAGAGCGAGACGGCGCTACCGCAGAGTTCATTATGATTGCTTATGTTCCGTTGTTAACAACCGAACCACGACCCCGCATCAGCAAGGGCATCCGGGACCAGTCCTCGGGTTAATTAAAAAATGAATTAGTAACAGGAATCTGTCATAGCGAGAAATGAAATGCCAAGCGGCACATATATGAACTTCGGCCGGGGATCCGAAAGAGTGGTCCAGAAAACTATATATTGCAGGTAGAGGATACTGCGTCGGCGGCATTAGATTGACTCTTCGCTGGCGCACCGTATAATAGCAACACTCCACCGAATGTCGAACAGAGGCGGCTCAACGCCGGTGGTGGTGTTCTATCGAAATTTATCAACATCGAAATCGAAAATTGCGCTTTAGGATAAAAGTTATAGTTTTTATGGTGCCTATTTAAATCAAATTATCTGATCTTTCGGTCCTTGAAACATTATGTACTTCACGGCAATATCTTTATCAGAATTGTTCGATTAACCTCATATACGCATGCTCAAAACTGTTGAAGGTGGAAGGACTACCAAAAATAGAGCTCCGTTGTCCGGCTTTAATCACATCAATTATAAACTTATGAAACAAATGATACTTGAGTTTCACATAGAATGTGGTTGAGAATGACAACTTAGTTGCCGAGATACGCATTTGGAGATAGACAACTTGGTGTGGTATGGGTGATAAAAGTTATAGTTTTCGTTGTGCCTATTTAAATCAAAATGATCTAATCTTTCTTTCCTCAAAACGTTATGTACTTCATGGCATTATCTTTATCAAAATTGTTCGGTCATCTTCGTATACGCATTCTCAAAACTGTTGACGGTGAAAGGATCACTAAAAATAGAGCTCCGTTTTTCGGCTTTAATTGCGTCAACTATAAACTGATGAGACAAATGATACTTGAGTTTCATATGGAACGTGGTTGAAGATGGCAACTTAGTTCCTGAGATACGCATTTGGAGATAGACAAGTTGGTGTGGTACGGGAGACAAGTACTTAATTAGTTGTAACTTTTATTTTAATTTATGTTTCACTTATATAATCTCCAAGACTATTTCCTTTCACATTAAAAAAGTAATAGTTCTAATTACTTATAATTTCCTTTAGAATTCTAATTCTTAAAGAATGCAACTGTGCTCTGTTTGGTATTACCAACTCCTTCCATTGTTTTAATACTGGCTATTAATCAAATAGCCCACTGGCTATCAAATATGATAGCCACAATGTATTCATGTTAGGCCATACCTATCAAAAATTTATCACTTAGACCCAAATCTTGTAGAAGTTGACTGCCCCCCTCCGCGATGTGCTCTAATATGATAATCCATGATCCTTGCTTGTGTTTAAGTTTCACGGGGAGCCGCGGCTATTTTTTTGATAACCAGGCAAAAATTCATCACTACCATTACAAATTTAGCCAGATTAAAAAAAAGCCCTTTTACGTAAATTTAATGTTGGTATTACGAAAAAGAATTATGGTACCCTCGCGGTGAACATTAGCGAAATTGGTTGGGCAGTCAATGTGTTAATACTACATTCGATTTAGCCCTTTTTCTTACTCAACTATATGTGTGTAAACACATTTTTTACTAAAACTGCCAGGTCATTACGAAGGAGAATTTCATTACGATGTTGCATAATCTTTCTTTATCCTTTTAACATGTCCTTAATTCGCCTTCCATGCATTATGAGTTGGGTGTGAGGATGAACATGTTTCATTAAGTGAGAGAATGCGGTAACTCCTAATAACGCTTGTGACAACTATCAGATAAGCTTAAAATCGAAATTACAAGTGTTATCAATATAGTTCCTTCAAGTCTTCGGCAAAATTGACCGAAATTTTTTCAAAAAGAAGTGAAAGCGAATTCGATATCACATTTAATTTTGTTTGCGAGGTCATCTCTTTGTTTTTTTCGTATTTATGGTACTTCAGTAAGCTGCAAATCTGCAAATGTGAAACACGCAATATCGATTGTTTCTCAATCAATACTCGTGGTTTCAGTGGTCATGTTATGTGTCATATTTCCAATCTTATAAAAATATGGGGCTCTAACGCTACTTATTCAGATTCTGATCCAACCACAATACACATCAAAGGTGGATTGACATGAATTGATGCAATACTTCTCAAATCACTGATCTTATATTTGTGATTAATAACGAACTAATGATTTTGGACATCTGCAATGATTATTTTTGCCCTCAAAATTGGGAGACTGGGATCATTTTATTCTCTCACGCACGAACGAACGAATGATTCATATGCAATAAAAGTTAATTGATATTTCTAGTTCTTATGGGCACACCTGCCGCTTAGAATTGTGCCAGATTCTGTAAATTTTGATTGAAAAGAGACAGTGCTAAAAAGCTTCATTTGATTGAGTAACCAATGCTGTTGCTGATTGATAAATTATGCGCATTCCATTGCTTGGTGCATGGTACATATTAGCAGCTTCCGCGGTTTTCTGAGTTATAATAATCATTGCTCAACACTGAAAAAATTATTTATATGCTTGTTTAATTTTCTCTTAAGAAAGATTGATTCGATTTAATTGCCTTTTTCTTTGAATTTTCATTCCAACAGTTTTGTTTTGTTTTCTAGGACATCCAGTTCTCAATTTGTTTTTAACGTAGTAAGCAATAGACCTCGACAATCAGATTAGAAAAGATATGAAATTCTTTTATCTTATGGTTGTTTAATTCTTTGAAGCATATTAATTTTCAAACTAACTTTCCTTTAGCCGGCTCGGATTACAATTTTAATATTCCGAAGTTTTATTACCAGTTTTAATGGATTTCTTTTGTAAAATAGATTATTTTTTACTCTACTTCAATTTGCAACCTTTTATGGCGCGCTATCCCATGCATTCTTCCCTTTCTTCTGTTGTTATAGTTTTATGACTTCTCCCAGCTTCTTTTTCATATAGCAGCTACGTACCCTATTTAATATTTCTGTAAATATTTTAATTATACTTACTAACTTTGCCTTGCTGCTATTCGTGATTCATTTTATTTTGCAAAATGTTGCATTATAATTTTATGATTATTGCGTTTACTATAGCTCTAAATATTTCATAGCATAAATGCAGATCCGTCCCTGGACGAGTACAAAACGAGAACAGAGCAGAAAGAAAGATGCAGTCGTTTTACAATTAACGCCGTTAAATTGGGTCCGAAGAAATATTTTAATGAGATATACGTTTTCGAACTGTCGTTCTAGCATATTCTTTTCCTTTTCCTTCGTCTTCGTCTTTTCCACACGACGTTTACGAACGGGCGCACACATATACGTAAGATTTTCTCTTTTTCTTTTAATTTTATTTTAAATTACCGAACGTCCGAACAAATACCGTTTCCGTTATAAGTTGTTAGTTGTTAGGTCGGGCTGCGGTAATAATGATAATAATAATCATCATTCATCCTTTGACCGGGATGGGATAAGATTTATTGCTTATTTAGATAATAAGTCTCGACGATTAACTTTATTTATGTTTTGGGTGAGATAATTTACAGGGAATTTTAAAATATAGGTATCCAGCAAACGTAATTTGATTCAAAGTGAACACGAGTGTAATATTAATCTGTCTAGAAAAATATATGGAGCGTATCACAATCCAGTAATGATAATCATATTAGTTTGATTATCTTCGGAGATGAGGCAGTACCCAAATCATTATTATGAATATCTCATCAAAATTAAATAGTTCTTGACCATTCCATGCAGCGCAACCACACTAACAATTTTTACATGTGTAGCATGAATATACCCGAACACAATTTGCAAAATCATATTGCCTTATGTTTAGGTACTTTTAAAAATGGTGCGATAACCATTGGATACTTCAATATTTTGTGTACTTCCATTCCTTCTATACACACTATGAAGTTATTTGTTGGCGAGCTTGTTTTCCAAATTACACTTGAGTAACGAATTAATGCATTGGATACAACGACTCTACAAGATATCTCTATAATCAAAATGTTTTACATTTTCAACCACAACTACTTTCTTTCAAAATCGTTGTTTTTAATAAGAAATACGTTCTTTTCTTATTGACGAGTTGAGATTCAGTGCAAGCGTCCCACAAAGAAAAGAAAAGTATCAAACATCTACATAACTCTCCAATAGATGACTACTGAGGTTCATTCGTTAGGTGCCTTTCACAGAAAATTGTGCAAAGGCTGCAATGCAGCCTACATTGCATATGCTGATAATTATCACGGATGAAATTGTGGTTTGTTAATCGTAGATTGCTACCGTAGACTAGTTTCCTCCTTATTGGGACTCGTCAGTACGGTAAAGCAATTTCCACCAATAGGTGTTACACGAGTTCATCATATTAAACGCTTTCTTCAGACTAGTGGCTCCATCTGATGGACAGAGATAATTATTGGCATACCCGATATACATCGAGCAACGACCACTAACAAAGAGAAAACTAGCAATGTAAGCTGCAGTGCAGCCTTTGCACATCTTTCTGTGAAAGTTCCCTAACAAATGAACCTCAGTGTAGGTCATCGATTAGAGAGTTATGTAGATGTTCTACTTTTCTATTATTTGCACTTGTAACTCTCTCAAGTATCTTTTGCAACTACCTTTCTATTCGTCTCATTGATATCTTCCACTACGATCGTCATGGGTCTATTGTGTTTGTTGTTGGGTGCTAGGATGCTTTGATACATTCTTCACTACAAATTGAATTCTTAGTTTGGCAAACGTATTTTGCTTTTAAAATATATAACCAAGTATATCCACGAGCGCAGTATTGGAATCATGATGGACATTGTTACAAATACATTGTAAATTTCGACTTAACTACCTAGATGTCGATAGCATAAGTATATACACGCGCATAATAGGAATACAATTAAAGATATGTTTTTCATGTTTAATATAAAATAAGAGAGTATGTGTGCGGTAGTTTATTAAACATTCGACTAGCGTTCTTTAAAGTTGAACTGCAGTTATCTGGCTTAGTATAGAAAGGCAAGGATCACCACCACGACTCGGCTTGGTTATCTCGCTCAATGCCTAAAGACACAAGAAGGTGAAAGATGAAGGAAAGTAAGCCAAAATAGGAGTTTTCAGACTATGTAAGGAAGGAAGTAATGTATAAATATGATTATTTATGAAATCCATAAGTACAATCAAATAAAAAGTTGTACCCGGCCAATACCATGTAATAGTATGGTTTTCGAATACGACTGTGGTATAGAATACATTTTCCTTAAACTCGAATAAAGTCACTCCAAAGAGTACTTTCCTCTTTGTTCAAAAAGTTGCACACTTTCATAAGTACTCGAGGGGTAGTTCAGAAAAACGTAGATTTCTGCACCAGCCGTAGAGTTTGTGAATTATGGTGTTGTTTGGTATTCAAATAAATAGTTCATCAATACTCCTTATACATTTCTATTATCCGTTATAATAAAATAGCACAAATGTTTACTTTGACCGTTGTCGCTAATTTTTGGAAGTGTGACCATCATTCATCAAACCATCATGAAATGCTTTTACATACACATATGTACGCAGGGAAATGACAATCCAAAATTATTTAATTAAAATACAGCATATCAAGTTTTCACTTTCGCTTTGTACGCAACTATTTTTATTTCACAAACGGTAATTTCAGCGGTTAATTGAGACACGGAATCGTATATTAATTTGGTGGTCTCGGGGCGTGAACAGGTAGCTATCAGGTCATGATTAGAGTTAACTAACTAGCTACCGGTTAATTGAGGGTTTACCGAAGGGCGTAACTACATCAAACAATCACTCGACTCGCTTGCTATCACTCTTATGTATTATATCTATGTGTCTGTGTGTGAGCGTATGTGTGCGTGTTTAAGTGTGTGCTGTTGGCACTAATGTTAACAGCAGGTGAACCCCCAGGTGAGTTGCAATTCCTTAAATGAATTCCTGGTCACCCCCGAGGCGCCCAACGAAACGGGACACATCTCCTCCTTTATTCTTTGCGTCTATTGTGTTTTCTCTTTTGGCAATATATCTACCTAGAAACGTTTACGGTTGCATTCTTTTATATTTCCGTATGGGTAAATATAGACCTTTAAAAAATACATATATGCCGAACGTCATGGTTGAAATTTGCTTCTCTTTTTCTAAACAATGGACTCTTATTCAAAAGAAAGTATTTGTGTGATATAATTTTGGTAATAGATGTATAGATAGATAACTTTGTGTGAGTGTAATTGGAAAGTTTGTTTATTATTTATGTTTATAGTACTAGTTGTATATTAAGTGACAGTATATGACACGGCAATAGATTCTGATTGTAGCTAGAGCACAGTTATTCAGTAGATAAAATATAAAACTGGGATCGTATTTTAAAATCCGCAATGGCTGTTGTAATCATCCATCTTTTTTGAGTGCAATATAACTTCTGTTGTCTTTAAATTTGAACAATTATTTTGATCCAGATTTGTAATACATATAATAATTTCCAAGAAAAGCCGCTGCGTCTATAAATTGACCTTACTAGGAGTGAAGAGTAAAATTCTCTATATATAACGCCCATTGAAGGAACACTTGTACCACTTGCACAAGTCATATAGTTTGAATTGACAACGGCAATGTAGTTCATATGAATATGATTCCTAACCATTCCTAGATAATAGGTTAGAGGAGGAAAAATAAGTATAATATAGGCAATGCCCCATGATTTTTTCAGAAATGCATTGAATGGGCTACGTGCAAAATTTATCTGTGCTTATACTGTGTGTCTCATGGGACGTTAATATCGAAAATATAAAGGTCGATTTAATGGAAAAGGTAGTACATATTCAGAGACCATATAGCTAATAATAATAAATAAAACGATTAAATTTAACATGGTTTCTCTGCCATCTTAAAAAGAAAACTGAGAAGTACAATTTTCAAAATATGGCCGTAGGTAACTTCTTTGGTCGTAAAGAAAAATTGTTTTTACCTTCTACAGACTATCGATTGATCTAAATTAAATATTTTTTGTTAATAGATGCATTGAAAATAAAGCACTAATAACTAAAGTTTGACAGAGGAGTGCATGATAAGTTGTGTAAACCGGACTGATGCTGTCCCTCCTCCGAATTTCAACGTCGCGCCTTGCACGTAAGTGGAGACAAGCGACACAAGACACACTATTTAATGATAACTTATTATGCACTTGCTTGTAGAACCTTACTAATTCCTAATGAATAAGGTTCGACAAATACGTGTCTTGTTTGCTGAAAGAACAGTATATATGCAGCGAATAAAACAAGAGTTTATCGAAAGAAAGCGATAGCCCTATACGAGTTTGATATATGTGACGTAGCAGGCATAAAACTGGTGTAGGTCTGTCGCCTTCTTTCGACAAACGCGTGTCTGGTTCGCTGTATATAGACTGTTCTTTCACCGAACAAGAGGCGCATGTTTGGCAAACCTTAGTTATCCGGTATTATTCCTCGATCGCTAAGTATCTGTATCTAGTATCTCTCTAGAGAGTACAATTCGCTAGCTCTCGTAATCTGCTTGAAGAAGACTTTTGATATTGTCAAAGTGAAATGTTGTGAAATGAGTATATTTTAATTACTGACATTTCTCGTATTTATTTGGAACTGTTTGTAACTAATAATCCTAAATAAAAATATATTATAGAAAATTAAACCAAGATTAGTATGTCTAACTGTCTTACTTGATTTGTAAAGCCTTGTTAACTGAAATGATGTATAGACAATAATTAAATCTGCCCTGCGCATCCACCAAATTTGAAATGATTACGTGAAAACGATCTACATTACTACACCTGTTAGTTGACTTGAAAGCTTCTTGCGCCAGTTTATATATATATATATATATATATATATATATGTATGTATATTACATTATAACTAATTCTCCAAATCTTTGGAAATTTTGAACAATTGCAAATATCGACTTTATAGTGATTTTCGTCAGTTAAGTTATCTGTACTTTTTCTGCCGTTCATGCTAATAGCAGTAGCAGTATTTTATCGAGAAGAACGCTCCAATTCCCCTACTTTTACTTTACTTGCAATAAGTGAAACCGAATTAAGAAGTGCAATAATGATTAAGTGCCCAATAAATCTGTATCTGATTGTAGATACATAAATCTGTATCTTACAGTGTATCAACCGCGGCTCTTGATACCGTTTATTCGTAGCTACAGCAAAGATGACAGTCGTTCGTATATAGTCACATATCGCCGGCATTTATCAACATGCAATTGCCGGCGATACACGAGCATATACGAACTAATGTTATCTTCGCTGCATCTAAGCATATACCGTATCAGGAGCCGTCGTTGTTGAGTGTATTACGAATTTCTACTTGTATGAATTGTATATTTCTTAATTTGTCGAAATGGGCATTAGTTTGTCTAGTATACAGATCATCTACTCTCAATTTTATCATATTTTACTGAAATTTATCAACTGGTATCGATTAGTACTGATGTACCTACCCTGTTCTAGTTTTCGTAGATGGTATCAAAATTTATTTCGAAATTGTTATCTTTAGCGATATCCATCCTTTGCAATATAATTGCGTATGTTTTTTGATTTGTGCTGCACGTATCAACTAGGTTTCGCTGGTTCCAGAATGCGTTTTTTTTTTTAGTTTTTGTCAGTGTCAATAACAGAGTCCATTGGCATAATATGCAGAAACCTCTGGAAATAAATACTACAATTTGGCCGAATCTTGGTAAATTCTACCTCTAGTAAGGATTTTTGACAGGCCAAACAGCGTACTGACATGGGCCCTACGGATTCACTTCCTATTCGAGAGGAAAGCATGCCGAGATTTGTATTTGCAATTTAAAATCACTGGCCCCGATTGGATTTGAACCCATTTATTTACCTATTCTTAATTATGCTAATAATTAATTAGCACTCTTTTATCGAATTACTATTCTTTACTTACAGTTAGTCAAAAATTGAAGCCTCGCCATGTTTTTGCCTGTTGCATGTTTCGATCATTCACTCACATATGTTTTCCGAATATATTGTAATCGAGCTATAAATTTACGCTGATACGGGGAATGTGATGGTCTTGGGCAATTTTTTGCCGTCATTGAAGAACATAAATTTTTTAGAAAATCGTAGAGCCAGTTTTTGAATGGTGAAGTTTCGCTCTATTAACAAAAACAAAAGGCATCGGCAAGAAGATTTGGACTACCATAATATTGCGGCTACAAAAAATCGGACACTCAAGATAATGTAGTTTAAATCTGGCTTTTGCCTTGTCAAATGTTATTTCTCTTTTAAATCATTATTATAATTTCTTCTACGGTTTTATTATGCAGGTACATAAGTTTAATTTAATATTATTCATTTCAATTTGATTATCAGCTGAATAGTTTTCAAATTTATTATTAATGAAATAAATAAACATCACAGTCCCATCTTATGATTTTAAAATTATTTAAATCAGTTGATGTAGTATCCACCGCAGCATGAATCTTAGGTACTGCTTTTGATAAAATTACATATTTTGATAAAGCTGTTGTACAGCCAAATAACTTCAAATATATATAAGCCGTCAATACGCCAATGCATAATATTTAACAAACACTTTTATGATTGGATTTTTTACCACTAAGTATTCTCAAACTTTGTATTGTGACTTTGTGTATTTCTTAAACAATATGTTTTTGAATGTAACAACTAGCTTGTTTCTTGTTCAAACACTTGATGATTTGAGTTTTTAGCCCTAAATATTTCCAAAGTGAACTTTGTTTTTCAAATTTAATTTGTATTCCTTTCCGTTTAGAAAGTGAACTTTGTTTCTCAAATATCTTTTCATTGTAATCTTTTTTCAACGGTAGATTGTCCCGATGTCCAGGTGGGCTAGTCCAAGCCTGGTGTCAGTAGTACTATACCACAGTAATGTAATCAACAGACGAAAAAGCTCGGCAAATCTAGATTCAAATTCTCATTGAAATTTTTTGATACCAAGGAAATTATTGTTTCATAAAAAATGATCCAACATTATTAAGAAAAAAATTTGATTAAGCTGTAGAAGATAATCAGACGAAGACTACTGCAACTACTTACGAATGGTGTCATTCGTCATCAGGAGTATGCTCGTCCTCATGTAACATTTCATGTAGGTTTTTGATTGATAAATCCATAATTACACCATAGAATGCGTACCATACAACGTAATCAGTTCAATAAGTAGTGTGAGTTCAGTCAGTTCCATAAATAAAATGTAGAGAACTCTCTATAAACCACCTAATAATAAAATTAGGTTCGTTAATGGGCAGTTAACAAGTAACCGTGCAAAAGAAAGCACAATTTGAATCCTGTAGGAAATTTTGACTATGTCAATCGCAAAACGCAACTGCAGACTAATTAGTTTCGCCCTTATTACAACTCGTCAGTACAGTATGTCGTTCTGCGAGTGATACAGTAAAAATTTCCAATTGCGTTTTGCGATTGACATAGTGAAAATTTCCTACAGGATTATTGGCATATGCAAATTGTGTTTACTTTGTAAGCTATTGGACGATTACTTGTTAACTGCCCATTAACGAACCTAATTTTATTATTAGGTCGTTTATAGAGAGTCCTCTACATTTTATTTTATTAAAATGTTGGTTCTCGAAAATAATTCACTGTAATCAGTTCAGTTTATTTGTTAGATACATTCAATGTTTTGTGCTTGTACATACACACACAATTATATAAATAGAATTTTTAAATTACTTCATCAAAATGAAAGAGTAAAACAATATCTGTTGAACTTAGCATATTTCCCGATATTTTATTTTATTCATGTACATTCAAAAATATTTTTGTGGGGTGATGTGTATTTAACTTTATTCATAAATTCTCACAATTTGTATGTGCCCAATTAAATATTATTAAAATCAGTTCCGTAACTCTATCATCAATTCATAAACGTTTAGTGAAGAAAGGGATTACAAATTATTTACTCGAAATGAATGTACAGTGAATTGACCTTAAGGGCAGATTCCTATCATCTGGAAATAAAGTGGGGATATAGGGAGAAATTGTTGAAAAGTATAAATAATTGAAAAGAAGTTGATGTTGATCTGAAAACACCTATTTCGACCGAAAAAATATTCATAATTATAGGAAGAATTATTTTTATTATTCTATTTGAAGATAATTCAAATATTGTACACAAACTAACTAAATAGACATTATTAACGTCCTTTCCTCGTGCATTTCTTCCTGCGGCGAATATGCCATCCTTTTTCTATATTACATGCAATTAGGCGACGAGATTACTAAACATGTAAAAAATTTGGACCTAACAGTGACATGTGCATTCTGAAAAACAGAGGAAGGTCGACCATACGATCGTTATCCAAAAAAGCAATCTGCATACGGCGTTTGGTTGCAGCGGTAAACGACACGATGGTCGGCAGAGCACCGAAAAGCCGCCGTGCCGCCCCCTCTTAATGTCTGATGCATATCTAAATTGCAAAGTAATTGTCGGGCGGTGGTTAAAAGAGCTTGAAATTGTCCCGGAGTGATATTTACATATAACCCTCTGTCGCGTACGCATTGCCTAATTAACCATGAGATGATCGCGTCTCTGGTGCGTTCCGCGTCGTCTCCGGGGACGATTTTTAGACAATATAATGCACTATGTCGTATCCAATAATGGCCAACGTAAATCCATATTAATGTGGTTATGATATCAGATCGCCCGAATAATATATTCACTCGTATGCGTTTATGTAAATTGCTCAGTCATAGAGGCTAGTTATTTATTTTTTGTAGCATAAAGCAATGGAATTATAGAATTGACAATTTTGTTGTAGAATTAGTTTGTTGGACTGTACAAATACGTGTATAGGTATGTGCATCCACCAAACCATTTGTTTTTGTTTAGAATTGGAAATTCGGTAAAATCTCAAGTAATATATATAAGAAAAATTTTCAACATTTATAGAGTACAATATGTTGGAGTATATTTCATAAATTTGTGGTCAATACAAGGATCCCTCATATTTCCACATCTTTTTGCTTGAAGGGAGTTACGAGGAAGACTGACAGGTTCCCGGAATCGCTGCTAGGGGGTTGTTATTTCTTCAATTACTCTATGTCGTTGTGTTGGCAACTCTTTGACTTATCAATTTACTGCAAATGTTAAATCGATCTGTCACGTATCTGGTTTTAACAAACATTTAACCTTCCTATACTCATGCATACAGTCTATGAGACCGACTTATATAGTATAGTATACGTGTTTCATTATTTGACGTGAGTATAGGAAGGTTAAGCCAAGTACCTTTTTGTGTTTTCAATTATGCATAAAAATGAAGTTGGAGAGGTCATGAAATTTTCCTATTTGGAAGGGAAAACCGCAACATAAATTAAATCAAAGTTAGATGCCATTCTTGAGGATTCACCACTTTCATTTTCCACTGCAAGTTTTTGGGTTTCGGAATTCAAGCGTGGCTGCACGCGTATAAGTGAAGAACCACGTTCAGGACGTCTGAAAACGGCTATCACGCGAGAAATTGTGGAAAAAATCCATGACACAGTTTTGGGAGATCGCCGAATAAATGTGCGTGTAATTGAGAGTAGTGCGTATTTTACATAATGAATTGGGTTTAAAAACGTGTTCGGGAAATTGGGTGCCGCATTTGCTCAAATTCGGAGCAAAACCGCATTTGACTTCGTACCTCTGCCGGATTGTTTGGAAATGTTTGCGACGAGTCGAACAGATTTCTAACCACCATTCGCGAACATGGATGAGACCCGGATTCATCACCATACACCAGAAACAAATATGCAATCAAAACAGAGAATCACACGCGGTTCTGAAGAGGGCAAAGTTCATTCACTCGGCTGGAAAGGTGGCAGCATAGGTATCTTGTGGGGCGCAAGCAAATTCTGTTAATTAGTCATCTTGAAAAACGCAAAATTGTTATTGACCAATATTACACAACACTTTTGAACAAATTGAAAGCAGCAATTCAGAGGAAACGCCCGCGAATGATTAAGAAAGAAGTGTTGTTTCACCACGATAATGTGCCCGCTCATTCAAGGGCAATCGTTCAGCAAACATTGACAGAATTGAAGTTCTAGATAATTCCGCAACCGTCGTATTCGCCTGATTTGGCTTCGTCAGACTTCCACTTGTTCCCGTAGCTCAAAACATTTCTGGATGGAAGGAGATTTTGGTCGAATGAAGAACTGATAGCAGCTGTAGACGATTGTTTTGGGAACCTCGAAGAAAGCCACTTTCGGGAGGTAAGCGAGAAGCTAGAGAAACGGACCAAGTACGTTGAACTTCAAGGGGATTATATTGAAAAGTAAAATATAACTACAATCCGTACTATTTTGTTGTCATTGTCATTCCGGATACTTTTTAATCTACCCTCGTATTACACTTTTACGTATTATCTCCTCGTCAAGCTGTACAGGTGTATAAAAATATGGAACATATTTCAAATTTAATATTTTCTGTATGCGGAATTTAGCTTACAGCGTAATGTTGGATACCGTGGTTTAAGTATGGTAATAAGTTAACTACTTGAACCCTAAGAATTAAGGTGCCAAACAAATTAAACTGAAGTACGCAAGTAAAATGAAAGGCACAACAACCATGGAAGTATTTCATGTTACGTTGATTAGTTTAAGTGGTATACACACTACTCAGGCCTCAACAAATCCAGTGCCACAGCAAAACTATGAATAATGTTTGTATTACAAAATTCTCAATAGGTATTAAATACCCGATGTAATAAGGAATGCAAATTTATTCGCTGCTTTAATTCGACATCTTCAAATCAGAATTCCGTGCATTTAATTTGGTCGATATTTATCAACTCATTTGAGAATCTCATCATAGCAACTATGTAGTACTTATATAGACGTTTCTACACAGTCCAGCGCCCATCCACCAAAAATCCATTTATAATTTCGGAGCCGAAGAAATGAATATGACGTGTCGGTCAAATGAAATTATTCAAATTAGGCTGCTGATGAGAAACAAATGAAAAGGCATAACCTACCATTATCGAGGAATGCTCAAATATACACAGCATTCCGACAACACTAATTCATTTCATTTGTTCGTTTTCATTTCTTCTACTCGTTCATCTCTCTTTTCCTTGTTCGTTTTTTCTTCGCCGGCGTTTTTTCTTTCGTAGACTATTTTCGTGTAACGCGATGCGATGGTGATGCTGACCCTCTCCACCGACTTCACATATTTTTGTTTGCGTGATAAGGCACACTTATACTTATGATGTCTCTGCGACAGACCAACTTTCGTATATGTTCCAGTACGCGTATACGTGTTTTCGAAAAGATATTATTTTAATAAGAAAATCAGTAATTTAGCGTTCGCCGTTGTCCGTATGTCGCCGAATATAAAGGACAGGCACTATAATTCCCTCACGAGCTTCTGTATTAGCGTACACATGCATGATTGGTGTTCATATTACAGGGTATATATGCATCCACACATCAGTAAATTTGATGCCTTGTACCTTATTATTAACCGGTGTATTATACGTATTATGGTGTCACGTCTATTCGTAATTTATTAAACATACACGGGAGGAATTTATTCTGTATAATAACTTGAAGTGTCGGTAAAATTAGCCGAATATCAAAAATAATATAAGCGGCTTCCCAATAAGTACAAAAGAATCAGCGTGAGATTGTACCTACAACAGTTTTTACGCTAATTAAAATTACAATACAAAGTTTCCAAAAAGTCAACTTATTTTCATTTCTCGTTATTAATAGTTCAAGAAATTTAGTGCAGAGCATGCATGCATTCTTGCCATCTTCTTCAGTGCTGCATAAAATATTTTTTGCTCAAACTTTAATTTATAATTGCCTATTACTTTTTTAAAGACATGTGCGAATGATTACCACAACTGTGTTGTAGTGTAACTGCCACTAGATTGCAACGGTAGTTGTTACTTAATTCGGGAACACGAATCCTGGACTAATTGGCAATTATGCGGTATGGACTTAGCTACGCAGTCTACTGTCAGTTCTTAAGGACGAGGAAATGTGAAATTCTTGCAGAAATAGCTGGAGGTTGGACAGACGCAAAAAGTTACATCGGATATTGAATAGGAACTCCACGATATTTCAGGTGCAAAGTCTGCCAAATATCAATTACTCTATAATTAACGTTCACATTATTAGAAACAATAGTAATACTTTGATGCAGAAAATTAATAGAATATGTTATTGAGGGATATTTATTAAATCAGTAAGTGCCTTTGAGGTTGTAATTACTTGCAAAATTCAACGTATTGTAACATTACTTGATGTTTCTAAGACTACATGAAGCATTTGTGTAGGTATCGAATCACAATTATGTTTCTCCTTAGCTTTTGGGATGCACCTTCATATCAAATTGCTCTTATCTTGATATTACTTCTTGGGTTATTCGCTTTGATCCCACCGTTTCATTTTTCTTGTTGTCTCTAGATTTTCTTCCATAGGTACACACACACGCACGCACGCACACACACACATATATATATAGTACGCTTGATCACCATCTATCATTATTACTTTATATATATGTGTGTATGTGTGTGTGGATGGGTGCAGTTTCTGAATAAGCAATCAACTTATTGGTAATAATCCAAGCGGTAAAATCTTGGCAGACGTTTTGAAATTAGATATCCCTGATTATCAATGTCAAAAAACAAAATTACAAGGAAATTAAAAGGGAATATTACGATGGAGAAAAAAAGGTTAGGGCTTACCAGTCGCATCCAACGACCTGAAACGAAATCTATTATCACCTACCGTTAATTTTTTTTAAATTCCTAATAAAAATGTAAATTCTAATAACATTATGGCGAAATATTTTTTTATAAGTACACGTTCTGCTTTAAAAAAGCCTAAAGTTTGGTATATTGAAACAACATAAAACAAAATTTATCGAGAGCTGTTTTCTTAACATTCCAATTCTGTTGACTAAAGATCAGAATTCAAAAAGCTACACTTAGCATATCAACATTTCTTGAAACTTTTGCTCCTTATGGTGTTTCTCCTTCCTTTTCTCTGTTAGGTTCAGTTTGCCTTACTATTGCACAGCCAGTGTGATTTTTGCTTACTCTGTGTTTCATGCAGTGGTCCTGTCTTCTCGATGATGCTTCCCTCCTTCTCCTTTCATAGGTGCCAACCTCAATGCTTGGGTCTCTTTTTCTTTCCTCCTACGTCCCGCTTGGTATTGGATTTTACAAAGTAATGCCACGTGCTCGCCGCTGTGACATGTTTCTTGTGTCCTCGTCTGATACCTTGTGATTGAGCGGCAAATACTTCCTTCTTTCTTTTAAAAAATTAACGAAAGGTGGGAATTAATTCCATTTGACGTCGTTGGATGCGACTGGTAAGCCTAACCCTCTCTTTTTCTCCATCATAATATTCCCTCTTAATTCAATTGTGATTTTGTTTTCTTTTGTTGTTAGTTTTTAGACATTGAAAATGAGGGAAATCTCATCTCGAAATGTCTGTCAAGATTTTATCGCTTGGACTATCACCAATGAATTGACTGTTTACTCAGGAACTGTTTATTTTTGGATATATATATATATATATATATATATATATATATACATATATATATATATATATATATACGCCCCAACCATGTCATTGTATTCTCTTGTTTTATTTCTATTAAGCTGTGTCGATGCTTATATATGAAAGAAAATCATGGGTACTAAAAAAATATATAAAAATTTAAATTTGAATAAAATGTGGATTTTAGGAAGAATAAAGGAAGTGACAAGGTCAGATAGAATTAGTAGTGACTACCATTCTATAGTCAATCGACATGTGAGAAGTAGGTAAAGTATTCGTAGTATGTACATATTTTGGCGCCATCTGAAAATACTTCTCTCAACTGTCACGCTTTAAGGGATGTTTTCTCATCGGGAAAGGTATGAAAAAATATGCGTGTATGTACAATACGAAAACCCAGCGTCATTTCATAAAGATTATGTTACGAGGATGGAGGAAACTGACCGACTGACTGAACCGAGAATCCATTTATACATTTTCTTTTCATTTATAGCCACTACCACTTGCCGTCTCTCTTGAGGTTGGCGATCAATATGGCAAGTTCTTCTATTGAGGTGAAATGAATAATAATACCAGCTGTTTTGGTTCGTTTTTAATTTCCAATATCCTCCCTGATATTCTTAGCACCTCTTGACCATTGAAGGTTTCCTGGGGATTAGTGACCATCGCTTGGTTATGTACTGTCGTATTAGTTTGTTTGAAAAAGATAATGCGACAGTTGGCTTTCGCATCCTAGGACATTGATCAGTAATTGATCTTAGTGATTAGTTTACCTTCAGGAACGATATCATTCATAACTTGGGTCATTTTGCTTCAAAGTTGGTATCGAACATCATTTTACCAATATCAGGGCCAACGAAAATCCCTTCTTTGAGTTAAGCTTGTGATAAATGCGAAAAATTCTTCACACAACTACTTCATTCACCGTTTTTAGACAAATTGCTTCATTAGGCCTAACTTGATGCATATAAGTGGTAAAAGAATCTTCTTTGGATCTACTATAGTTTTATTCAAAATGTTCTTATTGCCAGTTGTAAAAGTATTCCTTCTTGCACTTAAACCAAATTCTACCGATTACTACCGATACCGCGATAGTAAACCAAATCCTCTTCCTGCTTGAAAAATTGGGCAAACTGTTTATCTCTTGTTCTACATTGGTAAATAGAAGTTCCAGATGTTAATACATGTTTTTCTTCCAGCATTCAATCTAGCAATTCTGCTTTTTCCTCAGTCCAACCTAAATCTTTCACTAAATCATTTAATTTAGCTTTTGTCAACAAGTATGGTTTTAAATTTTCTGGAGAACATTGGAATTCATCATTACTTGGCCCACTTTCATCAGATTAGGGTTCACTGGACTATAAAACGTCATCAATAGACTGAGGTAGATCAGGGACAGGAAGTTTTGTTCCATGTCCTACCGGCCGAATAGCTGAAGGAAGGTTAGAGTAGACAATTACTTTCTCATTTTAGTTATACCCAGAAACATCAAATGCAAAAATAACAATGAGTTGAATGATTATTTTGCTCTCATGCCACTGTGGGTACTGCAAATTTAAAAGCCTTATTTTCGTTTTTAGATCATTTCCCAAGATCCTCGACACAAACACACGTTGTGAAGAAACCAACATTTTTCTTGATCAGCGATTTTTACACGAAAATATGGCGAGTATAGTCGTTTTTACAAAGCCAGTACTGTTCCTTTGATGTTTTTAAACTAGAAATTTACCACATACATAACAAAAAGTGTCAGGACAGGTTCTGCAACCGCGATTAGCCATACTTAGGGCATATGGGCCAAACACTGAAAAGTGAGGTTATGTTGACTGGAGGAAAACAAATAATAATAATAATAATAACAATAATAATAATAATCTTTATTTTAAAAAGAACAATCGCAATCAACGATGCTGTATCATTTACGGGAACTGCCAACCTAATAGCATTTGATTTTACTGTAAGTTTCAATGTAATAAAATGCACACATATTAGATAAAAATGTACTTTTCACATATTGAATATTAAAATGTGAAATTTTTTTATTATTATTTTCGGACTCAGCACACCAGAAAACGTACGAATTTGGTAAAATTATTAAAAAGCTTTTTATCGTTGACCTGTGTAATTGACGAAACGACAATTGACTTTCATATACATATATGTTCAGTGTGCGCCTTACCCTTGAGAATTTTTTCGCAGTTGATTAATTAATTTACCTAAACAATGCGACTCAATGCTATTCCAAGTTTGCAACAAATACTTTCACTGCTGTGCAACATTCTTGGGAGGTAGTTATTGCTCTTACATCGAATTGATCCCAGAAGTGTTCGGTAACTTACAAGTTTGGAGCTTGAGGTGGCAAAACCCAGATATAAGCGACTGGCTAATACCTCGTTTTCAGGAGTGTATACGGCAAACCAAAGAAATAGTCATACATTATTAATTTCTCTTTCTTTTAGTTTGATTACTGACAGTTACAAAAGTAAGATCACTGAAATCTTTAGTCATGGATTTAAGGTACTGTCTTCCATTAATCCCATTTCTAGTTTTAATGCTTCTTTGCCTATTTTTCTTATGCGGAAGTCGTAATAATAACTTTTAACTGCTACACATTCTATAAAGCCAGCTGATGATCCTGTTCTCTTACAGCACTAGTACTAATTTTCTAATCTTGTTCTTCATTTATTTGATGTTTTTTCCTTGAAACTGTACATTGCTGATGTGATTTCTCTCCATTGTCTTAATAAACCCATCATCCACTGTTGTACTGAATTTTGATCGTCTTCGTTATTCTCCACCTCAATGAGCGCCTTTTTCTCTTCTACATTGTGGTGTAGAGTGTATCCGTGTTGACGATAGATGAACTCTTTGTACTATCAATCTTTCTGAATACCCTTCCCATAAAGTTTTCTGCTGTGTTTAGTTGTTTTAAGGGGTAATCATTTGTGGTCAGTCTTCTTTTGGTCAGAATGAAATACACCTATATTGTATGCAAAATATTGGTTCACACAGTGTTTCTGTATGGAATGAACAAAAATATATAACTTTATTACAACTGATGCTAAAGGAAGTACTACATATTTGTCTTGTCCACAATAAAATTATAGTTAACAATAAAAATAATCAGAACCCTGCGTCGGTAGTTTTAGATAGTGGCGTTACCGATGTGCCTGTTATATCGTCCTTTGCACGAATTACATATACACTACTATGAAAATTAACCGTAAGACCTCTAAGAATCCATTAAGAATGTCATTATCTTGCCGTTTGTTGCTGTAATTCCTTCACGGTAAAAAATTATCCTTTTTAAAAGAGCTTCAGGTACTTCAATGGTGTTTAGATAATTTAATTCTGTGGATGTGCGGATAATAAGTGGAATAGTAAAAAATACAATTTATTTTTAAAAAAATTGCGAATAGTAATTCTGGCGTTAGGACGTAAAAGATTGTATAAATAAATGCAATCTACCAATAATTGGTAGATTATTGTTTTAATTGAATGAAACATAGGCTGTAGCAAATAAAAGGGGGTGGGTAGGAAAAGACAACAGTGCGCGATAATAGCGTTTTATAACACAGAAACAATAACACATAAATTCCATTCAATCCTCTGTTCACAAAAAGTTCTATCATTTTCGAGAAATTCTCAAGTGTTGCGATTTATTTTCACCTCACCCTCTCATCAACCGGAATTTTCCGTTTCTCGAAATTACTTAGTATTTCTTAGATAATTGTAACCCGCTTCCAAACTTTATAACAGTAATGCACCTTGTTCTTTTGACTAATATCCCAAACATGAGTCGCCTATTTCGTGAGTTGTTTTGTTTCAGATCTGTTTGCAACTCTCTTATACTTGTGGTCTTTAACCTTCACCGTTTTCAAATGATTCTCGATTTTATCCTCTTATGTTGTTTCACTTTTTCTTTTGCCCCCCCTCCCTCTCCCCTGGTCTTGAGCTTTCTAGAGTAGCAAGTTTCAAGAAGACAGAAGAGAAACACGAATTATAGATGTATCTTCTAGTTTTTGACGTGCTTATGACCATAAATAAACGTAATTTTTCAGAAGCTATCTTCACTGGTATTAATGAGTATCGTAAGTAATCCTAGGTATCAACAAGCCTGGGTTACCACCGGTTTCTGGACGTTTTGTATATTCTAATATTAACTATATATTACGCTGTGAATCAAACCATCTTTGGAAAAAAGAAATAGAACCCAAGATCAAACAGATAGTATACAATGCAGTAGTAGCCCTCACAATAATGTACGCAAATGAGTCCTGGACAAAGCAGCAAAAACACGAAAGCAAAATAACAGCTATGGAAATGATATTTTTGAGAAAGATCGTGGGGAAAACAAAAATGGACAGAATAGAAAACGAACAGATAAGGAATATGATAAATCAAGAAGATATACTAAAAAGAATTGAAAAATGTCAACTGAATTGGTACGGCCACATAATTAGAATGGAACAAAAGAGTTTAACAAAGAAAATAATAGAAGCCAAAAGTAACGGGAGAAGAAAAAGGGAAGACCAAGGAAAAAATGGATTGACAGAGTCAACGAATTGAGACGAAAGCGAGGGAAGACCATAGCAAAAATGAGAAGTATGAGTACAGACCGGACACGATGGAAAGAATGGGTTAAATCGTCGTAAGATCCAAAAATAATCCGACGCTGAAAGGCATAAGGATTGACGAGAAGAAGAAGAATATTAACTACTTTGTGTAAAGTGCTTCACCAGTCCTAAATACATATGACAATGTTTATTTACTTCTAATTTTCTACTTTTTATTTCTTTTTCTATGCTACTCCTGTGGCTGACGTTCGATAATTAAATGATTTAACTAACATTTTTTAATGTCCTCTATTTTATTCTTCAAGGTTTCAGCTTGTCAAACACCGTCGCGGTCACTCACCGAAGGCCGACGCTGGTCTATATCTTTTCGCTTTACTTTAAGTCTTTTGCTTTTTATGATACTACAGAAGTCATCAAATATTGGTTTAAACACCCCTTTTCTCAGTGATTATTAAGTCATCTGCATATGATATATTTTCATTCAAGCTTTTTATTTTTTTAGTACTCTGCCAATGATTTCAGTTTGTATCTCTATTTACAACTGCTTTTGATACACATATTGTCAATGTTTACATTTTCTGTTGTATTTATATTATATCTTTATCTATTGTATAACTAGTTATTTTCACTAATAATAATTTTATTTCAGAATAGTTATAAGTATATAGTTATAAAGCAGGTGTTAGGCAAAATATGCTCTCTAATTATGGCTTGCCAAAAAGGCAATGGAAAGTACATTACAAACAAGTTAAACTTCGATTTTAGCATTCATAAAGTTACGTTTCGGTTTCAAAACACACAAGCACATACATACATACGTAATTACGGCTTGTCTCTCTAACTTGATAGACAAATAAAAATATATTCCCCTTCTTTTGGTCTGTTATGTTTTTAATAACTTTTTAAATAGGAAATTTCAAGACAACGAGTTCAACGACCAAAACTCGAAACAACAAACGGAAACCGACAAAGACGGCGAGCTCTGAGAAAAAGAGGAATAAGTTTTAATTCCCTTTATGGAACCCATTACATCAAACGCTAATACTCGACGTATCCGCAAACCTTTTGATATTGTAATTTAAATTATTTTAAAAGAGAGGTTTGAAAATTGTTTGGTTTGTTTCGCCCTTGTCGGCACGACAATTCAATATATGATTACCGAAGGGTTGTCGAGCGGTAATTACACTTAGGGGTGGTTTTTAAAATACAGATATACTCGCTGCAGATACGCATGCAATGAATGGGATCAAGTTATAATAGGTTGTGCGCTTACAAAGGCCCTGTTTCAATTACAAATGGGTATATTAACGGCACTGTCACCTACTCACATGTAAATCGGAATATTTTTAGCTACCCTATGTATAGATGATAACATAAGTATCAATGGATAGGAACAGGTGGCACAGTCGGTTAATTTCACACTCTATTTGATCCAACGAAACTGTTCTACTTATCTATCTACACCGATTAAAAACTGTCAATCTCGACGATTTAGAGATTTAGATTTAGATTTGAAAAATAAATTCCCTGCTGGTCATGACAACATACCTTGTTTTGCGAAGGTATTCGAGTCGTTGATTTATGAACAAGTCGCATTTCTCACTAAATCCTCTATGTCCTTCTGTCAGCATGGATTTACCTCACGTAGATCAACCGTCACCAATTTGTGCACTATATCGCAGGTTATAGCTGAGACATTGGATTTGGGTGGGCAACTGGACGTAATATATACTGACTTCTCTAGAGCTTTTGACAGTATTGACCACAAAATATTACTTCACAAACTAAGCTCGTTTAACTTCGATAACGCATTGTTAGCCTTGTTTGAATCATACCTAACAAACCGCCAGAATTACGTTTATTACAATGGATTCAAATCTAAATATTACGTATCAGCCTCAGGAGTCCCTCAGGGTTCGAACCTTGGTCCACTTTTGTTTAACCTGTTCATAAATGATCTCATTATATCGATTCAATGTCCTGTCTTGGCTTACGCCGACGATCTCAAAATCTATCATAACATACTTTCTTATTCGGAAGTTGATCTTCTACAGCAAAATTTAAACTTAATTTTTCTTGGTGTTCTGATAACAAGCTCACTCTAAGTATCGAAAAATGCTGCTTCGTTAGATATACTAGGAAATTAATCATAATAAACTCAGCTTACCAAATCGACAATATACCTATCTCTTGCTTGTCATCCGTCAGAGATTTGGGTGTCACTTTTGATTCGGCGTTGATATTTTCTGAGCATATATCTGCCGTTACTGTTTCTGCCTATAAAACACTGGGTTTCATTATTCGAACATGTAAAGATTTTACCAATTTGAATACAATATGTTCACTGTTCTACGCTCTGGTTATCAGCAGATTGGAATATGCGTCTACGGTCTGGTTTCCGATATACAGTGTTCATTCCAAAGCATTAGAACGAATACAGAGACGATTTTTGAAGTATCTGTCGTACAAGCAGGACGGTTTTTACCCGATTCAAAATACTGATTATAATGATCTATTAGAAAGACACGGTTTTCAATCACCGGCTCAGCGTAGAATCCACATCAGTGCCTCCTTTATGGTGAATTTGATTTATGGTAAGCTGGATGCCCCGGAATTACTGTCAAAGGTCAACTATCTGGTGCCACGCCTTGAATCAAGATCGGGTGACTTAATCATGGTTCCTACGCCAAGAACAAATATTCTTCTTAAAGCTCCTTTATTTCATTCCGCTAAGAACTTCAATATTCAATATACATAATCCTGTAAGCTCTGTTTTGAGATGTTTTATTTTTTCATTGTATTCTATTTTTGATATTGATTTGTAATTGATACTATCACCACCTTATTATACATTATATTTTTGCACTGTATTAATTTCCGTACTATCCGTATTATCCATATTTCTTTTTGTATTGCCCCTTGTTGGATTTATTCTGTTGGGTAATAAATAAATATTATTATTATTATTATTATTATTTAGGAATTGGCAGCCGCAAAATACTCTAGCTATAGTTTATTGTACTTGTATTAGCCATTACTAAATATTTTGAATTTTATTCAAAGCAACCTTTACTTTAGTGCTTCAACTTTTTGTTTTTTCTATTAAGCAAACCGATTTTAAGAAAATTTCTGTATATCAATCATCTGCTCGATTTCCAATAACTTAGGATGAATAAAATCTGGACAAATGTGTTTGTAAAATAAACTAAATGTTAAAAAGGACTTTCGAAAATTATTAATATTTTATTTCAAATGTATGATATAACCATCTATAACTATTACTAAATTTATAAAAAGTACTTGGACCATAGCGGTCTACTTTTCGTATCTTTTAAGGCAGTTTATTTATTAACTCCTGAATTTCATTTGTGTCTATGTTTTTTAGCTCCTTCTTAATCTCTTTAATTAAACAGCCCACATTTTTAGCGGTATATTCCTTGGTGTAAACATTCCTTATCAAATTAGTCCCAAAAGGTTTCGATCGGTCCCAGCTGTGGGGCGCTCAGCGGGTTGTACTGATTAGGTACCAATTGAATACCATTCTTTTACAAATCCTGCAAATCCTTAACCTAATGCGATGACGCTAAATCTAGGGTGAAAACGATTTTATCATGTTGATGATATTCTTCGATAAATGCTCTGATATTCCAAGATATTCGAATGAAGACACCTGTTCTATTATACTCGATTCTTTATTGTCATATCGTTAGTTTCCTCCTTCTTTTTTGATTTATCATATATTTGGTCTTATCTATGTTAATTTCCATTTTTATCCTTTCACCCATACGTTCATTAGCTTTTGCATTTTGTCTTTCGTATCAGCCATCTATTAGGATGATGTCGTCTCCATACAGTAGTGAGTTAATTCCTATCGGTGTTAGGTTCTTATACCCAACTGTGCACTAGTACTTACTAGGTTTCTCCCTTGTATTTTTTGATGAGCATGTCCATTACAGTAATAAACAAGATAAACATATATAGACTTTATCACTTTTATTAGTTTTTCCGCTATCTTATTTTTATTCGGAGTAATCCGGATTATTTCCCTGTTTATTGAATTAAATCCTTCCTTTAGGTCAACAAATGTTGGTTATAGTTCTTCGTCTTTCCGAAGCTGTCTTTCTGTAATGTTTCGTACTATGTATGTGTTATCATTTGTTTGCCGGTTTACCCTAAATACTGCCTGTTCATTTTGTAACTTCGTCTCTATCCTTTTCCTCACTCTCCTTTCGATGATTCTTGTATATATTTTAAAACTAGTTGATGACAAGCATGTTACTCTGTAATTGTCACATTTTTATTTCTTTCCTTACTAACAGATTGGCAATATTATGTTCTTCTTCCAATCTTCCGGTATTTTTTAATAATTTCATGCTTCTTTACAACTTGGAGTAGCAATTCCTTACCCGTCTCTCCATTTTATCATTTCTGGCTCGATTTAGTTTTCTCACTCTTAGGCCTTCTTCTATTTCCTCCATTGTAGTTTCTTCCAGTTCCTCAACTTCTTCCTGTGCGTTTCCCATTTGTTCTACATTTAGTATTTCTTGCTGTCGAGTTCTTCATAGCGAGCTCTTTGTCAATGCAATCTATAAATGAGATGGTGGCTGACTCCGTTGACCGGCCATTCTGAAAACTATACTGAAAACTGTCCAAAATCTTAAATACACTTACGTAGTTCACGATTCTTGAGTGTAACGTTCTTTATACCTCTAGCTCCTTAAGAATCCTAGTGCTTTCATTCTATAAATGGAAGCGGAATGTAGTTTGTGATATATTTTCTAAGTGTTTTTGTTTCAAGCAAATCAAAGTGGTATTTAGAGATTGAAATAAATGTCTAATACAAGTACTAGACATGCAACTAAATTGTAAATGATTAGCTAACACATGAAACAGACCACAATTTAATATAGGTACCCGCAGCAACATCGATTCCGATTGATTTTTAACCGATGAAAGCTCGCTAGGAGCGCTTCGATGTTCGGTTTTGGACCCTCGGATGTTTCGTACGGAACGCGATGATCGCGTGTATGTATTTTGGCCCGCGGCAGAGGCCTGAACCCTTCAATAGTTCGCCCTCGCCGCCCGCCAAACATTACCATAACTAATTATACACGTGATCTTCTTGAATGAGTTCCAGCTTGGAATACATTTTAATAAGTCGTGGAAAGACAAGAACGAGCACCGCTGGTCGAACATAAAATATCTTTCAAATTACAACGGGTTAGCTTTCTGAACATGAATACCTACAGGTGTACACACAATGGGTTATATCAAACGAAAACTTCATTAATAATTCGAGAAAGTGTATCAAATCTAATATATTTACAATAAATCAATTTGTGGTGAATGCAAAATGGTTTTATTTCTTTGTTTTGTCCTAAAGGTTTCTTAAATAATAAATGTTAATTTAATTGTTTTTATTTCTTGTTCTATATACTTCTATCACGCACATATCGACTTATCGAGAATGATTGTCCACTAACTGATCAGTAATTTCTTAAGATATGAGAATTTTTGTGTTTATAGGTTTATGGTATCTGCATATCACTAGGATCGTAATAGCATTTGACATAGGCGTACAATCGTTGCTGTTAGACTAGCTTAATAAATAGTTGCAATTATTAACTTAAACTTATATCAAATTGAGAGGCATATAATAAAAAGTTACGATTTATCTAGCGATAAAATCAAAAATAAATTAAAAAAGTAAAAAGAATTGTTGGTATCTCTGTATATTGTCTGTGGGACTGTTCTATCTACGATACTGAAAACGCCCGAAGCCCGCTCTCTGACACGCTGAAGGTAATATTGATAATCAATTTTGCCTATTAACATACGTATGTAGGTATGTCTATTGTATAAGAAAAATTAGAAGCTCTGCAACGTTAATAATTGCTGTTAAGGAATAAAGAGGAGTTTTAATCCGTTTGAAGTTTGAAATCACAAGAACATAACAACGAGGATGAAAGTATCTGTATGCAAAACAATGCTCCTTCCCGGATTTGCTACGATATGGGGTGTTATATCTTATTTTTTATATTTTCTAGAGATTTCATTTGATTTTCGATTATCCTCTAACGTTTATTTAAAATATACAAACTTTTATCTTTCTAAAGTTCTGCCAATTACGAAGAACAGAGGTCGACAAAATACGAGGTGCGTAAATAAGGTAATAAGCCTGGTAGCGCACTATTCGTTCGGGCAACACTGCTGACACGGGACTTGGAGGGCAGGCAGGTCACCAGGTAATACGCCATAAATGCGAGTTGGAACTCGCTAGAGTCACGTTGTTTGTATGTAGCGATTGTTGTAGTGAAATAGGTTTTGCTTGTGCGTGAATGATACAAATTTCGAACAACGGTGTGCGATCAGGCTTTGCTTCAGACTGGGACACAGTGCAATGGAAACTCTTGCAAAACTTCGGGAGGTCTATGAAGACAGTGTTTTGTCAAGCGCTGAGGTGTGTCGGTGGTTTAAAGCATTTGGAGAAGGATAGGAAAATCTCACAGCGGTACTGTTTCAAGAACCGATGCAAATGTCGACAGAGTCCGGGATATTGTGCATTTAGATCATGGACTGACAATCAGAATGATCGGGGTACAGTTGAATTTCATTCACACCACTGTTTATCGGATTTGGCCAACGAATTGGGGATGAGAAAAATCTGCGCAAAAATGGTCCCGAGAAACCTTGCATAGAACCAAGAGAACACGAGAAGGAATAGATGCGTTGTCTTTTTGGTACCAATTGAAGATGATCTCCATTTTCTGGAACATGTTATTACCGACAACAAGACTTGGGTGTTTGGGCAAGACCAAGAAACCAAGCCCCAGAGCATGAAATGGCACACATTAAGCACGCCGAGGTTGAAAAAGAGAAAAATGGACAAGTCAAAGATCTTTTATAATAGCTAGGGAATCGTTCAGAAAGATTTTGTGTTTCCAGCCCAAAGTGTTCATCAAAACTTTCCCCGAAACTTCCTTGAAAGATTTCGAAGATGGATCATGCGTGTGAGACTAAAAATTAAAATGAACTGCGTGTTGTATCACAAAAATGGGCTTTGTCAGAATGCAATTTCAGTAAATCGTTGTTTGTCCAATAAGAACATGGCTGTTGTTCCTCAGCCTCCTTGCTCGCCTGATTTGAGTCCTTGGGACTTCTTCCTCTTTCAGAGATTGAAACAACACCTCAAGGAACGTGTGTTTGGGGCACTGGACAACATTCAAACGGCTGTAACCAACCAGCTGAAGGCTACTCAAATATCTGAGTACCAACACTGGCACTGGAGGAGTGGAAGAACCGTCTTCAGACATTGTTGAATTGTAATATTCTTGGAATAAAACAAGGAAAGAAAAATTGGTCTCATTACTTCATTTACACACATAGCTTTTCGCATACGATCGAACAGAAAATTATCGAAGACTTGACAGACCGGACAGTATCGAAGATTTGACGGGCCAGCCAAATAAAATCACATCTAATGTTTCCTATATCCATTACCAATTTTGACTTGAGACTTTTACGGTTTTTTAATGTGTATGTTTTAAATAGTAAAACAAAGAAAAAATTATCGATATTGAATGACTATTGCATTGCGGACCGTAGCTTCCTAACCCCTGACCAAGGTCACCAATCCGTCAACACCAAAAAGGGCCTTAGTAAAGAAGCCGCGAAGTTAGTCATCCTTTCTGTTTTTGCACTCGTTGCCAAGGGCGGCTGGCACATCAGAGCATAAGGGTACGTGAACCACCTTGGGCGCCGCACAATAATTGTATTAAAATTTTTAAAGCGTATCGTATATCCGCCTGCCACGCGCGATGTCTTTAAACTCGACTGCACACACTGTATCGCGCGTGAGAGTCTTGCTACAGGCTATAGGCAGTTTCGACAGATTAAAACAGTGGGTTTAGCAGCGCTGATTAACTATAAAGTGCGCTAACTGCTTTGTATTGAGAGGATGTGCGGTTTTGCAACCCGATTTTAATTTGGAAGTAGTTAAAAATTTCAATAATAATGCAATTGTTGCTCAGCCATGGGGTTCTCCTGCTCGTGTGCTCTCATGTAACAGCCCCTTCTGGTGTCACGCTGCCAACTAAAATTTAAATCAAATAGAACGATTCAACAACAAGCACTGCGAACGCTCAAGGAGTGGTAGATGAGCGGAAGCCTAGCATCAAACTTTGGTACACGTGGTTCATTAGTTTGATCTATGGAAGCCGGAAAATCACTGTCTGCAGCGTCTACTGCAGGCACCAAAATGGTTAGCATGGGCGAGATAGGTTGGACCGACGAGTCTAAATTTCTCAGCTCTAGTTCAAATAGAAGAACATTTGTTCGTAGATCGAAAGGGAATCTGGTATGACGCCGACAATAAAACATGGAGGACGATCGATTATGATTTGAGGTTGTTTTGGCTTCGTGTTCTAATACGATAATGATCCAAAAAACACTGCCAAGATATTCCGTCAGTATTTAGAATAGCTGGAACACAGGAGGAAAGTTGTTGTTATGAAATAGCCGCCCCAAAGTCCAGATCTCAATCCCATCGAGCTTTTGTGGGGGAACTCTACGGACAGGTTCGAAAATCTGCTCCAGCATCCTTACCAGTACTTTGGGCGCAACTGCAGGATGTGCGGAGGAAAATAGAGCCACTAATATTGGCGAAGCTGTCAGAAATAAATGCCGAGACTGTGTGCGGCTGTAATAAATGCGAAAGGTGGGATACTGACGAATCGCGAATTTAAATTAATCTATGTTTATCTTTATTACCAAGTTAACAAACACATTGCTTTTACGACTGCTTAAGTTATTTGTATAAGTACAAAATAAAGTTTTATTTTATAATTACTATTTGACTTGTTTTTGTAATATATTGAGGGTGGGTCAACACTTATGGCCAGTAGTATATATACAAGCTGGTGCTGAAGACAAATTTTCGCTTATCACTATCATATATACAAAAACTCAATTTATACAAAATATTACCTTTTGGTTACCATTAACTCGGTTCTCAAGCATTAGGTATACATGTTTCACTTGCTGAACTCTTTTTTTCTTATAACAAATGTATTACTGTAATTTGGAACCTGCTGTAGCTTCTAAATCATTGTAAACTTATCAAATATCTTCTTTAAAATAGTGATTTTTTTCGAGAGCCAAAATTTTAATAAAATAAAAATGTAGAGGACTCTCTATCTCTATAACGACCTAATAAATTAGGGCAATTAACAAGTAACTGTGCAAAAGATTACATACACACAATTTACATATGCCAATAATTCGTGCAGAAATTTAAGCTTTGTCAATCGCAGACCGCAACTGCAGACTAATTAGTTTCGCCCTGGATTTGGTGGCAGTTGTGACCCTATTTTCCGAGCAGGAGACGTATTGGTATATCCGGTTACATCGCACTCAGCCATGAATAAAAATAGTGAACTATTTTCGAGGACCAAACGGCCTAATAAGAACGAAACTAATTAGTCTGGAGTTGCGGTCTGCGAAATAATAGTATAAGGAACCCATTAATACGAAGGAAAAAGCAAGGACACAAGAGGATGATGAACAAATTCCTAAAAATCGAGACGAGGAAGAACCTTGCAAAGAGAAGGCAGGAATACAGCAGGGTAGGAAATAACAAAGCACCCGGGGAAGATGAAATGAAGGTGGAATAAATGAAGTACGGAGCATATAAGTTATAAACAAACATAAGCGATTTCATTAAAGAAATTTAGAAGCAAAATAGCATGCGCATAGGATGGGGCACCGGAGTAATAGTGCCTATCTATAAAAAGGAGATAGACAAAGCTGCAGGAACTACAGGTTTGAATACACGATTGAATGAACAGGCAGAGAAAATCCTGGGTGATTACCAAAACTGCTTCGGATCCAACAGATCGACCATAAATGCTATGCTTACGATCGAGCAAATAATCCAAAAGATATGGGAGCATAACGGAAAAATACATCCAGCCTTCATTGATTTTAAGGGAGCCTTTGACACCGTCAACAAGAATGAAATGATAGTACCAATGAAATGGAATACCAGAAAAACTCAGGGCTCTGGTGAAAATGAATCGTAGGAGTACAAAAGCTAAAGTGAGATACAAGCGAACAACGACAGACCCATTCGAAGTAAACCAAGGAGTAAAAGAAGGAGACCCGCTATATCCAACAATATTCAATTCAGCTTTAGAAAGTACAGCGAAATTAGACAAAAAGAATATAATGGTTGATGGATTGCAAATAATAGCTTATGCAGATGATGTCGCAATAATTGGAAGTACGAAACTAGAAATGACAGTAGCCCTGGAACGACTGGACAGGAAACTACGAAAATTGGGTGAGACTAAAACAAAATGGGTGAAGATAGGGAGAACTGGGACCAATACGCGAGGACACCTGAAACACGGAACCACAAATTGGAGGAAGTTCATTCGTTCAACTACCTAGGCATAATAATAGAGAGGAATGGGAGAGGGAGGGTTAGACAAAGAATCGTAAAAGGAATACAAGCCTTTGAACGAAATAGGTCACTACTGAAGAGCAAAACACTAACGAAGAAAACCAAAATAAAGATTTACAAGACTTTAATAAGGCCAGTCATCACGTATGCAATGGAGACCACGGCAATCAGTAAAAAAGAAGAGGAAGACCTAAAGATAGCAGACAAAAACGTTTTAAGGGCAATATTGGGACCGCACGTTACAGAACAGGGAGTAATAAGACCGAAAATTAACAAAGAAACAGAGGATCAACTTGAAGGGGAAAATATCATAAGATACATTAACGCACAACGGCCCCAATGGGAAGGAAACCAACGTATATGATAAAAGAAAGCCCAATTATTTCCGATATGGGCCAGAGGTAGATCACGACGAAGGAAAAGATGGAGAAATGCCGTGGAGGAAAACGTAAAAGCGATGAACATAAGCGACTGGAGATCAAGAGCAAGAGACAGGAAAGAATGTAGGAAATAGCACAGGCCGCCGGTACGCATAACAAGTTGAAAGCACAGGGAACAAGAGGATTAGCTCACCTCATCACATAGAACTTCAAAAATGTCATAAGACTTTAGTTATAGCCCAAAGGGCTGACAGACTTGATGATCATGATGACATGGTCTGCGATTCACAGAGCTCAGTTTTCCTCAGCGATTATTGGCATATGCAAATTTTGCACACTGTGTAAGCTTTTGCACATTTCACTGCTAACTGCCCATCAACGCACCTAATTTATTAAGTCGTTATATAGAGAGTCCCCTACATTTTCTTTTTTAAATGTTCTGTTCTTGCGCTTAGCCTGTTACTAAATATAGGTACGTAACTAACTGGAGCCTCCCCATGGTGAAGGTTTGTGTTTTATACTCCTATATTAATTGTTATGGTATTATACTGCTGATAGTTTCAGATTTATCTTTGGTTCACATAAAATTTTGATTTGACTTGAAACTACGTACAGAGCCGAAGCTGTTTTATCCTAAAAATGTGCGCGTTTTCTGTATGAGATTTGATTTTTCATTCCATAACAACCCCAGTTAATAATAAATATGACGAACTCATCACTTTCATAATGATCTTTACCGTCCTGGCATGAAGAAATCATTAACATGTGCGGTAATTTCTCCAATCGTCGACGGAACGTGTATATTGATTACGTCTGGCCTTTCAACTAGGCGCAGTGTTAACAAGAAAAACCACAGGCACGGTCCCACCAATATCCCACGTAATTAAAGATGCATCCGAAAAGCGGTCGGCTCAATCAATCATCCGTCGAAATTTCTTCCGATGATTTTAGACATAGGTCGCGCAGATTCCCGTGGTGTAGCGTAGCGTGGCGTGGAAGTGAGGTAGCCGCTATCCCAGTGGGAGTTGAAAACCCCGTGGTGAAGTCCCGCTGCGACAGTGGCGACCCCTGCTGATGCGACATCGCATCGATCGTGCCCACGGGCACCTTACATACACACAAACGTACTCTCGTAAATACGTGTGCGTACGTTCAGATGTACGCACACCCTTTTAGCCACAAAATGGTCGACACATTCACAATATTTCTGCCCTCGAATTTTCCCTTTTTTCCATTCCCTTTATTGTCAAAACGGCACGTTTGTCGCTGTCAGGATTTTATCGTAAAAAGCTTACATTTCAGTGAATGATTTTTTGCGACGTGTTCTTATGTTTTCGAAATTGCTGAAAACGACAATAAATGACAGGTTCTTTAATCAGAAGAACATGAATTTAAAAAAAAAAAATAGGGAGAATTCAACAACTTTTTAAAAATGGCCTATATAAGAATGACGGGGAATAAATTAAGATCGTATTAGTACATGTTAGTTGCACCAAATGAAGATGAAACAGTAGCAAATAAGGAAGAATTCTGGGAGGAGTTGCATATTGTCATAGAAAAATGCAAAGACATTATAATAGTACCAGGAGGCATGAATGCAAGAGTGGTGAAAACGCACAATAAGGCGTAATCGGAAAAGAAGGCGATGCTAAAAGAAACGATAATGGAAGAAGATTATTAGAATACTGTACTATTAATAACCTGATCATACAAACACATTTTTTATAAACACAACGATGACCACAAATACTCCAGGGAGGATGTTGCTAATAAAAGCCCGTCAATAATTGAGTATATATTGATTAGCAGAGATAGAAGAAGGTTAATTAACGATGTTAGTAACGGAAAAAACATAGCTTCAAAATTAAACTTTTCTTATATGGCAGTTTTCTACCACAATTAGGTCAATTAAACCAGAGTGATTTTAATAATAGTTATATTCTCAGAAGGTTTACAAACGTTTTCGGACCACCTTCATCAGTGAAAATATAACTAGATAAATGTATAAACAAAAACTTGTGTTTTTATTCGGGAACTACCAACAAAATAACTAATGATTAGGATTCCTTCATATCCGTAAAGAAAAATTATATTATAAATAAATGATTTAATGTGGAAGTACATACATGCAAACTATGAAAACACCAAAAAAAAAATCTGATATCAAAAATTTTTTAGTGAAACCTTAACAACTTTGTTCAAGGACTAAGGGAAAATCCGAATCAAAAATATTAAAAAATTACAGATGCTATATATCAAGAAATCCTAGTGATTAGTTATTTTGTTAATAGTTCCGGAATGTAAAACAAATGTTTGTTTATACATTTATTTAGTTATATTTTCACTGATGAAGGTGTTCCGAAAACGTTTGTAAACGTTTTGAGAATATAACTATTATTTCGATCTCTCTTGTTTAATTAACGTAATTGTAGTGGAAAACTATCATATAAGATAAGTATAATTTAAAAGGTCACGAAATTATATATATATTTCAAAATAAAGAAAGGATACTAATGGAATGGTAATAAAACAAGTAGGTACGAAAGAAAGAAAATATCAGGACACAAATTGAGAGAGAAGGAAGTTGGCATAAAGTATAAACAAATCATGAAATAAGAAATAGAACAAACAGAAGAAGGAGAGCCTGAGCATAAGGAACATAGAAGAATGCTGGGAGAAATTTAAAAATAGCATATGAAAACTGCAAAAATAAACTGTAGACCAATACGAAGAAATTGAAATAAGAAACAGACACATTGGTGGACCGAAGAAATAAAGAAACAAAGAAATAAGAAGAAGTGTAAATGGCTAGAATATCTGCGAATAAAAGATGCAGGAAAGTACGAGGAATATAAAGAAGAGAGGAAGAAAACTAAAGATATAGTGCACGCCGCCAAAGCCAGGAACAAGCTGGGTGAGAGAACGGAAGACAATAAACAAGGAAACCAGAAATTGTTCTATATTGCTATAAAATCAATGAAAAAAAGAGGAGTATACAAACTGGAATAATCAAAAGACAAGGAAGTAGAGATTTTAACCGAAGGGATAAAAATAATGAATAGATGAACAAAATACTTCGAAGAGCTGCTAAATAAAAACGGTACCATAATAGAGAAGATGAAATAGAAATCAGAACAAATATAAAGGGAGATATGGTAGAAGCAATTGGACTGATGAAGAATGGCAAAGCCCCGGGACATGCTAAAATAACAACGGAAATGTTAAAAATGATGGTCGAAAAGGGCAGGAAACTATTCCTGAAAGTATTTAACAAATCATGGTAAGAAAAACAATACCCTGAGACAGGAAAGTGGGAGCAATAATACCGACCTCTAAAAAGGAGATCCAATAGATTTTAAAAATGACCGAGGAATAACACTACTAAGGAATGAAATGAAAGTTTGTGAACGGATATTAGAAAGAAGAATGCCAAAAATTACACAAAAAGCATTACATGAAGCACAAAGTGGATTCAGAAAAGGGAGAAGTGCACAAGACCACACATTCACACTGAAACAAATCATTCAGAAGACCAACGATAAGAAGGGATCACAAGCATGGAATTTAGAGATATGGAGAAACCCTTTGACCTAGTTAGAAAGGAAGAGATATGAATAAGCTTGAAAAATAGAGGATTTGGGGAACCATTAATAGCAGCAATAGAAAGCTTGTACAAGGATAATGTAAACTATGTGATAACAGAAACCAATTGTAGGCACTTTTATTCGGATTTCCAGATGCTGTTTTCACTCTCACTTCGCTTGGAATAGATTATAGTAACTCAAGATTAAATTTATATATACAATTGAATTAATAATAAAATGAATTTGTATTCCAAATTAGAGGATATATGAAATTCGGTGTACCGATGATATGGAGAGAGCCGCTCTGCCATTCGGTTGATTGTTACTTTTGCCTGAGCAAATCCACTGGTTTTGGAAAGAGTGCCAAATGGGTTTATGCGACAGTAGCATCTGCTTCGCATCCAGTTCCACATTCAAGTGAATTTCCTCATCCAAAGTGCCCCGATTCAACGATTGAATTTTTCGAATCATCACCACAGACAGACACAAGCACTGATAATGAATTTCAACAGGAGTCGCAATTAAAACATTTTACGCAGCCTGCACTGAATGATTTGGTGAGAGATCTCGTGCTGTCAAAGGAAAAAGCGGAGTTACTTACATCTCGCCTGAAGCAACGGAACTGTTTGGCTCCGGGAGTAAATGGAACATTTTACAGAAACCGTGATAAAGCTTACGCACAACATCTTAAGAAGGAAAACGACATATGCTACTGCAACGATATTCCTGCATTGTTTGAGCAACTCAGAGAGCCTTATGATCGAAATGAGTGGCGCTTGTTCATTGACGGTAGTAAGGAGAGTTTGAAAGCAGTCCTACTGCATATTGGAAATGAAAAACCTTCTCTCCCCATCGCTCATGCCATCAACACTAAAGAATCATACGCCACAATGGCCACTTTGCTAAAATACATTCAATATGAGCATCACAACTGGAAAATATGTTCCGATCTCAAAGTCGTCGGCATGTTGTGTGGAATGCAGGGTGGATATACAAAATATTGCTGCTTTCTTTGCCTCTGGGATAGTCGTGCTCGTGAACATCATCATAGAAGAAAAGACTGGCCAGAAAGGGAAAACGTCACAGTGGGCAAAGACAATATTAAATACGTTCCTCTTGTCAAAAAAGAAAATATAATCCTTCCAGCGTTGCACATTAAACTTGGCCTCATTAAAAATTTTGTGAAGGCCTTAGACAAGGAAGACCAAGCATTTTCCTATTTGAAAACCCTTTTCCCAAAGCTTTCTTTAGCAAAAATTAAGGAAGGCGTCTTCGATGGTCCACACATAAAGAAATTGGTAAAAAGCACAGATTTTCCAAAATATTTAACACCCGTTGAAAACGAGGCCTGGAATTCGTTTCAGCGGGTTGTTACCAATTTTCTTGGGAACAATAAAAGCCCTAACTACGAGGAAATTATTACCGATTTGCTGAAGAACTACAACAAGATGGGTACGAAATGCCATTATTTAATTTAATTCCTGGTTGTTTTCTATTGTATTGTTTTTACCATTTTATTTATTTCTTACAGGTGTAAATATGTCTCTAAAAATACATTTCTTGCATTCGCATTTGAATTTCTTTCCGGACATATCTTGGTGACGTAAGTGACGAACACGGCGAGAGATTTCACCAACAAATTAAGAGCATTGAGCGGCGCTATCAAGGATTTTGGGATGAAGCATATGTTGGGAGACTATGTATGGTTTCTCACTAGAGAAACGGATCCCAAAAGCAACCGAAGACAAAGCAAGAGCCACAACTATTTCTAACACACAAAAATGTCAAGAATGTACTGCAAGCGTTTAAACCCAATAAATTGTCAAAAAAATATTCGAAAAATATGGGATTTGGATTTATTCACTCAATTGCTTATAACTTTGTCATTTTTCGATCGGTTTTCTTCTGGTTGGTCTTAGTTCTTTCGTAAAAGTATCATCTTTACGTACATGAACAGAAACCAGACGTTTTTTTAACGATTTGTACTTTTCTGTCGGCACAGAATCACTGTAAAATATGATTTTTTTGAAAATGAAAATGAGTTTCTCAAGGTATACTTAATTTTATTTCTTTTCCTTATTTGTATTATATAAACTACTGGATAAAATTAACACACCATTATTGTAATCTGGTTTAAATCAAAGAGAAATGACATTTGTGATATTATTAATGTTCTTAAAAGTATGATTTGGACCTCTTCTAACATTCAATGTAATTGTTGTCAGGGTATCTTTTGTTTTAAAGGCACAACTGTCACGTTTTATTCAAAGTGATTTATTTTTGTGTTGAATAGGTCCATTATTGTCCACTTTAGATTATTTATTAAGTTTTCTTTTCGATATCACATTTACTACATCGGTATTCTTACAGTCATTACGAAGTTTTAAGAAATAAAAATGATTTGTGAAAGCACTACGGACAACCGCTGCACTAGAAGAGGAATACACCATGCGCCATGATCCTCATAGGTTAGAGAAATCGCATTCCGGCATAAGTCGATTGATCAAAAGAGACAGGATCTTACTCTCAAAGACCAGGTCAAGAGGGAAAACGCTGCACAAATGTATGGAATAACCGTTTTCTAAGACAATCAAGTGTAAAACAGGAGAATTACTAGCAATATGTTAAAAAATGAATTACTAACTCTTTGCAATGTTGCCATAAATTAACTACTGGAAGCCGTAATTGAACAATGAACAAATATTTCTACAGAAATTATTGGTAATTTAATCTGTAACATGCCAAGACTTGTAAATGCAGTAACTAGAAGTAAAGGAGAACATAGTCGATATTGAGGTTGCATTGGAAACAATGTTGTTATTTATGTAATGTAAATGGATTCATATCACTTCAACTTAAGAATGCACTATCTGGCGTGAATATGTTTTGTCACAGTTTCTTTTTTTTTCGAGTACTTATATAGTTTAAACACAAATCTCATGGCTTTTAAGAAAAACGGTTAGAGAAAGCTCCAAAACATCCCAGGAAATTGCCACAAGAATTTCTAGTTGTCGGTTTACTGCTACGTCATCTTCCTGCGACTCCAAAATTGGAAAAGACGAATACCGGTGTAGCCAATACAATTATTGACCGCGACAAATTCAAACCACTTATTATGTAAGTATATACACGTTGCAGCTTGCAAAGAGCGCGCATGATCCATTTCTTAATCGAATCATTACGTATGGAAAATTAATGTCACGTAATAGCCGTAAGCGATCTGCTTGATAACTCAATGAGAATGAACCACCAAAATATGATCAAAATTCATCCCCGACCTATGAAAAGTATTGATTAGAACATGGAAAAATATACACCATGGAATTGATTATTCGTTTTTGTCGTTTGATATAATCAATACCTACAGTAGATATAAATTACTGCTAATACATCCAAAGAACGCATAAAAAGTTAATTATTCAATAGCTGTTATTCATGAACCTACGATGGGCCTATACCCTTGTGCGGTAACACACGACCGCTTGCACCCAATTGCAACCGCTTAAGCCAGTGGCGATTTTTCTGTAGGCCATTGATATTGAAATGTAGCGTTATTCCCAATAAATGACACCGTAGCACGTACCAATATTTTTAAATAAATGAGAATACAAAATTTTTTGGAAAGTTTTTATAGCAAAGGGTAAGTTTTATCCCAAAACTATTCTTGTGGATCTAGATTTGCCATTCCAACTTTAACTAGTACGAGTAGCTAAATGACTGGAAAGTAGTGAAATCAATAAGATTAGATAAGATTAACGAACAGATTGTACATTTACATATATCTAATTCCTCTTCTTTCATGGACGCCATCTCCATCTTCAAATTTGCTCTACTCGAGTCCAAATTCGGAATATATGCGATAAAGAATTGTCACCGCATGCCAATTATCAAGCTTTGTGTTACATTGTTAGTAACCGTTAGAAATCTGAGTTTGGATCTACAATAAAACCAATACGTATTGTAGTATCGTCCCAATTACTTAGAAATAAATGTGTTGGCTTTATTAATTTATTAAATATAAATTTATAAGTTGTTACTAGTCGCCCCCTTCCCTCCCAATTCCCAACATGGAAAAAGGCCAGATGGGGGCGATATCGGACCCGTTGAGAAAAACAAATTTAAAGCAATACATACATACATATGTACGTCCTATAGTTCTAATCTTTTATCATTTTATTAGGTTTTCCGCTTTAACCAATAATGTTTTCGGCACAAATGTATCGGGCTTTATAGAGTAAGCAACAGTTGTGTAAGAAATGAATAGTTAAACTTTATCATCCTCAGCACAAAAACTTCTGAACATGATGTTTACATAAAAATTGCTATTATAAAAGTTGACTATTTTTAATCTCTTTCAAAACATTTGTTTCTCTAAGTTTTTAAGAGTGCATATTTATTTGAAAAGCGTTATTAGAGAAGTTTCCTACGTACAGCGATTTAGAAAGTGCTCAAACAAAATGGTATTTACGAAGCGTGGAACTCTAATCAATTAGTCTCTTCATTATGGGCAACTACTTTAGTGTCAAGCGAGAGAATTAAATAACTTGTTTTCAATAAACACGAGCAAGAAGAAACAAGACGTTTAACGATAACTACCCGAACAAAAGTTCAAATAGTAATGATTATCTCTAAAGGCTAAGGATGCATATACAGTGCTGTGCAAAACAAAAGCAACAAATTTAATCAAAACGAAATCGTTGTTATATTTCTGAAATTTGCAAAAATGCGATACACAAATGTTAAATATTGGTATGCACTCTAATTAAAATGTATTTCATTTATTAACACATAGTCAATTACATTGAGTAAAATAACAAGAAACAAGTCTACAGTCCATTATGACGTGTGAAAAACAAAAGCACCAAATTAATATTTGGTATAGGAACCTTTATTTCCATAATTTCTGCACATCTGCGAGGGACTCATACTATTCAATTATTAATAGCAGATTCAACGATATTGTTCCATTCCTTGTTTAGGATTTGGAACAGATCTTCTTTGTTCCGTGGAGCCATACGTTTACCTTTCCTGCGTCGAACGGTACCCATACCGTCGGAATTCTACAAAATTAATTTTGTATCGTCGCTGAATGGAAACCGTTTTCCACTTTTCTACTGTTCAATTCAAATGTGTTCTATAGAAATCTAGTCTAAAAGATAGAGGTAAACAAGGTTTTATCAAAATTTTAATCATTAAATGGAAAATTTAGGTAACACCTGTTCTGTA
Organism: Chrysina gloriosa; assembly: GCA_038088585.1. Lineage (NCBI taxonomy): Eukaryota > Metazoa > Arthropoda > Insecta > Coleoptera > Scarabaeidae > Chrysina > Chrysina gloriosa. The sequence continues at coordinate 28,958,034 of CM076088.1, read as the reverse complement.
GGTGTTTTTCGTAAGCAGCGGCTTTTTCGCTACTCTGTAACTTAAATCGTGTTCAGTAGCTCGTCTACGAACTGTACTGTTATGAACATTTAAGTCAAGAGAACCACAGTAGAAGTAGGAACGCGTTTTAACTATCGCAGTATTTTTCGCGCACCGTTTTAAAGCGTGTAAACACATTCTATATTTAAAACGAACTAACGTCCGATTTGCTTTAAAAAGTGCTTAAAGACAACTGCTGCATACGTGAAATACCGTTATCTCCTGCAACACAGGTCGCCTATTGTCTTCAAACACTTCGTTGCTTTTATTTTGCACACTTAAAATTTGAATATATTTTGTTTTTGTAATTTGTGTACTTTAGAATTTCGACGTCGATAATGTTACAGTGCCTAACTTATTTTTAAAAGTACTAGCGTACATATACTTGTGTATATAATTTCTTAAGTTTATTTTTCCTATTTAAGAATTGCAACTTATATTGTATGATCATTTTATTGCTTTTGTTTTGCAGAGTACTGTATACGTTCGGTTTTTACGTGACAAGTCGTTAATTATTAGATGTTACGCCTACAAGCCCACATTTTCCGTATCAGTAATGTCATTTCTTAAGACTAAGTTTATTGACGTGACGTGACAAGTCCTAAGTTATTCGTATCAGTAAGGTCACATAACTAGAGTTTGGTAGATACATCTACCCACAATAGCCATGTCGTTTGTGCGGTTTGTAACATTGCAAAAGAAGCAAAAAACCACCAACATCCTGTAAAATGGCTATATGACTGTGGACTACAGTGCTTTGGATAGAATTAGCGGAGTACAAAAAAATTTCAACAAATAAAAAGAATCCTCACAATACTCTAACTAACAAAAGTCTGGATCTATATGACTTTTGGATTAAAGTTAAAATAGTTTTTAGGCTTACCGCTCCAAGTCGGATACGTATTTCGACCACAAAATTGTCATCGTCAATTGAGAGAAGACAAAGGAAACTTGTCGTGAACGCAATGAGTTTGCTTTGTGTGTCACTTATTGAAAGATGTAATTGGGATTATTTCTTCGAAGTCTCTGAGAGTAGAGGTTTAATTAATTAAACGCACTAGTACATGAAGTAACGTTTCGATATTTATTATATATCAGACTAAAAATTACAAATTAAAACAATCAAAAAATCGTCACAGTAACATCATACCTGATGTCTGAGTTAACTTTTCAAAAACATATATACTAAGGCCCATTTAACTTGATTGTTGTAAGTTTGAAAATTTTTAAAATTCATTAAGGCCGGGGTATCACAAGTATAAGACAATGTAGTAAGGTTGTCCCTGGTCTCTGTTTAGGGATCACAGTGTACTGAAATACCCAAACATATGTGAGGCGGAGGCGAAAATTTCAAAGATTTGACAATATTTCCTGGAAGGGACACAAAAGGACAGAAAGGGGAACGATTTGTATGAAAAAATGTAGGAAGAAACTACTTTTTTAATTTTTTATTAGGTCTAACACCGCGATATAGGCATTAGACAAGCCAGATATGTCCTGTCTAAAGTTGCCCGCATCTGTTGTCTCTTTTAAGTAGATTGATTCGAGTACTAATATTTTGTGCCAATTTTTTCCCTATCCAATTATTCGTGTTTGCGGTGTGTGTGCACAAGGCTGTCATGTTTGATTTTTTATTCCAAGTAAGGTATTTCTACAATCCAAATTGTAATTCTGAATTTGTGTTTTTAGGTACTGTTTTGTCTGTGCCACATAGATTGCGTCATACATTTGGCAATCTAATTTAATTAGATTGCTTTGTAATGACATTGGTATTTTGTTTTTAAGGCGGTGAAGGGGGTAGCTCTCGTAAGAAATAATCCTAATTAATTCCACACCGGACAAGAAACTAATATCATTTATTGAAGATATAACGACTATTCGGGTGAATTATATTATTTGAGACCAAAATAAATTATTACTGAGATTTTCAACAGTGTGCAGCATTGAAAACTGGATCTTATGTAATAATTAAAACGCTTGTTTTATTTTTTCGTATTGCCAGCAAAAATTATCACCATTGCCGCGAAAAGTAACTATTGAAAGAAAGAATTATGGTCAGTGCTTGTGAGAAAGAATTGAGAGAGGTCTCAACTTCTGGATGACAACGCACGCCCTCTTTTTATTACTTCAGTAAGGAAAGAATTTCAATAATCTACCGCCGTTGTGGATTCTCAAATTTCAATTTGTATTGAATTGGTAGCAATTTGTATCCACGAAAATCCTTGACAAAACAGTACGTAGGTACTTAAAAGCTCATGTCGATGGAATAACCGGATGAAATACAGTAAAACGTAGCTGACGGGTCCGAAGGTTTTGGTACGTTTTATCGGAAGTACGTTATAAAAATAGAAGTGAACACTCAGGTGAAGTATGTATTTACATTCGTGTTTATAAACCAATACAAGCTCCTATAAGTAGACAATTTTATTATTCAATGACAACTTAGCATTGAATAATAGAATTCGGAGGATTGACAGCGTCAGTTCGATTTACACTACTTGATGATAATTAGAGTTTGTTCAAAAGGTGGATGAGGTGTTACAGGCAAATGTATGGGTGAAAAGTATTTCATCCATTCATTTGCCTGTTGCAAATTCACGTCTATGGTTCACCGTGAACTTTGCATTAATGTCATATCGTTTTTTTAATCTGTTTAACCACCCCGAAGTGCATTGAAACACACCGTTAAATAACTTCGCCAGCTTTTCAGCTCTCGTTTGCAGAACTGAACCGCTAATCGAAACGTTATTAACACTTCGTCACAGCGTCCTGTCGAATGGATTTTGTCAGTTTCTTTGTACCACTTATGTTGTCGATGCTGGCGAAAGCTGCTAGAATTTTTTCTTTATTTTTCAAAATGGTAGAAACAGCTGTTTTTTTTTCAAGGATTTTTTGCTACAAATTTCAAACTATTGTGAACCATTTTCACGGCTTTAATAATATCCACTTTTTCTTGAATACCTAAGCCCTTGCGGCGCAATTTATTATTATTATCGACGAACTCTTTTTAAGAAAAAACACGCGTAATTGTCTGTGAATAAAATCTAATACTGACATCATCATAACTTGACGCTTCGGTTGTGAATTTACAAAACCCGAGGAATCTCGGTAGAATGTTTCATCATTCGGAGAACGAATAATCCGCGCGACTACTCCCTGGATTATAAGTACTTTATAAATGAGTACTTTATATGAGAAAAATACATTATTACATAATGGAACTTAGCCAGGACCGTTGAATTAAGTACGCTATAGCCGAAAGTATGCTATAACCGTGTACGTTATAACCGAGTTATACTATATGTTAGTTTTTCATGAAAACATCCGCTATTTCGTGTGGTGCACGTTGAATGATGCTTGGAGAAACACAGAAATCACAAGATTCGTTCGTATTTAGGTACTGGAACCTAACAAACACAAGAACTGGTCAAATGTAGGTAACACACCTATGCTATGGCAAGCGGAACGACACATAGTATTTCTTTCACAACTCGTTGAAGACCTCCTAATGTAAACGGCGAGAAGACAAAACACTAAAGCACACGTACGCATTATTCTCCCTTTAATAATAACCTATCAACGCGCTTTTAAAATCATTTACAATGAAAAATAACATCAAACTCCCACTAAAGCAGTAACGAAAAAAAGGAGGAAAAGATAAAAGGGAGAAATGTCTTAAACACACACTAGTAACGTCCAAACGAACTCCGTTAATAACACGTTACAGATTTTATGTGGACCGTTTTTAAGGTTAGATACGTATCGAAGCGCGCGCGGACGTGGCATTCTGGGAAGTTGGTGCGTGGCGAACGAAGACGGAGAATATTTTTGACGTTTACGTAGTCGCAATGATCAACAACGGGGCCGTGACCACCCTCGCTAGGTCAGCCGAAGTGTGTATAATTTGAAACGATTGACCTGTGATTAGGCGGTCAAGACGGTCGGCGCCGGTATACACCTAAGTGTCTATTTATTAGGCTAATCACAGGGTGCCGTGATATCTCCGAACGTTGCGGCGTGCTTTGGAGGGGCGGGGCGTCGGGCGTAACCACGGGACCACGCCCATGCCTCACGACCTCAGATCACCAGATTAGAACCTACATGTATGTCTCAGTTACGACGACGTCCTCGACCGTCTTTATGCAAATTGGTGGTGCAAGTTTAACCACCCGATAAACCTGAAAGAGGAGACCGTCGCTTCCACCCTTCCCTTTTTTGTTCGCGACCTGCCGTCAATATTGCCTCTCGCTAGAAAATGAATGAAGAGAGAAGCACACAGCTTATTTGTTCTCATTTACGCCGGGGAAGATATATGTCTATATACAGCTTCTATCTCGAAAATGTCGAAGTTCATGTCTCAAAATGAAGATTACATAATTACTCGGTAGTTTGAAATCGTGCATTCAAACTGCAATTTATAATTAGCGGAAGGAATTTACACATAGTTATATGTCTGTATACGAGGGATAAGCTGAATTTATTGAGAACTAGCGGATACCCGGCATGTGCTACTGCGCTAAAAAAGAAATACACTTTGTTCTTTTGTTGGAAAAAACGGAAATTGAATTTCTTTATTAACTTTTTATTATAATGCTAGCTCATAAATAATATTTTGAGTTTTTTCGGTAGGTGTGTAAACCTAAAGATTTTTCGGCGTTTCAACTCTGGAGCAAGCAACATATAATTGGCCATACGAAAAACAGTTCAAACCAGCAGCACTTAGCGATTGGCATTGAGCCTTGTTGATGGTTATGACGACAGCCAGACGCACTGGAAACTAATCGCTTTAAATCGAAGGACAAATCGGTTGAAATTATTGCAATTCGTGTTATCAGCACATCTTCTCCTTTACATTTGCCGCTGATGATTGTGGCTTCGCGTAAATTCGGCGATAGTTTTTTAACAGCAAGTCTTGTTCCGTTGCACAATTTCGGTGGATAAGGCGAATAAGTTTTATAAAACAGTTAAGCGGCAACTTATTGAACGCAGAAATGCCGGGGAAACACATCTTGCTCTAAAATATGTTAACAATATTCCTACTATCGTAAAGACTCATTCCTCGGGAAACTAAATAAGTCCAACAGATGTAATTCTTCTCTTCGACTGATTTACCAGAATGTGCGCGGAATAAGATCAAAACTTGATAGCGTTCGTGCGGTGGCTGACATAATTGATGCTGAGATTATCTTTTTACCGAAACATGGCTTTCTAGTGATGTAAATGATTCAGAGATTCTTCCCAGAACTTACTCAATTTTTAGAACTGATAGAAACTTTGCGACGTTGGTCGCTCTACGGGTGGTGGAGTGCTTACTGCTGTAGTCGACTCAGTTATTACTGTGCCTATAAATTTGCCCAATATTTCAGCTTTAGTGCCACTCATTGATTGTACATATTTTCGATGTACACACGCTTCGCAAACTTTTACTGTCGTGAACATTTATGTTCCCCGAATATCTCAAATGAATATTATGAAATCTTCTTTGATGCACTGGCATTCCAACTACTAGGGAAGAAAGTTCTCATACTAGGTGATTTCAATTGTCCAACATTCAATTCTCCTAATGCTAATGATAGAAAGTACCTTGCTGTACTTAACTTCATCTCCACCCTTAATTTGCTTCAGTACAATAACGTCAACAATGCAAAAGGAAGACTACTTGATTTAATCTTCAGCAACCTTAATTGCGATATTACTGTCACTCATGATTTAAACCCAACGGTGGCGGAGGATATACATCATCCAGCCCTTTATGTTCGTCTTGATTTTTGTGAGCCCACCCTGATCCCGACTTTACCATCAAATAACAACTATAGATACAATTTTCGTAATGCTGATTCTTCTAAACTTTACACTGATATGCTATCTATCGACTGGTCTTTTCTAGATGTTTATTCTGACGTAAATGCTGCCGTAGCAGCCTTTTATGATAAACTATATACAATCGTAGATCGCTCTGTTGGGAAAATAAAATCGTGCAGATCAACGTTTCCGCCATGGTATAACATGTACATTAAGGAACTTTTACGGCTTAAAGAACATTATTTTAATAAATGGAAACAAACTAAGTCGGAAATTTTTCATCAGGAGTTCTGTAGATTACGCACTATAGTTAAACGGGAAGTTTCAGATGCTTACAGGAATTACCAATCCTATATTGAGACTACAGTCATTGGTGATCCACCAACGTTTTGGAAGTTTATGGCAGACTGGAGGAAGACATCTAGGATTCCTGGCTGCATGAAATATCACGACCGCGAAATGACTAATCCACTGGAGATTGTAAATGCGTTTGCTAACTTTTTCTCCGTTCCTCGTGGGCGCCCCACTAACAATATTACACCAGCGCACATTGACACACCTTGTATATCTATCAGTCCGTTCTTATCCAATGAAGTACTGCAAAGCCTTAGAAAGATCAAAGCGAACTCTACGTCTGGTCATGATGAACTGCCTGGTTTTTTGTGAAGGATTGTGCGTCTATTCTCTGTGAACCACTTACATTGATCTTTAATTTGATTATTAAAACAAGTTTATTCCCTGATCAATGGAAGATTACTAGAGTAGTACCTGTGTTTAAAAAAGGGAATAAGTGTGATGTATTGAACTATCGTCCCATTAACATCATCTGTCATTTTGCTAAGGTTTTCGAAAGTGTGCTTAACCAACAAATCTTTTACAAGTGTAAACCAATATTAGCGTTGCAACAACATGGTTTCATCACGGGCAGATCAACAATCACCAACTTGGCAGAAATAACCCAGTACGTTAGTGAAGCTCTGGATGATCGAATACAAGTAGACGTTATCTATACAGATTTTACTAAGGCCTTCGACTCTGTAGATCATGCATTGCTCATAGCGAAGTTGGATGCTTTCGGTTTTTCGGCGGATCTACTGCGGCTTATATCCTCCTACTTATACCAACGACGGAATTTTGTCTGTTACAATGGTTATTATTGTGGACAATATATTCCTGCATCGGGCGTCCCTCAGGGATCGAACCTGGGACCATTACTATTTATTATTTTTATTAATGACATTATCAAAACACTAGATTGTAGAGTACTTGCCTATGCAGATGATCTTAAAATTTATACTAAAGTTACATCATTGAATGATTGTAGACACCTGCATGTTAGTCTTCAACTGATTGGTGAATGGTACGTGGTTAATGGAATAGACTTGAATGTTAATAAGTGCGCGGTAGTTACTTATACGAGAAATTCAAACCCATTCCAATTCCAGTATTCTATGAATAGCGAGATTATTCCAAGATTGGATACAATTAAAGACTTGGGCATCCTATTTGACTCAACATTGAGTTTCTCAGATCACATTTTAGACACGTGTTCTACTGCTACCAAATCCTTGGGTTTTATCATGAGATCATGCAGACAATTCAATAATCCTCTGGCAATTAAATCACTTTACTATGCTTTTGTAAGAAATAAGTTAGAGTATGGTTCCTTAATATGGTATCCGCACTATGTTTATCTGCAATTATCTCTTGAAAGAGTTCAAAAGCGATTTTTAAAGTACCTTTCCTTTAAGGAAGATGGTTTTTATCCAGATAGAAACACTGACTACACTATTCTCCTCAGCAGACACGGCTTTGACACCCTAGGCAGTAGAAGAAAACAGTGTAGTGCCAAGTTCCTTTTAAACTTAGTTAAATCTACAATAGATTCTCCTTCTCTACTGTCGCAGGTAAATATTCATGTTCCAGCATGCCCTACACGTTTGGCTAATACCTTTGCTGGTCCAAGAGCGAGAACTAATGTGTTAGTAAAGGCCCCGTTATCCCACATGATGTTTAATGCAAATTCATATTTCGCTGACCCGTTCCTATTATAACCTTTTGTTTCTCGTTTATCGTTAGCAGCTCCGCGTGTCTCTTTAAATTTGTCGTCTTCCAAATATGTCTTTGATTTAAGTTTTGCGATTGAAATTTTAATTTTTTTGTTTTGTGTTATATTAGTTATAGTTTTGATATATAAATATTTAAATACTGCACTCTAATGTATATATTGTCCTGTAATTGGAATTTCTTCTGTTGGACAATAAAGAATATTATTATTATTATTATTATTATTATTATTATTAATAAGCATCAACGGTGAACCAACTTTTAAAGTTAAGATGTGTGGTGGCGTTCCAGATGGTTACAAGGAGTTAGGAAACCCTATTGGACAGTTGACAGCTTGTTCCTCATCTATAACTGTGTCAATGGAATTGTACGTGAGAAATTCACCGGGTAGCTTCAATTAAATTTGATAGTTTATTTTGTTGGCATCATCATTCTTCGGAGCCAAAATTGCTCGTTTTTACTGTCTATGAGATTTTTAATATTTTCTAATTCGATTATTTGACATGATCGACGCGATAACCACAAATGATAAAACCTTCTGATGAGAATGACAGATGTGTTTTTGTGTTGAGAGTCTGTATTCGGAAAAATTTTTGTATGGGGAAAGTCGAAAATCGACTTCATGAATGGACCGAATGTGCCTAATGCATTGTTTTAGTGGTCTAAAATCATCTTCGCATTATTGTCTTTCTAATGAAACCGGTTTGGGGCACATCGGTTGGATGGTTTCAAAGTATATAACGGACATAGGTAGAAAAATTTTTGTATTTTATATATATAGATAAGAAAATCTAGTAGATTGTGAATGGCAAGAAAACACCTTTAAGAGCATGGCCAGGTACCCAGATACCTATATGGAAATAGTATTGGAAACTAACATTTTTGGTCGAAAATATGTGTAGAATCACGGAAAATAAATCTGAGATTTACAATACACGATCATTTCTAGGAAAGTTTTAATCTAGTGTTAGCGCCCTAGGTTATGCAACGTATTATTGTTAAGATATGCAAGTTTGAAATGTAGCGTTCATATTGCTCTAGAGGTACCAATGTGAAACAAAAAACGTATATTATGTTGGTGATTTCCCTTATAGGAAAGATACACAAGTTATAATTTTTCATGTGTATTTTTTAGTCCATCTTAGCTTCTGACCGAGTCAAGGTAACATTTCAAGTAAAATTTTTTGTAAACAAAATGCATTCTAATGCAAGAGTTCGTTCTAAAAGATTTACTTTGAGAGCTATAAGATATTATGTGAATATGAAAGTAGTGAAGAAGATATAGTACATTTTGAAAGTGACGAAGAATATATTCCACAATTAAAAGAGATAGAAGCTTCAGATACTGAACTAATACACTATATATATAATACTAATTATAACTCAGCTACTTATTTTTTAAAAGTAAAATAAAATGAAATCAACCAGAGATCACTTTCGAATCATAATTTACTATGATTTGACTTTAGATTCAGTTTTTAGTGAACAAGCACCTTCCTTTGCTACAATTTGCCTATGGTATACCTAAAGAATTTGAAGGCGAAAGGAATTTCAGAGTCAAAGAGGAGCAGGGCATCCTCCTACGGCTGTTAACGACAAAAATATTGCTGCTGTTAAAAAAATAACTGAAGAGGACAAGAAAGCCACTTATGCGGTAATAAAGAAACTGAAGATTGGATCATCAGCCGTTAAAATAATCATACACGATCACCTGTATTTAAAGAAAGTGGTAAATCGTTTTGTGCTGCATCAGCTTTCTGACTTCCAAAAATCAGAGAGCGTGAGAACTTGCCATGAAACTTTAAGTTTATTAAATAATGGCGGCCACCAATTTTTTCCATTATAGTGACAGGTGATGAAACTTATATTCCCTTTTTCGACCTTCCTACTCGTCAAGAAAGTCGCGTATGGATTCACAAAGATGCGGAAACTCCTATACAATGACTAAGAAGCAGCGAGTTATGAAAAAGGTTATGTATGTGGTATTCTTCAGAAGTACGGGCTTAGTAAATGCAATTAAACTAGATGGACAAAAGAAAGTTACAGCTAAGTGGTACACTGAAAAGTGTTTGCCTGAATTGTGTAATAGAGTTCCAGACAAGGGAATTATACTCCACCATGACTGCATCGTCCCATACGGCAGTTTGAACTCTCCAGTTTTTGGCTGAAAAAGATATAAAAGTAATAGAACCTCTTGCAATCGCAAACTGAAGTTTATATATTATATTTACATATCGGCAGCGGCTGTTGCTAATGTGCAAAGATAGCATTAATTCGTATATTCGTATATGATCGTATATCGGGGGTATCTATCAAACTGCATTGCCAACCAATACTATCTTTGCTGCAGCTGCCAATGTACAGCATGATCAGTTACCGCTGTTTATGACTTAAACTTGTCGATGAAGGCATTTTGAGGTTTTGGAAGTTCGTGACTAGTGCTTTCCGTCAGTGCATTGGACGATTTTCTGTACAGTTCAGTTTTATTATCTTCCATATATGGGAAGAGCGCGAGTATCACGTATCACTCAGCAGTGATAGCCAGATACCGATCTCAGTCTCAGGTTCGAATCTAGGTTGGTACGGGTTATTATAACCAGGATTTTACTTCCGGTGGATAGCAGTCGTATTGCTGATCTAAGTAGGTACCTCTTTAGCTGGAAGACGAAGAGAAAAGAAAAAGAACTAGCTGCTCCGATTCAATTAGCAGAGTATACTGAACTACATACCCCGAAATCTTAGTGAATAATAATGCCATATTAGTTTTGATATAAACTTCGGATGTCGGATTCGACTTTTGGTCAAGCCGGTCGGGATAATCTCGATTTATTTTGAAGGATGGTGACTTGTGCTGCTAGCTTAGACTTGCCTAGCACATTAAAGTGTTGAAGTGGTGTTTTGTTTACACATTCATGGCCGAATCTAACACGGAATTCGACGACCCTGCGTTGTTTCGACAATACATATTGTAGTTACTCTAAAACGTCACTTTGCATGCCCAAATTTGTTTTAATCAATTTTTTTCTCATTGACTTATACAATATTCTAAATAAATTTGACGCATTAGTTATGACAAACCATGTATACTAAACTTGATGTATTACGATTAGGCAATATCAACTATGTTCCAAGTAGCATTACTTTTGATTTCTATGAACTAGTACATATGCAAAGAGAGGGATCAGCATCCTAATATTTTTGAGCCTGTTGACTACAAACTCGAAGGTTATGGGTTTGATCTCCATGCTCACCATAATAGCGTTGAGGGATATTCTTATTCTTCTTTTCACAAGTCTACAACTAGTCTATTATGCTTTTCCATGATCTCGGTAGAATATGCCCTGTTCATTTCCATTTCTTTTTGCCGATTGTCTCTTTTCTGGTGATTTTAGTAATTAGGGGTGCTTAAAGACTTATGTAATTAGGAATTTCATTTTACTTATTTTGGACAAGAGACTGTCTAAGAGGATATTAAAATAATTAGAAGAGGACCTATGTACGCAAGGATCTATTAATTTCAATCTGTAAATCAAAATGGGGAGAAGTGTTAGCCAAAGTTTACGTATGATTTGTTTTCTTCGTGATTTTCCAATCAAGGACGACAACTTAGTCTTCTAAGCCCGTGTTCATAATTGTTGACACTAGGGTGGTAAGACCGCTGCTAAATACCACTATCTGAAGGCTGCGATCCTGAACGAGATATTTTACTTTTATAGGATATCGTCCATCAAAAGGAAACAAAGTTGGTAAATAAAGAAGATTTTAGCACTTATCTAGAATTAGAATCTGACAACTAAATTTCTGTTGAATCAATTGAAAACCACGGAGACGATTCCTTCCTACTGACTCCTGAGGTCGAGTAATGTGGTTGCTACATTTTGTACCCTTGATTTATTTCTGTTGGACTAGTTTTTATATTTTGTTTGGGTTAGCTCGTGTTTTGTTGCATATGCTAAGATATATCGTAGGTACTGTAGTTCAATTTCATCGTCATATACGAGCGCCTTTCACAGTTTATTTCTCTACGTTCTTGTAAATATTTTTATTACTGTATATATATATATATATATATATCAATGCCTAGGTACTGGAAATCAATTACTTATACGGTATCTAACGTATGTTAAGAGTATATGTAATTGTGTTCATAATTTCCATTCTCATACTGTCTTGGTGTACTACTGAAGTATTTAGCGCAAGGAATAGCAATATGGCCTATAGTCTTAACAATCCTCCAACGAAGCAAGTAATTATTAACAGTTATTTTCATACACACATATCTACCAAAGTTATAAATTATCTTCCCATTGATAGCTTGACGCCATTTACTATTTTATTACATTACTTCCCAAGAGAAACGTCTTTCTAATAGTGTCCATTGGTACGTGCCCTTATGTTATAAGAAGTCCAATTGTATGGCAAAATTGCAAAATTTCGAAAGCATAAACTAGCAGGAAGTAATTGAATTTAACGATTGGCAGACGCCAATTATTAGTTTTTTACATCACCGTATTTTACTCGTATCCGTAAGTTGTTGGTAGTATCTTTATTGATTTCGAGACAGTGGGCGAAAGCCAACATCATCATCAACGGGCAAAGTTAGTTAGGCGACACAGAAAATCAATCAATCGTGATGTGAAACGACGGCTGCAGCTCGATCTGTAAATAACCTGAGGCTTCAATAATACGTTACACAGTGCTGATGCAAGATCTTTAACAAATACCATCCCCTTTCGCACACTTAAATATACACAATGAAGCAAATGCATCGGACTTATCATATATTTAGAACTTACATATTATAGGTGTGTGTATTTAACCAAACGAATTAAAAACACTGGAATCAAATTATGACTGTTTAAAAAATGGGAAATACTATTATTTCCGTTTCTGTTTTTCCGATTGCGCTGCTTCCATTTCTCGCTTCTTTTCTATAATCTTCATTAATTTAGCTTTCCTTTTACCCAAAGGAGTTTTGCTGTACCATTTGATAAACTTTTTGTATTCTTTATCAGAGACAGGACCTTCTTTCCACGATATCATTAAATTGTAGATTTCGATTTGGGTAAGAGGGTTGTAAGCCAACTGTATAATGCGTCTAGGTTGCATGAGTGTATCCACAAACGTTTTTAGTTGCCCTAGTGGATAATTAACGGCCAACCTTGCTAAGCTGGAAATTTGAATGTTTCTATCTACCGCATGGTATCCCATTAATAGTTCGTATAAATACATATAAGCACTTCCGTAATCTGTACGTGGTATAAGAATCACCTGAGAAGATATTAAGAATATGATCAGATTTCAGATTGCCTGTGATCGTTCTAATGCTTAGTCAAAGAAATATTAACATTAAAGTTAGGGCATGTTTGGAGGTAATAAGTATACATAAATCCACTCTTTACTCTTACCACGTCGAAAAACTCTAAATGCGAATTATGCCAACTAAGTTGCCCTTAGTGAACAGAAATACAAAAAGACAAGTGTGTCATTTATAAAGTTAGTTAACTGACCTGACACTGATAGGGTCTATTGTCAGTTAGCGATGCAGTTTTCTCTAAGAGCTGTCAGCCAAAGTTCACGAGTGACTCTTTGTTTCCTTTGTGTTTCTTCCACCGACAATAACTATTCAAGCTGTGTTGCCGTTTTCTATAATTTTGTCACAACTCAATGTTACTATTTTCTGCATTTCTTTAACTTTTCATTTCTCAACTGTTCCTTTTTTATGGAAACAAATATGAATCTCGAGAACTATTATGAAAAGTAATGAAAGGTTATGATTCAGATTAAACTCAAATTAAATGTATATATATATATATATATATATATATATATATATATATATATTTCGTGACCTTTTTATACTTATCTTATATGATAGATCTCTACCACTAATAGGTCAATAAAACAAGGCTGGTTTGAACGATAGTTATATTTTCAGAACGTTTACAAACGTTTTCGGAATACCTTCTTCAGTGAAAATATAACTAGATAAATATATAAACAAACATTTGTTTTTTATTTGGGAACTATCAACAAAATGACTAATGACTAGGATTTCTTGATATAGAGGATGTGTAACCAACTTTTATATATATATAAATTATAAAAACTAAATTAATGTGTAAACATACATGCAAATTAAGTAAAACCTTATATCAAAAAATCTTTGTCGAAACCTTAACAATTCTGTTCAAGGACTAGGGAAAACCCAAATTTAAAAACCTAGCCAAATATTTCCTTCTTAAGAAATGCAAATGCATTTTAACAAATTGCTATATACAAAACTTAAATTTTGAATATCGGTTCTGAAATTAATAGTTTTAGTGTCTTTTTGTATATTTATCATTTCATATATTAGTCTTTTTTGTAATTATTCTCTGTTTTTAATATAATTGTGTTTTCAAAATCAAAGTAATGCCCAAGATCTTTGTAATGCTTTGTTACAGCGGTCATTGCACCAAAATCATTATTTAAAGAATACTTATGGCTATACAACCTTTTCTTTAAATATTGTTTCGTCTGACCGATGTAACAACCATCACAGTCTTTACAGTTTATTTTATAAACTACATTACTTTGATTTTGTTTAATTATTTTAGATTTAGTATTAGTAAAAAGAGATCTGTTACTATAATTTGGAATGAAAGTAATGTTTATGTTGTTTTTATTAAACTCTTTTTTTTATTTTTCGCTTAAACCTTTTTTATAAGGAATAGCGTTATAAGATTTATTGTTATTATTTTTAATTCCTCTATTTTATAATTTGTTAATTCTATTTTTTATTATTTTTTCATAAAAACTATTTGGATAATTATTTTTATCTAAGATTACTTTAACTTTGTTTAAATTCTTTTCCCTAAATTCAGGATTAACTAATCTAACCGCTTGATCAACTAAACCGGTAACTACATTAATTTTATGTAATTTTTATGTTTCTGAAAAATAATTTAAATGTCTTCCTGTATTGGTAGACTTTATATGCCAATTTGTTTTTACAATGCCGTTATTATGCATGACTGTCACGTTCAGGAAACTCAATGAGTTATTAGATTCCCTCTCATATGTAAATTTTAATCTATTATGATAACTATTAAATGAATCTAATATCTCATCAATACTATCCTTTCTTACGGAACAAAAACAGTCATCCACATAACGTCTGTAAAAACTTACACTAGAATTTAGTTTTGCCAAACAAGTTTGCTCTAGGTCCTCCATTACCAGGTTTGCGATAACTGCTGATAATGGAAAATCCATTGCAGTACCGAAAATTTGTTTATAAATTTTATTTTGATATGTAAAATAAGTAGAATTTAAACAAAGTTTCGAAGCTGCAATGAATTCCTCCTTTGGAAGATCTGTAAAATCTTTTATGGAATTCCATTTTTTATCTAAAATTTTTAGTGCTAAATCCACAGGAATATTAGTAAATAAAGAAACAACATCTAAACTGATTAATTCGTAATTATTAGGAATTGTTTGATTTCTAACCGAATCTACAAATTCCCATGAATTTTCACATTATATGTAGTTTTACCTACAATATTGCTTAAAATTTTAGATAAAAATTTGGAAAGATTGTAAGTGGGGGAATTAATGGAATTTACGATTGGGCGTAAAGGAATATTATCTTTATGTATTTTAGGAATACCGTATATTCTTGGAGATATAGAATTTAGAATTTTTAAATGGTTACTTAAATCTTTAGAAATATATTTTTTTAAAACCAACTATTTATTAGTTTATTTATTTCATTTTGTAATTTATTTATTGGGTCTGATAATAATACCGAATAAGTTTGATTACGAAGCCAATAATGAATTCATTATTGGAAGATAATCAAACTTATTTATAATTATGGTTTTTTCTCCTTTATCTGATTTAGTTATTATAATATCTTTATTAGATTTCAAAATTTTTTTTGTTTCATTAAAAGCTTTTGTAAGATATTATTGTTACTATTATTATTTTTATTGTTTTCTTTATTTTTGTAATTTGTCAAAATGTTAACCAACTTATGTCGTAAGTTAGGTTCTAAGTTTTCCTCATAATTTGGAACGATATTTTCTATACTAGAAATAAAATCATCTATCGGTATGACATTAAAATCTACAGAAAACTTAGGACCTAGACTTAAAATTAATTTAACATTTTGACAAATCTCTTTATCAGTTAGGTTGATTATCCAATCTTCTTGTAAGATTGGGTAATCAACCCTGCATTTTTTATTAATTGGTTAAATTTATTAATATTGTTTTGTTTTATTTTATTAAAAGATCTTTCATAGTTTATATTAGCTACATTAAAAAATTCATCCGAATCCTGTAACGACATTTGAATGACATTTCTAACATTAGAAATGTCATTCTCTAACATTTTAATTTTAATATAAGATTCATTTACTGATAAATCTAACGTCTTTTACAGAATTCGGATTTAATTTTGTTGAACTTACGTTTTATTGAATCATTTAAAAAAATATATTTCTAAAGATTTAAGTAACCATTTAAAAATTTTAAATTCTATATCTCCAAGAATATGCGGTATTCCTAAAATACATAAAGATAATATTCCTTTACGCCCAATCGTAAATTGCATTAATTCCCCCACTTACAATCTTTCCAAATTTTTATCTAAAATTTTAAGCAATATTGTAGGTAAAACTACATATAATGTGAAAAATTCATGGGAATTTGTAGATTCGGTTAGAAATCTAACAACTCCTAATAATTACGAATTAATCAGTTTAGATGTTGTTTCTTTATTTACTAATATTCCTGTGGATTTAGCACTAAAAATTTTAGATAAAAATGGAATTCCATAAAAGATTTTACAGATCTTCCAAAGGAGGAATTCATTGCAGCTTCGAAACTTTGTTTAAATTCTACTTATTTTACATATCAAAATAAAATTTATAAACAAATTTTCGGTACTGCAATGGGTTCTCCATTATCAGCAGTTATCGCAAACCTGGTAATGGAGGACCTAGAGCAAACTTGCTTGGCAAAACTAAATTCTACTGTAAGTTTTTACAGACGTTATGTGGATGACTGTTTTTGTTCCGTAAGAAAGGATAGTATTGATGAGATATTAGATTCATTTAATAGTTATCATAATAGATTAAAATTTACATATGAGAGGGAATCTAATAACTCATTGAGTTTCCTGAACGTGACAGTCATGCATAATAACGGCATTGTAAAAACAAATTGGCATATAAAGTCTACCAATACAGGAAGACATTTAAATTATTTTTCAGAAACATCAAAATTACATAAAATTAATGTAGTTACCGGTTTAGTTGATCAAGCAGTTAGATTAGTTAATCCTGAATTTAGGGAAAAGAATTTAAACAAAGTTAAAGAAATCTTAGATAAAAATAATTATCCAAATAGTTTTTATCAAAAAATAATAAAAAATAGAATTAACAAATTATACAATAGAGGAATTAAAAATAATAACAATAAATCTTATAACGCTATTCCTTATAAAAAAGGTTTAAGCGAAAAATAAAAAAGAGTTTAATAAAAACAACATAAACATTACTTTCATTCCAAATTATAGTAACAGATCTCTTTTTACTAATACTAAATCTAAAATAATTAAACAAAATCAAAGTAATGTAGTTTATAAAATAAACTGTAAAGACTGCGATGGTTGTTACATCGGTCAGACGAAACAATATTTAGAGAAAAGGTTGTATAGCCATAAGTATTCTTTAAATAATGATTTTGGTGCAATGACCGCTGTAACAAAACATTACAAAGATCTTGGGCATTACTTTGATTTTGAAAACACAATTATATTAAAAACAGAGAATAATTACAAAAAAGACTAATATATGAAATGATAAATATACAAAAAGACACTAAAACTATTAATTTCAGAACCGATATTCAAAATTTAAGTAATGTATATAGCAATTTGTTAAAATGACATTTGCATTTCTTAAGAAGGAAACCTTTGGCTAGGTTTTTAAATTTGGGTTTTCCCTAGTCCTTGAACAGAATTGTTAAGGTTTCGACAAAGATTTTTTGATATAAGGATTTACTTAATTTGCATGTATGTTTACACATTAATTTAGTTTTTATAATTTATATATATATAAAAGTTGGTTACACATCCTCTATATCAAGAAATCCTAGTCATTAGTTATTTTGTTGATAGTTCCCAAATAAAAAACAAATGTTTGTTTATATATTTATCTAGTTATATTTTCACTGAAGAAGGTATTTCGAAAACGTTTGTAAACGTTCTGAAAATATAACTATCGTTCAAGCCAGCCTTGTTTTATTGATCTATTAGTGGTAGAGATCTATCATATAAGATTAAACTCAAATGTGGTTGCTTTAACCAGTTAATTCGTCTGGAATACCAATTTTCTCAAAATAAGTATGAGTGTAGGTATGTCAAAACAGTGAAAGAGTACTGTTTTGGGAAAGTGGAAGAGTTGTACAGGGTGTGGACTGGCGTTACCAGAGATCAGAGAAATGAGAGTGGAAAAGGTGATGCATAAACAGAATATAACAAAATTAGGCAGAGAAAATTCTTTGGCGATATTGAAGATAAGCAGGGTCGATTAGATTAAAAATTGTTTAAATTATACGAAATAGTACCATTTGACTGGTAAGAGTACGTACGACGAGTTGACTTGGTGATGCCAGATGCCAGTAGATAATATGATGTAGGAAGAAAAAATGCACATAAAGTATGACAGAAATAAAAATAATCAGAGAAGAAATGTATCAAATAGAAATAAATGGAGAAGGCACGAAGCCTTTACAGCTTGTAGCGCTAATTTACCGACTAAATAAAATTCACTAAAATAGTGAGTTTATAAGACCTTCCAAACATAAAGGGCAATATAGAGTTTAACTCTCTTGCTTTAACAAAAATGACAAACAAAAATATGAAATATTTGTTTGAATAATATGCTTCATACTTAAATATAATTTAGAAACCAATTTTATTTCTGCAAATTAAAACTTCGTACCTTTTCAAACGCCTTCTTTAACCCAGCAGCTTTACCAGCCCAGGGTTGTTTAGTAATGCCCAACAATAAAACTCTATCCTCCGGTTTTATAGTTTTTACTATTCCCTTGAATAGCTGCTTTCCCATTTTCTTAGGTTCTTGATCTTTTTCGACTGCGGGTACCTTTTTATAAAAGGTTTTTCTGCGCCGTCAATGTATATAATCGACGGTTGCAATAAACGACTCATCTTATTAATTAAATGTACTAAAACCTTCATTTCCTAAAAATATGGGTTGGATAACCAGTAAATGTGTAAATATAAAGGAGCTAGCGTGTCAACTACCTTTTACTTTGATACTTCCCGGCCAATATAGGAGGAGATAAATCAAACAACACGCATTTAGTCTCGGTAAAGATCGCGTTAGCCAATAAATGTTTACCAGATTGTCGAGGTCCAGCAATAAGTACAGATCTTGGTCTCTTCTTCATAGCTTCAACCCCTAATGGTAATATACAGGTGAGAGCCACCGTTTGCCGAATATCCCCTAGTGCGGCGGGTGGATCGTATTCATTGTTACGCTTATCCCAATTGCAGTAACTCATGTCACCTCTGAATTCACTCAAAGGCGTCATTGGATAGGTGTGAATTATACCATTATCAACCAGTTCTTGAAACAAATCCTCCGTAGTTCTATTTCCGGTCAAATCTTTCTTTTTCTTTCCTCTTTTACCCTTTTTATCTTTCTTTCCCTTCTTTGGTTTTTTGCTTCTTTTTCTTCCCTTTTGCTTTGTCCAAAGCTAAAGCCTCATTTAAAATGTCAAGTTCGATTCGCATCATTTCATCAATCTTCTTCCTCACTTCCAGTTGCATTTCGAAACATTTTTGATCTGTTATTAAATCCATGTATACTTTATCTTCTGGATTATCCTCATCCTTTCTATCACTCCATAACGTTTCGTACTCCATCGTACCATCCAATACTAATTTAGCGGCTGGCGATTCTTCGAATTTGAATTCGAAATCTTGCTGTTTCCTTTTTCTTTCTTTCTCTTTTAGTGCTTTTTCTTTCTTCTTCTTTTCTGTCTCTTGTTTCTTTTTTTCCGCCTCTTTCTTTTTCTTTTCGGCTTCTTGTTTTGCCTTTTCACCCTTATTCTTGTTTTTTTCCTTCTCCCGACGTTTCTTTTCCACATCATCCAAGTATTCTTCAGGGGTAAATGTTTCGCACCTGACGACGAGAACGGTTCCACCTTTCTCTTCTGCCGGGATTTTATCGAAACATTTGGCTCGAATATACCATTGATAAAACCATTCCCTGATCTCGTCTCTTATATCTTCCATCAATCCGGGAGCCACCACTCTCATAATACGATCTTTTTCCTTAATATTTGCGTCGATAAAGTCTCTTATATGCTGTTTGACGATATCTCGTCTCCTTTCGATCGTTCTTTGAACTTTATCGAATTCTTCGTGCGATCGCCAACTTGGAGATACCATACCTGATAATAAACACGCTAATTATTGTTTAAACAATTTCTCATATCTTTCATAATGAAATTGGCTTTGATAACTTATTAAAGGACAACGTTTGTAGACAGTTCTAAAGTACTAACCAATTAATAACCTTCTACTTATTTCTCTTTTTGCATATTGTTTCTAGCTCGATATCCTCTGTATACTTTTTGAAAATCAGTTGCAACTTTATTCATAGCGAACGGATCTGGTTGCTCTTCTTTCACCGGAGCTGTCATTTTTTTCTTAAGAGTTCTCCTATCCAAGAAATACAGACGCGCCTGTCGAGCTCTTTCGTGCTTTTGTATTAATTTTACTATAGAATTACGTCCTTCCTTTTTCTTTATAGCTTCTAGTTCCTCTTCAGTAAGTACTTTCGGTTCGATGACGAATTTCTTAACTGGTTTTCTACAAGAAATATGGTACAGTAATATATTACTTGAAAAAATGCTTTTTTCTATTACTTTTTAGTTTTTTCTCTTCTTTTGGCTGTTCTTGCGGACGAGCTTCCGCTTCTTCAGGTGGTTTATCTTCTGGTGGCTTTTCTTTAGAAGGTTTCTCTTCAGCAGGCTTCTCTTGTTGCGGATTAAGCAAACGTTCTAAAGAAGTCATTTTCTCTGCTTCTGGAGGTGGCGGTGGTGGTGGTGGAGGAGCCGTATATATACGTTGGCCTTTCTAGAATTATACACGTTCAATGACCAATTAATCCAGATCTGCTTGTAGCTTTAGTAACAATTAAAAGTGAAACTATAAATGCTTTGATATTTAAACGGTTTGCTGTAGAGAAGCGGCGTATAAACATACGTTCGCTTTCCTGAAATCACTGAAATTGGCAATGGTAATTAAGGCATGTTCTCTAATGGCAGTTAAAATTAAAGCGCTGAATGTAGTATATATTCAAATGGTTTAATTCATAATTGTCTTAGATGTAAAATCAATTTCTACCAAATTTAATCATTTCTTATATTCTCTTCATCAATGCATAGTATCTTTCCAGTACCATTAATTCCGAATAACTTTACATTAAAAAAGAAGGATTCTAGTACAAGAGCAATTGCAACAAATAGTGACTATTACAGTAGGTATAGGTATAGTTAAACTATAATGACAATGAATTGACGTGCTTTTAATTCAGTTGGATACTAATTACACCGACCTGAATCGCTTCCCACATATCTTGAATATTTTCAGGCCTAGGAAACATAAGAGCCGGATCCAAAATTTCTATATCGTGTGGTATAAGCTTCAGTTCAATTAATGCTCCATCTACATAATGAATTTCCGATAGATCTATTTCTTTTAATAATTCTTTAAGTTCTCTTAGACGCGTCACTGCCGCGTCCATCAGTTTTTTCATAGTGACGCTCTTTTGAACCTAGAATTATCGTATTGTTGAATTCTGACTCAAACTAAATTTCATAACAATCATATCGGTGTAGTAACCTGCGCCATTTGGTCCAAGCAAGAATCCATATCTTGAACCAGCATACAGTATTTAACGTACAATCCAGACACCAAATAGTTAGCCAAGCTGCGAGACCTTGTTGTCTTTGTGGTGTCCTTCATGAATTTATCGTATTTTTGTAGTTCAGCGAGTTGGTCTTTGGTGAGAATCCACCATTTTGAGAACCACTCTTTAGACATCGTTCTAAAATATTTTACAAGCTAATATGGAAGCCCTGTATTTATTTGAGACGAAGTAGTCAGTAATTGTTGACTACATAAATCCTTCGAAGTTGAATTCAGTTGTGTTCACAAAGAATTTAATCAATTTTGAAGACTACAAATTTTAATTTACTGAAAATTTGACATTACTTGTTTGACAAGTTAAACGATCTAATGAACAGGCAATGAACAGCTATTGGTTTACAGAAAACGTACTTAGATACATTTCTTCTGGTTTGAGAACTTATCTTTCGAGTTACCCGCATCACATTTTAGGTCAAATAAAATACAAATTTCAAGTTAACAGTTTATATTTCTTAACGAAATTACATAGTTTTCGTTGAAACTTCGTCAGCGCAATACTTTGTAAACAGAACATTGGATTTTACTTTATTAGAGAGCAATATAACTAACAGCATAGATGCATAGGATCTATAGTCAATTTATACATCTATTATTATATCACATATTTAAAGGGTGGTCCAAGCAAAACGCACGATGATAATTGTAAATAAAACAAAAAGTTTTCCGAGAATTATCTTAATATTTTTTATTATGATAGAAGGATCTATGACAATTATGTGTGAAACAAAATATTGGCCAAATGCTCGCCACGGCTTCGGTGGCATACCTTTATCCGATGGTCCATATTTGAATGACTCTGAGACATAATTGAGGGTTAATGTCGTTAATGTGCCGAATTATCTCATCCTTTAGCTGGTTGGTTGAACAGACAGAACTGAATGATGACTTTACAAAGAAAATCATCTTCAGCAACGAGGCACACTTTCACCTCGGTGGATTCGTTAACACGCAAAATTGCCGCATTTGGGCAAATGAGAATTCACGAGTGATTGTTGAAAAGCCGATGCATCCACAAAGAGTCAAGAACAATTCAAGAGCTAAAGGATGAGATAATTCGGCACATTAACGACATTGACCCTCAATTATGTCTCAGAGTCATGGACTATCGGATGAAGGTATGCCACCGAAGCCGTGGCGAGCATTTTGCCGATATTTTGTTTCACACATAATTGTCATAATCTATCATAATAAAAAATATTAAGATAATTCTCGGAAAACTTTTTGTTTTATTTACAATTAACATCGTGCGTTTTGGTTGGACCACCCGTTATATTATAAAATCGTAATAATTCGTTCCTATATCAAAAAGACCTTCATGAAACCTTAACAATTCTGTTCAAGGTTAGGAAAAAATACAGAAGAAAACTCATCCAAAGATTTCTTCTTATGAAATGTACACATCGTTCAAATTACTATAGATATTACTCAAATTTCTCTTTCTTCGTGTACCTATATTTATCATTTCGTAATTATTCTTTTCTTTGTAATTATTTTCTTTATCTACAATAGTTGTGTTTTCAAAAACAATGAATTAAACCTCTGTTTTGTTACAGCGGTTATAGTGCCAAACTCATTAATTAAAGAATACTTACCATTAGACAACCTCTTCTTTAAATATTGTTGAGTCTGATCAATCCATCGAAGTGGTGGGGTAAGGAAGAAAACCATTAGTCGATATTTGAATATCACATATGGTGAAAAAATTCGCCTTCAATATCTTGACATATTTGTAAAATATGCGTACGCTCGATAATTACGTAGACGGTTACCAGGACAGACAATAACAAAATAAATTCTGCATACGCACAACTGATAGATATATACTACGCTGTATACTTACTAGGGTATATGTTGCTCGATAGAAGACGAAACACAGCATCAGGAACTACTGCAATGTACAGGTGTCGTAAAATGGGGTAATTCCCTATGCTTCTTCGCTTTTTATCGGTCCACAATTTTTTAAAAATATTTTTGCTTCCATGTATCCAGCCGCATTTCAGCAGTGTTTGTCAGGCTTGTTTCGGCTGCATAGATTATGGTCAGTTGCATCACCACCAGGGCAATTAATAAACAAGACCGGGCGTCAGCATTTAATAATAATTAGAAGAACGTCTTAATATAACGAAAGCCATTAATTTTTTAAATGTCTAAACACAAGCGATAAAAGCGGATTACATGCACAACCTGAAATTCGAAAGTCTTGCAGCGCATTTAGTTGGCTGTCAGTTTTGAGGAATTTCCAAGGCATATATGTTACTGTAGTTCAAAGAAATCCAACCATTAATTCCTATCTGTATTGCCATCAACTGGATAAACTAACTGCTATGGTAAAATGGGAGCGTCTCTTGCTAAAAGTTATTACGATTAGGGTAAAATATGTTACCGCATACATATAAACCAGGATTGGTATCATTAGATTACGATTTGTATCGTTTTCTTTGAAACATTTTGAAAAATGAGAAATCCTTTGCTGGTAAAAAGGGTATCCAATACTTTTGGGAGCTGCTTTTTGCGAGAATAGGTAAGAATTGTATAAGAGAGGGGTCACGAAGTTGCTTATCAAACTACGAAAGATCATCGAACAAAATCGAGAATTTATTATTTTACTAACATTCTTATGGTAATTTTTTTGGCTAAGAATGATATGGGAAATATCTGTATTTGAGTATGAACTTTCATAAAAGTTTTTACCTCGACTACACTGATTTGTACATCCAAATTCATATTTCCATAGCTTAATTATCACTAAGGTTCGACCAACGCGTGCTGGATAAGTTATCATTAAGTAGTGTAAACCAGACTGACGCTGTCCTTCCGTCGCTTATCCTCACTTACGTGCAAGGCGTGACATTAAAATTCGGACGAGAGACAGAGTCAGTCCAGTTTACACAACTTATCCTGCACTCGTTTGTCGAACCTTAGTATATCGTACGTACGACGATTGATTGTAAATAATAAGAAAATAAGTTCTGCCAATTAACCCATTCATTCTGTTCACGCCACGCCAAACAAAGTAAACTGGTATCTGCCATATAATACGATATTGTTATGAACGAGATTGACTCGTCGCACAACAAAATCAAGTATGGTTTAGAGTCAATCAAACGACACCATTTAAAAGCGGCAATAAATATATGTTCGGCACGTGGACTCACGCAGTTATCTTCATTATATCATCGCTGTTTTCGTGATATCGGATCATTTTCAATCACGTTGCGAGATTATTTCACTTTGCTTTCCGGCATCCTCTAGCGAGGAACCGTTTCACCTGTTCACCCCGCGGTCACACTATTGCTCCGCAATTAACATTTATTACCGGATTAACATGCATATATATTTATGTGGATCTCTACATACATAATGTGCTGAAACAGGTATTTGGACGTTTCAGTACGTACCAATCACTCGGATAATATTCTTTTTCCATATTGCTCAAATTTATTACTCTATCCTAAAATAAATTAAATCTATAGCCAAGCAATCATTTGTTTCGTTTAAAAGTTGCATCTCCTTTATTTCTAATTAAAAATATGATAACATCATGAAGATGTACAACCAGAAAAAATAATTTCATAACAGATAATTTTATATGTAAATATAAAAAAATGTCAATAAATTTTGATCTTATTGTGAGCGTAATTAACATTTTATTTCCACCTATGTATCAATAAAATGTGTTTACTTTCAAATTGAAAAAAAAAAATATTTTGTAATAAAATGTTTCTTCTTATTATTTTGTTTATTCCAATAAATAGTTCTAGTCTGAAATATAAAGTGGTGCACCTTTTAACTCAAATAATTATTACTTTTCAAGGGATACAAATCTTAATTGGACATATGCAGTGTATATTTTGAAATAGACAACCATCTATTTCAATGTTTTTCCTCTTCTAATAGACAAAGTTATACATATTATTTTTACTTTGAAGAACTTAAAAATGAAATGTAGTCATTTTGTAATCCATGGGTCTGTGTGTTACACAAAATTACAGATGGACTTAAATTCTATTTTAAAACTGTAATATTTAAAGCGGTACGAAAAAAGCGATTTTAGCTCGCAGCTTCCTTTACTATACTTTTTGCAACGCTGCCTTACCTCACGTACTACTGCTCAGCCGGCGGAATCTTATTCACAGTTATCGGTCGGCGAATTTCAAAAACGCAATGGGCTGCCGGTTTTTCACTCGCTGAGGCAGTAAAGTCTTTAACACTTACAACTTTCTAAATCTATTGTAAGCCTTTGAAACAAGAATCAAGCGGCAACACACGTAAATATCAATAACTAACCATATATCCTTTACTTACACGGCTAAATAACATATAATGTGGTCTGTCGCCATAGTTTCATGAATTCTTACTCATATGAAAACTATTGTATTTCTATTATCATTTAAGGATATAAGTAGTCTGCGCAAATAACGGTAATTACGAATTAAGTTACGACAGGCTGCATATATACAGAACTACTCGTATAGAGCGTACCGACTAGAGTGGGTAGTCGGCGATGCTGTCGTAACTTATTTCGTAATTATACACCGTTATCGGCTGTTGCCGTAAGACCTGCTCTGTTTGCACAGACTAGATATAAGTTTACTTTCAGTTAGTTTTATATCTAGATACAAAGGATTTAAGAAATTATCCTTAAGTACAAATTTTTAACATGCCCATTGGGTTTGGGTCATCTTTGTAAAGTAAAAAGTTTTATTAGAAACTAGCTGTTAAGCCTGTCCCTACCAGGCAGGAAGAAAAAGAAATATAAGCTAAAGTGTTAAAAATTGAATTTTGCCACGTCCCTTTTTCGTCTTAATTCTCCGCTCACAGGCTAAAAATCAAAACTGCGGCTACGTTAGGATTTGGCCTAGGCGTTTTACTATATGCATGCCAATTTTCAGCTTTCTAGCCCATCAGTGGGCTTCAAAAAGCTCTGGATAGACAAAAAAGGAGGAACACACAAATAAGGAAATTATATACATATATAGATAAACCACCGTCTTGATTTGACTTAATATTTCTTTTTAACGATAGTGCAGAACTTTATAGTTTTTATCGAAATACCTCACATCATGATGATGCAAAATTTTATTAATAACATCTACGTTCAAAGTTTAGGACCAATAGGAATCAATTCGAAGTCTTAGTTGAGGAAAATCTTAAATAGGAAAGAAGATCGACAATCCTTATTAACCAAATCCCTTACTAAAGTGTAGAGTGAGGTATGAGTATTGTCACAATGGAACTCGCGTTAGAATTCCAAGAATAACTAAAATACAAGATTTGAAATTTGATGACATGCTTATAAATAGAATTTGAAGTATCAAAGCGAAATCTATCGGAGAGCTAAAGCTTGCTAAAGTCATATCTAAATTAACTTTCAAAATTGAAAAAAATTGCAATGTATAATGTCTACGTAACAAAGTTATCTAGAGTCTAATTTACATCAAGCACAACTGTTTGGATGAGTTGTACGAAAAGAAAATTCTTATCCATAGCAGCTGTCATCGAAATTTAGCTGTCAGATCCAAAACTCCAGCTTATAGTATAACTCCAATTTGATAATGAAATCAAAACTGTAATAAATAGCATGGAATGCAGAAGAAAGTGTTTGACATTTGCGTTTTGTTAAAAATGGCTAAAATAATAAGCAACGAAATAAGTGAAAGACTGGAAGTGGAACCGCTATTAAGAAGAATACACCAATAACAACTGAGTTGGTTTGGCCACCTTGTATGTATGGACCAAAGCAATTTAGTTAAGAAGATACGGGAAATGGGTTGGGATTGGAAGAACAGGAAGACTCGAAGAAACATGAAATCAGGTGGTAGGTAGTGTATTGCAGGAAATGGGTGTATCATGGAATGCTATAAAAGTTGCAAAAAGAGGAAAAATTTGAGAAGACTCTAACACTCAGAGACTTAACGGCAAAAGGAGGATACCAATAGTTGCCTATTAGCTAACAGAAAGGAAATTGGAACAAATATGTGCATTCGTCCTGTTTTCCTTTTAAAATTTTATGTGGACAAGAATCTAGGAACCTTTCCCGAATACTTTCACCCAACCTCGCATTAATACCTAGTGTAATATGTCTACAGAACATATAAGTGTATACATATGTATGTATTATACAACGTAAGCCAAATCTTTAATGTATATGGGCAACATATGATACCCTCTTCCAAATAGCACTTGCTCGTTTTCATGGCCAAATTTGAATAAAAAAAAGCATTTCTCGGGACTTTCGCATCTTGATGTGTAATTTTTGCCATGGTGCTCCGAGAGCATGACTCTCAAAAATGTATTATTACGGGCACTTAATTTGCTTTTAATGCCGTGGTAACAACCGCCGACGACGTAAGAATATTATAGGATTGCACTGAGTACGAAAAGGGGAGGAAATCGTAAGAAAGAAATAGTGGAAAGCTCTGTAAACACGGTGCGTGTATGCACGTATGTAGATGGCTTTAGTAGGTACACGAGAGAAGGAAAAGTAAGAAGAAGAAGAAGACGACGATGATGATGATGATGATGAAGGAGTCTCGTAGAGCACGTGGAGCACCTGGTCCCACCTTAAAGGCACAAACCATAGCCCGTAGATGTAGAAGAATGCGCGGCCGAGATCTCTGTGATCAAGTGCAGTTGTCGTAGGCGGTTGGACTCGGCCCGCCGCAGGACACAACATGGCTTCTTGAGTAGTCAATATGGCCGACTACTTATTGTTACTATGTGCACTACCAAATTTGAACAATGTCAAATCGATACGGAGGTGCCGAATATTTATAACGAGTTTCTTTTTATTCGAATCGCTCGTACAGACCTGGTTTCTATAATTGTGATTTTAAATGCAAATCGCATGTGTTTCCTACACAATATACTGGTTGCCTTACTGTGGGTGTTACGCTAATAGTAGTTATAAGATAATAAATTCTTAATGATATATAAACCACATACACAGTGAGTAATAGGTAATGGAGTTAGTAACTACTATTATATTACATCTTCTACCTGTGCCATATAGTACATAATAGAAAGGAAATTAATTACATCATACTAATGTTGGGCGAAACCAACGTATACTTTTTCATTCACAATAATTTTCACAATTAAATATAAAGTCCCAGGCAAATAACTATAGCATTTGTCTAACATTACCTACTTTCAGAAGAACTTTACACAAAATAAATCAGCAATCTACTGCCACTGCAAAACTAAAGATAATTGTCAAAAGTAGATCTTGCATTCTAGCCATCCTAAAACTCTGGGCTAGGAAACCACAGGTAAACATTTTCGGTTAGCCATGAGTTTCCCCCGAGATAGAAATGACAATAGAGGATATTATGGGACGGCTGCTATCAAGTCGCCAAATACAAGAAATGTAGTTGTTTTCAAAAGAATATCATCCATAATGTGGTCAGTAGATTTCTTCCTAATTCAATCTCTTCCCTTAAAGGAAGAATAGTTTAAATTCCACCAAATTGGAGAAAACCGAGCCGTAATGGAAAACAAATCACGTCTGCCGGGAGAGTTTCTCTCTACACGAATCCCACCACATTCCTCCACACATAAAAAGTCGGGTAAAATTCTACCTCACTCCTCCAACT
Source organism: Chrysina gloriosa (assembly GCA_038088585.1). NCBI lineage: Eukaryota > Metazoa > Arthropoda > Insecta > Coleoptera > Scarabaeidae > Chrysina > Chrysina gloriosa. Next base: position 28,928,518 of record CM076088.1, on the reverse strand, counting down.
CCATCAATTCTATCTCTTCCCTTAAAGAAAGAATAGTTTAAATACCACCAAATTGGAGACAAACGAACTCTTTCGGTAATCTAAAACTCTACCAAGTTGGGGAAAATCGAGCAAACGCTCCGCTTTCCACTATCCAAAAAGCAACCCATCTCTGTCGAGGCGCTTGCCTACCCACGAATTTCACCAAATCAGTGAAAACCGAAGCCAGGGGATTAATTTAAATTTAATTTTACCTAATCTCTTTATAACAATAAAAGACCTAACATTCAAATATTAGTGTAACCACAATTGAAGTACGGATTAAAAGGATTTAATTCAATGCAAAATTTTGCATCCCAATTCAGATTCCCGGATTATGGTTTAAACGAGGTTTGACCGCAACTCAATTGCGCTGGGAAGTTTTAAGATGTGTTGTTTAAGATGTAAAATAATATTTGGATGAGTCACACATACGTAAAGACTTACGTACTTAAAGAATCTCTTCGGGAATGTCAAGAATTGCATTAAAGTGCACGAAAAATAAAGAACCTCTAAAAGATATTTATATTGCAAAGAATACGATGTAAAATATGCTGGGCAAACAAAGCATGTCATTCTAACTTGTTACAAGAAGCACAATGCATGATGCCCAAATGTCAAACATTGAAAACAAACATGATCTGCCCCATGGTAGAAATACACTAGGTATGCACTTAAAGATTCGAAAATACGTTCGGCGTGCGCATATTATCCATTGCGCGTCATCATACTGTTGGAGATATAGGACAACATTAGGACGGTGTATTGTATGCTGCGAGCCAGATAAATATTTGACCCGCAGCCTGGGATGACGCGATAGACTGTTATTCATCGTCCATCTTAAATATCCAATGCGCGTCATCAAAAGATGCGCAATAGCATACCTATTGTATTTATATCATGATCTGCCCTTAAGTAAAAAACTAAAATCTGTACAAAATTGTAAGAGAAAATTATCACACCCATGAAAGCCTATACGTCAACACGAATACAAAGGATGACGGGTGAAGGATCTATTCTATCTTTTAAATTATTGTAGTTAGTCTAAATTAATTATCGTTTGATTTAAGTATAAGCTATAGTCACTTGTTTTTGTTTCGTTGTGCTTCAGCAGTTCTTTGTAATATGCGGAATTAAACACGAGAAATATTTATTTTTTATGTTATTTTTTTGCATTTGGATTTCAATGATGAGTGTGATATGATGGTGCATGGTATCAGTTGGGAAATTATCTATTGTCTTTGTGGAGTTTCTATGTGCGCTAATTTATCTAGAATACTCTTTTACTGCTAAGATAACTTAAATATTCAAATACATATTTGGATTTCTTCTACATTAGGTACGATGAAGATTGTCTATTTATTTAAGGCACAGTTTCCTGCAATTGTTGAAGTTAAAAAAATGGACCACACAATTTGATAGCAAAATAGTAGATATTCTCGGAAGAAACAATTAACTATATTTATCGTAAATTGCTTTTTTGGTATTAGCATTGGTACCTACTCTAAAAGTTGGATCTGGCAATGAAAAGCAAGCATTTCTCCATCCCGCTACAAGTTAGAAGCAATACTCTAGGTTTCTGAGACATCAGCGTTCTTATAGGTCAATGTTCAGAAGCAGTCCTATTGCCCAAATGAACATTGTGAATTATTAGGCTTATCTTGAAAATGTGGTTTTCTTCAGTAAACCTTACATTCCGTGTCCATTTCGTTTCTAGTCATTGCAGCTTATTGGCTTTGATTAATTTATGTGTCATTCACAGAATAATATTTTTTGATTTGGCAGACTTATGTTAGCAATTGATTGATAGACAAACATCCATATATCCCCGTTATTAATGGATCATTTCAAATCATACACGTAACTCTTTCTCTTAAATGCTTCGTGCCTATACTTCACAGTACTATTTTCCAGATCAAAATTTTCCCCGCCAATCTTTTGGAACGAATCTTTGTTTGTTCATCACATATAACTTCTTAACATACGTGATTACCTTCTCGAATTGTTGAAGGTGCTTCTAGTTCCGCCCAGCAAATCAACCTTTTTGGAAAACTAGCGCGGAAAAAATTCTAAAACTATGTTTACTTAGCGATAGTCCAAATTTGAATCCATTCTAAACTCCCGACTTTCCTATTTTCTGAATTTAATTCCTGAGATCCTGGTAATAATTAGTACAAATATGCATAGTAACTACATATCATATCATTCCATTTTTAATAATAGTTCATTATCAAATTATAAAAATCATGGAGAATAAGGGTATCTGATTTATCACACAAATTTATGTAGTGTGTGTGTGTATCCAAACACTTATTTCGACAAATTCACTGTAATTTTTAGTGAAACACTGCAAGAAATAATTCTCTTATGAGCTTTGGTTGCAAATCTTAAACTATTAATCATTCTTCATCGTTCCTCAGTAGTATATATTTCGACTAATAGACTGTCATCCTTACTGAAAAAAACCACAAAGGACAAAAGCGTCAGTTGCAGTCAGTCGTCAATCACTTTATTTGGGAGTTGATTTTATTTGGAATTAAACCTTTATTCTACACTATCTATGGCGATGGCGGGTTAAGTATATTGAAAGCTTGATTCCATATACAACTAGAAGTGTTGTGGAAGTTGTGGAATTGCTTTGTTTATCGCGGAGGTGCTATACCGTACTGAAGAGTCCTAATTATAACGAAGCGGGTCTACGGTTGCTGTCCGCGATAAACAAAGCATAATTCCCCGTTGATAATTATTGTTATATGTAACGTAGGCTGCAGTTTTCTTTCTGTAAAAGTTGCCGAATAAATAAACCTCAGTGAGGTTATTTATGTGAGAATTACATATGTAGATTTCTACTTTTTCTTTGTCTATAAGTATTTATTGAGAAACGTTTTAATGATATTTGTATTTTTCGCACGGTGAATTTCTGTTAACTTGCGGTAGTTTTTGGTAAATTTAGTAATCGAGAATTTTAAGAAACGCAATCGGGAACCAAAAGTTCTACTCATCATGTTTCTTCAATGTAATTTGTAGATCTTCTATAAACCTTTTTCTCCTTCGTATATATACATGATCATCATGAGATGAAGAACTACTTGTTTCTAAAATGTTCATTCTTTATTTCTTTCACGTGCTGTTTTCTAACTTAGGTTATATTTTGAACAAAATAGCAGCTGATGATAGCGTACTTCTTGTTCTTCCTTGCACATTTGTCCTAATTGGTTCAAATGATAACTTAAATCCTCGTTATTTAACGTGCGCATGTCAAACGATTATGAAATTGCTGCAATTTAATGTATTTTTAAATCTAGCATTAAAGTTTAACCTGCATTAGTTAACTATAAGTACGCGATTTAGAAATCGGGTCTAAGACATAATAACTAAACTTGCTATATTCGAGTCATTTGGTCATAAATATTAGTGAATGGAGTTCTCGCAAATATGTAAAATTTTCGTATTATGCCAGCCATTGCGTAATAGTTATCGTCCTATTATCTTCACTATACAATTTTAATTTATGACATTAGGAATTCACACACTCTTTCCCGCCGGAATAACTGGAACAAAAACTACGGGATAGTAAAGATACTAGCCAACTGAGTGAGATGGTAAATGTGGGTTGAGAAAAACTATGCTAAGCAAAGTATCTCAATGAATGCTTTTTTACTTTTGCATTTTCTCCAATTAAGATAACAATTTCCATGCGAAAATACGTGTTTGGAAGCAGTTATTGACCAACAAGCAACAACACCGCCACTGTTTGGAGGTAATCACATTGACGTGGCATGATCCTAGTATATATAAAAAAATTATTAGTGTGATCGCGAGACAATTGCCATTTGTGTTTCAGCTGACGTCTTGGAAAATGACAACATGGGTACTTGTTGTAATACGCAGTTGGTGGGATGCAAATGGATGTGGTAATGCTAAGAATTGTTTCAGTTAGTATAAAGAAGAAGTACAAACTTTCTTTTGTAAAATAGTTTTTAGGATTATGAGAGATACTACAATCATCTGGGCCCCTCCAAACACGTATTTTGATACATAGAAGTATTGTACGGGGGCTGTTTTTTTCAACGTCCGATCGCACAGTATGAAGATCAGTCATGGGGCAAGTGGCTGATGATCGTATTCGTAGCTACGCATCTCGCCCTCCACACGCTCTGTCACTGCCGAGTCCAACACGCTATTTCTTGTTGAGCCATAGTCACGTAAACATGGCTGTCTTTAATTTCTTGCGCGAAGTGTGAGTTGCAAAGTGTCGTTTCTTGAAGGCAGAAGGGAATGGTGCAGCGGAAATTCAGAAAAATTCACAAAAGTAGAGGCATGTTGACAGCTACATTTTTTGAAGAAGGTATTGCAAAGCTTGTTTACAGATACGTCACGGTGATTATGTAGAGAAGTAACCTTTATTGTACATTACTTTTGGTAATAAAATGTTCCTTCTGTCCTTCCTTTTTATCGCAGGTTGAAAAAAAAAAACAGCCCTGGTATAAAGAGGAAGAAAAGAGAACATAAAGGAAATGTGCCACTCGTAGTAGTTGCTTTGAGGAACATACCTCACCACATTGCTTGATACCGTCCTTTTGGCTGACTATGATGACCAACCAGATGTCCAACTTGGTGTGGTTCGTGTTCATCTTTTCACAAAGAAAAATAGAAAGAAATTATTCTATTTGGAATCGATTTGGTGGCATACCTAATGAGGTGTAAACTAGTCTTCAGATTGTATCTCTTATTTGGACTGATTTAACTTAAATCTTGCTATAAAATGTATTTGAAATCGCATTATAATTTCTAGTTTCGCCTTTTTGTGTATACACACATATTAATAGCAGCATCAAGTCCATAATTATTAACATGTATAATGTATACGCAAGCATAGCCGATCATTTACAAATTTTCCACATTATAATTCCTATAATTAAGCTTTCATTTTAGAGATGATGCTTCAAAATCCAACGTGAAGCGAACTGGAGCAACACGAGTAAAACGAAGCGAACTAAAGGGCGAGATGAGTAAAATAATTCTGCTGTGGTGATCAGACTTTCCGAAAAGAAAAAAGATTGTCTTGTATCTCGTGAAACAAAGAACCTCATCTAATGGTAATATTTCGAAAAATACACCCGTATAGATGCACGAAGTATATCTGATGTACCGGTAAGCGTCCGTGCTAGGAAATTAATCATTTGGAAAGTAGATTTATCAGCGATTATCTAGTCCCCCTCCGTAGTAATGATTATAATAGTCGCGGTATATTGTAGGTGCACTCCCCCTTTTCCCCACGAGTTTCCCCCGCTCTGATCGCTCGACCCGCAGATACACCTTCTCTATAACTTATGTGCACATACGCACACATAGACGTAGATAGAAACAGATTTTCCCCGAGAGAAAGAAGAAAGATCTTAACATTAGTGCCGCCGACATAGAGACTCACTGTACACCCACAAACGGCGCGTATAATACAAGAAAGATCCGAGAGAAGTAAATCAAAAGATGAAATTGCAGGTTTGTAATCGTAGTTGCCTATGGCACGTAACTCGGTGAACCAATAGCGAAGCCCGACGACGCTCTACTCTGGCCAATGGCCGCTAGTGTTACCCCGGCACACTCGGATCCCTAGCCAAAGGTCTTGTGTGCACCTTTAACTCCGGAACAACATAACAGAGTGCCTAGGAGAGAGCGCCTAAAACCAAGCCGTATCTCTCGCGTCGCAAACAAAAGATATTTTCGTACGGCGTTGAGCAGGATCGTCTTCTTTTTCCTCTCCGTCGAAGACTAAACGTAAAAGGACCGCAACCGCGAAATATAATTTCGGACGACGCTGTGATAAATATACGCGTGTAAATATAAATAAACGCCCTCGTATATATAATTTCTTTTCACTTTCGAAAACTACAATCACGTCGTATATATACAACTTTATATATGATACATATATACAAAAAAGCATGACTTGTAAGCTTGAGCGCATGCGTTACTAAAACAATGTGATAGGTTTGTTTTTGTCTTATTGTATTTCTTTTTGTATTGTTGACGTATTGAATTAATAAGTGTTGCCGTGTGTGTTCGAAATTTTGAACGCCCGAGGGAAAAGGAAAACTCGAAGTCTTCGAAGTGCTTTATTGTGAAATGACGTCGAGGTTCTATTTGAATTCCAGTGTCGCTTCAGTGGTATATTATCAACAGCATGAAGTAAGTTGAAAAATACATTAATTGATTACATAGACTACAGCATTAAAAACAGACAATAGCTTTTCATGTAAAAAATATATTCTCATTGGTCGAGATTATTGTCATCAATTTTTTAAAACCAGTTTACTTAATTGGTATTAACAGTTTGTGTAAAGAGAAATGTGTCTCTTAAGAAGTTAATACGGCCGGTTGAGATAATATTCCTGTTCATTTCATGGAATCAACTTCTTTAGCATAGACATCACCAATTCTTTTCTCCCATAAGATGAGCTTTTTCCCGTACTTCTAGTAGGCATATCCATTAAATCTTTACTGTTTCCTTCTTCTTCTTCTCGATCTGTTGCCTTATGGATTTTGATTTGCTGGACATGTACTTCAGAAGCCATTTTCCGTGATTTTCATTATCTCCCTATCAGTATTATTTCCTCTTACACGTTTCTTCTCTTCTTAGTATCTGTTTTGTTACTCCATTCAGGTGCATTATCACTATCCGTTCTAGTTCTCTATCCTTTCTTCTATTGGTTTCTGCCTCGGCAACAAGTTTTTGCAGCAATATTCACCGCAATAGGGACATGACCGCTATTCAAGGGATCATAAAAACGTTTTCTTTTCGAATAAAACTAGTATAATATGCACAAAGCAAAATGTATAAACAATATGATTACTAGTTATTAATAATATATATAAATAAAATATGACCTTTTTAACGTACTATTTTTTTGATTTTGTTTAACTTTTCAATTCTTGTGTTCGCCTCACATTTGATCAAAATTACTAAAACCATTTCACTTACTTCATTACACAATAGGAAATTTTATATGTCTCTAGGTTTAGCAGGCGCTTCCACCATATATTTAATACCTTAAAATTTCAGATCCTTTCAGGTCACTATTACCACATGAAGAATCTTTATCCTCAATTATAGTTCGCTCACTATGTTCTTAATGCTAACACTTTCAGTCAATACATCAGAATCGATAAAGCATAATTTTGAATATTCATTTCGTTAATATGAGAAAAATTTCATCTTCTTCATCAAAATAATTTGCAGACTGTACGTTCCCCAAGAATCTCGCTTTTCCAGAGCAATTACAAAACGTTTCTTCTGATACATTCTTCCAAGCTGTCAAAATCCCAATTAAAGCACTGCTTAAACATATGATTTTCTCTGCTTCTTCAAAAGGTGTTTCACTAGTTGCAAATGGTAAAAGCATTTTAATCAGCAACTTTCTGTAGACTAACTTAAAGTTTTGGATAATTCCTTGATCCATTGACCGACAGTTGGAAATAGTAATTGGTGTAAAAATATAATTTCTACATTATCTACGACAATTTTGGGATGCGATGTGGCATTGTCTAAAAACAGTAGAATCTTTCTACCTTGTTTTTACATTTTTTCGTTAAATTTTCATAGCCACGACGTCATAATATCTGTTGTCATCCACGTTCTTTATTAGGTGTCCGGTCCAGTGGCAACTTACTAATATGAGATCCTTATTATTATTATTATTATTAAAACAACGTGGATGTCTGCTTTTTCCAATAATAATCAACGGATTTTCTTTCCTGGCGCTCATGCTTCTAGTTAATAAAATTGTCAATCTTTGTATTTTTTTCCTTTTACCTGCACAATTATCCAATTCGAACGCAAAAGCTTCGTTTTTCAGTCTTCAGTAGTGTTGAAATTAACATTTATCAATCATCAGCTAATTTGCCACAAATTGTCTTAAACGCTGTGTAATATCTTTGACAAAACTTTTTAACCATCCGTTTGAAGGTTTGGGTCAAATTTAAAGTTCTAGCTACTTCCAAACACTATATTAGTTGTCCAGACAATGGGGTGTTTCTATTTGACTTTAAAAAACCAAATATACACTAGTTGCTCTATTGCCAGTCCCTCAGTTGTTAGAAACTTTCTTTTCTGTTGTAGATTAACATTTTCTTAAACTCGGCCTTATGTTTAATTATGTCATGTGTTCTTCCGATGCCAATGTTTCTCAGCTAATTTTCTTGCACTTGTAGGTACTAAACTTTCCGCTTTTCTCAATAATATTAATTTTGTCCTTAAGATACAAACCATTCCTTCGAGTGACTGTTCATGTTGTAACAGAATCGAAACTAAACTAAAAATAAGCCCCTACCTTCAAATCATGAAAGATCAAACTCTATGAACAACCCTATTTACCATACCCCAATTCTAAGATGGGATTAACCTAGAGTATAGGCATAATGATATTTGCAAAGCTATAAAGGTTTGCAAAGCAATTAATGATCGGTAATATGAAGTAAAATTACATTGAATTTCCCCAAAATATTTTGATTAATGTGACTGTGACCGATTTATAGAAATACCATTATTGGGAGAATTAATAACATGGAAATTTCTATATATTTTTCCATGAAATTTAATAATGGCCGTTTGTAGAGGTAGCCGTGTTTAAAAGGTAACCCGGAAATATAGGTCTTACTGTAGTTTCTTTACTGTACCTCAATATTCTCGTTGTAAACGATTATATTACTATTAGGATCCGAAGATTGGTGCGAATGCCTAAATGGTTCCTTTATTTTTTATATGATATTTAACACGAAGAATACGCTGAAAAGATATAAACTAAGGATTATGTAATCAACAAACTGCTTTTCAATCAATAACCATAAATGCTTTTTTCAGTGTGTCGTAAAATGTTAAGTAACTACTTGGAACAGATCTATTTTATATTGTCGATAAAATTTGTGAACATCTTCTAACAACAATATGTTATTGTCCGTTTTGCCTGCTTTAATTCCAATTTGTATACTCTTGGCACTCCAATTTCAGGCAACCCAAACAACAGTTATATATATATATATATATATATATATGTATTACAAATAGAGTTGCTTAGTTTGCGACAACAGTACTACAACTATCATAAAACATTGAAACTATTACGTATTATATATTCGTATAGTGCAATGTTGTTATTTTAGTACAGTCGTTTCTGACAGTTGTAGTTGCAAATTGAGCATGTCTCTACTCTTCCAAGTATACTCGCAATCGAAGTAATTTGGAATATTACCTTTTATTTATTTGTTCATTTCGATCTATTCGTGATTTTATACAGATAATCCAGGATATGATGACGGAAAATTATCAGAACTAGATAAAACTTTTAAATGTCCATTCTTAACCTTCCTATACTCACGCATACGGTCTGTGAGACCGACTTATATAGTATAGTATACGTCTTTCATTTTGACGTGAGTATAGGAAGGTTAAAAACGCAAGGTTCTACTCATTATTTAACTACTGTTCAGACACATCGCAAGCCATACATAGCCATCATACAGCGGCTAGCTTCAAAATATATTTACTTAAACCTCTGTTATCTAAATTTTTCTTAATTTCAAAAAGCATACTAAGGAAACCACCTGAGCTTTTATAGTCAGCACATGGCAGCACAATTGAAAAACAGCACTAGTTTGTAGGATACCAGTCTCAGAAAATTAACATTATTTTTAATAAAATCGTTAACACTCCGAACGTGATATGACCAAGGTGGGAGTTCGCTACATTATCAATTTGAAATATCATATAGTCTGACAAAACGTGTTCCACTGGTAGCTCGTCCCATACAATTCACTATATCTTATGGATATAGTTGGATAACTAGTTCTTTGTACTACTATTAGTTTTATCACATATTTTGGCTGTACAGAAATTAGTATATCTTAACTATTTGTCATAATTTCTTTCTTTTTAGAAGCCAGTCAATCATTATATATGTTCAAAAGCACCAAATTCTTGTGTATATATTTTTTTAAGAAGATAATTTTCTCGTGAAAGGAAATACTTGATCCACTACTGGATTGTCTATTTTTATTAATAACTTTTCGTCGTCTTTAAAGCAATATTTTAATTCCGAGTTCATAAAATTTCTGAGTTTTTATCGGTATAAAACTGTACCAAGTAGGCTTTTACATAATCATCAATATTATAGATAACACGTTTATCATTAACCGTGTCGCCGCCAACAGTACACTAGCCCATCCAGTCCAGCGCTGGCAAACGTGCTAAGAAGTTTTACAAAGAACGAAATAAATGGTGCAAAATCTGAAGTACATGGGAGATGTGACAGCATATCCTAATCAAGCAATTTTTGCCGAGTGGCCAAATAATGTCTGTGGCCTAGATGTAGTGGAACAAAATACTCACTCGTTTCCGGGTGGCACCGATCTGCGTAAAAACTTACTGAATCGGTGCTTTCAAAGAATACCCGGGCTATACGACTAGCCAATTCTTGTTGTTTTCTACCTAAATTATTTGTTAGCTTGGAAGCACACATTATGGTTGCTAGCTTGGTTACATGATAAAAAGTAAATTGCTATGCAATCTCACCAAAGTTCGATATATGTATAAACATCAGCTTTGGATCCTGTTTCGCTAGTTTGCTGGTTGCTCCACAATTTACTTGGATTAACATTGCTATGGACAATGGACTTATTTTCAATTCAATTCAATAGAATACACAAGTCACAATTGTGTAATAGAATAGGTGCATGAAGTTCTTACTGACTTCAGCTTTCTGGTTCAAAAAGTATCTGTACCTACATATATTTTTCTTTATTTGTCCTTTTAATAATATTCTTTATTATTATTTGCCCAATAGATCACCCTACTAGCAGGGCAAAAGTTACAATATGAATACAATAATCTGAAACACATCTGCGGAAAAAATGTAAAAAACGTTCTAGAATACACATATAAATTGAAAATAAAATTTTCAATTCTATTAAATCATCAACCCTCTGTATATTATATCTATGTATAAAGTATATTTGTATAAATATCACAAAATTTGTATCGATCAAATGGGACAAAATTGATCTTAAATTTTCTTGCTAGGATTAAAAATTTGGTGCACAGTTTAAGCAAAAGAAAATTGGAATTAGTACTATTTACATACCTAAATTGAGCTTCAGCAGCAATAAGAACTGTGATGCATAAACCTTGGGAATTTCCTGTTTATTTCTTATACTTGTCGGTCGCATCAATGGGATAAAAGAATTTTTACTCTAAAATTGTCCCAGTAGAATGAACTAAAACAACTTACATATTACCTCATTCACCAAACAATTTCCTACCTAGTAGCAAAAGATGTTATTTGTCATTCCGAAAAATAAAAGTAATAGGTTAATTACCGCTTCTTAGGTCTTTTAGTCATAAAAATTTAATTTGCGGTTTTCTTATTTACGAACCTATTTCGTGGTCGTTCTAGACATAAATACTAAATACATAGACATCCTTGATGATTAATACATCAAACCAAGCAAGGCATAAGTTTGTAGTGAAGTACAAACCCGCTCTTCAAGTGCAAATGGATTTCTCCAGAGTAAATTATATTTGGACAAGTTCATCAATCAATTTTAGATTAATAATGACTATTTATCGATACATTGGAGGAATTCATTCTATAGTTTCTTCCACGTCTTTTTATAATCGGTCTAAGCGTGAAGTGTGCGGTTAAAAATTGCTTGTGACACACCCAGTAGCGCAATTTTCTCCAGTTACTCATGTTATATCTCAAACAAAATCTTAAACTCATTGAATCTAAAAACATGAAACTGAGAATTGAAGCTTAAACGCTAGTTTTAACAAAACTTAATAACGGTTTGATAGATCATGAATCATTACTCCGAGTCGTTTTATTTGTATCTATTGAAGAGCATTATGCGGTATTTAATGCTGTACATGTACATTTGAATTTTTTAAACTGCTATGAGGATGTTGGTATCTCCACGAATGAGCATCGCATCATTGACTGCTAGTCGAAGTATGTTTTCGAATCTCTGGTCTCAGAGTAATAAGCAGTGAGCCATTTGAGTTTCAAAAATTAAGTATTATTTACGACAGTAAAGTTAGAATTACTTTCAATCAACAGATGCATTTTGTTGAATTGTATCCATAGTTAGATTCTTTTTCATCAAATGTTAACTTTAACGTTAGTTAACTTGCCATGTGAAGATTCAATTTAGCATCTTCTGTGTGTGGTATAGCCTTATCGTTTAGTGTTACACAAGGGTGGAAACCATCGTTTAGGGTAAAAGTTACGTACTCTGATTTGGTTGGTTTTGCTTTTATTTAGTATGTGTTCTAGTGCTCTTACTCTTGTTTGCAGAAGTTTTTCATTAAAATGTAGTAACGGTTGTGTTTGGTTTCGGTAGGATGTTGATAGGTCAGCTCTATATAGTAAATACAATACCAGTCGCAGGACACTTTCTTCTAGAACTGCTGATGGTATTGAATGCAAGAACGTTGTTCAATCTTAGTATTTAACGAAGATAAATATATAAAAAATATATAAAGCATGGGATACATGTATGGAAACAAATTTTAGTGATAGATTACTTGAGGTAACAATGATATGTGCTCCAATGCTACCTTTCCAGATCTATTGTGGTCAATTTTAGTAATTACTTGATATGTTAAATTAAATGTATTGGTTTGTTACTTGATATCTCTTCAAAACAGGAATAAATAAGATCAACAAAATATACGTATATTTGGAACAAACTTTTGCTAATATTTTATGCTGTTGTTTAAAACGGTTTGCAGTTGCAGTTAGCAAAAATGAATTCTCTACGGTTTAATGTCAAGAAATCATCATACAACCACTTATGTCTACATTATTTGCCATCTAATATTTGTAAATTAATTCAATCAGAACTCAGAAATTCGTATCGTATGGCAAAGATTATGTCAAATTTCAACGGATGTAGTAAATAGTACCTCTAACAAAACATTTAGGACTATTTTACTGATTCATCTTAACTCACAAGGTAATACATCAAATCGATTTGCAGGAGAAATTATTCAATAAATTCAATTAATTATAATTATTAGGCTCCGTAAATTGTGTTTCGAATTGTTTCGATTAATAACTATAAATATTGCTCAACTATAAATGTAGGTAAAATGTATTGGGTACCCAACGAATGACTAATTCAAGACACATGGCAAATGATAGTTACAGTTGGAGCGCTACGTCTTTTTCTGAGATGATTGCTCCGTTAAAGATGGCGTATGCATATACATACTTGAAAATCCCAAATGTTACGACGAGGGTAGGCATTATTTTATTTGAGATCAATGTAAACCACCAAAGTTTTTCTACATTTCTCAATTGAACTATTTAGAAATGAATTTTGGATTGGCACACAAACCTAGATCATATTTATTGCTACCAATCGCGTTCTTTTCATCTTAACACATATGTTTTGACATCTAGCATTTATTAATACGATACTCGCTGAATACATAATTACTCCTGAAATCAATAGAAACTGCGTAATTTCCGCATCCAATGAGATGAGAACTTCGAAACGTGAAAATCGGAGTAATTTCCTGAGCTCAACGAAGATGAACTTAAAACATTACTGAACAATCTTACATATCGGCTTACCGTAAATTATTTATGCATATATGCACATGTTAATGTGTAGCATATTCTGATTTGGTATCTGCTATCTTGGTACTGAAATGAGTTTGTAAAGTGAGTTATCAGAACCGAAATTGCAAGATAATGAGTTTCAGATAGGAGAAAACAAGTTAATCTAAATTCGAATTTAACTCCAGCGAAGTAATTAGCGCCAACATGCGAATTTCGATATTGAAATTTTCAGGATTAGCTTATTGCTAACTGCTTTAATATAATAAAGCGTTAATACAGAATTAAAACATTGTTAACCCTCACGACGGTATTATTCATTCTCCTTTCTCAATATTCGAGCATAATGTCTGTAATTTTCCACGTATTCTATGAACATGACTAAAGGTAAATTTTACGCAATTAAATATTAACCGCTTACTTATTAATGTCGATCAAAGGCAAGGATTACAAAGAAAACGAAAACACCTGTTATTGACGCTTGTTGGCTTTACAGGCAAGCAATTAAGCGTACTGAAAACTCCGCTGTCCTGTCGGCTTTTAAAAGCCAAAGTTGTGCGTTCGACATTATCATCGATGGCGCAATTTGTTTAGGGAAGCTCTCCCTACTTCTGCCGTTGTAAATTACACAGAAATGTTATTTTATTGTATTCTGCGTTCAATTCACAGATCAATATCGTGTTTCTTAAAATAATAGACTTTAATTGCCTGTTCATATTGATATCCTAAAGTTTAAGCCTTGGTAATTACAAAATTTATGGCTTTTGTTTTGCAAATTTCACTTAAGAATACTGCAGTTCTGGTTTTTGTCTTTGCAAAATTGAATCTGACATTTATATCTATAATTTAGCGTCAGAGACGCATGAACTTAAAATGCTGCTAATGTTTTGCAATGACCATTTTGATATTATGTAAAACTGTCATTATAACAAATAGTTACAGTTTGATTTCAAAATTAGTAGGACAAGTGTGTACACTCTCTTTATTGGGTTTTCACAATTCCTTTGAATATTACCCCATTGTAAAGGAAGCAGTTACTATCATTAGAGGAAAAAGAAGACATTTTATGTATAGCGATTTATCGGACTGTAAATTCATATTGTATTATTTACAGTTAGTAAATGGGGAAATAAATTGAAAATTATCAATACATACCGAAGTTTTCGAAACAATACATAAGCCTAATTTCTCAAATATGAAATTATAAATACTAAATTTCTGATTTAAAATAAAATCTAATTTGTTTTTAACAGCAGCAATGGCAATAAATATGTATTTTATATATAAATAAATTAGCGCTGACCTTTACCGCACTGAACTTGGACTTCAAATACGTACTTTTATAACCAAATTCTTGTCTTCAGTGAAAAGAAAGTTGTGTTCCTAAACTTTGTTTAACAATGCACATCATACCGCAAACGACACTGTTTCTACTTTACGTGAAGTTTGTCTGACGCTTTCTGTACAGAAACTATTTTATATTTTAATTATTACCTTAAGTCCGTCCGAGACACATCATTTTTCCATATTTTGCACTAGAAAGAACAATTTAGTTGGAATGCGCATTAGCTCAAGCTAACCAAATGTTACTTAAAAATATGTGAAGTTTATTCCAAATAATTTGAATGAACAATTCTGAAGCACTTTCTAGGATTCAATTTAATCATCGAATTCAACATTTAAAAATTTATTATGAGAGAGGAATAAGAGTAAGAAGAACAAGTATACAATGCTAGCGTGGTTATTGCTACAAATTAATACAAGCTGAAGGGACAGATATGATAATGGACAACAATACAATGCTGAGGAAACAATACTAAGAGAAATGGTAAGACACTGCAATAAAATCACTGAAAACGCGGTATGGCATTAGAACATGATGAAATAATTGCAGTTAGGTATATGAACAGTTGAATTCTAAAAAATTGAGAGGGCTTCCTAGGAATCGTTGGTAAATATAACAAATACTCAGAAAACACAAAATTGTAATGTAATTTTATGAAAAAGGAGAAAAATCGTAGAATTTGGCGAAAAGGCATTATTTTACCAAGTATGATTGGTATAACATACCGAAGCATACTAATTAACGTAATAGATTTTTTATTCAAAGTCAACTAAAACAGGGAGAAATTGTCTTCGCAAAGGGACCAAACATGCAAAAATAAATTCTGAAGTTACGGAATCAGAACAGACGGCGGCAGAGAGCTTTAATATACTTACAATTACACAATGTATTGGAGTGGCCAGAGAAAATGAAACGCGATTTGGTTGGCAAACCATAAATATGTAGGTAGTACATAAAGGTACTTACATAAATAGTTATGGACGACAAAGAAGTACAGAACGTTAACAATTACACATTAAAAGTTTACGGCATTATTTACTATCAGCAAGCAGAATACAGTATTTAGAAAAGTCGATAAAGAAATAAATACAAATAAAGCAAACGTAATACTATTACGTAAAACTCCATCAAACATAAGAGTGTACTGAAGGGACAAAGGAAGAAGGGAGATGTGGAAGAAAAATAGAAAATTACGTCGGTTGTTGGGAACAAATTATTGTGGAATCATCCAATCACTTGGGAAGCTTGAAAACAGAGTAATAGTATTGACTTAGCAAGAAGATAATTTCGGATTTCTCGATTGACGGCTCCACTTGGCACTTCAATTGTCGTTGAAAACTAGTTTGTATGTATCAATCGATTGTGTAATTTTTATTTTCCATCAGTAGAAAATGGTAAATTTTCTGTTTGATATTCGTATGCTCTTTTAGGCGTCAGCTTGGGGTCCCGAAACGTTTATAACCTACTCCTTTCACGCTTTAGTATATCTAGCCAATACTTTTATTTCTTCTCTAGTTTGCGCTCTTTCCTTTCCTGTATACCCTATTTGGTGTCTCCATTATTTCTTTAGTTTTCCTCTCGGTGTCTTGTAATTCTCTTCGGCTTTATTATTTTAGTGTGACCGAACCTACTTATTCGTTTCTGTATAATTTCCTCTATTATTTATTTTTGGCCCGTAAATTGACTAATATCCCATTCTTGATTTATCTCATTGTATTTTTCCTCCATCTGGGAAATAGAAAATCAAAACAATCATTTTTGCTTTGTCTTACTTTGTTACTCCATAAAGGTAAGAAGGCATCCTAAGTTCCCAGAAGGTCATGTACTATTCATGGCAATGTAGCTTTAAAAGGGTGGTCAAAATTGGTTCCGTATATTCAATTTGGTAACTTTTCATTCATAGATGACCAATATTCAGATCGTCCAACATAATTTACGGCAACAAGTACCGCAATCGGAAACGGGTTGTAAAGAAACAAGATGAACCAGTTCCAAGAGCATCCGAAGTTGATATCTTGATATCCAAATGAAGTGCCAACCGTTTGATAGGAATTGCCTGCTTTGAATTTCTACGACAGAACCAAACGATCAAATCAGATAACTAAGAAAAGTAAATAATGCAATTCAGGAAAAGCGACTTCAGTTAGTAAAGTGCGAAGGTATTGTATTCCCCGATGACAAAATAAAATTAAGCACAGTTTTGATCAAAATAATCTACTATTAAAATCATTGCGAATTGACAACTAAGAATGACATGTTAATAACAATGTCAGTCGAAAAGATCGAGGAAAATGTAAGATGACCCAGTTAGGACAACATCCAGAGCTGATGTTCATGTATAGGCAAACATGTTAACGGTGTTGTAGGATTATAAAGGGCTATTCACTTCGCACTTTTACCACACAACCAGACGATCACTGTGTACATTCAGCAACTAGCCAAACTTAACGATATAATCCCAAATTGTCAAATTGTAAAGGCATTGTGTTCCATTGTGATATTGCAAGCTCACACATATTTTTGTTGAATGGACAAAAATTTTTGAGGCTTCTTGAAATGTGTTAATACATCTACCACACCGTCCTGACTTTTCGTCATTAAACTATCATTCTATTACTCCTTGAATGTTAAGAATTTAAACAATAATGATGATATACTTGGTTTTGTGTTCTTGTCAATAAGAATGGACCATCAATCGTGAGACTGGTTAAAACAGGGCAAAAGGTTATTCGTAAGAAAGGAAAATGCATTACTTTATAATTATTTCCTTCCATTAAGAAGATATTGCCTTTTTCTTGAAAGAATCCACAAATACGAAAGTAGTTGCTAAATCAGTAGCTATTAAAATTGTAGATGCATCTCTTCGTCAAATAGGAAATGGAGACAAAGCAAGCAGTTTTTTTATATTCAGCGTAACTTTATAAGCCCATTTGTGGACGTTAAACACAATTAATATTGTATCTAATTAAAATTGAAACCGCTAATTCGAAAATCTTTAAGAAGGAGCAGTTGGTTAATTCAAGGGATGTGATTATAGAGAACGAATAATTTTCCACTTTTATTAATTTCTGTGTATATATGCAAAAATATGACAGCTGTAGTTCGAAGTGTATGTACGCACTTATGATAAGAAAAAAGTCCTATTATTATTTTCCTAATTACTGAAACCACAAGAACCTCAACTTATATGCAAGTAGAAAACGCTAAGATCTCCAAGAAACAGCAATTCCTACACACACGCTTTCAATTATGTTAAATTCAAATTCTTACGGTAATGAACGGTGTGACATCTGGTTATTGCGTTTGCGACTGGTCATTTTTAAATTATAATTTATTTCGGGCAAAGGAAGACAAATGCGAAGGCCCACTCCAAAATAAAGTAACCACCGATGCCGCCCCGGGCTGTACGTTCGATCCGGTAGAACGTGGAAGGAAAGGAAGCAAAAAACAAAGGGTATGGTCCTCGGACCGCAAACCGATAAACACAGTATAACTGCCGAATAATGACAGAACTAAAGAGAAAAACCGCTCGTTTTACAGTAAACATAACACTATTACACGCTTGACGGATTTGTTTCATAATAATAATTCTGATGGCTTCTCACATTCTCTTATTGCATGTGTAAAATAGAGTAGTTAAATAAGTATTATAGATATGTTTGTAGGTATAAATTCGCAAAGAAAACTGCAGAAACAGCACGGAATTACGTAAATGTTGTGATTTACATTAGAAACGTGTAAGTGTGTTATTTTATGTCATACTACTTTCGTAAATTGTACATTCAAACTGCAAAATTCTGAAGAATCTGAATAATAAAAAAGAATAGTAATGTACATGTTTAGTCAAAAAAATATGTAACTGATAAAAGTAAAAATGATTCGATTTGGAATGAATTTCATTTTATTAATTCTTATAATAATGATTTATTTCAACAACTAAGCTGTCACGGACAGTGTAAAAAACAAAAGACAGAAAATGTTGCTCGTGAATTTTGGTTAACACTGCTTTTGAAAGAACGCATCTTACCAGTACATATTTTAATGTGTTAAACTTATTGTTAGTTGTGGAAATATGTGTTTAGGGATTCAGAATCTATGTGGTAAGGGCAAGTGCTAATTTATTAAAGAAGGCGAAATTGTGCTAGTCAAAAGCAAGCGTATCCCATAGTATTTAATAATTTTTCTCTTCGGTACTATAAATAGTGTTAACATTAATAATCAGATAATCAAATAGATATTTGGACAATTCGAGCTTTAGTTGATACTTGGATATAAACAAATATTTATTGGAACTTATTAGGCATTAGCTAAACATTTTGAACTGAATAAATAAAATACAGTGGAAATTTAATACACTTTTAATTGAGTAGTCAGTAGAATTCTTAACTAGAATTTAAATATGCATTTGGTTTAAAAATGACAATAGAGAAGTGCTAAAAGTGTTATCCACCATTATCACCAGTATACGAGGGATGCCTTTTACGCCTTTGGAAACAACCACCCGGTGGCGCTATTGAGTGTCATGTGTCATTAGTATCTTCGTAAAGTTTGACATTTATTATTGTAAGAACATTGGTAGATTATAAATGGACAAAGTAGTTTATTCACAGTGAACGTTTAAAAAACGCAATTATGATACAATATAAAATTTTACTTGAAGGTATTCATTAGATGTCTTTTTAGCATTTTACTAATTTTTGGTAATGAAATATCACCAGAGAAGACGTCGGTCAGTGATGAATTGCATGAAGGTCGACCAAAATCGGTTGTTATTCCAGCGAACATTCATACTGTGCTCAATGTGATTAGAAAACATCGGCAGGTGACTTACAGTGAGATACAGACATAATCATATAGTTGTGAAGAAGTTCTCTTCGCGATGGATTCCGCATAATTTGATTGATGCTCAAAAAGTGTTAATTGGTGTTAGGAAACGCCCAAAACATTTGACCGAACTGTAAATTCGTATACAACACCGTAACAGGTGATGAAACTTGGATATATTCGTATGGATCGGAAACTAAGCAACAATCCACTGTTTGGATATTCCAAGATTAACTAAATGCCGTAAAAGTTGTTCGTTCACGAAGAATTTGTTTCTTCGGTTGTACCGTACATGTCGCAACCATTCCCTTAGAGGATCGAAGGAGGTTAATGCTGAATAGTATACAAGAATTTGTTTACCAGAACTTATTCGCGAACTCAGGAAAAGTAACCTAATGTTTTGCATCATTCTGCATCATGGCAAGGCCTGCTCTCACATCGCACAAACAATTGATTATTTGAAGGAGAAAAACATCGTATTCATGTCTCATTGCCTGTATTCATCTGATATCGCTTATCGATTTCCTTCTGTTCCCGAATGTCAAACAAGAAATACGTCGACAGCACCTCAAGAAATTAATGCCTTCAAAAACTATATTTTTGAGATATAAACTTCAGAGTGGAGCAAATCTTTCGAAAATTGGCTTGAACGCATGCAAAAGTGTATAAAAGCTTAAGGTGAATATTTTGAAGAGCAATGAAACCTTTTCTTCAAGTTTTTACTTAATTTAAAAGGCACCCTCGTACAGGTGCTTTCCTACGATAAAATATTTAACTTCAGAATATTTCTCCATCACTTTCTTAGGTCAATTATAAAACATATTTGAAGTATTACAGCTTATATTTCCAAAAGTTAATTAATAACGTTTTCGTACAAACTTCGTCAGTAAAATATAACTATTGTATATAATCAAACAATTAACAGTAATGGACTTGTAAAAACAAATTGGTATATAGTCTACCTAAATTAGTTTTCAGAAATTTCTAAATTATACAAAATTAATGTAGCTGCTGGATTAGTTGATCGAAGCAATGTAGTTTACAAAATAAATTGTAAAGACTGTGAAGGCTGTTACATCGGTTAGCCAAAGCATAGAAAATAATATTCTTTTATTCAATTCTAAAAAGATAGTATAAATTTTGTCAAATACTGCCAAATACCTCAAAAACCGGATGTAGAACAATGGAATTTATGCAAGCGAACCTATTTGGAGGTTGGCCCGAGAACTTTTCCTGGCGAGTTGGGGGTAACTCATTTCTAGGGATTATATTTCCCTACAAGCCCGGTGGTGGTTTTATTCGAAGGTTGCACTGTGTATAATGTGTTTTGGTGCAATTACCGTTGTAACAACAGATTACAGAGATTTAGACCATTGCTTTGATTATGGAAACACAATTGTTTTGAAAAAGAAATAACTATAAAAAGATTAATATATGAAATGATAAGTATACAAAAATATATTAAAACGGTTAATTTTAGGACCGATATTCAAAATTCAAGTAATGTATACCGAAGTTTATTTATTTCGTAAAAGGAAAACTTTCAGCTATGTTTTTCCTTGGTTAAGGTTTCGACAAAGATTTTTTTTTAGATAAGGGTAGTTATTTTGATTATATGATTAGCATATTCGCAAATTTGGTTGATTTTAGTTATAAATCCAAAGATGGTTTTATGAGCCTATTATGTAATTTAATAGTGGGTGTTATTTGCTTATTGAGTTACAGACTCCGTAATAAAATACATATACACTACCGTCCATATATATGGGGACGACACTAGGAAGTAAAAAAGACATGGGAATAGTAATACTAATATCTTCAAAGTTTATATTATACATTACAAATGTAATTCGTAAATTTATAGAGCAGTTTAATCAAAGAACCCCCTAATATGGTACACTTTACAAGTAATTTGCATTTTACCACCATTGCTTTATTTTACATTTTACGATACGACTGTATTAATCCCTACAGTAATAAGATTAAAATAAATTTGAGGAAAACATTGTTCGCACTGTAAGACGAATAGATTCCAACAAAGAAATTATAAAAATATCGGAAAATATATGGAAGTATTTCAAATAAAGCATCAGTTTAAATGTTGTTATCTTCCATATCAGATCGTCGTTAAAAATGCCAAAGCGACAAGAAATATCAATTGGAAAACGTGCGGCTATTATAAAATTATGTGGCAAAGGATATTCAATAGCACAAATTGCAGTAAAAGTGAAGTGAGTCAAAAACGGAGTATTCAGTACTCTTTAGAGAATGTGGGAAACTGGTTCACTTCGGAATAGAAAACGGTTAAGGCGAAGAAGGGCAACAGCAGCCGCTGAAGATCAATTTATAATAGTAACTTTGAAACGAAATAGATTTCTCACCGCCCCAGAAATCACTCAGCATCTGAATATTTCGAGAAATCCACCAATATCTATCACACAGTTTAACGGAGACTTCTTGCAGCAAGGCCAAGGGGAAGAATAACTACGAAAAAGCCATTGCTGAAACAGCAAAACAAGGAAAAGAGACTGGAATGAGCCATTCAACATAATTGGACGCTTGAGCAATGGCATAAAGTGTTATGCACCAACGAATCCAAATTTCAAATCTTTGGTTCAAACGTCGATCGTTTGTGAGGCGGCAGACTGGAGAAAGAGCAAGTGAACAATGTCTGGTTCCTACAGTGAAACACGTTGGAAGTAGTGTGATGGTTTGGGGTTGTTTTGGTGGTACAGCTGTAGGCGATTTGAAAAAAATAGACGGGATCCCGCGTAAGGAGGGTTATCTGAATACACTTATGCCAATCTGAAATTATTTTTTTATAGCAAGTTTTACTTCATTTAAGGTCTCAAATGGAATACCCCGTAGTGGTATTTTCAAATTTAGGAAAAGATGAAAATCACTGGAAGCCAGATCTGAAGAATAGAGTGAATTTGAACGCAATTAGGCAACTGGCTAGGGCGTTCCTCGCAAAAGGCTTGTCGCAATGGGCCAGATAAAAGATTGAAATAATATTCTGCGTGAATTTTAGTACCTTTCGGTACCTACTTAATCCGTAAAAATAATCCCCTGGCAATTTCAGAATACAGTAAGCATTACTTTTCCAACCGGTTGAGGAGCAGCACGTGCTTTAAACAGAGACATTTCTTCTGGTTTCCGCCATTCTTTGACTGATTTTTGTTCTCAGTTTTGAAGTAAGGTGTCCACGTTTCATCAGTACTTATTATCCGTTGCCAAAATTGGAGGTCGTAACCTGCTAAAAGTCTTGCAGCTGGCGGCATGTTTCGGACTCGTACCTAATAAGTTTCTGTTGCTGTTCTAACGGCCTTGCTATCTAGTGAGCTAAAAACTTGTTCACGCCCAAACATTTGTGTAAAATCTCATGAATCTATCGTGTACTTGTTCCTACAATAGCACTAATTTCTTGCCAACAGCAACGCTTCGTACTCGACCATCCAATGCGCGGATCGTCGTCTAGTCACGCTCTGGCAGTTTTAAAACGATGAACCCACCAGTAGACTGTATTTTTCAATTATGAAGATTTTCCAAATGCATTTCGCAGACATTGAACGATTTTTGAAGGATTCACATCCTCTTTAAATTAAATGAAAATGATGGCTTCTTGTGATTTAGCTTCTTCTTCCATGACTGCAAAATTAGCAATATGGAAATACCATACAGTATTTATCTGTTTATTTAGTATTTGTTTTATATTTAATGAATCGTTCCCGTGTAATTATTCCCGAGAATGAAGATGTCGAACCTTCACTCATGTTGTACCCAGAAAATGAATTTAAATAACAAGTAATTATTCAAGGCAATATACTAACGTATAACATATTGTAAGCAACTTCGACAACAACTAAAAACGCATACCTGCTAAAGCAACTTTTCTTCCGGACTCCAGCTTACTTGTCTGCTTTAAACCGATTATGTAGTCGTAAGTAATTGCAAATACTTGTGCTTATTGGCAATTGTTATTTTATGGAGTGGAAATTACTATATGAAAGTTCGTGCACGCGATAAATCTATAAGCAAATTCTAAAATCTACTTTATAATCTGACAATCCTACTAAAATATATAAAAATATGTACATTTTTGATATTTATAGCATAGGTATTTGTAAAGCAAAAAAATCGCAAATTAACATCAGGAGTTATTTCAGTTTCTTACCGTGGTGAATATGAATATTAGCTAAGTTTAGAAAGTGATGTTCGGCGTGAAGGGCGTAATTGCACTAAGAAGTTATTCCCACTGTTCGAATTGATTGTAATTATATATCGTTTTATTACTAATTTAGGATCATAGTTAGTAGTCAATAGCTCAGTGGACTACAATCATTTCTTCGTAAAGATATTTATATATGTATGTCAACAACTAGATTTTCATCTTCTAGGGACAAAATCTTTAGTATCTTAGGAGCTTAATATTAAATAATGATAGTTCTGTGCATATTTGGTTTATGTCCACGGTATGCTTGTCATTAACTTTTAGCTAAACTATAACTTACAATTAAGTGACAGTGTTGCTAATATATGTACAGCTGAATGTCGATTATATGAATCAATTGAAATCCGACCCCATCCGGATAAGTGAAAATCCGGATATAACTAATTTTTTTATCTCCAGATTACGGTACTCTACGACATAAAAAATAAGCGCCATAACCATATTTAGGTTCACTAATCTATATTTCTTCAGTTAATGCCAGTGTACATGGTGAAAGTTTATTTAAGAATACTTAAGTAAATGCTGTTTACTATGTTTAATTTTGAAAAGTCATCTTAAATCGAATCCAAATAATCAAGGATCCGCATATTGGAGACCTGGATAATTAACATTTTACTGTGTTTACGAACTGCATATTTATATATATATATGTATATATATGTATATATATATATATGTATATATATATGTATATATATATATATGTATATATACTAGCTGCCTCGACGAACTTCGTACCACCGAATTAATAAATGTTGTCTTAAGTTATTACCTGAGTTTTATTAACTTGTTAATGTTAAGACAAAATTAATTTAGTTGAATAAAAGTTTAAAAAGTAATAAATTCACGTGGGAGCAAAGCATTTGCTTTATTGAATGTAAACCAAATGATTCGCATGTCGTTGTAGCACAACTTTCTGTTAAACTATTTGCTGAATGTGTTGCACTCGTGTCGATTATCTTCATTAAAACACGTTGTGATATACTATATTTTGCGACTTTATCTATTTCTTCTTGCGGCTCGACGTTGTTGATCTGCGTTCTGCTCGACGATTTCTCATTGCCAACCGAGCCGTTTCACGTATTGCCTCTCTTTGTTCTTGTGTTTGTAAAGCACGAAGTTGGGCCGTACTAACACGGGGCCCTTCTCTCGTGCGATTTCTTCTTCATCTGCAGTGGATTGATTCGCAATATTCCGCAGTCTAATTGCATTACGGCTTCGTTGTGAAAGATTCGATCTTCTCGCTCGCGGCATTGTAAATAAGACTGTGATGGATATTGCTGACTTTGCTTCTATTATGACATAACAATTATTCATGCGCGCACAATCACAAATGTCATAACTTTAACTGTCTTTGCGAGCACCATGACAACTGTCATAACCTAACCCACCAAACGTCGTCAATTTGTTTAATCTCTAATTTCTTTTCTTAATTTTTAAATGTTCCGGGCTGATTTGTAAATCTAAACCATCCAGGGCGCCACCCAAACGCATGCAAAAAATTCATCAATCAAATCGGTCAAGCCGTTTAGGAGGAGTTCAGTGACAAACACACGTACAGTAGAATTATATACATATATAAAGATATACGTGTATGTCCTAGTATTTTAACTAAAAACCGCAAAAATGTGCAATTATTTAACCCTATAATGAATGTATGAATGCGATAATTTTTATAATAGGGTGCGGTGAGTTTGTCTCAAACGCCAATATTAGAAATATTATTCCTTTTTTGGAAATACTTTGTGTTTAAACTTCCACAAGCAGATTTTGAAAAGAGTATGTCATCAACATATGTTCATTTATATTACGTTTGAAATAGAAATTTAAAATGTTTGCCATTATCAGTCTTTCAAAACAACAATACATAGAATTTAATAGTAATCTTGGGGAACCATTTTCTCTAGCACTTTCAGGATTGTTGGTAGTGTTATAGATCTTTTGCCTTCGCGCTGTGGGCGTTTCTGTACTATCTTGCAATGTAATTTAATTCGAAAATGTTGGCCCACATTAAACCAGGGGCAAAAGTGGAAAGTTGATGTCTTCGTCTGTTTACAAGGAGATTGTGCCTTAGTTACTGCTATATTTATTGTGGGATAAAGAAGTAACATCGACCAGTGTCTTATTTCCCTTGATACATTAGCGTACAATAACGTCGATATTATTAAACTCCTACAAAGCCATATTAAGAGTACACATACTTTATCAATTGCAATTAATAATATCCATGTTTGAAACAGAAACTTATTTTATATAGAATTTCACGTAGTACATAGTAATTTTAACATTACGACCTACAAGCTCGAGAAAAGCCGATAAAATGCAACCATGCACATTCCAAAGTGTAATCATGGATGAATGTATTTATGTACAGTAGGGTAACTTACGCAGTCTATCACACGCGCCCAGTGTAGAGTTAAACCATGCAGCTTATCGAGGTAACAAAATATCATGTGAATATGGGGAAAAGAATAATTTTCTACCTATAGTTTAAGGAATCATGGTGGAATAGTTCTTTGATTTGTAAATACTGGCTATCTACGGTAAAATAAAGTACATTTGCATAAAAATTTCAAAAATTCAGCATACTGTTTACAAGAAGAACGGAGACTGAATACAACATATAGAAGTTACACTTACAAGAAAAATCTCGAACCCGAAAATTAAAAAAGAATTGAAACTTTGTGCACAAGTAGTCCACCTCCAAAGATGTTCGGACTATTTTCCTTATCGACCCAATCTCGTTTTAAGAGGGTGAAACTATCCCCTGAAAGTTTAGTAGATTTTCGGTTTTCTCAAAAGAATTCGGCAATGGCTGAAACAAAAGCATCACGGCTATATATCAAAATAATCGTCTCATTGAGCTCTATAACATATATGAAAATAACTCCTTATCGAAGGAAAGGGAGGGCACCATTTCTTTTTTAAATGGAACTAGGGTGCTATTTTCATATATGTGATAGAGCTCGATGAGATGATTATTTTAATATATAGTAGCGATCTATTTATTCCAGGTATTGCCGAGTTATTTAGAGAAAATCGAAAATCTATTAAACTTTCAGGTGTAGTTCCACCCTCTTAAAACCAGATTTCAAACAACCTTGGGCGTAGACTACTTATTCACAAAATTTCAAATGTTTTTTAATTTTCAGGTTCAGGATGTTCCTTTGTTCGTTGTTTTAGATTTTTCTCAAATATATTTGAAATTACAATTGCTTTATGTTGAGAAACTAGTAAATATAAAAAATAGGTGCACACACGAATTTCGAATTTCTGGAATGCTTCATATCAGAGTAATAATAATTTAAATGTATATATATATATATATTTCGTGACCTTTTATACTTAATGATAGATCTCTACCACTAATAGGTCAATAAAACAAGGCTGGTTTGAACGATAGTTATATTTTCAGAACGTTTACAAACGTTTTCGGAATACCTTCTTCAGTGAAAATATAACTAGATAAATATAATAAATTAGGAAGAGGAAAGATCAAGCTTTACGTAATATTAAGTGTCTAATAAAAGCAAAACTTCTTCTTAATTGAACAGATGTACTATTGCGGCAACAAAAATTCGGACAAGTCTTATAGGCTATTTTGACTGTTTTTTAGCAGTATAAACCAACCGTTTGTCATACTCATGTCAATTTTGATGTTGCCATTTCACTTTAATGGTGTGAATAGTGCCTTTGGAGACTCTAAATTTATTACCCTCTTTTCTTATGAACCATTCTTCGTCAAGTACTGTAATTATTTGCATCTCTTAGCAGGCCTTGAATGCTATATAATGCAGATATAATGGCATATGTCAATAATTATTTAAAAATGAAATAACATTTGACAAGGCGGAAGCCAGATTTATACTACCTTATCTTAGGTGTCCGATTTTTTGTTTTGTTTTGTTTTGTTTTAAAGTTTTGATTAGCATTAGACCTTCAACAAGAAAACTAAGGGAAATCAAAGATTTGTTTGTTTTGTAATTTCATAAACGCACTGAAAAACTGCAAATATCTTTATAGTAATGAATGTTTTAATCAGAACAATATTTTGCTTTTATTCAAAGAAATGATAAAAACACAATTGTTGATTAAATTTTATGAATAAAATACATTATTAAAATTTTTACTTTACGACTTTTGCAATATAATACTCCTTTTGAATTTTCATTTTACACATTGATATAACCAATATCTGCGTCATTTTGCCCCGAACAGTGGCAAGCCAACATCGAAATCGGATACTTTGGTATTACCGCCAAGGATAGCGTGGTAGCGAGCGACAAGGTTCTGGTATGCGTGGCCTGCTTCATATTTAATTGATGAGGCCCCCTTTGGAATGTAGATAATTGCTTGTGGTAGTAGCACCACACAACATTATACGTGAAACAGGTGTTCCGCGCATAGAGTAGCTATTCAAAAAAAAAAAAATCTCGTCGTTCTTGTTCCTCTCTTTGCATATTTTTAGGAAAGTATAGGTGATGGAGCGGTGGTTACACAGATCGCCGTAGATTACCCCGTAACCATGGTTGGTTGGGCGCCTACAAAACTCCCGCCGAACTGACGCGTATAAATTCAGGATCATCGAGATCCGCCGAAAATGATAAGACCTCCGAGTCGTGGACGTTGTTTATATTTTTTTTTATCGGGCTATTATTTAAATATGAATACCTTAATTTTCGGACATTAATATTGTATAACAGTGAAAACACAATCGCAATAGCAGTTAACATATTTTACGCCCCTTATCAGATTCGGAACTTTGAATTTGTTAATGATTAATAAGTATAAGGATTTTGGGCAGTAAGAAAAATAAAGAATTATATCGAAATGCAATCATTGTACCTGTTAGAGTTAACCATTTTTTCGAAATTCGTATTTTTATAGAGAAGTAAAATTAATACTAATACAATTTCGAAATAGACCTAAGTACGTCTGATAATAACAGTTAGAATGGATACAATTATAACACTATTATTATTATTAGAGACAGGATTATATGTTCGAGATTTGACTAAAATATGCACATGTATATGTATGTCTTAAATATAAACAAAATATGTTGAAAATATTCCTAAAATGTCTAGAATATGTAAAATATGTTCCACAAATATTTTCAAAATGTCGAATATATTTTGAAGTAACAAGGAAAAGAAA
This sequence comes from Chrysina gloriosa, assembly GCA_038088585.1. NCBI lineage: Eukaryota > Metazoa > Arthropoda > Insecta > Coleoptera > Scarabaeidae > Chrysina > Chrysina gloriosa. Next base: position 28,899,327 of record CM076088.1, on the reverse strand, counting down.
TAAAAACTAAGAAAATTTAAACAGGTTTTATTAAACTAATACTTATCACTCACATTTCTACATTAAACATTTCATTCCTTACTGTAAAAACAATTCACAATCAAATGTTTTCCAATATTTTCCATAGTTAAATTATGTCTCCTATCCGTTAATAGCGATTTGTACTTTGAAAAAGTTCGTTCGACTTCAACTGATATGATTGGTGCATATTCAAAACATTAACAATTTCCGGATTTAAATCGGTTTCAATACCAATCACCACAAAGAATTTGCTTGCTGCAACAAATTGAAACCGCTATTGCTTTTGAAAATATCATTAAATTTTTCATTTATTAATTTTCCTATTTTTCCAGGTACTTCCTGAAGGTTTTCCTTTATACATGCTGAAACGTATGCACCCCTACCTAATTTTTTAACCAATCAGAATTCACTTTTATTCGTTTAATTTCCGATGTTTATTCTTGGAAATCGTAACAAAATAATCTCTACTCTTCGGTATTGAACATAATATTTCGTTTGGAAGTTTAAAAGTAATGAATAATTTCTTAAAAATGTAGAAACATAAATCTCTTGGAAAAAGAATTAATCACTATTTAAGTAATATTTATTTTATTATATTTAACGAAAGATCGGTAATCGTAGAATGTAAATTTTCCAGAAAATCGTCTACTATATATTTTTTATAAAAATAACGAAAAAACATTATGTAAAACAAGAAGATTAATTTAGTCATGTGATGGCAACGCAGCCGTAACAGTTTTAAAGATACCTGAATTTACTTATTATTACAGCAATAAATACAAACAAAGATTGACTTTGTTTGAAAGTAGGATAACGAATAAATTGTCGAGATCGTATGTGGAGAACAGCGTGTAAGTTGGTATGCAAGTAAAATCTTAGCTAATTACGTTATAACGAGGTGTCTTTCACGCAGGTGACGTATACATAACTAGATATTGATATATGCAATGCATATTTCTCATTATTCTAAAAATATAGCTTTGCAAGTCTAACTTTGCAAATCCAAATGCTACTACAAATATCATTTGCAATTCATACCTGCATAATTTTTTGTTTGTAGTTTCACCAGATAGAATAGGATTGCATCAATCTTTAATTAGTAAGTAATCGATACGTGGAAGTAAAATATAAAAAATATTTTGCAAGTAAAGAACCAGCACAATTTCTTATTAATTTCAGGATAAGATAGATGCTCTAGAAGCAGAATTATCAAAGAAACCAGAAATATCTTAGAACGTGGTAATTTAATTCAAAACATGTCCAATTTGCTTGCGATAATTGCTAGTGTGCTTCTAGTTAATTCTGAATCCACAGAGAAAATTACAGGAAAACCACAAAAGTCGAACAACAAAGCAACGTACGTTGCTCATATTCTTCGTATTCTAGCGAAGACGGAACAGGATTTTAAAAATTTTGCACGTCATTTAAAACAGGTATTATTTACGAGGTCGATGATTAAAGGTTATGCGGTTTAAACCTTAAAGTCGGGTCAATAGGACAATCGAACCGCTTTATACGAAATAATTCGTACGCCTTACGTAGTTTATTTTATTATCTGCACTAATTAAAGAGCCTGAAATATAAATATACATTTTCGGAACATTTAATAATACGCATTACGTCCTTTGATTATCAGATAATACGAAGAATAACAGTAATTTTCGGACGATTTTTACGTGAAGAGATGCTATTTAATCTTCGGTCGGACATAAATTGCGAAATGATTGAGGGTGTCGGAATACGAGAAAAATATGAGTGATCTACACTGCTCGACCCTGGACAGGGTATTCCCTTTCCTTTATATAGGTATAATTATAGACATAAACGTTTTGACCATAGTGTTAGTCGGCGTGAAATTTTTAAGCATAAACTTCTCGGACATGGTTGAGATTGCTGTTTTCCTTTTGGTATTGCCCTTATCTCGTGCAGTTCCTGGCATAAATGTGAATGTATATATCTCTTATGTCTAAAAATATCTGTAGGTGGTTACGGTTTTATGGCGCAGATCAACCAATCAAAGTAGTTACATAGGATATAGTACAACAACATTGACCAATCTAGAATAAGCTTCAATTTGACTTCCTCAAAATTAAATATGTGCATGTAATTAAAATAATTAACTGAGAAAGATTGAAACCGCAGCAACAAAAGATTGGATGCACATACAGTCAGTCATAGTGAAACTTGTACACGGTGTAAATTATTTATTTGGGCATATAAACTCAAAATAGTTAATAAAATATTCAAAAGATAAATTCAGTTAACTATATAAATAAGCATAATAAAAATGCTTAATTTGCACATCTACATAGAGGAAGAAAACAATATTTATAGTACGTTGATGGAAGTCCTTTATTATTTATTACCTCTTTTAAGCGATCCGGCATTGATTTTACCAATTTTTCGAAATACTTTACCAAAATGTTTGAACATTTTTCCTACAGCACTGTTGAAAGTTCTCATTTATTGAAAATTTCATGTTGCCTTATTATTTTCAATTGACTCCATAAGTTTCCGATGGCATTGCGGTCTGGACTTTGGGGATATGTTTCAATCATTTGTGCGGCGTGGTTAAGAAAATGTTCAGATAAAGTTAATCCTATCGGCCACTTGGTCACCAAAGACGCTAGGCTCACTGTTGAAATTATTATACATGTCTATAAACATTCCTGTTGCAATTGGAGAATTTTTCTCATCTTTAGCACAAATATGAATAAACTGTTAAGTTTCGGAAAATAATACATCACTCAATAAGTTGGCTGCATGACTAATAAAACAACAACTTTTAGTCAAAATTCGACTTTACTCATAAACATAGTCTCTTTCTTTTTATAGAACGACTTATCTTTGGTTAAAAAATATCTTTCAATCACTCCTTTAGTGGAGTCAAATCTCTTTCCCTCGAGTATTCCTTTTAGGTCTGAAAACAGGTAGTACTCGCTGGAAGCCAGATCCGGAGAATACGGGAAGCAATTTAAAGTGCAATTTGTGCAATTTTGCCATTGTTGCGAAGGACTTGTGACACGGTGGATTGTCTTGATGAAAGAGCACCTACAGCGTCTCATCAAGTTTGGATATTTGTGAAAGATATAGTATATTCTGATCTTCACTCTGGTGATACAAGGGCTGCTACTTTGAGGTAATTTCCTAGTTTATTTAGGTAACCGTTCAATTTGCATTGCCACGAATGGAACCACACCAGGATTCTCAGTTAGGGCTGATGCAAGCTCTGCATCTCCTATGGTCATAGTTCCCAAGGAGATACTTTACCTGTTTCACTCCGAGTAGGTTTATCCAGTATTCTTATCCGTCTTGTTCTTCTTTAAAGAAATTGCTTCGCGAACTTTCGTAAATACTGCTTAGCAAGCTTGTCAGCTATTCCATTGCCTTCGACTCCGGTGTGACATGGTACCCAACAAACAGGTATTTTATTCCTGTCGCTTCAACTGTTAAGAAAATAAGTCACATCGATTTTGGAAAAGGCCAAATATGTATGTAGTTTGATCACCAATTAATCATTCTTAGTGAATAATAGTGTGAAGGAGTTAATTTATTTCAGGTTAGCTCGGAATGAATACCATTTGAAATAGCTGGAGTCAATTGACGTAATTGGCTGTTATCATGCCTACGGAAATCATCAAATCTAAAAGTAAGAAGATAAGGAAGAATTAAAAAGAAGAAGAAGAGGATAACTAAATCAAAGGGAGAAACAAAAATGGAAAGAGATATAAGAGAAAGAAAAGATATAGGAAGCAGGAGAGTAAAAAAGTTTACAACGAAGAAATAGAGGAAGGAGCAAAACAACCAGTGGCAAACATCAGAACTGCAAAATTTCCTAACTAGAAAGAGGAGTGAAAGGAAGACTTAGAAGAACGGAAAAGGAAGCAAAGCAAAAGACATGAAGAAGCAGAAGAAAGGAGAATCAAACGCGCAAGAAGTTAAAAATATATAAAAAATAAATAAGGAAACAAGTAAAAAGGGTATTTATGTTAGAAACAGAGGAAGAAGCGAAACAAAAAGTGTTTATGCTGTCGTGAATTATCGGAAAGGAGGAAGAAACAGAAGCAGAAGGACAGAAAAAGAAGCAGAGGCAACAGTAAGAAGCAAAAGAAAAGAAAACTAAAAGCAGAAGAAGTTAGAACCATTCAACATTAAAAGAAAAAAGGAAGAAACAGAGGAAGAAGCAAAATGAAAAGAGTGTTTATTCTAAAAGACTTCTTTCCAATTCTGTTGTGTTTTATTGGAGCTTCTTCAGTATTTGAGAAGAAATATTTGGTGAGACATGTCAAAACTCTAAAGAAGTTTCCAAAAAAGGGTGCAAAGGAAACAAAGTAGTAAAGTAAAGTAAAGAACAAAAGAAAATAAATCCAAAATCAGAAGAAGTTAGAATCACTCGACTTTAACAGTATAAAAGAGGAAATAGAGAAAGTTAGAAATGACCAAAAATAATATATGCCTAAATCTATACTCGTTCACATAAAATCATTTATGAACTTTTGTGTTTGCGGGTAACATATATACATATAGTACCTGGTGGGCCGAGCCTTGCTCGGAGTTCTCAAATTTTTGAATAATTTCGAACCAAATAATAACGCCCTTTATTTTAGTTTTGATATTTAATTTAAATTGTATATTTCAAGTATATATAGTGGCACATATATATTAAAAGTTTATAAGGTTAAAAGTATGTGAATTTTCATGTTCTTGTTAGTTTTCGTAGATATTTTCTTTTATTAGTATACTACTTTCAGCGCCATCTATGGTTTAGTACTAAGTTTTAATTACTTATAATTTCCCTTGGCTGCATGATGTTCAAAAAAGTTGCTAACCCACGTTTAGGCCGAAATTGGTGAAAACCTGGAGTAAATGGATTGAATCGAGACCGGGACCATGCTATATCGGTTTTTCGTCTCCAAAAACTCGCAGATACTAAATTGTAACAAAATCTTGAGAGTAATTTTTGATAACACATTTTATGTACCGCAGAAATAGGTAAAAGCGGGACAAAAAAATTTCTTGGGACCGGGACCATGCTAGATCAATTTTGTGTTCTCGAAAATCCCCAGATACTAAATTGCATAAAAATTGCTAAAGTCATTTTCGATAACCAATTTCATATACCGCAATACCAGAAATGTGTGTAAAGCAGGTCAAAATGGATTTTCCCGGCACCGGGACCATGCTAGATTGATTTCTCGTCTCCGAAAACCCCCAGGTACTAAATTTCATCAAAATCCTTAGAGCCGTTTTCGAGAAATCAGTTCTATATATATATATATATATATATATATATATATATATATATATATACAAGAATTGCTCATTTAAATATATTAGATAAGAGGGGTTACATCATTGGTTACGCCAACTAGAGCAAATTTTTGCAATCATTGAATAAGAATAGTTATTTGTCATTCGAATGTATGTAGGTCTGACGTCCAATTATCAGTAAGCAATCCAATTCGGCTAGCGTTTGTTGCAATTAATCGAGAAAGCCTGAAAGAAATCGCTTGAAAAATATTTAATACATACATATGAGAGCCCTATATAAGTAATTGATTTTCTTACCGGAATGATCGTAATATTAATTATCACATTTATGATATAAATAATTACATGCTGCATTGAATTTACCGATTTTCCTATTATGAAATTAGTCGTTAATAGAAAATTGATTTAAAAGTAATATAAGTATGCTATAAATTTTAATTAAAGTGACCATGATTATAATCTTAAGTGGATAATAAATGTGCAAAAAAATGACACGATCATAATACAAAATATATTTACATAATCTCAGATTGATTACATTATTTGCTAACGGAATGCCATCGAACTTAATTCGGAAATTGGTAATCTGTCATCACACAGTTCTTGGATTTTCATAATAAATAATAAAATCACTACCAAACTAACTACATCTTATCATGATGCGTATAAATAGTAAGGACTATGTGCGAAATACTTTTCAAATTATGAAATTTGAAACAGGCATAGGCAGTGATAACTGTAAACAAGTACCTACATATATAATTATCACATTCCTTTTTCCCGGTCCTTACATAACGTCGCTATAATCGCTCTTAATGGCATTTTAATTTTGCAAACTAACGGGTAAGCAAGTGAACGCGTGCTCTAATATGTGTGCCGATTTCTTCCTAATTATAGACGATTTTAAGGAGTTTTCAATGCTAATCCAGTATTTTTCAATCACAGACCGCTCAACTTTCACTTCTTTATAAATACCTAACTGTGTGTTTACGTGCAAATGGAATGGTAATTAAAAGACTGATTTTTCCAGAAAATAAACCAGTTTTATATAGGATGACGTGAGCATGCTGAGCAGAGAGGAAGCACGCTGCTATAGGTACTTGTTCAATTGAACGTACAAAGTTTTAAAAAATTGCATTTAGTGCGACCTGCTATTGCAAATATGTTCTTCATGGGCATGGAAAAACGTATCATATCAATTCATAAACGTTCTTTTGATCCAGCTATTGTAACATAGAGTAAATTTTCAAAACGACACTAGATGATATACAGCATCTGACTTTGCATCCGAACAAAAGGAAACGGTGTGCATATACACATTCCTTGTTTAATATTGAGGATATTATGGAGGAGTATTTAGTAATTTTGGGGGTTTGAGGTTTGTTTCAAACTTGAATTCTGGAAAAGGTAACTAGAAGTTACCAAATTAGTGTATTTACCACTACTGGTATTGTTAGGTATTCTCTTTGAATTCTTGAAGTATCTTTTCCGGAAGTTTCTCAAGTTAATATCAATTTTAAGCTCCTTAAGAAATAACATTTGTATGTAATACTAAATTATTAACTTTTAGTTTTTAATCCATTGATAATTGCAATTATGTTACGGCACCAGGTTTTATAATTTTACTTTTAGAGTGTTAGTCCTTTTTAATATCAAAAGTCTAGTTGCATAACTCCAATCATCACCATTAAATGAACATCCGATATCTTTCTCAATCGCCAACAATGTTTTAGTGGTAGAGATTCGGATGAGGAATATTGAATTTAATAACTTTTTAAATGAGGTAATCTGCAACGAGTATTTTGTTGAAAGTGCATGGTTATATCTGGGTTTTCACAACATAAGGAAGTACTAACAAACAAAATAAAACAAAATTTCTCAAAGAAAATATTCTCCTACTATCACGGAGAAACCGCAATTAATTTTTGAAGTTTTGCAAGAAATCGATGGGGAGCCGCTAGTAAAATTCGGCCTATATCTTCAACAAGCTCAAGTGGATATTACGATAGGTCGTGTTTATTTCATTTCACTCGTCTGCTTTCAACCCCTTCGAACGCTGATTAAATCCAAATCAAAATTTTTACTTACCCAATTTTTCTTTGTTCTTTCACACTCATTGACTTACTTTTACCTCATAATCTTATAAATTCGACGCATAAGTTGTGAAAAGCGCTGTAGTTAACGATTGTTGTATGCGAATAAGTTAAAAGAAATAAACTACTTTCACGTATAGTCAAGGTGTTAATATTTAATAGTTAATAATAAATTGCAAAATAAAAACATATTCAAAAAAACTTTTGGTTGTTAAAATATGCACCAACCCGTGCTCCAGTTTCTATTAGAAAATCCTAAGTATAAATTACTATGTGTAATGTTCCATATACATATTATAAAAGGGAACTACTTTCATTTTTGCCTGTACAACTGCTCGATTAATCAATTTAAATCAGGTGCGACTTGATCATAGTTGCTATTTAAAACCTGGCTTCATTTCGATAAATCCATAGTAACCCTAAGTTGTAAGGACGTAAACCTTCTACCTTTAATAGAATTTGGAAATTTTCATTTATATAATCTTCCACGACCATATAACTAAAGTGCAATTTATAGCAAGCAAAAAACACAAAATTTTGTGCATGTAATATCTGACTATGTGTACATAAACCAAATTTCAGACAAAAATATTATTTAAACTTATATATTAAATATTGTTTAATCTAATCTATCATACAAATAAATGAATTTAATATAGTTAAAGGAATAGGACAAATTGATGCAGAAACGGTTAGAATTAGATTATTTAATTCGAAAATGAAATTAGAAATGTGTGTGTTTACATCATGTCCATTCGTATTGCAGCAATGTTTAGTTTTATCTATGCTTCGTTGGATATCATTCAGCTTAACTTTTTCTACTAAGGATCGTTGGACTTACCAATTATAATTAGCAGTTTAATGCATCAGAATGTTAAATTCTCTAGCAATTATCTTCCTAGATCTTGTTATTGATAGCCGACTATGACTTATAGCGAAATAGCGAATGTTTTCAGATGATCATAGTTGATTTGATAATTACTCCGGCATGTAAACGTTTTGATATCATGGATTTCTCTTTAATTTAATATATTGCTTTACTTTGTACGTACACTACATCCTGTTTAACCAAAATATCGTTCTCACATCCATATTACCGTTAATAAACGCTTATCTTTTGATGTCGTAGTCGAAAAATCTTTTGAGTGATGAGTGCTGGTCGTTCCCTTCCCCAGGCATTTCTATGGTTGATTTGCAATTTGTACGGCATGCGATGGATGAATAATGTTCGGTTTTTCTTTAGATTTCACCTGTCGTTTAGATTTCATTTTAATTGGAAGTTGATAGGATCTAAAACTCAAAGAAATCCGAAACAATGATGAGCGTCTCCAACTTTAAGGCTGGCAAAGTTCTAGATTAACCAAGGAAAATTTTAGAGAAAGAGAGTATCTAAGTTTATTACAACAATCAGAAAAAATAGGGTACAGGATGAAAGCCTAAATTTGGTTGATCGTATACCTAAGTACATTAGCAACGAACTAGTAATATAGTCTTACTTTCAAAATGTGGTAAATACTATTTACAGTGGCGGTTCTTCCTGTGGGTCAATATACAATAGATCTGATGGTATATTTGAGCGAAGTTAATCATTAATTTATCTGCAGAGAAAATTACCATTTACTATTTGTGTTAATGCTACATACTTATATACCACTCTATAGTATTAGGACAACTAAAATGACAATTACCTACTTTTATAAAATGTTATTAATGAGCTTCCCATATTCTGCATAAGTATTTTGTGTTTTTATTTAAGTGACGAATGGCAGAGAAAATGCTTAAAAGAAATTTTTTGTGTTATCATATATTATTTGTGTTCTGATTCTATTTTTATCATGTATTTTAGGTAAGTGAAGAATTTCTGCCGGCAACAGAGTAGAACACAATCGACATCTTCATGATAGTTGACAAAATGTCCTACCGCAGCGTCTCGTCCCTACAGTCCGGAGAATATAACGTATCCTGGGTGAGAAAGATTTATTTTAATATCATGCTAAAATTTTGCATTATTGTGCTATCCAAATTATCCTACAAGGATAAAGATTCAATTATATTGTATGAAGAAAATTCTATTGAAATCTTTCTTCTGCAATACGGCTATTAAACACCAGATGGCTACTCGATACAGAAGCTGTCTGGACCACTTAAGTAGCTAATCTTGTAGTATAGCTCTTATTTGTTAGGTGGCGATGGTATGTAAACTTTCATCTCAAGTGTGCACCAGTGTTTATTCATAGTTTGTATTTAAACATTTATTGGATTCCCTCATTGATTGCTATTAGAATTGCAACGAAAGCATTTAAATAAATGTACAGTGATGATTATAGTTTGTCCCCTTTTTATATTTTAATCCTCTTTTATTCGCAATTTTTCTTCAGATCAATTCCGAAGTAAGACTGAAGTTATGGTTTTACGCTTTTATAATTGACCGAATGTAAATTAATATAATAATGAATAAAGCGCGTATCACTGATACATTAATTTTAAAAAATGAAAAGGTACCTTTTTATTTTATATACAAAGCATCGAGTATTAATTCATACAGGATCTTCAAATATGGTCTATATTGTTTTACTAAAACATCGTTTTGTACAGTTACTGTTTAAAAAGTTTTATACCAGTAGAAAAAATATTGATTCAACACCTTATGAACAGAAAGTTTTATAGGAACTATTGATTCATATCAACTCACGTGATGAACATTCTTTAACTCACTGTCTACATTTATCCTAGTTTTAATGAGATTTCCATTTCAAAAAGAAACCTTAATCGCTTTTCGTAATTAATAAATAATTGCAAAAATTATATTGAAGTTATTGTATTGTGAGACTCGTAAAAATTTGATGATCTGGATGCAATCAATCTAATCAAGTGAAAGGCTGACGAACTCAAATCTAAATCCTTGGATATCCCGTATACGTAACTCGATTCGAACTATTGATTTGACTGACTCTTGATTACAAATACGTTTTGACGTTTATGACCGACAAAATATTTCTACTGCACAGTACGGTTTCTTAAGGCATATCAAACGTGCTGCAATATGTTAAAGAGTTGTTCAGAAAAATAAAGATAATGATAACGTTGCTCATTGGGTTGATGGATATTATCATCCGTACAATATAATATAGTTATGAGGTGCATAAAGAAGAAAATAAACATCTATTGTTAAGAGGAGCTCACCATACGCTATATTTTCTCATTCACAAAACTTTGTTGCCTAATGCATATATACTATCATTTATAAGTATGTAGAGATATTGGTTTTCTGAAACTTAGAAATCGCAAAATTATTACAGAAGTGCGTTTTGTTTATAAACTAGTGCAACATATTCCTTCTTCGTCTTTGTATTGGCCCCAGGTCTGCCCCGACGTTGGAAGTTCTCTTTAATGCTCTTCCAAACCATCCGGTTCTTTTCCAGCTTACTCATTTTTTGTATAGTTTAGCCCTTCCTTCTAACTACTTCTCACACTTGTTTGATCCATATATTTTTGGATCTATCCCCTTTCCCGCATCTTTTTGCTTAACAAATCCGCTTAGCGAATTCTCATTCCTCAACCTGTCTCATATTATTCTGCCTACTATCTTTGTAATTGCTCTATTTATTTCGTATTTATCCTACTCTCGTATTTTTTATTATTGTCCAAGTCTCACTAGCATAGTAATATTAGGATTGCGATTGCTATTGTATTGGTAATTCTAAACTTTTTTAATTTCTCTCTCGCCGAACACAGTATTATTCAAAGAGTATTAAATTCGAACAGCTTTTTAGCTCTATTTGTTATCTCTAACAAGGGGAACACCAGACGACTCCGCTTTCGATTTTGACAGGTCCGAGATATGTATATGAGGACCAAAAGTCTCGTGTTCGATTTTCACCCATGCACTTTTTTTTTCAATTTTATTTCACACGATGTTTACAAATATACTCCTATGCTACTACGCCTGGGTTATAACTAACGTTACTATTGTGATATATGAAGAACGCAGGGAAGTCACAGGTATATCTTCTCAAGAACCAGTCGAACAAGAGCGAAGTGCGATTTAAGTCGTTAACCAGATACTCCGACGAGGTCCTCCTATAACATATCTAACACCCGTCAAAATCTAAAGCGGAGTCGTCTTGTGTTCCCCTTGTAAGACTATTTCCCCATCATCTATGTACGATACGTCCAGATATATCATATGCAAGACATTCTTGAAAACCTCAATTTGCTTGGCTTTGAAATAAGATTGTTGTACATTTTTTCAATGACAATATAACTGTACCCAAATATCTTGACTCTTAAATTGGCTATGTGATTTGGACATAAATGAAAATATTTAAGGTTATGTTCTCTTGGCTATCCACTTTGTTTATTCTCGAACGTCATACTGTAATCAAACTAGAGAAGAACAGAAGAGTGAGGAATTTGTTCAAGAGTACATTAATCAGATCTTTTAAAAAATCTCAATTAGTATATACAAATTCATTAAATACATTTCGAACTCCCACAACTCAAATTTCTCCCTAAATTTAATTCGTCAGTTAGCTAAACTCCCCTAAATAGAACAATTTACTTAGGGAGGTTCGACTGCCATTATTCTCATGTCAGGAAAGATTGAGGGCAGAAGGGGTATAGGTAAACGACGCTTTTCGCAGCTAAAAGGACATAAGAGAGTGGAAAGGTATGGATATCCATTCATTAATTGGAACTGCAAAAGACGGAAACCAGTTTGCCAATGTGACCGCCTTCACTAATGAAGACGAATGGACAGAGAAAAGACCTCCACAAGTAGTTTTAGCTTTTTATTATCAATGACAATTTCTGGTGATACTTAAAAGAATCTTTCGATAAATGGTTACTATAATTCTTCGTTTGAGATACAGATTGAGGCAGAAGAAAAACTGCGATTCCAACATTTACTGTAATTACTTTTGCGGGTGTTAATTTTTAGTGGCTTGTCACTAAATGTTTCCAAATTGTGTTAACACATATGCATATTGTATAGGTAGTTTAGTCACAAAACGTAGAGCAAAGATGCAGAATGTTTAAATATTTGCACAGCCGATTTCGAATAGCTGTTTGTATCATCAATTACGAAGGCTAACAAAAACGCTTAAGTTGTTTATCTCTTATAGTTTTACTTCAAGAGTTACATCACGCGCCTGTTTAGCGATGTTGCAGAAGTACGCCGTCAATGAACTTCTATTTCGGATCCCGTCTGCTGGGTATTTTCAAGAGGTTGACAAAATCGCATTACCCTCTCCGTGATTATCTGGATTACGCCTTTCTAGACCGGTGGAGAGATCGCGATGAATCTCTGCATTGACATTTGCATTCTCCTGGTTTAATACACTGTGATTTTCAGCTAGGAAATGCGCTGAAGAAGCATGTGTATAGCAGAGAAATTTGTGACATTGATGACCATTCAATAAATTAACTGCTTATGTAGTATATACGTGATACAGAGATTGCAATAGGAAATGTCCACCACATGGCCTAAAATATTTAATCGTGAACACCAAGAAGTTAGTAATAAAATTTTACAAAAGTTAAAGATATACATACAGTGATATAAACAATTTCTGCACATCACGTGATTACCAAATTAAATATCCTAATTAAGCAGTTGGTAGTAACCAATACTTTAAATTTCTAGACGATTTCTACACAGTGGCGTAGCATTTAGGTTTAATTAAGGCACGCATGTTTGAAATAAGTTAGTTTTGATTTTATTACTAGATTGATAGGTTTCATTCGACACTACACACTTTGACATAGATTTCAGTTTAACAATTACTTGCGGCATATCATTTATTTTTCAGTTAGTTTAGCAGCTCTGGTTACATTAACAGTAAAAGAAATTAATTCTGTAAAATTACAGTAAAGGTTTAAAGTGTGCGGCATTCCATTCCATTCCTCTTCAAAGTTGCAAATACTTTTCTTAAATCCTCTACGGTGATATGTTCTATTGCATGCCGTATAGCTGTTTGAAGCTTATCAAGATTATGTGAACGCTCAACGTTTATAGTTAAAACTTCGTTTTTCAAATAACTAAAGAATTAAAGATTTAGAAGCGTTGAATCAGGTGACTTTGCACGCTATTTTCCATAACTAATAATACGAGCATCATCAAATTGTAATAAATATTTTTGCTGAAAATATCCTTCCGTTAATTCATCATCATGCAATTACTCGATGAATGGGTGTAAAATATTATTGCGCTATCTATCAGCAGTTGTTGTATATACTAGAAAGTCTGGATAATGTCAGTCATATAGCAATTTTAATCAAGTGTAATTGCTTTCAATAAAAGTATGTACATTTTCTGTTGCTCATGTTCTATAACTTTGGCTATTAACGTAATCTGATAAATGGAACCATGCCACGTTTGATATAAATGTTGTGACCAGTATATCATCATTGTTTAAATTTTCATTAAACCACTGACAAAGTAGAATACGTTCTTGGTGGTATCGACGATATAATCGTTGTGCCACCGAAACTTTGTACGGATACATGGGCAATATCCTCTTTAAAGCCTTTTAGCAGCTTCCTAACGAGATACTTACCAAATAGGAACAGTACATTCTGTTGCAGTAATTAACAAAATACGTTGTCATACTTATCTGAGCAGATAACTTGGGTAGATATTTCGTAGGACTTTACTCTATTCGATGTCGAACGTCATCAACAGTATCTCCACTTAATATAGTTGGACTATCCGTAGATTTCACTTTGCAAACGCAATGTTTCGTTGCAAAACGTTCCACAACTCTTATGATGAGCAAATGTTTCATAGGAAGTATTTTCCGTTGGAAATCTTTCCATATATTGTTCAATACAAGATTACAGGGACAATGTCCAAGTCCCACCTTCATTTAGAGTACCACTTCTGTGCGCAATCAAAAGGTATGCGTCTATTCACTTGTAAGTTTAACCTTAAATAAATATTTTTATTTTATGCTATATCATATTCCGCTTAGCTTATCTATCTACAAACCAAAAGAGTGACAGCAAAAATTATAAACAACGAATGTGTGCCAATGTGAAATGTTATGTGCTATGCGAATACTATAAACGTATGAATACGAAAATCATCAGATTTTTAAAAAATAGTGGTCGGGTAGTGTACATTCATTGTCGATAGGCCTGTACATAAAATAAGCCATAACAATAGAAATGTCTTGTTGAGTGTGCTTCAGTACTACTAAACCAGGACGCTTCTAGTTGTTCACTCTATATGCTTCACAAATAACCGGTTTTACTATACAGGGAGATGCCATGCTTACATGGTTATATCGGAGGTATCATAAGTTCCAGCGTCTGCTATGCCTATTTTAGCTTGAATCAGATAGAAAATTATTTCTGCACTGACTAGATATAAAGTGGCAATCCATGTATAATCTGTCTATTGGATAGTTTTACACACGTCATCTACTTTTATCACTACGAATCAAATCGGCACTCCTAGTTCAAATTAAGCACTAAATACACAATGCATTGAAATAATCTGCACTTCTCTAACAGTCAATTGATTAATGTAGTAGTTTACAAGTAAGTTCTGTGTTAGACGGCGATCTCTGCTTGTGTTATTCAACAGTGACGTTGTGTAAACGTGTAAAAAGATGCATTAGACGAACTGTATATGTTAGTAAATAAGCTGACAAAATGAGTTCTGCACCTAATCATCTCGTTCCGCGTTGTACTGGGTTTGCAAGAGTATGTGTTGTAGGACTCCCTCTGTCGGGATAGTTCTCAACGATTGGATATGTTTTAATATAATTTTGAAACATCATTGTTTATTTAACCCAATTATTAAATTTTGATCTTCAACAGGATTATTCCTAAAATTTTCACATCCTTCAAATTAGCAGTCACCAAATAAAATTTCCTAAATTGTCTGTTTATGGGGAATCCCAGAATGAAAAATATAAGGAAGATGATCTGTTTCAAAAATGTATTAGTGATATCGCCATTCAAACCCATGGTAAGGTCAAAAGCGAATAAAAAATCGCAATTCAAAATAAAGATTGATTTGTCCTGCGATTAAAAATATGTTTGGTTTAGGATATTCCATGTGTATTGAAAATCAAAGATACATTCTAATCGAATTCGAATTTAGATGAAATTTATTTCTATGCAAATGTTGAAAATTGGATGTGTTGAGCTAATGCAAATTATTATTTCTTATATTACCTAACATTACGTTTCATATAATTGCGTTACAACTTGGCTGTTTCTAAATATTGTTACTTAATCAGTGCTTAACCCTACAGTCTGTATTTTTAAATTTATGAACTGAATCATTGATTATAGTCTTCTTCTTTAGTTGCGAAAAACGAAGCAAACGATAATATTTACGTAGTTTACCGGTTATTTTTGTGTAGTTGTATGCGCGCTAGTATCTCATAGTACGTGCTGCTAAAGGACGCCATCTATGCCTGAATACAGTTCCGATAACCACGAGATGCGAGCCCTATTGAAGCACTTATCTCCCGCCAACCTTATGGATATTCCAATTTCCTAAAACGCTTTCACTTCCTTCGAAGTTTACGTTGCCAGATATCCCCTATCCTTTTGAACCGACGATCGTGTGAATCATTTTGCATTTTCGTTGCACAAGACAAAAATAAAGGAGGTGCATGTTTTCTTGCATATTTATCACTTTTTAGTTCTTATCTTGGATTTTAAATTTTTGTATACAAAGAATGTATTTAGGAAATATATTCCAGTATTATTGAAAAATATACTAATAATCAATAATATCCACTTAAATTCATGAAATAATATCGGTCTATTTACTTACTATTTTACACTACCCTAAATTCAAGGCGTAAACGCATTTTAGAGGAAAATGCAATACCCTCTGGTGTTAGAATTTTGGGTCAGAATTTTATATTCTAACAAGACAATGGCCCAAAACACACTTCAAAACGGTGCAAGCAATATTTAGAACAGTTGGAAGAGGAAGGGAGACCTACAATTATGAAATGTCCACCTCAAAGCCCGGACTTGAATTACATCGAGTTATTATGGGAAGAATTCGATTGGGGTGTAAGAAAAATTGCTACGACTCCGGCAGATGACATATGGAAGAAACTACGGGCAACATGAGCTCGAATAACTTTGGAAATATTGTTAAAATTGAGTGCAAGTAACTAAGAAAGGTCACATGGACGAATCTAAAATTTACGTCAAATAGACAGCTTGAATTGTTAAAGTTGTATATTTATGTATACTTAGATACCCACTACATATTTCAATATTTTTATTTAAATATTTAATGATTTATCCTGAAATTTGATGTGCCCAAATACTTATGAGCGGTAGTGTATTGTAGTATAGTAATACTCAAATGGTTAATTACCATTAGAATATTTATCATTTATTACAATTCAATATATCAAAATTCACAGTAAATTTTGGGGTTATGGTTGTTTATATTCAAATGACATTTGGTTTATTTTTGGGTTCTATTTATGCTTTTTCGATACCACACACACCACCTTTATTTTAAGTACAGCCAAAGACGTTTCATGGGAGAAAATAATTTAACTAGAAATAAAATTATTAATTATAATAAAAAGCGTCGATTAAAAGATAGAAAAGCATTGTAAACATTCAGACATATATGTACATTCAACACTTACACATTACAAGAATTCCTAATAACCACTGGATATAAATAATAATAATAAGGATACCTGGACATTAACAATACAGGTTTCTATATCAACATTACGTTAAGGATGAATTGAAGTCATGGTGAATTAAAACTTTTCGTTATCTGGACAATAATGTAGTGCAGTGCTGGTTTCCGAAAAAAATAAAATGTTGTTTTGTTTCACGACGAAGAAAATTGACAAGATAGATAAGTCAACGAAAAAGTTTAAAATATATTTGGTCCAAAAGGGTTTTAAAGGGAGTATCAGTGAATAAAGGAATCTCACCACACCGGAGAAAAAGAATTTAGAAAAAGGAAGAATCCATAGAAAATAGAGCCACACCGAAAAAAGAAGTTAAGGGAGGGAAGAGCCCATACCAAATAGAGCTGCATCGAAGAAGGAATTTAAGAGAGGAGACGAATAAAAGAAATTACACTCGCACACACACAACACTAGGTTTATTTTGTGTTAAATATTTCTTAAAATTTATAAACATAATTTGTTATAATTTATGCTTTTTATATCATTAATTAAGAGCTAGGCTGGTGCAATTTTGTTTAAGAAATTATCCAAATTCTCAGTACAGTATACATATTCCCCATAATTCCCCATTTGTTGCTTGATTGACCTAAACGTGGTAGAGGGAACGATATTTAAAACATTACTTCAGTATCTTCAGTATGGGTAGCGAAACGTCATCGAATCATGACACATGGCAAAACGCAAAGAAAATCTATCGTTGATGGTAGGCGTGGAAGCCGATTAGGATATATACTTAACTTATTTCATTTGTGGTAAATGCTCATGTAAAAGAATTTAAATTTTTACATACGTTTTTTTGCTCATCTGAGTATTACAAATGCGGATTTGAAAATTATACTCTGAAATTAAAAACAAATAACTTTTCACTGAATTACAGCAAATAATAATAAAAACCTCAACAAAATCCAACAGCGACAGTTAGATAACAATTCTGACGCGTATAAACCAAAGCTAACCACGAACTTCTTAGAACCAATTCAACTATTCAAAATTCCGTAAGATTTCTAGAATCCTTAAACGCGTAACGCCTAAGAAGTACCTACTGGTAATAATTTCACGGATATTATTTTAATAACTTCACTAAACAGAAATGAACTACTCGGCATTGCAAAACCTGTTCTCTTATTTTTCTAACGCAATACTTCGCTTCATACGAACATACTAACTTTAGAAGTCTGCATAGATTTACATTTGACTATTCATTCATCTGCTTGATTTAATTAGGCAACACGCTAATCGAAAAATACCGGAAATAAGAGAACGAGCGCACGCACACTGTTCACGACACGGTGTTTTGCAATGCATCGAATATAATTAATATGAAAACGCGGGATGTTGTTGGGTAAAAATGGGTGCCTTCCCGATGGGGAGTTGGTAATTGGCCTGGTACGTGGACCCCAAGCGGCGTATGAAAAGCCTCAGGGTGCCGATGTCAATCAGTGTCCCTCTTCGTCCCACCGTACGGCAAACATCTAAATCTCACTGGCCTATCCTCACCTCTGACATGTGTCAACTTACGTTTGTAACAAACATGCTGCGTATTATGCGTTTTATTGTTACTATTTTTTTCGATGTACTGTGGAACTATAATTAAGAAAAGAAATAAGGCTAAAGAGTTAACTGTACATTTTATTGTACAACTTAACAATGGAGGAGGCCTTTTCTTTCAATCATTCTTTCTTTGGTGCCATTTGGTTTACCTATGTACATGTATGCGAGCGCTAATATTTGATCGAATGAAATTGTGTTATAATATTAATACCGTTATGTGAAATAAATACAACTTTCGCTCTAAAGAGTATAATAAAGAAATGAAACACAAAAAATGTTAGGAATTATAGATACGGATTCTAGTTTTTAAATTCATTTATCTATTTCCTGCTGAATAATAAATCATATTCCATTTCACAAAGCACATTTCTCTACGTTCAATTGTCTACTTTCTCAAATGCCGGGTTTGCATAAAAATTTGAAAATTTTTGTTTTTTCGCAATATAAAGGTGATGCGCCCAAATCATTTATTGTTAATCTCCTATTAAAAATAATTTTAAAATAACAATCTAGTTTGTCAGTTTTTCTTCAGAAATTGACCAAAAAATAATAAAATTTTGGTAACGAATTGCGAAATAACGAAGAGGTATATACTTTAATTTTATACATACGCGAATTCAAAAATTCCCTCAATATGTATTTAAATACACATTTTTTAGCTATTTGTGTGGAAGTGGAAAACTAAGTGGCCACAAATTACGGCAGTAGCTGCAGCCGCGTTTTTCGGCTAACCCACCGTTGGAAAATGCAATTAGAAAACTACTTTTACCAGTCGCAGACGAGTTTCGCGGTGATACCGCTCGTCAGTGCGACTTTGTGGGAAATAGTTTTCATTTCCAGATAAGCACTCTATATGCTAGTACGTTTAATGTTTAATTAAACGCGTCTGCAAATGGCGAAAGTGGTACATACTTTATTTAATCGTAACTAGTCTTGGTAAACAGCGGCAATTACGAAATAAGTTACGCCAGCCTACACAGAACTACTCCCATACAGCGTACTGGCTAAAGTGGGGAGTCGGCGATGATGTCGTAACTTATTTCCTAATTATACGCCGTTATCGGTTTTTGCCGTAAGACCTGCTACTGTTAGATGCTACTGTTAGTCACTAGTATAGTTAAAAACTTTAACACCAAAATCAATATTTTGTTGGCAGTAGCAGAAAATCCTCATTCATCTTCGAGACAACTAGCTTTAGTTTATTATTACGTCGAGAAAAATGTATCCTTATGGAAGGTTACTTACTCCACGAACTCATAGAAGACGACTATGGCCAGTAAATTGAATTTTATGAAATTCTTATGTATCATTGCGATGAAATTACGTTTTATTCTTACGGCATTATTTTTGTTGAAATGAGACACCCAATGTCATAACTCTCGTTACTTGTCTCTAGAAAATCCTAACTGATTGGAAAAGCGCATACCCGATATCCTTGAAACCTAAAATGTTAATGCAGATGTACATAGGCATAACAAAATTTGATAGCTGAACGGTACCAGAATCATCCTCATACTGCTGTTGCTCCTGATATATGTAGCTGCGATGTTTTCTAATCCTTGCAATGTGCAAGCAAAGCATGACGATTTTTATCTTCAGCAAGATCAGGCATCTCCATATTTCGGTATGGACGTCAAATTTCTTTTTTTTTTTGTCTCGGAAACATTCATTTGGAAGCTTATTTTATGTTAACATATTGTAGCAATCAGTTTCTCACTCCTTTTTCAACTTATTACGTTTAAGTTTAGCTTTAGTTTAAGTTTAAGTTTAAGTTTAAGTTGTGATTTAAAAACACTGCATTGTAGTTTCTTTTTTATATATTGCCCTGTTATTGGATTAATCTGTTGGGTAATAAAGTTATTATTATTATTATTAAAACGTTCTTGAACAAGAGGGGTGGATTGGAAGACGGGCAACAATAGAATGATTAGGTTTCTTCCTCGGAATACATAAAGATACACATTTATGTAAACGGGCCTAACAATTTAGACTTAGACGATGTAATGCATCGAGCCAGAGATGAAATTTATGCTATACTCTAGAAATGATGGATCGTTACCTGAGAATATATCATGAGTTTTAGAAATATTTTAATTAATTTTAATGTTACAAATCACGAATAATTTTTTTACATTAAGATACATTTTTCTTAATTGTTTTTTTTTATACAACCGCCGAATTTTAATACGCAGTTAAAACACGGCTTTATAAAATTGCATCTTAAAAAATAAATACGATTCTAATTTAAAAAGATATATTTGATGCAAAAGAATAAAAATATTCGTCAGGGAAACATTTCCTAGATATTAATTTAATGATAGGGGCGAGTTTGTCTTCCAATGTAAAGATAATATTTGTTGGCATATCCATTGTAAATGCGTTTTGATAGATGTAGTCGATATACGTACGCATACAAACGAATGCTATCTTCGCAGCGGATCCAAAGAATACTGAGCCACCGGCGGCCAATAGCTTCACATCTTTTCGTCTGCTTTAAAAACAAATACTTTGGCTTTTATTAATTTTGTGCGCTGATGAAACTATGCGCTACAATATACTCTACCAGAATGTCTATACGAT
Organism: Chrysina gloriosa; assembly: GCA_038088585.1. Taxonomy (NCBI): domain Eukaryota; kingdom Metazoa; phylum Arthropoda; class Insecta; order Coleoptera; family Scarabaeidae; genus Chrysina; species Chrysina gloriosa. Next base: position 28,878,116 of record CM076088.1, on the reverse strand, counting down.
GTTTTGTTTACATAGTTCTTTCCTACTTCAGAAGTCCTTGCAGACCATAGTTGAGCTCTTGATCTGGGTCAGTAGGTGTTATCCCTTGGAAACTGTTTTCTAACGATTTCAAAGTATTTTCTTTTCTCTACCTTTCCCTTCTACCTTTCAGTCCAACAAGGAGAAGGTAAGGTAATCGGATTTTTGTATTTTGTGATATTTATGGTACGTGTAGTTTGGACCTTAAATAAGAATATTTTGGAGTAGTTCGACGCAACGTTCATAAATTACCGAGATAATCGATGTTGAAGTTTCTCCCACCATTTAAATCCACTAGATATAATACGGTTGTCAATTGGACTCGTGGCCTAGTCGATAGCGTTTTGGTGAACTATATGCAGGAACATTCCTCAACTACATCATTAAAATGCACAATTGATAAACAATTCATTTTGAATTAACTTAAAAATAAGGTAATAATAAAAAAATGTTGCTTCCAATGTTTCTATGATAACTACCATTCTGACTCGTGCCACACTGCGTAAAATGTCGCATACTAGATATAATATAATAGAAATTTTCATTTCCTACCTGACTCCGTTCGTTTTGTTTTTTTTTTTTTGAAGAAACCTTATTGTTAATTCAAAATCAATATTGTTTATCAACCGATTGTGCATTTTAATGAAGTACTTGAAGAATGTTCCTGCATATAGTTCATATATTTCGTTTGTTCATAATTTTTGATATGAGAAGAAGAATGAAAAAAACATGGTGCATTTTGAATGGAAGAAAAAGAAATATCCCGTGACGAGACCGGAACCAGCGATCTCGTGAATGTCGCACCAAAACCCTATCGACTAGGCCACGAGTCCATTTGACAATCGTATTATATCTAGTGGATTTAAATGGTGGGAGAAACTTCAACATCGATTATCTCGGTAATTTATGAACGTTGCGTCGAACTACTCCAAAATATTCTTATTTAAATTCCAAACTACACGTACCATAAATATCAAAAATCCGATTACCTTACCTACTCCTTGTAAGACTATGGAGACGAGTTCATCACATTTGGGGCTGTTTGCGTGCTCATTGTCTTCCAGATATGTCGATTTAAAACCAACACCAACCTATATTCCGTCTACCTGCTTTCACACCACCACTCCACATTTTTAATGATCTTTCTCCTTTTTTTTTTTCTACATTCCCGGCAGTTAATAGTTTTATTTGCTATTATTTTTTCCTCTAACTCATTTATAAAGTGATGTTACCTGAAGATAAACCCGACAAATTTAACCGGAACAGCGATAACTGAAATCTATCATGGGTGACAGAGAAATTTTATCTTATGTTACAAACAAGTTTATATATCCATAAATTTATCACTTAAAATACTCATCATTTCTGTTTGCTACAATGTAAAATTTTTATAAATTTGAATAATTCAGCTTCAACATTAAGTTTGTATGTCATTCAATTACTACTTTAACGAAACATTCATTTTGTCCATCATTAATTGTAATTACAATTTTCAACCGGATTGTGTTTATCATGAGAGGAATCTGGATCGATTTCTTTTGTCAGGTCTTTATCTCCTCTAATATTGTATTACCTTTTAGTCCTTGCCACCTTCTGAAGGACTATTTTGAAAAACTCGTACATACGGCTGGCCATTTTTCTGAATTAGAGTAAATGAAACTAACTGGATCGACTTAATTATTCCTTATTTATTATAAAAGTATTACAAATGTCTTTCACTTAAATTAATGTAAGCAACCAAACTACACTATTTCAGAATGAAAAAGTAAGCATTTGCTAACACAGCATTGGATCATCTTCTTTTGTTGACGCAATGTGAAATGGCGAAATTTGAAAATATTAAACTTCTCAGCACAAAATTCCTATTCCAGCTGTTCCAGAACAACATTGATTGTTATGAATTTAACTAGCTCTTCAAGCTTGAAATTCCTTAATACTAATAGTTCCTTCGTTACCTACATGTTACGTTAATTTTTACTGAACCAATTTAGTATTCCTTTTTTTCTTTAGTTTCTTCTGCTCTATTTGTTTTTTCATCCTCATTTGTTATTCTTTCGCGATTACAATTCTTCACAATAAGGATGGAATCCTCAATACCATGTTAGAATTCATTTTAACGATTCCAATGATCGTTATGAAGTATAAAGAAAATTGCAATCGGAAGTAAAAAAAAATTGAATTAAATTCAATATCCTCAACCATCACGTTTAGAACAAACGAACATGATTCTCATTACAACTTTTATCATTTTCTTACATGAAGTACTAAATTTTTGGATTAAAGGTTTGGTCAAATAGCGGACGGGGCGGGACGGCGACGCGACGCTGACGGCATCTGAGCAGTTGTAATGCGTTAATTAATATAGAAGAGCCGTTGCGACGAGCTCGACGGGTCTGTGTGGCATCTTCTATATTAACTAACGCATTACAACTGCTCAGGTGCCGTCAGCGCCGCGTCGCCGTCGCGCCCTGTCCGCTGTTTGACCAAACCTGAAGTGTCTAGAATCTAGACAATGATATAGACTCTCTAGATCATTGAAGGATTCCAGAGCCCTGATCACAAAGTGATAATTACATCATTTAGCCAAATAATCTTTAAAAACTGATATGTAGCATTAGTTTGTGCATATACTGGAGATATTAATATATAAATTAGAAAACGTTGTAATTGTAAGAATAATACTAGTACTAGTATACCCGACGTATCTCACAGAGTATTTCTATATTAAAAGTGCCCTTTTGAATAGGATATGGTTTAGAAGCCTATAAGACTCTCGTATTTGTATATCAACAACATTATTTATTACATGTTTCTTATTTTCTGTTTGTGAAGTAAATGTTGTTGCTCTATTCATGACTGTCCAACATAACTATGTGTGGATCTGTGTTTCCTCAAATAAAACTGATTGTTATTGCTATTGTTATTATTACTAATCTTGCCACTATTATTATTACGTATACTAATCAATCTCCTATAAATTTCAATTTAGTTTCGTGCATTATGCAATAGTACCTAAATATACAGGGTGATCATTTGAAAACTTCCCACCTTGAAGAACTCTTTAATTAATAAAATTATCAAAAATCACTAAAACAGGTCAATGTTATTTTGAAGGGGGACATTTAATAACCTATTCCAATCAGTTGGGAAACGTTCACCCTCCCTTTCAGCTACCCCCATCCCAAAATTTTAAATGGCACTACCCCATATGTGATACATCATTTTAAAGGGTATAAAATTCTCAATATTTTAAAGCAAAGAAAATTAAAGTCGGCCGAGCCGTTCATGAATTAGAGACAAAAATGTATTAAACCGGAAAATTAACTGACAAACGTTGACGATATCGATAACAATCACCTATTTATGAACACAACACTTATTTAATCTACCTGATTATTTAATCTATCTAATTACGTGTCAGATTACGTGTCTTGATAATGCCCATTTTGAGTGGTTGATCAAGCCATCTACCTACGTTTTGCTTTGAAACAAAAGAACGTGCGTCGTACAAGTTCAAAGTGTCAATTGTTGTAGAATTCAGGAATTAAATATCGCCGCTTCAGATAACTTTAGATTCCTTTTGATTTGGGGTAGCGTTTGTGCTAATTGTGTCACTAAAATGACATACACTTTAGAAGAGAGAATTGAAATAATTTTCATTTATGGAGCTGAAAGTCAGTGTGCTCGACGAACAGTCAAGGAATTTAATGCAAGACATCCAAATAACCATGTATCCCATCGATACGTTTTAGATTTGGTAGGAAAATTTAAAGAAACTGGATCAGTAGCAAATAAAAAAAGGACACAACCTCGAATTGTGAATGAGGACTCTCAAATAGAAATACTGGTTTTTCGTATGGGTCTGTTCAGAAAGTTTTAAAACTTCATAAATGGCATCCATACATACTTCAAAATCACCAAGCTCTAAATGAAGATGATTTCGATAGACGACAATTTTGTGAACAAATGACTGTGATGATAAATACCACTCCAAATCTAATTCAAAATATTTGCTTCAGTGACGAATGTACTTTTTTTTTTGAATGGCTATGTTAATCGTCATAATTGTCGTTATTGGAATGATGAAAACCCGAATCTATTTAGAGAAACGCATACTCAGTGGCGACAAAAATTAATGTGTGGGCTGGTATACTGGGGGACTCGGTCATTGGTCCGTTATTTATTAATGAAAATTTAAATGGTACTATTTATCTCAATATGTTGGAAGATGTCATAGATCCCTTGATTACGGAAGCAATAGAAAATCAAGTAGACGACGAAGGAAACTTAATTTTGGATGAAAATCAAGTTTATTTTCAGCAAGATGGTGCCCCACCACATTTTGTGGTACCAGTTCGAAACTGGTTGAATAACAAGTTTCCAGAGAGGTGGATTGGAAGAAGAGGAGCAGTAGAGTGGCCAGCAAGATCTCCTGATCTTTCCCCCTCGACTTTTTCCTTTGGGGCCTCCTTAAATCCGTCGTCTATAAAACTCCCCCAGCCAACATCGACGAACTGAAACAACGAATAACATCCGAAAGCCGATTGATTCCGCGGCGAGTTTTCGAAAATGTTAGAAGAGAGTTTGAACATAGGCTTTATCATTGCCTAGCAACCAATGGAGCGCAATTCGAGCATCTATTACGATAAATTTAATTGTTTACGTTTTTGAGTTTTAGTTTTAGGTAATTTGTAAACTCTTGTTAATTAATGAAAGTTTATTTTGCATTGTTGTAGTTAATTATTTGCAACTGTTGTGTTCATAAATAGGTGATTGTTATCGATATCGTCAACGTTTGTCAGTTAATTTTCCGGTTTAATACATTTTTTGTCTCTAATTCATGAACGGCTCGGCCGATTTTAATTTTCTTTGCTTTAAAATATTGAGAATTTTATACCCTTTAAAATGATGTATCACATATGGGGTAGTGCCATTTAAAATTTTGGGATGGGGGTAGCTGAAAGGGAGGGTGAACGTTTCCCAACTGATTGGAATAGGTTATTAAATGTCCCCCCTTCAAAATAACATTGACCTGTTTTAGTGATTTTTGATAATTTTATTAATTAAAGAGTTTTTCAAGGTAGGAAGTTTTCAAATGATCACCCTGTATATAAATATAGATATATATCATATATAATGGTGGAGGCGCCGACATAACAGGCATTAGCCGCAGCAATAATGCATTCCTTTTCATTCATTAACAAACACGTTTTGAATGTTAATTGAATACACAGAATGTATTTCTAATTCATTTCTTATTCAAACCTCCTTATTGTCCTTCGTATAAAATGTCAACATTTAATATGGTTATCTTTAATGTTGTACCTTTCAAACTACATGGACTATGCATTGCTTTGAATTGAGTTTCCTTTCTTCAATAGACATTTAATTGAACTTTGACCGACGTTTATGTTCTTCCCAATTCTCAATTTTCTTTTGCAAAATCTACGTAAACGCTGTACATTTTTAATTTGTAAATTACACACTCTAGACCAAAGTAATTAAAGAAAATTTGAACAGATGCAAAATAGATGCTGTTTTACCTTTGAACAGTTTTAATCGTTACGTGCGGTACGTGGATAGACGACGTAAACGGTCGCTAATTAATTGGGACTAATCTCAACTGCGCTGCATGTAATAATTTAAATCTACTTGAAACATAAACATGAATTATTAATCTTTCAATTAGTCTAGTATGCCCGCTAATTCCCATCGAGCTGACACTTAATAAAACAAGTTTGAGGTCGTAGATGAAATTTCTTCGTTTAATTAGATAAGCATGAACAATTATTACGTTTGATCTCCAGAAAAGTTGGAAATAAGGAACATACCTATATGAATTTAGTGTAGTACGCAATATTTAAAGATTATATATGAATTTTATTGATTATACCGTTGAATCAGTAATGTGCCCGTCTTTAAAATTGTTGTACCAGGATACCATAAGTACATTCTTAAACTGACTCCTGTTTTTTTGGTTCGTTAACATGGCTGAGGTGACGTTAATTTTTGCTTTTTGTACTCCTTACCAGTTTACAGTACAACCTATTTGTTAACATTCGCTGGGATAAATGATTTATATATCTGCATGTCATCGGCATAACTATATCTACATGTGAATATTGCAGACTATTAATAACGGCCCACATTAGTTTCCTTGACAGACAAAAAGCTATAACATCTCCGCTAGAATACGAGTGACGATAACATATGACCGCAGTTGCGCTTTAGCATGTTTTCGTTTGTTAAAAGCGGTTTCGTTGTAATTATGTCCATATTAGAATATGTAATTTTAACGAATCAATATTTCAACAAATCCATCACAATGAATTTGCTCTTTTTATATTCCAAATGGTTTCCATCATGATTTTCGAGAAGAGATTATCATCTACCAAATGGAAAAGAAATAAAAAATATATATTAAAAACATGTACAATGTATATGCAATAATTATTCAAATCTTATATGATAGAGATCTACCACTAATAGGTCAATAAAACAAGGCTGGTTTGAACGATAGTTATATTTTCAGAACGTTTACAAACGTTTTCGGAACACCTTCGTCAGTGAAAATATAACTAGATAAATATATAAACAAACTTTTGTTTTTTATTTGTTAAGGTTTCGACAAAGATTTTTTGATATAAGGTTTTACTTAATTTGCATGTATGTTTACACATTAATTTAGTTTTTATAATTTATATATATATATAAAAGTTGGTTACACATCCTCTATATCAAGAAATCCTAGTCATTAGTTATTTTGTTGATAGTCCCAAATAAAAAACAAAAGTTTGTTTATATATTTATCTAGTTATATTTTCACTGACGAAGGTGTTCCGAAAACGTTTGTAAACGTTCTGAAAATATAACTATCGTTCAAACCAGCCTTGTTTTATTGACCTATTAGTGGTAGATCTCTATCATATAAGATAAGTATAAAAGGTCACGAAATATATATATATATATATACATATAATTATTCAAAGAAAGTTACGCAAGTTCTCGTCATCAAATTCTTCAATACATTCACACATGTATCTTTTCTATTTTCCTCCCATTGGATAAATTACCCAATTCACTCTTTACTAAGCTAATTGAAAACAGATAATCTTGCGTAATTTATCTAATAAACATTCCATTTCGAATTAATTATGTGATCTAATTCTGTCACGTCGAGTATAACGGTGATCAAATAATCTGAATCTGAAACATTTTCAAATAGGATAGAATGTTAATTAAAACGAGCTCTCCTTTTATATGCTCGATCGTTGTTTTGTGTGTACTACACACATTTACTCGTGCATTCGATCGATTTGTAAGCACTTTTTATCACAATTCAGAAGTTAGTTTATATGTACGATTTCTAATTTTATTACGGGTATAGAACAGTTATGAAGTAGTATAATTATTGTACGTTACACGAATTTTACAACTAGCAATGAGTTTTTAACTAATTTCTAAAAATTTTACCAAAGTGTATTCTTTCTAACGGATGAGGGAAACCGGGTTTAGATCATTTTCACTGAGGACTGAGTATGTCTTTCCAACTCTCTTTCTAAAAACTGTTTCACTATTAGGATGAAAGCAATGTTTTCTATTGAAGTAAACTTCTATAAGCTGTAGAATATTATGCTCTTTGTGATATATATTGCAGAATTTTCAGCTGGTTATAAAAGTATATTAATTCCCCTCTCTTCCCAGTATTTTTGCTACCATATGCTTCTCTTAGGGAACCAATAGATGAAACCTGCCAGAAGTAGGTTGCTATGGTCGTTTGTTAAAGCTTTCAGTATTGTTCCTGTGGCCTCTTTCGCTGTAACTTTTGATGTAGATGGGGCCCGGTTTCGTTAGTTTCTGATAGTGCTGTGCCGGTTGGATGCGCGCGTGGAGAATCTGCGTCTAGCTGGTTTCCGTGACTAAGGTATCCCTTTTTCGCTTTTAAATCTCGTCGTTGAGGATATACACGGAAATTTAACTCTGGAAAGTTTTACGTTATCGTTGTGCAAATCTGGAAGTTTCGCTGCCCCAATTTTGCTGTTTGAACTATCGGCCGTTGTATTAGTGTTTTCCCCTCTTTTCGAGGTGAGTTTTCTTTTTGTTAATTACGATGCGTTATTTTCTCTTTTACGTTGTTGTAGGGAACTAGTGTAGGCTGGGATAGCTAGTATATACGAGTAGAAAGATCTAAGATTTATTTTTGAGAACATCTGGGAACTATCGTAGAAGCTAGAAGTCGACTTAGTCTTCAGTTTACGATGTCCCGTGTTTGCGATTTTTACACCAAGTGCGAGAAAACCCGCCATCTTGGATAGTTTTCCGGCGCGATACCGATTACCACGCCGTACGAAGTTTGACAACAGGAAATACGTCACGCTAAGTCCAAAAATTCACTAGAATATTTAGTTAGTTTATTCTTACTTTTGAAAACATTCAATTCTTTTAGTATTTTAATGGGCGGGATCAGATTGATTTTCGGGTAAAAAGATTTTCCTTACGTTTGCTAGATAATATTATATTTGTGTCAATATTATATTAATTCCTTTAGTAGTTTAAGGAGAAGGGGAGATGGTCACTTGCATATATTCTTGCTTTAATTACGTTCGGCTAAAGCTGTAAGGTGGCTGTAAGGCCGTTGGAGTTCCAACGCTTACCAAGAGTGTGTAAACCTTAGATAAAACGCTGGCTTAATTGAATTGAATTTAATCGTTTCACTTCAAGTGACAAATAAAGTACTGTTAAACGTAATTCTCTCGCTTGAAATTAATTTGTTTATCCCTTTCATGTGCTATTTTTAAATAGAGTGTTTAAGTAGTTTTGTTGGTCGCTTCACGACAGGATAAAAATCCAGAACGTAGATGGTGCGGATAACCTCGTATCATCTGCGAAAGAAGCTGGAGGGTCTCCCTGACTCCAGATACTCAGATGGTGATCCTGTTCTACAACTGGAGAGTGGCGCCTTGTTTCTAATTTTTCAAACGTTAACCTACCGCGTTTCCATTGGGCTATCCTCACCTGGGTCTCCATCTTTATCACCAACGAGGAGGGTGATTCGAACTGTGAACTTTCTTTCATTATTCCTATTCCGTCAAAAGCTTTAGAAGCCAGTAAGAAAGAATTTAAAAAGTAAAAGAAACAGGAACAAGGTTTGAAGCAAATGTACTTTTCCCTTTAAGAGAGCGCCGATCACAGGGATCTAAATCGTAGTCTTCCGATATCAGATACTATTTTCAAAATCTACTTTGTCCCACTGTTCTACGCATTTACTTCCGATCAGCTTTTAGCGCGACTGTTCCCATAATTTCCTATCTTGTAATTGATTCATACATAAATTTATTGATTTTTGTGCTATGTAATAAGTAGCGATAATAACTACTTTAACAGATGAGAATTATAACTGTCCTACTCTACAATAGTCTGGTTGCAAACGACCAAAACTCACTGGAAAGACCATGGTGTTGAAGTCAAGATATTGTAGGGTTCCAAATATTTTCCACGTTGAAACAAAGGCACATACAGACTGGTTTGTATTTTACCCAATATCGCACAACCAACGTAAATTTCTGTTTGAATCTCGTCCATCTGCCTGCTTCGAAAATTCGCTACTAATATTCCCGATTAAATTCCGTATCAGAGGGATAAATCTTATTATCGAGCATTCTTCTCTCTTAACCGTCACTGTTTACCAGGCTCATTATTTCGTAACGGTATTTACCATTTTACTACATACGTACGTATATGATGCGGTGGTGGTAGTAGCAGCAAACACAACGGCCGCATCTATCCTACCAATGCCATTATAATAACCCGGTATACTTAACTCTCGTTTCGCTCTCTCCTTCGAATATACGATAACTTATAATCCCGAGGAAATCGTGCATTTTTTAAATTGTTTCACAAATTGATGTTGTTATTGGTATCATTACTGGTGTATTGTAATCGCAATTTCGAGATTTACTATTACATACATGCATATGTATCTAACGTTCGATCGAACCTTTACCGCGCTGATTGGGTTATAAAAGTGTATGAGCACAACGGCATCATCAAGGAATGTTATTTAATGTTCTCGACGAAAAAGAAAAGGAAACGTAGTGAAAGAATGTAGTTAGAGTAAGAAGAAAATAACGGAAATGGCTAATTTTTTGGAATGTGTTTCGAATCATGTTTGGAGATGCTTCATTAGCAGGTGTAATTTGGACACGCTAATTAGGATTTCAATTCAATTCAAAGCAAGCGGAAAGTTGATTCTAGCATCGAGAAAATGACGGAAATGAGCGCTTACATGAGCTTGCGCGTTTAATTTGACCATAAATGTAATTAAGTAAATATTCTCTGTTCCGAATATTTAGATAACTGTTTGCGTCTATGCCCATTAAACTTTTTACATAGGTTTCCCTTTAGTTTTCTAAATTAGTATTTTACTTTAACCAGTAAAAGTGGCCTACAAAATAACGACAAGAACAATGTTATTTAGTAATCATTTTAGTAACAGCCAAATACTTACAGTTACTAAATAGGTAGCGTTATACCTGTGTAAGAGAGGCATTACACAGGTTTTGTTATTGGTTGGCATCCTCAAACCGTACCTTACTGAAATTTCTATACAGTTCAAGAATGTTAGCCTAGTTACTACTGAAACAAGTGTCGCCAGATGTAGTAAATAATTGTTTCCCGGTATAATATACTGTCAGTAATACTGGCTATTATAACTGGCTATTATAACTCTGATGTATAGAATAGAAGTGTTACGGCCAATTGTAAGTTTTCTGTATTGTTACAGTTTTCTACTTTAATTAATTAATTCTATAATCTCTCACTTCAACGTTTGACGAGTGGATAGTGCCCCGCGTTCGTAGATTTGATTCAATGATACGGATTACGCCGGTTAGCTGCGCACGTGGTTTTTATTCTGCTTGTAACGTTGCAATTGAACAGATCGGTTTCCTTTTCTAAGTTTATTCCATTTCGCTTTTATATCTCGTTTCGAGGATATGTACGGAAATTCGACGCTGGGAAGTGAATAGTATTGTTGAGAAAATCTAGAATTTCGTTTCCTCAAAGTTTGCTGTTCAAACTAATCGTCTACGTTGCTTTTCCCTCAGCTGGAGGTGAGTCTTCCTTTTTTGTTAATTACGTGTCATTATTGTATCTTTCACGTTGTTGTAGGGAACTAGTAAAGACTGGTATGTCTAGTATAGGCTGGCATAAATAGTGTACGCGAGAATAGCTAGTGTAAGCTAGTATTAACGAGTATAGAACTATCGTAGGAGCTAGAAACTAGTTTTTCCCGACATGTTTTGCTCACGTGCGAGAAAACTCGCCATCTTGGACAACTTCTGTCTGATACCGAATATCACGTCGTGCGAAAGTCATAGTCAAGATAACAGAAAACTACACCACGCTAAGTGCCGCATTTGTTTGCTTTATTTATATTTCTGGTAACGTTGAGTTTTCAGCAAAAATGCTTCTTATTTTCTTTGAGTCGCCAAAGAAGCAAGGGGGCTACGTTTGTGATATTGAATCATCATTTTCTTTGTTTTCGATATTAGCAGTTCTCCTTTATTGCTGTATCCATGTTTGCTACTGTTTAAAATTTTTTAATACCATCTTCTGGTTATAAATGTTCATAATAAACAGCAATTTTTTGATTCCATAACAAACACAACATAGCTTCTATTGATGATCATCGGAGTTTGGTAATGTGCTAACTGTCTATGCTGTACATAGCCTATATACGAATCCTACGAACGCGTCCGATTTGAGTATATAAGAATTGCATCTGCCTGTTTACTAATAACAATTAACTTTTCATCGCCCATAATTAAACCGTCTGAATAGCTTCAGTTCATTCTAAACTATAGATATGTTCAGATATAGTCGAATGAGACCCACTAAACGTTTCTTCAAGCACCACTGATGTAAAATACACATTTTGTTACAGGTATGTTCTTATAATATTTTTTTATTCTTGAAAGAGGTTCACTACTGAATTGAGATCGTCTTTTTCAACTTCATCATTAAGAGTAGAGAGATAATTAATTGATAAATCCGGGAAAATTCCAACTGAGTTTACATCATATGAGCTAATCTTCCTATTGTCAGTAGTTTCGAAATTATTTGAGAAGTTGCTTCTGAGGAGATTGAAAATCATTATCGATACGAGAAAATTGATACCAATCCATCTGTTTTTGCCTCAGCAAAAAAAAAACATTTCATAATAGACTAGCTGCACAGAATAATTAATGTGATAGATCTGACCTTTCTTTTAGACAAGAAAATAGCTAGTAAGCCGTAAAAGATATTAAAGCAAGTACACCCCAGCACAGTGTTCTAGGACTAGTACTGTTTTTATTGTACGCTGCTGATATCTCTGACGGAGAAAATGCGAGTTTTGTTGGTAATACTGCCACACTTGCTGCGATAAACAGTTCAAGCGAAGTAGAGAACAAAATTACAGAGTGTTGAACTAGACCAATTCGACGTATGCATATCACCTTTTTCTATAAGAACGAAACAACGCCTAGATTACAATATATAAAAAAGGTCACCCATGTAAATTCTGCCAAATTTATGCTGAACTTTATTGGACCAGGAATACAAAGAACTCTACAGAATTAAAAAATATGTTGAACTATGGGACGCAAATCCCATCAAATATTGAAGCGAGTGTGGACATACCGGACACCTTTCTGGGAATCTGCTACTGGTTGGTACGTGAGAAATAATCACATTCGCAAAGATCTCAAAGTTCCTTTCGTATAGAATAAGATTAAAAGACTTGCCAGAAATAGTGCAGAAAGATTGGCGTCTAGCACAAACTTCTAGGCCCAACAGTTTCTTGACCTCGTAGACCTACCACGACCAAAGAGGAAGAAGCCCTTTGAGTTGGTGGCGTGGAAGTTAAAAAGAGTGTGAGTTAAGGATGATACAATTAAGCTAACAATAAGTATAAGGACTTACATAAACAGCGTTGGGTGACTAGTAGTTATAATGTCATATAGCTTGTAGTTAATGTTAGTTTCTAGTTAGGTTCTAGCTTAAGTATTGTATGTACAAATCGTTTGTTGGTCGAGTACGACTAGTTGCTATGGGCAACGCGATTAGTCGAAAAAGGAACTAAAACTGGAAATGCTGCGATAGTTTAGTCGAATATACGTTTCCGATTTCTTGGCAATATCTTGCACCCTGTATTTAATTTATCCAAATCCATCATTAACTACAACATTTAAGCCACTACTGTAACTGAAGTGGGTTCGTCTTAAGTGAAACTATTGAAACTTGATGCATTTAAGCAAGGATATGGCGCATTGCTTCAACTCTCAATATCAACCGAATATTGACCTCAGATTTCAATTATTTGTTTTCTCTTTCGGCAATAATGTATTTTATCCAGACATTCTTTGAAATGGTTCATACGAAATATGTATATATAATGTGTGTATAGTACATGTAGGTATTAACTGGAACGGGAAATTGGAAATAAATGTCGTAATCAACGCGTATTAAAAAACTGACAATTCTGTTTTGACTAATTAACTTCGTGACGTCCAAAAATAAGTTAGTACGTGTTTACATAAACATGAGTGTTACACAAATGATTCGTTTTTTAAAAATTACTTTTTGAGAAAATTCTTATTAAAGGCAAAACTTAGTTATTGTTAGAGTTTTATTTCGATGATCAACCCGTCTAATTTAGTTATAAATGACAGTGCTGCGATCAAAATCAAGGTACGCTGTTGTTAATGCCATTTGCAAGTTGGTAGATAAGGAATTGTTATTTACTCTGGAATACTTTCGACTTGTATACAGGTACATGCAATCCTTCGTCTACTTCGGCACGAATCGGCTACAACATTTCTATGCACAAACGAAACAGAGGCTGGTAATGCCTGTATAGTTTCATGATTACAGCTGGCTCACTGACAGCGGTTGTTTCACATTTTAGCTAATTATAAGAATAAATCACTAGTTGTCAGGACTCTCTAATGTGTAGGCAGATAAATTACGATTTGCGGAAAATGTTAAAGCATACTCCTCCTTCGTAAGGTTGTTCTTATACCAAGTAGATATAGAGAAGAATGTGCATCATAAATTCTTGTGTAACCTACTTGCGAAAATTGAAACGATTAATTCGTAGACACGCAAACGTAAATATTTTATATAACATCGAATATTAGAATTGACATTAAAAATACGGGAACTACGTTATTTATGTTTATCAATTAAATGAACTCGGTAGTGAAATTTCTTCTATTGAAAAAGCTTTTTTATTATTTCTTAATTAGCGTTTCTTCAAATATTTTAACAACTTCTATTTCTATTTCCTACACGTCGAAGCGTGCACATCAAATTAAAATAGGTGCTTGTTTAGGTATGCGGTTCGTTTTCGGAATTCGTATTTCAATTTTTTTGCGTTAATTTAATATCAGACCGTTAGGCAGTCAAGTAATTATTTTTACCGAAACATCGAGGTCCTTAATGTGCATGTATATGTAAAATTTGTACGTGTATATCGTCATGCGTTCCTCTACAATACAACGTTCGCTTCGGCGAGTAATGGTTTATTATGACCATAAAGGAGAGAGCCAATAATGACTGGTGTGATATAATAAGTCGGTTCGTTTTTTTCTTCGTTCGCTGTTGTTCTTGTTGTTACCGAGGCGAGGTCTTATTAAAATGTTCCAGTTAATTGCAAAATACCTTCTCGAATAAGTAACAATGTACGACGCGACGGGCTGCTTCTTTTTAGGTTCGATTTTATATTAACTCGCTAAAGTTTCAGGAAAATACTATTAGGTAATGTTGTATGAGAAATTGTGAAAATGTAATAAAAATCACGTATGTAAGCCAAGAAGCTTTAAGAAGTGGTTTTCTTTAGTAGACCTACATCCTGACGTGAAAAATAATGAAGATTCATTAACTTGCTTCAGAACAGTTTAATCACAAACTTTTAGAGACCACCCATCGCAATAATCTATTTTACTGTGTTGTACAACATAAAAGGCAACGAACTAACGTTCAATCCTTGTGGCTCCCGCGGTATATAGATAAAACTGTTATAAAGCATATAATTGGATATGTCCTTCAGATGGAACATAATAAGGATAATGCCAAAATAGGCACTGGTACTGTCGAAAAAATACGCACAGTATAACTATTGCTATGACTATACAAACGAAAAATAATTATTCCTCAGAAACATTAAATGACATAAAATTATCAATATTAATCCCCCTCACGTTAGTTGTTTAATTGACTTTCTTCCAATGAAACTAGATCCTCCAATCAAGGTTTTGCTGTATGCTTATGTTCAGGAATCGTCAGTAAAAAATTGCCAAAGGTCGTATACTAGGTCCAAACGTTCATTACATCAAGGTCATGTTTACAGATGACCGGTAAGTCCTTTCTGTACTTGAAAAATCTTTCCTGCAGAAACGTCAAATGAATTTAATTAATTCAAGTAAAAATATGAAGGTTGTAACCACACCATTTGTGCAAGATGGAGCCAGAGAAACTGCTCACGATTGCTTTTGATTAACGTGCCAAGTTTGTAGTATTTTATAACATGCATTCTATGTTCCTTGAAGCTGCTCCTTCCCAATTTTCCCGCCAGACCTGCTCCTCTTGAAATCTATAGAAATAAGAGTTACCTATTTGCATGGACACAACCTTTTTTGCACATATTGTACGTAAGCTTTCACTGCATTAATCATGGTTTATGATTAGCAGGAGACAATCTTGTACTGCAACAGTATAGATAAGTGAATCCCAAATACCAGTCAGTGGCGGACCCCAACCCAAGTACTAGCTAATCACGGAACCCCAACCCAAGTACTATCCAATCGCTGACCCCCAAACCAAGTACTAGTCAATCGCGAACCTCAAGTGAATTATAAAATAACAGAAGCCACTGGCCCTCTATTCTTTATTGAAAGCGTACCTCTGATATGTGGTTACCAACGCCTCTAAAGGTTTTCAAATTTAGTGCATCCTAACGGTTAATAGAAGCAAAAGTTCTGGAAATAAAATAACCAATATTTCCTAAATTGCTTTATTGCACAAATATTATAAGTACAATGCACGAATAGACATTTAATACGTTGTGACCAGCGATTCAATACTTAAAAACCTGGCCTACATTTTAGTGATGATAAGTATCAGTATTGAAGTAATAACAATATATGCATTGTATATAATGTAATAACTTCAGTGTGAAATGTGGAATGTGTCCTTCTAACTTAAAATTTCTTCAATATTGGACCGCATTCTGGAGATATTTACACATAAATCATAATTAACGTTGAGCCGATTTCTATATTTATTTTTCATGAAACAGAGCATTGAGAAAGCTTGCTCACGCGTGTAGGTTATGCAAAATGGAACTAAATGTTTTAATACCTTCAAAGCTAATTTCTTCTGATCCCGTTATACAATCCACTAGAGTTCTATGAAGTTTTCACTACTAAAAACAGTTTTTTACATTCCGTTACTTGCCAAATCAATCAGTTGATCTTCCTCTTCTTCTGTCAAATTTAGATCTTCAATTTAGCTGGTGAAAGAATTTCAATTATTCAATTCAACTGTTTCTAAGATCTGATGGAGAAAAATACTGTCTAAATCCGCTTGTCAAAGTGTTGAGATGAGCTGATAATTGATTTTTCCTTTGTTCAGGTAATTTCTCACAACTAGATTCCAAAAACTGTTGTAGGGTTGGAAAGTTTGTAAACGAACCCTTCTCAACTCGTTTGGACCATATCTGATACTTCTTAATTGTTTCTTTAATATTATCTTCTAATGTGAAAATATCTAAATATTTTCCTTTTAAACTCAAAATCAGCATATTTAAATGCTCAAAAATATCTGTTAAATAAGCCACCGTTCAAAGTCAAGAAAAATTTTGTTTCTAAAAGGAATATTTGAACTTCATCTTTCAGCTCAAGAAATCCTTTAAGAATTTTGCCTTCTTAACATAAAACGTTTGGCGCAGATTTTAAAATAAATTCCTGCGCATATATGTATAAATATTTTTACCAGTTCTCCGCGGACCACTTGCGAACTCTTTGCAACCCCCAGGAGTCCGTGGATCACATTTTGGGAATCACTGATGTAGATTTAAGCTTTTAGCAGTAAGCAATTCTTTTTGCATGGTTTCCTCTTTTGCTATTTAAGTAAATATCACCTGACAACATTAGCACTACATCAGGATAATTAGCACATATAAGGTCTTTCAAACTGCCTTCTAAATCTATTTTATCGTCTACAGTTTTATCTTTGTGATATGATAGTGATTGATTATCAGAGTGATTTTTGCGACTAAATTTTAGGTAGAAATGGAAAATACTAGTTTGGAAGAAATATTTAGAGAAACTAAATTTTTTGAACTGTTGGAGGTTTCCAGGATTTTGCCTGTACTTATAGCAGCAGCCTTATTGATTCTGTATCAAAATTCAACACCACCAAATATGGCAAAGTTAAAAACATTTCATTTTAATAATGTATTTTCAATAATTGCTACAGAAGAAATAGCTCAATAAGCTATAAATTTAATTGCGTTACTAAAAAGAAATATTATTGGCAACTCAATACAGTTACTTTTTGATTCCCTTTTATGCTTATCACAATAAAACTGAATATTTATTAAAATTATAATCTAAACTGGAATTTATAATTAACTGGTTAGAAATGTTACACGAGTATTTGCAATAACTCTCGTCTTACTTTTTATATTTTGATCCAATTTCACCGTGACTAATTTCAGCAGATTAAATAGATCCGTCAACGTGTATTACTTCGATCTGAACCGCGGAAGGAGTAACTGAAATCCTCGCGTTGAAAAAAGGACATCGTATCGACCCGTTACCGAAATCTTAAAGGCAACCGCAATAAAGAATTGGGCAAAATTGGGTTGAAAAGACACGGTACGTATACGTCAAAGGTTCCCACACCGATCCAGCCGAAGAGAGAGCAGTGCGTAATCTTAATGATCTACTCTTTAACTCGATTTATTTCGAATTGCCGGCATAGCAGTTCTTATACGATCCGCCGCGAAACTCTCTCCCATTATACAAACGACGAGAACAAAAAATGAATCGAACGGCCAAAAAAGAGAACTGAATAAACGGGGAGAAGAAGAGAAAAATTACCATCGTCTCGTTTTAGTGACAGTCGAAGAAGCAACGGGGCAGCGGCGGCACCTTTATCCGTCAAACGGCGACAAAACAGCAGCGACGGGATACCGAATCGTAATAACAATAATAATAAGGTGAAACAACATCCGCACACATACATACATATATAACTATGTATATACGCGCTCGTACGATGTGCAACGTATAGATTTAGGTATACATAATTTATTTCATACATTTACATATACAACCTTGGTTATAAATATTTGCCACAAATAACATTCTTTAGGTAGTCTCTTCGTTGAATTTGACGCATATAACACTGCCATATGTAGTGGTTGAAATAAATATAAGTTACTGCATAAACAGAAGTGATCATCGTAATATATTCCTGGAGAAAAAGTAATACCTAAATATGCCATTCTGCAAGCGCCATGGAATAGAATTTGAACTTATTGTGCCAACTGTATAACTGCTTATGATTTCTAAGACATAAAGAAAACTCAACGTGGAATGTGAAATTAGAGTAGTGAGAGTTACTTACTAGAAAGAATTGTATCTGCTTTTTAAACGAATCTACTTGTAAGGTATTATGGTGAACCAAAATCCACACATATATTCATTCATTCACTCCTTTATTGTTGGTAATCAATAGACCAGGCTTTTGAGCATTATGCTCTTTGTGCCCTTGCCCAAGAGCACTTTCACTACTCAAAGGCCACTATTTTGCTGAGTATTGTTGTGAGCTCCAATAGATTCCTACCAAAATAACTGAGTTCCTTAAGTTCCTCACAGGCACCGATAATATGCATACTACTTTCCTCTTGTAATTCTCATTTTATACACCACGATTCACTCTCTATTCCCATCTTGCATTTTCAAGGGTCAATGTCCGGTTACTAGACTGGTTCACTCACTGGCCAAAACCGAGCTTTCCTGTCTGGCAGAATTCTTCGATACAAATTCCGGAAGTTGCCTTTAAAGCCGTTCTTGGCAGTTCATCGGCGATTAGGTTGCCTTTAATGTTTTCATGTCCTGGCACCCAGATTAACGACACGATGTTGTCTCGTGCCAGTTCATTGAGCACTTCTTTCCAATATTTTACCAGTTTCGACCTGGTAATAGGATTCATAATGACTTTAATAGTGGCCTGACTATCAGTTATTATGTTTAGTCTTCTTTCTCCAGCCTCCCCTCTGATTTCCTCAGCGCAGGCTGCTACTGCAAATAGGTTAGCCCTGAAAACCATTACATGCTTTCCCCAAGCTTAGTAATTTGGTCTTTCTTCGGGTACACTCTGTACATACCAGCCACTCTGCCTCGGTTGGATTGCAATCCCCTCGTAAATCAGAGGCTGGCAATTAAGTTTCTCAAGTGGTTCCTTGCCCAGACCATGGTAGGTATCAAAGTTTTTTATTTTGTGTGTAAAAATGATTTCTGACGCCATACTGTCCGTTGGCATGTGTACTAATGGCTCGTTCAGTACTGTCTTAGTTATACCTGTGTGTCAGCCAATTACATTGTTAGGACACCATCAGCAGTTAGCTTTCAGTCTAAGAATCGCTGTGATGGCCCCCACTTTCAAGATTAGTTCCAGCTGAGTGAGACCCACTATGACCTCCATGGTAATGGTTCCCGTGGTTCTCATTGGCTCCTAACAAAGCCTGCCTTTGAAGGAGTAGTAAACATTTTTAGTGTCGAGGATACTTCTGTCCGCCTTCACCGTATTACAGCTCCAAACGTAATCGTGGGCCTTGCTACCACAGTGTACAACCAATGTATCACTCTTGGTTTTAATCTCCGGGTCTTGCCAACAATTCTCCTGCATCGCCAGACCAGCTGTGCGGCTCTATTCGCTATTTTAACAAGGTGTTTACTCCAATTCAGTTCCACATAAATCCTTACGCCAAAATACTTTATTTTATTGGTCAATACTAGATTCTCGCCCAGTAATTGTATGCTGTCCAAGCCTTCTAGTTTAATCTTTTTGGTAAAAATTACAATCTCCGTTTTCTGTGGATTAAGAGACAGCCCCCTCGACACAATAGCAATGTCATCAGCGAACCCTTGTGTTCATATTCCTTAATCATTTAATGACCTGATAAGATCGTTCATTAGTAGACTCCACACTTGACACCTTTTGTTATTCTCATGGTGACAGTTTAATTTTCTATTTGAGCTTGAACTATTCTACTTTGTAGCACACAATGTACCCATTTGCATGTAGTGTCGATTATATTCCGATCCTGTTAAAACCAGATAGTTGAGGACGTCGAGATATTGTCAAAAGCACCCTCTATGTCCAAGAATATTGCAAGGGCATATTCTTTTTAGCTTCTTTCAAGTCCTTCAACCAAACTGTGAAGGGGAGTTCCCTTGATTTTCCCAATTGGTATGCCCTTTGCAGAGGATGTTGAAGAGTACTGGCAAGTGCTTTTTCTTTTATATTCAGGTGTATGATTTTTTCCAAAGTTTTTAACATGATTGGTCTAAATGATTTAGAATTTGTATACTCATCCACACATTTAATTCAGGGTAATCAAAAATGCACATTCTAATAGTAAACCCAACGCATTTGTTTTGAATGATTTCAATAGGCTGCTAAACCTCTTCCAACTTTCAAACGTACAGTGGAATGTACACATGTCTCTCTCATATTTACAGCTCAGTAACCTGGCAATTATGACCCCTAATAATGCGTTAATGTAGATACAATACAATTGAAGTGATAGACCTTTATTCATGTTACATGGAACAGAGCACTAAATCTGAATCAAGGTTTCCAAAGTATTTTAAAAGGTTTTCGTATATAGTGTACTACCCCAAGTTCTTTAGGTTCTGGTATTACTCCTCACCTTTGACCTTCAAAGTCACCAACAACAGGAAGGATAAATTGGGATAATATGGTATACAATGATGAATCGCAAATCTGCCTAAAGCAGACTAAATACTGAACTAGAAGCAGATTGTTGATTTTGCTCTAAGCATCAGGTAAGAAGAACGGTTTGGAGAGATGTCTTTGACAACTGACTACCATTAGTGCCCCTTCAAGACAGTATGATGGCAATTTGTTACGGTGACAATGCTCTCAAACCTTTGTACTGATATGTATCATAAAGTAACTTCTGTTCTTTCACATAGTTGTAGGAACAGTGAACTTCTTCGAGTAAGTTTGAACAACTGGACCTAACTGCTCATATTTCAATTACACTAAGTGCATGTAAGATATAATCGACATCAGGCTGAAAAACTATCGTATCACAAACTTTAACTCATTCGTAATAATAAATAAAGTTTCTTGGCTGTGTTTAGGATAGATGTTAATTCTGCTGGTAGATAAAGCTCATTAGGTCTAATATTTTGCTCGTTATCTTTATAACTTTTAAGCAGTATTATACATTGCTTTGAGATTTCGGGTCACGTATTTTTCTTGTTTAACAACGTTATATCCATAATTTCAAGTGTCCGACATAAAGTCGGACTGAAAAAATAAAAGCTTACTTATCCTGATTTAGGGTTCATTTGGTCCAGTGTATACTTCTATTTGATTGAAATCAAAATACTAAGCCTTTTTGCGCTTATTTCCAAAAAATATGATTTCATTCATAGTTTTTGCGTTACATGCTGAACAAAATATTTTTGGTTAGTTTTGCAAATGAACTTGCCGCAAATGGAGCATTTGATGCCAGATTTAGATTTGCAGCAACTACAAATTTTTCTACCCGCCGATTTAGAAGTAGCATTATTTGAAGAACTCGTTGAATTTGAAGAGGATGTTTGTATTTCAGTCAATAGCTGTGATGAGAATTATTGTTGGGATAATCTACTCCGTTTCATCATATGCGCCTTAGCCAAAGAAAGTGCTAGTTTCCGCAAAATGTCTGGTCTCCTGCGATTTCGATCAGCTGATGCCCATAAGACATCGATCTCAGAAAAAGTATAGATGCATTCAAAGCGGGTATATGTAGCATATTTGCAAATACAATTTTCAATCGATTAGTTTGAAGTTGTGTGGTGTAGGAGCCAATTATTTGGTCAACAGTATCTACGAGAAACGGAACATAAGAAACTATAGATTAACGACAAAATAGCATACATTTGGTCGAATTGTAATACGAAACAATCTCCGGTTTTTTCTTTAAATCTAATTTTAAATCTAGAATAGATTCTCCTTCTCTACTGTCACAGGTAAATACTCATGTTCCAGCACGCCCTACACGGCTAATACCTTTGCTGGTCCAAGAGCCAGAACTAATGTGTTAGTAAAGGCCCCGTTATCCCACATGATATTTAATGCAAATTCATATTTCGCTGACCCGTTCCTATTATAACGTTTTGTTTCTCGTTTATCGTTAGCAGCTCCGTGTGTCTCTTTAAATTTGTCGTCTTCCAAATATGTCTTTGATTTAAGTTTTGGGATTGAAATTTTAATTTTTTTTTGTTTTGTGTTATATTAGTTATAGCTTTGATATATAAATATTTAAATACTGCACTCTAATGTATATATTGTCCTGTAATTGGAATTTCTTCTGTTGGACAATAAAGAATATTATTATTATTATTATTATTATTATTATTATTATTATTATTAACCCTTCACTCCCCCCCACTTCCATCAACTTCAGCTGTTCTGTGCATTGTACTAATCAATATCGTTGCTTTGTTTTTGTGGCTGATGTATGATGCTAATGTCGCACTGTCACAGAAAGCAAATGTAGACTAATGCAATGGGAGTCTTTTTACATTGAGCAACTTCGGAGAAATGAATGTTTTATTTTAATGTACTGTGTGTACATATGTAAGTTTTCTTTCAAGTAATTTTTTACCAAATCAAAAGTGGAAAAGAAGTTGTCGCCTTTTATATTTTGCCTTTCAAGCCTTCCGTCAACTCCAATTCCGTCAACTCCTTGGTTTTGTTCAGACTTTGCATTTTTAGCTTTTTCAAGATATGGCTGTATGTTCCAGACGTAGCAAAATTTCAAACCATATTTTGCAGGTTTTGATAAACTGTCGAAAGGAATATTGTCCCCGAATCCAACAAGTTGCTCGTCAACAGTGACATTTTAGTGGTAGTTGTAAAACATTGGAAGAAGGAGTTGCCAATGCTCCCACAGTTCACAAATAGGGGTTGAGAAATTCCACATGGCACGATCCATAATAATATTTATTAATTGCATTAACGAGGTATTCTATCAAATTAGATATAGAATATTGGAGTAAATTGTCATTTTAAATAAAACATGTAGTATGGAGCAAATGGTCTCTTAATCTAGGATTCGTATATTTTTTTCATTCTAACAGCAGAGTTAACAGAGCAGTTTTTAGTTATTTTTAGCTTATTTATTAATGTTAAAACTTGGAATTTCAATGATATTATTACAAACTTAAATGTGATACCTGTAATCATTTCGTCCAGTCTATTTTGGCAGCAAACATAATAGAAGTAATAGTACATGACTTCTCCGGGGTGGCAAATACCTGCATCCGAGGCTGTATACATGCACGGAGGTGCGGTCGCTTTTCGATCAAACGGCCGTAGAGTTTTGTAGCGCATAAGTTATGCGGGGTGACCGTCGGTACGGTCAACAACCGGCCAAATCGCCGTGCGGGCCATGGAGGTGTCTTCTGATGACCCACATCTCGAGATTTTTTGCGCCAGACCTAACAGTACTGGACCCAGCCTCTGTATGGCGAGTGTGTGTATAGATATGTACGCGAGAGTATGTATGAACGCATTCCATTGCGCTACTATCAATGCCGCGTCACAATAACAGATAAATTAACCTTACCTACACGAGGTTCACACGCTATACACCGTACAAAACGTAACATATTTACCTGTTGTGGGTCAATAAAGTATACGTCCTTATTTTTAAGACTGGCTGGGTATCCGCTTTACCGCTTAGGTATTTCTAATGAAACACTTAAATATGAATGCTAGCGTTTATGTAGTATTCGATAGAACGAAGTGTAGATAAATAAGAAATATAAACAATTGAAATTGGTGATCAATATTCATCATTACATACTTTCTAACCTGTATTCCCCTTATTTAGACGAGTTCATTAATATACCTCTAGATCGGTAATTTGTTTTGATGGTGTGCACTTTAGAGCGTTGTGAAATCTATTAGAGATGATTTCTTCAACGAAACATACCTCGTTTGTACTCAGGATAATTATACCTGAAAGGGATACGAAGCCCAAAGAGTCAAGGTATTAATGGTGACTGCTTCACAGATGGATTCATGATGTTAGAATCATGCGAAAAAATAAACATCATCCTGAATGCCCTCTAACAATATGTATTACCCATTTCGTCACTGAAATTTTGTAGTCTTTCAGATAATATGTTCCGACATTTTTTAACCTTCTGGCTTTTATTGCCAACATTTTACATTATCGTTGTCGTTATTAAAACTTTTGCCATTGAAGAAGCATTATACAAAATGAATTTAAGTGCAATCTGTTGGTGCAAAATTATGTGGAAGATGCGGAAACACGTGCTAAGCAAGCTGAAATAATTTTTACCGAATAATTGAGGTGTATGTAGTTTTGCATTGTCATTGTAAAACACACTACGTTTCTAATTTGCCAATTATGTCGCTTTTCTTGAATCGAATTTTTAGTTAGTGGTGAATTGTTGAACGCATACGTCCAAATTGATCATTAGGTTACATGATAACATTTCAAGATAAACGATTTCTTTCGTTCTAATAGCATGACCTTTTTAAATATATATGTGCTAGTTCATACTTACAGGTAAAAATACATTTTCAAATTCCATTTGGCTACCACATAAATTATTCATCAACTTCTGAAAAGGTCTATCTGCAACGACTATTGAGCCGAAATTTATTACCTATAAAATATAAAATATTTTGCATCTCTTCTTGTTCATACTCATTGATTTTGTAATTCACAGAAAATCTTTTCCTGTTTTTTTCTTTAAATCTGTTACGCCTTCGCAAAATGTTTTATTAATCATGCGGTGTACCATCAAGAATACCTTATCCAAATGCATGATGGGAAAATGATAATCGTCAAACTAGTTCTTGACCCGTCGTGCTACTCTGGTGTAAAGCGAGGAATTAATAACTCAAATTTAGGGCGCGTCTTCGTATTAGAAAGAAAAGAAAAACCGTGGCTATAATTTGTTAGATCTCGCACAGTACATAAGTACGTTGTACACAGATCCAAAGATTAGGTACGTCTCGTTCGCGTTATTGATGCGTTTATGCAAATACCGAGCGTTCGTCTAACGAGGACATAAATTTTTGGTTGTTATGAAAATTACAATGGTCTAAAGTAATTTATATTAATCGTATTTCCTACGGTCATAAAACACTACACCCGAGAATATTACGACATAATAATACAGATAATCCGTGGTAGAGAATTTCGAAACACTTTTGTTACTCATTTATTTGCTTAATCCCTAACTCTCGATCTATTTAACTGTCATTCATCTGCTATTTGGAACTATAATTTTGGGGACTTGCATAGGAAAATCATATAGAACTTCTATACGAACATGTTTATAATTTATATAAGAAAATTATATTACACATCCAGTGTTTTCAAACATAGACAATTGTAATACGATCATCTTTAACCGCAGAACACATAACCAGGGTACCCGTGTACCCCACTATAATTTTTAATCACTTTTAACTTCACAGCTTCAAAAATATGTCATTGAAAACCCGTTAAAAAGCTAATTTAATAAATTAATATATTTTATGAAATATTTAATTGTTGATTAATTATTACAACAAAAAATTATGTCAATAACTATAAATAAAAGAAAACCTAATTTATTATTGGTGATATTCATGTTTGTGTATACATATGAAATAACGATTTATTTGCAAAAACGCTTGTTTCTTGTTTTTAGTGAACGGAAACAACACTTGATCAAGCTTGTGTGTACCAAAGCCTAGTTATACACATGCATAAGTATAACTACATCAGGTAAAACAATGCTAAAATATTGTTAGCGACAACGCAGGTTGTAGACTTTCAGTAGTAAAGAAGAATTGCACTTTTTGTAAGAGTTTGTGCGTTAGAAAGACAGACAAATTTTAATCGCGATAGTAAAAATGGCTTCAAAATACAGCACAAATTTATCTTCATTGAGGAACGTGCATGCAATCCTCAAATAACTAGACACTTCACAACAAAAATAGCTATAGAAAGTTACTTGAATCGACCACAAGAAATTATTTGCGGGAAGCGGTCCATCAACATCTACTCCAGCAGGATTGAGAAAGCCAGTAACTGGATCTTGCTATTTATGCTACATGCAGGAAACAAAACGAAGAAGAAAAGCTCGGAAAGCATGCAGCATGTGCAAGAAACCGATGTGCCTGTAACACTCGATAACAAACTGCGTTTGCATTTCTTGTGACCGGAATAACTAATACATTCTTATAAAATATTTCCAAATTCGTCAGTATTCATGTTTTTTAATGTATTTTTATAAATTCCTAATAAAAAGTTCACGATTAATCGTTAAACAGCCTCTTGTTTACTCATTTTTTTTTCATACAAAAACTATTGGGTACACGCGTATCCCGGTTATGTGTTTGCGTAGGTGTCATCTTTGAAAGCTTATAATTATGGAACCACTGGACCGAATTTCATAAATGGTCTACAAAACAACGCAAAAAGACTTTAACTTCCTAGATCCGAAGTTTCAATACTCTATTGGTATTGGTCTTGCAGGTACAAACGTTTAAAATCGCTAGTGGACACACGGGTACCCGGTCATGCATTCTAGGGTTAACGGTAATACGATATAACATGTATAGTTTATTTCACACGGAGTCCCAACTATACAGCTTATGAAGATTTATTTACAAAGTTTGACGTTCAGGTTAATCACAGCAACGAAGCTTAACACAGAGTATTATGTAACATGTACGGTCTAAAGTAGGATGCCAATAAACCATAAGGGCGTATACTTAGAACTGCTTGTGAAATAAGCTATAATCGCTTCTCTGTAAAGCAGTTGGTTTACTGAATATGAACTCATGCTGCAGAAGAGACCATTTTGCATGTGTATTTATGCATAGTTACTAAGTTACCCAAAGACTAACTATGACCATCCAAAATTTAAATTGGTTGACAGCTTTAAAAATAGCATTCAGCGATCATATTCAATTGATTGAATCTGTATCAGGTGCTGATAGTATGTTGGAAAACCCTTTTATTCAGGTTATAACTTCTAGGACCATTTGAGATTATTATCCCACTTTCCGCTCTTCAAATCAACGGTTTGCTTTTGATTAAAAAAATGTTTATCGTTGCAGGATTCCGCGCAAGGATGTGGTATGATTTTTATACCACCGCACATAAAAATAAGCTTTATTTATGAAAGTCATTATAGCAAGTTCTCGTTTTGCTTAGACAAAGTGGAACATTGCAAGTAGAACACATCCACTAAGTTTTTCTCTGGTGACCCGCCTTGCTACAGTGGGCACATCTACGTAGTGTGGTTCTTATTGGTTGGTGGGAGGATGAGGCTTGCATTCTTGGTTGGACAAAAGGTTTATTCTTTTTTTGATCCGAACGTTAGTCTTTTGCAGCAGTCGGTGACAAACATGAGCTTCATTGACCTAGATTTGAAATTAAGTCAAGCTTGAAGTCTTTTAGTGGTGAGCTGTACCCCATATTTTTGGTGATAATAAAAGCATTGACGACTGCCACATCGGGAAAATGGAAAAAGATTCTGAGCCATTATTTGCGGCTTTTTCTGTTCAACTCGTAGTATTTTTTAGTTAATCTAACTTGTCAACATTATTCATGTGCATATTGTAGTCATTAATTATGCCTGGTTTGTCGATTTCCTCCACCGTACCATACTTTTGACGTTGATTCACCTTTACTAATTCATTTGGATTATGGAAATTAGACAAAGCTGTGACCGCCCTTTTGTCAATTTTTCTAAAAAGCAAACTGCTATCACTTATTTGCCAGTCATATTCTCCCATTTTTAATTCCTTATCAGGCTTAATATCGGCCGGGAGATATATTCGGTTACTTCGCCCTGTTCCGCAACTTTTTAGTAATTGTTTTTTAGTTCTAAGATAAGGTTGTAGGAAGTGAGAAAATTATTAAAATATACTATATGATGTTTTCCACCAAAATCTGAGACAAAGTCAAGAACAACACGCTCTCCAAGTCTTTTTCAATTAGTTCGCCTTTTTTGCCAGTATAAATCTCAAAACGTTGAACGTAGCCAATGTTATCACATAACATCCAAGTTTTGAACCCTCTTTTTACTGGATTTTTAGGCATATACTGAACTAGAGTTGAACGACCTATAAAACAGTGAATTCTAAACAAAATAAACCCTTAAAACTATGTGTTGGAAACTACCTTTGAATCTAATCATTGATTCATCCACCGCTAGATATTCCCCCGCATTGAAGCATAATTTAAATCTCCCCTGCAACATATCCAGAAACGATTGAACTTTGTACAGTTTCTTGAATGTAGGAGGTCCTTCTCTTGGTACTTGGATAGAATCATTCAAATGAAGATTACCTAAAATCCAATCAAATCTTCTCATATGCATTATATTTGATATAAAGCTATTGTTTAGTTCTGAGCGAGACGACCAGTAGTCCCTATAACTGGCCTGGGGTTTTACTCCAATTAGAAAGTTAATTCCAATAAAACCATGTATTTCTGTAGCATTTGTTGGAGTGTAGCGTTTACACTTTTGTTGAGCATACAAGTTCGTTTGAAATACAATATGTCCAATAATTTCTTCTGTAATAATTTGTTTAAAAATACCAAAGTTGTCGTGGGATGGCATCTTTTCAATAATTTCTGTGGGCCCCTGTTTCGTGCCAGTAAATACATTTGGTGCATCTATTGAAAGTTCTTACTCCATTTCGGTGGAGCGAATGGCACAAAGCTGCTTTTTAAAGTGGATAAGGGAATATCGTCGTCACTATCAAATTGTTCATATGAGTCACAAACTTCACTGCATTCCGGATTATTACCTTCATCAATGCATCCATGTTCATCGACTGTAATGATGTGATCAAAAAGTTCCTCTATATGGTTCTGATCATCGAAGTCTTCGATGTCATCGACAATTGATTCAACATCTTATGGAATCTCATCAAAATCCACTTCATTTTTGATCATTTCCAGTATATGCGAATTATGACTGTCCTTGAGCTTATTGTTTTTGCCATTGTTATAAGTGTAGTTTAATGTTCAGTGGTATGATTTTTATACCATATTCACTACTTCAACGTTTTCCAATTTTTGGTATCACTTGTTTTAAGCAGGTTTAATATTATCTTATTTATCAGAAATTGTAGCAATATAAAGTGCAATGCACGTGGTTTCTTTTAACTTACTAAATGGAGCAACACCTTTTTCACTTGGCTGACGGCATTCAATTTAAGTTTAAAAAACATATATCTATCTCTTTCAACCACTTGGTAGATATTTTTAAGAAAATATAAGCTTAAATTTACACATAAAAGTGGTATATAAAATATACCAGTGAACGCAAAATGTAGGAAACATTATTAGATAAGGGGTATAGTTTTCATACCACTGCCCCGGAAAGAGTTAAAGGCAAAGATATTTATTTGGTGATGCTAAAACGGAGTTTGTAGATTTTGGTTAGAACACTTCTTTTCTTTTGATGTGCTTATCAAAATGTTTAATAGAAAACGGAAATGCGGAATTCGTCTGCATATGGAATGGGCATTAACCAACTCCCAAGAAGGATTGAATCCTGTTGTACGAATCATTGAACAATTAAGAAATTAAAATTTTAACGAGTTGAAAATGAAGATGATTTCTAGATATATATATATATATATATATATATATATATACAATACGATTTTATTATAAGCTGACTGCAATAAAATACTTAATCCTAAGAGTCATATCGACCAGCAATAAGTATACGAGGAGGGTAAATAATAAATATCGATTATCGTCATAATGACTATAAATTTGAAATCCGATGAATGCAAGTTTTTATTTCATTGTATCACATTGAGGAAATTTGTAGATTGTCATACATTCGGCCATACAAAATCAATTATAAACGCGATATAACCGCGCGCGTCATAATAACTCTCTTATAACGCAGAAAGAGCTATTAAGGAAACACTCCCATGTCGTTTATAGAAAACGATGATGAAGAGTTTACAGCGGAACAATGTTTTAATTAAGGTCATTTAAATTCTACAAAGAATTGCGTTGTGATGAAGAAATAACATTAATATTGTAGACAGAGAATCATTGATTGATTAGAAAATTCTAAATATGAAATACATTAATATTTTAGTATTTTCAAGCAGTTTTAATCGCTTGATCGAGTGCTGTAATAAAACAACAATGTTTCTTGGTATATTATCAGCGAGACGTCCGCAAACGGACTTTAAAAAAACCGATTTTAATTGTTTGAATATATTTGGTTGCCTCATATGCGATTTTGATTAATAATATACTAATAAAAGTAACAAGAGTTAAGACAGACACGAGATTGCAAGATGGACGCAATTGTTAAATTAAACAATCTATCAGCTTACACAACGAACAAACAGATGGCTTATAATCAAAGAAGATTGAACACAATAAAATTAAACTTTAAAAACAATTTCTATAAATATACGTACGAGTATGTTTTATGCGGATTCCCTTATATTTTATTTTTATTTCACGATTTCAATATCATACTTTATTTAGTTTGTAAATAAAGTATGATAAAAATAAAATACTTGCTTTGTAAATTGGGAAGAATGAGCTTGGGTTGAACCCAAGAGTTTCAGCTCATAATCAGAAAAAGAAACTGAAGTTTTACGAAATGCGTTTTAAGTTTGTTTTTTGATATCAAGGTCACTTCCATCTTTAACAAATATACTTGTGAAATTAATTATGAACTATGTGTGAAGGCTGACATTGCACATACTTCTTTTTAGATTTCTAAAATATCTTTACAGAATACTACATGTATATAGGATATATACGACGAAGAATGTCAAGAAGTCAATTAAAAAATTAAAAGTTGTGTGTGTAACGATAAAGTATTAGTTTCTTACAATGTTAAGAGCTTCTACAGCTTTAATTTTTTTTTTTCAATAATAAGTCAGTAAAATAGAAATTTTTACTCCCAAGAGAATCATTGTTTAATGAAAAATCAGGACACCTTATCTGACAAGCGGAGACGACGAATAAAACAAATATATATGTAAGTGCAAATTCGTATCACAAAACCATCTTCAACTTGTTTTAACACATTGTCTACAATCGAGAACTGCAACTTAAAATACAAAACAACATGCAACTGATTGAGAATATGAAATTGTTACATGATAATAGCCTTCTATCCATTGTTTTTGACCTTTGTAGAGCTTCCCTCTTTTCTGGGTCGTAGCTTGTGTACCGCGTTCACGTGATAAGTATAAGTGGCAAATGGCTAAGGTCGAGGCCATAATAATAATAATAATAATAATAATAATAATAATAATAATGTAACTAGTTAGGAACCTAGTGTTACATACATAGTGGGACCGATATATGTATATCGAGTAGGGCTCATTTTCTTCCGATATTAGAAAGCCGGTATTGATGCAAAAAGTCCAGTGTCTCGGTATTTACATATCTACAAATTACTTCGTTCAAGTATTAAATTATAAAATTGAAAGAATTTCGGGGAAATTCAGTTTCTGAGGGATTTTTATGGAATATTGGACTAGTGCGAGCATTCGGAAGTATGCCAACAGAAAAGTGTCTAGCGCTTGCGATGGATAAGTTGAAAGACTTTGGTCTGCGTTCCTAAGGATATAGCCTGTGTAACCACCGAAGGTGTGTCGGCCAGCTTATTTCTGCTGAACACTAAATCTACTTGGCATAAGTTTAGCTATAACCGATATACTTTAGAAGTTAAGACCAAACGAGGAACTTGCTGATGACGAAATACATCTCGAAGAAGAAGAAGATGATGATGATGATGATGTGAATGAGGTAGATAATGTTGGCGGCGTTACTGAGTTATTATCTGTTCTCTCGTGACACAAATAGGAAAAGTAATGAAGATGTTTCAAAATTCATCTACTAAAACAGATGTATAACACCAATTTGATAAAGAAATTGCTTTAAAATTACTATGTAAGACTTGGTGGGATAGCATGCTATTGATGCTAGACCAATTTTACGAATTGAGGTATTGTGTTTAATTAGTATTAATACACATGGATACGGGAATCAATTTCTACCACGAAGAATTTAATTTATTAGCTGCAACTATACTACCCTCGCTCCTATAAAAATTAGCAGTGGATGCATTATGTCGCTAAGATGACAGTCTTCTAATAAAAGGTACATCAATAAATTTATATCGCCCAACACGAGTATTCTTACAGATGAAGCTTCCACTGAAGAAAACAGTGGAGGACCAATTGGTAATTTATGTGTCTCGCATCTAAAAGCAAATGTATTATGTATGTAATATTTTTTTAAATTCTAAACGAATTATTAAATTGAATAAAAGATGTGACAATAATGCAGGTGTGGTTGATAAATTTGAAAATACACATTTGATAGATAAAAGAACATGGATAGGTGGAGATATAATTGAACATGAGGCAAACAATTTTCCTAATTGGGACTATTCTACTAAAATCATGTGCTGACTTCCCACACGAAATGCTGCATTTTAAAACATATTTTATTTTATCAGTGTATAATGCGTTACCGGATAAGAGATTTTATTAGTGGAATTCTTGCTCTGATATGAAAGAGGCACTATTTTCTGAACTCATGATATGTTATTCTTTAGTACAAATCATGAGCTTTATGCATTGTGCTGACTATACGTTGACAACATAAATATCAATTTAGGTTTATTTTTAGCTTCGTTGTCCAAGAATTTTTACCCTACAATGAATCAATGATTGAGAGGAATAGCTGCAAACAGTTAATGAAAAAACAAAAAGAAAATGTACTGGCTAAACACTGTAAAGGTAGTTGTTTAGTACGTTTTAACATACAGCAGGGCAAGAACTTCAGAAGAATATGTAGATTGTGTGGTGGGTCGCTCGACAACGTGTACCTTCCAATTACTTCAACCTTCACGAGGTCTTTTGTAACGCACCCTAATTTAGAGGTGAATTCCTCAACCATTAATTTTAGGAAGAAACATTGACCACTTCGACTGACTCCATTGTAGGGTTTCCTAGATATTGTATCCTTAAATAAAGGACGCCTACGCATTCAAGTAGTATGTGCTTCCAGATTACTGTATGATCTTCAGATGGTATCACAAGTGACAGTGACCACTGAGAAGACCCGTAACTATCCTTAGGTCTTGATTCTATAGCACCAGGAATTATTTGACTTTTTCGCCGATAAAGCCTATTTAAGCCCTTCAATATTCCCTCAAAAGGAGAACTTTTCTACTTCTTTCCAGTCTCATATTCTCACCACAATGTTACCGTTAGTAAGTTATTAAATGGTTCTGATCTGAAGAATGGGATTG
Source organism: Chrysina gloriosa (assembly GCA_038088585.1). NCBI lineage: Eukaryota > Metazoa > Arthropoda > Insecta > Coleoptera > Scarabaeidae > Chrysina > Chrysina gloriosa. The sequence goes on along the minus strand of CM076088.1, from coordinate 28,844,445 downwards.
CAGATCGTTCTTTAGCGTGGCTGTCAGCAATTTCGTTACCTTTGATCTCTTCACGCACTATCGCCCACATGAAGGTTGCGTTGTTATTATTGGGCGGCCACGTGAGTTACAGGCAGTTTTCGACTCAAATGTAACTGATTTGAGCGTTTAGCGCTGTCTAACTATCTGTGTAAATACAAATCCTTTCTTTTGGGTACTTTGTCCCCTTTGGATGTAGTCGCCTTAGGAGATGGTTGTTGGGGCGCCCATAGATTATGATAAACGAAATCCGGAGCCAAATATTCCAACTCCAACTCCATGCTTAGAATCGTCAGTAAACCATATTGAAGGAAAGTGGATTGGAAAGTGCGCACCCCTATTTATCTCAATAGGGTATCAAAAAGTTGTCAATTTTGTAGGGAAATGCACCATTTACAAAATTGATAAAAATAACGGAATTATTTTTGTGTGCTGGACCGATAATCGAATTGTAATAGCTACGTCAGCTTGGTGCGGACCATCGCCTATTAGGCGATACAGTATTTAACCAGCAATAAAATAAATGTTTCAAATTATTTATATCATCTAACCAAAACTTTACTATTATCTACTCATAATAACTTAATCGCTTAACGGTTGTATCAAGAGGGTTCATTTCTTCACTGCTCGTTGAATTCTCCACTCCCCTTTTTTCAGGAAATTTACTTAAGCAGTGAACATGCTACCATTTAGCACTTTTTATTAATACCTTTTATTATACTAATACAAAAATGCGTGTTTCGATTATGTCATATAGAGGTTTCTCTATGTATCGTAGTAGAACATATTTGTATATTGAAGATAGCGTCTAGCAGAAAGTAAAACTACTGAATACGGTGTCCGATTTATTTTGACTGTTTGAAATATTTAATGTATTATACCTGGTGACAACTACTGATATATCTTATGAGTAACTTTAAATGCCAGACTTTTTGCCGATTTTATTGTTGATCATGATAAGAGGCCTAGCGTTCTTTACCTGTCGTGATTATGAAATTGACAGAATTTATGATTGGTAGTTGATTTAATGCCACCAATATTTTAGTTTGTGTTCTGCATATTATTATTATATATATTGTAATTCCACACATTTATAACCATAATTATGTGTATTACCAGTCATCAGAAATTATCCCCACTGCGCAATTTGCATTACAGAAGCGGTCAGAAAGAATAGTCCTAATAAGGCCATCACAGTGTCCTATCGTAAACGTAAACCGGTAAACGTTCGATTTGAGTACTGATATAAGCAACTAGAAGATTATGACGAAGTCCTAATGAATGTAGTATTCCTTCTCTGGTGTTAGTGCCCCGCGAAGACATTTCAGATAAGAATCGGTAAGGATCATCTTGTACAGCCGGATGAGTATTACCACCGTATAAACATGGAAGTTCGTAGATATAGAGAGACAATTTACATAATGTTAAAGTAATGGAGTAAAAGTACTGCATCGTGTGGTGTAAATTACGTTTGCATCTATTTTCACTGCACGTACATAAATGTTACACATAAATTTTCTCCGTTTTACTTCAATAGTTCGATATTTATTCGTTTTAACTGTATAGTATATTAAACAAATAAAATATTGTTTTGCTATATCTGTCCACTATAAAATAATTTAGTAGATACTATCAACATACGTAAGATCTTTGGATTTACGTAACTATGAGTAATATATTTGTAACTTCCGTTCGCAAGCGTGTTTGAACTTAATTGGCCAGTAGGATTAAGTAATACAAACTATCCAGGAAAGTAATTCATGATCCTTCATAAATTTTAAACAGAGACTACGCTTTCTTTCGTCTTTCGATCAGTTGATATAAAACTTGAAATAGGTTTACGACGATACTCTAATGGTGGCGAACAGATAACGAAATCCTAAATTATATAGTATGAATAAAATTGTTGGTTTCTGTATATCCTCGAAAAATACGATATACGAGAGATGTTTACAATTTTCTAGATATTTGACTCTAGTGCAGTTCCATAAATTTTATAGATCACGTTATAGGTCAAAGACACGTCTTGTCAAGCCATTTCATGCAGTATTGCTTCAACTTCTTGACTGATACAAACCTATTGCCGTACCGCTGATTTTGAAATCGTGGAATACCCGACTAAATCACAAAGAGCCTGTTTATAGAGTCTGCAAAATCCAAAAATATAGTCTATCGATGGATTTGTAGTTTTAAAGCTGGCAGAATATTACCAAAAGGGAATCCGTGGAGTGGATGCCAAGCGCAAATGTAAATGACAGAAACGTTGTTGCAGTGGAAAACCTACCGGAAGATGATAAGCGAATGGGTACTCGTGAAATCGGTGTTAGTGTAAGAATAGCTATACTACAGGTGCATGAGATTTTATAGGGACGTTTGGGCATGAGAAAGGTTTCAGCCCGTTGGATGCTAAGACAATTGGGACCGAAACGGAAACTCAAGAGCCTTTATTTGGCAACGGATAATAACTGCTAATGAACCATTGGCACCTTAATTCAATCCTAAGACCAAAACAGTCGAAAGAATGGCGCAAACCAAAAAGATGACCTTAGAAGAAGTTTCATCGATTGAAAAAGTAGGTAATGCTTAATTTTCTACCGAAAGATACTACGATGAACTCAGAATATGATTCTAATCTTTCATCTTGCTCATTGGGGCAGGCGCTTTGCAAGAAGCTGCCTAGGAAGTTGAACAGGCATCCATTATTGCAACAGTGCAATGTAAGACATTCATCTAAATTACTACGAGATGATTGATTTGACACCTTAAATGGGATAAGACTTACTGGATATAGGTGCATTGCAGAGACTCCGAAATAGTTCTTTGAGGACGGTTTAAAAGATTAGTTACACATTCAGATAAGGGTATCTAATGAAATGGAGATCATATTGAAATACTACATTGTAATTTTGATGAAAATGGATGAAATACAAAAATTACAGTTAAACTGCTAGAACTTTGTTTGTACATATGAGAATTCGATTAAGAAATTCCCCAATACGTGCTTAAATGCGCATTTTTGCAGCTATTTAATTCTACAGAAGTGGACAACTAAGTTGCCACCCACCGTGAGAAAATGTGTAATTAGAAAACTACTTTCACCATTCGTAGATACGTTTCGTGGTTATACTGCTCATCAGTGCGACTTTGTGAGAAGTAGTTTTCATTTCCATATAAGCACTATATACGCCAGTACGTTTGATGTTTGTATATATGAGAATTCAACTAAGAAATTCCCCCAATATGTACTTAAATGATTTTAGATCTATTTAGATCTTTAGAATCAGTTCTAATAGAATGGTGATAAGGTAACTTATTAACAAAATTATTAGTCGTGAATAGTATTGTTCAGTTGTCGAATGTACACATCTAAATTAGTCGCTTAGTTTCTTGGTAGAATTTAAAAAAATTCCTCTCTGAGCTCACTAAATTGGTAGCAAGATCTTCCGCACTTGAGTTTAGCTTTCGATGTAGATTTAGAGTGATTAGTCTTGTTTGCCCCATGATTTCCTCGATTAATAGTATTGTAAATATCGACAGTTACCAATTTTTCTAAATGGAAATGACATCATTTTCATACTTGAACCCCAAATATGGGATTACGTCAATATATTTGAGCTCATGGAGAGGCGATAGATGAAGTTCCTTTGCAACTCATGTTGTTCTAAACACTCTTAGATGCACGTATGTACATAGATGTTAATAATAATAATAATAATAATAATAATAATAATAATAATAATAATAACAACAATATTTATTGCATAATGTACGACAATAGGAACACGTCAAACAGAACAATAGTAAGCTATAGGTTTAGAAACTCATTAAGATTATGTGGTTCGACATTGCATAGAAGAGTGTGCACTTCTCTTTTAAATATAGAAAATAATGTTATATCCTTAATATTATTTGGTAATTTATTATAAAATTTTATATAATTATAAATAATATTTTTCTAAGATGATGTCTGGGATAGCGCTAGTTCGCCGTATAACGGGTTCAATTTGTTTCAAAGGGAGCACGGTTTTTGAACGCGAATTTAAAAATTCCCATTATGTAAATGCCACATATATATATATATATCCAAGCTAAACATTATTCGGACAATTTTCATCTGCATTACAAAAGTGCGAGTTATATCGCTACCACTACCCCAAACAATAATACCGTATTTGATGCGGGAGTAACAGCAACTAAAATACATTACGTGAAGTTCTTGTTCACTTACAAGGCCGACCGCCGCCGCATCGCGAAAGTTACAGTGCTTAATTTAGTGCATAGATCATCAATGTGATCTTTTCATTTCAACTGATCGTCGACTATCAGCTCCAGCAGTCGAACCGAATGTTCTACAGGATATTCGCTATCATTAATTTTCAAAGTGGTTGGATATGACTGATCTTTGGTTCTAAATAGAATTACCTTAGTTTTATCTCTATTAAGGTCCCATTCATTTTGATATAACCAGGATTCAAGTTATATCAAGCCGCTCTGCATGAATTGATTGACGCTTTAATTTGGTTGCCATCAAAGTCAAGTGGACCACCACTGAATCAGGATGAAATTTGATAAATTAGCGCTTGCCAGTACCGCTATCATTTTTTAAAATTATTATCCATATACAGTATATATGTAGCACTTTATGAATTTACGATGCTGCAATTCTTTCCTTTGCCGAAGTAATAAAGTAAAACATGGCGTAAAGTTTCTCATTTTTCTTTTTTTCCACCGAAACCAAACAAGAATATAACAATTCAAGCATCAAGTATCAGATGGGTTTGGCATTTCGAACTAAAGCTGTTTATCAGGGAAATTCCCACTTACTTAAAATTAGTTGCCAATTCAATATAATTAATAAGGTTTGATGAAATACTAGATGACGTGTTATGATTAAGTAGTATACCTCGGTCTTTGTCTCCACTTACATGCAAGGCGCGACATTAAAATTCGGAGAAGTAAGGACGTCAGTCCGGTTTACACTACTTAATGATAATACGTTATCCACTCTTTTATCAAATTCTAATCATTGATTGAGGAATGTACTGTTTCAAATACACTTTAATTATTTAAATGTAGTTATTTGCAACTTGTACCTGCCACTTCAATGACTTCTTTACTTTAAACCAAGACCTGTTTGTGAAGGTTTACTGATCAGAAAAAAGTGACGCAGTTGAATTTCCGCAATTTTCTTAATCGAGGTTTCGCTATAACCTTTGCAAGGAGCATATCAATAATATCGCAAAAAGAAACGATAAAAGAATAATTCCATCATCATCTTAAGACATAATTGGAACGTGATGCAATAATATCATGATGAACAAATTATAATCGTGCCCAGCATCATCCCGATATTCAAAGAAACTATATTCATTAGTTTTCAGAACGTAATTTAATACGTTATAAATTTCAATCGGTTTTATTTGAATTCGTGCTGGTTTTTATTATAAATAATAACTCAGCACGTAATATATCAATCCGTAATAATCGTATTTGTGCTAGACGAAAAACAGCGAACCTACCGTGTACCCGCCATTATCATCGCCACAAAAGGTATGAATTTGAATAAATCAAATTTTGTAAACCAGATCCCTACTAATTAGGAGAATCGATTGCGGTGTTTGTCTTGATGCCGGCCTAATAAATATTTAAGAACATGTTGCAGCAAGGAAGCGTTTAACATACTCTGAAATCCAAGAGCTAAATCATTTCTTAATGAGTTGAAGATTTCTTATCGCGCATAATCGTGTATCCGTCCGCATCTACTTTGCTTGTATTTGATTTGTGAAAATATTGGTAACCGCCGTGGTTTATTAACGTGCACAACTCTAACGCGTCATTACGATATTAACTCGGTGTAATTTATATTCTGTTCGGTCGCTATTTATGAATGGCAAGAGGTTTATAGATTCGATGCAACTTCATACTTATATATTTAAGGAGGATCTGTTGCGGAGTTTCCTCTTTTTCACAACACCCATTTCCAACTATTCCTATGGCGTGAAGATGTTTGTTAAACCAACACTGTTCTATCTACGCTTTTTGCAAAAATTATCGTATTTTTTCTTCTGAAAACCTTGCATTGAACATGCGAAACTGCCTCAGTCCCGATACAATCCTTCAGTGTTTATCACGCTGCTCTTTTAGAAAGTTGCTCATCTTAATCACTACGGTTTGATAAGGAATTCAATATGTAGGTTTAGACCCAAAAGGTTTCCCTTTACCCCCTCTCTTGGAAAGAGTTGCCCCTCTTCATTGCCTCGTAGACCCTGATGAACCGGAACACACCACAGTTTTACTCCATTTTGTTGTACCAAAGACACCACTGCATCCCGACATCCCTGCATTCCTAGACAATCCATGATTGTATTTCCCGTTTCTAACTAGCTTTGAAAGCTGCTTAACTGTCCGTCATGGTATAGACTTTTCTATTATTATCGCTTCTCGTTATCATGATTTGTGCATATATATTTATGGCAGTAGTTGGTCTGAAACACAATCGCATAGGTTCTCAGGTTCATCTTAATGCTTTCTCCTGTTTCGGCCTTATACAAACCCATTCCAGTTCTGGTTTCCATCTTTGATCCGTTTGTGAATCAGACGTTTCCGTTATCCTGGAATAATGCCTTCAGTATCAACTTTGCGTCCCTATCAGGTACAAGCACCCTAAACGGTCTATTGAAGTCACACAGTGCTAACTTTATCGGTTCACATTTGGAGGATTCTCTCTTTGTTTTCTAATAAAAGTACCCGTCCTCTGTCCGGGGGATTTGCAGTCTGCCTAATCCGCGAATAGCAGTTGCACATAGATAGTAGCTTAGCAAGTTTCTTCTTTGTTTTGATTGTTTTTTTGTTCCTGTCGACTACAACCAAATACTGAAAGTGCTATCACGCAAGTATTAAACGGTGAATAGTATACTATAAACCAAATATTAGCCAAGGTTCAAATATGACAGTCTTTTTACGGGCAATGGTTTCAGTTGAAGATGATAATTTGCAAGTCCCTAAATTGATAGAATAGAGACTCCTTTAATTTGATACTATAGATACTGTATATTTTCCTATTATTTACAGCTATACATGCATTCATATATTGAACTGTATCTGTTATCAGGTAAACTATGGCACCGTTTGGTTCCATACAGTTCCCAAGCAACAAATTAGAGCTCAAAAAGTTCGATTTTCTCTTTCTTACATGAAGACGTGATGAACATTGAAATACAATACGCAGTAAGGAAATTTGCCAGTGACTAATTGTAATCAAATAGTACCCAGAAAATCCAATTTATCCAACATTTTGAAGCCAAGTTAATCGATTGGAATGAGCTCACCGACTTGACAGCTATCTAAATGCCAGGTAAATGAATGCTAAGCTATGCATGTAAACCTAAACGCTTGTTAGTAAAGACTTCAATGAGACAGTAAAAATTATAAATTTAGAGTACTTTCTCTTTCGTCCCTGTATTATAAAACACTGTAATTTTGATCCAACGCAAGACCAGTTTAAATGTCATTTTCAAAATCACATGTTGCAAACACACTCTAGATGTGGGGACGATATCCGAACACACATCGACACATTTTCATATGGAAACCTAAACTGATACAACCTTAAGGATTTGCTGATATGTATAACTCTTTTAAATAAATGCTATCAAAATTTTGGTGGGGCCATTGAGTTGATTCAAACTTGTCGAATTCCAAAATATGTTTGGAATTAAATGAATATGATAAATACAACTAATATCCATATAGAAGTTGAGGGCTGTTGTAATAGGATAAAATCGTTACCAGCGTATTTTTCAAATTTTCAATCCTGTATATAACAGTTGTTCCCTTTCAGAACACAGTTTTAGGCGATTCCATGAAAGCATGATGACTAATTTTCACAAGAAAAATAAGAAGCAAACATCATGATGGTTGGAGGAATACTCAAATGCCTATGACGTATACAAACAACAGGCAAATCGCAACAAGAAGGTGCCAATTGGTAAGAAATAAATGGAAATGATTTCAAGGAATTCATAGTCTTTTACATAATCATAAGGAATCTAAACATGACAAAAAAATCAGTATACAATGAAACAACTAGTAACGAAGGATGAAAACACAATAAAATACTGGTGTGAATATTTTGTTGAGTTGGTGAAATAAATGAAACATGAAACGAAAAACAATTTATGAATGAAAACAGACTATTTATCATTACCGAGGTAACAGAAACTGTAAAATGTAAAGAGATAGTAATAAAAGCGCCTGATTAGATGGAGTAACACTCAAAATGATGAAAAATAAGTGAAAGGAAGGAAAAAATCCAACGTTGCCTGTCAACATTTCCAATTTCGTAGGTAGTTCCCAATACTGAGACATGCTGGAAAATTTTCTGCAAACGGTGAAACACTGAAAAAATTTAATAAATAGTTCTTTTTTCAAAATATTCACATCTAGCATGAATACGTTTTCGCACACTCTCAAACCAACTCTTCTTTTCAACCTGAAGCTAGCACCTCAAAAGGCAGTTGTCTAAGTTTTTCGACGACTGCTGAATACGAAGAATACAATATCAATTTCACTCTTCTTCTGCTTAAAAAGTCGGTAGTTCATAATGCTGTGTGCGCTCTTGCAGTATCATGTTGAAGAAGAATGCAACGACTTTAATTGTTCTTCCGATAATTTCTAGTAAACAAATTGTTGCGCAGCAATCTACGTTTACTGCTTTTTGATTGTCTATACGTTTGGTTGCCGCAAATCCAGAAATAGAGAAAAAAGAAGCAATCATTTGCTTTGCAGTGCAATATTTTTGTCATTTTCGACTCACCTTCAAATACAGTTGTGACCCCATCTCCCGAGCAGGAGAAGTATTGGCATACCCGGTTACATCGCAATCCACGACGAATAAAAATAGTAAACTATTTTTGAGAGCCAAAACTTTAATAAAATAAAATCTGGGGGACTCTCTATGTAGCGATCTAATAAATTAGGTGCATTAATGGGCAGCTAACTAATAACTGTGCAAAAGCGTCCAAAGTAAGCAAATGTGCAAATGTCAATGACCCGTTTATACAATACAGTTGCGGTCTGCGATTGACAAAGCTTAATTCTCCTCAAGAAGGTCCGCCAGTCAAAGTCAAACGTTAAGGTCATGCTCATTGTTTTCTTGTTAGTGAGGGTATAGTGCAATAAGAATTCATTCCAAGGGGAGCAAGTGTAAACTCTGAATATTATAAGGGCGCTCTGCAACGTTTGCGAAACGATATACGGAGAATGAGACTATAAAATGGGCCAATGGCTTCCTGCTTCATCGTGACAACGCACCATGGAATTCAACAACATACGCAAATTTTTAATCGGAGGCAAGATCAAAGCTTTTGTTCTATCGAGAGTTTTTATGGTACTTATCTCTTGAAGATTCTTCTAATAGAACTAACAGCAAATAGTATGTCAATCTAAGATTAATCAATTTACCCGTTTTTGTCCAAAACTTAGAATAAAGGACTAAGTGTATGTTTACATTATCAGCATCACTCAATATTGACTGACAGTACCTAGGTCAAATAATACCAAAGTCGGGTTAAGGATTACAGCGTTAATCCTGTATTGACCCATACACAAATACATACGCATATAGGTATAAATCTGTACAGTATTTCTGACTTTCAGAAATCACAAAAACATCTTTATATTGCGCCAAATTTGTAAACAGAGACATTAAACGCGTAATTTTATGTTCTCATCGTTATCGTTATACACACCCCAGATTTACATATTATCGCTATTTCCTTTGTAGACTCACCTCTGAAATTTTATTACCTACAGCGCATTGAAGTGCGTGCTGCTCCGGAGGCGCACAACAGAGACGAAGATAAAAGATAACGAGTACGAGACCCCATTTCAATAGTAGATTTGGCAATATATTCCGAGAAAAATTCGGAACCGTTACTTATTAACGTCAGAACGAAACAGAAACAAAATAGTTGCGAAATTCGAACCACTGAGCGAACGTAAGAGCGAGATGAAAACAGATGCTGCATGAACGACTGGAGAAAGGCATCTCAAGGCTGGTTCGATCTACCTGAACATATGCAGGTGCAATGGTATCGAATACGATGCAAGGTAGGCCAATTTCCAAGAGGAATCGTTTTTCTAAAGGAGAGGCCAAAAAATCTGTTAATGAAATAATTTTACAACCGCAGTATATAAAATGAAGCCGGCAGTTATCGTTTTGCGGAGGTTTTAGTTGCATATTGTGATGTCTCCCGATTCATAATAGCAGCGCACGACCTTTATGCTTATGCGTTTGGATTTATTCAGTCGTATTTATACATTACATTACTGTATTATTCATAATATAATCGCGTTCTCATTGACGTTTCTCTTTTTATCCTCGTTACACGCGCTGTTTTGTTGTTTTTCCTAACATCTCGGCACTCCCACCAGGCAACACTTATTAACAACAAGCCTTCCCAACACGATATTTATGTTTATTTAAATAATCATCATATTTTTGTTCCTGTTCTTTCACCGAGGAGACCAGTTCGTATATTCTGTTTTGCTATTATTATTATTCGTGTTCTTGTTTATTTCCATTACCTGCGGTACATTTATTACTTGGATGTTTGAGAGAGCCGTATAATTTATTTTCGGTTTTGCGTCCTGACATCCGAACATGTTCATCACGATGTTTTCCTATCACCGACGTATACGGTTTGAAATGAAATATGCTAAGTCTATTCCACGCAGCTTTTTCTTCTCTAACTATATCACTACGCTTCTTCGACCTATTGTGAATTATTACGCTTCAGATGTCCGTAAAGTCGCTTTCTATTTTTATTTGAAAAATCGATTTTGCCCGTTTCTGATTGGAATTGTAAAATAAGAGGAACGCAAATGTTTACATTGTGGTTATGAGTACGTTTCTAAAAGATAGCTCCCAATGATATCAAACGTAGTTAAAGAAAACCACATAGGCAACTTCCGCCTATAATCGCTTGTTCATATTGCCATGACTATGATATGAATTACGAAGCCACATAATTACGTACCTCAACAATAATTACATACTTTGAAAGAAATAAACTCCAGTGCCCATTACAAATGATTTGCAGTTGTATGCTCATAGGTGAAACGTGCTTGATCATCATTCATTTCAGGATATATAACCAAAGCGTATCAAAATGAGATAGTAAAGAATTATATTGTAATTGAGATATAGATAGTTAATGTGGCAACACAAAAAGTTATTAAAATGCCGATAACATTGCAAAACATTTAATTAATTTGTCTGTACAGCGAAATTAGAGCTGTATACAACATACATATAACGAACTCGTGCCAATTCTTCGCTACGTTTGCAAGCTGTACTGTTTGCCACAGGAAACTGAAGAAAACGCAGAATAAGTAAGACTTACTCTTTAAAACAGGTGCTTTTAATTGTGATAGTGGGACGTTTTCTTCTCTAGAATTTTAGAATTTGGTCCCGAGACTATGCTGTTTATTTACAAGTAGATTGCACAGAAGCAAATTGTGGTCTATACAAATCACATGTTTCCCTGAACCGAATATACGTCAATTAGATAGGGCGGTCTTGAGACTATAAGTCGGATATAATACAACTCAAAAATCATCCGTCTTACTTATTTAGTATTTTCAATAATTAAAATACAACCTATCCGTTGCCACATATCCGATCTATTGCGATCTGTGTAGCAATGACATTTCTTCGTTTCTTCACTCAATGGAAGTACATTACCTCCTCGTATCAAAATCGACCAAAAGCACCAATATTTAATCTAATAAGGACTAATTTTGAATCCCCAGTAAACCGACCCGAAGAAGCAGGCGGTGGAATATAGCGCCACGCGTATTATATCATCTCTAAGTTTCAACAAACGAGTGCGTGATACGTAGTGTAAACCGGACTGAGGCTGTTACTCTTCCGGATTTTAATGTTGCGCCTTGCACGTAACTGGGGACAAGCGATGGAGAAACAGGCTCAGTCCGGTTTACACTATTTAATGATAACTTATCGTGCACTCGTTTGTAGAACCTTAAACATCTCTTTATGCAATGGATACGTGAAATAAATTACTTTGATTATTTATCAAATATTGTTCAAGAGGGACTTTGACGGTGCTAGTGATATGATAACCGTAAGGTTCTAGGGGTCAAATATTTGTGGATCTTTACTCCTTATTGGTCGTCTCTTCTCGTTAATTGTTGTGGAACAGTTCGATCATACTTTAGAAAGTATCAAATGATCGGTATTCGTGATGGTTTGCGATTACAGGAATAAATGCTTAACACAAACCACACACGAAGTACCTTAAACTTACACGACAGATAATGGTACTAATCATTAGTTAAAATATATACTTTGTATTGAAGTTCCCCAAAGTTCGCATTTAAATAGAATCGGAGGGTTGCGTGTGTTTCGTCCAGAGCAGAGGATGGTGTAACTACACGATGAAATTTATGTCATTACAAAAACATAAAATTGGCTGTATAATTAATCGCAGAAACGCTACATTTTTATATAAATAATTGACATAGAAGATACCACAAAAATATTGTTGACGTTATACGATATGTTTTTAGAGTTTACACATAAAATTGGTCGTTTTTGCGACATAGGCAACATTTCTAAAACAAATCTAGAGCTGCGAAATAGTTGAATCTCGTAGTTATACTGAAGGTTTTATCGAATCTTGCCACTGCTCGTTGGCGCTTGTGAGCAACTCCATATATTATACAGGAATATGGTACAGTTTTATTGCAAGCAAAATGTGGTAACATTACATGCAAACTAAAGCAATAAGTACCCCACGATGAGACTTTAATATAAAATAACAAATAAATAAATACATGTAATTGAAGGGGCACGATGTTCATGGTAGAACTACATTTGTATGTACTTCGTTCCTTTTCTTTCAAAGACGAAACCAAGTTGAACTGCGTTAATTCAGCATGCACACATTCTTCTTCATAGTATCTCCCGAATATACATATATCTACATACTTAACACATAAAAGTCCGTATCGAAGATTAATTTCTGTGTAAGTCACGAGGGTCACTTGCTCCAAGATCTGATGTATTGTACAAAATTAAGCAATGTTCTAAACGATTCATGTGTTGTGTGTGGTCTTTTCCACATCAGAATTTAACATATTTGCACAACGGCTCAATATCGGATAATGCAGAGGTTTGTATTATAAACTTTTTTGCATATTATGCCTTTAAATAGGTTATAAGCAGCCGCTGCTGGTGATATATGCTGTTACAAGGATAACATCAGTTGAGATATGGTCTCATATCGTATACGAAGTACGAGAAGATTCCCAATACGTCCATATACGTTTGTCCTTTATGTAATATATCGTAATCAAATCGGAAACTCGATCCACCGCCACATTGCTTACCTCCAACATGACTGCAATTCTTCAGCACCTAGATCGGGGTGTCACGAAACAGTTCTCAGCTAACTGGTGATTCCGAAAGGGACAAAGAAAGTGTGACTGATTTCACTAAGAAAATTAATGTTAGAGTCTGTGGCTATATGTGTATATGTGTATATGTATTGGTTGTGCTTGGGAAGGACCCACGAAAAGCAACTTAAAGATTGTATATCCCGAGACAGAAAAGGAAACTTACGTGTTGTCGAAATAGAAGGCAACAACATAGTTAAACCATATTACTTTTTAAATCCATCGTAGAATTTGAATAGTGTTAAGCATGAATGATTAAATAACGACGTTAACGTTTTTTGTCTCTTAAATCAGATATTTGAATCCAGGTTTTCAAATGTTAATATACAAAAATAACAAACACCGTTCTTGAAAGCAAAGCCTCAGGATTCGATGAAGCTGTTGAGGAAGAGACTTATATTGTAGAGTACGTATCACACAATGAAGTGCGTAAAATTTTCATAAATATATGACCTGAAATGCAACCACAAAACATGTCTGATCAGCTTTTAGTTTTGAAGACGTGAAGAATTAAATGACCTGGCGCCCAAAAAGAGTGCGAAGTTCGTAAAAAATATGAAAAACTATTTTAAATATTAATTGAAACAGGTCTGCACAGTGGCTGATTTTTCAAAGATACAAAGGAAAATGTCTTTTAATTCATTAGGTTTGGTTCAACTTTAAGCAAAAAGTATTTTAAAACGTAAGTTTGTGTCCCTATGCTTGCTGAATGTTTCCACTTTATTGAGTACACACAAAGGGGCCCTCTACCAATTGAACCCGATAATCGCGGTCCTACTTTGCTTTGTTACTAATGAAACTATAGACATCGGCAACTTCCAACTTTTTATTGCAATCTTACCTTGTTTTCCAATTACAGTTTTCTTTTCCTGATTGGTAGGCTAAAGTGACAAATCTATGCTGCAGAATACATTTCAGACAGTTATAAGTACGTTTTCGTACATTAATTAATGAAATATATTTTGACGATGTTCGTGTGAAAACAGATTTGTTCTGAAACATTTTGACTTACAAGTTAGAATAAATTTAAAAAACAAGTAATAAGCAGGTCAGGAAAATATAAATTATTAAACGTTGTTGGAGAAAACCAAGGCTACACTACCCGACTCATTTCCACTTAAAAAGCTATTTAAGCTTTCTTTTAGAATGCATTTTATTCATCTGGTTATTTTTTGCAATGGTTTTAGTTTTATCATTTCTATCATTAAGATTAGATGTCTCTTCTACATAATGTAACGTATTTAAAGCTTACATCTAGTAAATCTGTCCTTCATGTACGCCGGACATTTATTATTGTCTATATTAGTATAGTCCGATTTCTTTAATATTAGATGTATAAACCTTAACAACTATGTCATATTAGACGGTTTCGAATGCAATAAGTACACCACTTTTGTATGCACCCACAATAATTGCCTTTTGGAAATTCCTGGAATTTTAACTGAATGACTTTTACAAGAAAAAGATACTTTTACAGTTCTTTTAATCAAGAAAGTTTTTACGCTATACGAAAGTTGAAAGTATTCTGTGGAATAACAGGTGTTGATTAAGTTGTCAATCATTGAGAAATTTTTCTGTCGCGGACCAAACGCAACGAACACTGCTTTATTTACAAGGCGCACAACCGATATGCTTATTTCACATTGTTTTTTATACACACTTTACAGTTCGATAATTTAAGTCTTTTAGGTACGTATATACATATGTATGTATATAGTAAAATGGTCCGTTTTAATGATAATCTATTTCTTGTTGTGTTTTGATATACGATTCACTGTATTTAGAACATTAATTACTTAATAATCTAGGAACTCCTCCCACATACATTTGCGGATCGCATAAATGTATGGGATTACCTCTACCACTTTTAGGTCAAAATGAAAGACAAAATTGCAATTTAACAGATTATATTTGACAAGGACATTTTAAACCATTTTCGTAAGAACTCTGTCGGTGAAATATAATACTCTATAAGTAAAACATTTGTTTTATTTTGGCAGCTATGAACGTAATAACTAACAACTGATATCTCTTGATATATAGCGTCTATCGTAAATTTAGGCATCTATATATCAAAAAGTTTTTATTGACAGCTATTTTGTTCAAGAACTACGGGAAAACGGCCGAAAAGAACCTAGCTAAAGAGTTCCTTCTAACGAAATGTATACACCGTTTCAACAAATTAATATATATATATATATATATATATATATATATGTATATATATGTACATATTATTTATATAATATTTTGTTTTTCCTATTTTTTACAAAAACGGTTTAAAATATGTTTAAGAATTATAATCTGCTAATATATATAAGAAATAAAATTATCCTTACCACATCTTTTGGAAATAGTTGCAGATACATATTTGGGCACCAGTGCTCACACAGTGTCAACCGTGTTTTGGTGTGTTTTGCACGGAAGTTCAGTGTGTGATGTCCATTATGCAGTGCTTTAGAATTGTACAGAGCTCGTAAAGTGTTCGTTTTAGATGTTAGCCGGATATCACTCGTGATAAATACGTACTTGAATCATTTCCGAAAGGTGTGGTAAGGGTAATTTTATTTCTTTTATATAGTATTTCAACCACGGTCTCCTTATTCCTATTTATAATCTGCTAAATTAAAATTTTGTCTATCATTTTGATCTAAACGTGGTACAGACAAGCCGAAAGTGAAGTACTTAAATAGGTCACGAATTACATAAGCATTTTCTTATAAAATTACATAAATTACAAATTACTTAAGTTCTATTTACCAGACCTGTAATTTTAACTAACAATAAGGAAAACCCAAAGTCACTTCTACGTCTTTGAGCTGAGTGACACTCTTTACAAATATGTTACTCAAGGAATAGATAAAATCCCCAACAAAAGTAATTTTACTTGCTACAGAATTGGATAAGAATTTTTGTTTTAGTAGCTGTTCAACAAGGACGTCACACATACCTCTACAGTTAGCTGTGCGTGTGATTTAAATTCACGTAGGGACTCTAGATTTAATTAATTTGTCTGTAAGTGCAATTTTTCTTTCAGTTTAACCGACAATTTTCTTTTACGAAAAATTGTCCAAAAATTAATATTTTTATTATTTCATACTTAAATTCGCATTGTTTTAAAGTTGATTATTAGTATTTTTGGTTGCTCATATCTAGAAAACACTGCCAAAATAAGGAACTTGGATTAAATGAAACACTACTCATTATGGTTTGTTATCCTTGCCGCGTAAATAATCAGCACTTAAGGAACCAATAATATAAAACTTCTTCCTGTAAAATTTCCTCCTCGTATAGTTCGTACAGAATTCTTACCAAATACATATAAATTTAGTTTTGCGATATGTATACACCAGGACTAAGCTTTGATGTTCTGAATAGAAATTATAAAATTATTTTTTTTTTTCTAATAACATACATGCAATTACAGCCGAGATATATATCTAACATTAAGTTCCTACCCAAATATTATTCTAGAAACATTGAACCTGTTCATTAGGAACATTAGAAATACCGACTTATGTGGAAGTGTATACAAGCACAACCTTGATATTAAATTACAAAATAAATAGATGAAATAATCATACACCTGAAACACGATATCTTTGCACATATATATATGTAGGTGTACAGCAAGTTTCTTATAATTAGAAGGTAGTGGTCTTACAGGTGAATTTATACTTGTTACTAATTTGCTAGATAATTACTAGCGACTGTTGCAGAAAGATCGAAATAATAAACGTAAGTTACAGGTGTCCTCACATAAGTGCAATTCGCATACATAACCAAACAAGACATAAAGACGTGCTACAAATTTTCATTCTGCATTTTAAGCATTCAGTGCGGATTCGATAAGTACTTCTGGAAAGATTTTTACAATTAAAATGTCCCCAACGAAGGCGGATTCGTTCTTCTTCTTCAATTAGCATAATGGTATTAATACTAACCACGGTTTCATTCCACATGCAATTCAATGCCTAAAGATGAATAGTCGGTGTTTTATGGACGAGCTAATCCATTGCGACTATTAATTAAATAGACCACATACAGTCTATGCACTGACTAGCTTTTAGATTCATTATGTATAACTGTGGTAATAAAGACATTCGTTTTCCAGGAATCTCTAGGCTTCGACGTAGATATAAATATCCGATTTTTGCGAAGATACAGTTACGATTTTCGAAGTTTGATATGCATTTATGTACACATAACATCTCACAAAATATTATAGTAATCAACTCTCTATCACTTTCTAACCTAACGGGAAATGTAGGTTTGTATGCATGTAATAAATTTAGTGTAAAAAACCAGTGACATCCAGCACAAAATTATCATGTAATTTAGTAAATAGAATCCCACGCATATTAAAAAAATCAATAAATGCTAAATGTATGTATGTATGTGCAAGCAAAACAAGTTATGCGTTACGAGCATCTTTGTTAATATTCATGTAGATGGACCTTCCAAATTCCATTAACGGTATTCATTTCAAAAGCAAATCCTCCGACAATCTTTACGGCTTTTACAGTATAATTGCTGATAACATTTAGTGTTTCTCTTTCTGTTAATTGTTTTGGCCTGACCCTTCCTGCAAGAACTAAACGTTTAGAAGCCTTTTCCGAAATTAGTAAAGTACGATATGGTTTTTGTCCAGCATTCTGATCCGTACGTAATATTTCCATTGTACTAAGAAATTATCAATTTGAGAAACTTCAAAATTATAGATTTATGCTGTTTCAATCAATGATATTATTTGTAAATCAGCTAGAAGTGTTGCTGGGAGTAGTGGGTAAGAGTTCGGACATTACTTTCTATAAAAGGAAAGCACTCAAAGCAATTGCTATATCTTTAAGCTGGATATACATATTTTACACCATTACAGTACCTGGGAATTGAATTAGAGCCACAATTCCTAATTTTGGTATTATTTTCAAATTTATCAGAAACAAAACAAAAACAGATACATAGATTACATACATATTACAAAATGTTTATTTATGCCCTATAGAAGAAATTACATTAATATTTTGTCTTTTGGCTTTAAGGATTGCACCAATTCTAGCAGGTTTACTGGAAATACAAGTTTCTACCACTTCTTGTAGTTTTGCGTTCTCCCGCCAGTGTCTGTGAATATTTTCTTCCAGAACAGCTATTGTTGGGTTTGGGGATGAGTATGTAAACTTCTTCAACATGCTCCATACATTCCCGATCGGGTTCAGATCGGGTACATTTTCGGGCCAGGGCAAAAGGAGTATGTTATGTTCTTGAAACAAAGTTTTTATCCATTTCACTGTATGGCAGGGCGCTCCATTCTGCATGAGGGTGTATGGCCCTTCTTCATTTAGTGAGTTGATTCCGGCAGCGTACAATCGTGATCGCATCGTGCTAAGATATCTTTATATCATGCACTTTTAATTTTTCTGGCAATTAACAAAATTGCCTATACACCACACATCAGTCGCAAAAATTGTAATTATATAGACAGTCTCTTTAGTAACAATAACACTTGCTTATCCCAGCAAACACAAAGCTATATGCAAGAGCTCTTTTAATTGTCTTTATAAAGATAAAAGTTATGTTCAAGTTTTCATAGGTATATTCAAAGAGGATTTAAAGATGCTTTAGAATTTTAAAAGATACATTGAATATGAAATATAGAGAAAAAGGATTTATGAACACATTTTTAGCATTATGTTCAGGTTATGAATATTTTATACTGAAAACGATAAATAGAATACTTAAATTGTAAAATATATTTGAGTTTTTATTCATAATAAAATATTGTTACCCTGCTGTTGCTAAGGCCCTTCAGATTAATATTTTATTAAGAAGCTGCAGCGGTCACTTCGGTCTAGTCGCATAATATTCCTTTTTATTTGCAGAAAGCACTGGACTGGCCAGTTTTTATTATTGTACTTGAAAGTACATAAATATACAAAAGTCAATTTTTTAAATCAAATCATGTAACATTTAAAATAGATATGTACAATTTACAGTACTACATAAAATTCCGCTACAAGCATGTTGAGAATACTTATAGAACACTACTATATTAAACGAAAGTTATTATAAAAGCATAAAAATATATATTTACGCGACATATATTTTATTAATAAGGGAAGATATATATGTGTATACAAAATTTACTACATTTTATAAATTAATATTAAAAATTTTCACGTACGAAAACGAATAGTTATTATACGTATCATGAAGTGAACATTTTAATGCAATATTTGTCTCAGTTCGTATGATGGCAAATAAACATAATTGTTTTGCAATACAGTTTTAGTACAGTATATTTATTGTAATAACCGAAATATACTAAAATTTAGTCGTAGCAATAAATAGTTAATACAGGTGAAAGTGGACTCACTTGTGAGAATATTAATCTACAAATCCCTTTTCCCAGTCAATAATTAATATCAATAAAAGATGATAGTAAATGCAAGGACTCTGGTGTACTTACTAGCACTATATCACATCATTTGTTGTTTAATAATGAATTTGATAGTGCTTAGCTCGTAATAGCGAAACACGAGCCACTAATTTTATTATTAAACAATTGTCTGAGTTTGTTGATGTAATATAATGTCATTAATATGTGTGTATGTGTATGTCACTAAAAAGGCGATAAATTTATACCAAACTCGAATAGGTCTATCGCCTTTCTTTCGAAAAACACATATATATAGACTATTCTCAGCGAACAAGACGCGCGTTTGTCGATCAATACTAATAAAAGAATCTACGTGCTTTAATCATTTGAAACACAATAACAGTGCCTGTAAAGTAATAAAATTATGAAGACGCCAAACAAGTTTAATTGATGTCATTCAAAAATACTTTTCAAAATCGTATATTATCGTCTTATAGACATAAACAATACATCTTGTGAAAAACTCTTGAAGACATCGTTTAAAATTGTATTTTGACACTATTTTGTAACCTCTTCAAAACGTCTTTAAAAATATAAAAAAAAGATATCCTCGTTGGAGACATAATTTCAACTTATCTTTAAGATCACAAAAGATATCTTTTCGTGGTCTTTTTAAGACATCTTCAAGAATATAATAAAGAGATGTTTGTAAGACATCCTCCGTTTGCTGGAATTATTCGTTCATTAGGAATGTTGAATTTACATTTATTCTGAAATCTGTTTTAAGGAAACTGAATTATTATTAATTGCTTGCGTTGCTTAAGCATAATATTGGATAGGCTAATTATTATTAGCTGAATTAAATCAGTGTGAATAAAATGATATTAGACCATTTTTACTTTCTGGGGTGTAGTGAGATATCATAAAGCAAACAGTCATTCCTTACGGTTCGACTTCATTGGATTGGTTTCATGAGGGCAAATTAATGTAATAATGTAAATATTTTTAAATGACTTATAAATAACAATAACCATAGCAATAATAATAATTATAATAGTAGGTACCTAATAATAAAAGCAATAATATAAAAAATAAGTAATAATAATATTGATAGTAATGAGAAATGTTCAGTCGTCGATGTAGTAAAGCAAAGGAAAGAAATATGGTCAGAGTTCGTAATCTACCGCAGCGGCTTAAAACCGCAAGAATTTAACAAATCCTCCTATATAATTTTCCGGCCTCCTTTGTGTATTGCATAATATTGTTGCCGCATTAATGAGGCGTGACCGATGGAACATAAGTATTGCGGAAACTACTACTATAGAAAAGTCGAATTGTTCGATTATAACATTTTATTTTGTAATAATTTTTCTCGAAAATGTCAAGATTAATGGATGCGATCGTAGTAGTAGTAGTAGATGACATCAAATTGATAATATCAAATACATCCAATTCCCCTTGACTACGTACACACAGAGAAATCTTTTCTTAAAAGAAGTATATATATATATATATATATATATATATATATGTATGTATTTATTTGAATATCTAACTTTAAGTTAAATCCTTTAAGAATACTTTGCTTGAATATGAAGATGTATTGATTTACAATGAAATAAGGATGTATTTAAATTATATGCTCAAATTCATAATTATTTCGTACAATCAAAAATTATAACGCTTATTGCAAATTTCTAGTTGTTTGAAATAAATGTATCGAGACTGTTAACTTAAAGTTAGCAGTATGAGCACTATGAATGCTTTATGGATATGCTTGATTTTAAAGTTGTATTGAAATAAAATATAGCTTGCTTTTAAATGAAGAATAAGCAGACCAAAGATATTTCCTTTAAATAAACCATAAGATTGTTATAATGCATAGAGTAATAGTAAATTCAAACATAACCAATATTTCTGGTAATATTTTGATTTGTTTGGTGGAAACGGTATGATTCATTTCATTTAAATATATGGTTAGTTCGGGTGTATCTTGAACTTACCATTTGTTTCGTACACACTTTATATGCTTACGTACATTAAAGATTCGTTTTATGTGTGCACAGGTATGAGAGAAATGAATTTTGATTTACAATGATCGAACTTTCTAACTTTTTAAAGGAATTATTTTATGAGTGGTGCTATTAACTAGGATTCTGTTTTATTTTGTTTTCAACACGTAATAATTTGCAAATTATGCTAGCAACAAAATAGGAAATGACGGTGAATACAGTCCCACATTTGCATAACCGTAAACATAAAGCAGAATATTAAATAAGCAAACGTATATTTAGATGTTGACAAATTATTCTTCTCTCAATACCTTTTAATTTACAGTTACTTAGATACATGTTCACATTAGACGCAACTTCACCCAAGAAGCTATCTCTCCACAATGCACGTAACAATGTAAATAAAATAATGGAAACGATTTTTAATTAATTTATAATTAGAAACTACTATATTTTGACAGGCATCAGATAAACGACGACTAGATTTCGACCGCATTAATTACCATCGGACTTTTTCTTTTCATTGTGAATATGCTGCCGGAGCCCGCGGCACCATTATCTCTAATACTACATCACCGCCAAAATGGAACTTGTTCGGCTTCGATATTTTCTAAATCATTATCTTGAGTATTGCGTAAAATTATAATTAAGCGGCAGAGCACATTTCGGTTTCTTTCTTTTGATTCTCTCTTTGCTCCGTCGAGAATTCTTACCGTAATTACCATTTTTGCCAATTAAGCAGCGTCGTAATGGATACCAAACATCAGCAGCATTGAGTTATTTCATTTATACTATTTAATTGGCCCAATGTCTGCAATAAGTAATTTTGTTGGTATAAGGGCTGCTTCAAATTTTGAAGATTGCTTAGCTGTGATCGCTTATTCCACAATGCACAAACGTGTATATTCAACCTTTTAATGGAAAGTACATAAAATTATCATTTACATTCTTATAAAGTACCAAAAGAATATGTTATTTTAAATATTCAGCGAGAAATTTAAATGATAAGCTGGCAGTGTGGACAGCGAAATGTCGATGTCAAGCCACAAAACCCAAAAGAAGGTTCTACTAGTAATCAGTACTTAAAGAAACCTGATTTCACGGTACCACAAACAATTTTCAACCAAAGTAATGCATAAACCGATTAAGTTACAATTAGATCTTTATGTACTTAATTGTAAATCTTAATCGTATTGCCCGCTTATTTCAACATTGAAGCGAGTACCTAGCACTCCTCAAATATTTTCCTCGGTTCTAAATTTACAAATGCTTTCCGGTAGTGATCACAAAGAACGTCGTGATGTATGAGAGTAAACGCATGAGTACAGTATTTATGTAATTTACTATCATTTGTAAAACCCACCGCAATAAAATCTAAATCTTCCGATTTAACTTATGAAGCAATAAATAACTGAATTAAAAAAGTGTAAGACCAACATGATTCACTATCGATAACAATTACAAACATATACTTCAAACGTAAATTAACGAATGATTCAAAATTCAATAGGATAAAATAACTGGTGTAATATTTAGATGAAAAGGTACGTGACTGTACCATACATTTCGGTCATTTTTCCGAAGTATAGGCCGCCGCGGATAGCTTCTGTATCGCAGCGCTGGGGTTGATCAACCCACTGCATCTAAACCAGATTCCTACTAGATAGAAGGAAAGCCACTGACTAAGAGATTCATTGTGTAGCAAAGACTTTCCGGGTCTTAGACATAAGTACTGCAGCCTGAAACTATCAACTGAAATCTAGTCTTGTGTAACATAAAATAACTTGCTGGCTCTCTTATCTTTATTCCGTTTGCCGGTTTAAGGTAACATAAACGCCGAACCCATCTTAAGAGCTACCCAAAGAAGTTCGAAGTAAAGCTAGTCACTCCTAAATCAGAGTTAAATGCTAGAGAGCACATATCGCGGTCTTAGAGGAAGCTGAACTACCAGACATATTTGGAATATGCGAAGAGAAAACAAAAGGAATGCGGTGCCAGAACCTTTATCAAGCCGCCAAACCAACGTTCCCCCAACGTCAATTTATTTATTATATATATATATATATATATATATATATATATATATATTTAAATATACTGATCAACAGACATGTCTATTTACAGATCAGGAACCAACATGAAAATTTACAATGGGTAATTGAAAATAAGGAAATACAAATATTACAAAATAGTACAAAAATTTCAAATTACAAATAAACTAACAGGAAACAGAAACAAAAAATAGTGCAGGCATGAAGTTAATACCTCTCTCACTTACAGGCAAGACAGCACTACATACAAATAGTAGCCCTAATATCGCGGGTACTGCTGCTGAATATGTCAATGGAAGGATACTCATTACAATTATTACACATCCAGTAGAGAGGTGAATATCTGAGGATGTTGGTGCGCGGCGTAGGTAAATAAAAAGTGTGTGTCATACGAGCAGAGACACGAGGTGTGTGTAAGAAAAGTTGCTGAAGAATTTCAGGGGAATCAATGTTACCATTAAGCACGTTGGACAAAAATATTAAGGACGAGGATATCTTCTAACCTCCAAACTTGTGAGTGAGAAACGCTGCAAGTAGTAGGCTTGTGGAGTACTCATGTCGGGATAGCGACCATCGACCTTAAAACATAAATACTTAAGAATTACGCCGCTGTATTTTTTCAAGGGCATTAGAATGCGTGAGGTATACAGGATTCCATACAAGAGACGCATATTCTAGTCTAGAACGCACAAAGGCATAGTATAAATTAATAATGGTGGAGCAGTTACCGAACTCTCGAGTGTGACGAATGATAAAGCCAGAGCTTGAGACGTTATCGAGGCAATGTGATTGCTGAAGGATAGTTTGCAATCAAAGGTAACCTCAAGGTCACAAATAATGTCAAGTCAATTCCAGAGAGTGTTCATAACTCCAACTCCAATTAGAAGCAAGGGCTCCATAGCCTCCTCAGGCCCCATCGCCTGATCATCCGAAACGAAAACAAGAAGATAGGACAAACATGAAAGTAACAATAGTCTTTAATGATTATAACAGAATTGAATTTGCTGGACAAATGAAGAAGTACTATATTTATGAAATTTGAAACGCCCGAGGAAATTATTATAATGAGTCTTTAACTGATTGAGCATCATGATTCATTCATTCATCATGATGTATTCTACAGGATAGAACAAGATATTCTTATATTCATTAAATTCATATCACACTGATATTTCTAACTTGGTTTCCGGGTTGGAACCGTACGTGGGCACCCACGCCAAACCAGACGCGGTTCCAACCCGGAAACCGAGTTAGAGATTGTGATTTCGACCGCGGAAGCCTACACACTGATATTACCTTCAGGAAGATTTATCCGTTGTTATTGGAAAATATTTGTTTGATGGTTTCTGCGCCTGTAATTATGATACATTTCGGGTGTTATTAAAAGTACATACTTACTGGTGTTTAATGTCGCATTAGCAATTTAGCAATTTCAATAAGAAATATTATGGCTGACTTAAGAGTTTCGTCTGGCTCGCACAGAAATGAAAATGACATTGATTTGTACTGAATTCAGATTTAGAGGATGCAGATTTCGATTCTGTGGAAGAAATATGTTGATCGCATTTTAATGAAGAGATAGAGCCGTTATTATTTGATGGCTGGAAGGTTACTTATAATTCGTTTCAGGATCAAAGAGAATCGTATTTATATATTATTATAATATTCAGCCCACTTTTGATGTAGATAAGAGGTAAGCTGGTGCAACTAGTTTATTTGACAAAACTTCAGTTATTGTATTTGATATTGAATAACAACGAAAAAGCGAAAGTGCACTAGAAGTAAAATGACACAACAGAAACTTCGAAAAATGGAATTGAGGGCTATAGATTAAAAAGCTAACAAATATAGTTGTAAACTAACCAAACATTATTTACACCGAATAGTCTCCAGACCTAACCAATTTATTTATTGATTTGATGACTGACAATGGAAGTGGGTTAATAATTATTGTAATTCTTCTACAAATGATCAAAAACTACAATAACTATGAAGCTATGTTCAAAACAACCTGTGAAACTAATGTATAAGTATTATCCCTCAAACATCTATAAGTCAGATAGATTCAATAGAATTATTATATTGTACTTGCATCAGTCTAATTATTACAAATTTTATCAAAAAGCACTTTTTGTAGTTTGTTGAAAGAATTGGAGGATATGATATCTAAGAGCAACATCTAAGTTTCATTTGTCAATTAATAACTTATTTTTTGTTATATTCGTTGCTTTGGAAATAGAAGAAACGAAAATAAAACTAAACCGCAGAAGTCAAGCACCAGTTGTATTAAAAACTTATCGAGACAGAAAAAGTTATCACCCTCGATGTAATTTTTATTAAGTACAAATGCACTAGTTCATAATCTACAACAAAGTCATTCAAAAACGACCATGGAACAAACACGATACACTGATATTTATGTAAAGAAGGTTATATCACAGTAATGTGATTATAACTGTTAGATACAGTCAAACCATCAATTCAGATGTGTATATTCAACGACTAACCACGCTGTACAGTGCAATTCAGGAAAAGCGACCAGAATGGTCTAATTATATTGTTTTCATTCTGACAATGCAAGGCCGCGCGTTATTCGTCTCTCGATGAAAATTATTGGAGCGTAGTATGCGTTGTCAAATCCGCTTCTTGGTCCTGACTTTGCTTATTGCAAAATTTTTTGCATCACGAAGATTGAGAAAATTGTGATGGCTTTGTTATCTTTTGGTCTTCTTAAAACAAAATCAAAATTACTTATCGTTAGTTGTCAAATTAATATAATGAAAAGGAACTAGCTAACACGTGACTTTATATTTTGAATGATGGACGTGAGAGAAAGTGCGCACTAGATAATTAAGTCGGTTTTAAATTATTTCCTCAAACAAAAGAGATTTCTTCACGTTAGGTACAAATGAACAATTTTTTTAATTAGTCTGCGAATTCGAAAAGGACTTTTATTAAAACGGTTTAAGTTTAAGCTTCACTATAGCAACGATATATTAATCAATATCTCCTTGTGGCTTACTCTGGACGTGATGATTTACTTGCCGTAGTTCAATGACGTATTTCTATCAATAAACCATTGTTTGTAAATATCGAATATCATCTTGTTATTATGGCATTATTAGCTGACTTTGTCATTTAATATGGCAACTAAAATTAGAAAATATAGATACACGAATGTAAAACGCTGGAAAGGATAAGAGCTCATTTCCATCTAGGTGATTGTCAATAAATGTAAAGCTTAAGTTTCTTCAATATCATAGAATGAATTATCCTTATTAGTAATTTATGGATAATTTGAAGGTAGTGGAGAAGAGAAATAATTACCCTTTAAACGCGCGATACTTAAAAGGAACCAAATTAGGAATGAACATGAAATTAGTGTCCATTACAAGTTATTATTATTCATAATTACAGAATTAGTTTCGTAACTGAATAATTACAAAAGAAAGGAGGCAAAAATTAATCGTTCCGTAGAAAATAATTACTACCAGTTTTTTCTTCTGTCTCGTCCAGAACCTTTCCTTTACTTGGCGTAAATGATATTAATAACCGGCTGGATGGGATTAGTGTACGTAGCAAACAAAATTAAGTGGCCAATAGCACGGCACGGAAGAATTTATTTGATAAAAACCGATGTCGAACTATAATAATCAATCAAAATACCCAATCTAGTTTGTGATATCATCGCTGTTCAGTCTGCTGTGTTCGTGTGTAGATTCGTTGCTCGAATTACCATGTGTGTTGCTTATTTTATTTTTCGGTTTTTTTCTTTCCCGTCCATTATTACTTCGAATGTCGTACACCTGAAGAATATCTGAACCATGTGTATGTCAAATTACGTTTTTAGTGAAAGGTTGTATTACATCGACTGTTATTATGTAGAATTTTCTGCTTAATCGATTTTTTCTATTGACATCTAAATGGAAGTAGTAGACCTTCTACGTTCTCGATCTAACTTTGATTTTATGTAATGAGACTGTTCCGATTATATAATTGATCGACACTACGTATTAATTTTGAAAGAAATATGCATAGGTTTTTGAAGGATTTGCTCATACCAGCGTAACCAGACAAAAATTCTTTTGCAAATATAAGAAGCTTGAACTTAGCTATTATATGAACGTTCTTTGTAAGAAAATACCATGAAGCTTAACTTTGAAACAAAAAAGAAAACAAAAACGAAAATGTTATAAGCCCCGTCGTGTGCAATTTGGTACAGCAGTCTTTTACTGTATCTGAGACCAGATCTGTGCGAAGAAGAATTCAAGGTATGCGTTTTTCATATAATATGTTATATCTACCAATATAAATGAGAAGTCTGTATTACGCGTACAAGAAGCAACCTGAATATAATCTTCAAAACCCCAATTATTTAATGTAACAGTGGTAATTTTGGCTTCGAGAAAATTTAAACTCGCTTGTCAATGTGAAAGTCATTAATTTCTGCCCCAAATTATCTTGCTAAATGTTCCAAAATATCTAGATGCAAGAAATTTAATTTTAAATGTATATGTTGACAAGATCTTAGCAATCGTGACGATTTAAAATTAGAGTTGTTATATTTTTTTCTCGAGATGACAAATTCCAATCTGAAGCATCTTATTAAATATTAAGAGATAATAAGAAGAAATTAAACTTTTACAAAATAGTTTGAAAATGTTGACAAATTCTTGGAATTCATCGGATTTTGAAACTAAAATTCCTAAATCTAGAGGTAAGAAAGCTATAAAGGTGGCTTTAAATACAACTATCATACAATTCTACCATAGAGCATGTCACCAACGTTTCCAGATGAAATTGTGTTCTAACAGAACAAATTTGTTACCCAAATTTCTAACAAAATCTTGGTACCTCAAAAAGTTTACTTACAACGATTAGAATTGAATGTTTAAAGGTCGCATTAATAGGAGAAAAACTTTTCGAAACATTTGTGTGGTATCCGGAAGAAATACAATAATCAACAGGGATGTGTAAAATTTCCTTTCATAAATTCACTCCCTAAGTGAAAGGGTAACTCCAACAATATGATTATATATATCATTATTGATGGAACTGTTGTTGAAATATTCTGAAAGATCTCTCATGGCCACGATTTAAGACAAGCAATTGGAACATTTTCAATTTTTACTTCACAAAATCGCTATTCTCTTGAATGCGCTGGCTGATTAACCACATACTTCAAACTCCAAACCAAAAGAAAACTAAGTACATGGGTATTATACAATTTAATATATAAAAAAAGGAAGTTGTTGTGATCAGTTCTTGGTTGTGCAGCATACAACAAAAATACATTATGGACTCCAATCTGGAAAGATTCCATATTTGATTCTCGTTAGGTGGCCCTAGAGAACATTTATTGTGACCTGAGTATTTGCAAAAGAACGAAATGGAACAAGACAGATTGCTTGAAAAGCAACTCAGCTCTAGCAAATATGGAGACAGCTTTATTTCTCAAATGCAATAACATGAATTTTTCTCTCATCAACGACTATTTCAGTTTTGAACAATAGGTTGAAAATGTGATCTTCAAGATCCTTCAAATCACTGGTAAAGCGTCCTAAAATATGAAGGCTTATGTTTTGATAAAAAAGAAAAACTGTTTTAAATAGAACAGGGCTGTTTAAATCTGATCATATAGAATGTGAAAAGCCATCCAGGGAATGATGCGCAATTTGTCAAATTAGCAAAATGCAAAAAAATTATTTGGAACGACCTGGTATTTAGCTTCTGCCCTGTTACTATCAAATACTTTTTCACCTTTCTCCTCTTGAGGTGTGCAATAAATATGGTAATGTAATTTTCATCTCTTTTCAGCAATTTTTCAGCAATTTTTTCTGCTCCGTACAGGTTTCCTACATTTCAAATATCTATTTTCAGTTTCCTCTACGGAACTCTGACCGAGAAGTGTTGAAAGACTAGGAGCCATCGCTTAATTTTTTTCTACTGCCGTATTAATTTCCTTGGAAAAAGTAATGCGACGGTTTTTCACTTCCCTTTCATATTTTGTACCGTTGATAAGTAACGGGGTTGATTTCCCTATCCCGAGAGCTACAATAATTGTCAAACTTGTTTAGTTTTACTGTTGCAAATCTAACGAAATATCTTCCGTTTTTTTAAGAATCAAATTAGATGGATGTGATATCTAATTACTCACAACTAACTTTCAGCTTTACTTAATTCAGGTTTGTTAACTTTAGTGCCACTCAACGAACTTTGTATGGTTTTTGTGGTGATTTTTAATCCTGATTCACCCCATCCCAACGTTGAATTCATCCTTTCCCTTTTTCTCTTCGAAGTATCTTAAAAAGTAAAAATATTGTAAGTAAAAACATCGACTTATTATCTAATAGTTTCCAAAACAGAATATTCTGAACTAATGAGTACTTTGTCGATGACTTAATATATTTGTCATCCAAACAGTGAAAGCAGAAAGAAATTATATGACGCAGTAACGAGAAAAACAAGATTCGAAAGAAAGGAGTGGAAGAGAGAGCATGTTATTTCAGTCGTAATTATAATTTGCAATTTATCTACCCACCTAACGCACCGCTAACTGCCAACCTACAACATACTTAACGGCCACAGTTTTACATACTCCTTCGATGACAAAAATTCGTATCTACTACGTAGCTAATTACGTTTTATTACACAAACATTTAAATTCCAGGAAATTCCAGTGCTTCACTTTCGTTGAAACTGCGGTTCGATAATGAAGTTCAACACATTCGCTAGTTATCAAGGTAGTGGATTTGATGAAATTTACTAGTTTCCAATACGACATATTTCACAGAAACAACGAAACAAATTTACCAAAGGCATGATATCTATAATGACCAATTTCCTTTGTTTACCTGTAAACGAATACATAAGGAAAAAGCCCCAATTAAAGAATAATCATACTTATGTATAACTGACGGGATTAGTTCTAATTTCTATTGCATGCTATAAATGGTAAGTACTGTGCAGGATTCCAATATTCCGATATATAATTTGTGGTGTTTATTTTCAAGGATATTTCGTGGTTAACTAATATGTTTAACAAAAATATACGTTTCTGTTTGTTAGGTTATCCATGCTGGTAAATCTACCATTTTAACTTTCTGAGTATTAAGATTGCATTCCGATAAAAAAATGTTGGTTTCTTTGTTTGTTGTTTTTTTATTAATTTTTCACAAATTCTTAAATAAGTTGAGAATGATACACAGTAACGAAGCAGTTTTAAAAATGATGGAATAAATTTTATATATGAATATTTGGCATAAAGGGGTAATACTTATTCTGTAAACCAAAAAAGATGATGGAGAGAAATGAAAAGTGACCCAAACGGTTTCCAATCGAGGTAATACAAGGACAGCCAGAATCTACTGAAGATTCCAAATTATAATGAATATGGGAATTATCATTAGAGAAATACTACAAGGTTAAAGTGAACGAAGAGCTTTATTACCTTCTCAAAAAACAGTAAGGGACACTATCAAGATGAAGAAGAAAAACTAACATTGATCACGGGCATTTTCATGAGACACTGCCTTTTAAAATATATTCTCAACAAAATGAAATACCGTTCTAAAGATAATGCTCTGTAAAATTGTAACTAAACCTTTAAAGTGATCATTTCCATGAGAAATCATGGAATGTTAAACAAGAAACATCATCAAGCTGTGATGTTTTATAATTTCAAGCGTGGCTTAAATCGCAAACTTTGAAGAAATGAATCGAGTCTTCGGTGACAAGTCGTGTACTTTAGCTACCATAAAGCATTGATACAATTCGTAAATTTCAACATAGTTGACTTTTTTAAATGATAGTTTTCACGCTTATTCGAAGAATGATTGAAAAGGCCCGACATCTAACTGTGAGAACAATTCAAAAAGACCCCAGAGAATTAGTGTAGAAGCAGTCACACACAATCTTTTGAAGATGCGCAAGCTTTGTTCCTATTGGAATCCCCATATCTGATCCCAAAACAAAATTGCGCAAAATTATGCAGATATACACTATCACTTTGACAATGGATTGTCTCATCTACTGTACATTATTATAGATGGCAAAAGGTAGATCTACTGCTTAATAGCGAGATAATTCTCGGAAAAAAGTAAGAATCGACAGTTTGGGTCTTTGAATATGAGTCGTGTTCAACAAAAGTTATTCGTGAAAATAGCAGAAACGGAAAAATGTACTACCATGGTAATTTTCTTTTCCTCGTAACATAAACTCTTTCCGTTTCGTGTAGAAAGGGAAGCTTGGTCACATTGAAATAATAGATCATTCTATTTGTAGAACATATTGTGGCGGACATATATAACGCATTCAAATCTCGAGAATCAAATTGTTATTGATGCTTGTCATTAATGCATTGGTATTAGAAACGTAATTCAGATAACAGAAAAGAATGATCAAATAAGCATATAAACGCGGCAATAAATAAATAACATAACAATAAGATAACTACAAACTCACTAAAGACAACTTGCAATCAATTTTACGGGCATAGAATGACTAAATGAGTAAACAGTAGTTACATTAATAAACAATATACACATCTATTGACACCATAATTAAAAAAAAAAAATACTATAGTACAATATCGTAAAACATTAAATTATATGTCTGAACACTAATATAAAGAAAAAGCTCCTCTACATTGATGTGGCATGACACAAGAATTGGATAGAATTAATATAATTACCAAACAAAGGGTAAAATGTCTAGATTATGCACTTACAAGAAAACACTAGTAAGTGTATCTCACCGAATTAAGTGAAAATTTGTGGGTTTATAGAGCGATGTAGTGTAAAAAACATGATACCTGTTTTAGTTACCCAATCTCACATTAGCAGGGTGTACAGTGCCCTAAGCTCAACACTACCCTCCGCTGTTCGACTTAATAACTCAGAAACTATAAGATGTATCAAAATGAAATTAATTTGTTTTATATGCTCTTAACTATGGCGTATATATGTATTTTCCCTATAACAAATATATGTTCATGGAAACAAGCTCTGTCCCCCTTATTATAGGAAAGTTATTTATGTCATCGTTAACCTTCCTATACTCACGCATACGGTCTGTGAGACCGATTTATATAGTATAGTATTCGTCTTTCATTTTGACGTGAGTATAGGAAGGTTAAGACCATGTGAACAGTTTAAATCTTATCTTAACTTTTTAACATCTTTAATAGTTTCTGAGTTATTGGATCAAACAAACAGCAAAGCTACTGGTTAGCTTAGGGCGTTGTACACCTTGCTAATGTGTAATTAGGCAGCCAAGAAAGTTACCGTTGTTTTTACACTACAACGGTCTATAAGCCCACAAATTTTCATTTAAATTGGTGAAACACACTTACCAGTGTTTCCTTGTAACTTTAAGCTGGTCTCCAGCAAAACTGGAAAAGGAGATGTAGATGTAGATGATTATAAAAAGAACAGGGAATCCTAATTGCAGCAAAACCAAATAGTAGAAGAAACGATGGAAAACAACGGAAAACAACCAACATGTGAAATGTGTGGGAAATCGAAGAACAGCTACATGCATTGAAGCCGGTAACACTTCAGGGCTATTAATGCTTTTAGGAATAGTCTCAAAATTGCTTTTGTATTTATGTAGAACCAGAACATTATGCAGATATAGTTATTATTAACGCCATAAAGCGTTCTGTAGAATTCAGTAGTACAAATCTTGGTTTTCCAAATTTTAATAACTAGTAGCTAATACACACAAAATTTTCCAAACTATTATATTCATAGTGCCAGCTAAGAATTTAAATAAAAACACTGAAACAGAAAAGACAATGTTGCAGTCGAAACAAAATTTGAGGGTAAGAACTACCAGTTTTGATTCCAAATACTTGATAGCAGATGATGGAAAGTTATGAACCCTATGATTCCCTCAAATGCATAACATTTCTTATTTGGGTCCATAATTTTTTTTAATTTCTATTTTTCCAACTCAATTAGACAACTTATATATACTAAATATACCAGAGTATGATCTGATACTTCATGGTATGATCTGTATCTAGTTTCTTCTTTTTATGCGCTTAAATTCCAAAAACTAATGTCATTTTCTATTTCCATCATCAGAAACAAGTTTTACGAAGGGAACACCTGTTTATCATTGTTGCCATTATTACAATTACTATGATTATTATTACCACTACCTTTATAAGTACACACTACTATTATTATTTTTCTTTCGTCATCCCTCGTGGGGCATGCGATTAAGTTTCTACATGTACAAGCAGCACACAGAGTACCTGACAGATGTATCACTTCTACTATTAATATAATAAATAAAGATTACCATGACTTTGCTATCGTCACACTGATTACCAAGACAATTAGTAAGTAATTTACCATCAGTAAATCAGATAGCAAACATCCATCATTGTATTAAAGAGACTTTCAGGCAGATTGACATTATCAAAGCATATGACCATTAATCGCTTTTTCTTCGGCTACTATGTAAAACAACGCAGATCAGTTATACTGGAAAATGCACACGTAATGGAATGTTGAATGGGGATGTCCTACATTACTACTAAACAAAGCAGTTATACAGAGTACGTTCAAGAAATTATAATTAATTAAAGTAAATGAACAATATTGTAATGTGTTTATTACCTCATGGATTATTATATATCCATCCGTCTATCCTACTTTCAGTCCAATTCTTGTGGGCTTAACATTATCAACAGAAATCGAATGATGTTTCCAACCGGGGATATATTGATCATACTTTTATTTGATGACATAGGCTTCTAGCACTAAACCAAAGGTATCTAGCGATAAGTCGAAAGAACTTCCAAGGAAGTCGAATGGCTGTTCTATAGCCTCGAACAAACGTGTATTTCTATACATATAAATACGTCAATGAGTAAGTAGTATAATGTACACCATACGTATTATATAACCATAACCGTGCGGCGGTAAGTTTAACAGGTAGAAATAAGTAGTAAGGTGCAAGAGAGAGATGAGAAGGGGGCAACACAGTTACTCCTCCTCTCTGTGTGGACACTTGCTAGCGGGCACAGATACGTCAGTTAGCCTCGAGCAGTCTTCCTAGTCAACTTCTTGCCATAACATGTGCCTGATATTTTTAATATATATATATAACATTAACCTGAAAGCGTAAAGCACCGAAATTTCGCAAGCGGGAACGGAAAAAGTGCGTCATATTCTATGCTTATGTGTTGCCCTATCGCGCATACTTTTTCACGGCTCGATTGGCGCGTCGATATTCGAAATTCTTATACTGCTTCGATTCGCTCTTGTAATGGATAACAATCCCGATTCGCCTGATTCGATATCGAGCGATCAACTGACAGTCGATTTGTTGTCGCCGCGCTCCAAACGACGCGGAATGGTGGTTATTAACACTGTTGACAGATGCGAAATCCAAGAACCGGCGGATCTCGGGAAGAACACCAACAGTAATAATAATAATAGCAATAATAACAGTGGCAGTAGCAACAACAACGACGTAGGATTCGTACTCATGGAAGAGGAACATCAAGAAAACGGCGATAATGACGACGAAGATGTACGTATTTCTCAAATCTTTAAATGGATAGCCGATAACGAATTTCGAAGGCGGTTACTTTTAAATTTCGTTCTCGAACGAATAGACAAACAGCGTTGCTTACACTTCTTATTACTGATATTTACGTATGATGACGACCATAAGAAAAAATCTCGTTCTTAATGGTTCTTACATGCGCCATAAATTACATTTAAATTGCAAGCTTAGACCTGATTTATGCATACCTGCATAATGATACAAGGAAAAGACTTTTAGAATACAAATGTAAGAGATTTTAATATGTGGATGCAAAGGTCAATTAGCATCCTTAACCACCACGCAAACTGTAAATAATTTCATATTACCTTGATTAATCCATTTTTTTCGTTTCGTGCAGATATAAGTCCTCTGAGATAATATCCTGAAGCAAAGATATTCTCTCGTCTAGGAAGAAAAGATCAAATAATTTGTCTATCAAATATATTTCTCTAAACTTTTCTTTTCCTACATAAAACTCTGAATTGTACATAATTTCAAAATTTTAAGTTCATTTCTCTCAAAAACGATCAAGACCGCACAAAAAATATAATAAATTACTGTAGTTTTAAATCAACGATTAGAAAATAACATTGAAATGTTTCGTTGTTAGTCAAAGAAACATCGAAAATCATTAGAGGGATTTACGAACAAAAATGTTTTTATTTGCTAGTTACCTTGTAAAGGACTATATTCAAAACCATTGCAGAAAATGAAAGACTTGGTACAAATGTGCTGTATCTACTTACCTTGCAAATAATTTGAGAAACTTTTCAAAAAACAAAATTAGATAACAATTCATTCTTATTTTAATATGTATTTCGAAACTTCAAATTCCTTTTGTTGAAGTGGGGAGGTCCCTGATGAAATTGCACAAGCAAAAGATTTCCTACCGTACTGCAAAGAATGGGGAATCAAAAATATTATATTTTTTCTTAATTTCGGTTTTGTTGTCAAACGAAGACAGAGTAGCTGTGCGTAGTGCATTAAGTATTAGGCATAACGTTTTTCAAAGTCAAGCAGCAGTTGCCCGGTTCAGTAGTTGGATGGACCACAAGAATCTGTATGGCAGGGTGTATCCAGCTCCCTCGAGACTCAGATGTATTTCAATTATGATGTAAAGCAGATGAAATTAAAATCTATTGCTTAGAACGGTGGTTTCCGAACTTGTCTTCCTGGTGATACCCCATTTAACAACAAATTTATACAAAACTCATTCATTAATGTTAATTATCAGCATGCAATTGTAACAAAGGATACTTATTTTAAAGAGATGTTAATAATCTATATGTGTTTCGCCAGGTGTGCCTAATAAGTGAGGCACCTTTATACATTCATAACAATATTAAAAAGTTTATTCTTTTGGATTTCAAACTATTTTAATTTAAAATACCATACATCTTGGTTAGGCTTGCAAAATAGTGCCGATTACTTTTTCTAATTACTTGATGTAGTTTTGGTAAGTTTGACCTTATGAATTACACACATTCAAAGGCATTAAGAGTAGTCAAACACTTAATATAGAAAACTTTTTCTCTGTATGAAGCGAATTTGATGATCGATTAAGGATGACGGCTTCTTGGTATAACTTCTTCCATGGGGGATCTTAATGCAGGTCAATAAACGCTCCCATATCTAAACTGAATGAACTCTTTCATACTACCGCAAAGTTGTTCTAATTTTGTAGATGTCTTACTTTTCTTTTATCAGAATATGCGATTTAAGTAATTTTACCCCTATGGATTGTTTAATTTGATTGCCTAGCTATCTAGCATACGCACATAGATTTTAATGTGCGGTGATAAAATTTCCTGGTATAAAATGATTTATGCCTGGTTCCTTTTCCATTTATTTCAATATGAATTATTTCATTAAAAATTAATCGCAAATGCAAAGTTTTGTTTGTATCGAAATGTGTGCCTATATTTTTAATACGCAAACACTTTTGATATATAAGTTACAAATGAAAGGCCTTAATTTTCAGTAAAATATTATTTTCATATTTCCGCATCGTTTTCAGCATTTTACTGTTGTTATTTACATACATATATTAACGCAAGTTTACTACCGACTACTCGTCACTCTCCGATTCGAAACGCGCACAACGACAAAAAGAAGAAACAGGTAGGGATAAAACTCCTTAATGAACGAATAATCACCCACAGACGGAATAAATTCTCATGTTAAGGAGAGGACGACATAAAGGGAGAACGAATTTACTATTAAGAGTCCTTTTTCGGCGCACTCCCATCGTAAATTAAGACCGAAGACGTATTAGAATCGTTAAAATAAACATAAAGATTACGCTCCGGTTTTAAAAATAAAACGTTTCGAAATGGGTGCAATAAAAGTCAGTAGAAAGACCAAAGGCGATTCTTGTAGAAGTTTTTTCTCCACGAAGCGCATTATGTATGGTACGAATGGTGATTTCGACGAGCGATCACGACACGAACCCGAACAGGTAAACTCGCCCCAGGTTAACTGGGAAACCCTCCCTCGGGGTATACCGCATTGTCGAACACTTTTAGAACTTGCCTTGCCGACGCAGTTTCTTATTTTACTCAGGTCAGCAACACAATGACACAAACAACCTCACAGTACAAACGGTGTATGTTTCTTATTTATAAAATGGTGATCGCACATGTACCAAGAACAACATTTAAGTAGATAATGTACACATATTTATCAGATTTTTATATTGCGATCTCTTGTACCTTAAGAATATTGATTTCTAATAATAAATTTGACAGAACAAGAATAATTTTTGAAATGAGTAGTTAAAGATCTTCTGTTGCAAAATTGTTGTTAGGGTATTTCAACTCCTTATAAAATTTAAACATGTGTTGCTTAGTGTTTAGATATGAGTCTACTATATCTCAATTTATTCTAGTTTTAATCCACAAAGTTTAGCAACAAAATTAACTAATTTTATACACACTTGTATCTTGATGCAAAAATTTTTTTATCAA
This sequence comes from Chrysina gloriosa, assembly GCA_038088585.1. Classification (NCBI taxonomy): domain Eukaryota; kingdom Metazoa; phylum Arthropoda; class Insecta; order Coleoptera; family Scarabaeidae; genus Chrysina; species Chrysina gloriosa. Next base: position 28,805,978 of record CM076088.1, on the reverse strand, counting down.
TAGTTACTATTACAATGCAATTCATGATTCTTCATAGTTTCTTGAAAGAACAAAAATATCTCCACCTTTGTAAGAACGCCTTCATCAACTGAATATTCCTTCGAACGAATCGATACAATTTGCTTTCTTTCAATGTCGTTAATGCTTAACTGAACATTTGTTCAAAGAAATTATTTTTCTGTAGGTAATTATAACAGGTGTGTACCTTACTTTAAATGCTACTGTGAGCTTTTGTCGATGTATCCTATTAAGAAGCCGGCGTTGGTAATTTCGCCACCAAGTGTGATTAGCATAGTAATCCGACGAGTAATTTCGCCACTGTTTTTGAAACAATTTCTGCCTGCGGATCTATTTCTACCTGCCCAAACCTGTAACAGCTTTTAATAATATATAAAAGAAATGAAACTACAAATTTTAGAGTATTATGTATTGAAAACATAAAAAATTAAATTGTACATCATGTAAACATAAAGTTTGTTATGTACAAAAAGATATATATTATAAAAAATGTGACCTACTGATTTTTTTATTATTGTATCTCTCTATTACGTTATTTATAAATTTTTGCTTATTTTTTACTTGTTTGGAATCATTACAACTGTGATGAAATGATCCACATGCATTAGTTGTACGTGTGACAGATGTAGAATTTTCTGCCCAAATATTCGGTGGAAAAATGAGTCTTCTGACATGTATGTGTCAACTAGATAATTTGAGAATGTTTGTATTCTGTCATCTTTAGGCATTATTTCAAATAAATCCATGGCAAAACTGTCACCAACTTCATCGGCGTCTAAATATGTTAAATTGAATGAATGAATGAATTGTATTATTATATTCTTTGATTACACCACGCCCTTATATTTTTCGCTACCACCAAGTATTTGCCTGTTTGTTTGGTAGTAGACAAAATAAAAGTGGTATATAGTGGCCATTTTTCAAACCATAAATGGTAAAAAATTGACAAAAGTAAGACGTACAATAATTGAAAGTACCATCAATATCAATAAAAAACGACAATATTTTCAACTTCATCATTTATAAACAAAGATGGTTGGCCTCTGTCTGTTTAACGTCTAAATTAGATAAAACACGATGTACTTCGTTGACACTTCTCGCCATGGGCGGAAAAATCTTAGGTATAGCGTTGTAGATATTTTTCTTATATATTCTACGTCCAGAGTAGTTACAATAATCTTCGATAGTTTTTCGGCCAAAATGGCTTTACGCTTGCATGAATCATTGATAATTTGTCGATTCAAAGCTGCCAAATTTGGTTCATGAGAGTATTTCCCATTTGATTTTGTGACGACAAAATTAAATTGAATTTCGCCAGGTGTATAAGCAGTACATTTGCAGTTTCGATTAAAACACTTCCATAAACTCCCTTTACTTGATTTTAACTTTCTGTGAAAACTGAATTTAGAATCATCAATCACTAACATTGATTTGCTGCGAATACTTTTTATTATTTTGATGTTCATTCTGACAAGTTTAGCGAACCGACACCATCGGTCGATCCTTAGTAATCAAAAGATATTTGATGTTTGTGGACTTTTCCAATCCCTTTAACTAATCCCACACCCTCAATAAAAATTCATTAAAAATATGGGTGGCGACATTACCTTCGGGATTAACGTTAGAGGTAGCAACGAAAGGATCAAGATATTTGGTGGTGGCGAAATTACCTGTCCCCAAAAAAAAACAATACATGCTTTGGTCCGTAATAAATACATATATTAGTTATAAAACATAAATATCTGAATTGAGGGTGTAATATCGGAAAGTACTTTCTTCAGTTAATCTCTAATACTTAGTTACATACCGCTGTTCTCATCGAAATTTGATCAAATCGACGCAACTCGAATATCCCATAATTTCTGTCTCAGTATTACCTTTGATACCAAATGTACTTTGCAAATGTTCCACTTTATTTTAGAAGCAGTGTTCTTTTTCACTATTCTTCTACCGCATTGGGGCTTGATCAAATCAAAGCTGAAATATAAGTCTACTGTTTAATTCGTATTTAATCAAATCGCGCTGTTAAATATTTATGAACTTTACTACCGTAATCGAAATTTCGGAAGTTTATTTGTACCAACTGACACTTCAAGTTCTAAGTGAAATTCTGAACATAAATCTAACTTCGACTATTTCACCAAAGCTGTTCAACAAATACACGGCATCTCATTGAGTTTATGCAGTTGGATTATATACAACATGCCTTTAATTAGATCGGATCATTTGTAATGATTCCTTAATGATAGATAGATAGATGCTTTATTTTAAGATAGTGTACGTTACATAATATAATATTTTATTCGTGAAAAAGTAACAAATAATAATAATGAGAGTTTAGTTACACCCCAACCCATGCTATTCTTTAATTTATAAGCGCCTCTACGAAGAATGAGTGGAACTTTGACAATTACGTTTAGAATATTACGCAATTGTAATGCAGTTGCAGAAAGTACAAGGAATAGGCTATAAATTCATTTCTCTCAAATCATTATTGACCCTCCTAAGCTTATCGTTCTTAAAAAAGATCGGGAAAGCTTGCTGCATGGGGCACGTTCGGATTGTCGTTCAAATTTAATCGATAATCACTAACAACCCCTTGTAAATCTCAACGTGAATTGCGGTTAAAAAATAATTGAACACAAAAAAATGATGTAAATATAGTTTTTACCTGATCCTTGAAACTCCACCAAATCAGAAAGAACCAAGGCCAGTACTCTGTCTTTATGCTTTTTTCTCTGTTTGAAAGGACTTAAATAGGAGGATTGCATAAATAGCAAAATATTGAACCACAATTTGGTCTTCTAAATTATAGTTTAAACGAGTAATGACCGCAATTCAGTTGAACTTTTTGTATCACTTTGAAAATATGAGTCATACTTAAATGAAATGGTTTCTACTCTTTACACTCCAATTTAAAGACCTAGTAATACTTTTCTCGTACGTGGAGGAACTGTTTAATAAGTAATAATAATAATACGTGTATGTTTGTCGAATAAGTATTCTATATTCCCACATTGGAAATTCAAGTTTTTATAATACTATCTACATTCAAATATCTACTAGAAAGTTATCAAGAGCTGTTGTTCTCTTGAGTCATATCCATTATCCTATTATTAAAATTAAAAACATTTTAATGAGTGTGGCTACTTCCGTTAGGAAGGAAGGATAAGAGATAATTTAGTTCATTCACTAACCGTTTAGTTATATTGATTTCCCATGAGAATAAGCTAAAGATTTAATTAACAAAAATTAATTAGTTAATTTTTAAAACGCTGTTTTTAAATTATTGTAATTACATATTTTATTTGCAAGTTTTTGGTAAAGGTAAAATAATGCCGAGGCGTTAAGCAGATTTAAATGTAATTTTTAGTAAAATTTATTATATACATACGTTCAGCATTGGATTTTAATTCTTCATTTGTAATAAGCTAATGCAACCATAGGGAATTCTTATCGATCGCAGTTCCTCATTCGTCAGAACAGCAAATAAACGAGACTCTTTTGGAATGATCTGTTAAGTACGACAATTAAACATATACCTATGTATGTACACACCTCATATTCATTCATAACCTGTTTAGTTCAGTCATTGTATTTGAATGGAACGATTTTTGTCCCTGTTGTCACCGATTTAGACACCCCCAAATACATATTTCGACAACTAAATTGTTACTTCCAATGGAGGAAACACAAAAGAACAAAAGTGTCACTCTAGAACTTTAAATCACGCAACTCCTAAAGGACGGCACCTCTCCAAATCACAAGAGCCATCACCTATAGATTGGTTAAGAACATGTTTGAATCCATTATAAACAGGAAAGGTTCCTAGTTTTCACATCTACTCTTTCCTTTCATATCTCAATAGTTTATCGATATCCTTAAGATTAAGTAAACATTGCTTGCTCAATCTTGATTTCATTTTGAAATGTTAAAATATATATCTTTTCTAACTTAGCAAACGAGTATTAGTTAATACGTTATTAACTGCAGCATTACTTATGTTCCTTGTTGAAGAAATCGTAGCACTGGAATAAGTACTGATATCGCAGCTATTAGAAATAATAAAACTCTCTATAACCCACTTACGCATATGTAAAAAAATAAATGAAGTTATAATTCTAAACTCAATAGTACGAGGTACTCACAGTAGGATTTTAATTAAACTATTACAAAATCTAATCGTGTAATCACGATATAGATGCTTACAATTTGTTTTTAGAGTCAGGTCGATAATACATAGCACTTTTAAACCAGAAAATGATGACATAATGGAAAATTTATGCTTAATATATTTAATCGACAGGAGTATGTTAATAGTTATAAAACTTGCATTATCATATTTTCTTATATTATTCAAGATGGCGCGGTGCCTTGAAAAGTAAATAGCGTTAACATTTTTCGTAGAGATTCTCCTAGCTACAAAGATTGAATGTTAAAATCTTTATAGATAAATAATTTAGATTTTAGTTACATTAGATCTTTACTGTCTTCCTCTGATTATATTTTTTACATCATATTGAAGAAAATTGTCTGATATTCTTATTTATACTATACTTGTCCCAGATCTCTTATTATATAATCTTATGGCTAAGTTACCTTCTTCCTGCAAGCAGATTCTTCAACAGGACTACCTCAAAAGCGACTGGATATCAAGTACCTACCCCTATCTATCGTATCAAGTTTCGTGTTAAACACAACTTCAGTTCCGATACTAACCAGCATCTCATGCTCCAAATGGAATGTATTTTTGCCAATTTCTGCTGGACATGCAGCTAACTTTACCTTGCATTACAACTAGCAGATGTAGAGCATTCAAAAGATAAGTATGGATCATCTGCCCTTTTAGGCCAGGTCTAACTAGGTCACGCTGCAGAAAAATTATTCAAAAGACGTTTCAGTCATGTTCATTGATTATTTGATATTTTAGATAATATTAGATAGATATTTAGCTGTAAACTCTATGCAAAATTAATTACTTCTATGGTTGAAAGTGACAAGGTAAATATTGCAACCTTTAGAGTGGAAATGGAATGTGACGTGTGTTAATAGAATCGCCACGTTATGTGTGCCATCTATGGCGTAAATCAGCTAGAAAATGAAGTGGATATGGGTGTAACAAAATTAGAATTGCTACTCGTTTAAATACTGGACTTGCAACATTAGCGTTGCTACATATAAAGTATGTTTATCACATATGTAACTTGTTCATGAGATAATAAATAGTATAAAGATTTCGTATTCACGGCTTTCCGTAACCGACACATTTTGTACTTTAGGATACATTTGTCGAATGAGTAGCCACAATAATTGATAAGATACAAGTTCTAATCAAATCTCTTGTTTTTGCTCTTCTTTTTACTATAATCATTTTGCCTAATATTACTAATGAGCATTTTTATGAATCCTCGTGTGTATTAGGCCAAGAAACTTGAAATTCCAATCATCAGATTAGAAATATACTTTTTCATATTATTACGTTAAACCTCACGTTTTGATGTCATTATGTATACGACAAACTTCGGAATATATCTGCAACCATCATAGATCAATGTACACTTAATTTTGACTTATTAATTTAAAAGATCAATGGGACCTCATGGATTGTAAGACAACATTGAAGAGGTATAAGGAATCATTCATGCAAGTGTTAGAACCACAGACTAGAGCTTTAGAGATTCACCGGATTCCTGAAGTTGAGGTTGCGAGAAATGAAAGCAACAAAGTAAATCAAATATCACATCGCAAATTTCCAGAAGAAGTCGATCGCAAAAGCTTAGGGAAATTTAACATCGATTAATGTTGCCATAAAGTATTTTTCAACCTAAAATTTACGTTTTATGCATCCTACTGTGATGTGATTGAAGGTGTTTGAGCTGACTTTTCTGATGGTACATATTTGGCAGATGTGACGTATCAATATAGGAGAGACCCAAAAAGGTATATTTACAGGAATACTTTTTTCCGAGAATATTGCGAATATATTAATTAAGGGATTAAGGGATACAAATCTATTAAAAATGTTTCTTTTAAGGGAAGTACGAACGCCCTATTTAATGACCATTTTGCAAATGATTGCAATTTTTAAATATATTTAGATAAGAAATTTTGTAATATACGCTAAATATAAAGTTTTCTCCTAAACTTTTCTATTGTTTCATACCTATTATGTATAGGTACTTCTCTCTTCCATATTCCATGTTTGCTCACCTATCCGTTCTCTTTACCAGCCTGTTTTTATTCATTGTAATTATATGTGCATATAATCTTACGTTTCCCATGTTGATCTTAAGTTTAGTAATTCTTACTTCAAGTCTTCCAATATATTTTCTTCTCACGTGACTTTTCCCTTTTTTATCTGTTTTGCTTTCCGTGCAACCAGTAACTCATATATTTTTTATTCATTTCAGATATCGCATCTGTTCTTTAGTTTTTGCAAGTAGTACGGTCATAAGGATAAAATGATTTTTCCATTATTATTGGTGTTACGTTTATGCTTCCAAATGTTGCGTGTAAAATGATTTATCTTTCTGTAACTTATGTACCTAACTCATCATTACAAAAAATACCACTAACAATAAGGTTATATGCTTATTTTTATTGCTTTCTTCATTATAAATTGTACTTAGTTTTGGCCACCGACTTGTATCTTTGTCTATTATTTTGCTCTTATTCCTATTTTATTGGAGATTCGACAATCCTCCATGGCTTTATTCCGTATACTGTTTCTATCTTTTCTCCCAAATGCGATATTGAAATCTATTAACTAGATAATCTTTCTTTGTTTGTTTTTCTGTTAGTATTTAGATTTCTTAGTTTACTAATGTTATTCCTTTTGCTTGCTTTCCTTGTACTTCTTCTTTAATTTAAGGACTGTAGGAAATATGTTATTAAAAAGATAAAGAGCGAATTGCAACAGTTTTGCGGGCATTATGGTTATAAGCATCAAAAACAGTCACTTTGAAACACATGTAGTCGTAAGAGAGACAGAAAACTATTTACAAGAACCAAATATTAGTTCCAAAGAGAATCTAGATGATTCCCTACAAAACGACCTTATTATTTTTTTATTGGGCAGCTATCTACGAAGTTGTGCAATCGCTTACTAAGCAAGCACAAATTTCATCTGTCAATAATTAGAGAGAATTATGCTTTATTAATAACTTAATTATTAACATTTAATAAGGTCGTTTTGTTGAGAGTCATCTAGATTCTTCTTGAAATTAATATTTGGGCTTTCGTAAATAGTTTTCTATTTATTCGTCGCAGATTCTGATACAATCGGGGGTGCCTCTTCTCTTCATGAGATGGGCCCACATTTCCAGTCAAATCCATCTCTGCGAAATTCGCACTTCTAGTAGGCTAGGATATCTTATTAATCGCGTACTGACTGCACCGTACTTACGACTCCTAATAAGAATGAAACTATAGTTTACGCTTGCAGTCCGTGTTAATTAATAAAACCACCATTCCCTTGCAAATAAGAATAAGGAGATTGTGGCTAAAATAATATATAAAATAAATAAAATTACCCTTACCACACCTTTCTGAAAAATCCAGATACGTATTTCGGCAACTAAGTTGCCATCCTCAGTGGAAAACTGGGAATTCAGTATCACTAGCGACTCCGGCTAATGCCCAAGACGAACACCACACAAAGAACACTGTCCACTGTTCTGCGCGTTCATTGTGCACTGTTTTGGTGTTGTACAACGTTCGTTGTGTGGTGTTCGTCTTGGGCATTAGCCGGATTCGCTAGTGATACTGAATTCGCCATTTCTCCACTGAGGATGGTAACTTAGTTGCTGAAATACGTATCTGGATTTTTCAGAAGGGTGTGGTAAGAATAATTTTATTTATTTTATACATCATTCCCTTAGTGATAATTATTGGCGTATGCAATTTGCGCTTGCTTAGTAAGCCATTACACAATTGCTTTACTAGCTTCCGAATAAACACACCTAATAAGGTCGTTTTGTAGAGAGTCATCCAGATTCTTCTTCGAATTAAGATAATAATTATTGGGAAAGGGAGGATTGTTAAAGTTTAGGGAAGAGACATTGATTCTATTGATTTAAGGAGCACTTTGTTCTCTATATGCGCGTCGTCCAGTAAACAATTTTCATATTCTTCTATCACAATAGAATCGCAAGATTCTATTAAGTTCGAACGCACTTTCTAACAGAGTAATTCACGTGCAACTTTACATATCTATAGATACCTTAAAGACTTGTAAATACCTATATATAAACCGGCCTCTCTCGTAATACATTCCTGGGTCTTAACCATTACAGGTGTGTGTAATAATGCACAACAAAAACGACACCGCAGCGCGAGCACAATAGATAATGTCCGTCCGAGGTGGCCGCCAGAGTCGCCGGCTTTTCACCGACAATGGCTTCGGACAAAAGAGAGGCCTCTCTTACGGTACTCTATCCATCGGGTCATTAAATTGCTAAGCCCCGTGCGTCTGTTTCTTCTTCTTCTTTTCCCTTCATTTTCATCTCCTTTTTGGCGGTCTCGGCTTCTCTTTTTCAGCGAACGGTGGAACGCAATAAATCGACTCATTAGTGAATATAAAGTTGGTCTCGTAAAGAGAAAAACACGCGCACAAGAAAAGAGAAACGTCAATTGAAGAAAATTAAGCGAACGAGAAAGAAGTGAAGTAAGAGAAGGTAAGAATTTCGAGACATAAAGGACGACGCGTAAATTCGTATTTTATACCTGCTGCGGAGAAGGGGAATAATGGAAATTGTGAAGTGTATAATTATATGAGCGTTTCAGTTAATTCCTATTTAATCATCGGTTTTCTTCCTAGAATTTTCTTCGCTCGAAAAAGAACTGTACCTAATGACAGCATAGTGTTTGCTGATAGTGATTAAAATGCCATTTTTGTTATTAATTAGCGCGTATATTCGTGAACACGAATACTTCTGTTATATACCATTGAACATATAGTCCATAGATAGATCGATTGAAATTATCTAAAAGGCGCAGATTAGAAATAGAATATAGATTATGAAATAGATGGGAAATCATATTTTAGTCTTTCATTCAATTGGAACGGAAATAAAAAGAACAACATATTTGAATAAACTATCAAAATAATAAATCAAGGCTTTTAATATCGAACATATTTGAGTCCTTGTGGAAGTCCAATGTTCATACACAGAATTTCTTCTGTGCGTTTGAAATGATACCTTCTGCCTATACATCATATAGACCGTTAATATTATTTACGGCTTACTGAAATCACCTTCAAATGTATACACAGGCATATTGGTGAGGTATAAGACAACGACACCTTTGCCTCTTAGCAATTTAATTTTCGCGATATACACAGGTAATAAAATATTTTGGATGTAATAACTATTAGTTATCGATAGATGGTGATGAGTCATTGTATACTTCAGGTACATTATTGCCACAATGAAATATAGCTTTTCCGGTCTTTGTCCAGTACCACCAGCATGTATAGGATATGTGCTATTTGTCATAAATTAAACTGTCTAAGCATCCACTGATATCGGATATTTTTCCAAATTGATTATTTAGAATCTGTCCAGCGTCGCAATTAACACAGAGTAACGTATAATCTTTTCCAGTTGCATAGTGATTACGTAAACAGGATAAGTGTTATTATATTGTTAATTAAGGTATATCGGGCAGGAATGAATGAAGCAAGCAGCACCATTTTCTTGTTCAAACGGACCGATGTTAGGTTCATTCCTTGTTTTTTCTTTTGAAGGATGATAGTCGACCTAAACGAATATTATGTTAATTAGAAGCTTCCAAGAAGGCACATACGCTACCGTATTACCGCATATGATAGGTTAAAGACCAGAAAAACATTTAAATTGTTACATTTTTTATACAACGATTACTACCTTCAAATCACCAAACTATATTTTTGAGTGTGCCTTTAAATTCCACAACAGTGAAACACGCTGTTTCAATAGCGATCACATATACATATACATAGGTACTACATACAAATACGAAAAACTGGTTTAGGCTGTGTATTTAGAGCTTCCTCAGGAGTGAACAAACGAGAATCTAAAAGGAAGTAGCGCAGTGATTTGACACGAAATAGGTAGAAATATGCCCTTCTGTCAAGTTAAATTTGTTATATTGAATAATTCTACGATAAATCGTCGTATACGTAGTCAACTTGCACACTACTACCATTACGCCTGCTTAGTTTTACTTTCTGCTCGCCTAAAGAAATTCTTCTAGTCATAAGCAATATCTTCATGAAATTGAAATGCGGTTTCTCGCCTTTGAGAAATAAATTTTTCATATTATGCTCAAACGACATTCATTTCTATTTGAATTTTCAATATTGGCTTAAAATTGGGCATAAAGGATGATAAGTCTAGCTAGCAAGAAAATTACAAACCAGAACGCAGTGACTATGTGGACAAAGTCCCTACTCGAAGCCTTATGCCGTTGCTAAAGATTTAGGAATCCGATGATTTAAGATGAAAATGTACCCCAATATTGTTAAACATGCAGATCGTAGCCAGGTCGTTATCGAACGTCTACGTCCCAAAGACTAAGGGGTCTCGCCAGCCAGAGAAATAAGTACTAAAATTATAAAATAGTGACAGCATGTTCCCTCGAAGACGTAATTTTTAGTTTTAAAAATTTGGAGTTAAGTTAAGTAAGTTAGAGTTACATTACAGTATGATCTACGATAGGTCAAAATAATTGAGAGGCACACTTTGCCAAACGACCCATTTCAGGTTTGCAATATAATTCTGTCGATGAATCGCAGTTCCATATCTTTCTTTTTATAGAATGTGTAAATTAATTTAGTGAAACTGAAAGCAAAAACTTGACACAAATTAATAATTAGACAGTGTGTGACAGCGAGCCTATGATTAATGGAGCTGGGAATTTGAAAGTACAGTTCTATACAACCACAAGAGAAACATAAAAACAAACCGAAGTTTTTGAAAATTGAAATAATTGCACTACTTTTCGTACTTCTTTATTACCGAAAGCACTTTTTAATACTGTGCCAAATTTCTCATATTTGTTCTATTGAAATTCGAGTTATATTATCAAGAGTGGTAATGTGCTTTAGAGAACGATTGGAATAAAACAACTACGCTTGCGTTACGCAGGCTGAGAGTTTTAACAAAAAGCAACAAATACTCTAAAAGTGTACGATGATAAATACTCAAACGTACAAGTTTGTATAGTTTAAGTTATTTTAAAATAATCACGAAATGCTTGAAGAGCAATCTAAAAACTGGGGTGAAGTAAGGTTAAACACAATACACAATTTGTTTAAAGAGGGCCCAAAATGATCCATGAAATTGGTTGAGAATAAATGGAAAATTTCAGTATCAATAGTGCATAACATGGTCACATGGTAATAAAATCAACGTTAATTAGATGTCATTTTCTAACGAATGCAAACTCATAAGACACAACTAAAAACGTTCACACAGCAATAATCACAATTTACCGCTTGAAACTAAGATTTTTTCGTCTGCCTAAATAATTCATAAACTAAAAAATTACATTATCGTTCTCGGTGCTCCTTTTCTACCTTTCAGTGTATAGATGCGTTTGTCTATGGCAGGTAATGGAAGGTTGGGAAAGCAGGCTTGAATAGACTTACCGATATACAGCTCCTGCTTTCCTAATTTACACTACTTCGTGTATAAGTACAGCTTCTAGTTAGTTCTGATAACCTGTACCTGCGGGTTAGTGAAATCACTATTCTTAAAATAAGCTCCGAGCATCCTAACTAAGATTAAAATACATAACCCCACGCACGTGAGACATGCGCCATTACGAGGGATGCTTTGAATGTTCTCGGAATTTGGCTCTACAGTTCAATTGCGTAAATCTTCTAGGTCACGCTATTCGCCAGAAACAAGTATTATGCAGGTACTCCGTGCAATATTGTTTTGTATACTTCAGCTAGCTGACTAATACAGACGCATTTCCATAGAAGACGCGACCAAATCACAAAGAACTATAATTTCTTCTTTATTTAAAGAGGATGTGTAACCATCGAAATCAGTTCATCCTCTGCTAAGTGTATTTGGAGCGCCTGCAGAATTTGAAAGATGGCGGAAAGTTACTAAAAAGCGATTTGAAGACCTCTGTGAAAGAAACATTGCTGCCAGGATGAACCTACTGAAAGGTGACAAGCGAATAGTTATTCGTAAAATTAGTGTTAGTCTAAAAGTAGGTACACGACAGGTTCATGGGGTTTTACACGAACGTTTGGGCATGAACAAGGGTTCAACTCTCTGAGTATCTAGGCTGTTCGAACCGGAATAAAAACTCAACAGGTCCCGCTAATTCAAGAACTTTTAACACGTTACTGGGAGCAATTTTGGCAATGGATAATAACTACTGATAAAACATGGATATCTTACTACAATTCGTAGATCAAAAATCAGTCAAAAGAATGAGACAAACCAGAAGAAGGCCCTGCTCTTAAAGGACGCGCAGTTTTGTCGATTAGAAAGGTGATGTTCACTGCGCACTAGGATTGCGAGGGGACTATTTTTATGGATTATCTACCGAAGGATACTGCAATTAACACCGAAGGCTATTCTAATCTTCACACATTGCGGCAGGCGCTTTGTAAGAAACTGCCTGGGAAGTTGTATAAGGGTCCGTTATTGCAACAGGCCAATACAAGACTCCACACCTGACGAAGAACGAAAGATGTTTCAAACGAATTGCGCTGGGAATTGCTTCCACATCCACCCTATTTTCCGGACCTGGCTCTTAGTAATTTTCATCTATTCCCAAAATTGAAAGAATCATTACGGGGTATTCTATTTGAAACCTTAAATGGGGTGAGACTTAATAGAAATAGGTGGATTGCAGAGACTCTGAAAGTATTCTTCGAGGACGATTAAACACAAATTAGTTTCATATTGGGATAAGTGTATTCAACCAAATGGAGATAGTTTATTCGAGAACTAAATTGCAATTTTGATAAAAGTTGATGAAATACAAAAATTGTGACCAAATTCCTACAACTTCCTAGAACTAGAATCATCCCTCGTACATTGATTTTAAATGTACATATACGTATTAATTGATAAAATTTTAAAAATGATTCCAACTGTAAAGGTATTGAGTCATAGAATTTATTATTTGCACTACTACAGTATTTTATTTACCAGTAGACATATGAACATCCATAAAATGGAATAATAAGCATATGTATTTTATTGTGTAAAATTTTTATTGGTAAGACATAAATTTCAAATAAAATACCTCTGTACAGAAATGTCAATAGTTTTATCGAAATAACGGCCTCACTTTACATCCGCCAATATAGTTAGGTTGATAGAACATTTTAAACGAATCACGGTTTAACAATTCACAAGCTCCTTTTAACCTTATATATGGAATAAAATACAGTATTGCTTGCCTTTAAAAGCTGAGAATGTACACAAAATAACTATTAAAACGTATATGAACCTAGATACGTATACAACGTAAAATTCGAATACTTGCGCTAGTTATTTTTACGTGCATGTATATCGTTGTATGTACATAACATACATACATACTTAATATATGTTCAAATGCATTTTTTCAGTCGATTATGATTGTCTCGCAAAGCTCTTGCTTCTTAAATTTCGTAAAGTTACTAAAACGAGTAGGTACCTGATAAATATTAAATGAGTTTTCATCTAGCTGCTAAGTAACAAGGAAAATAAATATTTAAATGTTAGAAATTTTGATTTTTAAAAATTTCATAGCGTGACTCCCAGTATACTTCAGCTTGTGATAAGGTACATACCCTTTAATAAAACAATAGCACTATTTTGCATATAGAATTGTAGATACAACATATCAATTTAGGGTATTTTAAAATATTTGAAATCATATACGCATACTGCTTACCATACACATAAGTCATTAGACCCCGCCAACAGTAAATAAATATTGCAAAAGGAAATCGTTTTCAATTCTATTGTTCTCCAAGACGCTGGCTTCCTGTAATATGTCAATCAACAAATTCCTTAACTTTAAAGCACGAGATAAATTAATATATATAATTGCAAGCTCTTGTCGTAACCAGTATATTATTATAGGGAATAGTCGGGCATCATTAACTTAAATTACGACTGCTTGATTTTGTCGTAAGAATTGTTAGCAACACTAGTTTAATAGTCGCTGAGGAACAAAAACATTAATGAAACGACAAAAATTTAATAATACCGGTGATTGTGCACATTCTCATTTTGCAGCTGCAAAAAGTTAGAAGTCTATATTTGTCGATTAAGTCGAGTGCGAAGTTATTATTAAATTAAACAATCGCATTAAACAAAGCGAAAATATTGGATTTAATTATAAGTATTACGTGCTCTCTAATGCTATAAAGAAATTGTTTACAAGCACCAACTAAAAAGGTTAATTGTTTGTGGAAAATTTGGTATCTAAGATTTGAACAGTTTTATGGTTATATCGTAAAAATATATTGACGATGTATTCTTGCTATCCCCAAAGTTTACTTCTGGCAATAGTCTATTGATTTATAAATCGATGCATACGCGTCTAATTCTCTTGGTAAATTTCATTCTCTTATCAATTTGAAAATCTCGAATTAAATCTAATTTCCTCCTGCGTAGCTTATATGTTTAACTACGCCAGAAGAATCAATTCTTTCATAGCGCCATTGGACCCTATGTTCTTTAAATCTTGTCTGGATACCCCGCTTTGTCTGATTCACGTGAAACAATGAGCACACGTGATTTAGCGAATTCTTGGTTTTCCCTCTTTTATCCTTTTGAATTCTCTATCAAATTCCTTAAAGTGTTATTCGATCTTAAATATTATCACATATTATTTGGTTTGGAAATGCAAGTATGTAGCACCTTTTGAAATTTTGCAACATAACAATTTGATTAATTTTCATTTACACTGTAATTTAGTAACATATATATATGTAATAACAGTGAAATTTCCATATTAACCATCCTTTTACCTGGAAGTCTTAGCCCGTTAAAAACATATTTAAAGTTATGAGTAGTAAAAGATTATATTAGTGTATCAAGGAAATAAATTACGTTGAAATAGTATATAGCAAGACATAAATTTTTCATTTTTTTTTTGTTTGTGCAACATTTAGCAAGTTTATAGTATAGAGAATGCATCAATATATATTTTTTAATTTATTTATAATCCCATAAAAACTATAATAGGTTACGTAGTATTGTTAATTGTTTTGTGCTAGTACTTCCGTCATTGTGAACGTAAAATTGTTAATCTAATTGTTGTTTTGGAGTAATTATTTTAGCAAAATTTGAAGCATTTGAATATGTTAATAGAAAATTCTCGAGAAATATGTAACCTAACAACAAGAAGCTATACTATACTACACAAGCACTTTTAAGTCGGATAAACATTCACAACGGAAAATTGCAACATTACTGAAAGTAACTCCCACATCTGTATTCCGTTCAGCAAAGAAATGTAATAAAGGAACTAACACACAAAAGCAGGGAAAATGTGATCGTAATAGAAACATCTCACACAGATCTGAGCGTAAAATTATTCGCCAGGCTATAAGCAATAGATTTGCTACAGTAAAAACAATTAAAAAGACAGAAGTATCGAATAGACCTGCCTGGCGTCGACTACACAAAGATCGCTTAATGGGCCGGAGACCTGTTGAAAGAAGCGGGTTTAACGGCATAAATTAAATCTCGTTTTTATTTTGCAAAAGAATATCAACATTTCACAGATGATGATTAGAAAAAGATAGAGATAACTTAATAGAACGATTTTTATTAAATTTGTATTTGCATCATCGAACAGGCTTTTTCTACTGACGAAAGTTTGCTGTTCTGTGTTGGAGTAGCGATCGCAATTTGTCCGGAACCTGGCGAACGTCTCACGGATCTTTGAACTGCAAAGCACACGCTGCAGCTAATGACTGGCAGTCTAATTAGCGGATACGGACCTGACCCATCATACGGGGCATTCCAGAAGATAATACACGTTTAGTCGTACAGATGGCGCTATTGATCCAATTAAAAACAAAGTGGCGTAAATGTCAACAATAACATCGTAGCTTTGCGGGAAAAAGGTTGAAGTCCGGTGCGTGGTGTAAGTTTTATGACTGTACAATGGCGCATAAGATAGAAAATCTGCGAAATACTATCTGTGATCCGTTTTTTGAATGCAGAAAACGTTCGTCCAAGCTCAATTCACCACAGGATTACTGGAGTGTCTGGTACGGGAACAATGGATGAGTCATCTGTAAAGCGCTGTGTTCGAAATTTTAAAGAGGAAAGAGATAATGTGCACGATGAAGAGCGGGCAGGTCGCCCGCTCCTTATCACCGACGATCTAAAGAAACGTATCGATGATTTCATCTGCACAAGTCGACGCTTAAAACTGAAAGAAATGAATAAGCAATCTCCTGGAATTCACAATCATTGCTTCATGAAATCGTGAAGGAATTACAGAAAAAATACGCAAGATGAGTGTCTAAAATATTTACAGGGGCGATGCATACCTTGACCAAATTGTTATTGGGGATGAAACCTGGGTGTACCAATTCACACTTTAGACAAAACGCATGTCCGTACAGTGGGAGCATACACGATCTCCAACAAGGCGGCGCAAATTTAAGCAGTGGTTTTCCATGAAGAAGGTTATGGACCGAAAAGATTGATGTGCGAACACATACGGCGAAACACTTCAGAAACTGCGCAGGGCCATCCAGAACAAGAGGCGGGGACAATGCTCGTCCCTGCATGGCTCAAAAGACCACTGACCTTCTTCGGCAGTTCAAGTTGAAGGTCCCCGACCACCCTACGTAGAGCCCCGACTTGGCTCCAAGTGATTACCACTTGTTTAGTAAACTCAATGATTTCTTGTCAAGAGAACGTTTCCAAAGTGATGATGACTTAAAAGCAGGTGTACAGCATTGGCCGGCTACTTTGGCGGTAGAGCTTTACGCGCAAGGCATAAACAAACTGGTTTCAAGGTACAATACATGTCCCAACAACGGCGGGGACTACATTAAAAATGAGTAATTTTATTACTTTCATTTAAATAAAATCATGATTTACTTTCATTCATTTTACTTCTAATAATAAGTATACGGGTACAATTTTCTGGAATACCCTCGTATTTTATAGAAGCCACAACCATAAACAACACATAAACGTCTTAGAAACGTGATATCGTTAATTTTAAGCCAGGATATCGCATACCCAGATGATGTGTATTTTTTCTATGTTGCAAAAAGGTTAAGAGATTTTGCGGAGTGAACCATATACTTTAAGTTGGCCCAGAAATTAACTGCACTTCAAGTCTAAACGTATGGAATGAGCTTAAAAGTAAGGTATATGAAAGAGTAAACCCTACGTAGGAAATACTAATAAATAATGTAAGAGATGTATGGGAAAACAAAAGCAACAATTACGGCTTCTGTTACTAGTATGCCCCACAGAATTAACAGCGGTATGAAAGAATGTGAGTATGGCCCAAATATTAACCATTTATTTAACAATGACGTGAACTTCATATTACAATATTCTTTATAAATAGAGAATATAAGATATGTGTACTTTTTATTTTATTGTGAAGAAACTATCAAATATTGAGGGTTGCAAATTATTATCTTCTTTTCTAAGCTGTGTTGCAACGTTTTGATCCGAAGGTGTAAATAGCAATGACGGTATGACAACACAAATATGTTTTCCCATATGCTGTATATTCAGTGCCCGAGTGAAGCATGTCATAAGTTCCTCTTCATATCTACTTTTAGCCCGTAGGAAGTTAACTAACTCATTTTGCATAGGAATCTTCTTTCCTAAGCCTTTTACTTCGTTTTTTACGATCTCGCACAAATATAGTCAAAACAAACGCACCATATTGGAAAGTACGCTAAACCTTGATTACATCTAACCAGTATAAAATTAATAATTTTCATTCCCCCAATTAACCGGATTAATATTTTTACGAATATAGTTCCCAGTTCAGCGACGATTTACCGAAAGCAGATTACTTCTACTAACGAGAGGGTAATCCCGGAAGAAGCGGGACAACGGTGGCACGCATAGCTCGGAGCGTAAACTCCGGCACAACCTCCGGCTCGCCCAGTCATCAAGCGCACGAGATGTGCTACCGGCGACGGACCTGCTCCAAGACCTTACCAACTGCCCCGAGGCCACTAGTTCCAAGGGTCATACATTATGCTGTAATGACGATCCGCTGATATCTGCCACACATATTTCATAATTACGTTCCTATTCCATTACTGTTGTACACGAAGCTGAAGGAATATCCGAATAGATAAGTTTCATAATTATAGGTGATACAAACACTAGTCGTTTAGATAGACGCCTTAGTATGGTGAAATTTTTTCAACTAAGAGCCGATTTTACCATTTGTTTATATGAAGTACTGGAACGGTAAATTTTGTTGGTTAACGTAAATAAATTGGGTCTTACTCACAACATCAATGGTGATCCAATTTAAGACGATACGTAAATATCCAGAGACCCTGAAAGAAGCTTTGTCAACTTTGTGAATTATTGGATTTATAAGAGATTTTGTCAAGAAGTAAGCGCACAAGACGAAGTGTTTCGTTATCGTACAGAAGTACGGTGACTTCCTAAAGAACAAGTCCTAAAGCGTCTGTTTGAATTATGGGCAGAAGTTTCAATTTTTGGTAGAAGGAGACAACCCACTCTCTAAACACTTTGAAAGAAAGGGTTTTATCAAGGAGCTGGCCCACCTCGCAGATATTTGTGATCATCTGAATAATATAAATTTTGCCTTTCAAGGGTGTGAAATCACTTTTATGTGTAGTACTGAAATAGTTCATGCACTCCTGGCTAACTTGTCCATATGGAAGAACAGAAGAGATGCTGACAATATTTTCGACTTTCCAATGTTGGAGTAATTGGGTGTCGAAAATCACTCCCTGGTTTTTTAAAAATTCACAAGTTAAAAAGTAATAATAATTTGGCGTAACATCAGGTGACTACGTTTGTGTTAAATGTGTCATATTGTTTAGGAATCAAGAATCAACCTTTCAATTGAATGTTATTATTAAATGTATACGTATGGATTCTAACAACTGGGAATAAAGTATAAGAATTGGAGAATCGACGAGATAGACTTTGAATTTCATGTTGATCAAATGGTAAATAGTGAACTATTAGCGAGAGCCAAAATTTTAATAAAATAAAATGTAGAGGACTCTCTATGAACAACCTAATAAATTAGGTTCGTTAATGGGCAGTTAACAAGTAACCGTACAAAAGCTTACAAGGTAAGCACGATTTGCATATGCCAATAATCCTGCAGGATAGAGAGTCCTCTACATTTGATTTTATTAAAATTTTGGCACTCGAAAATAGTACAATAGTAGTAATACAATCTTCTTTCGTCGTTGATTGCGTTGTAACCGCGTATGCCAATATTTCTCCAGCTCGGGAGATGGTGTCATTATTATAACCATATCAATCTCAACGAGATATCGACGTATCACCTGGAAATTTTTACTGTGTCACTCGCAGAACGATATACTGTACTAACGAGTCCTAATAAGGACGAAACTAATTGGTCTGCAGTTGCATTTTGCGATTGACATAGTCAAAATTTCGTACAGGATTATTGGCATATGCAAATTGTGTTTACTTTGTAAGCTTTTGGACGGCTACTTGTTAACTGCCTATTAAAGAACCTAATTTATTAGGTCGCTCATAGAGAGTCCTTTACATTTTATTTTATTGATCAAATGGTTATTACACGAGACCTGTGATTTGGAATTAATGTTTTCGACACTAAATGAACACAAAACATAAGCGTACATGATCACAGTTCATTGTAAGTTGAAGTGAGTCGCTTGTGTCTCTTAGTTAATATAACCCTAATCTATACTCAATTTTGAATTCCTGCAAGGCCTACATGGACATCCATGTTTAGCCCTATTACGATACATGTTTTCTTATAACAGTCTGTTCATAAATCAGCGACATTTTTATCACCGTAAAATAACTATACAATTAAAGATAATTACTTTTCATCTATTACTACTTACTTACTACTACTTCTAAAATAGTATGACTTGGAGAACCTTAATATCGCAATGTGAACGCCACATATCTATAAAGAATACAAATGACTATAAATTCTTATCAGAATCTACTCAGCAACTTAATGGATACCTACCGTCAATTACCAGTGTTGTACTTCTAACAGATTTTTTTACTTTTTCGCAAACTTATTTCTGGATTAGATTTGTCACTATAAAGCAATTAGAAAAACAATTTTATAGATTCTATTCATTATCAAAGCAGTCAAAAACAGATCTAGAGTACATTATGTTGAAGAAAATTGTTGTTTTCTAATAAGTAGTAGGTCACGAAATATATATGTATATTTTATTTTATTTCTTCATATACTAGTCTGTGTTAGATAGACAGACATTGGAATAAACATTGATAATAATTTTCGCTCCCTTTTAGAATGGAACTGGTATTTGGAATAAGTGACATCTTCTACACGATTTCAATAAACATTTGTCTATGTAATCACACATTAATTCAAGTTATTTTCATGGAATTAATCTGAAAGGTAAACGTTAGGGAAGGAGTATCAATTATAGAAAAAGCATATGTTAAAGTGAGGAACAAACTTGTACATGTAATAAGGAACTTGAATTCGTTAAACCGCAATTCGCAACGCCGGAAGGACATCGCGAAGAAAATTTACTAAAAAGTAATAATACATACATACATATAACATTTCAATTACAGGAAGTGGTTGTTGAGAGGCACACGTTGCTATAAACGTACAAGACTATTCGCATATTTTCACAAGAAATTCTTTCAAAAGGGCATCACTATATGGAACGTACTATTGCGGCAACAAAAATCCGGACAAACCTTAAGCGCTGTTTTGATTGTTTTTGAGCAGTATAAGCCATCCGCTTGTCATGTTGATGTGATTTTTTCAGCAGCACATGCAGTATATTGAAACATATAAACATAAGTATGTCAATACTGATTTTAACATAAAATAACATTTGACAAGACAAAAGCCAGATTTAAACTAAATTATCTTAAGTGTCAAGTTTTTTGTTGCTGCAATAGTACATTCCATTACCGATATTGACTGTTGTGTTTGCGACCTATTTCTTTAATTTGAATGGCTTAAGTTTATTAGCAACAAGCGCAATGCATTTCACAGTTTTTGAAAATAACTCTAGAACGAAAACTTTTTATTCTTGTACAGAGAATTGATTGGAGTTTACAATAAAGGAAGAACTTTTGAAAGCAACTGTGTGTGTGTGGATTCATGGAAGTTTTGAACTTGGAGGAAAGATGGATTCCGCATATGTCCAGTAAAATTAATTTTGTAATCAGATAGTGGAGCATTTTCCACCTAGTCCTCGTACAAAAACAGCGTCGGTTATTGAATTACGTGAGGATGATCTACAACGTAGTAACTACATTCGCATGTTCAAAATAATTAGGAGCGGAAATTGCATTGAATTGCACCTCGAGTGAAAACTTCGGATCGATTTTACTCTCATTGGAACTTGTCAGCAAAGTACATCGCCGCTAGTCAATCGAAGTAACGCGTCGGATAATTCTCTATTCAGGTCTAATTCAATAATAGACGGTGTTTTCTTACGGAAAGTAGTTGTTTTTCAAACACTGCTCATTCTCTAACTACAAAATCTGGTCATTACTGCAAGTACGATGAAATTGTGTGCGTGTGTGTATGTGTATCAATGTGCTAAATTATTAAAACTTTTATTATAAGAATAATAAATAACCCAGGCTTTTATATTTATATATTATATTATTTTTTTATATGTTTCGCTCCAATTTTCCCTTGGAAGGATACTTCTCTTGGACAGATACATTTTGACAGTGCGGTTAGTGCTCATCCAAGGAAGATTTAGTCGTAGGGGGATATCCATTTATGTTAACAGAGCATTGAAATTGCACTGTTGTCTATAATGTACCACTAAAGCGTGGTTAAAGATTTTTTATTGCTGGGTGCATTTACTAGATTGGTAATTTTATGAAAAATCAAATACTGTTCATGATGCGGCTATTTTGGCGTTGCAAATTCTTTAATTTCTCACATTCTAAAAGTCAATTATTATTATGATATTCGTTTTTTGGCATTTGAATAAGGAAGTAAAAAAATTCAATGTCGTAAAATGTTTTAATTGTAGAATTATGTAATTAATGTACTTAGTATATATATAAAGAAAATAAGCTTCCAATCTCATACTGGTCCTTCGAAGATCAAGAACAACAAGATGTGCCACCAAAGATTATTTGGAAACTGTCAAGGGCAGCAGGTCATATCAAATACTGTACATGAAACAATGTTATACCCTCTAACACGCTAAGTCAGCAACAGCAAAAGATGCCAGTTAACGTACTGTAAACAGAAAATTTGCTATTTAAAGTGATTAATGCCAAACGTCTGGGTGTGATGCCAGTGTTACCTAGGCCAGTCGCTGGCAAATAGATATTTTCGAATAGCGACCACAAGAACAAGCAACTTAAATTTCTTCCAAGTTTAAAGATTGGTCTTTCCCCTTTTTTCTTGTCATCCTCCGGCGTTATCTACGTAAAGTTCATGCATCAAGCACCAATGAAGACTGACTGATTTTTTATGTTGAAATCGTGTTAGAGAGAGAATGAAATGAATACCGTATTTCTTTCTCACTTTTTTGTTTTGAGATTTCGAAACAGCTTTTATCCCCTGAATTATTAGCCGAAAGTGATCCTTTTAAACGGTTAAACAGTTCTGAGTTGACGAAAAGTATTCCTAATCGGGCGCTGAGTAAAAAAAAAATTAACTGCGCATTACGTTTTAATAATCTCATTAACGTTTAATTCGGTTTACAGTTTGCGAGTTAGTTGTACTGCCTAAAATTAAAGACATCCTTTTTCGGAACGAATCGCTGTACTTTGGTCGGCGACTTTCGGATACCGGCCAATTTACTCATAATTGACGCTGAAAAATGTTAATAAAGAACGGCACCGAAGCGCGATCATTGCGCCGCCGGTACCTCGACCGATACAGCTTATATGAAAGTAGGCATCACAGATTATAGATTTGTTCAGGTTCGCCATGCACCGAAAATAATGAGTATGAAGAAAGATCCGCTCGATTGAATTTCAGATCGAACGGGATTCCTATAACGAGACAATTTATGTATCTACCAATGAAATCTGAATAAATAGCTTAGTACGTTATGCACGCACAAATTCTCCAAGTTTGTTGGTTTTATTTCTTTGTAGTCATTGTCTTTCTTCCATACATCAATTTCTATTCGAAATAATTTACATGACAAAAACTTATACGCAAGTATAACGAATCAACTTTGCTAGCTTCATTATTTTACCTAACGCCAAACGTGATCTTTCGTATTCTTAGATTTGACCCGGCTGCCGAAGGGGTTAAGAGAAAGTCAGAAATTATATACTGGAATGATTGTCGAAACGTTTTATTAACCGAAAATAACGTTTATATTGATTTGTTTTAGTTCGTGATAAATCGCTCACATGTAATTTCAAAATAAGTTTACTGACTTATTTTTTTACTCAATCGTAAAATTCTGTGTGTCGGTTTTATATGCACGCACTTACATACAATACATGCTAATTAAAATGTCTTATAGTGCGAAATAAATCCGTTGACATCCATTTACAGCAGCTTCTTTGCAATAGCAGTCGTTTTTTTCTCAATATCTTCCTTCAAACGCACAGATAACGCCATATAATATTCACTATTGATGATTCTTCCTTTTTCAAGGTAATCGATGAACAAAATATCGTGCACATCCCAAAATACGAACGCCATAACATTACCAGTTGACATTCCCGTTTTCGGTCACTCTGAACGGCTTTCATCCTTTGCTGTCCACTCAGCTGACTGCCGATTTGACCCTGAACTGTAGTGATGGATCCATGTTTCATTCATTGTCACATACCGCATGAAATGATTCTCGCGCTCTAAATCCTAGACGCGTTGTTGTTTCTGAGCGACTGTCGACAAACGCAGTATCCATTTCGAACAGAGCTTTCTCATGCTCACATGTTCAGGGAAAATGGTGAATACACTGCCTTCTGAGATCTTTAAGGTGTCAGCTATTTCATGCGACTTCAATTTACGATCGGCCAAAACCATTTTGTGGATTTCTTTTTAACAACTGCCGAATTTGGACGATCAAAGCATTCAGCACTAATGATATTTATACAGCTGCGTTTTAAATCAGCAAACTACTTCTCTACCAATAGTCTCGATGAAGCAGAGTCCGACTAATACTTGTCAGGCTAAAGCTTTGCTTGAACCTTATTTTTTCCCTTTAAAAAGCAATGCTTTATCGACACACAAAATTCAGATTTTTCCATTGCTTTAAAAATTACAAAAGTAGCGTCACTAAAACCACTGTAACTTGTGAACTGAACGTCAGATTATCATAATATCTTGAAGATTGGTACTTTTTAGAAATCATATGGATTTGTCAATAGTGGCGCCATCTATATGTCATCCTACGTACTTATTGAGTGATGTTTAATACTAGAAATTAATTCTTCCAATTATTGAGCAGTTATAACGTACCCCACCAGAGAAATGGATTGCTATTTATTCTGCAGTATCTTTGTTAGCCCATTTCCCTGATCTAACGCCATTAAACTTATTTTTCAATGGCACTACATAAAAGATGTAATTTATAAAGAAAATTTTGCAATTAAACAAGAACTGCAAAGGTTACTTACGACAGCCAAGATCAAACCACAGATGCTAAAGATGTTCTAACATCGGCCGGAAGATGGGTGCACCTCTGTTTAAAATATAATGGCGGTTTAGTTCAACATTAATTATAATTTTTAGAGCGAAGCTCTTTTAGCGAGGTTCTGCGGCGAGAATTAACTTGAGAAAAGCGAGACACTTCAAATCGCCACCAGACGCTTTTATATTTCATTCTTTTCTTTCATTAGTTCTTTCTCTCACACACATACTCATCGCAGGAGAAACTATAAAATGCGCCGTATTTGCGTCTCCCTCATCAGGTGGCGCTCCTATTATTCGGTCTTGAATTTACGTCAAATTCAACTTCAACTAATTTACTTTTTCTCTATACATTGTTTATTCAATTATAGAATATTACCTTTTATTTAAATAAGCATGAAATGCGTAAAGAGCCACGCTCTTGTCGGGTGTCCCACCACACCTTTCCTCTTTGTTAATTAAACATCTCGGTGTCTGGTTTTAACTATATTTTTAGCGTGCTATTAAATATCTTCATTTTCTTTGTTTCTACGCATCTGCCTGTTTATTCCAAATTTAATGGATTCTTGCCATCTTTTGGCGGGTCAGCCTGGTAATCTCTTCCCCACCAGTGATTTGTCTCTGGTCCTATCAACATCTTCCTTCATTGTCCGAGATATGGTTGTTCCACCCTCTTTTTCTTTTTCTCGTCTATTCATTAAATATGAATTAATTAAATTGTTATACCATTGGTTCTGTATTATTATTTGCACTATTCTCACCGCCTGCTTTATGCAAAATTGAGTGCCTTCAGCCCGATGAAAAATCGCCATGTGTGATATATCTTTGGTTTTGTAATAAAAATTCTATACAAGAACGACCTTAATTATTTTTTTTTGGTCCACTTCAAGCATTAACCTAATGATTTTGTATCAGAAAGGAAACGTCGTATAAAATTCTTCTGCACACCATGTTGTGGAGAGTTAAAAGTGGCAATAGCAGAGTTTAAATCTTTTTTTTTTTTTTTGATATCATTTATAATAATAATAATAACGGCGGCAAAATTAAATTCTTGTTAAATATCTCCAAAAGCGAGTAAGATATTTGATGTTTGTTTGCGTTTACTATATACTCTCTCAAACCTTTAACTTTGGTCTCATTTAACCGATTTCATAACTCTGATCGTTTTGAAGATGTCCATGCTGTTCATCTTTATCTTGGAGATGTTGTATACCGTACGGTTCATAAGTGTTAGGTAGAGCTCGATCAAAATGGGAAAAGTGCATACGTCATATATAACCAACGCAGATTGTCCCAGTGGCGGAGATAAGAAAACCGACATTGGATTTCAAATAAGTAAAATAAATAAAATAAAATTCCTTAATTATTCACAGTGAATATATTTTCAAAGAAATAAGAGAATTATCCTCTTCAAAATTAATGACAGATTCACCAGTGAATACTAATTCTTCTGTAAGTAATTTGCAATGCATATATTTTCAACGAAATAAAAGAATACATTATAAAATACATTTAAAGAAAGGAACAATAATAAGTTACATAGAAAAAATTATTTGTCTATGTCGCTATAATCAATTATCAACAGCATTAATACTAAGAGTCAATTAGAGTTTGTGCTTCTTCTTCGCCATCTTCCTCTAAAAATCACTGTCAGATTCACCAGTATTGAGTGTGAGTCGAAATTCCTCTGTGAGATGTTCTTTGACAACGTACTCTTCAACTATCTTATCGACATGGCAAACCATTTATTTGGAGATATACTGCTAAACTTTTCTTTGGTTAAAAATTCCACATCACCCATTTTGAAAGTTACATTTCTTGCGGCTACCCAGTTTTTAACTGTTGTCCATATTTTTCAATGGAGATCAATTCTAGGTGATATGGTGGTAGCTTTCGCACCAAATGCCTATGTGTCAACATTAACTCATCCAGTTTAACTTTTAGGTTTGCAGTTTTATGAGTTTTAATTAATCCATACAGCTGAGGTTTCATTGCTTTGGGATCATGTTCAATCCATTCTTACTGCAAGCCATTCCACCATTTCGGCTTTTTTGATGCGATGATTGGATCATATTCCGTTTTTAAATTTGTGATACGAAGCGTTATCGAGTACGAGGACACTTCTTGGTGAAAGGTTGTGCAGTAGTTGGTTGTTTACCCATTTTCAGAGTTCATCTTATCGTGATAGTCCTCTGACTTGCAACCTACAATAAATTGTAACAAATTTTTTCAATCCGTAAATATCATTATATTGGTTAGTTAAAAAGAGAATTGTAAACAAAAATTTCGATATTTCGTTCAGTAAAGTACTTATAACAATACTTGACTTAAACATAAGCAAAGCATTTGGCAGAAATCCTGCTTTTCCTCCAGCATGCAGCATAATTAGTCTTGCCCCATTCGACATAGGTTTATGAGATCCAGCTTTGAGCCATCCGACCACTCCTTGGACATTGTGTGGAAGCTATGTATGTAGGATTCGTCAGTAAAAATAATGGGCCTCTCATCAGCCACATACTTCTGCAGCTGTCGTAAATACTGTATTCTCTTTGCTCGTATATCATAATATATTATATGTGATTGATTTCCACTTACAATGCAAACAAAAACTTACTTAAACACCTTTGATAAAGTCCTAAAACCACCGGTAACCGGTAACCACTTTTATATTGTAAATATGCATATTTCAAGTAACCATACCTTTTAATGTTGGTCGTCTTTTGTCAACAATATACATGTTGTGTGTAACAGATCGAAGGGTTTCCTTTTCCTTATTCCTTAAAGTGTTCTTTGGACTTTGACGAGGTCTTCTCTTATGTCGTGTAGAAAGGAAGGCCCTGTTCCTGACCAAACATCTTTTGCTTCTTAGCAATAAATATATAGGTATTTTTACATACTTATACCTGCAGCTTGAAGTAACCTCTCTTTAAAATTGTATAAGGGTATTATTGGAGAATTTGCTGCTGCTTCGTCTTTCATAAACCGTAAAATATTAGCAATAATTTCGCAACGCTGACTGTGTATAACTTTCCCTTCTATTCCAATTTCTTTGGTAGTTACCATTGTCATAAGTAACTGCATACTGGACTACTACAGATACAATGCGAAATGTGTCTTTAAACAGTTTATAATTGTATAGAAATTTTACTTAACATGAAACAAAAAAGCAATAGAAGAACCACAGATATAACTTCAAACTACGCTTAAGTAACAACTACGATAATGGATTGAATGAACACCCCTATTTTTCACGAATGGACTCGGTCAAGCGTAAAATCGTCTTCTGGAGTGGATGACATATGAACCCTTCTCGTTCTGCGCGAGCTTTACCACGCATCCCGCACGAAGTGCCAACCTTTACTAATTAAACACAAGAATTAAATATTTAAAAGTATTGTATTGAATGAAAATAATCAATAAGATTTCCTCCAACTTTTGTTTAGCATTCAACATCCGGGATTCCTCAATTCATATAGTTTATATCCAAAACGGAAAAGAGATGTAATCACAACTTGATGTTAAAAAGAAATTTCGCACATAATTATTGATTTATAGCCATACAGGCTTAAACTTTCATCTTACGTTCATAATAAAGGAAAACATATCTCCTGCTTTAGTTTCCGCTTAGCAAATACTTAACCGCAACCTACGCTAATGTAATTCTGGTTTTCGTACATTTATCACATTCGTACGTGAGCATATAATAGTTTATAGGAACGGCATCAAACGTATTCGCATTCACATACATACAGACGTAAATTCTTACAGTATATCGCGTATAGATCTTTCTGTGCGAGAAGTCATCTCGCGATCGCGGGGAGGACGCACTGTAGGGGGATCCAACAGGGCGTGCACTTGCCTGACGGCATTCCTACGCTC
This sequence comes from Chrysina gloriosa, assembly GCA_038088585.1. Lineage (NCBI taxonomy): Eukaryota > Metazoa > Arthropoda > Insecta > Coleoptera > Scarabaeidae > Chrysina > Chrysina gloriosa. The sequence continues at coordinate 28,777,298 of CM076088.1, read as the reverse complement.
GAGGCAACCTGCCTGGAGACACTCTCTCCTTACTGTGCCCCCTGCTCTCTCCATTCCGGCGTGTGTATAATGCCTACATACGAATTTTTCGAAATTGGTCGGTAGCCGAGATACATTACCGCGGTCGTAGCGGCTGTTATTAAAGATATTTATGATTGGCTCACCGCGCCGGCTACTTTATTTAGTTAGTATAATGGAAATGATGGACGAAGAGAAACGGTAACGGTCGCAGAACGGAGATTATAGGGGTAACGATGATGAGGAAGAAAAAACCGAGGTGAATGGATGGGATCTATCGTACACGGAATGGATTTAAAAATGTGCTTGTCCGGCGTCGCCTTGTTGGATAAATTTCCAAACGTGTGTGAAGGCGCCATGAAATAATAAGTTGATCTTTTTGCAAAACCACTCTTGAAATTTGGGAGACACTTTCGAAATACGTAACAGTCTTGAAAAATAATATACATACTTACTGATCGCTTATTTCATGCAGTGGAGATCTAAGATTTATTATTACTGGTATTATTGAATGAATTAAACAAAAAGATATCCCTCGTTTAATTTTGGTCTTCGTTTGAACCTAGTAAGTACCTAATGCCTATTTTAAGCTGTTGTTCTTGATCATGGTACTAAAATCACAATTATCTCTTCTAGTCCAAAACTTCCAACGGATCGTTCAAAAAGCATAGATCAATAAGAATATGTTTACAGCCGACATGTTTATTAATATATACGTGAATATAAATCAAAATAAAAATTTAAAGTTACAACCGAATAATTTGCAGATTTTATACGAGGGGTAAGCTGAAATCATTGGGAATAAAGAAAAACGGTTAATATTTTCTAGGATTTTATTTTAAATATGCTGAAAGTAATTCCCTTCAGCAATGTCATACTTGACCATTCTTTCTTTCCACCGTTTAAAAGCTCTGAACCAAACTTCTTTCGGAATACCTTCAAAATAAGCGTGAACTGTGGTATCAATCTCTTCTTCAGACGAAAAGCTTCTAGCCCGCAAATTTCGTTTAAGCCCGAAAATGGTTAAAAGTCACACATTGCTAAATCAGGTGACCACGGCGGCTGTTCCATTACTTTTATAGTTTTTTGCAGCCAAAAACTGGAGAGTTGAAACTGCCGTATGAGACGATGCATTGTCATGATGCAGCATAATACCCTTATCTGGAACTGTATTAAACATTTCACGCAAACATTTTACAGTGTATCACTTAGCTGTAACTGTCTTTTGTCCATCTAGGTTAATTGCATTTACTAAGCCCGCACCACCGAAGAATACCGCATACATAACCTTTATCATAGCTCGCGGCTTCTTAGTCATTGTGGAAGTTTCCCCATCTTTGACAGCCTCAGCGGGTAGAAAGGTCGAAAGAGGGAATATAAATTTCCTCACCTGCCACTATTTTGGAAAAAATCTGGTGTCCGCCATTATTTAATAAATTTAAAGTTCCATGGCAAATTCTCACACGCTCTGATTTTTGGAAGTGAGAGAGTGCGTGCGGCACAACATGACTTACCACCTCTTTTAAATGGAGGTGATCGTAGTACGATTGTTATTCAATAGCTGAGGATCCAATCTTGAGTTGTATGCTCTATTACCGCATAAGTGACGCTGATTGTCCTCTTCAACGTATTTTTTAACAGCAGCATTGTTTTTGTCGTTAACAGCCGTAGGAGGGTGCTCTGACTCCTTTTTGATGCTGAATAGTATTCTTTTCGCGTTCAAGAGATTTCCTTATACCAGCGGTCAGTTGTAGCCAAGGAAGCTGCTTGTTCACTGAAACTGAATAGTCTAAACTCTCTTGATGCACTCGCAAGCGCTTAAACCTCTTTTGAAATCATAGTAAATTATGGTCATGATTGCAAGAATTGTGGTGGAATATTACCGATAGTACCCTGTCCGTGTCCTTCAGGTAAGGTTTAAAGGGGTAGTACAAAACTTGACACAAATGCGTAAACAGCGGCGTGTCATAAAACTATTATTGTTTATCCTGTAAGGAAACTGGGCATGTAAATTGTTAATCCCCAATTCTGCGGAATAGGGTTATTCGAGGTATGAGATATTTATACGTCTATTAATGTTTATTCAGTATGACTAATTGAGCGTAATTGTAATTGCCCTATACACTCCAAAAATTACTTCTATGAATACTTTAGACAATTTTTAATTGTTTAGTCTTCATAAATTATTAGTCAACATGGAAAAATTCAAATTGTCTCCGAAAATAACAAGTTTAGCTTTCATCGTGTGCTGTGGTCAGGTGAATCACAATGGAGGTGTATTACAAAGACTTGTAAAGCTTTTCTTGCAACTATTCCTTAAGACAATGGACGAAACGCTCTTTAGCAATAGTGTTTTACAAAGGCAGCATGTTTCTGCAATTGCTAAACGAAAAGCTATAGAAAAAGCCTGCGATCGATCATCAAAAATATGCTCCGTTTTGAATAATAACGACGAACATTTGAAAGTGAACGATTCAAAATGTGTCAGAACATGTATAATGCAAGAGGAAACTTAATGCCAGCGTTATCCAGAAATATAGAAGAGGTACAAACAACCCTGGCAGTGATCCAATCCGGAACCAATAGAAATGAAGAATCTGTGTAGGAAATTAATTTTAACGATATAGTAATTTTTAGTACAAAGACGAATTTACAGTGTTTGTGGAAAGCTGAAACTTTGTACGTAGAAGAAACGGACATTATATTCCATAAATGCTTTGTTTATTAAAAGACAAGTGCGAGCTTACGAACAGTGCTTTCAATTTATCGTATATCACATCATAAATCGCGGCTTAGAATTAAAACCAAAAAGTATTGCTGTAGATTTGGAGAAGGCCATACATAATGCAATTACACATGTATGGCCTAGAACCGGAATTGTGGGATGTAGCTTCCACTTGATACAAGCCTAGTGGCGGAAAATTCAACAGCTAGGGTTAACATTAGATTATAAGGACAAAACCTTCGAAATTGGGCAATGGTTGGGTTAGGGTTTTTGCTTTTGTTTCTGGAACCAGAAAACCTTCTTGATACGTTTTCGAACTGTGTGCATTTCAATCCCAAAGTGCAAAAGTTTGCATATTATCTTATTGATTATATATATATATATATATATATATATATATATATATATATATATATATACATATATATATATATATTGGAAGTCGCAGAATTTCCACCTGAAATATAGGCTGAAAATAGTACAGGCTTAAATTGTACGACCAACGTATGCGTATCCATTCTCATTTGAATAATTCCTTTTATCACTGCCATCCATCACTATTCATATTTGTTAAAGCACTAATGAATATTCAAATGCAACTGTACTTTAAAATAAATAGTATAGATGCTTCCTATAAAAAATTACAAGGCTCAGTCAAAAAAAAGTCAAATATTTTTACACCAACACATTTTGAATTATCAGAATGGTACCATTAATATTCTGCAATTTCTTTAACTAGATTCATACTATTACTCTCATATGTTTTGATAAATATATTTGTATGCAGTTGTATATTAATTCATAATACAGTAATTTAATTGTTTTTTTAAATGTATCTTTTTTATTTGCATTTATGAATAGCTGTAGCAATGAAATATTACAAATTCTTTCAAAATAGAATGAAATTCTTAATGACAATCAATTAAACTACATTACGCGCGGAGTTTCGTGCACCATTTATTTGAGTAAAATTTTATGATGCGACGAGATTCATGCACTTTCCGGTGCACCTTGGCTCCGGTCCGAACCGTAATGAAGAATATCTGTTTATTAGGGGTAGATAATCCTACACTGTAACTCCAGTCCACCCGAACGCGGTCACCTACCTAACAGGCAATGGATATTCTCGAAAATTCTCTTAATTGCAACCCCATAAATACCTATAGTAAACAGTGAAAATGAACCGTATATTCTTACAATTGAAATCTGCGTGTGCCAGTTTCAAGATCTCAAGTTAATGTAAACGCGAAGATGGCTTCGTGTGTTATGTTAAGTCAACGCGGTAAACCCTTAATTGCGTACGAAAATTATAAATTTTATCAAAACTTGTAAAAATCAAAAAAGAGACTTTGTGAATTTCAAAAATTTTTTAATAAAATTGTCACTATAAATTTGTTTCGCCACACAGTGGCTTCATCAGGTGGATGAAAACTAAAGATAAACGAACGATTAGGTATATAAGTAGATACTAATTTAGTTTTCATCCACCTGATGAAACCACTGTGTGGCAAAACAAATTTATAGTGACAATTTTATTAAAAAAAAAATTTCAAACTCACAAAGTCTCTTTTTGATTTTTACGAGTTATGATTATGGAGTTTCAACAAGTTATTCCCGCTTCGATTACAATCCTCAAGCTAGGGAAGGGTATTGTATTTCGTTTAAATTTATTTCTTCCTTAATTAATTATTTTAGTCAGTCTTGGACTCACCGCCTCTTGCTCAATATTTTACATTTGCCCATTTCACTCAGAAGCTTTAAAGAAAACTACTTCCTATATCACTCAGCTTACTACTGCTACTATCGCCTCAACAACTAAGTACTCAGTACTTGTTGGGAGGAGGGGAGGGGGTTGTAATCGCTTTTATTATTGATTTATTATCTTCTTCTTCTTTTCTTTCACAGCTTCCCCATTGGATCTTTCAACATGTTCCGACTTAATTATGACCAACGTTCCTGGGTCTACCTATACTTATACTATCTCTTTTCTTATATCCATGGACTATCTTGGGATTCCTTGTTCCCCCATTCTGTTCTGATTTGTATTCCAGTTTTGTTTATGTTCTTGTATTTTTCGTTGATTGAAAATATTTGTAGTTCATCACTCATATCTTCGTTTTGTCTATCTTCCTTTATACGTTCTTTCACGGATCTCAAGAGTTTCATTTCGGTAGCTTGCAATTAAGTTATTTCTGTTTTGTTAAGATCCAGAATTCACTACCGTACCATAAGTACCGGCAGTGCCATTACTTTATATGATTTTAATTGGGTGTTTCTCCTTGTTTTTCCTTGTAAACATATTCTTATTGTACCACACAGTGCTTGGTATTTGTTGAGTTTCTTGCTAATGTCTCTATTACAATCGTAACTTATATTGGATTCCATATAATCAAAGTGGTACTTACTCGATTCCTTGCTGGTTTATATTTGTTCTTACTAGAAACTGCCTTGGAATGCATGTTTTTGTTACAAAATAATAATAATCCATATTGGTTGCTTTTCTACACGAATGTTTCGGTTGTAATGTAGAAATCATAAATGTATATTTATACATCCACGCTATACTTCCATACATAATATACAATTTTTTCAGCATTTTTTTCATCTTCTCTAATAAAAGCTAGCCTGTCTATTAAGCTCTTATAGCGTCAAGATCTATTTATTATCAAGGCGCCTATTAATTACTGCTTGCGTCCCATCAATATTACTACTATCCATATACGGGACGAAATGCCACGCCATTGTCTCTCTATACAATTGTATTTAATGCAAACGGAAGAAGACTGGGAACCCACACGTGTACTGGCCTTATATGCCTTACCTTGACACCGGCACCTGCTACGGAAATGTCTCGTTTGATGAAACTATTGAAGACTCTTTGGAGAACATCGCGACTTTGAAGTTATATCGACTCAGGAGCAATAGATATCAAAGGTCATGCGAGCAATACGGCCCATCGCGTCCATAACGCTTACAATTAGTCTTACGTAGTTCTGTTCGAGCATTCGATGCTGTCTACGTGAGAATCGCCGTGAAATTCTATCACTCGAATAGAACAAACGTAGGACGGACAGATGCATACTTTATAGTGACAGGTGTGCTTAATTTAGGAAATAAATCTTTTATCAAGTTTTCGAGAACCGATGCGATTAAGAAGTGTGAAAATCGAGAATTTCTTCTAATTTGATTCCGCCTTTAACTGGATTATGCGGAATCACGATAAATGTCTGAGATATTGAAAAAGGAATTCGTTATGGGTATGGAAATACACATGCTTCGTAATTTGTTATCGGAAATAAGAATTTCAAATGTGAGAATTGGATACAGTACGATTAACTAAATGGAGCATGTTATGTATAAATAAACACTACAGATACAGACGCCCAAAATTATACCAAAAATAAATCGCGCACGAATATTATTTTCTTATTTGGAGTTAATTACTCTTTACTTGTTCTCTTTAAATAAAATCTTTGTCTTCTTTTTTATTTCCATCTAATAGGTATTATTACAATAGCACATTCTTCATATTTCGCAGCCATTATTCGCCGTGCGTAATACCTACTTATAATTTTTTCAACTAAATCGACAAATATGGAAAAATGTTTGCTTTCTGTTTAGTATGATTAGCATTACTATATTTTCTATTAGCACGTCTGACAATTGCTGTTAAATATAACTTTCAAATACACAACTTGCTATATTCTTTCCCTGTAGTAAAATAATTATGCCCTGATAAAAGGATACTTTTGAGAGGGAAGAAGTATCAGCATTGAAACTTAATACCCCATGAATTTCGATAATATGTAATGAATACGAAGAACAAATTAATGTTAAACTGGTATGAAGGTGAAATGAGGATAGGAGACAATAGATTAGGGAAATTGTGTCGCGGACTGGAGAAGCCCACGATCACAGAAATAGAATAAGAATGAAAGGAAAACAATAAACGAAATAACAATCTAACAAGGGTAACTTAGAGGATAACCCAGCCCAACAAAAAATAATCTTTTGTTTGATGTCTGGCATGTTATGATTGATGTTTACTCTATGTAGTGTATTGATTCCAAATATAGAAACAGTTTCCTTCTATGAGCTACACTTTTGAGATATAGTGCCAGTAACGTATAAAAATGCTCATAGACGTACTTCGGCGCTTCGATGTACCAATTAGTCCTATACAACATTCGATCTTGAGTCTCGCATATAAAGCTAGGCTTGATGAAACACTTTGTGAAGCTTCCTGCTTATGATTGACCACGCTTTACGTACATACATAGAACGAAAAATGTCTATTAAGTACAAAAACTTAGAACTGAAAGTTTTGACAGTCCCCGAACAAGATAACTAAGTGATTCTGCATCGCACATTAAATGAATGAACTTGGGCAAAGTGCATGAACGTAATTTGTACTGGGTGTTGGACACACAAAGCTGATAACTATGTTTAGCTCCTAAACATCATGCTCAATAACTTCAGAGACCTTGGACTTTGGTAACATCAATATATATGCTCATTGCTTACACAACCACTTAAACCGCTTTCGTAAATAATTTGGGTGACATCAGCGAAGAGAAAAGTGAAAGATTTCACTAGGATATAAAAGCAATGGAAGGCGGTTAGATTACTGCTGGAGTTTCCAAAGACACTGTTCTAACAAAGTTAAGCAGAGAACCTTTCAAACTGCCAACTAACGTTTCCTCGATGTTTCTATAATCTTTTGAAGTACTCTGTATTGCTATTGTAACAGTACTGTCTTTCGTCTTAAGAATACTCAAGAAAATAAAATTATGCTATTTTTGTTCAATCTCCACTGTTTTCTTACCTAAACCATAATCCGAATTCAGAATGGAGCAATATAAATCCCACTATAAATAAGGGCTGTTAGGCGGAAAATAATGCCATGTATGAATTCAATACACCAAATATAGATAGTATGAGCTCAAAAAATCCTGATAGCAAAACATGTATTGGATTGTGCTATAGATCTGCTGCTAATCGCAGCTGCAGAAAACCCACAAGTAACTAGGGCAGAGGTGATTATAAAAGTAACAAAATAGAATAGAAGATTGTACATTAAGTGATGCTTTTGAAAGAATGGTGACCAGAAGCGATAATCCAGAGGAAAATTTTACCCAATCGCCCCACTGTATATAAAAACTCATTGATCAAGACCATAACTAGATAAGCGCGATTTTAATATTGCCAAAAATACTAGTTCGTTCTATTCCAGTACTTTACTTTACTTACTACTACTACTTTGCTTAGGTCTCGTTCGGAATGATTTATTTCATAATGAATCTACGCTACCTGATATTTTAATACGCGTTCAATAAAATCGATTTCGAAATGATTCTCGACATACAATTAAGTGTCAATATTGAATTTCAATGCCGATTAACTTATTACCATACCGTTCATACTACGATCGCTAAGCTCGCGATCGTATCAATTAGCAATGAAGTTGCACTCAATCTCGGAGACAGATTGCATACATTTCAATAAAGAATATATATATATGCATTGCGGTGACAGTGATTTGTGTAAGTGAAATGATGCAACTTCGTATAACGGGCACGTTTTTCATTTCAGAAGGATACACATAAAAATCTCGGAAGGATTAGCTTTAACGAGCTGTGTTATTTATACCATTGCGATTCTTATAAATCTGCAATTATAGTTGGTATTTCCAATAATGTGGTTATTTCATGACTAACATTGCAGGAAACTGAAATTTATTAAATCGAAGGCGATGGTAAAATAAATCTTCGAATGTAGATCTCAGAAATAATCTTCCTTCGTGATTGTTTGGTGTTTAATTCAAAAAATTATGAACTTAATGTACATCTATGTATATATAAACCCCTCGTAAAGAATGTAAAGTAACTTCCTAGCACTGTGTATGTTAAGTAAGTTCTGGCACTCATCTTATGTTAAGTAAACACAATTAGGATTATTTTCAATAGGCAAACATGCTCGTAATCTAATGAAGATAGTATTTCATTTGATTTAAAGGAGTAGCCAGTGGTATAAAATTTGTATAAAGAATTTATATATGTTGTGGTAATACGTAAGGGGAAAGTTTAAATTACATTAAGACTCGATTAAATGACATTATTGTTTAAGAATTTCTTCTTTATATTATTTACGTAGGGCCAGAAAAGTAAAGTAAAACTGCGAACACGCTTTTGTAGAGCTCCGAAGTATAACCCAAATATTAAGGCTGCATCGAGAATGCGGAGAACGGAAGCAGTCAGTGAATAGTCCCTCAAATTAGTAAGTTAGTGAAAAAAAAGCATTAGTTTTAACAAGTGGCATTAGAAATACTAACTAAAAAGAAGTAAACACTGATAGGAATATAACCTCCAAGAAGTCGATTCCGGTTGTGTTCTTTCCGTAGTGGTTAACAAATAGGCAACTAACGTAACGGGACCGTATTTAAATAAAAGGAAGAATTAACAACTGTAATATAGAAGGTGCGTAGAGGCGAAGGTAAAGATTAACAAGCGGATTAATCAAGGACAGGCGAGTGTCACACCGGCACAACCCAATAGTAGAAAAATTACGAAGTTAAGTTAAAATAAAAGACAAGCTTTAAACGCCGAATGGAGAGTGACGAATATTGCGCCGACGATAGCTCGAAAAAGAGGCCACGCCAGGAAGAAGGGAGCTTCTCAAGATCCAAGAAAACGTTCTCCAGAACTCCAACAAGGAAGATGGAAACAAATGAAGACAAACTGGGTAAGGTATTGAGAATGCTATCGAACTTAACAGCAGAGGTGCAGGAAATAAGAGGAGAGCAAAAGCAATATAGAAAGGAAATGCAGGAGCTGAAGTTAGATAACGACCAAATTAAACAGGAAAATAAGGTATTCAAACAGAGACAGTAGTAATGGAAAAGGAGCTAGATAAAATCGGAAAAGAGAAAAGACGTAACAACATAATAGTACAGGGAATGGAGATCAATACGCAAGACCAAAACCTATTGAAGAAAAATATGGAAAGTTTTCTCAAAAGAACTATGCAGCTAGAAATGAAGATAAAAAGAGTTAGGGAAATAAGAAGCAAAACGTGTTTAATGGAATTACATAACTCAACGGATAAACAGCTGCTAATGAGCAATAAAAGAAAGCTTGGGCAAACAAGGAAAATGCAAGTATACATAAATGATGATATGACGAAACAGGAACAAGAGCTACAAGCAAAGATAAGGAAAAGAGCTTCTGAAGCAAGGGCAGAGGGAAAGAATGTGAAGATCGGATTTCAAACATTAATGATAAATGATGGAACATAGTGTTGGGATGACAATCTAGTTAAATTTGTTAAAGCAGGAAAAGCACCATAAGTATCAAATAACGAATAGACGCAGAAAATAAGAAAACGATTACGGCAACGACAAGGCGATGTTAATGGAAAATGGAGGAAAAAAGAAAACGCTCACCCTGGGAACCTGGAATGTGAGAGGGACTTTCAAGACGGGAAAATTAAAACAACTAGTCAGGGAAATGGGAAAATATATTGTAGAAGTCTTAGCAATGCAAGAAATAAAACAATTGGGAACGGATATTACTAACATTGATGGGGTATCCCTTTTCATGAGTGGAGGACGGAATAAGATGCTAGGGTCGGGTTTTATGGTAAACGAAGGACTAAGAGCAAGAGTAAGATTGTTTGTCCTAAGAATTAAAGGAAGAAAAAGAAATATCACTGTGATAAATGTGCACGCCCCCACAGAAGAAGCTGAAGAAGAGAAAAAGGACCTATTCTACGAGCAATTGGAGAAGCAATATGAGAAAATTTCAAAATACGACTTAAAGATCATTATGGGAGATTGCAATGCAAAGATAGGAAGGGAAGACTCATAAAACCACTGTAGGTGAGCATAGCAGCCACTCGATTACAAATTAACGATCATAGATTAATTTGTTTTGCAGCGGAGAGGAGAATGGCGGTCCGAAGCACCCAATTGACACGGAAGAATATCTATAAGGGAACATGTCGCCGGATGGTAAAACCGTAAACCAAATCGATCACGTGTTAGTAGAGCGGAATGATATGCAATATGTAACAAAAATAGAGTCAAAGAGGGGGCAGAACGTGACTCTGACCACTATTTAGTCAGAGTTGTTTGTAAGACTGAATTGTGCAGAAATTGGGAAAAAGAAAGAAAATAAGGTCCAAGAGAAGGAGGGGAAGAAGTGGATCCTTGCTAATAAAAAATGAAGAGACCAAAAATAAATACAAGGAGGAAGTAGGGAAGCAAATCCAGAAAATATGGACATTGAGTATTTATGGAGAAATATACGAGAGACGATAGAAATAGCAAACGAAGTGGTCGGGGCAAAGGTGAAAAGAAAAAGAGGAAAGAATGGTTTGACGAATAATGTGAAAGCACTATGGAGAAGGTGAGAAGAGCCAAACAAATTTTGCTAACGACCGAGAACCAAAAAAAAAGTAGCAAGGTATAGAGAAGCAAGAAGAGAGATGAAGAGAATGTGTAGAAAGAAGAAAAGAGACTTTGAAATAAAACTAAAGAGTATTGAAAATAACTTTCAAGAAAAAGAAATAAGATCGTTTTACCAAAAGGTGAAGAAAGTAGGCAAGGGGTGTACGGCGCAGAGTGTATATATCAAAGACAAGGAGGGAAGGCTAATAGGCGAAAGAAAGAGGTCCTTGAAAGGTGGAAAGACTACTTCCGGCAGGTGCTAAATGGTGAGGAGGAGCAGGAGCAGTATACGAGGGAGGCGGTAGACCGAAATGAAATGATAGTAGAGAGTCCAGAGAAGAGATGGCATCAATAATCAAAAACCAGAAAAATAATAAGAGCCCAGGAGCATCGGAAATCACGGCGGAAATGATTAAAGCAGCGGAAGAGCTATTATAAGAGCAAATATACATACTCATTAGGAAATTTTGGGAGGAGGAAAGAATACGGAGGATTGGATGAAGGCCGAAATATACGCAATATATAAGAAGCGGAATAAACAGAGATGTGAAAATAACAGAGGCATTGCATAGCTGGAAACAACTTATAAAATATTGGCACAGATCTTGCGTTCAAGATTAAACGAAGTTATGGAAAATACTATAGGAGAAAAGGATTTATGAGAAATAGATCAGTAATGGATCAAATTTGTGCCCTTAAGGAAATACAAGAAAGCTGTTCCGAATATAAAACTGCGTTATATGTGCTCTTCGTAGACTATAAGCAGGCGTATGACCGGATCCGGAGGAAGCAAGTGTATCGGGCTTTGGAGGACATATGGCTACCTAGTAAGCTGATAAGTTTAGTCAAAGCGACTCTAAAACAAACAACAAATAAAATTTTATGGAAAGGGGAAAGGTCTAGCGAATTCACAGTGGACTGAGACAGGGAAATCCAATGTCAACAACAATATTTAATCTAGTTCTAGAGGCTGTAATAAGAAAAAGTAGGATTAAGATGGATGAAGCAATTATAAAAAATAATCACCAATATATAGTATTTGTAGACGACCTAGCTATAGTAGCGAAAATAAAAAGAGAACTACAAAGAACCATAAGAAAAATAGTAAATGTATCAGAGAGTTATGAGCTGGAAAGCTGGAAATTAACCAAAGTAAAACAAAATATATGATAATGGGGGACACACAGAATGATATGGACACACAATTAATAGTGCAACAGAAGAAAAGTGTCTCGCCTTCTAAACAGTGGAAGAATTTGTTTACTTAGGTATGAAGATTAAGGAAAACGACCAGGAAGAACCGGAGATAGAGGCTCGGATAACAAAGGGAAGTATGAAATTCGGGATGTTAAGACCACTAATGAAATAAAAATTTGTATCAAGAAGAATTCTCAGAGCAATCTACAGAGGACTAAACAGGGAGGACGGATGGCGGCGAAGAACAAACGAAGAGGTGAGGAATATATACAATGAACCTAAGATAACGACAGTGGCTAGAGCACAACGCATAAGATGGCTAGGCCATGTCCAAAGACTGGATAAAGATAGAATGCCTAAACTAGCTTTAAGCAGAAAACCAGTTGGGAAAAAAGGGCAGGCCTCGCAAGAGATGGTTTAACAACGTCGAGGAAGATATGCAGAAGAAGAAGATATGCATTAGCGTTGGACACTGGAGAGGAAAAGCAAAGGATAGAAGAATAAGGAGAAGAATAGTAGAAGAGGTGAAAAGTTATAGCTATTTTGTTAAGTTAGACTAGAGCTATGTTTAATTTTAATAGTAAGTGTAAAACTGTGTTAGTTAACTATGTGCCCAAGGTCTGCAAGCCTGTTGAGCATTAAAAATAAAAAAATATTTACGTAAGGAAAGGAAAAGTATCTATTCATTAAATATAGACAAATGTAAACATGAAGTGTTGAAACTAAAATTGAATTTACGCGCCAGAAATAGGAACTTTCGTAAAATTTACACATAAACTTAATATCTGTTATAATATAAGAAAGGGTTACTTGTGTTACTTAGATAGTATAATTGTAATTACAGTGTAAAAAATACATAAAAATCAAAAGAAGTTGTGAATAGATCTGAATCGAATGTCAAATTTTGGATGACTGGCGTCCCTACAAAAGACTTTACCCGAGGAAATCATCATTAGGTGTTTTTTTCTTGTATTTTCCGCCGTGGTCGAGAGAGCAACGCACTAAAGCTCGTTTAGAATAATTGATATATGAACATTTAAGCTAGTGCAACTAACAATAAGAATTCCAAAGTAATGTTTTAAACGGTATTTTAGTTGTAAAGGAATACTTGAAAATGATTATATTGGTAACTGCGTGTCATACAAATACTGTAACTTCTTTTAGAAGTTTTGTAAACTCCTGTGGACTTTATTTCCAAAGTCTCATTAAAGTGACTTTAGTGATCATCACTCACACTTTAGAATTTGCACAACTTATTTATTCAGATAATGTCAAGAATACGACCCCACTAACTTCAATGTATCACAATTTGCTTAAAATTTAAAAAATTAAGGCTTACTTAAAAGAGAAATCCTATAGACAACCTGCATCCACCCAGGTTTATATATTGCCCCCTTGAAACTAATTTCAGATAGAACGTATCTGAAAACATGGACCGACACATAGCAGGAAACACATTAGGCGTTAAATTGAAAAATATGCACAGACAAAAAGTCAACCATTCCTTGGAGGAAATTTCCAGCTATATAAATATTATTTAATCATAATTAATTATGTGAACCTTTTCCTCGATTGTATTAATTAATATTATGTTCTTGTAGACCCCGAATTCTTTAGAGTAACCTGCGGCACAGTGTCAATCAAAAGTAACTAACTGCTTCCTACTCTTCACATACAACATTATCAATTTAACGCCTAATCATTCCCGTTATGTATCGGTCTGTTCATTCTGATCTAAATAAAAATATTTGTTTTAAATCCCAAATAAATTATCGAGGAGCCCGAAGGCATCGAATCCATTTCTGAAATGTATTAATTCTCTGCAGTTGTTATTTCTTTTTTCTTATTTCGCAATCTTTGCATTTTATCTTTCCTTCTTTCATTGCTTTCATATCTTCCGCCATTTATTTTATCCCTGTCCTCCTGAGTATTACTCCGATTCTCGGGTTGCAGTGGTGTCAAATTCATTGTTCTTTTGATTATTACAGATTACTCAGAGTTTTACTTTTCACTAAGATTCCGTTTCTTCTACAAGATTGGATTCCTTTCTGGATTCGTTCCACGTTTGTTGTTGCCATTTTTCTTATTATTACTAATTTGGATTAATATTTTTAGTTATTAAACACCCACTTCTATCTACTTCGTCAGTCTCACATTTTCTGTTTTACGTTCTTTTATCACAAATCCTTCTTCTTGGTTTATGTACATATACTTCCTGCTATTTTTAAAGCTTCAACGTACGCTGTTATCTCTGTATATATGATTTGTCTTAATATTTTTATTTCTAAGGTTGGCTTTGATAGTATCCATTTCAGTGTTACATTAATTAGTGCGGGTTATAATGGATCTCCATGTTTCAACCTTCCATTGGTTTCTAATTCTTGTATTGTACATTTCTATAATCTCACCTTTAGACCTACAAAGCTTGATCAATTCAAAAATTATAAAATATTAAATAGTACACATTTAGATGATGTAATATAACTTGTTTTTGTTGAGGATAATAGTACAGAAATGGTGTTAAAACATCATTAATATCTGCCTTTTTGGAATAAAGCTATTAAATAAGATTATTATACTTTGTTTCGCTTCTAACGCGTATAATTTCACATTAAGATTAATTTCATTCGAATTTGCCACCTTTTCGAGCTAATAATTGAGATAGTGATGTGTTAAATCGCACCAGAAATTAAACGCGCATACCAGGAAATATTTCGCGGTATTCGACTTCACTAGTCACCGCAAAAAGTCCATTATAATACTGTCGGTTCGCTAAAAGAAAACCTTTTCTAAAGACTAGCAAAAGTTGAATCGAATGTTGGAAACGTGCACCGCGGATGATGCAGCAAAAAGTATGCATAATTTACGACGCAACGGTAGTGATTAAGGTTTCTAGGAAGATAACATTTCACTGGTGTCAATAGTTCATAGAAACTTCGAAGTTAGTAGTACAAGAATGTAGAAGTTGCTTTTAGTGAATTACAATGGAAAATAGTTCCTGGTATAATTTCGTGCTATACAATAAGATGATGAGGAATTTTTGGAATATTTAGCCTTTTCGTATTGTTGTGAAACTGTATAAACTGAATATAAGAAATATGAGCAGTACTTTTTAAACAGTTAGTTAAAATGTGATCAATGTGATTAATGAAAGGATTACTCCTGTAGAACGCTGAATCATATGTGTAATATCTGCTTTTTAAGACATATAAATTAATATGATAAATATCTGGCCTAGAATTTTTAAATTAAGCCGTATTATTGTCGACGTCATAGAAATTTCCAGTAGGTACTTATAAGCTAAAAGTATAATTAAAATGAGAGGGAAAAATATGTTTTAGATTGAACTTAAATACAGTGATTTATTGTTTTCGGCGGTTTGGAAATATATACATATGTGCCAGGAATGTTTCGAATGATGTAGGATATTTAGCTCTAATTTAGTTGCAGAAATCTTATAGGCCGAAGACAAATCTTGACTTGGTTACGCAGATATTCTGTGCAATAATGTTTAGTATACTTAAGCTACTTGGCTGATACAGACGCATTCCTATGCAGTTGGTTTTGTAATCAAGATGTAAATCACTACCAGCTATCACTCTCCTTTCATTTAAATAGGGTGTGAAACATTTAGAAACCATTCAACGTCTACAAGGCGGATTTGGAGAGAGTCTGTAGAAGCTAATGGTTGACCGTTCTAAAGGTGACATTTTAAGAAAAGAATTTCACGTTCTGATAAGTGTGACCAATTAAATGGAGATTAAATTAAAAACTACATTGTAGTTAAAGCTAAAACTTAAAGAAATTATAATCAAATTTTTATAAATTTGCAAATCTTCCTTTTAATTAAATCGTTCTAGTAAAGCCGTCTCATTTATAGTACTTCTTTAAACCGTTATCGAAATGATAAATAATTTTTAGATAAATATATATGCAAACTTTAGAAGTAACAACGTATTAGACTCTCGGGGAGGTCAAGGTGAAAAGACCTGGATTTTGCTACTATATTTTATTGCAGCTACAGAATTTTCGCCCTCAGATTACGGGCATCCTCAGTGTACTGAAGAGGAAAGAATTTCTTAAGTTAAAAAAATTATGATAAACTTACGGCAAAAGTTATATTCAAATCCCCACAAATTATTTGGAAAATCCACATTTAAAGCAAGAAAGCAACGAGTTCGAAAACCCGTCAATTCAAAAAAAAAATTCTTTTTGGAGAGAACTCTAACCTCACCGCGGCTGACAGATTTAAAGTGGTAGGTCACACGTGCTCGTGAGATAAAATGCGAGGGAAAGGAACACGACAGGAAACAGTCAATGATCAATGCCAACCTACAAAGCGAAGTTACTCCTGAAGTTTGCAAGTTACGTAGTACTCGTTACTTCTTCCTGAGATAAATATATTTACGACGACAATCAATGACAAGTAGTTTCATTATCGTTTTCTTATATCTTTCTTATTAACTGTCTAAATTTACTATACAGCACCGTTTTCTACAAAAAGCCGACTTCATTTGTGATAAATAAATATTAAAAAAATTAATGGGGGTGTGAGGTACCCGGTTCACTGTTTTTATTTTTTTTTCCGAAAATAATTTGCGTCACCCTTGAGACTATGTAATGTACTTTATTTGTGATAAATAAAAATAAAAGACGTTAAAAATGGGGTATGGGATACCCGGTCCCCCGTTATTGATTTTTCCGAAAATAATTCCATGGGAATATGCAATATACTTCAAAGTACATTCTACAAAAAAAAGAAGAAATCTGTTATAGTTTTCGAGATATTTGCAAAAATTTTAAAATAACTCAAATCTTTGGGGGAGGCTGTACCCCGAAATCGGGGGATTCCCCAGAAAAAGAAAATGGTGTTATTCTTATACCAAGATACTCCCTCAGTCTATAGTTTCATCGAAATCTAGAAGTGCGGGTTACCGATGTTCCCTCGTAGGTCAATGGATTAATTGTATAAGTATTTATTTATTTCAGACATATAGAATAAGTTATTGCAGGATAGAATTAAACAAAGGAGTTTCACTAGATACAGATGTAACTATTTCTAAACGATAATAGTGACAATAATAGTAATAACTTATTTCAAACCTTACAGCAAGCAGATTACAACCATATGCACTTCTTCCAATCTTCCATTCGCTGATATCGTACGAGCGACTAACCATAAATAACATCATTGGTTGGTAAGACCGTCCTGACGAGATCTTATCACGTTATTTTTAATTAGGCGCACGTTTTGAAATAATTCGATCGACGTGAAAAATCGTTTCCAACGCAAGACAACCGTAAATCAAGTCCGTACGCGATTGTGTGTGCATGACCCAGTATCGAAGCTAAACTCCATTAGTGCACGCGTAAAATGATATACTACGCGTAGATGAACTAGCATGTAGAGCCATAAATTATCCGCGTAATAAATTTACAGGTAGGTACATGGGCGAGATGTGTCTTGAACGGAAAGAATATTAAATCATTTATTAAGCTAAAGACGGTTTGTTTAAATTAATAAATACAGATAATGAATGTCGTTGTGGGTGATATCTTGGCACGCCTATTATTTCAATGTCAAAAATTAATTAAGATTATTTCAAATATCCGACACGTGCATGGACAATATGTGGGTTAACTCGAAAAATCCGACTTGAATTTGGGAAAGGAAGTCCCTACGGTTATTTTCTTTTGGTAACAAATAATGATGCTTTCGTGTAAGACATTTTGTTTTAAGAAGATACATGACCATCAAAGTAACCGTATCTTTAGTGTATTCCTTATGTTTCTCTTTTGCTAGCACATAGAATGTTGCGATAATTTTCAGTCCTTGCAGCAATCCTCAAGAGTTTTTTCTACGTGTTATAGGCATCTAATGTGGTTGGAAAGATGGTGATGCAATAAGAAAACTCATAACTTACCAGCTGTTTGTTTGTGAACACTTAAAATTATTTCATTTCAAAAGAATGATAACCCACATGTGATCTGCGCACACTACTCTTTAAATACACCTTACTCGATGTTTTTCAATAAGGAATGATTCTAGATTAAAATTCTCTTCCCAAAAATTTCAAAATCTCTTTTACTACTTAGGTTTAAAAACGACATATAACAACACCTTTCAGAATTAAACGTAATAATACAATTAAACAGTGCACACTAAGAAGTTCAGGTAGTTCCAAATTTGTGCCATCAAATTTACTATTAACTCACAAAACAGATATCGACCAAACTTAAACGAGAGCTAACATGTTATAAATATATAAATGAAACTATAAACGTTTACCTTTAAATCATATCCGCTCTCCGTCCATTTAAAACTGCACTTATATTGTTTTCCCATGAGTGTTGGTTTGTCCTTCAAGACCTTTCCCTGTACTTTTAGAATGGATAGTAACTCACAGCACAACATACTTTAATTTGCCAACACTACATAATCCAATATTTAAAATATCACCGCCATACTCACTCATGGATAACGTTGATCGTCGAATTGATACCTTGAAGGATGATTATTAAGTAGCAAGATCTAGCGTATAATTTGATTTAAAAATGTTGTCTTTAAATTCGATCCGAAGTCGAATACACATCCACCATTTTTTATTGCAAGTAACTCTTCTTTCTCTTCTATTTGCATGCAGCTTAAGATAGGAGAAAGCAACCATTTCGATTGTTTTCTTACATAGGTTAAAGTATGTAATATCTCTTAAAAAAGTACTTTTATGAATTTCGTATTTTTAGCTAAGCTGATTGCGAAATTATTTTTATCGTTACTATTGTTGTCGCTGTTATTGGTCGACAACATTGAAAGGATATTTATGTTTTTACAATATCGCAATAGCAGTTGTTATAGTAACAGAAATTTGTTTCTCTCTATATCCTCCGGAGAAACATTTTGTCTAAGCTATGAGCTTGTCACACAGTGCAGTTCTTGGACGTTACTCGTCAGTCCCCGAAAATTGTTGCGACCAGTGTAACGGAGAGTCGAACCCGGGAGCTTCCAAAACCAAGACGGACGTACAAATTCGGTCATCGAAATCGATGTAAAGGATAACATTAATAGGGTAAAATCGGACGAATTGGCCACCATTAACGAAAATTGTTATTTATAAGTTAACAGTGATCTCCGAAAAGATAACAAATAGACGAAAGAAGGAAGTGTTCTATTTCCTACCAAAATAGAAAACAGGTGCAACAGGATATCTATCTCTACTTAAGCGGTCCAGTTAATTACTACATGATAAGAAAGTTAGACAAGAAGTATTAAATATTTCGAACAAACTCTATTTTAAAACGATTTTACTGCAGTTTTAATATGTTTCCGGTGGAACCGCTTTTCCCAAATCAGTCATTCCAGTCACGCTTCTTCATTTGTTCTGATCTTGTACAGTTCGACACATAACCTGTATTTTGCACTATCTTTATTTTCTAGACCAGCGGTTTAGAAGATTTTTTCTTGCACTAGCGCATTGTCTAGGTTTGTGTAAGTATTATTATACCGCCAACCAGTCCTCTGGTAGACCTAGGAGTACGCCTACCACAGGTTGAAAAACGCTAGGCAAACTACGGCCCGCCAGAAGTCCTTCTACATAGAGAATTTTTCCAAGTTTCTTGATTTCAATGTTAGAAACGTAAATATTAATAAACACAGAGCGATTTAGTGAATTATTAAATAAGAGAAACGCATTAGTATATAAGAAAATGTAGTACAAATGATTATAATAAATATTTATGTAATTTTATTTACTTGTTCTTTTCTCCGATCTTCCAAGCCTTCGGTAATTTTCTCACTAGCTGTTCTAAAGTATCACTTTCTTCTTCATATAACACATAAATTTCGTCATTCGAATTCGACGAAGAGGAACGTTTCCTCCTAGTACGCTTTTTCTCCTAGGCACCGCATTCTTTGAAATCGCTTCAACTTTGTACGTCACAGTATTGGTAACCACCAATAACTGCTCCAGATACTCTAGCAGTGTCTGTTGTCCTCTGCTTTCGAGCATTATTTATTTGATTTCTGTGGTTTGAATATTGAACAGTTTGCGGCTTCAAGTAATGCTTAGTGGTAATAATCAAGCATCCTGTCAGGGGAAAATACTCCTGTTGTTCTAAATCCTAATACTTGTAATGTACATTATCTTATTATTTTATCATTACATTATCACTTTCCCTGCAGATATATAGCACTTTTTCAAAGCATTTCTTACTTCAACACGGATCATGTTTTGACCACGACTCATTCTTAAAGAACAAGTTTCACCAATCTCGTCGATATTGTATGTACATACATATATGTAACAGAAATACCTACGTAAATAGAATGAATTCCAATACTAATAAATTACGATTCAAATCCTTAACTCAAATTACAAAAATGATTGATTCTATATCCCAGAATTACAGTTCTCCAACTTCTTTTCGACCGTGTCCTACACAATTGTTATATTCGCTTTCATCTGAAAACATCGAAATTCCAACGTAATTGCATAATAGGCACATCTATACTAAATTGAGCATGGAGCGTTTATATTAATACCAAGCAATACCACGATTGCGTTATTTATACTCGATTTTATCTTTCTACGTATCAGGTATCCAATAAACGTAAATTCACGAGAATCGAATAAATCTCGGAATGTATTAATGAAAATAACAAATAAATGTGACAAAATAATGTAATTACTCTGTTCGCCAAAGACGTGCGCGACACATCTTTTGTGCTATTCTGACCATTTAATTTTGAGTCATCATGTTAGGTTCTATAGCATAATACCGGTAATTGCTAAATTTGGTATGATAGCATTACACTATTATTGCTTAATTCAAATAACAATAATTACATTTGTGAAACTTTAAAAACAAACTACGACCATATGACTCGTGAATGTAAAGTTAGAAGATAGGAAACTAGTTCCCATAACGAAAAAGAATGACATAAGTTGTCGTGGAATGAAAAAGGAATACTTTTTAGCTTTGAATATGTAACAACTACTTCGTGCTCAGAGACACTGATGGTAGTAAAACATTGTCTAGGGTACTATATTCCAACAAGAACACGTGCCACTCAAAAACCATGACTGAAAAATAAGCGCAATAAAGATGAATATTTCAGTGGTAACCACCTTTAGTCAAATTTGTGGGTATGTTCAAGCGTATCCGCAATGTTATCATAAATCAGCTTTTAATACAGACATGTGCATCCAACAAATAACCAAATTGAACAAGATACGCCAAATGAGACAACTAAAATTGGCAAATCGTAAAGATACTACGTTCCATTATTCTACAAGTGCTGTTTTTTTCTTCATTCTCCGATCGCCCAGTATGAAGACTTCTCATCCTCCACACGCTCTGTCACTGCCGAGTCAAACACGCCATTTCTTGTTGAGCTGCAGTCACGTGACCATGGCTGTCTACCGTCTGATTCTCCTGTAAACTGTGAATTGCGAAGTGTTATTCGTTTCTTGCAGACAGAAGGGAATAGTGTAGCAGAAATTCATCGAAGAATGCGTCGACTGTATGGAGACAGCTTAATGAATGATGGTGTTGTTCGTGAATGGTGTCGAAAGGTTAAAGAACTAGTGCCGAACTAGTGTGTATGATGAAGGGAGTCAAGGACGCAAGTCTGTCGCTGCAGACGACTTTGTTCAACAAGTTGACCAAGTGATTCAGGAAATCGAAGGTTCGCCATAAGTGAATTATCGATGAAATTTCCGGAAGTTTCAAGATCTTCCCTGTACTCTATACTTACTGAACAGTTGCGCTACAGAAATCTCTGTGCTCGCTAGGTCCCAAAGAAGTTGACTGACAACCACAAATCTCGTCGAATGACTGCAGCTGTGGCGTTTGTTGACCGTTACGATACTGATGGAGAAGACTTTTTGGAATCCATTGTGACAAGTGATGAGATATGGATTTAATATGACACCCCGAAACGAAACGACATTCACAACAATGGATGCACATAAATTTTTCAAAGGAACCCACAAAATTCAAACCAACCTTCAACAATCGTAAGGTTATGGCAACTGTTTCTTGGGACCAAAAAGGTGTGTTGCTTGTGGAGTTTATGCAACCGGGAACAACCATTACTGCAGGTGCATTTCGTGAAATTTTGCAACGCTTACGAAGAGCTATTCAAAGCAAAAGAAGAGACATGCTGGAATTATTCTGATCTATGACAATACCCGTCCTCACACTGCTCGTGTAACTGAACGGCTCCTTAAGCAATTTCAACATTTTCCAAGACCCACCATATAGTCCCGACCTAATACCGATTGACTACCATCTTTTTCCTGAACTGAAGAAGTGGCTTGGACAATCTAGTCTATTTTGAAACGAAAGTATACAGATTGTGCAAACAGAGGATCGCGCTTCTATAGAACGCAATAATTCTTTTGTATATTTATCAAACGATAGGAATCTCGTATGGCAGGAGCAGATATTACGCCAGACACGTAAAATTTCCGAAACCAAAATTTAGTCCCCAAACCTGAGCCCTCAAGGTTTGCAATATCTATGGTCACGGATATAAAAGTATCATTCGATTTATTTATTCCTCCAAAATTGAAAAGTATCATAGTTGAAATGAGTAACATAAAAGGACCAGAGTCATACGGCAAAAGTTCGGACAGGGTAGATATGATAGAGTTAGACGCCTACCTCGGATTGCAAGTAATGTCGGAGATATATAAATCACACGGTGAATCCATTGTGCAATCTTTTTTATTAATAAATTGTTGTTAGTTAAATAATTGAACTTGTATATTTCAAATATAAATTCTAAGTCAATTTATTGAAAAATATATCTCTACAATTATGACATTTTGGTTATATTAAAAGAGTGGTCCAAGGTACAATACTCTCCCTTAACACTTTCAATAGTAATGATGGTGTCAAATCGTACTTGATTTTTTCCTATGGAAAGTTTCCCATGGAATTATAATGCTGCTTAAGATATGGAAGAAAAGGAACAATTGGGACAGAAAAGTGGATAAATAAATTGGGAGACAATTTGAAAAGACTTAATAGAATTGTTTGAAAAAATTAATACGGAAAACAGGATACAACCAATACAATGCATGGGAGTTGGATCAATCGAATTCACCACGTAAACACACATATGAGTATAGTTGTCCAATAAATCTCCAATAGTATTAAACATTTCCATTTTTATTGGAACTCTAAGCTATTACATTGTTTGTGTTCTTAGAACAAAGAAAAATATGTATACATCGACTAAAGTCGACAATCACGTAGCATTAATTATCCGCCATGCAAAATTGCAAAAAGTAGGTGGAGTATAAGGAGACGGAATTGCCGATTAAGATCGCGACCATACTCATGTAATGAACGAGAAACCGTCAAGACGTCATTGTTAATGGCAATTGTAACAATTACGTTATGCATACATGCGGTGTGCATATCTGCGTTTTTCTATCGTCCTTTATGGGAGATATCGAGCCGCTTAGTCGTATCGAACTGGCATAAGCCGCCGGCCGATCGGTCGCGTTCGACACTGATGCGATCAATCTCGCCGTGATCGCTTACAATTACACCGTACAAAACGAATTAACCGTTAATAACCGCCATTATGTAAGTCTCGTTCAATAGAACAATCATTAAACATGCATGCATATATTTACTACGTAGTGGCTCGGCTGACCCTAGCTCGCTCGATGCGATGGACACAAAAACAAGATATTAATTATATTTACCAGTCACTCTATATGTAACCAGTTCTATCCGGCATCCAATCTAACCGAAAGGAACCTTAATGTGTATAAAACTTGCGCAACGAGAAAAAAGAAGACGAAAGATAAAAATCAAAAGAAAAAAATGTTTTAATCTCTTTTTTTGCTCTGTAGACATATTAAAAAAGCAGAACCGAAATAGATGTTGCGATGGCAACTATTTACTACTGAAAGGAATACAAATTGCATACCACACACAAAAATCTGCTGATAGATGCCTAAAAATTTAGTTATTAGAACCTGTTTCATATCTCTCGGCATAGTTTATTTTTCATTCCCATATAATAAAGTATAGGTAGGGAGCAATTAGTACATCGATTCGTTGCAGATAATGAAATAATATTTAAAACTTTTTTTTTATTTTGCGTTAGATTGTTCTTAAAGTTTTCTATGCAGTAATGTACGTACAAGAATTCAATGGAACAAATTCCCTGACTTAAAGGGACCTCAATTGAGACGATCCCTGCTCTTATCACACCAACAAAGATACTCCAAATACAGATTTAGATACCCATATCATCAACTTCAGCCGAAAAACACTATAGAATTGACCATAACAATTTTGTTTTAATCAATACTTATTTAACCACGACAACTTTGTTATATTGCAGTTACCACTGAATTATCTATTTACCAAAGCCTTTTCACATTACTGTGACTTGTAGACTCTTACATGCAGCTGCGTTAATCTGCCATTTTCTTTTTTCTTAAGGGTTAATGCACATCTCTTTTAACTCATTTGATTGTAGGAAGTCCAAAGCGTTCAATTCTAATACCGCTCAGCTCTTGGTATTTACAAAGGACGCGTTGCAATATTTCCTCTTCCTCATACTAGGTCCTACAAATAAAATTTCTTGTTATGGTGTGAAGGTGTTTGTTAAGCCAACACTGTAGTGCACTAAGTGAAATACATGTGTTGCATTGACCAAGTTTTTATTAATAGAACTAAACTGGTTAGTTGATTACGATAAAACATTCTCTTTTCTCAGATTAACGTAAAGAAGTCATTCGTACTGTTTTAGTAGGTTTAAAGAACGTAAATGTGTTGGAACGACTAACAATTTTGGTTCATATATGGATATATGGAAATATATAGTCCGGTTCACCGTTATTTTAAGTCAATCAGATTGAATCAATTGAACGATAAACGAAAAATGTTGACATAAACAAGTAAAATGCGTTACGTTAACTGTACATTGTGCCACTCGAATAAAACAAGGTCCACCAAACTCATTTCCTTATTTTAACGCAACAATTTCATCCAGTATATCAGTAGGACCACTATCTTCTCAAGTTAGTTCCTCCTCATTCGCACCAATTGTCGTGTTTTGTCCTCTGAGGACCCTACATTGAAACTGCAAGGCTATTTTAGTCCCGATGTTGTCCTCCATTCTTACCACGTTATTTAGTATTTACGGTCTGATAAGGAATACTACATATTTCTTTTTTGAAACATAAAGTTTACAAGAAATGGAGGTCTAATCTTGAAATTAGAGATTGAAGGAATCCGATTCAATCAAACTCAAAGACTTAGTAAATCCTATTACTTTCAGTTTTAAATTGATCCCCCAGCATTATTTATTGCTTTATTTTTATTTATATAAAACTACACCCACTTGTAAAGTTATGAACTTTTTCTGAGTCCTTAGGGAATGGTTAATAAGTCGTTTTACTTTTATGTAGGCACGAGGATGAGTCAATGCAATTATATTTGCGTTTCTTTTGACAATACTGCTGTTTTCGTGTGAATCGGCAAGCACGGCTTCCACTTGATCAGTAAGGTTTGATAAAAGAGTGGATGACGTGTTATCATTAAGTAGTGTAAACCGGTCTTTGGCTCTAATTACGTACAAGGCGCGATATTAAAATTCGGAGAAGTATGGGCGTTAGTCCGGTTTAGACTAATAACACGTCATCCATTCTTTCAACAAACCTTACAAATCAGTGCTGTAGAGGTTTGAACGTGCTAAATCAGTTCAACTGTCAAGATCCGTGACATTAACCATTTCCGTTGCGCTTTCGATTTGTCCCAAACAAGAACAGCACTCATGTTGCAGTTGCTCCTTACACTATTGGGGCTCTTCAGAAACTTAAGTGTTAGTTAACTGTCTTTGTATATCTCCCCTTTTTCGTCCCATTGATGACTCACAACTAGGCCTAACACGTTTCTCCTTCCCCATGCATAAGGAAGTTTCTATTAGTATAAAAGTACATGTGGGTTAAAAAATAATATAGAGTGAGCAACCAGAAGTATCCGCTACGTGAACTAAAATTTTTAGGCAAAAACATTGAAAGGTTGGTGTTCATGAAACTTAACAAAAGTTGAAAACATACAAAACCTGAGGTGAAAAATCTTAGAAAGAAAAGATATTTATATTCAGGGTCTTTAATACTACCTACCCAGAATATTTCCGGTTATTCACTCTGTTAGGTTTTTCATTTTTATTAATGTTTTCCATGTTTATAAAATAACTGCATATATTATGGATAATTTTGTGAATCACATCCTTGTATAATGTATAGATAGCAAAAAGAATGGTGTACTCGAGATTTATCCCCCTAGGAAAAGAATCTGTCATTCATAAAACTGTAGGGACGTCTAAACTTCCGACGATCACCACCTCCACCCAAAATAATATAAATCGAAGCAAACAGGTAAATAAATTACTTTAAATCTAAGTGAATAAAATAACTACCGCTAAAGCATCGAGGATTTAAGGATTTTAAAACTGACCTACTTCAAAGTAATATGTATTTGAAGTTATGAGAACCATTCATTGGGAAGCTTCTGGAGATGACAGCTGATCAAAAGCTTCGTTTAAATGAGGTTATAGTACAGTATTGTCCAAGATTACTATTTGAACTCTGACACTGTCGTCAAAAGGACTTAAAACAATCGAAGTTACTAGAACAACTGACATCAACATAAAGTACACTTATGAAAATTTAGGTGTTGTTCGAAGCAGACTACTTCCTCATCTCCATAATGCGCTCTACCAAATTGATACGTGATTTGTTGTGGATCGTTTTCCAAATTTTCGGCACCAGTTTCAACGAATTATTCATGTTCAGCGTGCTAAATTGATATTCATTTAGAAGTGCTAATCTTAGTTACTTCAAATACGTAGAACTTGCAAGGTAGACAGAGTTCGTGATGCAATTTGAGCAGATCCTGTTTCTTTGCTTATTTATTTATATATATCAGGCAAGTTAGACCGATTTCTAGGTATTCTGCAGAATTAAACTTCTAAAGGACCTCAATTCGACAGTTCTGTTTAAATATTGGATTTTTATTCTTAATACTTCCAAGCAATACGTTTGTTTAAAACAGCAATAATCCCATCTACGTGTATAATATCTCAAACTATAAACACTAAAAATTCTTCAATTTTTGAATCTAATTTTCACAACTTCTCAAGTATCGCATTGGAAAACTCAAATTTTATCATAACCGATGTAGGAATAGAGAAGGATACTAATTTTCGCTAATATTTGCATTGTATATGGATAATAGTGGATTTGCTTTATAATAATTATGATCTTTGTAATACTAGTAAGGTATTACACCTGTTTTCTTTTTGCCAGTTGATGTATTAAACTGTGGTAGTGACATGATAACAATCTTTCTCACGCCACTGTAGGATCCTGCGAGATAAAATAATAAAAGTCAATTGTTTTCAACCAACTTTTTCAAGTTTTTGAAAACATATTTGTTTATTAGGCAGTTTACTACCACACATACGTTGGTCCTGCTCCTCGCAATGTTCCTGGAGATCATTAAGTTGTAGTTCATTGGTTCTCTTTTCCTACCTTCCGATTGGGACGGCAAATATGAAGTTAAGTCGGTTACAGTATTCAATTTTCTTCGTTACTTTCAAACAATCGCACAACCTTACTGCCCTTTCACAATAATGTTAATGTTAATTGTAATGGTAATGTTATGTTGGGTGTTAAAACTCAAACTATGTAGCACTCAATTACAATGTTCAGAATAATGTCAATGGTAATGGTAATGTTAAATTATCATATTAGCGTTCCAAAACTATTTTGGATTTCTTAACATCATGGTTAACATCAACCAATGAAACTAGCAAGCTGGAGCATGCACACTACCGCTATTTATAAATCCGCAGCAATTCTAACCTCATTTATTGCTAGCCGTACCTATCACTAGATTCGGGGTCAGATTTCTTATTTTCTTATATTCAATTCCTGTGCTGTTAACATTATAAGCACAAACAGCGGAAGAAAAGAAAAAAGAATCACGAATCAGTAAAGGTTATAATCGTTATTGATGTTTACTATTTTGAAACGTTGGTTTGCGCTTCTCCCACTTATAACCGCGAATTTTGAAAATGCGATCCTCTAAACATCAACATTAACATTATTGTGAACTGCATTAACGTTCCCATTACCGTTAACACCTGAACATCAACATTAGCATTAACGTTATTGTGAAAGGGTCCTTAGTTTGAATGACTAGCAGGAACAGCGCAAACACTAAAATGCCCTTTTAATTAAAAAAGCATTCAATTTTTCATAATATTAAGTTACGGTTTGATTTAGAACGTGATTATATAATATTCATGAGTTGTCAATTCCATGACACACAGAAACTACCGCTGATATATGCGATTGGTATTACTTTAATGCCTACTGAGTCATCATCACGAAACACTTTTCATAAGTCTTTACTTGAAAGGTCAACACATTGTTTTCTAGATCTTTTTCTCTTTTATGATTTATCAAATCCATACAGTAAAGATCATAAAGCATCATTCTATTTTGGTTCGTTCTAAATCCCAGCTTTTTCTATTACACACTTCAAAAATCATCCCATCAAAATGTGAAAAGGTACAAACCCAACCTAACTAAACTTAAGATATAGGTACATATATACGTATGTTGGTCACACATAGTTTTATAAAAAATAATTGAG
This sequence comes from Chrysina gloriosa, assembly GCA_038088585.1. Lineage (NCBI taxonomy): Eukaryota > Metazoa > Arthropoda > Insecta > Coleoptera > Scarabaeidae > Chrysina > Chrysina gloriosa. The sequence continues at coordinate 28,748,217 of CM076088.1, read as the reverse complement.
TTCAATGATCGCAGATGTAATAAACTCGCACTTCGTAATCTCAGCTAAAAATCTGTACTTTCCTATTACTAATTTAAAATTATGGTACCTGCATATGTACATATTAAAATCTAAAGCCGACCCTGCTCAAACGTAATTGGCGTCGTCATTATTTTCATCGTCATCAACAGCAAGACAGTGCAAACACATTGGCTAATAATTAATCAGCGAAACTACGAAAAATCTAATCTACATTTAAATTTGTCTTGCCACGCGTTTTAATGTAATCATGTAATTTATTCACTGACACGTAATTTGAGGCTGATCAAGATGGACGTCAATAGTAAGATGCAGTGCAATGACGCTGATGTTCTCCGAACAGTGAAAAAATTCCCGAGAATTGATTCGCTTTTAACTATTTTCCCGTGTACTACACACATCATACGATATATAAATTAGTTTTTGCGTGATATTCTCGAATCGTTTGGATGTAATTAAGTTGATTAAGTTGTCATTCGAAATCTCGCTGGTAGGTCTTTCTTTTACACTTGATTTTAACTTTCTTGATATCATTTCATCAGGTTTGTTGCTTATTACGCACATTTGCAAGAATTACGTCTAACAAAATTAAACTAAAAAAATATTTAAGGTACACATACACAACTTTCTAAAATTATTTCCTAATGTATATGTAACTTACAATTAGATCTAAAAGCAATGTCAACACTTATCGATCAACCACCACGAAAAAAGTAACTTCAAAATTAAAGTAGGTGCTAAACTTTTGGGTATGCCCACTGTATCTCAGATTCTTAATTACAGACAATTGCAACCATGTTTCTTCCATACGCTGATAACATCTTTGACGTTGGTGTTGGTGCCAATGTTAATGTAACGTACATATGTATATACATACATAATTTCCTAAATGTAAACTGGTCTCCTGTTATGTAGTTATATAAAAGTTTCCTAAATTATTTCTGACATTAGGGATTGATTTTCTTTGTAATTATTTACACTGGCAACATGTTTTAACGATATTTCGGTACAGGTCACAATCAATCCCTCTTTTACACTTCTCAAAATCTAAAGGCAGTAATTTCCCTTCTCTAAAATATTCTTAATTCCTTAGAATTGCAGAACTCAGAATAGATACATCCATACCTTTATACCAATAACTTCCATTATCAGAAGTAAAAGAAGATTTGTCCGCATAAAATATTTAATATTGAAATCTCATACATTACTACTGTCGAATTCCGTTCTTTTACCCTTGTGTATTCAATAGTATTTGCACCATTTATTACAAACTCATAAAAAGATTCATACATGGCAAAGGTTCTCTTTAAATATTTCGAGGAAGCATATAATGCTCATACGAGCATTCTCGGCTCAAATTACACAAAATCGTTACACAACTTTATAATAGGAATAGTCCATTATTCTTTAATGATATCGCAAACATACATACATATTACAAACCAACCTCTTCTGCAGTTGCTGCATTGTGCTATATTCGTCTAGAAGACGTGACTTTTATCATTAGAGTTTACTATTGAAATCACGATGTACACGAAGCAAATTACTCAATTTAAACATTTCAGGGAATTGCATCAAAACACAAATCTCCGTCGTTTCTCCTTATTTATCAACCTCAACGAAGAAAAATTAATTTGGACGCATGTTATTCGCTAAAACGATTTTTAATAGCCAATATTAATAGCAAAGCATCGATGGATAATTTACGATGCACGTTATTTGAATCAACGCCTCATTTTTTTCTCCACATTTCGACTTTTCGAAACGGTATAAATGAAACGCGTAATTTAATGCTGAATTAATTTAAAGATTATGATGAGGTGTTAACACGACAACGAACTCATTAAATGTTTTATGTGCTGTTGTTTCTGATGAAGTGCGTATTCGATATTAATTAAGATTACGACATTTGCGGCTAAGAGGAAAAGAGGAAAAGATTCATCTACGTATGGAATTTAAGACCTACAGTTAAAAGTTTTACGTAACGGCTTTTAAATAGTATTGTAAGACGGATGCAAGTATACCTCTACATAACAATTGTTTAGTTCAATTAGCTTAAGACAGCAAAGATTTGGACATACCTAAATGATTTCACTTTTTTACGTCAATAATAAGAAATAAATATATATAAAGCTATTGCAAGGCCGATTTTAACATACGTTACAGAAGCTAAACTTGATACAGTTAAGACTAAACAGATCCTAGAAACGACGGAGATGTGGGCTCAACGAAAAAAATTATACCATGTTCGTAGCGAAGACAAAAGACGACAATCCAATATACAGGATATTTAGAGTTGGATGTAGCAAGGAAGAAATTAATCGAATAAAGACATTGACAGAAAGCTGAAAGTTAGAGTAGTAGAAATACTATGAGATAATAGACTAATAGAAATAGATCGCAGAGAAAGCAAAGAAGCTCAAAGTTTATAATAATAATGACAATAATACGAATTTGTGTAGAAGGCAACCTCAAATTATAGAAGAAAAGTAACAGTTACACAGTTTTTTGTTTCTTAAAAAAAACTGTGTAACAAGATCCACTACTTTAAGTTCAATTCCTTGAAATACAAATTAGGAAAGAATTGGCACAAATAAATCCTATCCGTCTATTACGTCAATTGAATACATCAACTACCCATGAATTTTTTCAAAATCAATCGTCCTCAGTGAAAATATTACTAAAGGAGAAACATCACATTTCATTATGGCACGATTGTTGATTGTTTTAACTGTAGTGCAGTCTGGAATTAGGGAAATAGGACACAAGTTCTTGTGCATCAAGATTTGCAAGTTTACTTAACACCACATCCTTGACTTTGACTGTGACACCAGGAAATATGGTAGTTAGAGGAAACACAACTTATTATCTTATTTCCCCTTCCAGCGCTCCTTCCAGTTTTTCCTATCTTGTGTTGAGCTTTAGAATTGTACAATGCTCGTTGCGTGGTGTTCGTCTTGTGTGTTATATCGGGATATCGCTGGTGATACTTAATTCGCTCACTGTGTCAACAGTATTTTGTTGTGTTTCGCGTGGGCGTTCAGTGTGTGATGTCCATTGTGCAATGATTGAGAGTTGTACAGTGCTCGTTGCATGGTATTCATCTTGGGCGTTAACCGGATATCGCTGGTGGTGTTTAATTCCCTCAATTTTCCACTGAGGATGACAACTTAATTTACCGAAATACATATCTAGAATTATTTCCGAAAGGTGTGGTAAGGGTAATTTTATTTCTTTTATACATATCTCTTTTACTTAAAAAGATATTTTTCATCCAATTGAATAGTCGTGCTTCTGTTCTTGCCATGATTTCTTCATTCAACCTTCCGTCTTTCATCACCATTGCTCCCAAGTATTTAAAGCAATTCACTTGTTCTAGCTTTTCCCCGCAAATGAATCTCGTACCTTTCATCCTTCATGCTTGTAATCATTGTCTTTATTTTTCTACGTTTATTTTCATATTTATACTCTCCCAATTCTCATTGTACATTCTCAGATGTTCGTTCAATATCCTTTCGTTTTGCTCAATTATCAGTATATCGTCGGTATATATAACCTCCGATATTCCAACTTCCTCCATACTCCCGAATCCCATCTTGTATTGTTTTAGCTGTCTCTTCGCATCTTTTATACCCTCATTCAGAACTGAGCACAGAACAGCAGCGGTCTTAGTACACAACCCTGTCGTACTCCATTTGTGGTTTCAAATCGCTGTGATTCTTGGTGTCTTAGTCAAACAAAATTTGTTGTTTTTGTACATAGATATTCTAGTGCGTTTATTATTATATCCGTTTCATCGATTCTTATTTTTTTAACTCTTCCATATGTCTTCTCTGTCTACTTTGTCACAGATTTTCTCCAGATGTATAAAACCTAAGTGAGCCTCCTCTGCCTCCGTTATTAACTTTTCGCTTATTTGCCTAATTACAAAGTTTGCGTCTGTCACTTATCTGTTTGGTCTGAAGCCATATTGTGTGTCCTCTAGAGTTTTCTCTACTTTTTCTTTTATTCTACTTTCCATTACTCTGGCATACATATGTACCTAACCATCTATAAATCAATTAGTTTCAAAATAACTTTACATTTGAGGAGATAGCGTGCTGGATCCCTTACCAGCAAAGCGCCTGTCGCAAATTAATTGTCAATTATGTTCTGCAAAATTATCGATTCAATTTAGTGTTAATATTATTATCACTTATAATTAATTCGAATTTTGTATCCGCATCAATAAAACGAATGAATTGATTTGTACTCTATTAATTTATTTTACCAATGTTAAGTTTGCCTAACAATAAGTGAAACCTGCAAAATCTACGGTTAATCTAAAATTAGTAAAAACAGTAGTTTACATTCCAATACAGATTCAGTGCTTGCATTAACATAAAAACCAATTGGATTCTTTCAACGAAAAACATGTGATAGGTGTGCTACTGGAAATGTATTTCAGATGTGGTAATTAATTATATAGCTACGATAATTACTTTAAAGATTAAAAACGCACCTCAGAATCTCGTTATTAAAGTTATATATTTTAAGCAATTTACTCCAAATAATCAAGTTCCATTAATAAGACTGTTAAAAGGCAGTATTAAATTTAAACATTATAAATTGCATACATTAAAAAGCATTCCCGTAAGGATGACGACGAATTTTCTTATCGAAAAATAATTTCGAAAAAGCTCAACCTATATGTATACCAATGTGAAATATTCAGAATTTTTATATATTGACACTGACTCGCACATATTACATTCTTACCACGCGAATCGTTTTCATTATCAATTTACCAGTTAATTAAGCGATCAGAAGCGGATAATTATTTATATTATAGCTAATTTACATTTGAGGCTTAAGTTTTTATATATTCAAGTTAGCAGTTTACGTTGTGTAGATCTATATTTTTGCTTTGTGGTGAATAAATGATCCATGTGACGAAGTATACAAATTTTAAATCGAACTGCTATGTTATCACTTGCTAACTATTTGAACCTACCGTGGTAGTTATTGCAGATTTGGTTGGGTAATAAAACAGTTTGTGATTATTCAAAGGCAACATAGATGAAAACCTAATTAAATAATATTGGACAATAAGGAAATAGTAATATATTATACGTAATTAACTATTAATTATATGCTTGCCACTTACACGACCATAATCGTGTATCCTATTACAAATGTGCTGGAAAGGAGGGAACACTAACCACTTCGTAATATACACATTTGTATTATGTTTATAAGTTATTTATAAGTTTATCTTGTCCAGATGCATAAGTAATGAAAATTTCGCCATGTTACAGCCAGTAGTTTCGTAAAAGGAATATCGGATTTGACAACTTACGTACATGCTTAAATAGGTTCTCCTATAATGCCTCCCTTTTATCTCCACAATTTTTGAAAACATTCGTAAGATGGCCATTGAGAATTATAGAAGATAGAATCGTTACATCAGAACACTAGTTCGGGTTTATTAGAAAGCCCGCAACTGTGGAAAAAATCAATAGAACTGTCAACATAATTAATAAACGCAAAATACTTACTGACACAAGCCAATGATTCAATGAGGTGTCGCAATTAGGTACACTGGGTACCCCTACATTTGAAACTTATTGTTGTATAGAGGCGTTGGAAGCAATGGAGCTTCAATGAACGCTGAAAGTCATGATTTTTGTGCGCATTTGACCACAGTATGTGTGATGTGGAGAGCAAAGCGTTTACGTTAGAGTTTGACCGCGCACGCCACCCATACGTTACTGGAGATGGGGCTGCATATACCACCATCAATTATGCCATGGCTTACTTATTGAATTTTCTTTCGAGCCTTGGTTGTAGAGGACATTATTGTGGAGTAATTCCAGAATCACGATCAGGTTAAAAATCGAGCAGCACATTATCCTCAAATTCAATTAAGCTAAAGGAATAATTGAGGAAGAAACGACTAAATTTACGAGAAACAACTTCTGGTTTAGACACAACATTAACATGAAGAAAACAGACAATCTCTAAACGCAAGTAATTGAGTTTAAAATCAACTAAAATGTATTGGTTAATACGCAAGAAATCTCTGTTTCCTTTACAAAATGACAATCCGCTGTGGAAATCCACAAACAGATGGACCTTAATGATTTGATGAAGCTGTGGGGAAGTGCAGTCAACTCGAACATGGAAATTATAAATGACGCGTCTCACTATCGAATTAGAAAACGACTTTCACTATTCGCGGACGCGTTTCGCGATTATACCGCTCATCAGTGCGACTTTGTGAGAAGTAGTTTTCATTTCCTGATAAGCAGTATATATCCTAGTACGTTTGTTGTAAAAATGCGCGTATAAGTACGCATTGGGAGAATTTATTAATTGGATTCTCATATGTACAAACATAATAGCAGGTGAAGAAAGGATCGCAATCCACCCAGAAACCCTGGACAGAATCCTGCTCTTGCACAGTGGTGAAGTCTACAGCCTAAAAGAGTATGAAACTGCATATATGTCATGTGCCACCAAAACTATCATTATTCACTATACATCCAGATCTAACGAAGTGGTAGTCACAACACTTAGTATGAAGAGTTCAAACTTTATCAAACTTTGAATCAACAAGATGCAATAATTTGCTTCGAAATGTAAAATACAGCCAAGGTACTTTCATCGGAACTATAATTTTATACAGTGCTTGTAATATCTCTTTCATTCCACTGATGATAACAATTGATTTGGTTAAAGTATGTTTCTATCAGTTGAATTAGGTACAGCAAAGGGAAACTATGCTTTCTCTACTGTGAATGACAATTTGATTATCGAAATACTAATTGATAAGTAAGTATTAATGGTATTATTAATACTTACACATTTGTGTGCTAAGTGCAAGGAAAATTTTATTAAGTTTATTTTAATCCATAGACCAGATCTTCCTACATTTCCTAATTGCGAAAAAGGGACTGTGACTGGATGTGCAAAACTATTTGACGGGGTCGGAACTAGGAAGAAAAGGGTACACTCGCGTTATGAATTGAATGAAAAATATAGCTACGAGTTATCGACGAGCTTTTTCGTAAATTCCTTGTTTGTTCTTGAATTTAACCTCAATTAAGGAATAGAAAAATGACCATGAGCTTACCGTCATTTTTGGACTTCAAGAAAGCAACGATAACAAAGGAATTTACAAAAATGCTCTTTGACAATTCTTAACTACCTTATCGAATATGTGGTATTCAAAATTTCAGGCCTGCAAACCTGCTGGTTCTTCACTTATTATTGGAGAAAGATAAGATCTGCCTGAGCTCTTAAAATTGTAAGCAATTAGTTTTCTATCATTATACATATATCTTTTGAAAAAGTTACCAAACACCCTTAAGTGATGACATGCTACATGTTACGACATATGCCGAGAAAAGCATCGTTCTCTATACTGGTCACCAACTATCTTCAATGAAATAGATTATCTGTTATCCTTGCGATACCACATTCTCCATTGAAGATGCCCATTTGTTGGTCGAAATTATTTTTGGGATTTTTCAAAGAAAACTGTAAGGGTAGGAACTAATTTTATTTTAGTTTTAAACCATAAACATTCTTAATTTGGTTCAAGTCGAAACCTTTTACTCTTTCAACAATCCTCCAAATGCGAAATGAAGAAATCTTGTACTGTTGCATGTTGACAATGTCTATTTCATCATCATCAGTAGCACAGACTCTGTAATGACTTTCAAGTCAAATTCAAAAGAATTTATTCGCTTGATTACAAGATAGAAATAATGGTGGAGGTGCCAACTGTACAGCAAAGAGAAAAATGGTTTAATGGAAGAAATGTATGAAAGTGTCTTAGATTCTAAAGTTATGCAGCCTAGAACACCTTTTGCGTGTGTTAATTAAGTGATAAGGATAATATTGAAAGAAAATTATTTATTACAAATGAAACAATTAATATTTTACTTTTTGACGAATTATTTGCATACGTAGGGATATAATAAGATAAATTGCCAAAAGTCAAGTGTTACAAGACATCTATGAGAACTCACTTACTCAGAAATTATTTCAAGAGATAGAACAATTCTATAAACTATTTCAAATTACAGAAAAAGACGAATCTCGATCGCAAATTATATGCATTTATCTTGTTAACAAGTAGCGTATTCGAGATCAAAACTTTCTTCTTCCTCAAAAATACTGTAATTTACTATCGCCAAACTGTGGGAAGATACTAATGATCCGAAATAAATACCAGTGCTACGTACACGTATGTAAATACGAAACTTTCACCATTATCAAAGCGTACACCTGCAATATTTCAGATTCTCTCGCTCTCTCTGCCCTTTTATGAAAGACGCGGAATAACAATACCAATATAGCAACAAGAAAAGCATCGGTCCGCCCGCCTATTCGAAAATTCGATTGACAATCGCCGCGCGTTAGTTGGTTTCGTTCCTAGGCACCGCTAAATACAAATTCTAATGGCCGTACGCTAGAATTTAATCGACTTTTCCTCGTTCCCTTATACGGAACGTGATCTTTAAAATCGATCTCCACCAGTAGGAATCCATTACCGATCTAAATGTTGCCATAAAATTACGGTTCTACGCTGATGAGATAAAGACGATGATCGTTTATGCTTGCTCTTTCCGTCTCTCTTCGATTCGCCGCGTTTCAAGCGGATAATAAAATTTGCTTTTTTATTTCCTCTTAGCAATGGATATGGAGTATCTAGCAATGTACAAGCATCTAAAAGCCACTACTTGCTTTTTTTAATAGTTCTGCTACATCAAAGTAAATAAAATTTTATATTTTTCGTATAAACATGGAAAATGTTTCCATTTAAAATTTGCAGTAGCGCAACGCAACTTTTTATTGCTACAAACTAGAATTCGTAACCATTAAGAGGAGTTATAAATTGAATTTTTCTTGAGAATGTGATAAATATTTAGTTAAAGTTCTAATTTTTACAATATTATTTCAAGATCTACCTTTACTCCGAATTACAGAACAGAGGTAATAGACCACAATAAATTAGTAACGCTCCGTAAAAGCAGACAATGATAGCGAATTACATAATTATTTAATTCACTCTAAGGCTTCTACGAGGGATAAGCTGGAATTATTGAGAATAAAAGACACGGTTAATATTCTCTAGAATTTTAGTTTAAATATGCTTCAGCAATGATACACTTGACCATTCTTTCTTTCCACTGTTTAAAAGCTACCAACCAAATTTCGTTTAAACTCAAAAAATCGCCAAAAGTCACACATTGCTAAATCAGATGAGTACGGCGGATGTTATATTACTTTTATATTCTTTTTCAGCTAAAAACTGGAGAGTTGAAACTGCCGTATGGTGCATTGTCATTGTGGAGCATAATTCTCTTGTCTGGAACTCTATTGAATACTTTTCAGTGTCCTACTTATTGTTAGCTGTAACTGTCTTTTGTCCATCTAGCTTAATTTCATTTACTAAGCCCGTACTTCTGAAGAATACCGCATACATAACCTCTTCCATATCTCGCTGCTTCTAGTCATTATAGGAGTTTCCCCATCTTTGTGAATCCATACACAACAGTCTTGGCGGATAGCAAGGTCGAAATAGGGAAGTTTCGTCACCTGTGACTTTTTCGGAAGAATTTTGATGCCCGCCATTATTTAATAAATTTAAAGTTTCATGGCAAATTCGCACATGCTCTGATTTTTAGAAGTCAGAAAGGTGATGCGGCACAAAACGACTTACTACTTTTTTTTTTAAATACAGGTGACCGTGTATGATTGTTTTAACAGCTGAGGATCCAATCTTGGGTTGATGCTCTATTACCGCATAAGTGACTTTATTGCTCTCTTCAATTATTCTTTTAACAGCAGCAATGTTTTTGTAGTTAACAGCCGCTGGAGGACGCCCTGCTCCAGAATTCTTTTCGCGTTCAAATTCCTTATACCATAGTAAATTGTAGCCAAGGATGGTGCTTGTTCACTAGAAACTGAATCTAAACTCTCATTGCACTTACAAATGCTTAAACCTCTTTTACCATCATAGTAAATTATGAATCGAAAATGCTTTCTGGTTAATTCCAATTTATGTTACTTTTAAGAAATAAGTAGCTGAGTTGTAACGAACATAACTTCAACAAGTAAACGTCAAACGACATATAAGAAGTTGCTCTAAATAAACCGCAGTCTACTAGATTTTCTTATTCTCAGTAAACTCAGCTTATCACTCGTATTTCAAAATCTGTCGCCCTCAGGACGAAGAGACTGTTGGGTTTAGATAGGACTGTTCTCCATATTCTAGCACGGCTACCTCCTAACCATTAGAACATATATAAATATCTTCACCTCATCAAGCTGGCAATAAATCCGAAATGTGGGAGGATATAACGGCAAAGCATATTCTATACAGCCGCATTATGCATTTGGGAGACTACTAGAACAAGTTCTATTTGAACCACACGACTTCAAAGACGATTCCGTTGAGTCGGCCATTGACTTTGTTAGCGATATTAGCTTGAAGGAGCACGAGAAACATAAGAAGAAGTATAAAAGAACTTAAACGATGGTAATAAGAAGGAAAACGTAAAACTTGAAGAAAACAATTAGAACAGGTGCAAAGATATAAATACATATATAGGAGCAATGATTAATAAACAGAATAAAATAAAAGGAAGAATTGTAAAAGCGGGAAAACTAATAGTATAAGAACAAATTTCCTTGATAAAAAAGCCTCCACTTAGATAAAAGCCAATATTGATCTAAGCCAGACAATAGTGGACCACATATAAAACACAAGAAAGCAGGCATACTACCATTGAAATGAGATTAATTAACCCTGCTGTTAGATTAAGCCCATTTGGTCCATTTTTTTGCTGGAGCTGAACGCTCGAGCTAACATAAACACACTAGAGCGCCCAATTAGTCGATAAATGGATGGCAAGTTAAATTATTGACGGTTCATAATTATATTTATAAATTACATTGAAGAATTTAATCAATTTTTATAAAAAAATTGCATTTGTGCAGTATGGACCAATTGGTCTCTTAATACAAGATTCCTATTTTTTTAATCTAACAGCAGGATTAAAAGAGAATTCGAAATCGAACGTTCAGGAAAGCGTTGTATATGTTACAACCAGTTTGTCAGCGTTCCGGTATTGTTACTTTTGGCCCCACGTTCCATTTCTGACGTGTAGATGGCGCCCCGCTTTCGTAGGTTTTTGATACAGTTGGCCTTTTTGGATGCATGTGTAGACATTTTGCTTGTAGCGCTCGGTTGAACAGGTCATTTTTCGTGAATAAGTTATTCCGTTTTCGCTTTAAAGTCTCATTTGTCGAGGATATGCACGCGAATTCGACTCTGGAAAGTTTAATATTTTCGTTGTGTGAATTTGGGAGTTACGCTTTCCCAATTTTACTGTTCGAACTATCGGCCACGCTGGGCGTTTGCTTTTCCCTCTATTGGAGGTGAGTTTTTCTTGTTTTTTATTACAATGTCGTTATTTTTTCTTTCACGTTGTTGTAGCGAACTAGTATAGGACTAGTAGAGTGCTAGAAGAACCTAGTATATGCTAGTAGAATGCTAGAAGGACCTATTATATGCTAGTAGAGTGCCAGGATTTACTTTTCAGAACATCTTATTTTTAAATAGAGTTTTCGAGTAACCTTGCTGGTCACTTCACGACAGAATAAAAGAATCTATATCGTAGACGGTTGGGATAACCTCGTCTCACTTACCAACGAAGCTGTAGGGTCTCTCTGACTCAAGAAATTTAGATGCGATCAACTGTTATAACAGGTGAGTGGCATTCTCTTACTAATAAATTCTCAAACTTGAAACGTACATACACCGTTTCCATTGAGCTAGTACGGCCTAGATCTACATCTTTATCACCAACTAAGTGAGTTATTCGAGTGGTAACGACTAACGTCCGTATCGGTCACATTTCCGACTTTTCCTTTTATTATTATCATTTTAACAAAAGTTTTTGAAGCCAGTAACAACATAACAATAGAATAGTCACAATTCCACTGGCTGGAACATGTGTTCGGGATGAAGAAAGAAATAGTGGTGAAGCAAATTTACGGGGTCAAACAAATTGGGAAAAAGAAAAGGAAAAGACATGGGAAGTTCTGGAACGACGAAGTCAGGACAGATGCAGCAAGCTGGAAAGTAAAATGAAAGGAAATAAAGGAAACGGTAGAAGACAAAGAGAAATGCAGAAAGATACATAAATTGCTCCTACAAACTCAACTCCATCATAGGTTTACACCGAAATGTAGAAAGGCTTAGGAATAAGGAAATAAGTAATTTTATGAAGCAATTCCAATTGTCATAGCCTAGGTTAGTTAGTTTGTCTTCTAGAAAATCATCCCAACATATGTATGCCCTACATTTACTTAGCTTTAATAAAGTTGTTGCACTTCTTGTGGTTTAATTCTTTGCTTTCTAGGACCTAATTTAGATTTCATTTTTGCTTGCGTTTTTTAAAATGATGATTATTTGATTCTAGTGTTTGTTTTGTAATTTAGATTGATACGTTTTGATCTACGTACGAATATACACCATAGATACCTAATAGTTTAATTTATAGGTTCGACGTGCTACCATACCCAGCATACTATATAAATCGATTGTACTATAAAACGCAAATATGCGATACTAATAACTTAATCAATATAATCAAGATGTGATTACTTTCAAATTTGGTGCCCTTTCTCGTCTGCACATAACTAGTAATGTATATATTTAAGGGAGAAGAATAGCATGTTTACGAAGGTAATTACGGTGTCGTATAGTCGAACGCGACCAGCTCATTCTTATGATAATGAGACGAAATTGATGCGTAACGATGTCTGAAAAAGGAAATGTGTGTACGTACACGTGTAACATTTGTTCGGTTTCGGTACAATTCGCACCAATCTGACATGTTTATGGCAAGAAACTGAAATTTATATGCGTATAGGCATGGATACTATGTTGGTAAATAATAACATACGTATATGTACCCATATTTCCATTTATGCCAATATTAAAATGTTGGGTTTGTTCGAAATAGACACCTCAGTATTCATTGTCCTTGTTATCTTCCCAATTGTTAGTTTACATGTGTGTATGTGTTTAATTTGACTTATAAGTAAATACATTAAATTGTATCAGTAACAACACATAATCAGTAATTAATCCGGAATACGTGTTTGGCTGGAAAAGACGACATCATCGTAAATGCTTTCTTTTCCGAATAAGTGGAAGAACCATGATTTTAAATATGTAGGGCCAGTGTCATAAAACTTTAACCGCGTGGTTATCTTCTAACCGGGCTGTCATCTCCCCCTTTGCGTTTCACCAACATCGGTTAGCCATAATCGCGCAGTCAAATTTTAAATTTTAACCACGGATTAGTTTTAACTGACAAGAGACTTTAAACTGCAATAGCTGATCCACACAACACGTACAGTAAATACCACGTTATTTGTTTTACACATATTATTTGTTCAATCATCTACCATTATAGAATTGAAATACCTTTTTTTTGTCAATTTCGCCATGAAATTTGTTTAATTATTCATTTAAATGAAAAGAAATGCTGATGCTATATTTTTCAGAACTACAATGTCCACATCATCATCTGATTTAGATGTGGAAATTATTCGCAAGCCAAGAATATTTCGTGATAGAAATAATCCATTAATTTTGTATAATGATGAAGTATTTAAGATGAGGTACAAAATAAATTTTATTTCAAATGAAGAGCATTTGTGGGCCAGATGTCAAACAAATTTGGAAGTATAAATTCCGTACGATCGACACGAAGATTCAATTGTCCTAAAATCGGTTTCACTAATAGACGACGAATCCAAAAATCGTACGAAATTAGAGAAAAAATATGACCTGCCAAGTTAACTGTTCGATTTGCTAACCGGGGTTCAAATTGTGTTGCTGAAACCCAAGGCAATTTTAACGGAGCGTCAAATTTAGCACGTGTTTACTTAGCCGTGCGGCTAAACATACCTTTATGAAACCGGCCCATAGTTTAAGATTGTAATGTAGGCAACAAGAAATTCTCAAAAGTCTTCAACAGTTATTCTGTCGTCCTCACTAACGATTGGCTTAACTCTGGCACGTTTCCATATATTTGAAATAATTTTAATAATACTAGCATTATTATTCTGAGGAAATGTTAATTCCGAGGAAAACTAGAACACGTTGATCGAAACCACCAAAACCAAAATCACCATAAAGTTGCTGAAGTTTCTGTCTGCTCTTTGAGAAGAATCAGTATGAGATGTGGTAAAATATCAAGAGCTATTGTACGATTTCCTTTCATATAAATATGCTTAGGATTACTATTATTATTATGTGCCTAGACCTAGCCAAGAAGATAAGCACAATTGGGTGATCAACATTGTGCTGCTTCGAATTTAAAGTTCCACTGATGTTAGAAAATCTACCTTTAGTACCACGCGTGCGATTCAATTGTAGGTTGGTTTTAGTGTTAGCATGTAACAACGTCACTGACAGTTACATGTAGTGACGAAGTGAGAAATATACCAAGTGTAAAGTAAGTATGAAGTGTGAATTTTTTCTAAAAAAACATGTTAAATTCGGAAGAATGATAAGTACTTTAAGTATGCTCCATCGCTTGTTATATATGTTTCCCAACTATTGGACAATTTGTGAATACCACGCCAGTAAAAATCTTTCCCTTTTGTTGCGAACCATTCATCGAGCCATTTTTTCATATCTTCGTACGAACCAAAGCCCTGCTCAGAAAGTGCGTGACCCACCGATGAAAACAAGTAGTAATTGGAAGGAGCTACGTCTGGTGAGTAAGTCGCATGGGGTATAACTTCCCACTTGAGTGATTGCAACGTGCCGCGAATCGGATTTGCCGTATATGATGGAGCATTGTCATGAGGAAAAATAATGTTGTGTTGCCTCTTTCAGTATTCTGACCTTTTTTCAAGCAGCTAACGGTTCAAATCGCTCAATTGCTGTTGTCAACGTTTAGTATTAACCGCTTCCCCAGGTTTTAACAATTCATAATAAACCACGCCCCTCTGATCCCACCAAACACAGAGCATCGTCTTTCTGCCAAAGCGATTCGGTCTTGCGGTTGATGTGGATGGTGCGCCTGGCTCTACCCACTATTTTCTTGCAAAATATCACATGTGTTTCTGCGCTTTTCCATTTGCCTGTCGGTCAACTCGCATGGTATCCATCTACCGGTCTTCTGAATCTTTCCCATCTCCCGTATCCGATTGGAAACAGCTTGTTGACTAACGCCCAATTACCCGGCGAGTTGTTTTTGTGTTTGCAAATCATCCTCGTCCAACAATGCTTGCAATTCCACATCTTCGTATTTTTGGCGGTTTTCCACGTTCCTTGGCTGCAACATCGCCACCACTTTTGAAACGCCGAAATGATCATTCACACGTATCTTGCGATGTAGCATGTTCACCATAAGCTTCTCGAAGTAGTCGGTATGATTCAGCAGTAGTTATCTTCAAATGAAAACAAAAATTAATGCTGTCCGCGAGTGCTCTTTGTTCGATATTGGTGTGGGTCTGACACAACAAAATAGCACAGTGTCGAAACTTACAAATTTCATTGGTGCGTATGTACATCTGGTAAGAAAAATTCATATGCTTGCGGGTAGCTATCGGCCTTTAAATTCATTATAGTGATTACTATCTGTTGATTTGCAATGATGACAGTTTTTTTATTATTCAAATTACTAGTATAGTATATCCTGAAAAATATGAAAATTTGAGTCAAGCGGCTGGTAAGTTCCAAAAATTACATGTAATACTTTATGAAAATGTGAAGGTATTCAAAATTCTTGTGATAACTATGTTATGGATACCAATATTTACAGGCATACCTAAATTTACTTACTTTGCAATAATGAATTTTTTAAATTTCACAGTAATACCTCGAGATCGCAAAGAAGTGATTGCATTAGATACAGTACGTATGTGGCTTTCTGTACTTAAACTTCGTGACAATCAACATTGATCTTTGTGACATATTTTTGCACAAAAGTGCAATACTGACTATATATCAATTATCTTAATCATAATCTAAATTTCCCCAAAAGAACCCGGTTCCAATCCGTATGTCTAATTAAAATTTTTTTAGCAAACATTTTCAATTCTTCAAAGTAATTCACAATAATTTGGACGCAAATCATTGGTGTTTAACCTTTAGTAACAGCGTGTAGAAGAATTCGTGTTGATCCTAATACTAATCCACATCTTTGCTCCTATTCTTCCGATCTTCTGGTTTGAATAAAGTACCAAGTATTCTCGCGCTTGCGGGAAGATATATAAAATAAAAATGTATACCAGCCCATTAAATGTGAATAAAAAATTTTGTTTTATATTTAGACACTTAGCGTGTATTGTGCTTAATAACTGTATTTACTCATTTACTTTTACTAAAGCATATATTATGCTTTTGATGCGGACGGTGAACGAAAGCGGTCTATCGTTCTGTTAGGCTTGCCGATCAAATAGTGCTATATAAAATATCGCAACTTACGTAGCGTATATCTTCCAATAAAGTTTTCTGAACTTCCGTGTAAGACGGATTTCAGCCTAGTTGGCATTCCAATAATACACAGTTACACTAAATATCTCTTGATATACTGTCTTCAACGCTGCCTTGCCTCATCTAATAGTGCGCAGACGGCGGAATGTTCCTCATGGTAGCCGGTCGGGCTAGTCCTTAAACAGCGCAATGGGCCCCTTGTATTCTAGTTTTTGGTTCACCGTTCGGTGATGTAGTCTTTCAAGATTAGTTACTATCGTCCTCCAACGAAATTTGTTTTGGACGGTGGATTTTTGGCGGGTATACAACTGTGTAGAATTACCTAATGCTTATCGGCAGCCTTTAAAAACACAATATAAGCGATTACGATACTTAAGTAAAAATCAAGCAGTTGTGAAGAGAAAGTGTACAAATATCGTGTTTTTGCATCAAATTAAAGCAGAAGAAAGATCAAACAAACTGAAATAAAATTTGTAAGATAAAATACTTTCCTACAATCGCAGGAAAATCGTAATTATTTTTGTCGATATTAAAGTTTGCCATGTAGGATCTTGGGAAGCCCGGACCTCGTATGACCTCGTACGAGTAGAGACATAAACGCTTGTAAAATTTGAGCCATATATTTAGCAATATCAAGTGGGTCCTGCTTACTTCATTTATTTCACCTCCATTGAATTCGATTGAACGTCGACTCGGTGCGGGCGAAAAAATACATGTGACGACGACATGTCACTAAAAAGTAAAACCAAACCTAGAGAAAGAAATATATAGACTGCTAAGATTCGGTATTTCTCGCGTATTGACTGGCCTTTACCTCATATATTCTTATAAATAAATTTAACGCATTAGTTATGACGGACCCTGTATAGCACGAACTAAACAATTTTAAAAGGGAAATTGAAACAAAAATTTAGAAATACGTTGAGAGGTATAAAAGTATACAGTGAAAATTTCATGTCATAAAAATATTTAAATGGTATAGTGTCGCCAACTACTACAATTAACTAAATTTTACGATCAAATTAGTACAAAATACATTTTGTTCCTGCCTTCACTAAACTTTTTCTTTCTTTAGGGATAAGTTTTTGTGTTTATTCAGGTTTTGGTCAATTAATAACTCGCATAGGTGTATATCCGAAGATATAATTTATTCAATTATTCTATTATCTTCATCACAATGAAATACTCGAAATTGCCATTCACATAATTACGTTTTAGTATAACCTAATAACTCAAAACAAATCAGCATGATTTTATAGACACACACACACACACATACTCCTAGAAACATACCCTATACTTTTACAATTTTATAGTGTGCAGAAAAGACCTCTAATTATCTTTTCACAATTTTTTCTATTTTTTGTTTGTTGGCTGAAGAACTGGTCCCCGTTTACGTAGTTAGAAAAAAGAAAACCAATTGATTAATTATATTCAATTTATTTAGTCCCCGCCTTGGGATTGGTGAGGTTTCTCATTATTGAAGATGTGATAATTTAGCTATTTATTGCTATTGTTGTGTTTATATACTATCGACGTTTTATGTTGACATCTTTTAATCTTGCTAATAAAACCATATTATTTGAGTACTTTATACGTTGCTGTTGTTTTCTCTGGAAAGTTTTGTGAATAAGTCCAAGTAGTTTTAGATATACACATGTTTGTATTATTATAAGGAACGAAGTGAAATTGTAACATATTGTACAAGGACACGAACGTGTTATTAATAACGAGAAAGTAAATTTTACCAATTTAGTAAGTATAGTTAGGAATAATTTTATAATAATTATGTGGATTGTACAGCATTCTTTAAATTTTTGAATAAAATATGTGGAACGAAAAGCCACTTCAATTTTGATCATTTATATGCACTTTTGTTTCAAAATTTGTCGTTGTAATAAACTGGTATATATAATTATGTGTATGTGTATTCTACAAAATAATTAAACAGAATTTCTGCAGTTTAGAAAGTTGAATCGATATATGTTTGAATTAAAGAAAAATAGTTTCGTTTAAGTTTATAAAATACTCTTTCGTTACTAAAATATATACAGGTGTAAATATTTACCCGAGTTGTAAAAAATGTTAATAATACGAGAAATTACTATTTTTGCGTTTTGCATAATAATTGAGCCTAATCGAAACATCTTACATCAGATGAAACTGTCACATAAGATGATGTTTATATGAAGTTAATCTTCTTTGCGTGTCACTCACCTTGACATGTATTGAAAAAGAACGAACAGCCATTAGGAATTTAATGGACTATTAGTAACTTTTACATATTCAAAAAGTTGTAGTCTATCTTCATCACTGATCGAATATGCTTGCACACAAAATCTTCGTTTACGGTTGCGTAATGTACATCAGAATAAAAACTGCGTTTTGGTGAATTATAAAAGCACTTCAAAATCTTCAAAGAATTTAGAGAATACCAAAGTACATAATAAAAAGGAATGTTAATTGAAGATTTTTGGCTGGTTGCGCATACGCATTTTAATATATAACATATCTACATCAGTCTACGTCGGATTATCATTTAATTCACCATGTTTTCGATATCTCTTCTTTTTCGATATTCCGATTGGAAATAACATCGAAAAAGTGTGTAAATATTTGACAAGAATCTTAATATGAAGTATACAAGATTGAGAGAAGAGTTAGCAAAGTGCAGAAGCTTCGTCCAAATAACTTAGATCACCTCAATAGATATGACACCCCTTCCCGCTTTATTTCATTCGGCGACGAAGGAAAGCAGATACACATTCATCATTAGAGCTGGTCACCGTGACTTCCACCTCCGATTTCCGAAATTATTGTTTTAATCGATAAAACACGGTGATACCGATATAATCGCTTGTCACTGTATTTCTTCTTGATACTAAAGTATGTTTAAAGTTGTAAAAACAATTCTCTACTTATTTTGTTGCTTCAATTGGTAATATTAAAATCTTATAAATACTACCTACTTAATGAAGTTAGATCTTTTCTGAAATACTCTTAAAGTATAAGTATGTTCACTACCTGCCATAGAAATTACACCACCTAGAAGGCGTTGGCATTTATCAATTAAATTTAACAAAATCCTTTAACTAACTAAGTAAGACGTATATGATTATGTATGAAGCCCACCTCAGTTATTTATGCATTCAGGAAAACGTCGTAGCATTGAATCTAAAAGTTGGTAGGTGTCGACTTGATCTCCTGCATCCCAAGCAATATGTACCTTATGTTTTAGAGCTTCCAAAGTTAACGGGAGACCAGTTAAATTTCCTAATTTTCTATCCATAATATTCCACACATATTCTATACAGAAAAGGTCCAGATACCTAAAACGTTGACGTTGATTTCTTCAAAAGCAGTTTGAGTACGAGCATAGTCTTGCTGAAAGAGGAGGTTCTCCACCATTTGAAGGAATTGAGGAATATGGGGCCGCACTATGTGGTAAATGTATTATTGGACGATCATATTGCGTAGAATTAAAACCAAAACAGATACACTGCCATAGACAATAAAGGACCATACCATACTCCCCAAATGGTACATTTGTCTCTCGATTGAAAATTGAATGTTATGCTTTTCTCCACGCTCTTGTCTAATTTTTATACGGCTACCATGCGTTCTCAAACAGAATTTTAATTCATAATTAAAGACAACATAATGCCACTCCATATTCCACTGAAATTTCTCTCTGCACCATATAAAACCGTGAGGACAAGCGCTAAACGTGGTTGGCAGAGACCCAAAAGATCGAATTCGCTGATCAACGGTATGAAGATATCTCAGACGAACTACACTTTGAAAATATTTCTTAGCAATAGACCTGATTGTCGAGGAACGGTCTGTGGCAGTAAAGCCTTTGACGGCAACACTGCTGTCCATTTCGGCGATATTTTTGCGCTTCTTCAAACGACCCTCGATAACCTCTAATTAGCGAGGCATGATTTCTGTTAAGCAGTTTGCGATTTCTCTGGATGAAAAACTGCCTTCCCGCAAACGACTAATTCGAACTCTTTCGGAATCGCTTACTTGCCTCTAATTTGTACTATGTTCTAGACATTCTAATAAATCAAAAACACGTTAAATTAATCTAGCAGACAAAAACATCGCAGAAGAATTCAAGACGAACGATGCAATGTCACTTAAAAGTATACCATACTACGATACCGGATCAAACGTTTTCAAGTATTAATCATTTATTACTTTTCAATAGTGAAAGGTTAAAGGTTTCTGCCAAATTTGCAACGTCTTGTTGGTGATGCATTCCTGTCAGGAAGTAAAATTGCTATTAATTATATAAAATATTTATATAGTAACTACAAAGAATCTACTCCAGTATTTCCTAACAAGCGAAAAATAAACACCTCCACTTTTACCTTTGTGTACCTACAAATGAAAACGTGTTTGTTTGTGTTGTGTGAAGTCGCTGATTCGTGATGGGTAAGTCGGCGTGTAATATGTCATTTCCGCTGCATTTCCATTGGTCGCTGACTTAAAGGTCTTTTTCCGGTTAATCAAGGCGCCGCGTGTGGA
Source organism: Chrysina gloriosa (assembly GCA_038088585.1). Classification (NCBI taxonomy): domain Eukaryota; kingdom Metazoa; phylum Arthropoda; class Insecta; order Coleoptera; family Scarabaeidae; genus Chrysina; species Chrysina gloriosa. The sequence continues at coordinate 28,727,147 of CM076088.1, read as the reverse complement.
GCAATAGCATGTGCGTGCGCTTAGAATCCGCATTGAGATCTAAGTTTATTAGCCCTTGCCTGAGGACATCCAATATGGTAATGACGATGCATTACTTTATTGCGTATTCTCTCTTGGATAAGAAATTATAGAATATCGAAGTAATTGTTTCTTGTAAATAGGACAACTTTGTAATTTTCAAATGCGTTTTGGTATCATGCTCAACAAATTTGGAATCGAATAGAACGTCTTCTTCTTATCACACTAATCTAATGAATTGCGATATGTATTTGGTAGAAATATAAAAATACATTGGAAATGTCTGTTTTAATGGAACATTCTCTATTTTATTATAGATTTGGTACCATAGACTCTGCTGAGCACAATGATACATAAACGGTTTTCAATAATTTTATTCTTTTATCGTGTCGTAATAAAGGTACTGGTGGAATACAGCTGCTGTGCGTGGTGTTAGTTGCGCAGTAATCTGTTGTCTGCGGTGCTGTGTGCGTTGTACTCAGGGTAGTATTCGAACAGAGCTCATGCTAAACACATCAAAATACATATCTAGATTTTTTTCGAGTTATATGTGGTAAGGGTAGCCTAATTGAATGAAATTTTATACCTACTAAAGGTAAGTAGAAATTTAATTATTTCCATTTGATTTAAATTATTTCTGAATTGATGCAAACAAGGCAAACATCATCTACATTGTACGCCACTTCAACCGCCTCCTTCAGCCTTCTCATCATTGTCTGACACAGTATCAGCCTCATAATAGATCTTCTTTAAACGGCTTTCAAGGACTTAGGTAAAATGTCAGATGAATGTCGACTACAAAATTATAAATTTTGTGTCTTCCAACTCATTAAGTATTTAATGTTGATAAATTTGCTGCGATGCTGTACAGATTTTAGATCGTCACAGAAATAGGAATTGAATACCATTAGATCTAATAATTTAGCATTATGTTTCCTACCAATGACCGCTGCCGTTTTGCGTGGGTAGTTACAAAGATAACATATACAAACCAGTACTATCCTTCCAAGTGCCTACCCAAAACGACATCACTAGCCACTACTTCCTTGTACCTATCAACCTTCAAAGCAAGACATTATCCAAGTAGTCCCTAATAATTCTACCATAATTCACAGCCGCTCAGTCGTGTTGGGACTAGACATCGTTCCTTACCACACGAGAATATGATGGATTTGGAGATGATTGCAATAGTGCAACTAAAACATTAGCGCATGCTAATTTCATTAAGTATTACGTGACTATCTAAAGCATTTAACTTTTGTGGGTATTGTGTCAGTCTTACACATCATGCTGATTTTTGTCAAGTAATAATGACAAGGGGGAAAAGATGCAGTTTCCGCAATTAACACACAACACAAAATCCAGTATTTCTTGAGCGAACTGCACAATTAAGATTACCTTCCGAAGGTTGCTGTACTCTATAAGAATGTATTTAATTTGGTTTTAAAACTATATATTAAATTAATATTCGGATTCTTGGTACGCCAATATTACTTTACTTTATCAGATGGAGTCACGTCGGCGAATGTTTGGCTATTTCCTTACCTTCTTTCCTCGATTCACTTGTGCCTTTACAACTCCCTGTAAAAAATTCCGAATTTTAATTTACAATACCAAAATGTCAAATTTGATACCATGCTTGGGTCTGCCCTATCTATTTCAATTTTAGCTTTTAGCTCAATTTTAAATAAGGTATTCCGTTTTCGCTTGAAAGTTTCGCTTGCCGAGGATATACACGGGAATTCAACTCTGGGAACTTTAATATTATCGTTGTGTGAATCTGGGAGTTACGCTTCCCCAATTTTGCTATTTGAATTCATCGCCCGCGTTGTACGTCTGCTTTTCCCTCCACTGGAAGTGAGTTTTTCGTTTTGTTATTTACGATGCTGTTATACTGTCCTTCACGTTGTTGTAGAGAATTTTAAGAACACCTAGGACTTATCGTAAAAGTTAGAAGAACTTCAGTTTGCTCTGTTCGGCTGGTTTCCTGACATTTTTACACCGCGTGCAAGAAAACCCGTAAGTGACAAATAAATTGCTGGTCAATGTCATTCTCTCGCCTCAAATTATTTCTTATTTCGTTTATGTTGTTTGTAAATAGTTTTCAAGTAATTTTGCTGGTCGCTTCACAACCGACTAAAAGATCCAGTACGTAGACAGTTCGGATAACCTCGTTTTGCCTACTAAAGGAGCTGGACGGTCCCTCTGACTCCAGACACTTAGATGCGATCCAATTCTATAATTGGGGAGTGGCGCCTTATTACTAAATTCTTGAACTTGAACCTACGCCGTTTTCATTGGACTAGCACGGTCTGAATCTCCATCTTTATCACCAACCAAGTGGGTTATTCGAACTGTAATGACAACCTTCCGTATCGGTCACGTTTCTGATTTTTCCTTTTTTATTTCCATTTTACCAAAAGTTTTAGAAACCAGTAACAATTCCCAACACAAAGATGAACATTTTGAACTGATATTGATTACATAAAAATTCAAAATTTAAATCGTGTTATCTGCGGCAGCGAAAGATACTTTTAGTGTAGCCAGGAAGAAAAGAAGCCTATTTATGTTTTACCTAATCCGAAAAATCATTGAAAACTTACATATTTGTCTTTTTGAAGACTGGCTGTAACTAGCAAGTTCTAACTAGAAGAATATGCAAGATATTTGTACAATTGCACTCAAACAGAATGGTCCCCACTCATATCTAAATACGTATTTCGATAAAAAAATGCGGGATGAGTGGCAAAAAGGAAGAAAACATTGTCAAATGTAATGTGTTGATGACTGCAAGGACTGTGGGGTACTATTGTGTGGTTAGAAGTTTTATTCTTGTGATGTAGGTTCAAATATAATGTGATAAAATGCGTAAATGTTATGCCAAAATTTATGATTAACGTTTCTCTCCGTTTTATTTGCTTACGCTAAGTACGAAAATTTCCAAACCACAGATTCTCCAATTCACTAATTGTACAGGTGTATTAAAAATAAATTTCTCTCTACTCTGGTGCTCATCATCAAGTTCTATTATTTAGCAAAAAGTCGGTTGTAGATTGCGAACCCTACATTGACAGCACTTGAACATATTTATTTTGACTTCAACTCACACAAGTAAACAAAGCCCAACTGCCTTATTCGCTTTAAATTACCATATAATTATATATATAATTATAATAATAAATTATCATATATACACCAAACCATAAGTTGATGTATTTAAAACAAATAACTAGTCATTTTCTTATGACTCTTATCAGTTAAATACAGCAGCGCAAGGCAGCTCTGCTACATACATATTATTATGCAATTACTATAAAGGATCGTTTTTGATTTCTAGAAGGAAAGACGATAAGCCGTGTCCACAACGATCGATGTAATGTCGTAAATAATAATCTATTGATATTTTATGAACGTTGCTCGACACACAAACAAGACACACCTGTTTCTCTTTATCGTGTCTCTTATACTTGGCTTTCTGGTGTGTAAAAAGATAACGTATGTCTATATACAGATACAAAGCAGAATACGCTTAAGTTAAAAGGTGTATGATACTGTGTTCGTTATAATTTATTAAAGTGGACATCTAAATATCGAGCTTACTTAAAATGTTTCACGTGACTCTCCTGATATGTATAAAATTACTTCCTCTCCTGTAATATAATTTATTGGTGATAAAATTTTACATTTGCTTCAATATTCAGATAAATGCTAAAAAGTATTTGATAGACTATCTTCAAAAAACACTGAAATTCATTGTGAAATATATATGCAACGTATAGGTTAATGTAATTCTGAAGTCCTCTATTAAAAAAAAAAATTAAATAAGTCATAATATTTGCGCACTAACTGAAAATTCATGCCAGAACTTGTATAATGGTGGAAGGTTGTATTAAATTACTGATTGTGACTGCTTTCTCTAATATTTCATAATCGCTTCTACGTCTTACATCTCTCTAACGAATAACTCAAATACGTTGAGATCTTTTCGTATATTTAAAGATGATTGCTGCTACTAAAAACCCTCAAAAGCAACAGCACGAGAGGAGGGGGTGGTTTATCTTAACGTCTAATTAGAAACTATCTTTTGCCAAACTTCTTCAAAGCCTTTTAAACGGATGTTTACACCCAAGCACTTTCACACAGCTATGTTATACACCTACGCATAAAAACGGGAACACCACTTTGAAAGGAACTGCCACGTAACATTTATTAATAATTTCACACGTTTTTTGTTAAAAATGTGTTTTAAATATATTTGCCCAAAAGTTAGATCGGTCGTCTCTCCTGGTCAACATAAATTTACAACAAAACTTCAACTGTCACAAAACTAGCAGATTTATTGTCTCTATTGTCTTAGGTACACTGATCATGAAATACTGGACTAACTAAACTGCACGAGTAATAAAGCATAATTCCCTCCCTGACTATTGCCATATGCAATTTGTGCTTACTTAATATGCCATTGCAGAGCTACCTTGTACTTATCAAATTAAGGTATCTAATTAATTAATTCGATTTTATGGATTTTCGCTTATTCCGTTGCTGAAACCTTACCTTACTAATAGGATGCATTATGAATGGAAAGCATATAAGTCAAATATTTTTGCTCACTTCTCGTATTCCTTCCAACTAGTCTAGGGTTCAAATTCTCGCTGGGCGGGTGATTTCTAATTGCAAGTAGAAATCTTATATATATCTTCCTCTCGAATAAGAAGTAAAATTCCCGGTGACGTGTCAATACGATTTTTGGCACACAGAGGTCAACTGAAGTTGAAATCCCCCATATTCGGCCAAATTCTAATTGGATATATATATATAATCAGACATATAAATGCGAAGCGTTTGTGCATGCCTGACACAGCTCTAAGGAATATACAGACTACAGGTTACAAGATGAATACACAAAAACGGTAGTTTCCAATTATCCTGTTGGCAACGTTCCCTTAGGAGGCGTTGTTCTCATAAATGAGTGAGGGTCATCCTAGATTCTAAACCTACTGTTTGGAACCATTTGAAAACTTGCGGATGTGCTGAAGATTTCAGGATGTGTAATAGAAAGTAGATATTCCTTGGATGCCCTTGAATACATTCCTCCTCTTTACGTTGCTTTTGTTATATCATTATTAAAGTACGTTTCTGTTATTAGATGACATATTTAATGACATTTGTTAAAGTTGATGAGATTAAGTTTAGTTTGGGGATTCTCGAACTTTACCTTTTAGAAAGAATTTTACCACTGTAATAGCCTAAAAGAGAGCGTCTTTTTGACAATTTCTTTTGGATGGAAGAAACGGTGATAGGATAATAATATTCGAGGAAGTTATTAAGCATATATTTAAGTATTAAACAAAAAATTATCATCGATAAATATTAATAATACACGTTGGAGCCATTCTCCGGAAGCATGTTGAATTACAAATTTGAATCCGGAAGAAAAAAAAAGAATTCACTCAATCTAGAATAGCTAGAAAAATACGTAGACTCTGTTAAAAATATTGATAGCTGTGTAATTGGTGAGTATTTGAGGATAAAAAGACAATCATTTGTTAATAAATAATGTTTGAATTAACTTATCGAAAATCCCAAACATTCACTTCAAAATGCTATTCTAAAGATATGATCAAAAATTCGAATGCATGAAATAGAAGTGTTTGGAGTTATGCTGCGCGCCGTTTTGAAAAATCATGTTATGAAAACAACTCGTTTAAAGGTTTGAAATTTGTTATAAATATGAAACAATGAAAAATTCGACTGTTTAAAATTTATTATCATTAATTTTCTAATTCCAGGACCATAAACCTGCCCTTCCATGTTTAAGCATTCTGTCTTATTCTCTTTCCTCGAAGATTGTATGCTAGAACGTGTGTTTTGCCGCATCTGTCCAAGAGAAATCGGTGTGCTTGATCCGCTTAACATCGGCGTCAAAGAAAAATTCTATGATTGGACGCTAATAACCATCTCCAAAATTCTCATGCTTCGTAAAATATTTGTCAGACCATCATTATATCAGTCGCAATATTTAAGACTTTTCATCCCTTGAATAAAATTTCAAGGATTCGATGATGTACTGCCGAGTAGAGTAGCCGCGTGAACGTTGTGCCGGCTTTATACAATTTCTATCACATATATACATATATATTATACAGGAAAATGTCATCCGATCGGATTTTGTGTAATGATGAATTGCTGATCAAATCTGTAGTCGAAAAATTAGTGTCCTCTGATGAGTTTATGGATTCCTTACGGTCGATTTTAACAAATAAAATCTCGAGTGTCCTTGAAGAGGTCAATAAGAAGGTATTATCCTTCGAATCAAAATTAAATGAAGCCTACGATAAAAGTGTACTAGAGGTAATAATTTAAGGATCTTTGGCATTTCGGAAACGACAAATGAGAACGTTACGCATAAGGTGATTAATATTTTTCAAGAAAAATTAAATGTCCGCGTAAATGAGAATATGATTGACTCCTGTCATCGTTTGTGGTCCATGGAGGGTACCTCAAGACCTGTAATAGTCAAGTTCTGTTCTAAAGATCTGAGGAATTCCATCTACAATAATAAGAAGAGGCTGAAGAGGTTAAAAATGGTTATAAGAGAAAATTTAACTAAACGTAGAATTCAGCTCTTTAAAGAAGTACAGAAAAAGTTTGACAGCAAGCAGGTTTGGACTAGCAACGCCGTTATTTATTGTAAATTTAATAATAAAATTCATAAATTTAAAACATTTTCCGATCTGTCGCAAATAAATACAACATAATTTTTTTATCTCTTCGCTCTCTGGAGCCAGTCGATGTTTTTGTTGGCAAAAAATTATATTTTGCTTTTTCTATTTTCTTGCTTTGGCAGCTGTTTGTATCACATCATTTTTATATTATATCTAAGGCTATTATTATTTCTATATCTTTTATATTTAACATTAATCTTATTTTGCATTTTGTATTGTTATGCTGTTTTGAAACATTTGTATCATAATTGCCACTAAATTGCTCTCATTTTACAATGCTCACATTTATTGGCTCTTGTTTACTTTTCTGGCTTGTTCAATAATGTTTTAACTCTGGTTTATTTTAGGTAGCTCTAGCACTGGAATGGTTGTATTTCCTTGATACTTTGTTTATTGCCTATTTAAGTTTAAATTTAATGTATGCTTTCTACTTATATATACAGATAAATATTTATTTTCTGCTCTTTTCTGCTCTTTACTGTATGTAATTTGGCTGTTGAGTGATGAGTGCTGATGGTGTGAGGTGTGCGTGCATTAACGCCCTCTCTCTCATTCCTAAATTTCATGAACTGACTACGTTTCTATTTAATAATAATATTGACATTTTAATTGTAACTGAAACATGGCTGCATGTTGGTATCCCAGATAATGCAATACTTATTCCTGGACATAACTTAATTAGACGGGATAGAGCTGGGCGTGGTGGAGGAATTGTGGTTTATATAAGAAGTTATATATTCTTTGATTTGATTCAGACTGGCCCTGATATTGAACAACTTTTTTAATTATACATTTCAAAATTGCTCTTGGCGCGGCCTACAAGCCACCACTGCTGAATTATAAATTCTTTTTGGACTGTATTGAGAACACTATTACAACTATCTTGCCTAAATTTGACAGAATTTTGCTTTGTGGGGACTTTAACATAGACCGCTTGAAGGACGATAACTACCGAACTACTTACTTGCTTGATTTCTTTGACTCACTGAGTTTTAAGCAGTTGGTGGTCCAACCGACCAGAACTACGTTGTATACTGCTACTCTTCTGGATCTCTTGTTTGTTACTGATGATGATCTGATTGGTGATAAAAGTGTATTTAATTGCAGCTTATCTGATCATGATTTTGTTATCTTTACCATATGTGTCAACTGTGCTAGGCCTTCTCCAAATTTTCATTTGTACAGAAACCTTAGTTCAATTAATCTTCACGACTTTAACTCAGATTTGGTATCCCTTCCGTTGCATCGTTTACTTTTCATGCCTACTATCGATGATAAAATCAATTTCTTCGCTTCTAGTCCTTTATCGCTGTTCGATAAACATGCTCCATTTGTCTCTCGTAAGTTCACCAGGAAACGTGTTCCTTGGCTCACTGACAATTTGAGATTACTAATGTCATTGAGAGATAAGAGCAAACCCAAATTTCGTAGAACGAGGAATCCACATGATTGGTCTTCATACAAAACTTTAAGAAACTTGACCACAAAAACTTTTAAACTGCTAGAGCAAAAAGCATATTTCGATTTCATATCTCGTTCTAATAACTCAGGAGTCATCTGGAATGAGCTGCGTGCACTTGGAGTTTCTATAAGCCGTGCTAGTGATATTCCAATGCATTTAAATGATCCTGATAAAGTTAATGCTTACTTCATTCAATCATCTGCTCCAATACATACCGATGGTTCTGATTGGGTCGACTTTTACTACAGAAATTCTAGGCAACCTCCACATTTCTCTTTCAGGACTGTAGATGAACTGGTAATCTCTAAAATAATAACTGCTCTTAAGTCTTCTTCTTCGGGCTGTGACGGTCTTTCTGCTGTTATGATTCGGTACTGTTGTCCTACTATTACTCCTTATATAACGCACATAATTAACACCTGTTTGTTAGAAGGAGTATTCACTGAGTGTTGGAAGTGTGCCGTGGTTCGTCCGTTGCCTAAAGTCGGGAATCCCGTTCATTATTGTGATCTGAGACCTATAAGTATTCTACCCGTGCTTTCAAAAATATTGGAAAAAATTATTGCAATGCAATTGACTGAATATCTATCTTCTGCAAATATACTACCTTCCATTCAATCGGGTTTCCGTGCAGGGTACAGCTGTGAGACAGCACTGTTGAAAGTTACTGACGATCTTCTGGAGTCTCATTTTATTGGACTACAGTAAATATAAAGTTAATCATCGTATTCTCCTGTCTATTTTGCATAATATTGGTCTTAGCAATGTATCTTTATCACTTTTCGAAAATTATTTGTGTAGAAGAAATAAAGTAAAAAAGTCTAAAAGGTTCAAAACCTCTATTTAGCCAATAAAAGAAAACTGATTTTCTGAAACATTTGCAGTCAAATCAGGTTCATTCATAAACAGATAGGTCGCTAATATCCCATTGCGGATACTTTTATTAAAATTATGAAAAACATTTCTATTGGGCAGCAGGATTTATCGCTTATTCTTAATGGAATAAAGAAATAAATACATATTTCTTTAAACATAATCGTAACCTCTTTAAATTATTTATCAATATAAAAAAATCATATTTCACACTAAACTTCAATATAAGAAATATTTTAGAAATAAAAAAACAACCAAAACGGGTAAGTATTTCGCTTATTCAATCAACATTTCTTATTTCTTCGCTTTCCCACGCGTACATCAGGCAAAACACCGCGCCAGCGTAAACACCGGCTAATAAGGATAACGGATCCGTTACGTACGTGTATGTGTAAAGCTCCCTAAAGCTCAACTCAAAATCGGATAGCGTCGGTCGCGCTCGTATACACGTGTTTTTAGCCCTAGGCTAAGCCGATAGTCACTTTATCATGGCATTCTATAACTTGAGGTGCTGAACTGTTGATTGAGTGGCCGTCTCTTGTGTAAAAGTTTAGCGCACTGTCCGCCCGGTAAAGTTGTCGGCCGCATGCACGTTCGATGGAAGTTCGCGCGCTCCTTAGCCCGAATTTCGAGTGAAATTTCTTCCTGTTGACGGTGCGTTTATGTACGATGAAATAAAGGTGTGTGCGTGCTTTGTTTTTTTTTTTTTTCGTCCTCGCATCGCTTTTGGTTTTGTTCTTTTGTGTTTGTTTTATGTTTTTCATAATTAATTTTTATGGAAATTTTGACAGGTGAATATGACTGTACATAATTAATAAACTACTGTTAAAATGAACGCCTAAGTGAATACTAGTAGAAAGTTGTCCATAATTTTACTATTCCTTTTTTCATTACTTTTATTCTATTATAAAAACTGAAGCATATGACCGCTGTCTTTTTGTAGTCCAGCATTTCTGTTATAGTAGTACGATATATCAAAATTAATTTATATGGAATATAAAATTTAGAAACAATTTATTACAAGAGTTCTTAAAGATGTTTACTGAAAGCAATTGACAGATAACTTTCATTTTGTTTCAGTTAAATCTAATGTTGGTGAAGTCCTAAAATCTTAGTCTAATCTAATAAATTCATTTATATTCTCTCATATTAATATTTTTGAAGATTATAATTTCAATCTATGTGCAATAGTCATCCTAGAGCTAAAATTACTGAAAACAAGTTCTTAAACTTATTCCAGAATGCTACAAAACTTTTATTAATTCAATGGGACGAACATAGTAACAACGTACTATTATTTATTCGTACTTGTAGGTGGACCATCGAAAATAACGCCTTTGCCATTTTATAATGCTTATATTCAAAGACTTCAGTTTCTATATTTCTATCGTTACCGAGCAATTAGTCTCCGTTATCTTTTCTAGCATTATCAACATAACAAAATATTCAGAACAAAACTATAATAGTCGTTAAATCAACACTAAAATTCAAATTATGAATAATACAGCGATAAATACCTTAGAAATAAAAATCCCAAAGTCTCCTTAACGTCTTTTAGATGGGATTAGATCAAAACACCCACATCAAACAAAAATAGAAAGTAAATTGATAAAATTTTGATCAATCCTTGCTTATATCTTATAAACAGCACGATACCTAACAAATTATATCAGACTACAGAGAACAACTTTCAGGTTCTAAGTATTTTATTAAAATTCACCACCTATATGCCATATTTATCTCTTCTTATTTCTTTATTTCGAGAAACATGAGGTTAATCAAATTTTATTAATTATAGACATGATACGGCATCCACTGTATCCATTTTTATATATGTATTTGTTGATGGCCGCATCTTCCTCGATTTATACCTGCCTCTCCTTCAGGCATCTCGCTTCTGGAAATTTATAAATACATATGTGCTAACACTCTTAATCTTTGCATTTTTTAAATGTCACAGTTATTTTTCGATATCATTAACACCACTTCTCATAATGTCCACAATAAATTCCGCTGATATTTTGCAAATGCCTGTACAGGCAGCTGCTCTTAAAAGGCCTTGGTTCAATAAAGTAACGTCAAAAACCTTGATCACGTCGATGTGTAGATTGCATTGTAATCATGATTTGTGCATATCTTTATTCAAAATTTATTTTTAATAAATTAATATTTATGATTGTGGCGAAGTAGGTGCTTTAGATCATATAACTATGTGTTGCTGCTGACATAATGCTTCCAGAATTACTCTATTTAAAAGAATTTTTCAGAGAATTAAATGGCTTCAATTCCTGTACCCCAGTTGACTCTGATAATATATCATAGAAATATACAAATATTTTTGTATCTATAAGGACATCTATCTGTTTCTAATAGTAAAGAAAATTCAGGCATGAAATATTGTGTAAATGTGGGTTTCCGTCGTTTCAATATCTTTTGTAGATTACCTATGATCCGTGATCCAGTCTTCTGATGTCAATGGGCGAAAACCGATTATTTCCCGTTCGTACCCACGTTGTAAGAAGTGTGAAATATGATTCGATAGATATCTTTTATTCCTCCTTCATAATAGAGAACCACAGTTATGCTGTAAAGTTACACCCAAAAGAGAGAATACAACAATAACAAGAGTTATCTTTTTCTATACATATAATTTTGCAATTTCTCTATCAGCCCTTTATCTGAGACACCATTTGCATTTATTCCCGCATACATTCATCATAAAGTCTGTACCCCATTTTCTATTGTCTCATGAATCATTGAAAACTTATCAATAATAAGTTATCATTGAATATTAAAGTTCGAAGAAGTGACAACGTGAATTCGGTTTACACTACTTAATAATAACATGCCATCCACTCTTTTATCAAACCTTACATGTTCCAAGACCCATCCCCATGTAAATACGTTGAATGTATTCCTATTTTAGCTACTCAACAACCTAATCGGGAATCCTCCAATTTTACTTCCCTTCCATGGGTTTGAGTTCCTAAATTTTGGCCGTCTTTACATTCTAATAAGAGCCTTAGATAGGACAAACTTGCTTTTTCACCATCGTATTGTTTCTGATTGGTATAGTATACAATTGCATCCTCTTCATTTCTGTGTTCTTTCCCTGGCAATTTCTCTGTTCTTGTTCAGTCAATCACTTCATTTTCTTGTTTGTAAATTTTTCAATAGCTTTACCATCAAACAGTTTGATCAAACAATAATGATTTAAAAGTCCACGTGCTAAACAGCTACCGATTGTTCTGATATCGATATAATAATATAATGTAGCAATGTAAGCAATCAAGATAATCATTAAAACATAGATTTTCTTTTTCTAATAGTTCAATAGTACTTTCTTCAGATTTAATGTGGTTTTAGAATTTCATCTTTTGTAGTATTTTTTTGTATCCTTTTATTTATTATCATCTTTATCTACATACCTCTTCGTATTTTCTTTGGCTTTCCCAAATTATATTGTTTCTAATGCTATTTTGTCAAGTCTGATTCTTATGAAATAACGATACCCCGTCCCTTTGGTCTTCTTTTAACTTTCTCGGTCTGCGGTGTTGTTCACTTATAGCTTAGTTCCGTACGCTCTTTTATTTGATCCTGCGTCTCCTTATCTAATAGAAATAATGATATCATTTCCTTCTGAAAACAAGGTAAAATCCATTATACCATATGCCGAATTATGTATGAGATTTTGGGGAATTATCCAATTAATAACATTCGTTGAATTTCTTTTGTGAATCCCGTAGTTCCGTAAACTAAGAAAAGGACAGATAAAATGTAAACCTAGCTAGCAATTTACTTCAATGTTGTATTTATTTTCTATTCTAAAAATTTCAAATACACCACAACAAGGTCAAGCTTATTTAAGCACTTGACATATTGATATTTCTTTATGCATTTTTAAGGTTTACTATTAGATAATTGCCAATCGTGTGTTTACATATTCTTGTGCCACTAAATTACATTAGTAACTGCACAATCGATAAATATTATTGAATTGAAGGTACGTGTTTCGCTGGCAATGAGGCGAACATCTTCAACTGTGTCTTACGAAATAGTTAATAATTACGTATATATTTTACCAAAATGCTGATAGTTCATATATTCAGTTATACTACATTACAGTACACGCAACCACTTCGAAGTAAGTAGTCCTCTGCTTAAAGAATATTAAAATAGTATGAAATTATGTAGTATACCTAAGAACATTGAAAGATAATCTAATTTTTTCTTAGAAATTTTCAAATCCAATTATGCGCTAGTTTCAACTAAAATAAATCAAGTAGAATTGTGCATATACCTACGTCAAGTATTCCTGAAATTAGATCTATATTTCTTTTCATGTAATTGGAATAGCCACTGCAGTGTAATATAATATTAATCTATTGTCTGAGGTTAAATTAGCAAAAGAATTTAGTATAATTGAATTCATTGCAAATGTCAAATTTCGACTTTCTTATATCAATTACAAAATAGTGAACTGCGTTCTTTAGAACACACGTTTTCCAAAGCTTACCTGTGACACTTTCTTTCCTTTATATTTTTCTATTTTTTCCGCTAAAGATAATTGTCTCAAACGTACTTGGAAATATCAAAATTGAAATGGTGAGAGAAAACACGTTTTGTTTGCATTTACCTTCTTCGTCCCTAATTTAATGAATCGTTAAATAGAGACTTTCGTCCTTGAAAATGGTTTTGCAATTTTCAGTGATGGTCACTATACCGGAAATGTGCTTTGTTAATAAGATACATATACAATATCTTCTGTTCTGAAGGTTGAAATTAGCTTCTAGCTATGTTGCTGAGTTTTTGAGAACTTGGAAGAATTTACTTTCATTTGTGTTATCAGCCATAAAATCTAACGTAGCCGACTAAAACGGGTTCCAAAATCATAGAAAATTTTTGCAGTAACTTGAAAATATGTGAATTTTTTGGTTGTAAACAAAATCTATTAAAAAATTTACATTGCATCTATTTGACTACGGCGACAACGTCTTTTCAATTTTCCTTCATCCTTTGGTTCAATTAATAAACTCTAAAAAATGTAAATTTCAAATTTCGAATAAGAATAAATAATTTAGCACTGTAACTTCTATCATTCTGAATATGTACTAAACTTCAGATTCTTTTATGTACAAAGTACTGCTCTTGCAAAACCGCAGCATATAATTTACTATGGCGTATAACCTACATTGCAAAAATATATTCGTTTATACGCAATGCACGTTATTGACAATTTGCTAAATTTACTCTACTACATATACATTACATTGTCGTATTCTATTACCTGACTTAAGAGTAAAATGTTGCTGTGTATGTTTCAAGCAACTATTATATGTTTTTCCGAGCAAGTTTTACATTACCTACAACATTTAGATTCCCTACGTTTACCTAAAATATTATTATTAAGTCGATTTTTCCGAAAATTCCGTAATCGCTTCCATACGATATTGAATCGAATTACATATTAACAATTTCTGAAATAATGCCGACCATCAAATGTACCGTTAAATGCCATCCCGACCATATCATTTCTGCAAATTGATCATGATTTAAACTGTAAAAACGAACACGTAATTATATATAACGATCTCGTTCTTAGCTAGACAACAAAACTTTGAACAAGTATTAGCAACAACAAACAGGCGAGTCAGTTCGCGGTTTGACCGCAAATCGACGAATAATTTTGTTTTATTAATCTTGTTTATGGTTGCTAATCGTCTCTTTGATGTATTTCAGTCAGAAACTGTTCGAACTTCTTTATTATTAATGGATGAGATAAAATTGGCCAACAAAGTGCCAGAAAGATATTACATATACTAAATTAACAGCCGATTAGTTTATTTTATCTTTTTGGGATTAATAATACAAAATTTGAAGAAATTATCATATATTGTCTCCAAGAGAAATGATTTCTTCGGCAATTTCGTTCTAGTTAAATAAAATAACGGAAGAACGTTGAAATATTTAAAACCAAAATTTTACCGAAGAATTGAAATAAACGGATCGCAATTCAATCACTACCTATAAATTTGTTCCGAAGAAAGAATACAAACAATGTCCAATCTCGATTTCATCATCGTCTAACAATATAATTACCGAAGAAATGCCTAGATGAAGGTCTGTTATCCACTTGAATAACCGTATTTTTTTAAATAAAATAATGATGATGGTAACAATAATCAATACAGCACATGATTTGAAGTCAATTGTAATTACAATAGCTTTAGGCTGTTCAGTAATTGGAAATAAAGCGGTAACAAAATGTACTTACATACCTAAGGCAAATTAAATAAATACATAATTGCTTGTTAAAAACTTTTGTTAACTTTGTAAAATTCACGATTACAACCACAGCTGTAAACGCTATTTTAACCGATGCAGTAACCAAATATCAGATTCAAATAGTACCTACTACAATCAATAAAGGAAGGTGTTAGGAATAAGAACACAAATTTACTGATGTTTATTTTTATATTCATCTCAACGAGTCTATCAAATGTTAAAGTAAATTATTTTATTTTATTTACTTTCAGAATTAAAATAAATACAACTTCAATTTTAGATTTTTTAAACATGAACTTTTCAGTTAGTACATATTTAGTGTAATGCACATCGTTTGAACACGACAGATTTCATGTTTTTGTATAATTTGTATAATATAACGTACAATATACAAAAGCTATAATTTGAAGCCAATAATGAGAAAATTCAAACTTAGAACTAAATCATATATGTATGTATAATTCAGCCTTTTTTCTTTTTCTGGGTTTGTTAACTCTTACGCCATTCTCTACGCATTTCACATACGATTTCATCCTTTGGTTAATCGAATAAACTACCTGCTTATAAGCGTAACGACGATAAAAAAATCTTCTGTAAAACACAAGTGGAATAAGAACCAATTTATCAACGCAAACGACTTATTACTTTATTTAACCGTAACGAAAATTCTGGTCGCTCCATTTCCATCATTACGCATCCTGCTAATGAGGGCACATCAGTAGCGCACATATATTTTCGAACAAACTTAATTAATCAAGCAAATTTCCACCGAGCATAGTTAATGACGTATTTGGGAGCTACTCATCTTTCTGAAAAGGACTATAAAAATAATTATGTTTTTATTTCACATTGCATAATAGTAACAAATTATTTCTTTTTCAGGAACGCCTGACGGCGAGCGGTCACGGTACTTTGGCCCTGAGCGGAAGTTCTCCGGGATACGGTGCTGGCGGCTCCGGAGCACACCATCGTAGCTCCGGTAGCCTCCACCACAGTTCCGCCATGCAGCACCAATTGCCTCAACCCGACTTTCAACCGCCGTATTTTCCACCACCTTTCCACCATCCGCCCAGTCCGCCGCCCCAACAACATCTGGAGTACCTCAACGATCCGTACGGTGGCCTTTCCGGTTTACACCATTATGGTCAACTTGGTTTGCGACCGCGTGATAGTGACCCTAATCATGGACACGTGGTAAGCAAGTTTTCATATCATATTTATGTATTTACTTGTTTATTGCACTTATAGAATAGTTAACAAAGCAATAATAATAGTGATAATAATTGTACAAAACAACACCATATCTTTTCTTAACTTATGAAACAATACAGTCATGTAACACAGTTCGAAATGCGACCTAAAACAAAAGTACGAGAGATGTTTTGAATGTTCAAGGAATTTGGCTCTAGTTTAATTGCGTAAACCATATAGATCATTCTATTGATCAGACTTGATACCTTTCCACGGCCATCCCGTGCAATGTTATTTATTATACTTTAGCTATTTAACTAATACAGACGTACTTTTATACCGTTGATTTTGCTATTATAGAACATTTTCTATTTATTTAGAGAGGGCGTGAAACCTTCAAAAATTATACAATGTCTGCAAGGTGTATTTGAAGAATCTACAGAATCTAAAAGCATATTCTAACGATGGGTCAATCGTCTTAAAGTTGGCAGAACGTCACTAGAAGATGATCTTGGCAGTGGACGACCAAGTATCTTTCTAAATGATAAAACCATCGCTGCCGTGGATAACCCACTGAGAGATGATACATGAATAACTGTTCGTGAAATTGATGTTGGTGTAGGGATAGGTAGACGACAGGTTCATGACATTTTACGCGAACGTTTGGGCGAGAACAAAGTTTCAGCTTGCTAAGTACCAAGGCAGTTGAGACCGGAACAGAAACTCAACCTATTGAGTTTCTGGTCCGGTCTCAACAGTCTTGGTACCTATCCGATACATTCTGCCACATTTAACAGCTTTGAAGACGTTACAAATTCATTCGAAGGAATGGCACAATCGCTTAAAGCAGGTGCAGTTCCGTCGGTTGAAAAAGTAATGCTTACTGTTTTCTGGGATTGCCAGGGGATTATTTTTATGGATTATCTACCAGGAGGTGCTACAGTTAACGCAGAATACTATTCTAATCTTTTATCTGGCCGATTGCGACAAGTGCTTTGCAAGAAATGGCCAGAAAAGTTGCATAAGCATTCGTTATTGAAACAATAAAAGACTCCATACCGTACGAAGAACGAAAGATGTTATAAACGACTTACGCTGGGAATTGCTTCCACATCGACTCTATGCGCCAGATCTGACTCCTAGTGATTTTCATCTGTTTGCAACTTTGAAAAAGTCACTACGCCCTTGTTTTATTGGAGAACTTAGGTGATGTAAAACTTACTATAAATACGTCGATTACAGAGACTCCGAAAAAGTTCTTCGAGGACGGTTTAGAAAGACTGGTTTCACGTTGGGCATGTATTCAATTAATACAGATTATGTTGAAAACCCACATTGTAATTTTAATTTGAAGCATCTGTCACGCAGCCTATCTCAATAAAATTCAAACTAATCTGAGGTCTGACCCTAAAGCATTTTGGCAGTATATCAATACAAAAAAGAGTCAGTCACGCATTCCAGGGCAGTTGTTTCATGGTGATACAAAGTTCAGCGAACCACAAACTATAGTTGATGCATTTGCCGATGCATTTGCTAAAAATTTTATACCTAGCAACGAGATCCGTATTTCTGATACTTGCTCCCCTCACGATTCTTTTTGTATACAAACTATTACTCAGACAGAGGTTGTTAACAGCATCGTTAAACTTAAAAGTGGTTCTATTGCCGGTGAGGATCAAATTCCTTCATTCTTCCTAAGAGACTGTCGTATGGTTCTAGCTATCCCGCTATGCGCTATCTATAACTTATGTATAAAATCCGGTGTCTTTCCAATGGTTTGGAAGATTGCTAGAATTACGCCAGTTTTCAAAAAGGCAAACCAGAGATGATCACCAACTATCGACCAATTTCTGTACTGAGTAATTTCTCAAAGGTTTTTGAACAAATTTTATATGATTCCATTTACAGTAGTATCAAAATCAAATTGTCTTGGCACCAACATGGTTATATGAAGGGTAGGTCAACGGTTACTAATCTAGCTTGCGTAACACAAACGATTTGCGAGACTATTGATCAGCGCTCACAGTTGGATGTCATCTATACCGACTTCACGAGAGCCTTTGATTCTATTGATTTTTCCTTATTGATTCAGAAGTTGAGTGCTGTCGGCTTTTCCGCTTCATTGCTGCAATTAATGGCATCTTACCTTACTGGCAGAATCAACTATGTAACTTACAACGGCTTCTCCTCCAAGCAATATTTAACAACATCTAGCGTCCCGCAGGGCTCCAATTTAGGGCCGCTGCTGTTTTTGGTATTTATGGATGACCTCTTGCAAACATTGACGTGCCGTTATGTAGCGTTTGCAGATGATTTAAAAATATTTCATAAAATTGAATCCCTTCATGATGCCAGGCTTCTACAAGAGAATCTAGCAATTATTAGCGGTTGGTGTATCCACAATAAACTTCACCTTAATGTTGATAAATGCTGCGTCGTCAGGTATACCCGGAAAGTATCGAAGATTATCTATGACTACAGTCTCCATTGCCAACTCCTGTCCTCATCGGATATTGTAAGAGATCTTGGAGTATTGTTTGATGATAAACTTTGTTTTGGTCAACAAGTTACATCAGTGTGTAATAGTGCGTACAAACTTCTCGGTTTCATTCTTCGTAACACACGAACATTTACTGATTGCGCTGCTATTAAAACTCTTTATTATGGATTAGTTCGGAGTAAGTTAGAATATGCAGCGATCATATGGTATCCTCACTATACATCTCACCAACTTCGACTTGAGCGAGTGCAGCGACGTTTCTTAAAATTTTTAACATTCAAGGAGACTGGTGACTATCCGAGGAGGAACTACGATCATGCACAACTGCTTCTGTCACACGAATTGTCATCACTTCATATGCGCTATCAACGCACTAGTGCGGTGTTTCTTTACAGACTCATTAACAACAGGATTGACTGTCCTGAGTTGCTTTCTTGCGTACCTTTATGTGCCTGCCAAAAAGTCGCGAAATATATGTTCATTTTACTTGGATTCTATAAGAACAAACGTCATGTACCTAGCGCCCATAACACGTCTGTGTCGTTGTGGTGATATGTTATATAAAGACATTTTTTGTGGGGAGTTAGTTTAGTATTACGTATATATATATAAGATAGCACATATATGTATGTACCTATGTATAGTTATAAAAATACTTTAATATGAGGACGGGTGTATCTCTTCGTTCAATTGTTGCATATTGTTCTTTGCTTAGTGTATTTAGTTTGATTGTATGTGTCCGTTGTGGTTTTGTACTGTTGGGCACGAAATAAAATATTATTATTATTATTATTATTATTATTGAATTTACGACATAAAAAGATTATATCCAAATGCCTCGAACTTTGGAACCATCCCTCATACATCACCCCAACATGTACATTAGATTCCGGCTACAAACACGCTGCACTTAAGTTTCCATTAAAAGCAATCATGAAAGAAATAAAAGTTAGACTACACACTGTTGTAAACGCCGATTCAATTTACTGAACACCCACAGACGTATGTAAAGTACAACACGCGAACAATCTTAAGAGGTTCTTGAAGCGAATTTCAATTATCTTCACATCAGCAATCAACATTCACCTTTAACATCT
Organism: Chrysina gloriosa; assembly: GCA_038088585.1. Taxonomy (NCBI): domain Eukaryota; kingdom Metazoa; phylum Arthropoda; class Insecta; order Coleoptera; family Scarabaeidae; genus Chrysina; species Chrysina gloriosa. The sequence continues at coordinate 28,706,996 of CM076088.1, read as the reverse complement.
TCTGTGTAGGAAACAATAAACAGGATATTATATTGAATGTTTCTTTTACGAAGTTTCTCGACACCTTTACGCTTAAAGACAAAATAAATTTTCCATATATGTACCTAAGGACTGGTCTGGTCTTAACTTGAACGTATGTGTGTATGTAAAGTATAAATAGGCTCTTCTTACTAAGCATTATATTTTGTCCAAACAATGAATTCACTTAATAAATTTATGAATTGAAGTGAAAGCCAAATAAATAAAGGACAATGGTACAGAAATAAACTAATGGAAACAAAAGAGGGAACGATGGAACTGAAGGAATAGAAAGGAAAAACTGAACAAAAGCAAACTAATAGAAGAAGGTTTCAAAATATACGGGCGAATCAAGAAAATCAAAAATAAAAAATAGAGAATTAAATTACTAAACAAACCGATAAAATCACAAGACGTAGAATTAAAGAAGAAACTGAAAGAATAAAAATTACACAAAGAATTAAATCAAACCTAGAACTACAAAAAAATAAGATCAGAAAAACGCGACTAAAATAATCAACACAGGAATTGAAACTAAAAAGATATAATTGAGCACTGATAAAAATAGAAACAGGAGAGTTTAAATACATAGAAATTACATATCTAAAACATCATCAAATTGCCGCTCGCGTCCATTATTGAATATAGGCCTCCCAAAGATTTTGCTAAGCTTTCCTGTTTTGCGCAGTAGCAATTCAGTTTCAGGAAATACCCCCGGCGAGTAGGATACGATATTCGTCGGAATCCCGCAGTGATTATCGGGGCAGAATGATTTCGGGAGAGGGTGCAACGTCCTGAAGAAGAAAGCGCAGAATATCAGCTACCTTAGGAATAGCAACGAAAACTTTCATCAAAGGAAAATGTTATCAAAATGAAGATGGAGCTCGAGAACATCGAGTCAAAGCATGCGGCAAAGCCCTTCAAACTCTTAAATCAGAACATAAGTTTCACCACATCTGAAATGAGGACGAATTGGTTGGACGAGTAGGATTCTGCATAGACAGAAAATACTACGAGCTCTAACAAAAATCCAATCAACGTCCAAAAACAGTAACATATACTATCATATAACTGAATACTCGGTATGGCATAAGGATCGTTCAGACGTATGCACCATGAAAATAGAAAGGTTCTGCAAAGAAATAACTGAGGCCAGAAAACGATGTTCAGTTCACTACACCTTCCTGTATGGCGATTTCAAAGCAAATGGTGGAAATAAGGTCCAGTCAAAGTGGCACTAGGAAACTTTGGAACAGAAGCCCGAAACGATCGAGGCGAAACACTACTGAGCTTCTTAGTTGAAAACAACTTGTTTCAAATGAATAGTTTTTTCTGTAAAAAATAAACACGTCACGTGGAAAGGTCCAGACACCAAACACACAACAAAATCGATAATTTCACACCCGCAAAAAGACACATATTAGTCACAGCCAATACTAAATAGACTTACAGTAGGTAGCGACCATAGAATGGCAAGATCCACAATAGACGTAAATGTAAAACCTGAAAGACTGAACTGATTACAAAATAAACAAAAAGACAATCATGGACTAGCCCAGCAAATACAACAAGTGTTGATGGATATGCAGCACATACACGCATAGTTAGGCAAGAAGATGCTACTACTACTCACTATTTATAACAGTTTTCGAATATGTTTATAAAAAAAAAAAACTAGAATGAGGAAGCAAAGGAATTAGAGTCGATGGCGCACAGCTGCATCACCTCCAGTTTGCAGATAACATGGTATTAAAAGCAGATAATCTAAAGACACTCATGTAGAATTAACCAATATATTACAAAGAATTGGATTACAGATTAAATTCAACAAAACAAACATTATGACCAAATTAGCATAGTAGCCCAGAAGAAGAGGAAACGATGAATGCTGGGACTAAAGTTAGAAATAAGGAACTAAGTGGGGGAACAGAAGTGTAGATCATCCTTTAAAAAATTACTAGCTCAAAATGGAGATACGCGGGGCACGGACGATAGACTAAGGAAATCCTGAAATGTGCGACAATGGACTGACAAAAAAGGTATAAGAGGACCTCCAATAAAACTGACATACCGATATCTAATATATGTATAATGGATTAAAAAACTAGAAGCTTAAAAACTAGCGAGAGGAAAACAACAGGAATACATATCAAAAAAGAAAGAAACTATAAAGGTTGCAAACAAACGCGAACAAAAAAAAGTAATAGAAGAAAAATAATCGAAACAATTTATAAAACAGCAATAGCAACAAAAAAGGAAATTAGTAAAACTAACTTCTTCTTTACGTAAATCCCTTCTGCCTTATAGGAATGTCGGACAGTGGTTACTCTCACTGCTAGAAAAATAAAAACAGCAGAATTGCATAAAATGGACACTTTCAGCGAAAAAAACGCCTTAGAGAAAGCAATGGAACCTGGAAACAGAAAAGAAAAAAGAGAAGCAAATTATCAAAAAGAAAATGAAAACAAAAATTGCATATTCACGCAATATTTCGAATAATAGAACAGAACTAAAAAATAACAAGAAATAAAAGAGAATTAATAAGCATAAAGGTGTACAATAAAGACCAAAGAGCCAAGACTAAAGAAAGGAAACTAGAAAAATATAATTCAGAAAACCTAAAATCAAACTGAAAAAGATAAAGTAAACACAAAAGAATAAGAACAAAATAATGAAAACAGAGAATAAAACTACAAAAACAAAATAGGTGAATTAATTAACAAAAATAATAAAATGAAACAAACAAAGGGAAATAAAAATAATGCTTTCAGTAGAAAATCAAAAGAATAAAACGAGATAAAAGAAAATCAGTAAGAACTATAATTAAAGAATTAACTTGAAAAGTAAAGAAGAGGAAATCAGAGCAAAGAATAAAAAATTTTCAAAACAAAATAGAAACAAAGAATCTAATTATATAAACTGTTTTTCATTAATAAGCGAAACCAGAAGCATAAATTAAAACTGAAGAAAAAGTGAACATAAGAATGTGCATGGACAAATACTGAAAAAATCAAACCAAAAGAGAAAATTCAAGTAATAAAATAGCACAAACAAATAATAAAACTAAAAATAGAAAAAATAAATATGAAGGCAAACAAAAATAAAATCGGAATAAAAGGGAATACATCAAATCGATTAACCACAACTAACAACAAGATAACAGATCAAATTGGGATCGTTTGTAGTTTAGAAGTGAAATAAATGCCTTCAGTCTTACCACATCGATTTTGTAGAGGCTCCAGATACACATTTCAACCACTAGTCTTCCTCAGTAAAGACAATTCGTTACGAATTGACGATTAACAGTGTCTATTGTGAGATTCTGAAGAGAGCACGTTTAGAGGATCATTAATTAATTTTCGCCTACTTTCCTTTGTGTTCCCCATTGACTATGATGATTTGGTGATCGATATTGCATACTTGAAATTACCAAATAAATGATGTGGTAAGAGTTAGTGCAATCAGGTTACTAAAAGAAATTGCTGATTTACATGTTACAATATTTTCGAATCTCAGTCTTAGAAAAATGATTCTCTTCCGATTCTCTTACATTAAAGTAGAATCTACAAAATAATTACAAATAAATGTAATAGTAACACATTAACTTAGAAATATACAAATACTTGTACACTTGTTGTATGTATTCACTTGTATCAATTATGTCTTTTTATATGGAGAAGGAAGTTTTGAGGATGAATTTGTAGTAGGCTAGCTTCCAGTCATTTCCTGTTCAAAAGAATGCCATGTATGTACCTTTTAGTGTTGCACAACACCAGCAAATATTTTCTAATTTGGACTATTCATTTACTTAATACGGCGCATATAAAGAGTAAGAACCATATTCCTCTATCCTCAGTACTTCTAAAATACAATGTTCTCATTAAATTAGTTGCATACATGTAGATTGCACGAATATTCGACATGGGTTGACACATATCAGAAATAATTCTGGTAACAAGAGCGAACCTATCGCTTTCGCAACATAAGCAAACTTGCTGTCCGATCTTATACAATGTCATAACTGCATCCTTACGATAAGATTAAAAGACGCGCTCCTGACATATTTCTGACGTCTTGGCATAGTTGTTGCAGCGAGGGGAATACTTGCTCGAGAATGTAAGCAATCCGGATCCCTCGATAGCTGCGGCGTTCGCGTTTTGAACCTACCCCAGCGAAATTTTTACTTCCGAATAAATAATATTCCGGCATAGTTCGGACCCATAACATGCTATCGTATATCGTCGCTAAAGGGGGTTAAACATGTGCATAGTATATGTATATATACGAAATGAGCAAATCGACCGTAACGGAATTTCACAGAAGGAAGGCTTTAAGTTCGAACAAGGAACGTAGTGTGTATTTTGGTCATTTACACAAAAAGAAATAATTCCATTAAACAAATTTTCCTTCTAGAAACGAAATACGTGATCAATTTCTTTTAATGCAATTCTTCTATTGTTTCTTAATATTTGATGGAAGTCGCATGTAATGTGTATGTACGTATCTCTGCAATCTCAATACTCAAAATTATGTTTATCTGAAAAGAAGATTTTAAAAATCTTTTCTTCGTAACATAATCTTATCTCTTATCTTATCTCTTATTATTGGTCGTAACTTTTTCGTAGGAAAGCTTAATTTCTTTGTATTTCAAGCAACCAAATATAAAATAAAATGAAGAGACTTTTACTGAAATATTCTCAAAAAAACAAAAACTTACAATACAATACAAATGCAAAAAGACGCTGATGCCTTAAAATGATGATGTAGAAAACAGATCTTGCAAAGAACTCGGTTTGCCTTCTACTCTATTTTGTTGTCTGGATTAAACCACAATCAAATTATACTTCCTTCAACTGTGAATAGTATACAGAAACCAATTCAATAATCCTTCTGCAAGAGTAAACTTTGTCTCCACAGCAGGCAAGTACATATTCACCTTGTCTAGATCACTGGATAGTTGATACAGTACGTCTGATATTTAAGCCTTAATCTTCACCACATTTAGCATATATAGGAACCAAAAAATAAACTTAAATTATAACAGTTACAGCGCAATCAATCAATCGATTAAAAGCAACACAAACGGCTATAGAACAAGTTATGGTAAGAGTTGCGCTGACGGACACATACCAAATTAAGCAAAAGTAAAAGAAAATAGAACACGTCATTGAAAAGCATGGGCAAATCGAATGATTAAATATAAAATACTGGTGGACCAAAGGTATCGTACAATGGACATCGAGCGTAGCTTAGCAACATCAAAGCTAAAGTTATAGGGGCATGATATAAACAAACCGAAATCAGATAAATTTTGAAGAGAATTATCCGAGAGTTATGCAAACGCACTGAAGGAAACAAAGAAGTCTTAAGGATGTCAGCGTAAATGAGAATAACGAAGACATAACACAGACACAAAACTGAAACGGAAACGGATATGTAAAACCAGATAAGAGATTTTCTCATTCAATAGGATACCAACAACCCATTTTAAACCTACATTGTCATTACACACCGTATTTTAGTAGCAATGCCTTGATATTCTGACTTTGAACTAAAAGTCGTAAAAACGTAAAAGCAATAAAAAATGTAAACTGCCACAAATGACTGAAGCCAACAAAATCTCCCAATTATGTATTAAGCTGATGTTCCTTCTCTTACTACAACATTACAGAATGTCAACAACAAAAATAACAAATTTGTGAAAGTGCTACAAAAATATCCTAACTTTCTGATTATATTTTTCTTCTTTTAGTACCGTTTCCATTTGTAAAAGATTGTAATCACATTGACGACGTAGTCTCTGTCTTCTGCAACGCTAATGAGTGAATCCATACCTATCCACTTGTGTTTAACCACGAAAACTGTCATAAGATCACACGCCTCTTGTCTTAGATTTAGACAGAAGATTATTTATGCAAACTCGTCTTTTCTGTGTCTCATTATATGGTCTAAATAGCTGGCATCCAGTTTTTCTAATTTCTCTTCCTACCCTCCTCAGAACCACCTCGTTTGTTATGAGGTATCCAGAGTATTTTCAACATCATCATCTGCATAGCCACAGATTAGAGGCCTCTAGTTTATTAATGAGTTTCGTATTACAAATAGGTAGCAACATAGAAATCAACAACAAAGACTAATGATGACATTGCTGTTATTAAATACATTTAAATTTGAAGAATACATTCCGAGCTATCTCTATTCCTGCATCAACTTCTTGTTCATAATTCGTTTCATCGTTAACCCAGCATTCCATATATTTATATTGCCGTCCACTGTTTTCTCTTCCTGTAATAAATCAAAGCTCAGAGTTAGTCCATAAAGAAAACAGTCTTCAATGTTAGATTAAACTTATGTACCTCCATACGTTTCTGGACATCAACTTTGCAAATTTAATGGTTGTAAATGAGACAGAATATTAATTAATAATCAACCAGTTATTAATTTTCATTTGCATTGTCACTAACATGGAACCTACAAGCTATGCTTAATGCTTATTAAGCTGTATTGCCTACCGAAAATAAGCATCGAATTACGCTGAAATTCCAAAAATCATAATGAAAAACTTCTTTAAAATACCATCCGCCATCAGCTGCTTCCAAAAGAGTCGATAAACGTTCAAAATATCTAAAGTATTATCACATTTCAATTGCAGAATCCTTCATCATTAAAACTTATATCAAATACCAAATACACACAAAAGATAAATATTTTATTTGTGAAAGAAAAGTCGACTCCATTATTTGGACACACAAACCTTAAATGAAACATTACAACGGAATCGGAATTTATAGCAACGAAAATAATGATACATTCCTGGATATATATATGTACATAACATATATTCCAATACGAATGGACTCCTAATGATGTGCTCAATAGAGAGTTGCACACTGTTAGCAAATTGGATTAGTAACTTATATTTCATTTCATATTTGATTGGAAACTAGAACTTTCTTAATTTCCATTTAAGTTCCATTAAAGACTTTAGATCAACTTAAATTCATTGATATTTGTTAATATCTATTAATGCATAGAAGCTACTTTTCCAAAAATGAATCCACATTGCGTCGTGACATGTATTAAGTTTCCCAGAAAGAAATAATTCTAACTTTTAATCATCACGCACATGTACTTATGCAAAACCATTAACTCGAATAATTTCATTATTTTCAGGGTCAATTAAGTCATGGTGCCAGTTTTCCATATAGCAGTGGGACGGGTGGTAGACCAGATTACGGGGTAACGGCGCCACAAAGGTCCCACGATGACCCGCTTTCCTTACATCAAGCTCTTGGACAAGCGGTTGAAGAGGCTCAAGGTGGCATTGATGATAATGCCGGATTTATCGCGGACCTGCCTTTATTGAAAAGTAAGTATCTATTAGAAACTGCACCACTTTATACCATATTTTTTAATTTTTTGTGACTCATGCAAAATATAATGTTGAAAGACATAAAATGTAAGCTCCCTGTTTTTAAAGCCTAGTTATGCATCCCTCTTATTAACTTGAAAGCGTCGTAATAAATTTTATTTCAGAACAACTGCACTAAAACCGAACCGAAATATGTTTTCACAATCTCTAAATAAATTGCTCCAAGGTCAATGGGAGAAATGTTTTGAAAGAGATACAAGGCAAAGCAAATTTCAGTTTTCAAAATATTTTAATCAATATCCATGTGCCTTCAGAATATACCAAATAAAAAATGAAAATTCTTTTAGATTCCAAATTCACATCGATATGATGAACACATAATGAATGAGAAAGCATCTGATATTAATCTTTTATAGAGAAAGTAAATATTTATCAATGTCTTCTTCGTTTTCATGACCTTCTACCCTCTTACAAAGTTGATTGATTATTGAATTATTCATTAATTTCATAAATAGGTATGTTTTTTTGTTGTTAGAATCTTGACAATTTTGAATATTTGAACTGACTTTGTCATATTAACCCTTAACTGGGCGCGCCAATGCTTCGAACATAACTGGACCAACCCCTTTTAGACTGTATTTGTATTGTTGAATACTAATTTCACATTAAAGTTTAAGAGAAACAAATGAACTTAGAATGGTCGATGTGTATTAATATTATGAAGAATCAATCATTAGAAGGGTAAAAATCCCATTTTTATCAATTCAGAACATAACACTTGTAACTATGACAATTTCAATAATTAAATTATGTGCTCCACTTAAGAAATCTGGTGCAAACATCAATTTCTGCCAGACTATTAACGTAGACTGAAAATGCTTGCGATATATGTGACATTACAGCCAATTTGTGAGGAAACAAGAACAAAAAAAAATTGTAACATTTAGAACAGACGGAGGCACTTCTTTTTCTTCAAAACACTCGATACATTCAACGTCTCTTGATTGGATTACATTTAACTGTCAGCACTACCGTACTACCACATTTTTTTAACTTTTGCAATATAGCCAATGTTTACAACCGCATCTCAGAATTAATGACAACGAACGGACACGCCAGTATAGTATGATTTCCTGCCAAATACAGCAGTTAATGCCGATAGTAGTTAGCTAATCTAACACTGGCTGGCGGAATTTTGGTCATAGATAAACGTCATGCTCAAAAGTTAGGCAATCTTATAAATGTCGTTAATTAATTCGAAAACGATTGGCCACAACTTTCATAAGGATTATGTAAAATAATAGAAAAAAACATTGCATGCATTTGAGATGTTCGTATGCTTTTGATTAAACAAAAAGGAAGAATCCGAAGAAACCATCCTGTAAACCTCTGAGGTGTGATTCACTAGTATTTTTCCAGAATATGCTTTCTTCCAAACACACGAGATAAATCGACAGAATGAAGACATAATTCTGTATAAACCCAGCTTACAGAATACAATAAATTGCAAAGCATAGGAAGTAGTTTATATCAACTGGTAACTTCGGTAGCTACCTCAATGTTATCTTCAACAGCAATCAAAGGAAAATAGCTGCACACAGGCGATAAAAAGTTAATCGTCCACAACGATGTCGAATTAAAAAGAAAAACGGGAAAGTTTATTATTTATACTAAATTTAAATATAATTATCCTGACCACATCAATTTAGACATATCGAATTATATATTACAATACTCTAAATGCGCACACTTCAGTTGCTCATAATGAACACTGTTCATATTTTATTCATAATATAGGAAATATAAATGAAGGAAATGCTTTAGCTAAAGGCATTATTCCACATCGGTAAACTCCTCATCACACAATTATTTAATTAATTAAATTCAATGACATATGCTTCGCTAGCAAAGAGAAAAGCATCTTCAAATTCAGTTTACCGATGTGATATAAATACACCACAGTCCTTGCAATCACTATCAATTTGGCCAAAGATCTGAATTATTCCGCTATAGCAACCTCTAATCATCATTCACCTGAAGAAACTGTTTTGTTTTGAGGATGATGACCTCTTAGTTGTTGCAAAACGTATTTGGAAATACTTATCTACATATATCATTTTGTTCAAGAACAGTTTTGAGCATTGAACGGTTCTGTGAAATAAAGTACCATAAACCACCCCTTCAAAATCGAAACTCATGTTCTTAAGCTGCACTGTAACAAAATTCTAACAACCAAGACAGTTATTTCGAACATTACTTTTAAACGGCTAAGTAAGCTGAACATAATTGATAAAATATAAAAAATTGCAATAATATTGCTGAATATGGTGGTTTCAACACTTCTTCGTTACATTCTCAATTTCTATATTTTCCCTTATTTCATTCAGTACACAATTCCTTGAATGAGCTTAAAAGAAAGCTGTGAAACGTCACTTTCAACAGTTTCCTTAATTTTCTCGGTGGATGCTATCACGATGTTTTTCGGAAATTATCAAAATATTGAGATAAAACAGATTTCATTTTTGACATCTTTAAAACCACAATTACGCTTTCTCTATCTTCAACTAATTGTAAGATGTAGTAACATTCAGAGTTTCTTCCTCCGCTCCTTATTCTTACTATTTTAGCCATTTATAAGTATCTATTTAGTCCCATTTTTGCAACTAACTCCCTAACGTCATCCTTCTTTGTAAAAGGTGTATTTATAATAAACGAAATAGTAAAAGTAGACAGAATTTACATTACAAATCTGTACACAAAGGTTCGTTCAATCTCATTCTTCATCAAAACATTACTCTTACATTCAATTATTATATCGCAACATGTATCTAAATGTAATTCCATACAACGTTTGGATGGCTATAGACGACAGATGCAGACACGCCTTGATACAAGACAAAAAATGGATATGCCAATGTAACAATACTTAATCACCCCAATAGGTATTTATATTTTTATTCCATTGTAATCACTTTAATCGGTCTATGATTCATTTTTTATGTACAGCTTATGCCACCACATACCCTATTTTTACAAGCCCGTGCCAGTTGAGCAGATTTTGCAACATCGTCACCACCTTTATTACCATAAAAATTCTTAACCCAATTTCATTTAAGCAACCGACGGATAAAAATCACAGAAAGCTTATTTGGTGGAGTAATACAAACACCCTAGATTCGCTGACTAAGCCGAATTCTTTCGTTGCTAATTAATTTCGTCATTTGCCAAGCTTACATGTAGTATATCCACGTGCCATTTTCCTGTTTTGGTCGTGATTTTCTCTTTGTGGTACCGCCAACTGTCGTTCACCGTTAATGCGTCGTCAATCTTTGACCGCCAACAAATTCGGTAATTTGTTTTACTCGTTAGCGAGTCGTGTGAGATAATTATTAAAAATTCCACTCCCTTCGTGTTCTTCCTCTTCTTTTCATCGCTGGCGACTTAGCGCTTTCGAGTTTTTGACGATAGTACTACTATTACCCGGTACACTAAAAGCAAATGCAAAAGCTGTTATTAAGAACGTTCCAGTTTATGTAGTTCGACGGCCTTATTAGCCAATCAAACAAGCTATAGGTTGGCAAACTACTTAAGAATGCGTGTACATGTTATGACAAGGCGAATTTTCGAGTATGATTGCGCACACTTATTAAATTTGCCTTCCTTGGTTTGATAGTTAGTCAACTGTTTCCTCGTTTAAAATATATACATACACACATTGACCGATAGTTCTATAAATTACTAAAATTGAGACCACATTTTTTTCCTTGTAATTTAATTAACGGATTTATAATCAGTGCGAAGCCAACGTTTGGAAGCTTCTCATGTACGAAATTAATTTTTAAACGACGTGTCCGAATAGTCTTCTTTGAAATGGAAATTAATGATTATTTATTACGCAGCTATAAAACCAGTCTGCATAAATTAATACCTTTTCTCCGCCCCAAAGTAGAAACCAACACACGTTGAATTCTCAAATTAACTGATGCTTAAAGAAATTATGTACATATATATGTATAGCAATTTGTTGCCTTATACATAACTTTTAATTAATTTGGGCACATATTACGTAGCACCAGGAATAAATAAGAACACAGGGTTTAAATCAAATGGCGAATACATCAATTTAATACAAGAACAATATAAATTTCGCTATGTTGTCATTTTCACTATAAAAATAGGAAAAAACAAGCCGTTGCTCAATTTGCGTCAATAGTACTACAACTATCTGAAATGGCTGTACTACAATAAATTAACATTGTGCTATACAAATACAGATGGCTCCATACTATATATTGAAACTGATAACGTGCAGTACAGTCGTTCGTAGTACCATTCGCGCAAAATTGAGCAACTCTACTTATAAATTATATGTGACATACCTGACATTGAAATTGCACCACCTAGAAAGCCATTAGCATTATGTAATTACATTTGGTAGAAACCTTTAACTATTGAAAAGTAATAAATTATTAAAATTTGAAACAGCAATATGAATATAGAAAATAGTTTTTTACCCCAGCTAATTGCATATTCAGCAACGTTATCGAATCTAAAAATGTATCGATGTCAGCTTGGTCTATTGCATCCCAACAAATCGGTTTTTATGTCCCAGAGCGGTGGGTTTGATAAATTGATAAATCCTTTTTTGATAAATGTTCAATGGGGAAAGGATCCGGAAACTAAGTGGCTAAGGCAAAGGACTCACGTGACTGTCTTCAAAACAGTTCAATGGATGAACACTATCTTCTTGAAATGGAAAGTTCTCCAGAGTTTGAAGAAACGGAAGAACATGAGGCTGCACTAGTTCTTGAATGTATCGCTGAGTGGACAGATTACCGCGAACGAAAACCAAATGACGCCATAAGAAATAGAGCCCCATACTATAGCTCTCACAGTACGATGCACATGTCTTTCAACTGAAAAATGTTGTGTCTTTTGTTCATGTTTTACTAAAGTCTCGCTCTGCACCAAACTAAATTAGGTGTTACCGGTGTAAAAATCGAGAAAAGATCATTCTCCACTCATTGCCAAAAATGGTTTATTTAAGCAAAATGCTTTTTCGATTTAATCTACGCCTTCAATTACAATCAAATTACTACCTGCAAAGAATTCTATTAAATGTTAGGCTTTTCGGAAAAGCTTCGAATAAGTAGGGGAAAGGTGTGCAAAATAACACACTGGGTAAAACAATATAAGTGTTTCCAGTGAAGTGTTTCCTGACGCACTATTCACTAGCCATTAATGTACTGCGTCGTATGCTATGTGTTGTGGCCAATATATATCAAATTTGTTTTCAGAATGGTTAGGAAATATTTTCCATGTGTTTCAAGATCAGGCAATAATTATGTGTCCATAAATTATACCGCTGTGATTTTTATATTACTTAAAGCACTAATTGTAAGACTTCTTCTTTCATCCCATATACGTTAAACTACAATATTCCTTTGGTACTTAGAAAAAAACACGGTTTTCTTAAATTTGATTTCAATAGTTTAAAATGACATATCTACTAAAAAGGCAAAAATTGGAAAAAGGGAAGTAAAAAGAAGTTACAGAAAGGCACAGATATGGATGCAGAAGATATTACAATACATATATTGTATAGAATTGTATAGAAAATCGAAACCCAATGAATTATTGTTCAGTGCCAACAATGCTTTAACTGGGCCCACATAGACTATCCGGCGCTCGACAAAATAACTAAGAATTTTGTTTCTGAAGTTTGTACTCTTTAAAATGATATTTTATTGAATATGCGTCATTTTACCGTCATAGGTGTGGGGAAAGAAAGCATTTCCGAAAGAACGCTTCGATTTGCCATCAAGGACTTTCCTCTTGAAATTCAAAAGTGAAAAATCAATAAAACGGCAATAACTTTGTTACTTAAATTTTGCGTAATGTGCACCATGCATGAAGGAGTGTATATATTTTTTTTTTTTGAAGTAAATCTATATCTGGATTAACTTTTTGAAATGACATGCGCAGAAGAAATACAAATAAAAAAGGAATTTTTTGCGCTTCCTTTACTTTGCTATGCCTCCACCTTTTTTAATTCAATCTGATCTTTATATATGTATCTACTAATCCGTATTTTAAGAAGCTACTACAAATAAGTTTTCTATTATGTGCATGCCACTTCTTTTAATCCAAGACGGTCTAAAATTATTTATACAAACCAATCATCTTATAAGAACGCTTGCTTTAATAATTATATTTTCTTCTATTGTTGTTACAGGCATGAAAAGCGGTAAAGACCATGGGGGTAGCGCCGTAGTGTCCCCAAGTGATGTATTTTGCTCTGTGCCAGGACGTTTATCGTTACTTTCCTCTACTTCAAAGTACAAAGTGACAGTAGGTGAAGTTCAAAGGCGTTTGTCTCCACCGGAATGTCTAAACGCATCTTTGCTGGGCGGAGTGCTTCGACGAGCAAAGAGCAAAAACGGCGGAAGAATCCTCAGGGAAAAATTGGAAAAGATCGGTTTGAATCTGCCGGCGGGTCGAAGAAAGGCAGCGAACGTCACCCTTCTCACCTCGTTAGTAGAAGGAGAAGCCATACATTTAGCCAGGGATTTCGGTTACGTTTGCGAGACCGAATTTCCAGCCAGACAGGTAGCCGAATACTTATTGAGGCAGCATGGTGAGTCAATGCGCCGCAAAGAACTCCTCCAAGCTACGAAACAAATAACGAAAGAACTTATGGATCTCCTAAATCAGGATAGGTCGCCTTTGTGTAACACCAGACCCCAAATCCTTCTCGATCCTTCCATTCAAAGACATCTAACACACTTTTCACTTATTAGTCACGGTTTCGGCAGTCCGGCAATAGTCGCTGCACTAACAGCCATACAGAACTTTCTTAGTGAATCACTAAAGTGTTTGGACAAAATCTATCCGAATCAAAACGTGCAAGGACAGCAAATGTTGGTGACCTCATCACTAGATAAAGGGAAGCTGGAAGACAAAAAGTGACGATATTTGCTCGAAAACTATTCAGTATTCGGTGACATATTCTGTATTGTGATCTGATATATCTGAAAGAAGATGACTATTATTATGATAATGATAACAATTAAGTATTATGCGTGAAGTAAGAGAGTTGACGTTTCAAACGTTAATTTATTTGTGACGCGTTGATCGTTTTTTTTATTTCTGTGGTTTCTTCTTTTAAAGACTTTGTTACGAGGTACCGTTTCAAATGTTTCTATTGTTTTTATGTTTCATTCTTCGTTTGTTCTTTGCTCATTAATTGTAATTATCTCCGGCGAGTATGAATGAAGCGGAGATATTCCCAAGCAGTGCCAACGATGTATTTTTGTCTTTTTTATTTTATTTTTGGGTATTAAATAATAAACGAAAACAATCTTATTTAATTGTTTTTAATAAATATTTTATTACAACGATGTGTTTTGTTTGCTTTCTTCGCCCAACATTGTTATTAGTGTAAAACATTCTGAGTAATAATCTCTGTAATCAGCTCGTGATCCTTAATTGAAAATTTTTATATCAAATAGCTTGCCAAACACTTTGCAAGAGCATCATGGTTGTTACTCTACGTGTACCTGACTTTTGTATTCCGACATAATAAAACATTGTGCATTTACATTTCTAATGTAATAACGGAATATCTTAAGATATGTTTAAAATTAAGAGGCATTAGTCAAACTTTGCCGTTTGTTAAATTTCTTATATCACTAAAAGAGTTATTTTCTGACATTAATATTTTTAAAGCAATCGATGCGTTGTAAATAGACGTTGACGACTAATTTTTTTCTATTTTAAATACATACTTGTGTGTAAATACTTACTCAATAATTGGTGATGTTTGTTTACGAAATCCGATATAGAAGTGACTATTTATGTTTCTTTTCTTGTAAAAATCTAATTCTTCAAAGAATCGACTATTAGAAGTGAATTCTTTACAGCTGGTGTAAATAAATAGAGAATAGAAAGCCATCGTCTGGAGGTGTCGGCACTTGAATTAAGCAAATATAATAAAGCAGAAAACATTACAATGTGTTCAAAAAGAGTTAACTTATGTACGTAATATATATATATATATATATAAGGCCTGTAGTGCTATATATTAGCACTACAGGTCTTAAAGGCCAAGGGCTTGTTCGGAGCCACTGAGCCGTATACATACGTATACCGTACCGCTCGTGATACCTTTATCCAAAAATATGAAAGTTTTCAACATACAATTTCTACTAAATGCATTCTCTACTAATTATTTCAATTCATTAATGACATTTGTTGTCAACACTTTCCAAAATATAATGTCAAATTGCTTTTCGAATTATTTAATCGTAAGACATTCAATTTATGGTATGCAACTTGTTAATTACAACCAAAATGGTATGAGTCAGTGGTTTAGATTATGTGGGTAAGTATATTTTGAAAGATATTTTATTAGTCATGTATTGAGTGATAAAATGTATCAGAAATGATATTTTATAATTAAACAAATTTCGATGGGTGTTCGGTACTTATTTACAAGATCGGTTAAAGTTAATGTTTTTTTGGTCGGTTAGAAAACTATTTCGAAAGCGGTGTATTTTAGCTCTAAAAGATGTATGTATAACGATAAAATACTAATTGTTTACAATTTCATGAGCTCATGCAGGTGTAATCTTTTTCAATAATAAGTGAAGAACCAGCAGGTTTGCAGGCCTGAAATTTTGAATACCACATATTCGATACGGTAGTTACGACTTGTCAAACAGTATTTTTGTAAATTCCTTTGGTATCGTTGCATCTTGAAGTCCAAAAATGACGGTAACCCCTTGATCATTTTTCTATTCCTTAATTAAGGTTAAATTCAACAACAAACAAGGAATTTACAAAAAGCTCGCCGACGTAGCTATCGTAACGAATACACGGTATTCAAAGTTTCGAGTCCGTAAACTGGTTCTGGTACTGGTTCTTCACTTATGATTGAAAAATTTTAAACTGTAGAAGTTCTTAACATTATAAAAAACTAGTATGTTTCACTAGTTTCTTAAAGGTCAGATATACAATTTTCAAATTAGTTTTGGAACTAATAAAAAAGATTTAAGTTTAACCTATCTTGACAAAAAGTACCGAACATCCTTAAATGCTGCTTGTATAAACGCCATTATTGCTTATTTTTATATAAGGTATACCAGTAATTTTTAAAAAATGGCAATTAATTGATGGAATTGTAGGTGCGTGACGAAACACTTCCTTCAGCAAACTATAAAAAATGTTTCGTATAACTGTTTATTAAATTCCGACAATCGTTTAAAAGTTTCGTTCTCAATGTACTATTAGTAATGGTACATCTTTATCCTCAATCTGGAGGTGTCAGACGCTTAAGTGGCACAATATGCAGTACTCTCTTAGAAGGTGTTGCGGAGTCTCAACTTCCTCTTTGAAAAATCTGCAAAATCTTCATTATAACACCATACCCGCAGACCATACCTATTCTGTTAGTCTACAATACTCGGATCAGATACCTATTAGGATTCTTAGTTGACTTGTATTGATACCGATAAAGTGATATATATGTATGTATGTTGTAGTGATATTCTAATAATTATTTTAAGAAAAGATCCTATTAAACTGTGCGTTGTTCCTTAGGAGTTTCTTCTTTATATCGGCTACTTTTTAGAGATATAAAACTTCAAAATTAAATAACAAAAATCGTGGTAATGGTCATGGTACTGGCTTTATTAAAAAAATAATTTGATGCCATCAGTGTTTAAATATGATGTCGGCTGGCTGGAATAAAGCTTTATTTAGAAGCCCAATTTTCCACAACTTTTTCGAGCAACTAGGACAGTATATCGACGATACACGTCGAATTTTGGCTTAGGAGTTATAATCGTCGCTGGTTTATCGCCATAGACTAGCGACTTATCCCCCAGAAAATAATCTAAAGGTGTTAAATCACACGATTTTGGAGGCCAATTCACAGGTCTATTACGCGAAATTTTGAGCTCATCGAACCACAGGTCTTCCACATTAATGCCATTCAATTGGGGAACGAGAAAGTCAGTAATCATGGATCTATACCGATCTCAACGGGCTGTAACTTTCTAGCCGACATCATTTTCGAAGAAATAGAGACCAATGATTCCTAACTCCCTACTAAAGTGTGATGTCTTGTTGATGTAACGGCGTTTCAATAATGGATTGTGGTTTTCTTAACTCCAAATACGGCAATTTTGCCGTGTTGACGCGGCGATTTAACAAAAAGTGAGCCTCATCGCTGAACAAAATTTTATGGTGATAGTAAGGATCATGAGCAATCTCCTTTTCGGCCCATTCATCAAACGTAAGACACACCGATGGTCAAGCGGCTTTAATTCTTGGACGAGCTGGACCTTGTAAGCTCGTGAACCAAGATCTTTCCGCAAAGTCTTCCATAAAGATGGACAGAGCTCCAGTTAGTGTGCAAGATGGCAAATCGACTCATTTAGGACCTCCTCAATACTGCGTTCCACAGCAGCAACAACTTCTTCGGTGGGTGCGCACTGTACGACGTCTTTGCGGATGTATATTCTCCTTGGTTATTCGAATTACAATTTCGGATGGACGATTATGTCAATCGTAATATGGATGTAGCGTACGGTAAGTTTTGTGAACTTAACCACGGTTTTCGAAATAAGTTTTCACAATTTACAAGCGTTGTTTTGACATAAAGGGTTAAGGATGAATAGGGTTCACGGCGAAACGGCAAACCAAACTGAACACAAATCAGCTGTGAAATTGGCTATCGCTGGAAAAAGTGTTGCTGATTCAAAAAACAAACCTCTAAAAACATCCGATACCTTTAACTTAAATAAGCAACGCAATATAAAAACTACATTTGAATTTACTGAAACGAGATTGTAAACATTAGTATTTATATTTTGTATAATTCTACTATTCAGTACTGTTTGTTACATCAACAATAGCAATAGAAATGTTTATAAGTTATTGATTTTCTATTTTAAGTTGAGTGTAAAAAGGGATCTAAGAGCTGGATGTAGTTTATCATCTAATTCGCACGGATATCATTTTCCTGAATTTTTCTGGCGTACTTATACCAGTCATCTTTATGATTGTTAAAGATGTGGGGATGGCCAGTAGTATTTTTTATGGAACACAATGATCTTTTTAACAGTTCTTTACTCGTCTCTTCTCTCTTTACAAAATACCTTTTCTAATACAATTAGATGTTCTGTACCACCCCCATCGTCCCACGCTGCCAACCTCTCTTCCCGTTTTCCTAACTCCGGTACCAACATAGACACCTACAAAGGGGTATGATTCTACTTTTACATTGAAAAGTCCAAATAAATTCATCTTATAGCTTCAAAAAGAAATTGACGTGTAATTTTCCTAATATAACGCTGGCCATGGTTTCAGAGGAATTTCTGCGTCTTGACAAATAGTGTGGCAATATTTAGAAAAACAATGAGAGTTTAAATTTGAATTGCAAGACCTAGCTTCTGCCAGTTATATCAGTAAATTCTTGCACCATAGTGATTATTTATATCGTTGCTATAGAATAAATAATCGCATTGATTATCTTCATTGGAACCGATTGAGGTTATGTTTATCACCCAAGAGGAATAAAATCTTTTACACAAACCTTCCTCCATATTACCTGTAAGATCATTTTATGTTGTTATAAAAGTGCCACTGGGCGGGCCAGGAGCGATACGGTATGCGTGCGTATACGGCTCGGTGAGTCTGGACCCTTGCACCAAAAGGTAAAAGGGGATTATATATATATATGTATATGTAGATTATATAAATATAAATAAATATTTATTTGATATATTTTCCAGACAAACTACTTTTTATAGAGGTTACCGGGCTAACTGGGGAATGTTCCTTAGTATTATATTAAGTGATTTCTTTTGTTCATTGGGTGTTTTGTAAGAAGAATAAATACATAGATAAATTTAATATTTAAAGCATTGATTTCATTATATACTAATTATAGAAGTAATAAAATAAGAATTAGTTTTGAAAACGTAGACAGAAGAAATTAACCGCAAACTTTTAATCTCTAAATTTTAAAACAAATTCATATCTTAAGAGCAAATAATAGGTCAAATAAGTAGTTTTTTAATGTTTTATTGTCACTCCTTTCGATGTTCTGCTGCGAATGATCTATTAGCTTCAGCGCCATACGTCAGAAGGGACCTATTGTACAAGGGATGCTTACAAGCGCCAACGAGTAGTGGCGGGGTTTGAATTTTTGATACAACCTTCAGTATGAGTGCGAGCACCGGTTGTAATCTGAATAAGGAAAAGTGGGAACTGTCATGGCGTCCATGGCAGCACTGCCATGCCAAAAGAGGGCGCAATACCACGCGGCTTTGTTAGAGTTCTGTAGTTTTGGTGTTTTAAGTTTTGCGATATTAACACGATATTATTTGGTAAGTTGGCAATCCGTAAAGAGAAAGTTGTACTGGTTGTATTAAAGCTGTCACATGTCTGCCTATGTCACAGTAACCATACAGTAATTGTTTAGATGTTATCGTAAAGAAGTGATTTTATCGTTATAGCCAGTTATAGTGTTATAGTATTTTCTACAATGGGACGTGCTGGTTGTGCAGTTTCCGGTTGTATACCCAGTAAGAAGGACAAGAGACACAGATTTCCAAGTCCAACCAAAAATTTTTTTATTAGATTTAAACTCGTTTAAAAATTGTGTTTTCAGTTAATAAATTTTATTCTTGCAATCTCAAGTTGTTTTCATTTATGTAGATTGTTTATTATCTGTACATGATATACAAATGGGAAGACGCAAATTACAATTAAAATAATTTTTATATAAAGCCAGTGAAATTATCTCTTTTGAATTCCCGCCAAAATTATTACTGCCATTACACTAGATGGCGAGTCATAACGAGCAAATTTGTTGACAAGCGACATTACATTCTATCTTTGTTGAGTATTCTATGAGTGCGAGTTTCAATGAGAACTGTTATATATACATGTACCCTACCATAAAAAATTAAAAATGTTGCCTACGTCGAGAAAACGACCAATGTTTTATTTTATGCGCCCGCTACTGGCTATTGGCGCAAATTGAGCAACTCTACTTATAACCGTAATCCTACTGTTTAATACACAGCGATCCAGAATGATTGACGGTCACGTGACAACTGTATTGTCGTTTTATTATCAAAACTACTTTCGAAGGGAAAATTGATAGTTCAATTAGGATTCTTTTCGATGACCAGCGCCCTCATCATAGGCGTGCAGATAAAATTCCAACTTGTCATTTTATTAGCGTTTTCGTGCAAGTTTTACAGGTTATTCCGATCGTTTTTCACTTATTTTATCACAAACATTCTTCTTCAAAACAAAAACGGCGTATATATTATATTTTGGTAGATTTACTAACAGAGAATGCTACTCAGCATTAACTCCCAACTTTTAGGTTACGATGATTTTCACCACCGAATACTTGAAGTTCAGCTTAATTTTGTATTTGGGCGAATAAAGTAATAATCTTCGTTACTTTTTCTTTCTTTCGTCGTTTTCATTAGCGGTTTTTAATAATCTGATATAAATTTTGTTTTAAAATCTAATAATGTAATACATTGAGTGACAAAAGGAATGGATTGTTGGTACATCCACAGAATAGACAGAAGCGACAAAGTTAGAAAATATTGTGGTAAATTCTGTATGCGCATGGCCGGGAACCATGTTCTAAATACGACGACACTGTTATATTTGGCTAACTTCATTAATGTTATTATTCTGGGATGTGGTGTGCATATTAAAATTAAAATATACGATTGTTGTTGTGTATCACTGATTTAACTTTTTAGCAAACAACATATCCAAAACTCTAATATTTTTCAATTAATACGAACAAATGTGCACCTTTCGTATTTTCAAAATGGTGTTAGCTAACTTCTAAGCTATGTCGAGGACATTCAAATCGACCACATCAACATCAAAGCTGTCGACACGCCTTTCGCTTTGTCTATTATGTGGTACATCTATGGAGTTTATCGTTAAATGCATGCATATTGGGCGGCAAATGTCATTAGTGTTGAGCGGCACACGTCAATCATTCTGGATCACTGTGTATACGTTTATAAATAGAAAAGTCTCGTTATTTAATTACAGCACCTTACGATGCCTAACGCATCAAAGAAACATTATAGACAAAATAGTACTCCAACACTTTCTTAAAAACAACTTATTTTATTTAAAAGGAACATAATTAATGAATTAACTTACAGTGTGGTACTATGAATGCCACATCACTGGGAAAGGAATAACACCGCACGGAACAATTTAACTGTATCTCATTAATGACAGTTTTCTATAATTTAGTATCAAAGTAACACGTTTGTAAACCTACTTATAAGACCAACGCTCTCCAATTGTAGATGCCGCCATATAGAATCCATAAACAATAATGGCGTCATTCACTACTTCAAACTCTATATTCGATAAAGATTATTAGCAGTCTGCGTCTATGATTTCGCAATGGATTGCCTTTATCTTTGTATTTTATAATGTGAACCAATTACGGCAGGGTCTCACTTGTGTTTACTAATTTCAGTGCTGCGACGAATAGCAAAAATGGACATCAAATACTTAACTAACGATCACCTTACCGGATTTGAAAATTATAAGGTTAGTACAATAGCTGCACGTGAATTGTGTGGATACTAAGATTCAATGCTTATATCTGTGTTGTGTTTGTTTTATCTTCAACGTTCAATAACATTTGATATAGAAATATGAACAGTACATAAACAGGATACGTTCACATTGTCTCTTAGTTTCTTGAACTATGATCTAATTATTTTTAATAACGATTTTACGCATGTTATAATCTCACTACGAAGTAATTATTTAATTTAGCTACTTATCTCAAGAAGTCGATTTAATGTTTTATTAATGTTATTGCGGCCATCCTATAATTTACTTTAAAGGACTACGAATAATACTAATTTTAGCAAAAGAACTAAAAAAGAATCAAATTTGTACTTTATCTACTAATTTTCGTTATACATTTATATACATTCTCTTTTACATTATTATAGATTGTATATTTTGATAATGACATCGGAAATAAAAATATATATATAAAAATATTAACTATGTACAATGAAGGATAAAAGTATTCCTACTAAAGGATTCAAAAAATTAAAAACGTAAAATTTAATAAGATAGTTTATTGATACGTTTTGAAATAATATCAATGTCTCACTTTCAACTAGACAATTTCTACAACAAATTTTGAGATACTAAGATACTATGCGTTGTCTCTTGTTCATTGATTGGCTGTTCAGGTAACTGATTTAAAGGACTGAAATCTAAACGATTATTATTGTGCTATCTTTCAGTTTGACACAATAATGAGCATAACAAATACAATTATTTTCATAGATTATTTTGTATTTGCCAAAAAGCAAGTATTATTATTTTTTTATGAAATTATTATGTTCTTAAAACAAAATCTATAAAATATGAAAATTAAGATGTCTGAGATAATTTGTTTGAAAATTTATATAGTAATACTTCCGTGTCCGCGGTTTCACTTATCACATTCGCCTTTATGTACGTGAATATATGCCTTTGGTAATTTTGTTTAGTTCTATTAGAGTGCTTGTCTGTTATAATATTTAATAAGTTAGTTTAAATACAAGCGAGTAAATTGTAAAATACTTTGAAATGGCTTCTAAACCGAAAAGAAAAGCATTAAATACTCAGTATTAGTGAAAAATAAAAAATCATTGATATGAGCGAAATAGACAAAAGTTTATTGCAGTCGCAGCCAAGATCTATTATAAAAACGAATCTCCGAAAGGTGAAGTGTTGAAGAAGACCGAAAATATTCGAGCTAATGTGTCTACTGCATCCCAAACTGTAGAAGTTACAACTACAATACGTGATAAGGTGTTAGTTAAAGTAGAAAAAGTTTTAAATTAGTGGTTGGAAGACATGACAAGAGAAAATATTCCCATTGAACAAAAAGCGTTAATTCTATATGAAGACGTGCAGCGTGAAGATGAAATAGAAGAGGAACAAAAGTCATTCGCATCAACTATGGGGTGGCTGTATACATTTAAATCTCGGTTTACTCTAAAAAAAAACAGACATTACGGAGGAATCTGTGTCGGCTGATGATATCGCTACAGCCGCGTTTCGAGGAAAATTTAAACAAATGATTGCTGTTTTCAATTGTGATGAAACCGGCCGTACGTGTACGTTGCGAAGAAAACAATTAAATTAATAAATTAAAACAATTAAGGACAGACTGACGTTGGTACTTTGTGCAAATGCAACTGATCACATGATTAAAACTGGACTTGTTTATCAGGCACAGAATTCTCTACCTGTTTTTTGGCAATCAAATCGAAAGGCGTGGGTCATGGCTGTTTTATTTAGGGAATGGTTTCATTGCTGTTTTATTTCGGAAGTGAGAAGATAGTTGCAGAAAGAGGGATTAGCACTCAAACAACTGATAACACAGGCGTGCAAACTAGAGCTTTTTCCCTTTCTCGGATTTTATTGCTGATTATCGAGGTTTGGGACCTCCTAATTACAAATCTGAAATTTCATTTGTTTCATATCAGGATTTTTCACAATGTGTTAGTAAAAGTTCAGTCAAAATAACACACAAATTGGAGTCCTTAAGTGAACAAAATAATTATAATAAGAATAATGAGTAGTGAGTTCATATTATTTGTATTTACGTGGATTCTTTACATACGAGTACAAATTTTAAAATATTACACATGCTTGTGGAACCTTTTCTTCTTTTCTTCAAAGCTTCTGTTGAGCGATTTTTTGTGAGCCTGGTTTGGATCATCACGCTTCAGCATCCAGCAGTAGTCGGTCATGATGCTTATATTCCACTTACCCACCAGGTACCAACCTACGCTCTAGTTCCCGCATATCCTGATGAAATCTTTTACCTTACTCTTCAGTTACTACTCCTAAAGTATCAGGAAAGTAGCTTAAATGAGAATGAAAGAAGTGAAGTTTGAGGCTCATAAAGCAACCTAATCTTTGGAAATTTTGGAGCATACCATTTATTACTTATTGATAGTTTGGGATTTTATGGTTTCCTACGATGTTTCTAATCATGTACTTCTTTTTAACGATACCCGTACTGTTAATTCGATATGGTTCAGTTTTCTATTAAAGTTTTCATCTTTCATTAGTTTTTCTATATCAGGCCCAATAAAAATGCCTTCATTTAGCTTAGCTTCAGACAAAGATGTAAATACTTCTTATAAATTCTTAAATCCATCGCCTTGTTTGTCGAAAGCCTTTAGGGATTGTTTCGTAAGATCAAGTGTTATGTGCAAGGGGGATAATAGAACTTTTTCACGTGGCACTATATTTGTACTTCCTGGATCTACATTAGTTTTAATTTACCATTCTTTTTTGTATAAAGTTGTACCCTATTCCTGTTATCGCATTCACATAGAAAGGACCGATATTTTGTAAAGCCACTTTGCTGTCCTAATAACATAGATAGTATTTTTAAATCTCCGCAGATGATCCATCCATGTAGTTCGTAGTTGATTGTACTCAAAACCGAGACCAAGTTTTCGTAACATTCTTTTAAATATGCAGAATAGGCAATTGGCAAAGAAGAATATTTGTTCCCGTTTTGAAGAGAACTTATTTTAAGCTTCTCTTCTCGATGAAAAATCTCCAGTCGTGAACATCGCATTCAATGTCGTACATCTTTATCATCCAAGAATGTCTTTGCAATAGAAGAGACAACAGAAAATTATATCCAAATTCTTAAAACTTCGGTAACATTCCTTATTGTTATTCCTTTACTTTATATTTGTTTCCTTTTAAAATAGAAAAGCCTGTATGTGTTATCGGTTAATATTAATCAAAGTAATTTTAAAGGAAGTAACTGACGGCAAAACTCAGATGAAATGAGATTACGAAATAATTATCTCGACATTTAGTTATTTAATTTTTTGGACAATTTTATTATATAAGAGTAATATATGTATAATTATATGTATATATAGAAATTATAGAATTTCTAACACATTTGTAACTGATAATCTAGCAATTGTGGAATGTAAAATATAATAGAATGCAGATTATCTTTGTCAGTTGTAGAAATAGATTTTATCTTGAAGATTTCGGCGGCCATACTTCCCGCGTCTTATAATTTAGGAAACTAGTTTTAAAAAGATATTTGAGGGAGTTCTAACTTTTATTGATCTGTTCTTATAATTTTTTTTGTTATTTTTGTATGTTTCTCGTGATATTTATATTATTTTATGATTTTCAAATAGAGACATTCTTTTAATTATTTAGATTAGTTAATTTTGAAAAAGAAATGTTTCTCATTTGAAAGTTTCATCTCGATAACAAAAATGCTTCCAGCAAACAACTAAATTATTCATTTAGTGATACCAATCTCGTAAGCAGAAGCAATTAAATTCTTGACATGTCGACAATGACGTAGATACACTTCCTAGTATGTAGGGAATTTAAAAAATATACTTACACAATGTAGACAAACCGTATTTAAAACTGTGTTACTAGATACATACATATGTATAAATACAGGCCTACCAATTATGTAATGCTGATCTGAGTAAGCATATTTTCGTCTGTTTTTATTTTTTTGTCTTCAGAAACTTTTGAGTTTGATCAAAAGACATCTATTCGAAAGAAATGAATGTATGTATGTACATTAACCTTCCTATACTCACGCATACGGTCTGTGAGACCGATTTATATAGTATAGTATACGTCTTTCATTTTGGCGTGAGTATAGGAAGGTTAAAAATGAAGGTTCAAGGTACAATACTTGTTTACGCATTTGAAATTTTTATATTTAAGAATTAATTAACTTATAACGAAGCATTTTGTTTCAACTGTTTGCAAAAAATAACAAATGATTGACTTCCTTTTTAGAAAGCATTTTGAAGATTTCAGGTTTGGTGTTTTTCCATCCTTCCGAAGATCATTAATTATTTTTCTAATTTGCTGAATGCATTGAGTTGTCATAATTTGGGAAAAAGCGCTGTTAAGGAATAGGCGTTTAGAACTGTCTTG
The DNA here is from genome assembly GCA_038088585.1 of Chrysina gloriosa. Taxonomy (NCBI): domain Eukaryota; kingdom Metazoa; phylum Arthropoda; class Insecta; order Coleoptera; family Scarabaeidae; genus Chrysina; species Chrysina gloriosa. The sequence goes on along the minus strand of CM076088.1, from coordinate 28,680,571 downwards.
CATATTCTCTAATTTCGCAGAAAACTGTTAATGAAATATTGCAAATTAGATAGATCTAAATGTTTAAATAATTCTGCAGTAATCAATAAATACAACATTTAAAAGTAATTCCTTTATTTTAGTTTTTAGTATTTGTTTCATTTTCTTTTTCTTATATAATTTAGTGGACTATTCTTCAATTGATGAACGGTTTCTACCAATTAATATTGTCTTCTTCGCCATAGCTCCTACTCTGAACATCATCCTAACATTTATTTCAAGAACGGTGTTCTTTCTACATATGCAATCAAATAGTCTTAATAAGCTCTTTAGGAAGAGGGTTCAGCAATGCGGAATAGTAAATATTGCAGCCAAAAATATTTGGGGCGATTTTATCTATACGGGGGCGCTTTTAAGTTGATAGAAAAACTAAGAAAAAGAATTTTTTGGAAAAAACTATTTATTGCTTTTCATTCGCCTTTAATGTTTATGCACTTTTGGTTTAACGCATAAAATCAATTCTTGAAACATTTTTTCCACTCTGAGGTTTGTATCTGAAAAACATGGATGGTTTTTGGAGGCTTGGACAGCTTCTTAAGGTGCTTAAAGCGCTGTACACCCACTTTTGTTTGACATTCAGGAATAGAAAGACATTTTTAAGCAATAAATCAGCTGAATACGGACAATGAAGTATTAATTCAATGTTATTGTCCTTCAAATAAGCAATTGTTTGAGGTGCTATGTGGCATGAGGTGTGTACTTTCATCTGTTTTAATAGCCCTACACATATTCCTCGTGGAAGTCTGCTTTCTCCCAATCCAACGACACATTTCATTTCCTACATTTTTAGAATTTGTTATTGTTATTTCACTAGCTTAGTTTTTCCGATATCGCGATTTTACGTTTCTTTTAATCGATTCTTACTCTTAGTTTTGTCTCTAATATTTTTCCCATATTCCTTATTAATCACATCCTCATTTATAAACTCTTCTATGTGATTTCTATTCTTTCTATTTTATTGATTATTTTCCTATTAAGTAAAATTGTTTGTTTACTCGGCAGAAGTACCCTGAAAATGTTCGATTTTATATTTGGCTTAGAAAGCGATGCAAAATAACTCAGGAATATCATTAACGTTAGTATTAAAAGGAAATTATGCTTACATGTATCGATTTTTGTTTATCTCCCTTATCGCAATTTTATTCTACTAAAATCGCTTATGAACTTTCTGAATATTAAGTTTTTTCCATACTTTGATTATTATTGGATATCTACTCAAATACACTGGAAATTGTTAACTAAAGGTGGTAATGAAATTGAATTGTTAACAGCAACATTAAAATTTGAATCATTTGGCCCAATAAAGTTGGACGAAATTGCTTACGTACAAGAAATAAAAACCTAGACAAAGATGGAAACCAGTGAAATGATAAAGTTGCAAAAAAATGAACTTTTTCATCAACTTAAAAAATTGTAGAAATTCTTGATGGAAGATAGGTAACAAGTAGCTTGTCTTTAACATTGGTTAAAACGCATTTCAGAAATGAATTATTTCAACCACTATTGTTTCATAATATTGGTTAAATATCATTATAAATAGATATCAATCGAACTACTGATGAATCTGAGGATTTGATAAATTCTCATATATGTATAGGCCTGTGTTGAGTATATATTCTGGTAGACGCAAAATGGATTACCATTGACTTATCTTTAACCTTCCTATACTCACGTCAAAATGAAAGACGTATGCTATACTATATAAATCGGTCTCACATACCGTATGCGTGAGTATAGGAAGGTTAAACAAAATAATTCAGAAAGCAAATGCCTTATTAGGAATAGACACTAAGGAAATCAAAACGAGTTGCAACAATATCAAAATATAAACTTGACTTTTTATATAAGCTACTTAATCTGTGTACTAACCACACTGATAGACCATAATGCTATTGTAAATCAATTGCAATCAACTGTCTGACTAATTAGTTAGTTTACTTTAATTCAAAATAATAATCGCCATCGGAGACTTGCAGAAATGTTTCTATTACGAAAGTCACCTCAGACATCATTTTACCAATCGTTATTATACTAATTAAACAATTACGTATCTATATATAACTTGTCGTACGTTTTATAAATCGAATTGCCTAGCTTAGCATTTATAATTAACCACTCTTTGCAATGGTGAGTATAGTTTTGATTACTGATTAGATATATGTAAGTGTACAATTTCATACAGCTACGTACTCATCTAGTTTATATGAAATCTTGTTAAAAATCCTATCTGTATCCACTATGTTTATTTGTACAGTAAAGGCCTGGTATGATATATTACATAATTAGATTTCGCACTGTAATAGTAGCTTGAAGAAGGTCAAATCGCATGTATATAATTTACTCAAAATCAATATTTACTGCTTGTTAGATACACGATCTAATCTCTTTTTACTGGTGACATTCACCTGATGCATGCAATGAATCTGACATGCTACCTTGTATGTATATTTATGTGAGTTTACTATGTAGAAGTAATATTCATAACGAACACCAACTGACGTACTGCTATGGGATAGTTGATTCTAAAGAGTTCTAAAAATATATAAATGGCTATCTCTAACTACCTATTAAAAAATATTATCTATTAGAAATTAATACTGTAGCCCTCATATTTAGAAATAGTTTTCTATCACTATAGTTGAGGATCGAATTACCCATAGATATTTAAAACGATGTAATGTCAGTTGCAAAAAATACAAATATTTTAAATCGTTTAAGTAACTACACACAGGTTTTTTAAAGAAATCACTACAAACTATGTGTTGTAGATTCTAGTTTGTAAAATGCAAAGTGGGTCGTTCAGTAACGTAGGTCAGCCGTTACTTGGCACTTCACATCCTTTGTTTTTCACCCTAAATTATATTTAATAAATAAATAATAAATTTTTCAGGGAGAAACATGGCCCATTTAAGCCGGGTCCATTGTAGCCTTTCTCAGATATTTTATCTATGAGCGAGGCACGCCTGCATGTTCGCATAGTATGTGCTCCGAAATATTCATATGTTATAAAACCTAAAGTCAACATCTGTAGATGCTATTTTAGTAATAGTAAACGATGCGAAGACCGGTGACTAGTTTTACATTTTCTTCTGTAGCTCGATGAATTTCTTGGCTTTTTCGACAGAATAGGTCATAAACCTTTTGCTCACCTAAGTCCTGAAATATCCTTCCAGTAGGAAGTTTGTACTTCCTCCCATTGTCGAATTTTCTCCATAGTATGATCTTTGATAATTGCAGTACATGGTTGTGAAAAGCTTTATGAGTTTAAAGTATAGATTTGTACCTGACATTTTACGGAAGTAAACCTAAACTGAGTAGGTTTTTTTCTAAAGGGCAGCACTATTTTACCATTATCCTTACTTAAACATGCATTTCCAGAAAACGGGACATGAGGAGCAAGTGTGGATATACTTACTAGAGTTGGTTCTGATTTTGCTCCATACATGTGCACGGTATAAATTAATTTCTATTTATTATGATTTTACGGTAATTATTAGCAGAAGCTTTTTTTTCAAATGCACATATCCAGTGCCGGCTTCATCCTTCAGTGGGCCCTAGACACTAACCCCATTTGTATAAGTTATTGCTAAAGATGTCTTAAATAATGAAATTCAAATTTTTTATTAATAATCGAACCCTTTCCAATCAAGGGCCCTAGACGTTTGTCTTATTTGCCTATTGGTTAATCCGGCACTGTACATATCTATATATACAAGAAAAACAACGAGCACATTTTATTTCCAAAGATTTTATTTTAATCATGTCGCTTAAAGTTCTGAAGAGTACAATTAAATTGGAACATTAACAAAAATGGAAACTTACCCGATCTTGAACCTAAATACTTACCATAAACAATAAATCGTTATATTTAAATTCAATCCAAAACCTACCTTTTCCTCCTATTTTAATTAAAAATTTTGCTCTGGGTACTTACTGGACATTTCTATGACGTCAATAATAATAACGCTTAGTTTTTTTTAATCCTAGGCTAGATACTTAAATTTACGCAGTTGAACTAATGCAAAATTCCTAGAACATTCGAAATATTCCTCGTATATGTGTTCTTTTTGATTTATTAATTAAAAGATTAATAGATATTAATATCTACTGCTCTAGCATTTCTTTCATTTATAATTGTTATTTCTGTATACTTTGAGGGATCGGTTTCATAAAATCTCTCGAATCTACAGTTAATTCGTGAACGTAGTACATAATTTGTAATAAACTATAAATATAGAAACACATGTGCGTAAATAAAACGTAATTTAGTCAAAATACACTTATTTATATCTACACGGTCAATAAAATAAGTACGCAACCTTTGGCGTTGAATTTTTATGTGCAAAATTTTTATTTTACAATAACTGAGTACTATTAATTTCTTTCAACTGGCAAGGCTGTTACCTTGTGCAGCTTATTAGAACCGTTATCTAAGTTTGCTACAGTACCCACGCAGTTTTATTGAAGGTATTCAGTGACAATTTTCAGTGGCTACTAAAATAAGTACTTTGTAAATATCTCTTACATTTCTATAAATTTTATGAAAATAATTCCTTAAAAGATATATTTTAGTATTGTAGTTTTGATATAAAATAAATATTAATAGGAATATGATCTTTAAATGGGTCATGGACATCATTGCACAGCGAAGGAGAGGACACTGATTCTAAATCTTAGAAATCAAAATAAATCCTATAATTTCATTGCCAAATTACTGGGACGATCGAAAATTTTTGTTACAAATCCCTTGAAACCCCAAAACTCGGTCCAAAAGGTGTGGACGTATTAGAAAAACATGTATTACAGCCGGCTACCTTACAAGTTTGGTTAAACGAGATCTCTTTAAAACCTACCTGATCAAATAGTTGGTAAGGTTGCTTAAGAAAGAGAACTGAAGGGAAAAGCCTTTATCCCTGCGCATAAAACGTGGACTGGGCAAGAGGCTGCAAAAAAGGGTGTGTAATGTACTATGGAGATATAAGAAGATCATTTTTTTTTTTTTGGAAATGATGCTGGAAGAAATAATCCAAAAGACCAAAAGTTTATCTCCCGCTACACAAACAAAAAAAAAAAATGAAACACGATGACGGAAATACAATTGTATAGGGTTCTTTCTCCTGGAATGGAATTATACCAATCCATTTGATTAGTGACACTATGATTAAAGAGGTTTATAAATGATGTCATCTCATCCTGTGCTGAAGATAAATATGTTACTTCGGTGGTTTTCCCAGCAATAAAACGACCTCAAACACTCTTCAAAGCTGGTGAGTGTTTGGTTTCGGAGCAATGGAATTCAAGTAATTGAAAGGTCAAGTCAAGCAACTGACCTTAACCCAATGAAACACCTTTGAGGTGTTCTTACGACAAAAATTTTAGAGGAAACTTATCACAGTAAAGCGGAATTATGACAAAAATAACACAAAACTTGGTATGAGATCTCCAATAGAGACTTCTCGAATACTAATTAATTATATGCCTAATAGAATAGAAAAAGTCATCCAAAACAGGGGAAGATATAGTGGATATTAGTTATATAAAATATTTATTTCGCTTTTTTAAAGACTATTTTACTTTTTATTTATTTAATCATATTAATAGGTTACTTGTACCTATATCGATGACCATATGCATTTTTTACTTTCTTTTTAAATAATAATAATAATAATAAATTAACCCACCCAGTTGGATTGGAAAATACAGAAACTTTAAAAATACATTTTCTCATGAAATTATAGCCCATACATATTTTGCTGGCCACATGCGTACGTCAATATCTGAAAAGTCGGTTTCTCGGGTTATGAATAACCAGAAATTTAAAAATATAAAAATGCTACCAATGAAGTGCACCTAGTTATGAACGTCGGCTTTTAAATACAGCGTACAAAAGGGGATGATAAATTCACAATTTTTTTTGGTACAATTCTTTTTTGGGTTTAGTGCCAATGTCATAAGAGATTTAAAATACATATTAACAAGAGTGATCATAGTAGTAATCTAAACACAACAGACCTTCGATTTGGATGTAATCTGCACAGAACAGAAGAATAATACGATGGGCTTTCATAATTGTTTATTGCAAAGTAAATATTTTTCAAAACAAACAAAAACACCAATTTCTGTGCACACAAATGTTATCGGTAAATTTATTACTAGTTAAAAATAATCATCGATTGTTCCTTGCTGTATAATTTGAACAGTTATATTCGCTGACAAAATATCACATCGGTAAACTCCTCACCACACAATTGTTTTAAAAATAATAAAATTGGTGACACGTGTTTCGCTAGCTCGAGACTCGATATGATATTTTGACAGTAAATACACTACAATCCTTGCAATCACCTTCACCAGTTATATTCCAGTTAATAAATTACTTCTTTTGGTAGTTACTTCAATAATCTAAATACCTTAATCTGATTTATAACTAATTTCATCATACGAATTTGGATTTTATTTTTAGATGCCCACTTTACTTTAAAATTGGACGAATGTGCGTTCGTTTAGTTTTTTTTTCAGGGTTTACATCTTCGCAACTACTTTGAATACCTATGTAAAATTTTGCGAGAATTTGCAACTTGAGTGTGGAATTCCATATCAGCCGTGTCATATTCACCTTCACCGCGTATTATTTCCCGTGGCATTTATTATATTTATGGTTCCATTGTACCTATTCCAAATAAACAGACGTTTTCAAATGATCAAAAGATTTACCTACATTTATCGATCGTTTGATAAATTCAACGATCAAACGATAGTTTTGTTTCATCGACTATATTATCGGATAGATTAATGCTTTGATATCTGCCAATAAATATATTTGATTGGCATTTAGTTAGATTAGATTAAAGCAATTCTCTATGTAATACAGTTAACATCTTCTCAAACTAATCTCAGAAATTAAAGCCGTATATTTCTATTTCGGGAACAATTTCATATCAAATACTTCCAAAAAATTACACAGTTTTAGATAAGATTTGATTTGGCCGTGGATTACGTAGATCATCTATCTTTTGATCGCTATGACCGAAAGTTATTTTTGTAGTAGGTACAAGAAATGCCTTAAAACAGTTGAAAGTTTTAATAAGGTTGTAAGATTTCTAGGAATATCCTCATAAAGAATTTACACGAAATCCGTGTTTTAACTAAGGACAAAACAATTCGTGAAAATCAGTTCCACTGGAAAAGTCAAATGTCGACCCTCACCTCTGGCTACAATCCGTCAGAAATTTATAATGCGGATGAATTCGGGTTGTTTTTTAAAGTGATGCCTGATAAATCTTTAGTTTTAAAAAATGAAAAATGCAACCGAGAAAAATTAAGCAAACAACGCCTAATGGTCCTCGTATGCACGAACTGCACAGGCACAGACAAGAAAAAACCGCTCGTAATTGGAAAATACGCTAAGCCACGCTGCTTTAAGAATGTCAAAACCCTTCCCTGCATTTATTCTTCTCAATCTCGTGCATGAATGACTGGAGATAGATTTGTGCAATGGCTTAATGAGCGGGACATCGAATTGAAAGACCGAAAAATACTTTTGCTTGTCGACAATTGCGCTACGCATCCGAAACAGGTGAATCTCAAAAACATCAACCTGATTTTTAAACCACCTAGCACCACATGTGAGCTTCAACCTCTTGCTCAAGACATCATCAACGTTCTGAAGCAAGGTCACAGGAAAAGGATGGTCCAATGATATCTATCGATTATGGAAAGCTCAAATTCGACTTCTCCAAACAATTTCTCTTTTTGATGCTATCCACTTTTGATACGCTGCATGGATGGACATTACGAAAGAGACTATTTTTAATTGTTTCAAAAAAGCAGGTGTTGGTAACTTTAGAAGGGAAGATGAAACCTAAGAGGTAGAAATTGATGAAAGCTGGCCAGACCTTTTGCAAATGGAAGAAAGATTGACTGAATTGGACGGTTTTGTTGACTTCAACAATGGGCTAGTGACCAAGAGACAAAACACGTCAAGTGAGCACCCCCAAAAATCACTATGCCATCGATTTTTACGAAGCATAGATCGAATGAATGCCTATACCAATACTAAACATAGCCCCAAAGGATTTTGCAGAATTTCAACTTTTATTGTTTTTACGGATGTTTAAATATTTTAATCACTTTTAATGAAAAATTAATTTCTCGGACACTTTTCAACGAAATGTTATGGAAATTTTATGAGAGATTCTTAGAAGTTTATATTTTCAAATGAAATAAACCATTTTCGTAAATTTATTTATATAGATATTTATTTATAATAATTAAATAAACAATTGAATTTTGAATAATGTTCTCATGTTTCGATTCTTTCGAATCTAGGCGCAAAATGTTCCTCGGACATGGAACTATAAGAATCCGTAAGAAAAATTGACTCCCCGATAGTGGTTTGTTTACAAACATCGATAGACTACTGCGCTGCATATAAGATTCTTTAGAACAGTTTTATACCCACGATGGGACCTATCAACGAGTGTTGTAATCCTTTGAAAAAAAAAAACAAAGCACAATCACATGCGATCGAATCTTATACTGATTCAGAAGAAACGAAACGCTAAATTTAAGATTTATCAATTTATACATTTGTAAATAATGTGAAAAAGCAGTTTATTTTTTAAATTCGTGTTCAGAAAAGACTATTATTATTTAATATGAAAGATCTCCATGAACAATATAACAACACCGAACAAGTCGTGAGTAGTAACGAATTTCTCAAATCTTTGGAAACAGATTGGCCAAAACTTCTGAAGCATGATTTTTAGCCAAGTCACAAGTTACTTACTTTAATAAGAAGAAAGAATCGGTGTGTGATGGTGATTTAGTTGTTGTTTTAGATTTTGCTGAAAACTATACATGCTACGTACAAAATGCAATACAATCGCACCACTGAGCAAGTAAACAAGTAGCTTTGCATCCGTACGTGATATACTTTCGTGAAAATGAAAAAATGCAGCACATAAATCATTTTTGGTTTCGGAAAAAGTTACACACGATGCCAATTCAGTTCATTTGTTTAGTACAACGCTAGTAGAATTTTGAAAAAGAGTTGTTTTATTTTTCTGGCGCAGCAGAGTCACAGTACAAAAATAAGTACAATTTCATGAATCTGATATGTCACCGTAGTGATTTTGGAGTCGATGCAGAGTGGAACCTCTTCGCAACATCACACGGCCAAAGAGCGTGCGACGTTGTGGGTGGATGTGTAAAAGAACACGTATATCAAGCGAGTTTTCATTATGTCAGCGAAAAACACATAACAAATGCGAGAACATTATACGAATGGGCGAGCAGTTTTTTCAAAAATAAGTTTCAGCTTCTGTTCACAGTTAGATCATGATTCAAACGAAAGCCGATTGATGCAACGTTTTTCAGATGCAGACTGTCAAGAATACGCTGTAGTTCCACAATTTTAATCCCGTAGATTTAGATAATATAGCTTGTAAGATATATTCCGAAAATGAAAAAGTGACAATCACCCGAATAACTAAAAAGAAATGAGTTAATTTCTCGGTTTGCGTAGAACGTACGCTCAGGCGCAGCGTAGAGTAAACTTGTATCGAGGAAAATTGATAGCGAGTTACAGAATGAGTCGGGGAGTCAATTTTTTCTCGGATTCTTACAGTTCAAGGTCAGAAGAACATTTTGCGCCTAGATTCGAAAGAATCGAAACATGAGAACATTATTAAAAATTCAACTGTTTATTTAATTATTATAAATAAATATATAAATAAATAAATTTACGAAAATTGTTTTTCATTTGAAAATATAAACTTCTAAGAATCTCTCATAAAGATTTCATAACATTTCGTTGAAAAGTGTCCGAGACATTAATTTTTTCATTGAAAGTGATTAAAATATTTAAACATCCGTAACAACAATAAAAATTGAAATTTTGCAAAATCCTTTGGGGCTATGTTTAGTATTGGTATAGGCATTCATTTGATCTATGTTTCATAAAAATCGACGACATAGTGGTTTTTTGAGGTGCTCACTTGACGTGTTTTGTCTCCAATGAAGTTTTAAGTCTTGAGGCACTAATCGCCGATTACAATGCACCATCAGAAGTTGAAAATGAAGAGGATGAAGATTCATCAGAAATAATTACGCCAAAAATGAACGATGTTTTGGAGGCCTTGAAAACAATCAGCGTTTTTTTCTTGTACGGAGGTAGAAGAGGAAACCTTGAAAAATATCAATAAACCAGTAAATTCAGTTTAAAGAAAGCATCTGTCACTATAAACAAACACAAATTAATGATTTTTAACCTTCCTATACTCACGTCAAAATGAAAGACGTATACTATAATATATAAATCGGTCTCACAGACCGTATGCGTGAGTATAGGAAGGTTAAAAAAATAAAATTTGTAGGAATGTATACATAGTTCTATATTTCTTTTTTAAGGTACAAGTTTTATATAAAATAGATTTTGTTAACTTTTACTTTATTTAAGGGACGTAAAATATATGTAGTAGTACGTATATAGTAGTAATATTTATTGAAATTCGAACATCCGGCCTTGAATTGGAAGTGTACATATATAAAGACGTTTTAAAATAAATTTTGTTCATTTTTAGCCGTTTTAAAGATTTCCCGGTAATAGCGCTTTTCCGGTTATAGCGCTCTTTTTCTAAGGCCCTAGAAGAGCGTTATAACGAAGTTCTACTGTATACGGCACAAATATTACGAGGGCGATTGGTAAAGTAAGGTCCGTTTAGTTATTAAAGACATACCCCAATACATGTAGTGGTTTTTATTATACAGCTGCTAGTTTCTGTTATTTTTTACATAGTTGCTATTTGGATTGAGACATTTGTCGTAGCGATGAACCAGTTCTTTTAAAGCCCTCTTCATGGAACTCTGCCGCCTGTGAATTAAGCCATGCTGTAACACTGTCTTGTACCTATACGTGAAATTCGAGGGAAAGAGGCACTCATTTCTGTGATTGCGACTCGCCAATATTCAAAAATTTTCGTTTCGACATTACTGATGATTTCGTCCGTCACAACACTTGGTCTTCGACTCCGTTCTTTATGTTGGACATTAGTTCGTCCTTCTCAAAACATACGACACCATCTTCTAACCATACTGTGACTCATGATATTTTCAACACAACCAAAACGAAGTTCCCGATGAATCTCAGCAGCCTTCATGTTCTTTGGACAAAGCAATCGGATAATAGCACGCATTTTACAGTCGATGGGATTTTCAATTGCGGTAGCCATTATAAACGACCATAATGGCATGAAAGAATGTCTGAACTCTCACTAGCACTGCCAGACTCACATTGAATCAGACTGCACCGCGGAGCTGCGATCGCTCCGGTATCCCCACTCCTGCTCAGTAAGCGGAAACGGAACTTTAAGAATCACCCTCGTACATATTTCTTTCTGTTCGTATTGATATTCATTCGATGGCTACTTTAATTAAGAATTCTAAAATCCAAACTATTAATTTGATTTGATTTTATAATAATTAAAAAAGAAGTAATTATAGAAAGAAATTTATGAAATGATAAATCGTTAAAGAAATTGAAAAAGTTTAGATACTGTCACGTTTTCACAAATGACTTTTTTTTCATAAAAGTTGACACTTATTCAAAACGTGTAAAGTTTTCAGATCTACTCTGCGAAATTATTTGATATTTCAATTAACTTAAAAGTAGAATTCATTCAAATAAGATAAAAATATAAATCAGGTCACCACTACATACATTTATTAATAAACAGTACGTACATACAAATATGTCACAACTACAAAATAGTGTTTCAGCACCAAGATCTATACGATGATAAATTTTAATACACTATATTCTGTGAGAACATACATATACATATATCGATATAGCCTTCAGATTATACGCAATTGTGGGGAAGCCAATTTCTAATTGTAAATATTTTATAAGCCAATACAATCGCATTAATCCTACATAAATATCAATATCAATCCAGATTAAAGCAATTGCCAGATTATTAAGTATGAAAAACAGTAAAGGAAATTTTACAGTTTTTCTCACATCTATAAATTTTCCTCGGTTGTTTTCCTTAATGTTAGAATTTAATTTTATTCAAATAACCGATTCAACATAAATACTGGGCGGTTCAAATTATTCGAAAATTATGCGAAACAACTTATTTACACAAATCTTATGCATTTAAAAATGCTGTATTTATAGGTATATGTACGTTTCTTATCTAACTACATCGCCCTTTAAAGCCTCCAAATACACAATTTCACTACAACTAACAATTTCTTCATACATCAACATTAATAAATATATAATATAAATCTGCATATTGGATTGGTAATAATTATAATATATTTTCCCCTCTCTGCCAGTTACGTTCTAAGTTTAACCCCAATGTCTTGAGGAATCCACTCAAGACATTATTCTGAATCTGGTGCTATTGGGATAGTACAATAAAAAATGATAATTATTTCGTTGTAAAAGTAAGCTCTTTTATTATAAATCGACTCTGCACAAGGAGGATACGTCCTTTCGCTTGAACTGACACTCAAGGACTGTGTGATAGATCGACAAGTCTCTCTTGTATCGGCTCTTATTCTCATCTCGAAGAACATTTTAGCCTTCACTTTAAATTTTTCCTTTGTACATGATTTACTTCGGGCCAATGTTTTTGTCGATTCATTTGAGTGGTGCCACCTGTTTCCGCTATGCTTAGCTGCGACAACTCGCATACTTTCTAAGAACGCAGTAATAAAACTATTCCATTTTAAATTTTCCAACAGGTGTCATCCGAACTGGCGAATACTTGAATGATACAATTTGCGGCATCCTTTCAATATGCATTGCGATGTACCTCACCTGTCTTGTTTTAGAATCTATCTACAGTGAGTCAAATAACAAAATGTAAGTTTCCACAACACATCTCATTTATCTAGTGGTTGTGATCATACAGTAACAATCAAAAGAGGTGCGATGTGGAAACTTACATTTTGCCAGTGCACACCTGACCTTGAAGTGCATTCCCGTATTTGACTCACTGTACTGCTATTGGCCATACCTATTCCGTATAGGTGTCTATTTGCTTTACAATACCCGGACAGAACACCTACTAGGATCCTTAGTTATTTTCTTAGTGACGTCAATAAGGGTTCTCAATCTCTGTCTCGTTAATAACTACAGTCTGAAGTTTTATTCCGCTATTCCTCTGTACACCATAATTGCATGGGTGATCTTGTTAATGACCGCTTAAGTATGTGTTTTCCATGGAAGTTTTTATTCAATGTGTCTTGCTTCCATGTAATATCTGCTCCGATAAGTCAGAATCGTCGGAGTTTGTGTACTAAATATACCACTCCAGTAACTATTTCTTTCCCTCCACAGTGTTTGTCTCTATCCTAAACGTCACTTCTTAACCCACAGCAACCATACTGACGCCGTTCTTGTTCCATTTAAAGAAATCATTTTCTTAAAACTGCTTTTATTCCACCTGTATATAAATAAGCCAATAGTTTATGCTTGTCTATCGTCTATTCTTACATAGGTGTAAATAAGAAAAATAAGAACGTCTGTTGGTTGGAATAAACACAAATAAAATAGTTCTTACCATTCCCATTAAAAAAAATTAAATTTCGCGGACAGTTTAAGTTGGTAGTTCCGGGAATAGTGGATATACTCGCCAATTTCTAAGCACAATGCATGCGAATATGTCCACTATTGCCGGAAAGACCAACTTAAATTATCCCCGAAATTTAAAATATGTTTATTGGGTTACCACATCAATGTATGAAACTAACTAGTGTTCTCTTTTGAAAACAATTTGCTGATTTACTAATAACAATGTTAACCTCATATATAAGAATTTAAAAAGTACATTTGTGTTTTCCAGTACAGCTGCAAAGATACCAGTCCATTAAGTAAATATATAATGCACCCGTTTTGGAATAAAGTAGTTTTGGTAAGTAAAATATAATAATATGTAATTACCATCTGTATAATGTTTTCCTGTAGTCTACGTAAAATTATAAAAACTTACCTAAACCCATGAATTTTTGCCAAGAGCAACGTTTTGGTGCTGCCATTTTGACTATTTCCACCACGTGTTGAATGTGAAGTATTCTATGTTTCGACAACGCATCTATTATCATCTTCAGGATAAGCGAGATAAAAGCTGTAGTCAAACTAATTCAGGATCTGAACCTTTTGTTCAGTTTTAGAAATTTAATTACAAAATTTTCTTTCGCACAAACCGAACGTCAGAATGAGCTTAGAAACAAATAATCTTTATTGAGGAATTGGATACTGAATTGTCGAATACAACAGATGGTGGAAATAGTCCAAACAGCGCGACCATCGTCAAGAACTACATATATCCCATTGATTTTCTAATACAATCCATTAATTTTTTCCCAAAAATTCTGGTTTGTTTCACAAAAAATGCGTATGTTTCGATTAAGTTTGCAGCAAAGTATCCTGCACAATTCCACACTTTTGCATATTTACAAATTATTTTAGATATGTTGTAGTCAGCATTTGTCAGATATTAAATTCCTTATTTAGTTTGACATATGCATTTTATTTTAAAAAATTATCCCCTGCTTCGGTTAACCCTTAACTGGTATCGATATTGCTAAGGACATTGGGTGGGACATTGTGGTGGGGTCCACTTAGACCCCACGATACCACTTAAGGGTTAATACACGTTGAGTTCAGAAACTAACATCATTTGTTCAATTTGTCCACCGCAAATAGTTTTCGCCGCTGTAATTATTCATTTCGTTAAGGTTCCAGTATAATATCAGTGACTCTAAAACGCATCATTACATTCTTCATTATTGAATACTTTATTCAAAGCACGTTTTAGCGTATTTAATTCTATCCATCCTAACAGTAGTTTATTCAGAATATACATGTAGTCTTTTGTATAGTAAAGTATTCGTATGACCTACCTTTTAATGTCACTTGTTAATGCTTTGATCATATTATCCATAATTATAGTTGAAGAGTCTCAATTTGTATAAAACCAACAATATTAAAATTTAAGTAAGTTTAATAACCCCTAATTTGTCAATGAAATAAACTACGAGGATAGATTGAAAAGTTTCCGGAATGACAATGAAAACAAAATAATTCGGATTCAAGTTATATTTTATTTTTCAATATAATCCCCTCGAAGGTCAACACACTTGGTCCAACGTTTCTCTAGCTTCTCGATTCCCTCCCGGAAGTGAATTTCTTCGAGGTTCCCAAAATAATCGTTTACAGCTTCTATCAGTTCTTCATTCGACCAGAATCTCCTTCCACCCAGAAAGGTTTAAACTCCAAATCAGGCGGATACGGCAGATGCGGAAGCATTTTGAACCTAAATTCTATCAATTCTTACTGAAAGATTACACTTGAATGACCTGACGCATTTCATGGTGAAACAACACTTTTTCTTAACCATTCCCGGGCGTTTTTTCCTGAATTACTGCTTTCAATTTGTCCAAAAGTGTTGTATAATATTGGCCAGTAACAGTTTTGCCTTTTTCAATGTAACCAATGAGCAAGATTCCTTTGGCGTCACAAAAAGAACCTTTCTAGCCGACTGAATCGTCTTTGCCCTCTTCGGAACGAATTCACACCGTTCAATCCACTGCTTTGACTACATTTTTGTTTCTAGTGTGTAGTGATGAATCCAGGTCTCATCCATAGCCCGGAATCATCTCTTGAAATCCATTGGATCCCTCGTAAACACTGTTTGGCTGACGTTCAAGCTCGAATGCGATTCTGCTCCGAATTGGTCAAATGAATATAAACTTTTTTAAATCCAATTCATTATGTAAAATACGAACTACTCGTTCATAAGGGATACTCACAGGTTCCTCAATTTAACGCACCTTTATTCAGCAATCTGTCCAAACCCATGTCATGAATCTTGTCCATAATTTCTGGCGTCTTAGCCGTTTTCAGACGTCCTGAACGTGATTCTTCATTTGTATCCATGCGGCCACGCTTGAATTCCGAAACCCAAAAACTCACGGTGGAAAATGACGGTGATGAATGCTCATATAGCCTTGATTTGATTTCCGTTGCGGTTTTCCCTTCCGAATAGGAAAATTTGATGACTCACTCGAAGTTAGTTTTCATCCGTAATTGAAAACACAGAAAGGTCCATGACCTAAATGCTTGTCAAAACCAGAGTATTCGACAGTTCGATTTAATATTTGCGGTCAATTGAAATGAAAGGGTTGCCAACACAACGACATAAAGAATTTGGAAAAATAGCAACCCCCTAGCAGCGATTCTGGAAACTTTTCAATCTACCCTCGTATTCTTTCTACGCGTATTAAAACGGCAAAAATACATCAAAAACGTCGGAAACGAACGTCGCCATTTCCGATGTTTTCGTTACTCCTACAGCAAGCCCTCTTACTACTGATCTGGATTATTTTCATTAAACAACGTGTAATAGGGGTCGTTTAATAATTCTATTTTACTCATACACCTAAGCCTAAGTCAGTTTCCACATTTGTTGAATTTGAATATAACAAAACTAAGCTGTATGCAAAGTCTAAAAGTCAACTTTACACATCAGGCTCTCTTTTTAGCTTTGTCCAAAATGGGTTGCACCAAACTTACTCACATTTTTGGGTTTTTTATGTACCTTAGCCACCTTTGTTTTGTTGTCATGGATGGATTATGAATTCTATGCGTCGGCTCGTGATCGACCCAATTATGTACAACCGTTGCCGAAATGGGTTTTTCTATTCTCATCTGTTAGCATATTTTTAGCATATACTTTAGGTAAGATATATTTTTTATTTGTCAAAGATATGTGTGGAATTAAAAATTGGAACTCATTCTACCACCTAAATTTGGATATGAATGAAGCCATAGAACATATTGCAACACATTATTTACAGCTGAAGGAATAAAGTCCAATTTCTGTATTTAACATCCACAAATAAAGCCTATTATATAGTAGTTATACCTATAAAGCTGTAGCTTGTTTCTAATGATTCCATCACCCTTATAACACTTTAGTAACTTTTAGTAACTTTGTAGATGGAATTGACGGTAAGCAGGCTCGCAGAACAGGGACCAGTGGTCCGTTAGGAGAATTATTCGACCATGGATTAGATTCCTTATCATCTGCGCTAATTCCAATTCTTATGTTTCACATATTTGGAAGGAGCGGCAATAATCTAACTACATGGCGTTTGTATCTAGTCTTATGGAATGTCATATTAAATTTCCATTTAACGCATTGGGAAAAATACAACACTGGTGTGTTGTTCTTGCCATGGAGTTACGATTTCTCAATGTGGAGTGTCACGATCGTATTCTTAATCGCAGGTGTAAGTATCACCAATGGTAAAGAAAATCAGATGTAGTAGGTTATGGATGGATTTCAGGGCACGTGTTGAAGATGCTGATCTCGCTACCAGCGAAACACGTGTCACGAAATCAGTTGCTTGTATAGTGAAAAGTTTACCGATGTAATCGTGTGTTATTGCTAGACCTTGGTGTTTCGTATGGGATGGATTATAGCCGCGCTTTGTACTAGCTGTTAATATCGATAAAGTGATGATAACTGATACGCTGCACATCTATTTAATGGTACGCTAATGTTAGATATGGCGCATCTCATAAGGAATACCAAGCTCTGGTCATTACCTGGTAAACATAAATTATAAATAGGAACTACCAAAAGTTATTTTTGTTGAAATTACTCCCCTTACTTTCGCATAATAGTTCCTGTCATTTTTCTTCGTGCCGCAATAACTGATTGCGGATGTTCCTATATAATTAATGTAATAAAATCGCACTGTCCTTTTTAGATATACGGTCATGAGATATGGGATTTTACGCTGCCAGGAAATATAACATCGGCGCAGATGTTCGAATTTACGCTTTATATTTCCTCATCTCTTACGAACTTACCCCCTATTTTCTACAACGTTTACGCTTCCTATAAAAACAATACTGGTCATATGCGTTCCTTCTCAGAAGCGATACGGCCGCTGGTTTCTGTGGCAATCTTATTCGCGCTCACAACATTATGGATTATAAGAGCTCCTAACGTATTAGAGGCAGATCCCCACGCTGTGTTCTTTTTAACTGGAATGATATTTTCGAATATTTGCGTAAGTATTTAAATTTCCTGCAATTTCGAAATATGCGTGCTAAAATTTTAAATCGAGTTGCGGGAGTACTGTCTTGCAAGAGTATGCAATCACTAGTTTGGACTGTACGAAAATCCGAAAAACTATGATTTTGGAGATCATTCAAAAACAATTCCTTGCAAAACGATTCTCGAAAAGCAAGTAAGAATCTCTATTACACCAATACTTACGGTATTCGCTGTATTGTATTAGAAAAATAGTAGGTAATTTCAGTAAATTTTAATAGTTAACATTCTATTGAAACTAGATTCTGTGAGTTTAAGCAACACCTCGGTATTCCACAAGGAACTGTTTTGAGTTATACATGTATATATAATATTTAGTTTGCATTAACGAATGAAAAACCCAATTTCAAGCAAACACCTACATTTTTGACCATTACACCGGAGTTCGATTCCCGGTCGCGAGAGTTGGTATGACTTCGACTTATTTCGAAGGGTCATAACAAATGCCATCCTAGAATCGGGCTAATATTCGTGGGGGTGGCTTAACAAGTTTGGACTTAGGTCAAATACTTCCGGATGAATTGAGGAAGTAAGAAAGAAACAAAATAAAATTACTTTTTGGAAACGATCGTTATATAGAGGGTTGAACATCACCCATTGTTAAATAGAGAAAACACTCTAATAACTATTGGGGCATATTAAGCGAGTTAAGGATAAGAAAACAAAATGGAATACTATTTTATTTATTCTATATTACACACCTGGCGATACATCGTATTTATATGTAAGTCTTTCTGTATCTTAGATGTGTATAGTACCGCTTGTAAGTATTTGGGAACCTCTAATTTCAGGATAAATCACTAAATATTTGAATCGAAATATTAAGATTAGGTATTGATATATACAAAAACATATAACTTTAATAATTAAAATTATTTATTTGACCTAAATTTTAAATTCGTCTAAGTGACCTCCTTTACTTTTAATGATTGCGTCGCATAATTGGAATTAATTTTAACAATGTTTCCGAAGTTATCCGAGTCTATGCTGCCTGTAGTTCATTCCACATGTCATCTGCTGAAGTTGGAGCAGTTTTTCGTACTTCCCGATCGAGTTCTTCCCATAATAACTCGATGTGATTCAAGTCTGGGCTTTAGGGTGGCCATTCCATGATTGCTAGTGTCTCCTTCCTCTTTCAACTGTTCTAAATATTGCTCGCATAATTTAGAAGAGTGTTTTGAACCGTTGTCATGTTGAAGTGTAAAATTCTGACCCAAAATTCTTACACCAGAGGATATTACATTGTCCTCTAATATGCATTTGTATTCTCATTATGCCTTGAATTTTTACGTGGTCGCCTGTGGATGTACCAATAAAACCACCCCAAATAATTACTGAATCACAGCCGTGTGTGACAGTAGAAACTGTGCATTGCTCTAGTACACCTCTTTGTCTTATGAGCTTGGCAAAGCAAGGACTTTTCATCGCCATTCGTCCGTGAAGAACGGCTTTTTACGGACTGCGTTTAACCGTGGAGATGCTAATCGGCTTCGCAAGTATAATATTGATTTCTGCAGCGATTTCTGGTGCTGTTTTTCTTCTATTTTGCTTCCTGGGCACCACGATTGCAATATCTTGAGTTGCTGTCGCACTTGGTCTACCACTTCTCGCTTTATTTAGAAAACGGCCACCTTCACGGTATTTTTGATAATCAACAATAGATTGGTTTAAATGTAATTTTCTAGTAATTCGACGATTGCTTATGCCTAAGTTATACTTTGCTACTACCAGAGCACGCGTTTCAACAGTAATTTCTTTTCTTTTCGGCATGTTTTAAAATTTTAAACGAACTTATAAATACCATTCGTTAAGAAATGTTGTCGCTACTAACATACGTACGTAACGTAAACTGACCGTAATTTAAAAATATTATTTCAAATGGCTGTATTATAGCCTCATGATTCATAGTAAAATTACCAACTGTTATATTTTTCCTAAAATTTCAAGGAATACGCTCGTTCTTGTCGCTACTACCAGCGCATTTATGATGGTATTACCTCCCATACAGATAAAAGAAGTAATAGACCGATATTGTTTGAATGTACTTCCTAAATACATTCTTTTTATGCAAAAATTTAAAATCAAAGCGTGTCCAAATACTTATGAGCGGTAGTTTACATATATAGAGCTATGTCCCACAATATTTAATTGTTCATAAAAGACGATTGGCTTACAGAAATTTCCGTATTAAAATTTTAAAGTTAAAGCAATACCATTTATTACTCTTTCAGTGCCGTTTAATCGTTGCTCAAATGAGTCACACGCGGTCAGAGTTGTACAATTGGTTGTTATTTCCAACAGCCATCACCGTCTTTGCCTCCTTGCTAATCCAACAGGTGCACGTTGACATGGCACTGCTATATGCTTTATGTATAATTGCATCTTTAGGACATATTCATTATGGAACTTGTGTGGTAAGTATTTTGTTCTACAATAATCATAGTTAGTTCCTAAGTCAATTTCGTATTGTATGATGATAGGGAAATAATCTGTATTAATACCAAGAAAACGAAATGTTAAATAATATTCAAGTGTTATTCAAGTTACAAAATGTTTTATACACTTTTATTTTCGGGACAAAACATTATCTCCAGTTAACACAATTGTAATATCTATCGTTGCATATCCCTTGTTTTTTAAAACTATAACCATTTGTAAGTAATTAGCCTAAATATATTTCTAATTTCAGGTGAGACAGATGTGCGACCATTTCCGTATAGATTGCTTTAGGATACGACATCACAAGGATTGACTACTGGCCGACAACGCATGATTTTTCAGGCGTTGTCCCTCGGGCGCCGCTTAGTTATTATTATCTACTTTCCTTGAGTCAAATATCCTTTATCCTAACGAAATTTGGGTAGCAAACTATGATATACATAGTTTGTACGTAGCGTATATTATTTTAGATACTTGCAGCTCTCTTTATTCCAACTCGATTATTTTCTCGTAATTTCTTCCGCTATTTTATTTATTATTACATTTTATTCCAAAGACAATATGCGTAATATTAACTAATGTAAATTGTGATCTATGTTTGTACGTACATGTAATTATATTTTAGAGGGACGTTTTAGTTCGTAAATATTCCATTACTTTACAGTAATTTTCTAATTTGTTTCTATATAGGTACATGCTTGTAATAACTTGAAATTTATGTATATTATGGGCATTATTGTCACAAAATTCAGATATATTCATACTGTACCTATTTCTAACTAAGAAGCTGTTGATTTCTGAAAGGATTAAATACAGATTACACTTCATCTTTAAATAAGACATCTATTCTGAAGAAATTCACACAAAACAGATTTTTGTAAAATATTTAGGTGGGATACCAGATATTACAAAACAAAATAAAACATTTTTTCATATTTATATGGTTATTGTAGTACTTACTACAATCACTCCTGAAATACAGCAGTTCCAAACTGAAGTCAATCTAGAACACTACGACATTTTATATATTTTTCGTAGTGCACAATTATATACTTTGAATTAAAAATTACCTTAAAAGTTTAATACAATTATGTATGTAGTTGTGGAAATGCTTGTCAACTTAATGATCGTTCAATATAAAATAATTTAATAAAGATATTTATGAATACCGACTTTGATTTTTTTTTATTTAACCTACTCATAATCTCTTTACATTTCTATACCTGCAATTATATTTAAAAATATTACACCATCTAGGATATTATGTAATCAGTCATCTGCCAATTTTAGCAAAATAGTCTTTTTTATTTGTTCTCGTTCTTCTATAGGTGGCAGATAAGGTTTAGTGCCTTTCCGTCTTCTTTCTGATTGTATGGACATCTAAAACCTGCATGTAGCCTTTCAGATTTCATACTTTTTACAATCACTTACCCAAAAGCCTTTACATGTTTTATAATTTTCAAATTCTAGCAGACATTTATCTTTATCATAGTTATTGTCACTTAAACATTTGTAAGATAGGTTTTGTTCTTTGAAACATGGATTGTGTTTTTCTTGGTCAAAGTTTTGTTTTTTCATTTTAAAATTTTGAATTTTCTGATGGATATAAACCAAAAACTGCTGTCAAAATGAAACTAAATAGCCGTCAAATTTACATTTGACATCTGACATTCGATGCCGTTCAGTTACAATAACGATTTCAGCGAATTCTTCAATGACATTTTATTTAAAAGAAAAAGAAAGAAAATACAACTTATTAATGTGTGTATTTTAGATTCTATCACTATTATCGGTTTAGTATTACAATATTTGAATTATAGTACATTAATACAATTAAAGTAAATTGGCTGAACATACTTCTTCCATACAGTCACTTGTAAAAGAATTGTTATTCAAAATTATGCAGTTAAACAAAATGAATTTTTATGCGCATATACAAATTGAGCGATCGAGTTTTCTGGATTGGCAGTACTAAAGATCTTAAGGATTAACATTTTTATTTTCTAAGACTTTCAACCCTGTCTTTGTTTTACCTTGTTACTTTTGTCCATGCTTTGTCATTCGTAGTGTATCTGTTGCCCCTGTTTGAAAATATGCTATTCACCACTGAACGTCTTTATTGTTATACTAGCTGTTAAGCCTGCCCCTGCCAGGCAGGAAGAAAAGGAAAATATAAGCTAAAATGTTAAAAAATTGAATTTTGCCACGCCCCTTTTTCGTCTTAATTCTCCGCCCACAGGCCAAAAATCAAAAATCCGGCTACGTTAGGATTTGGCCTAGGCGTTTTACTAGATGCATGCCAATTTTCAGCTTTCTAGCCCATCAGTGGGCTTCAAAAAGCTCTGGATAAACAAAAAGAGAGGAACACACAAATAAGGAAATTATATATATATATGTAGATCTTTCCAAATCATCAAAGTTCGCTACTATACCCATGTAAACGCTCTGAACTAAGAATTTCGAGTGTCGTGCTGAACAGTGCCGGTTGCTCACTCTGGATTAAACCCATTAAACCACAAATTAAGCATTTGCTGGCTCCGGAACTGAAATGTTTATGCATCTGCGCTTACACTGCCAATTTTACTGTTGCAGTAAATAGAAAAATCTAAATAGATTAACTTGCAACTTGTGCATTTGTTTAATTCATGAATTAATGAAAAATACGACATTAAAATAATTTTTATACATTTTGAGGCGATGGAACAATAGCAACAGTAAAAGACACTAGTTGAATAAATTGTAACCAAAAACCTAGTGACCACTGATTGATACCACTACTAGCGTCATACATTTAAGAGTTTTTTAAGAATAGGCGTTCGACATCATTTGGTGGAATTTAACCTTCAGCCACCGGCCCTACCGTTTTATATACTATCTGAGAAAATGGCAGATCTGAGCTTTATATCTGCAATTAAAAATCTTTTGCTTCGGTCGGGTTTGAACTCACGAGGTCTAGAAGCTAATTTAATATAAAAATTTCTCTATTTCTTTCACAAGCATTTCAAGTAGTATTGCATTTGAATACATTTCAAATAAAGTACCTCCTAAAACGAAGGTATTTGCATTTTGATATGATATAAAACTGTTGATAATTTTCAAATACCGTAACTCACGAAATAACAGAAATATTTAGTTAATGTATCACTTTCTAGACATTTTTATTTCTTCTAACTAGATGATATTGCCGGGGCCAAAATGTGTTGAACCAAAACCCTTAAAGGTCATCAGTTTTGTTCAATTGTCGGCTTCGTTTTCAATTTTTGGTTCGTTAGTTTACTTTAACATTGTTGTTGTTGCTTCGTTACAGTGCCTAGACAAAGAAGTCACACACCGTGCAAATTATAATCTAGTGAGAACGTCTTTTATTCAGAGAAGAAAGAAAAAACTTCGTCCAAGAGATACTGGAATAACTGAATACCAGGATTACCGCCTATAACTGTTGGCTGTTGGAGACCGTTTTTTTCATTAACCAAGTCTATTGTTGATTAATGGTTCCATGATGCAGGTGGTTCAATATACCTTCGTATTATTTATCATCCCTACACCGAAAGGTAGAAAGGGTAAAAGATTAAGAAGAAGAAGAAGATTATTTATCATCGGATTCAATGTTTTGGTTTACGCTTCTACTACTTACTGCTTTCTCTTGCAGTTTAACACTGGCAACAACGTTTAGTATAGTGCAGGGGTCTCCAAACTTTTCAGCCTTGGAACCATACTGATTAGTTCAGTAAGTTTTCTGCGTATTATACTTGTCATTAAACTTTACCTAGCAAGTAAATAAATGCGAGTTATTATCATTCTGTGTCTTTTTTATCCAACTTATCACAACAACAATAAGCTATTAGCTGTCGCGGGCCGGATTGAAGACACTGGCGGGCCGGATTTGGCCCGCGAGCCGTAATTTGGAGACTCCTGGTATAGTGCAAGAAGAGACTTTAGTGGAATATGGAGTGGCATTATGTCGTCTTTAGTAATGAATCAAGATTCTGTGTGGGAACGCACGACGGTCGTATAAAAATTGGACGAAAACCTGGGGAAAGGCGCAACATTCAATTTTCAATCGAAAAACATGTGCATCGTACTATGGGGGTATTATTATCTATCACAGTAGATCTCGTTTGATTTTTATTACAGACAATATGACCGCCAACCGATACATTCCGAATGCCCCTTGTTCGCCCATTTCTTCAAACGCTGGAGAAAACGCTGTTTTAACTGAGATAATCCTCGTTCTCACATTCCAAGAACTACCTTGAACTGTTTTGGAAAGAACCATATTAACCTCTTTCTTGGTCATCCAGATCTTCGGATCTTTATCATAGACTAAGAAATTTGCCTAACCTACCATTGACTTTGGACATGAAATACAGATTACTTGGAACATAATAGACTAAGCTGATGTCGATAAAGTTTTAGATTCGATGTTACGGCGTAGCTAAATGCGTAAATAACCGAAGTAGAACCAACCATGAACCAACATATCTATTATTAGTGAAAAATAAAAATACTGCTTTACATTATATTTTAAAATTTTAATTATCTATTAGAATAGTTAAAGACAGACATTAAAGATTTCTGCCAGATGTAATCGAGAAACACCAACGCCCTAGATGGTGCAGTTTTCTAAACTTTTAACTTTCGGGGACAAATTTCTAATATAGGCAACCAATACACCTAAAACTACTAATTCTCCATGACTATTTTATAATAATAACATTTAATGCGGATTTAGATAACAACGATATAGATAATGTGAAAATAAATTACTAGTTAATCTGCGAGGAAATTTATAATTATGACTTCTTTTAAAATTTGTTTTTGAAGTTAAACACGTGACGTTTGGTCGATAGTGGCTCCATCTATAGTTATCAAGTCAACTATTGCTCATCTCAACTCTGGTGATGGTACTACGACAGCAAAGTGGAAGTAGTGGGTTAGAAAAAGAATGAAATATAAACGTAAATAATTTAAAATTTAATTTTTCGTTCGTAATCTTTGTTTTATCGTTCGCAACTGAATGTATTTACGGTTTATTGAAAGTGTTCGTGACGTTTTAAAGTGCGTTTTTATGTTTATAGAACGAAAATGTCGAAAAATAAAATTGTTATGAAAAGTGGATTTACCGACAACAAAATAGAAGTTAAGAGTAAAGTAAGTACAGAACAGCGAGATAATATCCATTGTAAGAATTACGATGAAAACTCTTATTTTGAAAAAGGTTCATTCACACTTTGCCACAACATTGTACACTTTCTACATGACAGACTGCCTATTAAAGATAACATGATTCATTGGCAAGGTACCGATTGAATTCTATAAAAAATGTACAATGGGTTAATAATTCCATTGATATGCATGATAATTTTTATCCCAATTTCATGTTTCCATGGATGTGGTTCAGCTTAATAAGTATGTGGTGCGCACTAACTAATAATTCAAAAGGTATACTTTAATCTGCGAACATTAAAAACACTTGAATTTGTAATTATAATTTGGTATTGCTGTAGAATATAAATGATTCACTCTTATCATATAGAGCATGAAGAGAGCGGCTTACTGCATACCAAAATAATTATACGTTAATTAAACTTTGTTCCTGTCAGATTTAATATTAAATAAAATATGCAATTTCTAGTTATTAATGGCAAACATGTATTTAACTTAAGTTTGCAGATGTAGTTGCAGTACTTTTAACAATTTGTTTTTAATTTTTAATTAATAGTTTGATGCTGAATTTAGAAGGTTTGCTTTGGAAAGAGATACTCAATCACCGCAGTTTGAGAACTTCCGATTACTCTTAGAACAACTGCATCGACTGAAAGATACCGCATTTCTCATATCTTACATTGATCCCAGTGATCAAGATTTGTTGCCGATCAATAACGATGAGAACTTGAAAAGGGCATTATTAAATGCAAAACCATTACTTAGGGTTATTATCCAAAGGAAAGGTATATTTTATGCTTGCTAAAGAACAACACAAAATTCTAACTTTTTCAATTCTTTCAGGAGACAGCTTGGAGGAGTTAAACGGTTATGGCACCATGAAGCCTCGGAATTTAATATCTACCATTTTGGGTGGGGGACCTACCAAACTTAAATCTCTAGCCATATCTAATCCACTTGACTTTCGACAAGTGTCTGCTATCATAGATGTCGATATAGTGCCTGAAACCTGTAGGAGAGTTCGGTTATTGAAACATGGAAGTGATAAACCCCTTGGGTTTTATATCAGAGATGGGACCAGTGTACGAGTAACACAAAACGGTTGGTAACTCTTTCTTAAACTGTAATGGATGTATACGGATCGCAATATCACTCTTTCGCGTGGTGGTACGCGAGCCTATCAATCAAAACGATTCATGGTAACTGCGTATATTTCTGTGTTTCGTGACGATAAACGAATAAGTTGTATCAGAGGGTATTTGGGGAGTGCCTAAGAAGCATGCAGTTTAGGTGTTAACATCAAAAGTCATGCATTTCATAAGTAACAACAGAAAATGTATAGAAGAGGAATGTTTATAACTGAATACTATTGCTGGTAATTTACAGAAAAATGAAATTCAACTGGACCACAAATAAAAAATAATTATCGATGATACGTATCGTTAGTTTTCTTCCGGTTGCTATTATTGATTTGTATCACGTAATTTGCATTTATGTTTGATCAGTCCAAAACGACAGTTTTCCAGAGATACTATCTGACATCCGTTAGCTATAATTTTTCAACTGACATACTATATATATAGATTAGGTGTAGTTTTGTTGTTTTATTCTTGACCTTAAATTTCGTTCTCTAATTGGTCCTATGCCTTATATTTCTAGAATTAGTTTCAGTCACTAGCTTTTTTCGGGATATTGCTGTATATAAATACATATATACAGTAATGTCCAGTTATAGTGAACCTAAATAATGCGACAAATGAAGTTCATTTTATGTATGTATGTATTACAATTCTCCGTTACAAGTAATATAAAATGTGTGACGTATTTCTTGGTTTACAAAGAAAAAATAAAAAAAAATTGTATAAAAACATTAATCAAATCAGACAATACACCTAACAAAAGTCTACCTAACAACATTGGTTATTTTTGACTGTATATGTCTACTAGAAAGATGAATGTCATTTATATAACGTTCGAGGTTAAAGAAGAGCTGTCCCCCGTACATACTCTGGAACAGTGTTATTCTAAGTTGCGAGTGTCTGTAATTTTTTGCACCATTTCATTAACAGAAGAAACATCAACATCTTCATCAGATTTATTTTCCTCTGCCTCATCACTTGTTGCCATGATTGATGCCATTGATTCTTTAATCTGCTCATCAGTTAATGCTTTTCTTGCCATTATGTCATAATCAATCCCTACATATTCTTAAAACTTAAATTCACTGAATTCATCTGCATTATCCACTTCTATGCAAACATGTTTAGGGTCATCTTCATGTTTTTAACAGGCCGAAAAATGTTTTTTCCATTATCAGTGATCTCTATCACTTGCATTAGTAAAACTTTTCTATAATGGTTTTTTAGAGAATGAATCACGCCTTGATTCATGGGTTGTAATTTTGAACTGGTGTTGAAAGCCATAAAAGTCAATTTAATTTCATTTAGCTTAACTTCAGGATGATCTGGACAGTTGTCAATTACAAGTACAATTTTGCTATTTTCCGTTTTATTTGTTCATCCGATTCAAGCTTATTTGAGGAAATTTCAAAAGTCATCGATGCTTTACCGTTTGATTTGTATTTTACCGGCAATTGTTTCTTTTTGAAACATCTAAGAATGACAGCTTTGCCTAAAAGCAATGCTTTTGTTTTTTCTGTTCCATACATTTTGGCAACTACTAAAACAATAATCCCCACTTTAGATAATTTTCCTCCAGTACTACTTTCTCCCACTAATTTTAAAGTCTTATCAGGAGTCATTTGGTAAAAAAGTCTTATCCGCGTTAAAAATGTCTTTGCTGTCATAGCTGTTTCAAACAATAGTTAACCAATAGTTAACACGATTCTACTTCTGCAAATTCACCCACAATTTTTCATCTTCGAATATTATATCTCACAAAATGTTCAATCCAACTTCTAGAGTACTTAGTCTTTGTTTTACATTTTACTTACATTTCTCTAGCTTTTTCTTGTAGAATAATACTACTTAGAGGAATGTTTTCTTTTCTTTTTTGTGTAAACCTTGTAACCCAAAAAATCTATGACATCATCTTTCCAGCCGAGTGAATGGTCTTTGTCTTCTTCGAAACCGATTTTATCGCGTGACTGGTTTAATTGCATTTTTGTTTCTGGTGTGTAGTGATGAATCCAGGTCTCATCCATGGTCACAAATCGTCTTTTGAAATCCGTTCGATTCCTTGTAAAAACTTCCAATCAATCGACTGAGGTTTGAGCTCGAATGCGTTTTTACTCCGAATTGAGCAACTGCGGCACCTATCTTGCAAAAAGCTTTTTTAAACCCAATTGATTATATAAAATATGAACTACTCGTTCCTAAGAGATACCCACGGCTTCCTCAGTGTCACGCACCTTTATTCAGCGATCTCCCAAAATCATATCATGGATTTCTTCCATAATTTCTGGCGTGGTAGTAGTTTTAGGACATCCTGAACGTGGTCTATCACTTGTATGCCTGCGACCACGTTTTAATTCCGAAATCCAAAAACTTACGGTGGAAAATGAAGGTGATGAATCCTCAAGAACGGTATCTAACCTTCATTTAATTTCCGTTGCGGTTTTCTTTTTCAAATATAAAAATTTGATCACCACTCGAACTTCGCTTTTCCATAATTGAAAACACGAAAAGGTACTTGGCGTAAATGCTTGTCAAAACCAGACTATGTGACAGATCGACTTAACGTTTGTAGTCAATTTGTATGAAAGAGTTGCCAACACAATGGCGTAAAGGATTTGGAAAAATAGCAACCCCCTAGCAGCGATTCCAGAAACTTGTCAACCTACCCTCGTATATACATGTTTTGTGTCCCTTTTTTTCTCCCTCACCGCACACGGTCACGGATCTAACGCTCGGTCATTATTTATTATCAACCGTAATGATCGAGACTCGAACCTGGAACCCTCGGCACCAAAGCCCGATATGTTTTCATATCTGGTGGCATTATATTTATCAGATTCTAGAATTCGTTTATGTCACAAATGTTCTAAAATGTATAAGGTTGATGCGGCTATTCATAACAGTAGTAACTTTTAATAGAGCCTATTCAGACACAATTTTTATCAGGACTGTGTAAATAGTGGAAAGTCAAAATCTAGTCTATAAATAAATTATGTGTATTATTTTATAATAGTGAGTACTTTCTTAGTGATATTCATTTCTCAGTAATTCCAATATTTTAGGTCTGGAGAAAATTCCTGGAATCTTCATATCGCGTTTAGTACCTGGCGGTTTAGCAGAATCCACGGGCCTTCTCGCGGTAAACGACGAAGTTCTGGAAGTTAACGGTATCGAAGTATTTGGAAAAACCCTCGATCAAGTCACGGACATGATGGTTGCCAACAGCTCTAACTTAATAATTACCGTCAAACCGGCCAATCAAAGGATAGTCGGTCCTCCAGTGCGTAGAAACAGCTTTGGACGAAATTCCCAAGTATCCAGTGGTTCTCAACAATCAGCGACGACTGCCGGCTCGGATCCTGAAGATAAATACGACGCGGATGAAATTGTCGATCTAACAGTACAACCTACGCTAGATGAAAATTTGCTGAGCAGAGAAGATGGCGGTATATTGCATTTGTAATAGGCGTCTCGATAACGCAGTGTGATTTTTTATGGTGAGTAAGGTATACATAGGTGTAAAATGTTTCGAAATCCGTTACATCCTGGAAGTGCTCAAAAAGTAAGGATTTTGATAAAGAATAATGTCTAACAAGGTTTATTATAGCTTTAGGATAGTTGATTTCGACTTTGATAGCAACTAAGTTTGAACAGATAATTTTGAAGTACGGTGTTCAAATTACTACTAAAGCAATCTTACCTGCCTATGTAAGCCTTGGCTGTTGATATATGATATATTATGTAATCGTGTACTTAGAAGATAAAGAACTCTAAGACTTTTATAAACATTCCATTATATATTTTTTCTACCATTTTTTGGCAATTATTTGTACGTTTTACTTTTGATTGATAGACTTTGGCTACTTAATTCCCTTTCATTTGATGTACTTATCTGGCTGTGAAAGGCAAATTTAAAGACGCTTGAAATATACAGTTTTAATTGAAAAAATAGGTCGTAAAATTCAGTACAGGCTTACGTATTGTTAAAATATTTTCCATGTACTTATTGCAGTCAATTGTATTTATTAAAATAAAAAGAAACTATAGTCTTCCAAACAACAATGTACACCTTTTGCAAAGCCTAGGTTGTTGGTTGGAGCTTTGCACAGAAATATTACTCTATTACGAGGGTCGTCTCAAAAGTAAGTTACACTTTTTTTTTTAATCTGCGCGGTAGATGGGAAAAGTTCGTGAGTCGCAGAGAACTTTCACCGCGTTCATTTAAAAAATAGTGTACTTATTTCTGAGACGTCCCTAGCATCTTTCTTAACCTAATTATACTTATATTTTCCTCTTCTATCACCATTGGATGAATTAAAACACCAAATTAATTTAATAGAATATATTTTATAACGCTGTCAGGTGATATATAATTCTGCATGTAGACGAGATAGTTGTTTATATCGTTTTATAAACAACTGTTTTGTTTACACGCAGCATGATATTTTACCGAGATACAGTTCGTCCTAAAAACATTGGTTAGGGTACAATAACGAGTAACAGCTGATTCACAGCTGATATACAAAGGCCTAATGTGTTCAGCCTACGCTCTGCATCAGTATGAGTAGCTCTATTTCCTGCTCTTGGATTTATCTATGCTCGAAGATGCTTACTGGACGAATATGCGTTTCTGATTCGGTCCCTTAATATAAAATTCGTGTACTATAAACGAAAATGTTCTTGGAACAGTATGATATGCACATATATATTCTGTTAAATTACTTTAATGATTTAAACAACTTAATAGTGAAGGAGGATAATTAAAAGTTAATCATTAAAACATTAAAGAAGTGACAGTATTGACTATACCAATACTGCATTTTGTAAATGTTTCTAATATTTTCTTTTATCAATTATCGTTGGAAATTTTTTAACTTCGGCTCACTACTTACTGCAAATGTATTATATATTTTATTGATAAATTTTATTCAAACAACGTTTCCAATAACTCGTACGAAACGCAAGTTTCATACTTCATTTCATGAAATATGATGCAACGTAACAAGACGCTTCAGATTGCTGTATTTGTAAACGATTATTGAACATACAGATATATAGTGTGAAATATTACATATATTAAGTTGGGGAAAACTAACCTCGAACTTATAGCAATTAAATTTTAATCATTTAGGTGTCTATTTTTCTAATCAAGCATAATCTTATTGACTGTTGAAATATCTTTACCCTCGGTCTAAAACGAAACCGAACTTTTAATGGAAAATAAAACGCAGGCCAGTTGTTAAGACTATAAAAGGAGCCCTCGATAGATACTGGCAAGTTTCCCACTGTATTTGTAATGAATTCCTCAGAAACCATCATCGATGCCTGAATAACTTTTTGTTCATTTAATTGTTGTAGTTTTCCGTATTGGTTTGATGAATGACATTATTCTCTTTAGTTATATTAATCTGTGATTGTAAAAACCAAGATTGCTGATGTGATATTTTAAGACATTTGCAGATGCGTATGTTTCACTCCATAAGTAAGTGTTCGAATTTGTTGGAAAGGTATGTCTCCGACATGGTGAATTTCGGAAGGCTCGCATTATAATATTATTGATATATGTACATACGTTCAAATTCACTCGTTCTCCCATAGCATGTCAAGCTAAGCATTGAGATACAAGAACTCCCTCCAAATATTAGTTGTAAACAATGTAATATCTAGTTCTTTGATCGCTCCCTTAATTTCAGTAGTTGCTTCATCGTATAAATCTACACAAACATGATGAGTAAAAACATTTCGATCTCGCATATACTTCACAATCGCCTGCAACATTAATATTCTTTTCAGCGATATTACATTGTACGTGTTCAAGACTTTGTAGCTTAAAATAGCACTGTTGATGAAACCATTGTACATAGTCAAATGATTAAACAAAAGCTACCGAAACACCAATGTAATATCTACAAATTGTAAAAAGATACATGAGCGGCGACTAATCAGCTGTCGCTATCGCTTTTGATCAATTAAACACGTCTGGGAAAGTGTTAGACCTACAAATTCATACCGCATGTCGAATACGCATCTCCATTGTATCAGATTCTCATTTAAATCTGATTAAATCTCATTTAAAATAATCAGCTAGCACTCTAAGATTCTTTGGTCCCTTTTTATTTCTTTCAGGTTCAACTTGAGGAACTCGCTTTTTGCTATTGATTGATTCAATTTGGTGATGTAATTTGATTATTCTAGTTCTCAACCTCTTTATCAGGAACATCTTGCAATTTCAAATTTGTATTTTTCTTATTGATGTTGATTGAAATTTCTTCGTCAATTCTCTCATTTCCTAGATTAAGGTCTTCTTTTTTGCCATAATTGTTCTTTGATTAAAGCCACTTGCAAATTTATCATTTCATCGAGCTCCATGATTTTTATGAACCACACTTGTTTATTGTCCTTGAATTCATTGATATAGAGGTTCCAAGATCTCTTTTGTTTAGATTTCAAGTGGGAGTTGCTTGTCCAAGAAGCTGTAATCAATATTGGGGAAAAATTCATCACTAAGGTTTGATGAAGGATTGGATGACGTGTTATTATCAAGTACTGTCTCCTCTTACGTGGAAGGCGCGACATTAAAATTCGGAGAAGTCAGGGCGTCAGTCCGGTTTACACTACTTAATGATAACATGTTATCCTCTCTTTTATCAAATCTTGTTCATCACTAAGATTCGACAAACGAGTGCACAATAAGTTGTGTAAGCTGGATTGGCGCTGCCAGTCTTCCGAAGTCTAATGTCGCACATTGCACGTAAGTGCGGACAAGCGGTGGAGGGATAGCATCAGTCCGGTTTAAACTACTTAATGATAACTTATCGTGCACTTGTTTACCGAGCCTTATTCATCACTATATGCTTTTTAAGCGTTTGATGGGTTTTGGTAAAAAGAAATATATCAAGTTCACCATAACTGCAGCGCTCATCTTCATCAAAACGGTAATTTGTAGTACTACAACACTGAGATAAACACCTGAACTAGCAATAACAAAGATTGGCCATTGCATCGCCAGAAAGATATGATGATATAGGAAATTATTTCATAGGTTTCTTTTTCTCTAAAAACTCGGTTTCGTTTTGGCCAAAGGGGTTGAGTAGACCTCTTATAAGAGACATAAAACTAATTGAACACTATCGGAAATCATAAACGAATAATAATAAGGAATACATTTCCTGACGGGATTCAGTAAGTGGGGAAGCAGCATGACGAGATTTATCATTACCATCTAC
This sequence comes from Chrysina gloriosa, assembly GCA_038088585.1. NCBI lineage: Eukaryota > Metazoa > Arthropoda > Insecta > Coleoptera > Scarabaeidae > Chrysina > Chrysina gloriosa. The sequence continues at coordinate 28,646,422 of CM076088.1, read as the reverse complement.
TTTGATGTATTAGAATATTAAAATTAACTAATAATTCTTTTGTTTGTGATATAGTAAATTATAACATTTAGGTCCATATTTAGGATTTAGTTACACATACACTAGCGGATAACAATTTAAAGATAGATTAACAAAAATAAATAAGTATGTTAGACCATTTAGCAAGGATGAAATAGTAATAGTACAGTAGAGCGTCGATTATGCGAACTAATGTTGTCAAGAGTAATAAAAAAATTCGATTAATCGAAATTCACTAAAAAAAAATAAAGAAACAAAAAAGGAAGGTATAAAATAATCAACCACGTTTTTACAAAAAAACTTCTATTTAACTATAGTACATAGTGGAAGAAAACTAACGATACAAAAAACGTATAAGTTGTACACCTAAGATGAATTTGGCACAAAAAAGTCGTAATACTGGTCTGTTTCAATGATGACTTCCTCTTTATGGCAGCTAGGTCTCTAATTGCTTTTTTAGCTGCAATAGCTGGGTGTGATCGGACTCTTTTTACCAGAATGTCACATCCAGTGCGTTAAAGGCCTCAACTTGAGATTCTTCATCACTATCAGCCTGCCTCTAAAAGCAGACGACGCATGAACTTTTTCGGTATAGTTTTTTCAATCTTTCGATGACGCTCTGGTCGATTAATGAATTAAAGAAGTTACATTAGGGGAGAAAACATTACCTTGAACATATTATTGGCCTTATTCAAAGATTCAGATGATGGATGTGACGAAGCATTGTTTAATAGGAGTAGTGCCTTGCCTTCTTTGCCGTAATGCTGCTAAAAAGCTTTTATTTCAGGGATGAAATTGTGTTTAAACCAGTTTGTGAACAAATCACTGTTCATTCACGCTTTTTTGGGTCGTGTATATTAACGGAACTTTCACTTTTTTAAAACCGTGGGTTTGTTGATTTCCCTATCAAAACCAGTCTTCCCGGAACACCGCTTTCAAGAAATATCCTGTAAAAACATTCAGGCCAACGATGCTCAGCCGGACACGACATTTCCTATAATTTGATTTTTTCCCATGAAGCCATTACGGATAATCGACGCTCTACTGTAACAATCTCTTAGTGATGATTCGGAAAATTTTGGATATTTCTATTTTCAGTTTCTTAGTTGCAATCTTTTACTAATTAACTAAGGACATAACTTTAATTTCAAAACAATCTCGAATTAGAAAATAATATGCGGTAAAATATCCTGTTTTTTACGGTAGCAAACCTGTACGGTATAGAACGTGTTGATTCGCATCATTATGTAAGATATGATATCCAATGTAATTGTACTATTGCTAATATCAATGTTGGAATGCAATGCTATAATTTTTGCATCTTGCCACCAATTTTTATAAGATATAAATCGCAATTCGCCGATAGCAATTCTAGAATATTAACAGCATTGTTTATTTATCATTTCTACATGGACAACTGTATGTTCTTTGGTCGTTATTGTGTTGATGAGTACGCGTCTAAGGTGAAATAAATTGTCATTATAAGTCACCATATTCTCTAATACATTCATTCCATAAATTGATCTAGTACCATTCCAGGATATGTGCAGGTGGATTTATCATGCAAACAAAGTTTTGATCTACGTATCTTCGAACATAAAATTTTGCGTCAGAACATGTACAAGGACTATCCAGAAACTAACTTACGTTTTGGAATATAAACAAGATAAAGTGACAGAAAAGATTTTTCTATTATATTCATATGATGGCCTAACTCTTAAGCTACTTTTCAACGTAATCCTCGCTCAAATTGAGGCACTTATAGCGATGCGTCAGTTTGTTGATACCATTGTCATAGAATTCTCCCGCCTAAGACTTCAACCACTCCTTCACGCTTTCCTGCAGTTCCACATCGTCGTGGAACCGCCGGATTGCGAGCCAGGTCTCTATGTGCGCTTGGCGCCAGATCTGGACTATACGGAGAATGGTGGAACACTTTCCAACCAAAACCAAAGCTCTGAAGTTTAATTGGCCGATTGCGGGCGTGCACTATCGTGAAAAAAGCAAATCCTTTGGGCTCATGCATTTCTCGACGGTTGTTTTGGATTGGTCTTCACATTTTTTTTTATTGTTGCACCATACCTTGCAGTCTATTGTTGAACCACGTTCGAGGAAATCGACAAGAAGCATTCTTTTCCTGTCCCAAAAAAACGGTTGCCATGATTTTTCTTGCTGGCAATATCTGCAAAGATTTTCTTGGTTTCCTAGGGGAACGTGTGTGTCTCCACTCCTTAGACTATTTTTTGTCTCACGATTGACATGTTTTACCCAAGTATTATCCCCAGTCACGACATGATGAAGAAGTGAGTCACCATCTTTGTTGTAGGCCTCCAGACATGTCAAGGATGCGTTATTTTTTGTAGTCTTCCGACAACAATTTTGGTATCCATCCGGCACAAAATTTATTATAGCCTAACTTTCCTGCAACAAACTTCTTGAAATTTGAGGAAACTCAAACGAGAGCCCCTAAATTGTACAGCGGGATTTTCACGAATTTTGTCATTCACTTTGACTCATTACGTACACTTTACAAAGCTGCCGATGAATTTAAATTGGCTTGTTTTCTGCTAACAAAAACCTGATCACCGATCACACTTCACAACTGGCGAGATTTTCTATTCCAACACTTATTTCAAAAATGCAGAGTTTATTAACCACAAGCAATACGAACCTCACGCCACCGCAACTGGGTGTGGAGTCAGTGAGGAAACGCCCAGACACCAACTTGACGCCGGTAGCCCCGCCCCTTGCCACGTCAACCCAACGTGTAAATTAGATTCTGGGTAGCCCTGATATAATTTTAGTTTCATCTTGCATCTAAACCTTTTTCGGTGGACCCACATTCCGATTTATGTGATATTTTGAAAAATTTAATCCGAAAGTCTTGCTTCTAGAAAATAATAATGGTTACGTGCGTCGTGCCACTTGTCTTAGGAGATTAGCGTCATTCAATCCTCTTTAAATTGCTTTTACAACGGTTTCTGGTTCTGTTTATGCAAAGAACTCGATGTATATTTCAGTTACTTCGTTCATAAGATCTATTTTATATTAATTTGCGACAAGCAGTAGACGTTCGGAGTTTCGTTTTCCTGGAATCTATTTCTATAATTTTACATTTCAATATATATTTTATAGCTTGTTCCATTATTGTGTTTGAGCAGGTAATGAGCAAAAAGTTGCATTTTAAAACTGAGATGGAACGTGTTAACACATTGGCTGCCACTGGCTAATTTAATAGCCAGTGATGTTTTCGTTAAAACTTTGCTTTAGCCACGATGTATTCACATGTCAGGCCAAGGCTATCAAAAACGATCACTTAGATGCAAATCTTGTAGATATTTGAATGCTGGCCACGACCAGTACTGAAAAACTTGTGTTTAAGTTTCACGAGGAGTCCCGGCTATCATTTTTGATAGCTAGGCAACAAAATGCATCGCTGTCATTAAAAATTTAATCAGATTAAAATAAAACTGGTTTACTTAAATGTACTGTTCAAAACTACGCCTTACGAAAAACAATATGATGGCTCCACTGTGAATATTATCAAAATTGGTTGTGCAGTCAATGTGTTAATTGAAATAGTATGCATGAATGCGCCCTGACAATCTGACCCTTTCTAGTGATAGTGTTTTACATTCCAGGGTTATAAATGTTTTGAACCCTTGCAAAAGAAATGACTTAACAAATCATGATCATGATTACGAAAGCAAACCATATTGTATGTGTTGTACCTTGGATATCATTTATTGTCCTTAATTTGATGTTGCTGATATTTAAATTTTAAAAATCAGTTTATTTATTCTAAAGGAACTATAAAGTATACGCATTTTTTTAGTGGGGGTAAAATTTCATAGAAAATCCACGAAGTTTGGCTATGTAATACTATTCTCAACTACTTGTCTGCTAGTGTATGTACCACAAAACTTTTATTACCTTATTACTCAATTCTACGTTATGAATTCTTTAAAACTTATGTATATTTGAATTTTAGCTTTGGTACTTATAAGCCAATTACTTTACATATTTACTTATTTAATGAAACCCCACGAAGTAAAACGTCCAAGTAATTTTAATTTAGTACTGGAAAAAGAAAGATATGAGCTTATTTTTTATGAAAAAAATCAGAATAATTTTATCATACTTATATAATTTGTTAAGTGTCGCAATTTCACTTTTAACCTCTTTCTTCATTCTATGAATATATATTTTAACATCCACACGTAATTTGTTCTATTCAGTATTTTTATTATTGTATTATATTTATTTTAATTATTATGTTATTTAATTAATCGAATATTTAAGGGCGCCTTTCGAATCGATATATTTGGAGGATATACTGGCCGATAATTTTCTTAAATTAGCTGACGCTGAAAAAGATCTGGCATTGTACTTAAAGTTTTTTTATTAAAGTAATACTGCAGTGTGTTTTAAAACAAATTGACTGTAGAATCGAATAATAAATATGTAAGCATACAACTCCCAATATATCATTCCAAAGTATGGTCTTAATCAAGAAAGAGTCATAGATATTATAATGATTGTCATCTTATTATATTCTGTTTTATTATTATATTTGCTATCTGTAGCTTTAATTTCACGCTATATGTAATCTAGATACTGTGGTCTCTAAAACAATAATAGGAAAATGTTTACTTGGGGTTGCATGGGAACAACGATTAACCAGGTATTCCAGTATTGCGCACGATATTGTTACATCGACATATTAACTTTGTGGACCACTTTAAATCTACGTTTTAGATTGTAGTAATATTGACTGAATACCGAGATATACGCATGTGTTACTTAGGACTTAACTAATATGAGGGTAGTATGTAGTATTAAACCTGCTGTTTTTCCATAAAAATGATATAGTAAAGAATAAAACTATACAATGATAGTTTTACAAGGGAGCAAATAGTTGAAAACATTAATATTATCTAGATACGATCGATACGAATTATATTTTACCATTGGCTTACTTGTTAATTTTCCCCTCAAATAAATTACTACAATCTAAAATCTTTCACCTATGTTTGTATATATCATTTATTAATTGCGTACCTTTATTTTACAATTGATTTTTAACAATATATTTGTACCTTGTTGATTCCTTTTTCTCGTAATAATGTGCATAGTGCCTTTTGACTATACATAAAACTATTTTTCCGGCATATCTTTAGACATTTATCTCGCGAAACTTTGTCCGTCCGTTCGGTGGCCTCTAAAATATGTGGTATGACTTTTTATCTACATATTCCAGAATTCTATTGTTATCCTGTGGATAATATTTGTCCATAGAGCGTTAGCATTAGGTACATTCCATTTTGTCTATTACTAGTATTTTATGATCGGCAACACACATAGTTGTTGGATCGCAAGATATTGTACTTTTTAAATTTTAGAAATATATATATACACAGTTATCTAGTTGTTTCATATATTCATATCAACGTCTCCGAGATTAATGAATTTTAATTTTATTTAATAAATGTAAGAAATCCCTTGTGAATGTTCTCAAAACGCAAATTATGATGTATAGAGTAAGAATACCCAGGGACAGATTTAGGCATGTTACCTCCCAATAAAAAATATAAATAATTGTGAGTGAATCCACAATTATCACACAGTTGAGTTAATTGTTTAAAGCACTAAACAATTCCGGATGCTTATGCTAATTTAGTTACGATGGTAGTCTTAGAAGTAAGTTACACTATTTAAAAATAAAAGATTCAAAAATCAGAAAAAAGGGTATATTTTGAAAAATACACTTAATAGTTATTTTTCTATATAATTTCCTTTAATCTCAGGATATTTTTGCTACAGTGATAATTGTTTTTAATCCAGTGTTAAACCACTCCCGCCAAACTGGCTAGCCATCTTTCCACTTGTTTTAATTCACTCTCATTTGCGAAGCGTTTTCTCCCGAGATGTTGCTTCAGCTACGGAAAAAGATGGAAGTCGCTTGGGTTAAGGTCAGAAGAGTAAGGTGGATGACCGAAAATATCCCATTGAAATGGCTCAAACAGGGCTTGAGTCTCACGAGCAGCAAGGACGAACGTTATCGTGGAACTAGAAAACTGTTTTGCTCAACTTTCCCCTCCTTTCGTTTTGAATCGCACTTCTGAGGTTTTTCAACACCACACAATAGCTAGCAGCTGTGATCATCATCCGACGGGGCAGGTAATCGATCAACAATACTCCCTTGGAATCCCAAAAGATCGTTACTATGCCCTTGTCAGCGGATTTCACAACTTTCGCCTTTTGGCGTTAGATCATCCTTCCCTTTCCACGCCATACTTTGTGTTTTAGATTCAGGCGTCCAGTGATTGATCGATGTCTCATTTCCGGTTACTATTCGGTCGAATAAACCGTCTCCTTCATTCTCAAAAAATTGGAATCCAGCATCGATTATCTGCTCTTTGCGTTGTTCTGCAAGCAGCCGTGGAAATCATCTTGCACAGACTTTTGATATACGCAAATCCTCAAAAATGATCCTGCGAAGTGTTGCATGTCTTATTTCAATATTCATCAAGTGTAAGGCACCGATCGGTGTTCATGGCCTCTCGGACCTCGTGGCCAACATTCGGACGTCAACTAGAAACCATTGGCGTTGGCATAACGTGTTCACCGTACAAACTGCACAACTCGCTATGATTTATTTTTTGCCGTGAAAAATGAATAATCACGAACTTCACGATCGGCGGTGGGAGCGAGTGGAGTTCCCTTGATTGCTGGTGTAACTTACTTTTAGACGTCCCTCGCATTACAAAAGAGAAGTATAAAAGGCAAAGGTAAAACCAGTTTTATATAAGTATAATGTATATTATAACCAAAGATACCAAAAAGAAAGGGAATAATGTAAGTACCTATGTAGGTATGGCTTTGTTTTGTAATTACTAAATAATATTAAAACAACAAAACAAATACAATGTACTGGTGAATACCACTATGATAAAACAAACTTCTTCAATTCGAGAAACGAGAACTGACGTCATTGTGCTGAAGTATATGTATGCAGTATGATAATTGATAACATAACATCTGTTAACCTAACGACAAATAAGTTCAACAATCGCTAGTGGGACTTCATTTTTGGATGTATAATGACTTACAAGGGAATACCGGACTTCCAAAAAAAAAAATTAGATGTAATAAAAAGAAAATACTAAAGAAGAAAAGTATTAGATATATTAAAACAAAGTAGTGCTTTTTACGCCCTCAATCATTTGCGAGGCTGGCTGGATTGTTTTACTTTGCATATGCTTTTTCCGAGATAAAGTATGGTATTCCGGCGTGGGGACAAAGCACGTTATCAAAATGTGCTTTTGTGCTTCAAAAAATTATATGATTCATGTTATTTCCTTCTACTACAGCACCTGTAGAGACTGTTTGGGGGAACTAGACATTATAACACTTCCTGGGTTATATACATATATATTAACTTCTAGTTTATTACATTAAAAATAAAGAAATATTTAGAACCAATGCGGATATATCAGCTTCCAATATGATAGCACTGAATTCGCGCAACTTAGCAAATCCACGACATAGAACTAAGTGTTTTTAAAAAAGTTCACAGTATGCAGCAATCGACGCTTTCCATACATTGCTGGACCAATTGAAAAATCAAAGAATTTTGTTGACAGAGCTTAAAAAATATAGTCCAAAATTATGCAAGAGAATGAGATAGAATACAGATATACAGTTTTTCCTATTATCTTCATCTCCTCTTGAGATTATTATCTTGAAGAAAGTTTTTAATTGCGTGGTATATCCTCAAAATATTTTTTATTACTCTGTTGATTCCCATATCATGTTTTTCATTTTGTTCCATTATTATTCCCAGGTATTAAAAGTATTTAACATGTTCTATTCTGTCATGTCCTATGTATATATTGCTTCTTCTTCTTTTTTTTTTTTTCTTTTGCTGACACCATTACTTTTGTTATCGTCTTGTTTATCCGCATTTCAGCTACAATATTATAACAACGTAAAGAAACAAACAATTAACAATGTAGAAACACGGTCATCAACTTTTCCTGCGAAGAACTCATTCAATGAGTAAAAAAATCTTTTTTTTATATAGTCTCTAAGTTTACGTTTAAACATTTGTAATTCTAAAGTTTTTAGATTGCAAGGAGGGTGATTAAAAATCTTTTCACTTGGTGTCAAACTTGTTTCTGCATTATTACCAAGTATATGTGAGGCGCCACTATGTGCGCGTGTAACCTGTTTCTTCTATTATGATTATGTGGCAGTTTCATGTTTTGATAAAATTAATTATAATTTGTGAGTGTCGATTCAAACATATACACATGGAAAGGTAAATAACTTGTAATGTTTGAAAACTTGTTACACGAATCTCGAAGGTCAAGGAATATATCTCTTATGCAAGCCTTCTGCATGGTGAAGACTTTTCCAGAATTAACACCACCATCCCAGAAAACAACGCTATATTGTAATCTGGACTGCACACAAGCGTAGTGCACAGTTAATGTAGTCTCTACGCAGACACTACGTGTAATTGTTCTCGAAGAGAAACAACTTTGCCAAACTTCCGGGAATTCGGGACTTTAAGGGAAAATATGCCTGATATTGTTAACTCCTCGTTAGTCGTGCGTGTATCTGGTGGATACATGGCTCAGTTTTATTATATGGATGTGATATTAATCACGGAGGTGGGGCGTAGGCCTCAGACGCATGTCTAAACCTTCGAGGATAATCTAAGAAGCCTATCCAGGGGGACAAACAGTCTCTAGAAAACGGTGACAATGTCGGACGCGTCTTTTTCGAAGAGTTACAGCCTTAGCTGAAGTTTTGGAAACTTTGGGCTTAGAGGAAGATGTGCCCTATATTGTTAAGCATGTAGGTTGAGCTTAGATTTCGAGCGCATGTCTAAGCCCTCGAGGACAAAGGGTAAGGAACCCAACCAGAAGAAGGAATAACTTCTAAAAGCTACGAACATGTAGGCAACGTTTCTCCCCAAGGACTTGCAACCTTCAGATCTAAGAATTTGGGTTTACGTTACCAAAGATGCGTGATGATCAACAAACAGTAGGCGATTTAAAAATACCTACTCCCGTTAATTTCAATAAACAGTTTGTTCCCGGGATTGACTTCACTATAAGTATAATTGATAAAACATTGTTGAAGCTCATTCTAATGTTTTGGGATGCCGCCTTGCTCCGTCTGAAAAGAATTTTATGTACATTTTTATTTTTCAAAAATCAAGGCCGACATAACAATTGAGAAAAAGAAAATTTCTGCTCAAGCAAAGTGCCATTTTGGTCAATAATATGGTAAAATGTTATTGAGAATAGTTAATGAAATTATAACTCTATACAAGATTTCACAAATATCGTATCGCTTGAACGAAATCAGTGTTTGTTTTGTATTCTTGCATTGTAATTCCAGAAAAGAATTCTGTACAAGTTGTCAAAAAAGTTAATGTAAGTTTCTAATAAAGTAAATACATAACAGATAGGGGAGAGGCGGGTAGTATGGGTAATTGATGGTTTCTAAGGTTTAACGCTAGCTAGTAGCACGCTACAGAGCTCTACGAATAGAGATAAGTATATTATCTATGGAATAGAGGTTGTGTCTTGACATCTCCTGCAAATAGTTAGTTGTTGTCATTGCTGCGTGTCGGAAGATATACTTGATTTTGTTTTTGTTATCCTTTCCAGTGTTGCTCGGCATAACTTTTGAGAGTGGTTGTGTCGAAATAGGTAAAACATTAGGTAAGCAAACTAACTTATTATCATCGTATAGTATGTCTAGAATATATTGTAAGAGTTGCTTTCGGTAGTTACGGTTCGGCGCCATTTTTTCTCCTGCAGTTCGGTCGGGTAGTATGGGTCATACTAACGTCAGGTTGTATGGGTTATGTAGATTGACACATGCTTTTATTTCAGTGGACAATGCCTACATTAGAAAAAGCCTGCAGGTAAAAGCCGTGGAGAATGGTCTGTAGAAGACATTAATCTAGCGGTGCAAGATGTTTTGGAAAATAAAATATCGGTTCGGGTCTCTGCAGAACGGCATAATGTGCCAAGGAGTATATTGCAGAGGAAATAGGAAGTATACATACAGTCTAAATAAAAGCTAAAATACGTATTTACACAATTTAAATTGAATTTGTATAAGAATTAAACAATTCTGTTAACAAAAATAGGTTTTATTTATTTTCACTCCTGTTCTTTAATTGTGGCCCATACTAGCCGACGCCAAAAATTTTGTCACGATTACAGCTATAAATTTGAAATACCACACATTTTATTTGATTAATTTTAATTTCTTTTTCAGTCTGTGTGAAGTCAATATTTCACTACTTACTATTACCTAATTTTAGATGATTCTGCCTATCATTGAATATTTTGTGACACTTTTTGCATAAGTGGACCATACTGCCCGCCTCTCCGCTACTTCATTTGAATTTCTCCACGATTGATATAATCGATTTGAACTATTTTTTTTAAGATTTGATTTTAATCTGAGATAATGACAATTCAGTTATGTAGGTGTTCGTTAATTACATTGAAAAACATTAAAAGTGTAATTGGAGTACTTCAAATTCAATAATTGTTATACATTTTCTCTGTCTTTGAATCACATACTTTATGAGAAGCTTACATAATTTTTTTCACAGCTTATACGGAATATTTGTTTTTCTGTAGTTACAATGCAAGAACACGAAACAAATACTGATTTAGTCAAACTGAACCCATATTCTGAAATTTGGTATAAGGCCATAATTTCATATTCTGAATAACTCCCTCAATAACATTTTGCTGTATTATTGACCGAAATGGCACTTCGCGTCAACAGATTTTTTTCTAAATTCTTAATTTTAAAAAAGTAAGAATGTGCTTCAAGTCCTTTTCAGACCAAGCAGGGTCTACAACACAAAACATTAAACGATATTTCAAAATTTTTGATCAATTACACCAGGCATGGGCAACTCTGCCATTGAATTTTTCCGTTACATATTAACACGACCCATCAGAACTTGCTTCATTAGTACCAAATTAGTAGTAATTATTTTTGTTTTGGCCCGTGGTCCATCCTATTTTTTTTTTTTGGTTCCCTACAAAAATGGTGTCCGTGCCCGAATTATATAGTACCTAGAGTAACGTCAATCCGGGGACACCTATACAATAAAGTATTTTCTAATAAAGTATTAGATTCAAAAACAGAGAAAATAGAAATGAATAGCACCGGCTTTTAATTGGTGACGATCCATAATAATAGTAAATAAAACTAAACACTTCAAAATTGTAACCATCAAGGTTACAATTTTTTGTTAAATATAGTGAAGACTTTACGAGTTTTATTCATTACTACAGAGAAAATACATAACAATTATTCAATTTGAATTACTCCAATTACATTTTACATTTTTTAACTTAATTAACTCGCATAGTACGTAATCAATTCAATTATTATTAACAAAATAAAACATAAATTGAATTGTCATTATCTAAGATTAAAATCAAATCTTAACAAAATTGTTTCAAATCGATTGTACCGATCGTGGAGAAGTTCAAGTTGAGTTATTGTAATGTATTTTCTTTTTCCTTTTTCGAATAAAATACTTAATTACAAACGTGCATTAACTTCTTTTGACAACAGAATATGTACTTGTTTTTCTACAGTTACAATGCAAGAATACAAATCAAATACTGATTTAGTCAAAGTGATCCGGTATTTGTCAAATTTCATATTTTGAACAACTTTCCTCAATAACATTTTGCCGTATTATTGACCGAAATGGCGCTTTACTTTAACACAAAATGCTTTTTCTTAATTGTTATGACGGCCTTGATTTTTAAAAAGTAAAAATGTGCTGGAAATTCTTTTCACGCCAAACAGGGCGGTATCCTACAATTTTAAAACGCAATTCAAAAATTGTTGATCAATCACAGGTACTTATAGTGAAGTCAATTCGAGGATATACTGCATTTTTTTTTTTGTACAGAAATTTTAGAACTATATTACTAATGCAGGAGTAAAGAATAATTTTGGACTTGTCGGTCTATTTATTTTAAAATTATTGTACTATTTCTCTGTCATCCAACATTAAATCGATAATAGGGTGGCTATCGCAACACCTCGAAAATAGATGGGGTACTAAGAAAATGTTTATAATCGGCCAAACTGTTTGTTACTGATTTAATGTTTGCTACACTTTCAAAATCAATGATGTTGCTGTTAGTCTAAAGATTGGGTATTAATTAGCATTTTTTAAAAACATAATTAGGTGGTTTCAGCTTCATTCTTGCATATGTGAAATAAAACTACATATCAATTAATTTTTGTACTTTTCACAAATTTTGTAATAATATATTAGTTATTAATTGTAACCCAATAGCAGCTAAACTTTTGGTAAAAAATGTCCAAAGGTAGATAATTAAAATATATTCAATATTTGCTTAATAAACGTAGGGCCCCAAACGTACCGTTCGCAAGATATTTATAATTACAGTTTGAGTTCTGCCCTGTTATATAATTGTAGCGAGTTTCCAATACATCGACGATTCCGTGCATGCGTAGAAACAAATGGCAGACACATTGAACAGCTCATATAACAATTTTCTCTTTCACACTGCTTGCACGGTACATACATATTATCTACAGTTTATGTTTACTTTAAACATTTTTACACAATAATCAGATAACATATTATTGTCAAACAGGTCTAATGTTTGGCATTTTTTGTGAAACTTTTTTGTCCTCTTGACTTTACATTTTTATCATTACCAATAAAAATCGTCGAACTTTTCAAATTTAGGCCAAGTTCATGCAACGACAGAGTGGCAGAGAAGCATTACTCGCCTGTCGATAATATGCTATTTACTGTCGGCGCAATTTTAATGAAACCATCTACTTACATTGCAGAATACCCAAATACTGACTGAATGCCTGATTATATATTTCTGCTTTTAAAAATCCCTTTCAAACAAGCGTCTACGAGGAACACAGTACCGTAATGTAAAAATGTAGAGGGCCAAAATTTTATTAAAATTAAGCAATAATGTTTCGCGTGATTTGCCATTGTTTTTGCTGATTACGTTAACTGTACCATACCAGCTTTACCATATTAATAAATTTACCATTTTCACAGTTACATCCTGTATATGTATGTATGCATTTACATTTGCCTTCCGTATTAAAAATACGCTAACCTCGCTCCAACTCAGTGAACGTATGCGCTTCGAGAAGTGTGGATAATATATAAAAATTGCATGTACGAGGTGTAATGCAACGCGCTAATGAATATTTCCTCTCAGTATGTTTTCGGCGTAAATTACAGCGGGTTCAAAAATTTAATTGGTAGGAATAATTATGCTTTAAAATAATTATGTAAAAACACCTTTTATCCACTGGGAGGATAAAATTATCAACATTGCTGTAACGAACGCGATGCGACTGTCTTTAGCTAAGTCAATGTTTTTAATTTTTGTGATATTGTGTTCTATAGCTATACTATATGATATAATATACAACTCGGAAAATTTAGGTAGGCCTTTTTGTAGTATTTAATTTAATAATTTATACAAATTCTAATGCAAATCACATTTTATAAAATATGTAATGGGAAGTCTACCGACTTACAAGTGTAAATTCAATTCATTAGTATCTCATATTTATAACTCATGTTATTAATAAAATAACATTTCTGTTGCGAATTAATATTTTTCAAGGACAAGTAATTAAAAACATATTTGATGTGAATGTAAATATGTAGGGTAGTAAATCTGCAAACCGTTGTTAACTATTATTAATAAAATTCACAGCGGATATGTAATTGCATTTATGCATTGCAAGTTTAAAATTATTTAAAAATATATAATAGGCTAAACGCAAGAGAAAATTGAATAATCACAAAATGTATTGTTGTTTATTTTTCAATTGTTCATTATGGAAAACTTTCTTGTTATTTTTTTTATTATGAATTGGTTGTATTTTAAAAACAATAGAACTTCGCTATATTACGCAAAACGTGCGTTGTTAAATACGCGAGCAAATAAGAAAATAAATAAATCGCAGCTAACTTTGAAAAACTCTAACTATAAATTTTGGGGGATTTCAAGGTAATCACGTGTCGCACATGATATTTTTCATAAAGTGGGGCGCTTGATCAAGGTTCATATCTATATCGCATAAGTAGATAACTTAGTTGTTGGAATATTTCAATATTAGGTGATTTTTTTGTTAATATTTTTAAATCCTACTTTCCTAACACGATTGCTGCAATAAGTAACGATAATATAACCACACACAAAGAATAAATAGAATTGTTTGTGCTGTTGCCACACAACTTTATATATGTGTACATATTTCAACAATAAGTTATCATTTTCAGTGGAAAAATCATGAAGAAATCATATCAACTGCGAAATAGTAGAATGTGTTTTATACAACAAACCCAGAGTTTAGCTGTGATGTATTTTTTTATTTTCTATTTTTTTCATTGTTTTTTCCATTTCTTTCTTCTTGTTAGCAAGCGACACTATTTTCTCCTATTGTGTTCTAAGTAGTTCGACCTTATTTTTGAGTTGCCCTATTATCTCCTAATATAAAAAGACGTTTCCCAACCATTTTAGTTGCCTTTCCTCGACGGTGGCTTAGAACAAACCTTTAAACTTTCTTCATTCTAGGGTAAACGGCCTAGCCAGTGCCCTTCATCTGTGTCGGGCCTGTCAGTGTGTGCCAATAGCTTCCCGCAAATTTGACCTTGTTCTGCGAACTCCTCGTTTGTATTCCTTTGGTCTTTTCCACGGTGTCTACTCTGTGTCCATCTAGTTTCTAATATCCTAGGTATGTGACCAGGTCCATTTCAGTTTTTTAGTAAATTTTGCGACGTTTCTTAATTTAGTCGTTTTCTTTATTGTAGTATTTCTAACTCGTTCTATTTTCTCTATATTTAGCTAGTTCCTTTCCATCGACATTGGCACGGTTGTAGTTTCTTGTATTATTTGTCATTATTATTTATTATCATCGATAAGATTGCACTTTCCTATACTTTTTCCAGCAAAAATTTTTCCCAAACCTAAATGATTGTTTTATTGATATCAATTTGGATCTTACTCTGGAAGCTTAAAAGAGTTCTAAAATTATTCCGCCTCCATTTTACCACTAATACATTTGAACGTCAAGCTATGTTGGTTTGTTAATACTTTTGATTTTGAAAAGTTGATACTCTGCACAATATCTCAACTATTAAGGAGTCAATAAATCTCAGCAATAACTACGTACTGTGAATGACTTACAGAATGATACAGTAGTATCCTCATTATCTGATCCTCGATTATTCCCCAAGTTCTATTATCCGTCACTGCCTTGTTCACCGCTGCCTGAGTTAAATTCCAAGAAATTTGTTTTGTGTTTACAATTAATGAAATAATTAGAATATATTATGTTACCATTTTATAAAAATTATATGTTTGTTGGTTTTTTATTTTACATTTATAGTTGATATATTTTGTACTTCTCAATATAAAGTTCGTACTAGAAACAAGACATAATGTAAGTTATTTCTTTTATCCGTCTTCTACACACGTCCGTCACACTCCATCCTCACCCTTGACGGATAATAGAGGTTCTGCTGTACTTCTTTTGACCAAAGAAGAGATTTTTAATATATCCATTATCACTACTTTGTTACTTCGTAAATGATCATTAAAGCTTTACGCTTCACGACAAAAAGGTAAAAGATTAAGAAGAAGAAGAAACATTCTTTGTAGATATAATGTGTAGACATATTCAGAAATGGCTTCGGTTCATGTTGTAATTTTAAACGGCAGTTATAATTCTTTATTCTTTGGAAATATGTGGTAATTTGCTTATTTCGATATTTTGTCCTTTTTTGATTTGAAATTAAATCGGTCAGTCGATTTGCAAATAAATTTTATGGAGCAGATGGTATACTCCAAATACACATGCCTATGTTAACAATTTATCTGCTATCTCGATTTGCATTTGTTTACTTTACTTGAACAAACACTGCACACCAGAACTTCCTATAAAGATACTACGAATTTAACAGCTCTATTGTAGAAACGTTGTGTAACAGCTTCACCGTCATGTTAATGGTTAATGGTAAATGGTAAATAGTTTATGCGTATTTTAAAAAGGCATTTGTGATAATTATCGTAATTAAGCCTATTATATATATTATATATAGCCTATACATTTCAAAATTGTAGTCAGGTTTTGCCTATTACATTATTAAACTTAAAAATATAATAATAAAAGCTTTCGAGTGAATATTTCAATTATTATTACATAGGTATTTATTTTTATCAAGAAATCGTGTAGAAGAATCACCTTTTCACTTTAGTTTTATATTTACTCAACAAGATGTATCTAAATTATTAAATTTAATATAACAAAAAATCAAGATTGTATCAAATATTATGCAATTAAGAACAAAAAGGAAACGAATTCTGATTGTTTATATGTTTCATTAATTTTAACTAACAGTAAGCATTATATTGTTATTTCGGCATTTACGATAACAATCGGATTTGTGAATGAAAGATTGATAATACTGGGTGATATGAACAGCAAAATTGAAATAACGAGTAATGATGGGATAAATCGGACTTTGCGGTGAGAACCACATAAACAACGGAAAAATAATAGTCAAGTTCTCAATGGAAAACAATATCATCATAACAAAAAACCTTTTTGCCCATAAAGATATTCATGAATTCACTAGAGAGATTAGAAATAGAAACGAAATATTGATAATAGATGATATTTTAATAAGTAGACTCTTCAGAAAAGACGTGGACGTGAGAGGTAGAAGGAGCGCAGAAATTTACAGTGACCATTATCTGATAGTTGGTAAAGTAGAGATAAAAATCGAAGACGATAGAACTTTAGGGAGCCAAAGTAAATCACAAAATTCAGTAAGTTATATAAACTACACAAAGCAAACGTAAAATATGCTGGAACAGGAAAAAGATCAGTGGGGAAAATTCAGACCTAGAATAAATATAAAACCAATTCAAAGAAATGATCTTAACTGCTGCGAAGGGTACATGCGGAGCTAGTGTGATATACAAAGAGAAGAACAATCTAGGTGGTGAAATCAAGAAATAGAAGCTCAAATTAAGGTTAAGGAAGAAAGGTGGAAACAATACTTGATAAATAGCTCCGAAGACAACTATTTAACATACAGACAACGGCGGATCAAGATGAAATAAGTGGTGTCGGAAACAAAAGAGCAAATATGAGAAGAATCCGGGGAGAATATCAGGGATAGATAGCCGAGTCAATCAAGACTATTCTATAGAGTCTTGAAATCAGTAAGGAAATGAGAATTGAATAACATAAGACAATTGATGGGGGAGACGACAGATTCGCAACAAATTTGAGATATACATATTGAGTATATGTAAGGTATATTCGACACATTAGTACCATGAGTATTTGTTTGCAGTTTATCTGTTTCATTTTGAGTCACTGTAAGTCAGTCAATCATCATTTATTCCAGAGAAAAAGTTTAAATAGAACTGTGGTGACTAATAAATTACTTTTTACATAATAATATTTTCACGTTGTATCTGCATGTATGAATTGGCTTTTCATATGGCGATCAATATTACAGCTGTAAATTTATGTATTGACCAATATATGTCTAGGCATCTAAATTTTAAACTCAAATTCATATATATATACATATATCGTTTGCACAACGCATAACATAAAGACGTAAAGATTAACGCAAAGCGATATGTAATAACTAAATTTAAATATAAATCTGATTACTACAAAGGAAATACAGATTCAATTTTAGATAATGAAATAGGTTTAAGTCCACATACATGCAACTGACGTAAGAAGTTTTATTAGTGATTTAATTTTTACGTGAAGGAAAATGTTCGCAAAAAAATTATCGATGAAATGCTATTGATATGTATATTATTCCAAATAAACAAAGAACAGAACCGTACCCAGATAGTTGAAACATCAATAACAAAATAACTTTCTGAATTTAACTCGACAACCAAGCAGTACGCTAACAACCCAAGCCCGAATGACAGACATGGAAAGAATCGAAAAATGTTCAAACAACTGGACGAAAACATGAAGCAAATGACTAATAAGATGGATAATTTTGTACAGGAAATGAAACAAATCAGAGCAGAGAATGAAGAACTAAGAGAAAAGGTAGCAACACAGGAAGACAAAATAGAAAAATTGGAAAGAGAGGTTAGATCAAGAAATATAATAAAAGGGGTTAATGAAGAAGAAAACGAAACAGAACTGGAAATAACAGAGAAAGTAAACAAGATAATGCAAAAAATAAGAGTCGATATCGATCAGAGAAACGAAATAGATGAAATAAGAAGAATAGGGAAATACATAAAAGACAGAAAGAGACCAGTTTTCATAAAGCTAACGAAGACAAGCACTCGAAATAGAATACTACGAAATACAAAATATTTAAAAGACACACAAATGTGGATTGATGAAGATTACCCAAAAATATACAAGAGGAAAGAAGGGAATTAATACCATTACTAAAAGAAATGAGAAATAAGGGACATAAAGCAATAATTAAATACAACAAACTGATAATAGACAACGAAATACAAGGAACAATAAAAAACATACAGCATGAAAAAAGAGGATATAAAATATTGAAACGAACAGTACAAGACCGATCACCGGAAACAAGTAATATCGATGAACAACTTCAAAAAATGACAAGAACAACATTTAGAAAAAACTAGAAAAGGCAGATAGGAAAGATAAAGAAGAAACAGACTGGGCAATGGAAATGGAAATGGAAATGGATAAGGTACGTGAACATAACAAAATACACATAAGTAAGAAAATACACAGGGAGACAGAGATAAAAAGTAGAACAAGAATATGGAAGCTGGGAGCATGGAATGTCAGAGGATTGAATGGCAAAGAAAACGAATTAATAAGCGAATTTGAAGAAACAGGCCTCGAAATACTAGTAATAAACGAAACAAAAGGAAGGGAACCGGAAGAATAAGCCTAAGAAATGACCATATACTGATTTGCAGTGGCGTGGAAGTAACCCAAAGGGCAGCGGCGGGAGTGGGATGCATAATACATAAACAACTAGCAAATCAAATTAGAACATGGAAAGCTGTATCTGAGAGAATACTGCTGATAGAGATAGAAAAATTAATAGAGGGATGTTAGATCAATAATATCAATATACGGACCAGACGAAAATGGAAAAAGAGAAGATAAAGAAAAATTTTGGGAAGAACTAAATGCAACAACAGAAGAGGCTAAAGGAACAATCTATATAGCAGGTGACTTTAACAGCAGAGTAGAGAAAAAAGAGATGTAGAAAACAAGACAATATTAGGAATGCATGGAGAAGAAATACGAAATAACAACGGAAAACGATTACTGGAATTCTGCAAATTACAAAA
Source organism: Chrysina gloriosa (assembly GCA_038088585.1). Taxonomy (NCBI): domain Eukaryota; kingdom Metazoa; phylum Arthropoda; class Insecta; order Coleoptera; family Scarabaeidae; genus Chrysina; species Chrysina gloriosa. The sequence goes on along the minus strand of CM076088.1, from coordinate 28,626,974 downwards.
TATAATAATTACCAACTCCTTCTACCCACACAAAGATATACACAAATACACCAGAATACAACCCAATAGAGGAGAAAGGTCAATAATAGATTACGTCCTAGTCCAAAGAAAAGAAAGGAAAAATATAATGGACGTGGGAGTAAGGAGAGGAGTCAACATAGATAGTGACCATCACCTACTGGTATCAAAAATAAAACAAGCGCTCATAAAAACCGTAAAATGGACAAGACCAAGCAAAGGAAACCATGTAACAGTTAGAACATACAAACTCAGAAGAGAAGAAATAACCGCTGAATACCTAAACATAACCGAAATAAAATTGAAACATAAAGTAGGAGAGATAAAGAGGATAAATGCCAAACAAGGATGGAACATATTCAAAGACATAATCTTAAAAGCAGCAACTGAGATATGCGGAACCGCCAGAATAAACAATAAGAAAAGACAAACAGCATGGTGGAACACTGAAATACAGGAAGAAATTAGAAAAAGAAAATCGAATGGAAAAAATATCTAACAAAACAAACAACAGAACAACAAGAAGTATACAAAAACAAAGAAACAGAGTTAAAACACTAGTGAAAGAGGCAAAAGAAAGGTCATCGACAGAATTCGGAAACATAATGGAAAAGAATAGCTCCAGTAACCAAAACCTCTTTTATAGAATCCTAAAATCATGGAGAAATGAGAAACCGATAACAGAGATATACATAAAAAACAAACAACAAGAAATACTAACAAAGGAAAAGGATATTATGGGGAGATGGAAAGAATACTTCCAAGAATTATTAGGACACGGACTACAAACTGATGAAGAGAGCACAAGAGGGCTTGAAGAACAGAGAAATGAAGAGGAAATGGAAGGAATAGAGGTAGGAGAGATGAAAAATTCAATTAGCACACTAAAGAATGGGAAAGTGCCGGGAGAAGACAAGATCACAACAGAAATGATAAAAAGCTTAGGAGAGACAGGTGTGAAAGTACTACTACAAATATTGAACAAATCATGGAAAGAAGAAAAATACCTGAAGAATGGGGAGCAGCACTAATTACACCAATATATAAAAAAGGAGACAAAAAAACTGCTCCAATTACAGAGGAATAACCTTACTAAGCACTATTACCAAAATTTACGAACAAATTATAAACAACAAACTAAAAGCAATACTAGAACCTCAACTAGATGAAACACAAAGCGGATTTAGACCAGGAAGAAGCACCCAGGATCATATCTTTACAATCAAACAACTGATAGAGGAAAGACACCTACAAGATAAAAACCTATTTCTAGCCTTCATCGACATGGAAAAGGCGTTCGACACAGTCCCTAGAAACAGAATATGGAAAGGACTGAAAGATAGAGGAGTAGACAGTAAAATAATAAGAATTATACAAAACATGTACAGAACGAATGCGAACTACGTAATAAAAGCAAACATGAAGTCCGAAGGATTCAAAACAGACACAGGACTAAGACAAGGAGGAAGCCTCGGCCCCACATTGTTCGATATATACACATGGACACCATCATTAAGAAATGCAACCGAAGAACCAATAGAATGATGGTCGGACATAAAACCTAGAAAGAGTGGAGATAAAACAGGATGCCGAAATCAACGGAAGAATAGGAAAAACAATAAAAACATATTATGCAATGAATAAAAAATTTATTAACAAAAGAGAAATCTCGGATCAGACAAAAATAAAAGTTTTTAACACCATATACCGACCGATCTTAACATACGGATGCGAATCATGGAACCTTACAAACAACCAAAGAAATAAAATACAAGCTGTGGAAATGGAGTACTTAAGAAGAATTAAAGGAATAACCAGACTAGATAGAATTCGTAACACACAGATCAGAGAAGCACTAAAGGTACAACCAATAACAGAATTCATCGAACAACGACAGCTGAGCTGGTGGGGACACTTACAGCGAATGCCCAAAGAGAGACAGGTCAAACAAATATATGAAGAAAAAATACAGATAAAGAGGAGAAGAGGAAGACCAAGGATGGCCTGGGACCAAACGATGTGTACAATACTGCGGACCAGAGCCAAATCAAGAGAAGAAGCAAAATTACTAGCCAGAAACAGAACAGCTTGGAAAAATTCATACATATTAGAGCAAACCCTGATACCTAGCGGTCAAAGGGGATTCGATTATAATATAATAATTATTCCAAATAAATATCTATATCTCTTGAAATAAAATAAAACTTTCGAAAATCGTTCCCTTCGTGGAAGGTTAAGAAGAGGGTTATTGCTATGTCTGTGATTTTTCATATAATGAATAAGAAGCAAATTTGTTAGTAAATATATTTGGAAACTTTTTTATACAGAAGAAATAGCATCGTTTCTATCCACTAAGAAATGGAAGAATGACATTCCACAAACTTTGTTCCAATAGATCAAGTATTGCTTAATACATTATGCACAACATATTTCCAAAATTTATCTATCACATTTTATTCATTTCATTCTTTTATTCATTTTTGTTCATATGAAATATCTTCCTATTGGTAATCTTCAGAAGATTGAGCAGGGAAAGGTTTGAAAATATTAGAATCTGGTAATTGACTCAAAATCCTGCTTATTGTATGAGCTACTAGATTAATGACAAAAAGCAAAAAGTTATCATTTAGGTCTCTCTACAAATCTTTTAAAAAGCTTTAATTATCCAAACTTCCCGCCAATACACAGACTATATTAAATGTAGAATGAGATGTACTTTATTCCTGCCTTATAGACTAATCAGCAGACTTCGTAAACTTTATGGGCCACATCATAAACGCAGCCCTACCACTTTTCGATGCTCTACTTGCTCCACCTGAAATGAATTAGGGAACAGCTGAATACGGCACACTGCTCACAGAGTAAGAACAAGCTCAGGTATTAAGGCAATTATTTGTGGAAATAATCAGAAATCTGTTGATACTCTGTTTAGCATTTAGATTTTATTTTAAATTTTAATTTTAAAAGGTAATAAATGAAACTAAAAATATATTTTAGAACCAAAAGATTAGAAATAGACGCTTACGAACCAGAACGAAGTAGGTACATGAACCAAAATCAGTGGATAACTTTGAAAAAGATGTAGAATTCTGCCAAATCTCTTAACGTTTATTCAGTTGGTATTTTTCAATGCGTTGACTATACAGAGTGAGTTAATTCAACCGAAGATAATAATAATAATAGTTTATTGTCCAACAGTAATTACCAATAACAGGACAAAAAATATAATAATTACATACATACATTAAAAGAAAAATACAAAATATTAAAGTAACTACAAATCATTAATAGTATTAACAAAAATATCCGTGTAATGCAGGTCGGCAGATCGGCACATTGTAGCAAGTGGCGAAGCACTAAATAAATTACTTCTAGAAAATGGTGTAAAAAATGTAGTGTGAGAACGAGACGATATTCTAGGAACATAAAAGTTTAACTGGAAAAACAGAGTCGAACAGTTAATGATTCCATGTACCAATTTCCATATGAGACGGACAACACTGCATGCACGTCGAAAGGCTAGAGAACTAAAGCCGTGGCTTCCCAGCAACGAATTATAATCAATTCCTCGATGGGAATAAATGCCATCCATTCTAAAAGATAAATATTTAAGAAAACGACGCTGAATCCTTTCAATTGACAGCTGAAGATAGATATAATGAGGAGACCAGACTTACGACGCGCATTCTAATTTACTAATAATAAAGCTGAAAAAAGTGATTTCAGCAATTGATCATTACGAAATGATCTGCAAGAGCGTATTAGAAACCCCAAAGTCTTGAAAGCAGAAAGACACAGGTGAGTTATGTGATGTGAGAAGCTCATGGCATGATCAAACAGCACACCAAGATCCTTAACCACATCCAGTTTGGTCAAGGAGTCACCACCCATGTTATACTTAGAGGCAATTGGATTAAGTTTACCGGTAAAAGAAACGTAGCATTTTTTGAGATTTAATTTAAATTTAAATTTAGCGCACCAGTTAATAATATAATTAACATTGTCTTGTAAATTTGATACTTTGATAGTTGACGACATTTTAGTTTTGTTTCTCTTCAGTTTATTATAGCATTTTCTGTAAGTTGCGGTTATATTTATATATATATATATACAGTAGAAGCCGCTTATTATAATCACGGTTAATGTTATCAAACGGTTATTGTTATCGAAAACCGTTGGTCCCAAATCACTCTATTTAAAACTCATTGAAAGAAAGCCGCATATTGTAATCAAAAGCCGTTTAATGTTATTAGTTATGAATAGTATCCTTTGTCGGAAAGTTTCTTCAGGCGACGGTGTCTGCAGCGCAACTCCTTTGAACGAGCCGCTTTTTCTCGCCGATTTCAATTAAAACTCTCATATCGCATATTACAATCTAACGAATTGTTATTTCTATATTATGAAGAGGTCATCTTTTTTTTTGATGTACTTTATGTATAAAAGGTCCGTTCGTTTAAATGATATTCAGTTTCTCCTATACTCTTCTACGAATCTCACGTTCTACAGTCTTGTGTACGGGTAAATTATTGAAATTTCGCATAAACCACCGTGGTCATGGCAGAAGTGAATAAAAAACGTCGCGATCTATCGAACGAAGAAAAACGACAAATTCTCGATAACTTCGATAAACTTCCGAAAATGAGTCAAAGGAATGCTGCGGTACAATTAAAAATTTCGCAACCGCTGTTGTGTAAAATTTTAAAAAATCGTACAGAAATAGAAACGTGTGCGCGTTCGAATGAAAACATAAAACGAAAAAGGGAAAGATCTGGAAAGGATAATCAAGTTGAATCAGCTTTAAAAATTTGGTTTACAAATGTTCGCGAAAAAATGCCTCTGTGAATGGTCCTATCATGCGTCAAAAAGCAGAAGATATAGCCAAAACTATGGGGAAAGAAAATTTCATTGCAACAGACGGATGGTTCAATCGGTGGAAAAAGCGAGAAAACATCGTTTATACACCTCTGCACGGTGAAGAAAAAAGTGCTGATTCGTTAGCAGCCGCTGACTGGATGCGTTCGGAATGGCCAGAAATTATTGCAAAATATCCGCCTCGGGACATCTACAATGCAGATGAAACAGGACTCTACTTTCGCGCGATGCCTAATCATACTTATTTGTTCAAAAACGATAAAGTAAGAGGTTGCTTATCTTCGAAAGAACGAGTAACAGTGTTATGTTCTGTTAATATGGAAGGTGAAAAGGAAGAACTTCTAGTGATAGGAAAAAGTAAGAATCCTCGGTGTTTTAAAGGTGTTAAAACTTTGCCCGTGGAGTATTTTGCTAATGCGAATGCTTGGATGACAAGTGTCTTGTTCAGCGAGTGGTTACTCAGGTGGGACAAAAAATTGAAACGCCAAATCGTCTTATTAGTAGACAATTGTACTGCGCACAAAGTGAATGCAGTTTTGACGAACATCCAACTTATTTTCTTACCTGCGAACACTACGGCATTGATACAACCATGTGATCAAGGAATTATTCGAACATTCAAAGAATACTATCGAGGGCAAATTCGAGCCCAAATTATACAAGATCTTGATGAGAATCGAGATGCACCTACTGCAGATGCGATAGCAAAAAATCAGTCTTCTAGATGCGCTGCATTTGCTGGTGAAGTCATGGAGGCAAGTTCAACCAGAAACGATCCGAAACTGTTTTCGAAAAGGAGGTTTTTCCAAAACTGGTGATGAAGAACCTGATCTCCATGAAACGTGCGCTGACATTTTAGAAGGTATGAAAAAGAACTTGTTTTGTACATCTAACTAATATTTTTTAATTTTTTTTGTAGTTCAAGGTCTGTCCAAAAGCGAATTTTCCGATTGGGTGGATATCGACAATGATGTTCAAACAGCTGCCACAATGACTATATCAGACATTTGTCGGGAAGTTGTGGATCAATCGTCCGAAGGAAGTAATCCTGAATTACCCGAAGTAGGAGAAGAAGAAGAAGAGGAAATGTCTGAAGAGCCGCCAACTAATGGCCAGATGCAAGAAGCGTTAAATATTCTCCGACGTGGTGTACAATTCCGAGAAAGTAATTTTGATAGATATTATGATTTTGAAATATACATACAAAATCTTATTAATAAAAATAAACGTCAAACGACGATCGACCAGTTTTTCGAATGAAATCGTAAAGTGTAAATAAATGTACCTACGTATTATATCGATGATAAAAAATAAACAAATTTGGTAGAATATTAAAAATTGTTGATTAATCGTTAATTTTTCCCTTGAATTTTATTTGTAAGTCGTTAAATAATTTGATACATACATATTTATTATTGACTACATCAGCATAGAAAAATACATTTATATTTACCTTCCGCTTACTGTTATCATTCGGTTAATGTTATCAAAAAGGGTTTGTTCCAAATTGATCACAATAAGCGGCTTCTACTGTATATATGTATATAATCTTTTACCCTTTCTACTTTTGGGTGTAAGGGGGTTATATTTATATAAAAAAAAAAAAGATATACAAAATAATCAAATACAATTTGGATATTGTTTCAAATTACGTTTAATGAGAGTAAATAAAAATGAAATCGTTAAAAATTCTATTGCAACGTAGAAAACATTGTTTAATGATTTACTTACTTTAAATATTCATGCTGTACAAGCAAAGCAGAAGTAATTATATGCTAATGAGATTCCAACTAGAACTGAGAAGTGCATGTGTTATAATAAATAGGTTTCCTTTAATAAGTAAAAGTCAGTGACACATAAATCTACTATTTTTTTAATCGATTTGATTGCATCCTGCATGACAATAAAAATGCAATACCCAGAGATATCTTTTATTGATTTTGTTACTTAATAGTCGTACTTAGTAATAGTAAACTATGAACGATTTAATAAATTAGGTTCGTTAATGGGCAGTTAACAAGTAGCCGTGCAAAAGCTTACAAGGTAAGCACAATTTGCATATGCCAATAACTCTGAAGGAAATTTTGACTATGTCAATCGCAAAACGCAACTGCAGACCAATTAGCTTCGTCCTTATTAGGACTCGTCAATACAGTATATCGTTCTGCGAGTGACACAGTAAAAATTTCTAGGTGATACGTCGATATCTCGTCGAGATGGATATTGTCATAATAATGACCCCATCTCCCGAGAAGGAGAAATATAGGCATAGCCGGTTACATCGCAATCAACGACGATTGAAAATAGTGAACTATTTTCGAGAGTAATGATTAAAATTTCACGTTCGGACACTAAATAAGGAAAATATCATTTAGTAATGTGTTTGATGGCTTTGAAGTAGGTAGACTTCTTGAGGCGTCTAGAAATCGCTAAAATCAGATTCAGGTTCTTCTTTTGTTAATTTATTCCAAATAATTTGAATTTCTAGTTGGATACGGATCAAATTTTATGCAAGACAATTATTTCGATCATATTTCATACAGATGTCAGTTGTATCTGAAATCATTTCGGAAAAATTTAGAAGTGACCATGACAAGATGCTGGCCTCAATTTTTTCAAACGAGTTAACTACTAATAGGGCTATGAACAACCGCAGGCTATCTTGCTGAAACGCAGTTTTCGACAAACGTTGTAAATATCTTCTTCTTCAATTAAGATTACGTTTATGTAGCATTATGTTGGAGTGATTGACCTATGGTCCTCGGCCAGCTATTCTTCTCGAATCTGTCAGATGGCAGAAAATCGATCCCTGAAAATTAAAACATGTAATCATTTACTGTGATAGAGTGTAGTACTTATTGATTCTCTCCTGGATATTCTCTCCATGCCGTCACCAGTTCATACTTGTACGATGCGAAAACTTAGACCACTGGAAACCAACTTAACTTCAAGAGTTCTGTATCGACATCACTAGCACTTTTTGCTCTAGTCATTGTCTTGAAATCATTGTACATGTTAAATTATATCGAATAGCTTCACATGCGAGCCATTAGTTACTCTCCTTCCAAGGGAATTAAAACATGAATGGATTAATGTTATAAAAATTAGACAAAGAACTAAAAATTTAGCAAAATATGTGACCAATCCACTAGTACACAAGAGTTTGTCAAAAGAAAATAATTATTGCTATTATCCCATTATTATATAAGTTTTCTATTTGTTTCAGAAATATTTGAAGCTTGGAATTGCAACGTAACAAGGGATGTTACTGTATATATACAACCTTACGAAGATACTACTTTCCTTTTACCAGAACGATTTTGCAAGGAGGATATCTTTTACTTGTGATCATATACTCTGCACCTCGAAACTTCGCAAATAGGAAAACGATCAGGGAAACATGGGCTTCCCGCAAAAATGTACTTAATTACGCCCTAGATTTTTATTTTATTCTAGGTAGGACAAACGAGCATTTCGTTCAAGTAAGAGCCATTTAATCTTCGTGTTGGTAGCTAGACTCCGATGAAATTAAAGTGATTTCAGGAATTAATTAACGACGAGTACTTTGCGCACGATGATATTATTCAGGAAGATTTCCTCGAAGGATACTATAATTTAACGCTGAAATCTCTTTTTGTATTGAAAAATATACACAACCGTTGCTTAGAAAAAATCGCATACGTTCTCAAAATCGACGATGATGTGTTTGTTAATACGTTCAATCTAGTAAGAGAATTAGAATCTAATCAAAATAGTAACCTTATACTGGGTCACTTGTTTTATAATGTCCGACCGATAAGAAGCCCTCGTAGCAAATGGTGAGCATCTTTCTATATTTTAACGATAAAAATTTTTAATAAAAAATGCAAGGAATTGAACTAATGTAATGTGTGCGCTTTGCAAAGATGTAATTGTTACTCAAAGCAATTCGTCGGACATTCGTCGATATACTTCCTTGCGTTTTGAATTATGTATACGAAATAATTATGTACGTAGTATGTAGCCAAGAACCCTGAGCTGGGGCACTATTTATCTAAACACATATGAAGTTAACTTGTTTTGTTAAACATATACGGGATACAAAACCAACAAGATATAATTTTCGAATAGACTAATGGGAATTGATTCCCCTTATCATTTAAAAATATAGAATATTTTAACCTTTCTCTTAAAAGAAACTATACTAAAATTTACCTCTACATATGATACTCAGCAATAAATTGCTCATTTTGTTATTTGCCTGGACATGCTTTATGTAGATATTGTCATGTGCCATCTTACTCGTTGTGTTTTGTTTACCAGAACTATGAATGATTTTTCAAAATACTTTTAACTCTCAGTTTCCAAATTGTCGTTTATTTATTTATTTCCATTTGCTCTTATATATGGTAGATACTTATTATAGCAGTTTATAATTCTAAAAATGGATCTGTTACCTCCAATATGTTGCGAAGTAAAGAAATGCCACTGGGCGGACTAAGTACGATATGCGTAATATATATGGCTCGGAACCTTACATCAAAAGGTAAAAAAGCGAAATGACAAGGAACAACAAAATATTCATTATTACATTCTGGTTTCGACTTAGTACGGATGGCTGACTTCAGCCATCGGTTAGAGAACTGAAGGTTGTATGCTAGCAAATATGCTTCAACTGCCCATTACTACGCCAGGAAAAGAATTTCAGATACTAATTTTCACAGGTTGAGTGCAACAGGAGTCTAAGAAAACGCCCCGATATTGGAGGCATATTAATTTGAAACTCGGAATAAGTTTGGCAACAAACAACTTTTGTCAAGGCTATCCTGAGGATGACAGTAGAATAGTTGTCGTCAGATTTAACACATACAGCGAGAAAAACAGTCCAAACAACCTATCGGGGGTTTACCGCAGTTGTCAATCAAAAAGAACTTATCCAGATTCATTTTTAATTCCTTTCTTGAGCTGCCTTTGCTAACGATGTCATTGCGTCTTGCAACCTTTCTCTGCTTCTTGTTACTAAGGTGACATCTGGTGTTTTCTGTAAAATCTGAGTCCTAATCTGTTTTTTCTCGCTTTTCTAATCATTCTCTATAATGTCAATGTTAAACAGAATTGCTGATAACGAGTCTCTTTGGCTTCTAGCTTGGTTATCATCTTGCGCCAAATTTCTTTTTTTTTTTATTTGTTTGAATGTTGACCATATTTTCTGTATTTTATAATACCATTCTATGAACTTGGCCAGTCTCTTTATTTTCATTTCTTTTAAAGTTTCGAAGAGCTGGGATCATAGTGTGTTGTAGTATCTATATCTGTTCGAAATATTACTTACTCATTTAGCCCACCAATGCTGCTTAGTATCGAGGAATAGAATTTGAAATAGTTAAGTAGATTTACGTTTTATTATACCATTCTGAAATTCATAAGTTCTTTCCTGTTTCGCTTGAACTTGAAATGCCTGCTCGATAGTCTCCTATAATTATCTTTGCTACCTTTGTTAGCTTCTCTTGTATAATTTCAATAATGCCTTTTGGACCTTAATTGTGTATTATATCCATTCGACAGTTCTTTTCTTCCCATATTTTATCGATTAATTTTTACCCTCCTTCTTTTGTTACTTCTGCTACCAGACCACCATTTTCTGCACTTTTATTGTTTTTTAATTATTTAAAATTCTTTTGAATCCTTATTAGTTTGGCGGTTGTGCTCTAGTTTCTTTATTTTCCATCGCTTTGGCAGATGACACCTGAGGAAAGTCTCAATCAATCGAATAAAGAAGATCTCATTACTACGAGTTCCGAAATTGACAACTGCTCAGTCAAGAGGTATATATAATGTTGATGCCGGAATATAAAATATCTGCTAGAAGAAGAAATAAAAATGAAAGCAGGGATAATAAGGGTAAATTGTGCTGGAATATTATCGCATTCTATAAATTAATGATCAATATTAACGAACTTCTGATTATTTAAAACGAGATTTGCGCCAACTGTGATACACAGATGCGAAATCTGGATACTAAACAGACGGTACATGAAACATTAATAAGATGCTCGTGGAAGATATTGAGATAGATTTAGGAAGGAAGGGGAATGGAGGAAATCGAGCAAAAGTTTATATTATAATTATAAATTAATTATATATTTATATATTTATAATAATTAAATATTTATATTATTTATACAAAGATTTAGTCATCGAGAGGATAGTGAAGGCGAACAAACTGCAATCGCCAGTCGGAAAGATCAGAAAACATGGTCTTAGGAAGACCAAGGATAAGAGAAAGATGGCATTGGTTATAATTGAAAGAGAAAGGACAGGTAATAAAGACAAACTATTGATAGAAAGGGGTGAACAATAATAAGTGTTGTGAGTCTAAGTTGTAGACTGAACAAATAGAGTAAGTAGTAAGGAAAATGCTAAATAAAAGTATAGCAGCAACAAGAAAGGAAAAAGTCAGGTCTCTATACAGAAGAAAATTTTACAGTTAGGGAATGTTTTTGTAGTAAATGATGCATCTCAAAACCTTGCGAAAGTTTATGATACAGGCAAGTAAAGGTGAATCATATTTATTATGGAGTGAGCCTGGCGAAATTCATGAAATATTAGCACAAATAAAGTGTTTGAAGAATCATTGGAGTTTCTTTCTTGATTAGAAATTTCTGCGCATTATCTTTTATATTGCTAATTTGTTGCTGGATTAATAAAAATGTAACATATATACTAATTACACACCTAACAAGCATCCGATTACGATTGTATAATCAACGGTAATACCGCTGATATTTTCCTTAATGAAGAGATTTTATTAGCTTTCGTTTTATGCTTCAAATAAATGTATAATTCTACATTTGAAATAATGTTCATTATAAAATACATACATGTGTGTATATTTAAAAATGAGTTAGAACTAAATACCCACATACACTTACATAATATCGATTTTAGGTGTGTATTTCTGTGATTTACTTGGCAGCACGCGAATAGCATTAGGACATATGTATGTATAAGGCTGCTCCTAATTAGATTTTACTTACAGTGTTTTGCATTCGAAAATGTTCACCAAACACAACAAAAGAAATTGTCTACCTACATTTCCTGTATGTATATCTACATAGATTTCTACTTGTTAAGTGCTAAATAGGTTTATCGGTATACAAATCACACAATTGTATATGTATTATTCAACATGTTCGTTATGCTACCCTGTCATTTTTATTTATTTACTAGGTACGCACCGTATTATGTCTATCAAGAAAGTAAATACCCACCTTTTGTATCAGGGACTGCTTACGTTTTATCTATCGATGTGATCAAAAAACTATATAACGCTTCCTTTCTTAGACCAATCTATCATCTTGAAGACGTGTACATAACAGGTAAGATAGACATATCACCCGTACTAAGAATAAACGCCCAAAGCCTTTTTGAGAAAATAATGTACATGCTTACTGCAAATTAATTAAAATTTGCACGCGAGTAATTTTTTTCATTACTACAAGAATATAAAAAATATTTGGTTAAACAGCTTTTTTAGTCAATCTTTTGATTGTTTTATGTTTACTTTAAATGTATTTTTAAACTACCAGTTTGTTTACTTCAATTTTCTGTGAAACGTTTTTTATTGTTGGTTGACAATGGATTCGAGATTCAAGATTCAAGTGATGTAAGGTAATTAAAGTGTTAGTGTCTAACCCTGTAAGAGATGCAGAAAGAGAAATGTTGGAACAAATAAAAACAAAATTGAACGAGAACTTTAGAAATGGTAATAAAAAATGTTGAAACAGGGATAAGAAATCTAAACGGAAAACCAATTTAAAATGGAACCTACAACGCAACATCCCCAATTCGTAGTGTTTACCACAGTATTTTCACTCTCAACTCATTCTGTTTCGAAAATACAAGTCGACACTGGTGGACACTGGACACCCCAACTTGCGAACTTAAAAAGTACTACATATATACTTACGTGGATAAATAGTTCTCACCGTATATTCGACGCAACAACTCGAGAATATATTACTAGTAAATAAATATTCCAATCTTGCAAATTTAGAAAAAGATAATACTTTGTGAATAAATAGTAGAGGTACTCACCACAATAGTTCGAAACCACTTTCAACCTTCAAAATTTGATAAATAACAAGGAATATTTTTCTAACACATGTATATTTTAAAGCTACGCTTTCAGAATTAAAACAAATTATTTCTACCATCTAACATCGAAAAGCCCTTTAATTATGATTGACTGCATCCACTGTTCAACGCATGCCTCCAAATGGGATGTTTAAAAGAAATAGAAACACGATCAGATTATATTATTTACTAAGCCTAGAAGCAATAAGAAAAATGATAATAGCTATAGACCAATAAGCATTATGAATTAACAGAAATGTATGGTACAAATTTAAAAGGTATGTGCGGACGGTGCCAAAAGTAGTAATCTTTTGCGCAACTGTCTGTCATCATAATACTGTGTGACCGTACCAACGAATTATTCCGAGAAAAATCTATTTAAGCAGATGTCTGTCAAAGCTTCACTATTATTCAACGTCTATTGATTTATAGAATCTGGATGACTCTTTATGAAAGGACCTAATTAATTCGATAATTATAATTGGACAACTCGAAGGTAGCTGTGCAATAGCTTACTAAGTAAGCACAAATTGCATACGCTGTTGATAAGCTATTGGACAGCTACCGTGAAGCTACCCAATTAACGCACCTAATTAATTAAGTCGTTTTATAGAGTCATCAAGATTCTATGAATTAATATTTTGGCTGCTGTAAATAGTTTACTACTTAACATCTACATGTTCAAACTTTCCAAACAAATATCACGGAGGTTGCCGAAATATGTACACTAGGGTAGTCATTATTTATAAGTGACAATTTTTTAGCTAGCAATTTTCAAACATGTAATTGCTTGCTAATATATATTCACTGTAGTACCATTGAATACATATTACTGATTATATTCCGTTGTTTTGCAGGTTCTGAGATGTTTATTTTAGTTTAGTTAGTTAAATTTGAGTTTGTGCGAATCATTTTTGCTACTGAAGTAAAATGCCGCAAGGTAAAATGTTTTCTTGTAGGTGGAATAAATATCCAAATCACCGGTAGTAAATTACCATCACAAAGAGATTGGTTGAGTGTATTGTTAAAATAACTTTAAAAGCCCACTTTACACTATCAATAATTATAGTTATAAATCTGACCATAATTATAACCATAAAAGTCTTTTAAACCATAAAAGTCTTTTGAACCATAAAAATATAACATGTTCTAATTTTGTGGACATAAAATACGCAAGATGTTTACATGCAACATGTTTAAAATTCCTGTGTTTTTATTTCTTCGTTTGTGCCAAAGCTTTATCCATGTTTTTCATTTTTTAGGGTTTTCATTTTAAGTACAATTAAACTTCTCAAATACATAGCAGCTGTTGCACACAACATATTTTCAGCCATTTTTCAGACGATTTCAATGAAACGAAGAATTAAAAAAATACGCCTAAATAACTAACACAACATGTGAAATTTATTTATCAATTGTCAACAATCTTCAAAAATGTAATGTACGCATTAGTTTTGCGCATTTCACTATGGATATTATGGTTGCAAATGTTGCCCATGTAATACACGACATACTATTATCGATTATTGTGTTCCTATTTATAGACAAAATAGTATAGTTATATTTATGGTCGGATTTATAACTGTAATTATTGGTAGTGTAAAGTGGGCTTTGGTGATGATCATGATTTGGTGTTTTTGGAAAGGGCTAGAATTCCGACACAAAATATCTTAAATTGTATGAATAATGAATTTCTGGAGCATCAATCACAGTTACTTGAAAATAGCATAAGTAGAAAGTTTTAACTCTTAGCACACTACGCACAATTTTTAAAAACAAAGAAAGCTTCCACAAGGGAACCTCAATATCTGTAATTTAAGTATGTATGTGTATGAAAGTTGGGTAGTAACAAAACAAGTGGCAAATAAAATACAAGCAATTGAAATGAAATATTTGAGAGGGGTAAGGGGGATAACGAGATTAGACAAATTTAGGAATGACAGAGTGAGAGAAGAGTTAGACGTGGAGCCCGTAGTGAACTCAATCAAACAACAACTGAGATGGTTTGGACACCTAGTGCGGATGGAGGAGGGAAGAACACCGAATAAAGTATGGCAGGCAAAATCATGGCAGAGAAGAGGGAGAGGAAGACCAAGGAAAACATGGGACAAAGACATAGTCGAAAGCCTCCGAGAAAGGGGTTGGAGCTGGAGTGAGGGAAGAGCACTGGCGGGGGATAAGAAAAAGTGGGCGACAATGGTATATACTTAGTACAAATGAATTTGTTATGTAATTTAAGCTTAACCTTAACACCTAACAGTATTAATAAGTCTTTGACAATATATAATATATAGTGTGTGCTCTTATCACCGAGGCATCTGAAAAAGAAATTGAACAATTTTATACAAAACTAGAAAAAATAAATATAGAAACTCAAACTCTTAAATAACACGAATCCAAGAGAAAGAAGATCAGCGAAGAAATGTAATAGGACGGAAGCGATTGAGGGGAGCACAATGAGTGAGGAAAGAGGCTTGTGATTTTGTGCATAAATAACGAATATAACGTCACTAACACAATATTCCAGCACCAGAAAAGGCGATTTTTACCGTGTTTTTCACAACTTATGCATCAAATAATAGAAGCAATTTAAGTAAACCAAACTTGTAAGAGAAAATATTTTCCTACTATCACAGGAAAGCCGAATTTAATTTTTGTTTGAAGGAACAGAGGTTACCTATGTTGATTATTTAGACGTAGGAATGTGAATAGTAGTAAAGTATTGTACTTCGAGTTTTTTAAGTATTTATCCATACATCTGTCGCGTTAAATAACTACGATGTTTACTGTTTAGACCAGGTATGGGCAACCTTTGGCCCGCGGGCCACATGCGGCCCTCGAGTAAGGTTTGTCCGGCCCGCTACTGAATTCTTTCGTTGCATATTAGCACGGCCCGTCTAAACTTAATTCATAATGAATCATAAGGATACTACAAGAATGTATATTTTTCAAGATTACTCACAGCATAAAACTTCTACAAAAAAAAGGTTGCCCATGCCTGGTTTAGACAGAGAAATGTAAAAGCTTGTAAAATGCTGTCAACATGTCATCAAGGTTAAGTGGATATTAAGTTTCAATCAAGTTTTGTTACACCGTGTGTACTAAACTAAATAGTATTTATCTTAATTCGTTTATTAACTCTGTTTTTCAGTCATTACGTTAATTTATCAATACCTTTTAGAACAAGCGTGCGTGCGGTGATTCATTATTATTGCGTTGAGTAGAAGTGTGTATGGAGACTGTAATCGCTTTGAATATCTTTTGTGATTAGTAAGTCTTATAAATCTTATAAATAAATTTGGTGCATTACTTGTGAGAAATACTTGAAAACCTTCAGTGGGCACCAGTAGAATACCAATACGAAGACAGAATACAAGAAGAAAACAAAATCAATAAAAAACTTAACACTTGCTTGAAGTTTGTAAGTGCTCTGTGGTTACGTAAACGTAATGATCTTAATGGACTATACGGTCGTTGGAAATAAGACTTTAAAATAAAGATAACCATCAAAAAGTAGCTATTGACAATAAACAACAAAAATATCAAAGAAGTGGAACGACGAATATTTTGCAATAGGTAAACAGCAATTATAGATAATAACAGCATACCAATATTTCATATTGAGATTATTATTTTCTTTATTATATTGATTTTGATACTTTTTATAAAAGTTTCTGACATATGGTTAACATACAAAAATAAATACAATTCCTGATAAGAATTTTTTTTTAATTATAAACTAAATTTTTACACAAGGAATCCACTTGAGTACGTAAATGTAATATGAGGAAAGAGTCACAGGTCAAGGCTTATTTACTTTTGAGCTACTACGTGTGTGCTTACACTTTGTGGTTACATACGTCTTACAGTCTTATTGTTATTATCACTTTGTCAAACGTAAGATCAGGTGAAAACCAGTTCGTATCTTTTTGTTGTTTGTTTTTACAGTATCTGTGTCACTTTGGATGAAAACAGATTATATTCAAAACTCAGACAATCTAATTATACAAGTGCATTTAAAACAAGTTTCAATTATGGATGAATGGAATTTTAAATGCAATCTTGTGAAGTGTTCAGTTTACTTTTTCTTTCTGTGGTGCGAATACTGTTCAAGTTCCTTTTGTATAACATGAAATCTATTTTATAATTAAATTTTTAATCTATAATTAAGTTTTGCCGATTTGTTTATAAGTCTTCAGTTATTGTACAGTCTATTCAACGGTATATTAAAAAAATGATGTAATCGCCATCAATTTAACCCTATCAGATTACTTTGATATGTAATTCAATTTTCAGAAAAGTTATTATATTTGTCATTCTTGTAAAGACATGAATTATTATTAAGAGAAACTCTAAATGTATATTAAAATTGGCAAACTTTTTTTTTCATATTTTATGCTTGCCAGTAGATAAAAATTTTGAAGTAATTTTAAAAAATACTTCACTAACATCACTTAGATGCACTCTTAGATATAGATCTCTCCTTAAATGTGCTAGCTAATATCATTTTCCAGCATCCTTAACATTTGTGTCAGCAAGCCATCGTTTTGTTTGTGCTCCTTTGACTTTCCTTCATAAAACCATCCCCAATAGTGGTTGTAGACGCTTTCTTGGTCGTACCTGGCTCATCCTGTAGATTTTGAGGTGTAGAATCACTATCTCCTGGCCTAAGCTAAACCTAATCGAACTCGTAGTTGACTCTATACCTCGCATTTCCCAACAGTGTGGCCAAATGGTAGTCCACTGAAAAGGTCGATCTCATTGTAGGCTTATTTTTAAATTTTCTTAGCATCCTTTAGCTGGAAGTGTGACTCGTATTTCATTACTGTTGGAATTAAGAAAACGTGCTTCCTTCTTCTGACTAGGTTGTTCAGTCTTTGCCACAGATTATGCTATACTTCGCAACCGATGTCGATCTCCGTACTGGCTGATGAAGTTTGGGCTTCATATCCCCGAAAAACTAAAGTCTACTCATAATTGGTCTCATGACTATTGAGGAGAAGAACAAGTCACCCAGGACACAGATCCTATACTCCAGGAAGGTAAAATGCCTAACAGGACCATCATCATTAAAAATATTCCTTGCGAGAGATGACTACGACTGGCGTTGTCAGGACATCGATGCAAAACCTTAACCACGACACTAAAGTCGGATGCGAGAGGAGATTGCCTCACGAGAATGAGATTTGACTAATTATCATAATGTTTTACTCCTGGAGCTTGCCACTAACCAGGCGACCGGTAGCCAATTTGGTCGATCCCATATCTGTCATCTGAGGTTGCGTCTGATACCCAGTATCCAGCATTAGAGCCTACAATTGCTCTGAATGTGGTATTTATTTATTGAGAATAGATTGGTGATTATTGCTGCTGAGAATATTCATTTTTATGACGAAACTGGATTTTTCATCTGTTGTTAGGTATAGTTAGAAATAGTTAGAATAAAATTCAAATTTTGCTAGCTCAGTAATTTGGAATTGTTAATAGAAGGTGGTGCAGGCATAGCCTTATTTACACCAGAACTAGCACAAAGTAATTATAATAAGATTCGAATATGACATATATTTCATTGAAAAAATTGGTTGCAGATTAAATTTTCTAATCAGCTGTAAGAATATTCTAAAATACCCAGTATTTGTTCAACACTTAGACATTGATATTTCTAATAATGCAACAACGGATTTATTACACAAACAAAATAAAAGTGACTTGCTAATGTTACATAATATTGACATGCAATTTTCAATACCTTCAAGCTCTTGGTTTAAAGAATTTATTTCTGAATGTTTTCCACAAATATTATATCTTCTTTGTAATCAAAACTTTACGTTCATTTTTCAAACGACTAAATAAATAAGGTTTTTACCAACAAAAACCAAATCTAACCGTGAAAAAATATTTAGTAATTTTTAAACAAAAAGGGTTAAACTGCACGCTATATTGTAATAATAATTAGCATCGATTGGACACGCCTGGTAGGTACAACTTTAACTCGTAATATCATCAACGATGAATTAACTGGTTATATACGTATAAATTATCTAAAAAGAGCCAGGAAGTTTATACTACTTTGGACCAGAAAAAAACTCAAGTATAAGCACATTTTTGCTAATAATAAATGAAATACATTCTACTTATATTGTAGCGCTGTTCCTGAACACATCACGGGAAACCATATTTTTTATAAATCTTTATATTTTTATCTTCAGAGAGAATTTCACTTTAAAGGAAAGACATAATAAACTTTTAATAAAAGAACATTATTTTCGCCAAAATATGCGGGAAACTTTTTATATGAAGCTGAAATAAGCAATTTGAGAGATGGGGATAAAAATTACATTGCTGTTTTTTGCTATGATGGCAGTTTGGATTATTTTTAATTGATACGATTAGTGAGTTCTTTGGTACAAATCCATTACAATTATTGTGTACAATATAATACTTCAACTTATCTTAGATTCGAAAAACATTCTATCAATAGAAAATTCTACACCGCAAACAAATGAAAAAATCAATGTCCCCAATTTTCGCATTTACATACGCCATTTAAGTATTATTTTTCTTTCAGGTTTGTTATCAAAAGATACTGGTATAGAACCCGTAGACAATCAGTTTTTTCACCATGAAAGAGTAACCTTTTCACCATGTGCCTACATGAATTTAATTACATCGCATGGCTATTCGAGTTCTGAATTGTCTGTGCTATATGGATTTTCCAACCGAAGTAATTTGAAAGAGCTTTGCGCACGTTCTTATAAATGCCATTTTCTTTCTTTCGAAGGGTGTTACATGTGAAACGAAGTCGAACTACAAAGAAGGTGAAAATACTAGTGCCTTCTTAAATAATGTTTAATGTTTAAAGAAAAACTGGAAAGAGAACGACGAAGACTACCAAAGAAGAATTTAAATAATAAAAGTTAACTACGTGCTTTATTCTGCTTATAGACTGAAATATGTATCCGATACCTGAAAATAATTTTATTAAATATTTATTTATTGAATTGTGTCTTATAATAACTTTTTACCTTCATTTACTTCCTTCAAATATAACAATTTTGAAGCCTCTGCTTTTTGCTTTTATGCCTTTGTTTAATTAAATTAAAATGATATACAAAAATAATAAATAACAGTATTTGAAAATGGAATACAAATTTGATTTTGTAAGTATCTAGAGAACGATAAATATGCTAGAATCCAATAGTAAATAATGATTTTTGAAAAACTGCATACGTTCATCTGGTAAGTATACAAACAAGATTGCAGTCTCCTTGTTATAAAAATGTTGATATAATGTTATGAAGAAGGTCTTGGTGAAACTGAATAACAATTCCAAATAGTAAATCAATAAAAAAATTTTTCTTTGATATTTAGGCATGGATAATATATGTTATAATCTATGCGGAAAGAAAGCGAGTATATGTAGTGGATATAAATGATAATCAGAAGTATGTATAACTTAGTTATATATTTTGTGATCAATGACTACAATCAATAACAAAATGTATATGTATACAGAGTGTGTATAAATTGGCGATAAAGCTACACGTAGCATTATCCTTCGTTCGGTTCTGAATCGAAAATCTTAATCTTAAATATGATAATAATCTACGAAGTCAACAGGTTAAGCATCTGGATGATCATGGGCGTAGCTAGGGATTTTTCCAGGAGGGGGCAAGGAGCAGCCGACCAGCTAATTATATGTTTATATATATATATATGTATATTCTATATTTTCTACGGTGGGCAATGCCTAGTTAGCTACGTCCATGTGGATGATACACTTTTAAAATGTACTCTATACTCAAATTGTATCTTCTGATTGATCTCATGAATTCTTCACACAATGTGACCAAAATTAAGTTGACAAACAAATCCCTTTAATTTTACAATTTTTCTTTAGCAAGGTTATTACAACACAGTTTTCTCTAGAGTTTGGGGAAAATGTGTACAATTATACATTCATTCATTTATATAATATTCATAGAAGTTTGTGGGGCAAGTGTGTAAAACTCATTTATGCTTTGTTACTACATTCTATTTATATAAACATGAAACGCATTTGTAAATGCAATAAAAAATTATTTGATGTTACTAACAAACAGGGAAAAACAAAAATGCTACTTGAAGAGTTTCTAAACATAGTTTGATTTAGTTACACTTACCCACAATATACGCATACTCCACCTCACCTTATATCCTTTTTTTATTAAATTAGTTCTCCCGAATTTTTGTAGGGATCCGAAATCAAGAATGGATCTTCTACTCCACCCTTGTCTTCCCCGTTCAAGTAGTTCATTGAAATGCCTTTCCCATTAGGTAATTATTTCCTTAATTCTATAATCTAATCAATGTTTCTTCCTTGGACTTGAGATAACTCTTCCCGTTTTGGTAACCCTTCTCGATCTTTTTGACTTCTTAATAAAACGATCTTACTTCTTTATTTTGGGACCTTTCTCCTTCCTCATTGAGCTTTTCTGCTCATTCGCTTAAGCATCTTAGGTACATATATCTTTGAACCTGTGGCTGCTCCACATTTGAATTTGGCGCCGCAGCGTGCAGTTCATGGACTGGAGAAGTTATTGAGAGGTTGGCAACGCTAGGATAAAAATCAAAATCGTACGACGTCGGTATACTCATTGGTGCGCATGTACAGTTTGTCTATAGTCATAATATAATATGTACTACATATAATAAATGTGCTCATTCTTCTGATGTACAAGTTATTCTTATAATAAATGGTTTGTCTTATAATGAATATACATCAACCCACGATACCAACAAACCCTTGTTGGCCGCTTTCACTGCTTTTGGATAATGATCGTTTCGGTAGTGTCCTTTTATTTTCCACTACTTCTAAGCACTCCTCAGCGGACCAATCTTTTGTTGTACATTGTCTGATTTGTCTCTGAATCACTATCTTGCTCGCTTTTTCTATCGTTACTTTCATCTGATTAACGTTAACGTTGATCAAAATAACGTTTGTGCTTTACCGATTTCCTCTTCGTACTAGTTTTTAATTTCTTCTGCCATTACTGTTCTATATCATCCCGCCTTGTACTTTTACTATGAATGTCTTTTTCCTTATTATTCTTTACATTGTATGGATATGCAATTCTCACCAGCAAATGAATCCGTGCCTCTCATGCTTCTTATTTTCGTAATGTAGGTCATATGTTTTTTCCTCCATAAGTATGTGTTCGATCTGATTATTTGTATTGCCATCTGGTGATACCCAAGGATCTTTGCGTACTTTATGTATACATATATGTGGAAAAGGAGCCGTAGAAAATAAGATAGTTCACATTTATGAAAAGATTGGGGATTTATGTATTTTATCTTTTTTTTCATATAACTTGATGGCTTTCACGGATCATAGGCTTAGTGCCAAATTTCAAAAAAGCATTTGAAGAAATCTTTATTAGGAAATAACTTACGGAATAATATTTCAAATTCAAAGTAGCCCATAAAAGAGATGTACAGTTTTTTAATCATTCTATAAGTACATAGAATTATAAATCAACAGTGCTTTTGTGTATGCCATCATTTGTATGTGTATTTACATTATCTACATTTAGGCCCAGTCTTTTCGCCTTCTGGTAAACTAGCGTTTAAATAAGAGACTTACTTTTTGTGGAAAAACAGATTTTAGAGTTGCAAGCTATTACAAGGAGGTGGAAAGGCCGCCTCTTAGTCTAACCAGTAGACATTTCGTAATCATATTTTGTGACTAAGTGATGTCTATAATAAAATACTACTAAACAGTAGTGTCAAAAAAATAAATATGTTTACAATATGTACGATGGTTAATAACCATCAGCTGGTTGCTGAGACCAATATCCCCAAGGTGCATAAGCTTGGGTACCATCATTTATAGTGGGTTCGCGATACACTCGAATTTGAACATGATTTGCATCTAAAATTATAATAATTATGATTTATACTAAAATTACAGAAATAGACGTACCATCATATTCCTGTTCCGTAGTTGCACTCGAAATAAATATAAATATAAACAGGAGAAGAATCGGTACTAAAACCTTGAAAGAATAAGAAAATTGATACCTTCTATATTTAGTTGTTTCGCACTTACTTTCGTGAAAATCATTGCCA
Organism: Chrysina gloriosa; assembly: GCA_038088585.1. NCBI lineage: Eukaryota > Metazoa > Arthropoda > Insecta > Coleoptera > Scarabaeidae > Chrysina > Chrysina gloriosa. The sequence goes on along the minus strand of CM076088.1, from coordinate 28,603,859 downwards.
GTATCAAAATGTTATTCTTATTCTTCTAACTATTAATAATGCCACACGATTGAATTGTAGCAATTTTCACAAAGTGTATTATTTATATACACATGAAGTGAAAGGACATTTATAAAGTAAAAAAGTATATTGGCGGGAAAGTGTGTGTATCCATTAATTGAGTATGCTTCTTTTTGCGTCTTCGGCGAATAACCACTGTAAAATTTCATTTCTGCCTTCTCCAGTTATAGCGCTGGCTTCTACTATGGTTATTTCTTGTTTGACCTCTTTCTGAAGTCTTCGCATTTGCAGCATTAGTATAGCTTCATTCCTTAATTGTCTGTAACTTACATCCATTTTCGTTAAAATTAGAAGAAACTGAAATATAAAAAATTATGTTATGATAACTATTCGACTATTAGTAGTAATCAAATATACCTGTTAAATCTAAATGCGGTATTTACTAGGTAATATAGTAGTATGGCACTGAAATCTTATTTTACAACCTAATTTATTTTTAAAAGTATTCACAGCAGTAAGTTCTTTCAATTGTTTCATTTTCTCTAACGCTTTTGTCTACTTTTGATATAATTTGGAATTATTTATACATTATTACAATTACATGGGATGATATATTGAAGTATCAATTTTTCGTTTGAAGTTTTAACAAATGGTAAATTTTTGTAGCTACCGTGGACATCATTTCAGTATCATCACGTTATAAACATTACTTACTTAGTTCCCTTTAGAAATCTGGAAATTTAGTGAGATTGGTCATTGCACATTATTTATTGATATTTGGAGGAAATAAGAAGGATGTTTTAAATAAAATTATAATCAGCAAATTAAAAATTACCCGAACCATGGTTATAGTTACGCATAAAAACAAAAAAACTGCAATACTTCCAAAAGTTCATTTTATACAAGCCATGAGTACTCACTCACAAATGTTGCACTTTGAAATCATAAATTTCTAACTAGCAATGTCATAACACGTATGGTACTTACTTTTACATTTTTAATTTGTGGATCAGCCAAAATAGTATAAAGCAGCACACCGGCTGCTGATATTTGGCACAAATTAGATGCATCAACCACATACAGAATTTTAGTTACGCCCCCAAAATATTTAGGCCAAATGGGCGCCATGGCTCCTCCAAGCTCCCTAACTTCTATTTGAATATTTCCTCTTCTTAAGTGAAATATGTTAGTACCGACTGTTGGTACTGCCGTAGTAGTTTCATCGACAGCATTTGTGTATTGTAACTTCTTTAAAAGCAATGTTTTTCCGGATCCTGTAGGTCCCAAGCAAAGACACATTGTTTTCAGCGTGGTTTCTAAGCAACGGTATTGACACAAGTCTCATGTGGAATGTCTGCAAAAACTTATTTAACGAGCCAGAGTAGTTTTTAACAGATAGTTTTTCTTTGTTATCCTTATTATACGAAGCTCTTAATATACATAAATATCTATATTTCTTTTAAACTCCCTTTTTTGATCCCCTAATTTCTAATTTATTTTCGCAAAGTTTATGTATATTGTAGTATAACAAATGTCAGAAATAAAATTATTTATTTTAGAAAAAGCATATATTAATGGATAATAAAAGCATTGTTAACATTCAAACACATTACATACAACATATACTGAAATAACCAAGGATACATCGACGTCCAGTACAGGTTTCTATAACAGCGATATCCCTCGATGAACTGGAGTCAAGGTGAATTAAAGTTTTCCCTTTCGTGTACAACTTATAAATAAAGGACTGTAGTCCTGGTTTCCAAAAAAAAAAAAAAAAAAGTTTGTTAGGTTAACGACGTATTAATTGACAATATAGATAAGTCAATAAATAAGTCTATAAATGTATTTTAAATAAAAGGGTTTTAAGAAGAAGTACCAGTGAGAAAAAGAACCTCACCAAAAAAGTGAAGAGAGGAGAATAGGAAGAACCGTCAACGGAAAAGAAATTACACTTACACACACACTAGGTAAATATTTTGATTTTATGTTCAATATTTCCTAAAATTTATAAATATAATTTGTTATAATTTATCTTTTTTATATCATTATTTACGAGCTAGACCGGTGCAATTTACTTTAAAAAATTTAAGTAAATTCTCACTACAATATATACAGGTGGCCCATGACTAGCGCGTCGGACTGTAGCTCCCGAACTAATAATATTTTTTTAAATCTCATTTCACAGGATGGTATATATTTATAACGGTCATAATTAGAAAATATTGTCATGTCAAGGCTAAAAACGTGATTTGAAAATCTCAATTAGTTTGTCTGTTATGTTCAGTTTCAAAATATCTTACTTTTTCGAAAATCCTCAAATACTTCGGAAACGGTAAAGTATAGATATAGGGAATATTGTAGTAACTTACCTTTACTTTTTCTATAAAATTCGAAAAATCAAAAAAGTGTTTCATTAAAAAAACATAACTTTAATATTTCATCACTGTTTTGAGCACCTGTATAAATAACAATATTTTCTAATTATGACCTACTATATAATTTTAATATTCAATATCATTTATTTGGATCGGATTCACTTATACGTATTATGTTATATTACTGGAAACTTGTAATAGATCAACGGGCGACAAAATACAACACGTGGACCAGATTCGGCCCGCACAAACAATTTGTATCCATCCCACAGTAAAGAGAGTTTGGTCAAGTTTATTTATTTAATTTTTAAAAGGTAAATGTTTCGGAGGCGTAAAGCATTTTAATTAATTATTAAATCAGAAAAAAGCGCATTAATGTGTCAAGAAACTGTAACGCCAGTGATCAGAATAAACATTAGCTCTAGTATTTTTCTCTTTAGCCCATATGTGAAAATATTTGCTAACCCCTTCCTAGACCACTAAAGGCAATTCAAAAGCGAGTGACGAAGTTTTTAAATATCCATTACTAAACAGCGACTTTATGAAGCTATCAGTGACCTGCGATATATTTAACAGTTGTTTCCCGTTACCTCAGTACTGTAAGTCAATGAATATAATATGTATCGAAAATAGTTTCTCTTCATATTCATTAAAAAATTAGCTTTTACCAAAAATATCTTTCCCTATCTCATTTAGGATTTTGTGTGTGAGTCGCTGCAGTTAGCTGCCCAAAATTTATTTTCTTTCAGGAATAATGAGAGGAATGTCGTAACGATAACGGCCGAGTAATACCGTAAATGGTTCAGAACCTTTTAAGGTCAGCTCCTGCTGATAACTAAGAGTTATGGTTCCAATAAGAAAACAATTGATTACGAGAAAATTCAACATTTGACTGGCAATCCCCATCGTCCGGCTTGATGGCCTCACATGACTTCCTTTGGAGACATTTCATAGAAATTGTATACGTCAATAAACCTAAGACCATACAGCAATTAAGGAACAACTTTCAAGGACACATACGGAATTTGACGTCGGAAACTCTAACCGATTTAATGCATGATGCTCTAAATAAGACCAAATTTTAAAGAGAAAAATGGAAGTTACTACATGACATAATATTTCACAAATAGACTACTACAAATAAACAACTTTTCCCTCATTCTGTAGATTCAACATAGTTTTTTCGCTGTTGTATGGATTGTCTTTGAGATATCATCAACTTAGATGGTAAAGCTTTCCAATAGAGGCCTGTTTCGTCTCCATTGTGGACAAAATCCATGTTATATTCACTCTGTTCAAAAAATCTCTTTAAATTCTCGGAAAAAAGAACTGCTGGTGGAGCGTCAGCGCTTAATTTTCTCATGAATCTCGATTTGTCGAATCCCATGGCGTAATTTCAAATTTTTCAGTCACCCAGAACTTGCGACGAATGAGCAGTCATTACCAAGGTTAATACTTAATTCCACTGCATTTTCACACAAAATGGGTCCAGGTATGGATTGCCCAGCAGCCCATGTTTGCAAAAACCAAGTGAATGGCATCTTCCAACAATTCGAATTTAGGTTTTTAGGTTTTACGATGTGAACTGCCCTCCTCACTATAAAGATCTAACGAAAAATTACACAGACATATGTAATTCTTAGTGAAGAAATATTGACACAGCTTACAGCCCTCCAATACAAATTAATTAAGTTATTTATACGTGAATCGTCTCAACACTTCACTATACATATATTTTCTTATTTTTAATGATTTCCGTAAATAAAATTCCGAAAACTGAGGCAACCAAAGACTGCACCCGCCTTCCCGGAATACAGATCTCAAGAAATACTCTATAAAAGCATTGAGTCCTAACGCTGCTCGGCCAGGACCGAGATTCCTTATGATTTGATTTTTTCCCATGAAACTATGTCGGATAACTGGACGTTCGGATAATCGACGGTCTGCCGTATTTGGTATGAATATAGCTTGTGTAACTAACTACATGTCAATGATTCCCAACCTACAAATTGACGGAGTCAACGGATGGAGTTAATTTAATATTACGGCTGAACTGTACTTAAATATGTATAGTAATAAGTACGGTTCGACAAACGAGTACATAATAAGTTGTGTAAACCGGACTAACACAGTCCCTCCTCCTAATTTTAATGTCGTGCCTTACACGTAAGTGAGGACAAGCGGTAGAGTGACAGCGTCAGTTCGGTTTACACCACTTAATGATAACTTATAATGCGCTTATCGAACCTTAATAATTATAAATGCTTATAATCCATAAAAGTTTTAAAATTTTCCTGGTTTTTCGTGCTCACTGTACTCACAATAAACCTTGGATGAGTGACCGTTATTTTTTGAATTGTTATCTTTCAGCGCTATTAATTATGACCAATCACATTGCTCTCGAGTTTGCGCTCTCTCTATAATGACTTCTATTTCAAACCTTTCAAACAAATCATATGTTGTGTTCGGTTTGTAGTGTAGTTTGAAATGGCAGAATTTTTATAACATTTAATATTCCATTCTTGTACATATAAGATGTTTCTAAATGATGTTCATAAAAAGGAAGAAATAAGAAACTTAGCATTGCAAGATCTAAAAAATCTCGGCATAAAATTTCGATTGAAAAAGAGTAAACAGAACATACAGGTTAATTTAAAAGTTATATACAAAAATCGATAGTTATTTGCTTATTTTGCAGGAATTTAAATCAAGAAAGTCCTTTAAGACCCCTCTGGCCGCTCTCGCAACCCAAACGGTTACATTATCAAGTGGTCAACAACTTATTGTGCCAAAATTAGTCCATGAATTATGTTCTTTTATTTTAACCAAAGTCCAAACCGAAGGACTGTTCAGGAAGGGCGGTTCCAAATCTAGACAAAATGAGATACGTGTAAGTTACACTTAGGTATATTTTAGAAAATATTAATGCTTAATATTTTTATAGTTATCTCTAGATGCTGGATGCTATTTAGGACATGAACATCATGAAATTGACGTTGCTAGCGTCTTAAAGACGTTCTTCCGGGAACTGCCTGAACCTCTATTTCCCAATACATATCATGAGCTATTTCTTCGTTGTATTATTTTACCGTCAAGTAAATTGAATGGAGTTCTGCTTTCGTGTTTGCTTTTACCCACTGAACACTTAAATACTTTAGCATATTTTATGCAGGTAAGTCTCATTTAAACATATAATAGTACAGGCTTTACTTTGTTATTCCCCTAGTTTTTACATCAAGTAACAGAATACTCGACATTAAACAAAATGGATGCATATAATTTGGCTGTGGTTATTGGACCTACGTTGTTACCTATCGAAGAGAAGTTAGCACCTCATGCAACACATAGACTTGCAAAAATATGTGATTTGTTCAAAGTAAGTCTTAAACTAATACTTTCTCTTTGAGTTGATTATACATATGTATATTTCAGTTAATGGTAGAAAATGCTAGTGCAATCGGTGTAGTACCTGAAAATATAATAGAACGTATAGCTTTATCTTCTTCCACCACATCTTTAACAGATGAGGATTCTTTAACTTTAAAAAAGAAGAAGAAACGAAGAAGTGGATCTTTAACACGTAAGTGGCATATCTTTATGATTGATTGCAGTTATTCTAATAGGTAATATACTGTAAGTAGTTTATATAGTCTCTATGTAATATGTAGTTTTACAAATCACTGCCTTTGTATATATCCACATTTCATATTTGAAATTTTATGTGTTCTTTATTAAGAACTCTATTACTGCCTCTAATAGCATTTATTTCAGGAATGTTTAATGGGTTGAAAAAGATCGTTGGTAGTAAGATTACAGAAGAAGTTCCTACAGTTACACCTGATTTGTTACTAACACCTTGTGCTACTAGATCAGCTAAGAAACGGAAATTTGAAAACGGAGGTTTTTCGATTAAGAAAAAGTAAGTTTCAAGTGCTACAAATAATAATTAATAAATGCAAACTGGAATGAGAAGAATGTCTCATGTAAAATGCTAAGTACAGAGCAAAGTAAACAGATGCAGTATACCTATAAATCATGTGCTGTGCTAATTTTCACGCATATTTTGTTAACATTTATATAATCGATAATTTGCATTCCTAAGTCAGACTCTTCAGTTGACTATACTCAGTTCATCCAACAGAAATCCCATAAATTTATACCAACAAGCGCAACAGATAGTTTAACAGGCTACAAATTTGAAATAAGGATATGAAATTTGAAATTCTCTTTGTTATTTATTATCTAGACATTGCAATAATTCCAATAAGCATAAAGAAAAAATTAAAAATGGTATAGATTTATAAGAAAAAAATACTATAAAGAATACTTATACAAATTATCACAGTAAAAATTATTTTTCTAAAAAATACATATTTGATTCATTACTGTATTAATCGGGAAAGTAAACTAATTATACAGATATTTTCTTTTATCAAAGACTGTTTTTGATAGATGAACTAAAATAGCAGCAAAGTGAGTCAACAGTAAAACACTGTCAAAATCTTGAAACGAAATGGTCTTTGGCCTTGACCAGCTCATTGCCGCAGAAGTGTATACGTTGGTCTGATACGGTTTTTTAGACATACGATCAATAGAAGCATATTATTCAAATATTGCGCGCTTTTTGTAGGGGGTGGCTTAACTATATCTGTTGAATGAACAGAGTATAGAGCCATTTCCTTTTAAAATTCAACTCTATGACTCGAATTTTTTAAAACTCCTTAAATCCAATTATTTTTACAGCGGCAGTGCATTAAAAATACCTGTAAGTTACTCCCAAGTTAAACATTGTATTGTCTTGTGTTATTGAACACCATGCGCCTTGTTGTTTGGCAATAATCGCGGTTTTAACATTGGCCCAAATAGTTTCCCAGATCAAGAACATTTCTTATGTAAATAATAGTTAATTTTCGTATATTTTCTTACTCAACTCATAATTGAAATAACGGTGTATTCTATCCATAAATATAATACGTTGTCTTGTGGACATTCGATGCAATGTTCTTGGCTTGGTTTTTTCCACATTATACGACGCTATTTCAACATGATTTCAATTGCACTGCTTTTACCTTAATGATGTATCAGTATATCACATATCATTCTGGCTTAAGCCTGCTTCATGAATTAACTCCTCACATTACAAACGAAAATAAGATTTAGCTGTTCAAATTCTAATGTTAGACCCACTGTATATTAATTTATACTCATTTACTTTTACAGAAGAGAAATCATCAGTAAACTACCCCAAAATGCTGCGTTAAGTACGCCTTACACTCCAGTTAGCGCCAATCCAAAGTAAGAATCACATATATATTCTTATATTTGTAGTAAATCTTTTTTTCTAGCCCAAAAAGGAAAACGCCGGATTCTTGTCCAAAAACAGTTCCTAATAAAACTGAAACGTAAGTTCGCCCTCGTCAATGCCAATGTTTGTATCAGTAATTATTATTATTATTGTGATAATTCAATCTGGAATGCCACGATAATATTTATTTTTGCGATACTAATTAATATATTTATTCATATTAGATTGAAAGACAAAGATAAAAAACATCACTGGTCCCTCCGAACCAAAAGCTCAAAATCTTCTAAGAATAGTGACGACGCGTCTTCCACATCTTCAAGGACGACGACAGGCGCTAGATCGTTGCTTGAACGTAGGTGGTCACAAGTTAGCAGTCAGGTGGCAACACTACGCCGAAACAAAAGAGAAATTCGTGCGCTCCGACATTAACGCAAGAAAATCAATCCAAGACTGACACTGACCAATCCGATAAAAGCAATAATGATAGTTACGAAAAGGATGAAGATCGAACGCCCATCGCCGAAAATAAGGAGTGTGAATATGTAAAAATATCAAAAGCTGAATATGAAGAAATTAAATATAGAGTAACAGAAATAGAACGAAGAATATCCATAGAACTGGAAAACCCAGAGCCAAACGCTGTCAAACAGTTCAACACCATAGAAAACGTTCAAGATGCTTACGAACAAACTTTAGAACAAGCCGAACCGTTAAGCCCGACGACTGATCAACTCGCCCGAAGGCTGAGTAAAGAATTGAAGATACGTCGATCAGCAGAGCAAAAGGTCATAAGATCACCTAGTGCTAGGAAGATTGGGACTATTCGAAGACGTTCTAGAGAACTGGAGAAGCAAAACGTTAAAACCAGCCAAAATTGGTGCGTTTCGGATACGGACACAACGCCTACGGCCAGTAGGAAACGAACAAATCATGGAAAAGTCAATGCAGCTAAACCCGACTTAATTCGAAAATCCCCCGCCGAGAATTCTTACGAAAATGTTGAAGCTTTAAATAAACCAGCGACTAGATCTTCTTCTTTCCACGGCGAATCTATGGTATCGAATCAAAAGTCCCAAATCAGGCGTTACTCTAATGGTACGAATGGAGTAAAATGGAGTAATGCCGAAGGATTTTTCCGAAACTCCCAAGCACCACCCAATTCGGGAGAAAATTGCCGGACATCTTTAGCAAGATTAAGAAGCCAGAATGCCGGAATGGTTATGGCGAAAGCCAAATTGTTCGATGGACTTGTCGATTCGGATAATTCGAGTAAAGATACGCCGACTTTGATACCTCGAGTACGCTCTAATAAAATGGGTTCAATTCGTAATGTCGACAGACAATCTTATCGCATAAGGACTCTCAAAGGCGAAGATAGAAAGTTATTGAGGAAAAACATATCGCCACGAAAAAGAACTTGTAAGAGTCCGAATGCGCCTCGCCAGCAACGTTTACAACCGGTGAAAAATACAAATTTCACCTTAATTCTTAAAGAAGGCGATTTTAGCGAAAATAAGGAGAACAAAAACAATATCAATAACCATTTACGGAATAGAATAGTAAAGGATGCAATGAATTTATCACCTACGTGTGCAACACCGAAATCTATTCCTCACATTAAGCGACCATTTACGCTTAAATCTCCTAAGAGATTAATCAGAACTCCGTTGAGTACAGAATCTCGTTCAACTCCGCTCAAAGTCATCGCATCTACGAGACAACATTATTGAACATTTAATCGCTTTTGTATGTTATAAATAAGGTGCAAGATCTTATGTTTTAAATTCTACTACAATGATAAGGTTGGATAAATCTTATGAAATGTGCCTTTATGTACCTCCTGTAAGGAAAATCGACGCTTTTATATGTAGGGTAGACCGACGACAATTGAAACATGCTTGTTTTATTTTCTCCAGGACTATCGCAAATTTCTAAATGTCCATTGAGTTACAGAGGGGATAACTAATTAGGTTTCGACTTATATAATTTCATTGATCTATAATAATATATTAAGAAGATATTTAAAAAACGAATGAAACATGTACCTGGGACAATTGAAACAGCATTTAGAGAAAATAAAATATGTATTCTAAAGCAAAACAAAACGAATCAATCATGAAAATCTTCTCACAAAAACATGTATTCAAAAAAATTTCACTGTCAAGCAAGTGTGAAAAATGTAATAATTTGTTTGTTGTTGTTGAGTACTATCTTGATGGGACCAAAGATGACATTCGATGCAAACTAGACACAAACAATTTTCTTCACTCTCGCTGTTTGTTATCGTTCGGGGATTGTGGGTTTTATTTCACCATCGAACTGCTTTGAGCTTATCTTCTAACTACTTAAGTTTTTTTGCATTTGCTTTTCCTTTTGCGCTTCGTATTCCTTTTGAATGGAATTTTTCTCAGGAGTGTTGGTATAAATTGCAAACTTTCTAGTTTTTTTGTCTACCAGCTCTTTATGTTTTTGACAACAGTCTAACAATTTCTGGTGAAAATACAGCTGTTGAGGTGTTTGGTTCTGTCACAGCACCGCTGATTTCCGTTATGTATATGTTGCCGGTGCCCTGTGATGGTAGCGAAATATCGGTATTTCGCTAGGACGGCTAGGAGATTCTAAAGTAGCTTCACTGGTGTTTGTTTGTAGTACAATTTCAATGATATTTGGCGTTGTGACATTAGGGGTTGATCTATCCGTGACATAGGAAGGTACAAAATCAAGTTCCGTAAATTTATCCCTATTAAATCCCTGTGCAAATAAATCCAGCAAAAATGTTTGATTGTGTGCGGGCCAATGGCAAAGCTTGTTTGCCAGTACTAGGGATATCGTATATTGTCATTGTTTTGCCCGAGTTATTTCTCATCCAGACATCGCAATTTGAATTTAAAGCCTTTTCAAAACGGCTGTATGCAGATCAATCCAGCGTTTTTACTAATCTGGGCATATAGCGGTAACAGTCAGTGTAGTAGATAAGGGGATGGAGATTCGGCGATGATTTATTATGTTTGCTCTAAAAAATTCCGCAGTTAGATACGTGGCGAAAATCACCAATGGCAGACACAGTTAAAAACTTTATAGTGAACATACCGAACTTAATTTATGATGACGCTAAAATTCTAATGTCTAGTTTGTAATATCCCTCTAATGTGTTGGTCCAGAAATCATAGTCAACGTCCCATCGAAAGCAAACAGTATTCTTCTGCAAAAAGTGGCATACGAGCCCAAGAAGAATTTTTGATTAATGTGTTACTCTTATTTGATGTAATCTATCGTTTCTTTTACTGGACAAAGAAGCAGTTGTCTCCTTCTGGAATAAATATGCGGACTGTAAATTACCTAGTCGGACATGGATACGACTTTTAGTGCCATTTGTTCGTGAACATATTAAAAGAGCATGAAATCGGAATTGAAAGATAAAAATCTGGTTGTGTGTGAACGGAACAACAAATCGTAAAAGACATTCTGTGGTTAATATAATGATACTTACAATGGAACCATATCAACCATTATTCTCCGTCTTACTTGCTTCCAAAAGAGTTGTAAATTGTACTTCCCATGAGATTTTAAAGGTGATGTTGAACTCGTTGAACACATTTGAAGTTTCAACTAAGCAACTTTTAACATTTATGACTGATGGTATGCAAACATGCTTTCTTTGCGTCGATCTCTTAAAGAACACAGCGGTAACTTCCTGTATGTAACGTATAAAATCCGTGCTCTAAATCTTGCGGCACAAGCGATTCCTACATGTTATCCGCTAGTAAATGCATTAATTGTGGTACAAAAGCAGTATTTCTAAAATGCCGGAAACCGACCCGAGTATTTCACAAACTGTCCTGATATATGTGAACCACCACAGTTGATTGTAGTACGTTGGGGAACATGGTTGCAGGCTGCGTTTTACTACAACAAATATTTTGATCAAGCAAAGAAGGTAGTTTTAACATTAGATCCGATAAAAGCTGCAGCTACCAAGAAAAGCCAGGAAATAGTTCAAGATAGTCAAGTTAAATGAGATTTACAAATTATTCACAACAATTACTTGGGACTAGTGGAGGGAATAGAAAACTTAAAAAAATGTTTCGATGTTAGTGGATTCTGTTCAAATTGTGAATGATGCTCACGCACAGTTATGCGCTGTAGAAGGCGAAAAAAATTGATGTGTAATACGAAAATTTGAAAGTGTCTTTGAAAAAGACTGATTTTCTTATATTAAGACAAATTTGTAAAGCTGCGTGTGAATATGCACTAAATTATTTCAAAGATTACTTTAAATATGCAAATGTAACATCACTAGATATAGAACGGTCGTTTTCGGCATCAAAAAGCATTTACTCGCTTGACTGAAACAGCTATGGAAACATATCTAATGATTGACATATTTAACAGATGTTACCCAATTTGTGATATCACGCAAGACTTTTAAAACGAGAAGTGTTTCAGTACGTTTTATAATTTATTTTTTACCTTTTATTTTATGTGTAAATTTTTGTGCGCTCGCCACGCCACTGGCTGTTACCGCATATTTGTCCAGTGCATTTACTCATGAGAACAGTGTGAAGGCAAAGACAACATACCAATACCATTTTCTTTAGAGACGTGTAAGCATCCTATGTGTGATTGATGGTTATCAAGTAATAGAATACTTTATTTTTTATTGAAGCGTCAGTATGCGTTTTGAAATCTTCATCTTCATGCATCCAGCTACTCACGTTTCCTGCTCCAATACTACTCGACCGTCACGAACGAAGTGATGCTTATATCTTATATCAAACCGTCGTGATCTCTGTTTCGTCGATGTTATAGATATTGTTCAGATCAAATTTGTACCTGTCCATAACATTAGCCAACATTGTCCATAGTCAAGTTTTCAAAAAAAAAAAGTTTACGTTCGTAACATTGAAACTGGTTGCTCAGGAAAGACTTGTGGCTTAGCGCAACGGATTGAAAGTTCTGGATTACGCTTCATAAAGGCAGAGAATCATATATTTTTTTTCCTGAAATGGAATTTTTGTCCATGTATCAGGCATATTTAACGAATACCTTACGGCCAATTGAAAGGCTACTTTGTGAATATCTTTCGGCGGTAGTCCATGAAATATGGGAACTGCTTTGATTATATATTTAAGAATACTTTCTTCTTGATTTATGTCAAATACTCGTCTCACACAATGATAACTAGAGCTTCTTAGCCAGTGGCGGGCGCATAAAAGTTTGCACATAAAATAAATGGTCAGAAATAAATTATATAATACGTGCTCAAACACTTACCTTAAGAGCCATTCGTGAAATCACAAAGTGAATAACATCTCTAGAACACAAAACATTTTTTGCGTCTTCTAACACGCGTAGCTGTGCGTGAACATGCTCCACTGACGATTCCGAAGGATTTTGTAATTTTTCTGTTGCCTCCACTAATCGGAAGTAATTGTACTGAATACTTTTTAAATCCGTTTTAACCTGACCTGGTGGCTCAAGCATATGAGGACAGTCTCTGAAATTCGCGAATACGTTTTGACAAGCACTACTTTTGTATGCGCTATGAAAGCATCTAACCCAGGATAACTAAGGATTTGCTAATATCATCTGCCACAAGACTGAAACCATGAACCTTACACGTAACAAGTTAGCCCAATGTTTATTAAGAGGCCGGCCTACAGAAAGCATATTTGCGGCGCCATCACTCATAAACATTAACAGTTGGTTTGTTGAAAGTTGAAAACTTTTCCAATGTATTTAACAGTTACTTTGAACTTACTTTGACAGTACATTGTTCTACTCGTCTGGAAGCTAATATAATTGCAGATGACGATTGATGTGATTCCATTGTACGTACCATTACATTAAGCACATCATGTTTTTTATGATCTGTTGTTTCGTCCACAGATAACCACGGTTTTTAACTTTCAATTCCGATTTAATTCGTTTTTCAACATGTTCACGAGCAGATGGTACAAAGCTTTTTAACGATATCTAACTTGGTAATTTCCAGTCCGAATATTTATTCCGAAAGAAGACCTATGCTTCGTTGTCTAGTAAATTAAACGGTAGATTACATAAAATAAAGGTAATACATAAATTTTAATTTTTCATAGTGTATGCAACTGTTTTTTAAGAATGCTGTTTGGTATTTACGTGATGTTTACAATCCCTTTTGGATCAACAAACTAAAGGGATATTACAAACTACACGTTGAAGTTTAACGCTATCATAATTTAGGTCAGGCATTTCTGCTATAAATTTTGTAACATCGGTCGTTTTCGCGACGTAGGCAACATTTCTAAAACAAACGTAGAACTACGAAATAGTAGTTACGGTAGCGTACATCTATACACAATAGACCTCATTGAGACTTGCAGTTATACTGAAGGTTGTATCGAACCTCCGCTACTGTTCGTTGGCGCTAGCAAGCAACTCTAATGATAACGCATAGTGGGAAGAACCGTTGATTTTTGCTCAATTGCTTGATTTCGTTTCTTGATGTATCTACTTAACACACGTACTGTAGTTCAAATTTGATTGCCGCAGATCTTATCGATGCCTTATTCTGAATAATCTCTTCATAGGCATCTTCATACATCAAAACTGATTTCAAACCTCTTTTCGTTTGTCTCTCTTACTAGCGCCATCCTAAAACAAAATTAACATCTTAAGATACACTAACATAAGTAGGTATAATACATAAATTCACGAAGGGGACAATTGCATCATTTGTTTCAACTGTTCCCCACAACGCATTTTTAAGTAAACACTCGAAATATTTGATTAATTTCGTGTAACGGTAAATAATCTTAACTGTTTCTACTACGGCAGATCTACAAAGCAAATAAACAACCATTGTCGAAGCTGAGTACTTACTTTACTCTTGTTTGTATCACACTTCCTCCAGCTACTCAAAACTTTACATCGATGGCGTCCAAAAATTACTCGAAGCATACACTTACTGTCTAAAATGGAGGCAGTAACCGCTAGATGGCCATGAGAAGCATTCAGAAACGCTGCATTCGGTACAAGTGCGCGCGATTTAATCCGCGAAATCCGTCTAATATAACGGATGTTTCTATTGTCCCCAGTTTCAATGGTCCCCGGTCTACCCTACCCTTTTTAACATAAAATGGATTAGTATTTAGTGATATATTTTGTATATATTTTTTATTATAAACGAATAAAGTTATAACAAAAAATATGTTGTTATTATATGGCATTGTATTTTGTTTCATCTCTCTTCTTCAAAAGAGATTTTGAATTAATGTTGAACGATCGGTAATGTTGTACCTATACAGATGTAACAGCGTACACTGCAAACGCTTTGGGACTGATAAATGGGCGAAAGCATAAGCTCAAACTTATACTATACACGTAATATATTTGATCTGGCTATGGAAGCGGGAAAAAGTGTTTCGAATGCATCGACATACCTGCTCGTGCTTCCGCCGCTTCCATACACCGCAGACACCTAATGCCGATATTGAGTTTGATGTTACATTTCCACCCATTTACCAGTTTCTATTAAAAGCTTTCGGCGAAGCTTTCTCTTGAAAGTATCGCACTTTATTAAAATTTAAAACAAACATCTTATGTATTTATACGTATCAGTCAAGTTTCTTTGTTCTTATCCATTTAGGAATATTATAAGCTATCATTACTGTATATATCAGAAAAGTTTAAATATGTATTTCAAATATGTGCGTCGATACCGTCGGCATAATTCCACATTTTTAGCATATATTTCAGGTATGTCAATATTACGCAGTCTATTAAGTCATTACAATACGTACATACGTGTGAATTTGCATAACTCCCTAGGTTTAAAGGTTCTGACATATATACATATGTGATTACATTGATGTGTATATAAAATTATTGCATAAACAGCCAAATTAATTACGATAGGTAAGTAAAAAATTTGACATGGCAATGTTCAAGTAATTATGTTTAAACTTGTCTGCAAATGAAACGTGTATAGGAATTACATCTTCAAATGGCTGATACATATGAGACAGTTATGATTAAGTAGAAATTTATTGTATACTATAAATTTCAAATAGATTACGTCTTCTTGTTGACATTGCGGTTCATCACTTACTGTCTCAAGTCTCGACTAACATCTAACGTTTTAGTCATCCAAGTTAGGGCAACATAAAAGCCCTAATCCACGGTTCTATACTACATTAGGATGACGTAGTTGTTCACCATAAGATAAAAACATTCTTCGCCAGATGTTAATAGAACAATTCACTGAGTACATAATTACACTGTGTTAAGTTCTATGTGGCAGAAATTAACTGACGGTTATTGCATTTCCAAATAAAGCATAATAATTCTCTCCATCCCATTTGGCTATATAAGCGTGTTGTGGATCTTTGAAGATAGTTCTAATTTTGGCCGAATTGTTCCCAAGATAGAATGAATTCTTTCCATACCGTTTTTAAATTTAAAGTATCCGTTTCCAAAATTCCGTATCTTCAAAGAGAGCTTATAAAGTTTAGAACATTAGAAGGATTCAAATTTTGATTTTGGTCAAATTATTTCCAAGGTAAAAATTTTTTATTAAATTAGATTTGAAGTCACCACCTTCAGAATTAAACACAAGTTATGTATCTTTGGCAGAGGATCTCACTTTAATTCTGGCCGAATTGCTTCGGAAATGGCAAAACCTCAAAAGAACTCGTTCTATCCTGAAAGACGTCAAGCGACTTAACACTTCTGCTATATATTTTCCAAATTTGAAGTAGTCATTTTCAAACTGAGCAAGTTATGATTCTTTGAAAATAGCTCGAGCTTTAGCAGAATTGGACCACTGCTTAAGTAATTTAACGAACAGCTGGCAGTGCACCAAGGAAATTAATTTGAAAGGCTCATTGAATTCTAAATAAGTGAGGGGGAACGTCCTACACCATTTATCTTTTACTTTTGACTCATTGAAATTGTAATACGAGATGAAATTGGATAACACAATTAACTTTTATTACACGTTAAAAGTTTGTCCAAAAGAGAAATAAAGAATTGTAATGGTAGATTATTGTAATTTGTAAAAATTTGTACAAATACAATCTGCTGATTTAGTAACTTATATTATTGGTTACAGCAGGGTGTTGATCATGGGGATTTTGGAAACGGTAAGAATTACGAAATCGGTTAAGTGGGACCAAAGTTGCAGCGTAAAGATATAATTCTCTATAATTGTCCTGGAGAAATTTTTTGTAGAACGTTTCTCTCCTAGATAACATCATCAGATTCGTTTATTCAAGACCGAAAGAAATGAATGTCGTTTACGATTTTGTTACTATTGTACATCTTAGCTTTGATTTCGAGGAAACCTCTTTTGCTATAGAAATGGAATTTAGACTATTTAGAGCATAATATAAGTTGTTTATTGTTACTATTTGGTCATTGTCTTTATTTTTGAACCTGCCTTCTACGTTCAAAATGATCCCTAAATGTCTAAAGTTCTTCGTTGGAACAATTGTTTTACTTATATTTGAAATATATATTCCCTGATTTTGCAGTCTAAACTGTTACATTGTTTTGCAAAACTTTTTTGTATTGACTAAAGTAACCTAATAACCTAAAATAACGGCTTAGATTGATTCAGGCATAATTTAAATTTCTAACTCCAATCACGACTCCTATAAGTTTGGTTTGGCAGTTCTTTGCAATGTCTTGTATTAGCAATGAGCTAAAAAATGAACTAAATACATATTGGTAACATTCTTTTGAATAGGTACTTATTATTTATTCTTATTATTGGTACACGTGTACTTCTAAACTTCTGAATTCAATAGTAGTTGAGTCCTCATTCTTTCAGATCATTTATTTCGATGCTTTTTCGAACCACTGTTCTAAATCAACGAACCATACGTAGATTTTTCGCTCCTGCTGAATTATTTTTTACTGTCACCTGTGTTAAAGTAAATATACAATGATTTTCGCCAAAGTTAACTCAAGTATGTACATCTGTATCTAAGATTATTTCATATACTTTATTAACAACACCTACAATGGATATCGGTCTGCAATTCAAACATTTATTATGATCACTTATTTTTAAAACCGGTAGTATTGCTGTAATTGTCCAGTTTCGTGTTCCAAACAGAATTTCTAATTTTGTGAAGAAATTCTGATGGACTTAAATGTTTTACATATCTGCTACTATTCCGATTTAAGTGACATACCGTTTTTCAGTTTAGTAACTGCTGTTTCAATTTGCTGTATTTCTTTCTTCATGTCTGCTTCTTTACTTCTCTCCATAGTGTTGATGAAATACTGTTGTCATCCACTAGTAATTTCCTCTTGGGTTAGAAATATGTGTTTTGTGTTGCTTGTGTCTTTCACATTCCAAGACACGCCAGGATACAAAGGTTTTAAGCATTCCCACTGCACTTTATAATCACATTGGAAGGATTCGTGATTTGAATAGAAAATGTCTCTGACCTGCCTAACAGAAAGTGATGGTCCCTGTATATGTGAATATATTATATTTGAAGAAGTTCGACGCTCCCTACCGCGAACGATTCAAGGCAAATGCCTTGCTTGCATAATGAAAAATACAACTGTACAAGTCACTATTGTAAAGAGATACTTTTAAATGAGCAGCGAGATTCTCTCTGAAAACAAAATAGAAACATCAGTCGAAAATCAAAGCGAGCCGGTATTAATCAAAGCTGTGCTTTGTTTTGATATTTGGGCTCTGCGAGTGCGTCCGTTTTAACGACTATCGCTTTGTGGCAGGCATATTTCTGTAATTTATAACTATAAGGCACTAACGTCCCGCTAGCGAGACCGCTTACTGCATAGCAATTTATATGGAAATATGGTGATATGGTTGCCATTACGCATTCAGTACCCACCATTCTAAGTGGATCACAAACTAAGCCAAAATACCTAGGATTTAAATTCTGACTCTCGACATTGTAGTTCAGTTTCTCAGCCATTAGGCAACTCATCTCTGTAATTTGATGTTTAACCTTCCTATACTCACGTCAAAATATGAAACACGTATACCATACTATATAAGTCGGTCTCACAGACCGTATGCGTGAGTATAGGAGGGTTAAAATTAGATGGTCGGTATACAAAAGTTGAGGAATCAAACTTGATGACTAAACAGAAGCGATCGTTATTGAAGATTTATTCTAATTAAATATGTAGTAGCGAAGTAAAATTGAAAAATCCTAACTCCACGCTTTTTAACGAGTGGTCATTGTAAAGGAAAATTATCCGCTCTAACTTTGTAGTATATACAAGGGTATTAGGAAAAATTTGCAATATGTTGCAGAAGTCTGCTTGTTGGTGTATGTTGGTGCATAAGTTCCACAAATCACACGCATTTGTGTGTGATTTGTGATATGTTCGTACTTGCACAGTAACCGCTGCTCCAATATGGTGGGCTCAGTGATGGCTCAGTTATTCGTTAGCATGGATGGTGTGAAGTGCTTGCTATAGAATTGTCGTCACGAAATGAGATAAGGACAATTTTGCGATATAGCTTCGCGCGTGATTTAAACGTAGACCAGTGCTTAGAAGAAATGATTCTTACATTAAGTGATGTTTGTCCACATCGTACGACTATATTCAGGTGGTACAGAAAATTCAAAAGAGGAAATTTCACTCTGGAGGGACGCTAAGAAGGCGAAAAGGGCACGAACATCAGTTATGGAGGAAAATGCTTGACGAAGTCAGGCAAGCGACCTACCAGCAGTTTGGGGATACCTTAGGCACCAGCAATTCGTTTGATTCTGCACTATCATTTGCACGTGAAGAAACTTTGTTGTCTCTGGGCGCCGCATAGTCTGACTGAAGAGTAGATAACACGACGTGTGACATGGTGCCGGGAAATGCTGAAAATGTTTGATAAGGGAAAATCTCGATATGTGAACAGGTAACGAGAATTGGCTTTACTATAACGACGTGACGACCAAGACTCAAAACAAAGTTTGGGGTCTTTGCTAATGAGGATACACCTGTAGCTGCCAGAAGATTCCGATCACTAAAGAATAAAATGATACCTGTACTTTTCAAATTGAGTGGAATTGTGGAGTGTGTCGTTTTGGATACACAGAAGACAGTCACAGCTAAGTAATATACTTGAACAGTGCTTGCCTAAAGTCATCGAATCTATAAAGAACCTATAACCAAATTTACATGAACATTTGGTTTGTGACGCTCCAGCTCACCGCGCGAAAACCTGCACCACTACAGGACTGAAACTTCTTGAACACCTCTTTACAGTCCAGTCCTTGCTAACTGCATCTTTGCACTGTGACCGCATGTGGAAATGAGGCTGAAAGAGATGTGGCTTTCCACCGAGAAGCACCTTCTGAGGGCTTGGGACAACGAGTGTGCCTTACTCTCTAGCGAAACTTGGCAGATCTGGTTTAAGAATTGATTTCGGAGGACGGAGAGATGTATTTTAAAATGTGGTAGCAATTATTTTCAAAAAATTTAAAGAAAGCTATATTGAAAACTTTCCTAATACCTTTTATATTTATGAACTCAAAAAGAAAGAATTGAACATATGATAATATTTTTAAAATTATTCTTTAATAATTACCTACGTTATATATAAAATTATAACCTTTTTATCAACAAATTACGAATTACAAATGAACCGAATTTTAAAAATAGGCGCTGATAATTAACCAGTCAGATTGATCCACGCTGTTTGACAAAATCGCTGCTAGAGGGATCCGCACTTTTATATAAAATAAATTTTGACATTTCATTTCTGTAGTGGTTTGACAAAAACACATAGCAAAATAAATATTGCTTAAAAATTATTTTACCGTAGCAATTATGTTTTAGTAAGAACAAAAATGAGGATACTGGGTATATCATTTATAAGCATTGCACTCACAACAATTGTGATTGCAAATGCTTATTATCAAAAAAGCAGTTTTACCCTTCTGTTGTATATATAACAAAATCTAATCCTAGTATGGCTGTAAGTATTTGAAGAGAAAATTTACACGTATCCTTCACGTTAATTTTCAGGTAATATATTGCCAAGCGTTCATTTGTGTTTTCCTCACTGGAAAGCTAATGAGAAAAGTATTTTTGGTGAATTACGCACATCAGAATTTGAGGTTGCCTTATTTCATTTGATTCTTAAGAAACAGATTGAATAAATTTCATTTTACAGCATTTGATGGAGCGATCATGGTATGCTATCACAGAAACTTGCTTAGCGTTTACAGTATTCCGAGACGACTTCAATCCTAAGTTTGTAGCCTTATTTACATTATTGTTATTTTTAAAATCATTCCATTGGTTGGCAGAGGATAGAGTCGACTTTGTAAGTATCTAAAACCTCATATTTTACTTTCACATGTTTGAATTAGTTTGTAGATAGTTTTTATATGCATCACAAAATAAGTATAATCATTAAAGTCTGTTCCAACAGTACAAACCAACAGACTGTGACAAATACGCATTTTGTAACTTAATATCACAAACTGATGTGGTTCTGAAACTGAATAAGTATAATATTATTAATATATGTTAATAATTATAAAATCAAATTTAAGGAAAATATGAAATATGGGTGACATCATATGTTAGCTATAAAAAAGAGTAATAACTATGTGCTTAAATTCAATAACAAATTTTAGGAAAACAGTACTACAAATAGTTATATATTTACACTATTAGATGCATTCAGCCAATTTCAGCTGCATATTTGGAAGCTTTGTAATGCTGTCTATCACATTAAAAACATTTTAGCAAAAAAAAACAGATGTCCTAATGCAGCAAATAGGTAAATTAAAACAGTAAATTGTCAATTGAAAGAAAAACCTCGTAATCAAAACATATTCTTCATATAGAATTTGAATTATTTTCACAAACCGTTTAGGCAGGATTCTTTGGTCCATTAACAAAATTTTATTCTCTTAACGCCCTTATTCAACCCCTAGTGGCTGAGTGGTGAAAATCACGCTTCACAATGAGAAGGTCCGGCGTTCGAGACCCGACCGCGGCGGAGCGTAACACTTCAAAATCTTAAAATGGATCTGTTACCTCCAATATGCTGTGGAAAGCAAATGCCACTAGGCGGGCCAGGAGCGGTACGGTATACATATGTATACGGCTCGGTGGCTCCGAACAAGCCCTGGGCCCTTAAGGCCTGTAATGCTGATACATATATATATATATATATATATATAACTCCCTTATTCTCTCCCACTCCTTTCTATCTGTAGTCTTTGATTTTTCAGTTCTTTGTTCTCTTTTTCGAGATCCAGCACAACTATCTCATGCACTGTCTTTCTTGGTATGCCCTACTTCTTTATAGTCTGAGCCTTTTTGAACTATCATCTATCATCTTTTCGCTGTGATCTACCCAGTGCAGTTTTGTCACTCTTGCCACCACGTAGATGATTGGTTCTTTGCATATCTCGTAAATCTCTGTTTGTTCTCCGCTTATGTCCCTTTCAAAGTAATAAAGTAGATCAATCGGGATGTAGAATAGACTAAAAGAAACTTTTATCCTTACCACTCCAATTTAGATATTTCTAAAAACATATTCTAATAATGTATAGGTGACCCGTTGCAAATTCGGGGCGTTTATAGCAGTTTTAACATTTTTGTTCTTCCATCTTTGGTACTTTCTAAAAAAAAGTACTCTTCTGAGCCACATCTCATGATCTGTGCTCTGTAAAGGGTATTGATGACACCCACCCTGCTAAACTATTTTATCGCGTTTAACTTGGTTATGACCTAGAACCAAAAAGAGTACATTTTGTTCTCAATACGAGTAAATTTCGTTTGGTTATAAAAAAGACACCAATACATGAAGAGGTTTTTATTGTATACAACTTAAAGTTACTACTTTCAACTATTTTTCTACATATATAGTCGCCACTTAGATTGAGACAATTGTCATACCGATGAACCAGTTTTTAATGCCCTCTTCATAGAACTTTGCCGCCTGTGAATTAAGCCATGCTGTAATACCGTCCTGCACCTCTTCATCGCTGTTAGACCGTTGTGATTGTTAATCACCGACTTTCACGAATTTTCTCTTCGACATTATCCAAAAGTTCGAGCGTCGCAATAGTTGGTCTTCTTGTTTGTTGTGTCTTCTAATCACACTGACTCATGACATTTTCACCATAAACAGAACAAAGTTCACGATGAATCTCAGCAGCCTTCATGTTCTTTACACACTGAAATCGGATAACAGTACGCAGTTCACAGTCGGCAGGATTTTCAATTGCAGCAGCCATTTTAAACGACTAACATAGCACGAAAGAATGTTCAAACTGTTACTCTTACTAGCACTGCCAGACTCACATTGAATCAGACTACACCGCAGCCCTGCGGTCCCGCCGATATCCCCACTTCTGTGCTCACTTCGCGGAAACGGAACTTACTTTACGAATCGGCCTCGTATAATGGTAGAGCATTTAGATCATGAAATCAAAGTTGTACTTTCAAATAATTCGATCTCAAAGCAGAATTAGTAGAGTGAGAGCACGAGGAAAATATGCTTAAAATAAATTCATTTCTCGCAGCCTAGCTGTCCTGGGGAAGCTATTTTCGGATCTTTTAATCACCAAGTGTAATGGAGAACATTCGTGGTGTTTTCACAGGGACAAATTGGGTTTTATTGGCCCAAACAACAACTTATACTTGACGTATATTCATCGCAGGATTATTGAGTATTCGTATTTTACGAATGTGCTCCTTCATATCTTGAGTATCACCAATCACCAATAGAATTTCTTTAAAAGTATGGCGTCGAAATTTAGAATTGACGTGGAGTATTGCAGACCAGTTGCTAAGTTACGAAGTGGGCACTTTGCTATTGCAAATGATTAGAACTATACGTTATCGAAACTCTAAACGACGAATAAACTGAGGCAATAAAATTGACGAAAATATAAACACATTTGTATGTATTATGTTTGGTAACAATGCACCTGGAAATATGAGTTATTCTAGACAAATTAACCTTCTCGTGTGATTTACACCTAAATTGTCTTTTGCTGTATTGGGACTAATTTACTTTTACAAACAAAATGGGAAAACGAAATTAAAAAATTAATTAATTATGAACATCTCCGCACCAGTGGTCATATGGCAAGATACGAGGGCAGATTGAAAAGTTTCTGGAATGACAATGGAAACAAAATAATACGAATTCAAGTTATATTTTATTTTTCAATATAATCTCTTTGAAGCTCAACGCACTTGTCCCAGCGTTTCTCTAGCTTCTCGATTCCCTCCCGGATGTGACTTTCTTCGAGGTTGCCAAAGTAATCGTTTACAGCTTCTATAAGTTCTTCATTCGACCAAAATCTCTTTCCACCCAGAAATTTTTGAGTTTCGGGAACAGGTGGAAGTTTGACGAAGCCAAATCAGCCAAATATGGAAGGATTTCGAACTTCAATCTGTCAATTTTTGCTGAACAATAGATGATAGATTTATTTCAAGATAGTGTACGTTCCATGGTACAGTATTTGATTCTTCAAAAAGTAAAAACAACAATAACTAACACATTCATATATGTATATATATATATATATATAACGTATATAAATAAAATAAGAACAGTTTTGCAAATATGTAACATCAAGAGTGAGTGTTGCTGTAGTAAGTCAAGCAAAATCTTCAGCGAAGAATTCCTCTAAGGTATATATACTTCTTGACTGCAGGACATAAGTAATAAGCAATTGAGCAGCATCTTCTCCTACAACTTTTCTTATACTTTGGATCGCATATATTGCCCTTGCCAGTTGTTTTTGCAAATTGACAATGTGGTCATTCCAAGTAAGTTGAATATCGAAATAAATCTCCAGAAACTTAATAGACTCTTTATTAGTAGTGCATGTGGAAAACAATACAGATTAAGATTTTTGTTTATTAAGTTTCAGTTCATTTGCACCAAATCACTCTTCAGCCTCCGACAGCACCATCTCAGCAGCACGACTCGATTTTGTATCCTTTTCTCGTAAGAGAAAGGACGTGTCATTCGCCCAAAGTTACGTATCTTCGCTGTTTACATTTGCGGGCAAATCGTTTATGTAACTTAGGGACAAAACTGGACCCAGTATTGATCCTTGTGGAATTCATTGGTTTGGTACCTCTGTTACATACATATGTATTCCCATTCTAGCACATCTGCCGCTATCAGCAAGGTAGCTCTTAAATAGGTGCAGTGATACCCTACGAATTCCATAATGTTCTAGTTTATTGGATAATATGTTGTGGTTTACACAGTCGAACGCCTTCGAGAGATCACAGCATAACAATTCGATCTCTTCCTTATTGTCAAAAGCTTCAGCAATAACGTCCAATAACTGCAGCATACTGTCACTGTAGATTTTTCTTTCTCAAACTATGCCTTGCCTCGTGCAATAGATGGCTTTCTTCAAGGTAGTTGACCAAACGCACCTTCAAGGTTTCCTTCAAACATTTTCGATGTTGTAGGGAGAATAGAAATCGGTCGGTAGTTGCTTAGCTTATCTAGTTCACCGCTTTTATGGATTGGTATAATTCCGTTTCAGTTCGTTTGGAAAGACTCCATAGATAAACATTGTATTTATCAGGTGTGATATGGGACTACTCAGAATGTGTATGATTTGTTTCAGAAGCCAAGGTCTTCTGCATCCTTGGTGTTCTTGTTTTTCACCTTATAGATTATATTAAGTACTTCTTCTTCCGTTGAGAGAGTTCAGAGAGCAACAACGGGACAGGGGAACGAATCTTACTTCATGTTAGTGAATTCGCTGATCCTATTATGTGGTTGGCAATTTCGACACCTATATTTGTAAAATTAAATTCTTGAGATGTCAATGTACAACTATCAGAGTTATTGTGATCTTTTTCTTTTCAATTCATTATCTAAAATACGAACTACTCGTTCATAAGAGATGCCAACGACTTCCTCAATTTCACGCATTTTTACTCGGCGATCTGTCAAAACCATGTCATGGATTTTTTCCATAATTTCTGGCGTGGTAGCCGTTGCCGGACGTCCTGAACGTGGTTCATCACTTGGATGCGTGCGACCACGCTGGAATTCCAAAACCCAAAAACTCACGGTGGAAAATGAATGTGATAAATCCACAAGTACGGCATCTAATCTTGATTTGATTTCCGTTGTGGTTTTCCCTTCCAAATAGACAAATTTGTTGACCGCTCGAACTTCGTTTTTATCCATAATTGAAAACACAGAAAGGTACTTGACTTAAATCCTTGTGAAAACCAGACTATTTCACAGATCTATCTAATATTTGTAGTCAGTTGATAGGAAAGAGTTGCCAACACAACGACACGAAGTATTTGGAAAAATAGCAAACGTCGTAGCAAAGATTCCGTAAACTAGTCAATCTCCCTCGTATTAGATGTGGAAAAGTTCGTGAGGAAGTCGGAAGAGGGGAGCGGCGGTCCTGTCTGATAGTTAACTCGAAAACATCCGATTAAGTTAAAATAGCTTAGACACGCTAAAAAATAAGTATTGCTAAACCGCGGAGAGTTCAGCAAGGTGACACTACCAATTTTTGCGTCAGGGTAAAGTTGCTCATATCAAGCGTTTTGCATATGTTGGGATCATGATCTTGACAGTTTACAAAATACTCCCGGTGACATCGACAATAATTCCAATAGAAAAATAGCGAATCAGATATTTTTTTATTTAAAAGGAACATCTTATACTACGGATAATATAGACAACTTCATGTTCATTTATGTAAGTACATACTTCGATGCTGTAAGCTAAACGCGCATATCAATACGCTTAAATTAATGCCGTACTCGTCAAGTTTGATGGTGGACGATTCATTAGTGGTAGGGATAGCTTCCTTCCCAGTAAACATTTTTTAAATTTCGCGGATAGTTTCAGTTGGTATTTCCGGCAAAAGTGAACATGCATTGTGATTAGAAATTGGTGAGTATGTCCACTATTGCCGGAAATACCAGCTTAAACTGTTCGCAAAATTTAAAAATGTTGACTGGGTAGTCACTTCCCTAGCTTTTCCGTGATCTAACCATTACTTACAACTTAATGCTATTTATACATATTTTAGTACAAAATAAAATATAATTATCTTATTTATTTTATTATTATATCTACGATTATAAGTTTCAACCCTCTATTCCACGATAAACGATTTCTATATTCGATACTAGATCTTCGTGCAAATTTCATTCAAGTTACATTATGGACCGGTTAATACTATAATCTGTTTTACCTGTTGTAAGGTATCTCCAAAAGGGGTTACATCAATCATAGGAATTGTGCATTGTGTGTGGTTGATTATAGATTTATGTACGTATACAATTTAAATATATTTCTCTTTTTTAGATGGAAAGAAGTCCAATTATCGGTTGGTTATTTCATATAAGGGTTTTATCCCTACTACTTGTACTGGGAGCACTAGATTTTCACTTTGTTCAGCATGCATACGATTCGACTGTAACTAAAGGCGCATCTGTTCAATTAGTTTTTGGTTTTGAATATGCCATATTAATGACAATGGCAGCCAACATCGCAATTAAGTATTCCCTATATTCCGTGGATTTGCACAGTGAAACACCATGGGAAAATAAAGCTGTATTTCTATTATACACCGAACTTATCATGGGCTTTATTAAAGTGATCCTTTACTTAACATTTGTCGTCATCATGGTTAGAGTTTACACTTTACCACTTTTCGCGTTCCGACCTATGTATTACACAATACGAAATTTCAAGAAAGCATTCAACGACGTGCGCTTATCGAGAAGAGCTATACATAATATGAATACCCTGTATCCGGACGCGACCCCAGAAGAATTGAGCGCTGGCGACAACGTTTGTATAATTTGCAGAGAAGAAATGTCTACAGGCTGCAAAAAATTACCCTGTAATCATATCTTTCACACAGCATGCTTAAGATCTTGGTTTCAGAGACAGCAGACTTGTCCGACTTGCCGCTTAAATATCTTAGGTCCTAATGTACATGTCGAAAATCGACAAGCAAGACCACAAAATCCCGTGCCACCACAACCTCCGAACGCATTCCAATTTCCGGGTCCGAACGCCTTCTTAGCACCTAATATTTTCAATAACTTATTCAACCCAAATCTGAGAAATGCGCAACAGCAACAACCAAATCCTTTAATCAACGGAGTTGCGGGAAATAATAACGGGAACAATAACATTCAGCCACCACCTCCTGGAGGAATAGCACCCCCACCTCAACCACCGTTCCAAGTTCCCCCATTCCCATTTATGAATCCTTTTATGACACCACCACCTCCTATCCCACCGCAAAATTTGGCATCACTTAATAGGGAACAACTACAACAATTAGAAGGAAGCGAGCGAGAAAATGTAGAAGCGAGAATACAATGGTTGAGGAATATCCAGGTAAAGTACGATTTTAAATGGCGATAAAATATGGTGTAATGTATGAGGGCGATTCGTGAAGTTCCGTTTGGTTATTAAAAAGGGCAACTATACATGAAGAGGTTTTTATTATATACAACTTAAGGCTAGTACTTTCAGCTATTTTTCTACATAGTTGCCATTAAGATTGAGACATTTGTCATTGCGATGAACCAGTGCCGGCTGTGAATTAATGCTGTAACACTGGCCTGTAGCTCTTCATCGCTCTCAAACCGTTGTGATCCAAGCCATTTCATGTTAGGGAAGAGATGGTAGTCACTAGGAGTCAAATCAGGCCTGTAGGGAGGATGCTCAAACACTTTCTACTTAAAACTCTCCAGTGGGGCTACCGTGCGAGCGGGTGTTGTCATGAAGGAAAATGATGCCCAAACTCAATAATCCACGTCGCTTGTTCTGAATAGCTCTTCTGAGCTTCTTCAAAGCTTCGCAGTAGACTTCAACGCTTATTGTTGTCCCTCATTCCATAAAGTCTAGAAGAAGGGCGCCTTTGTTGTCCCAAAAGACAGTTACCACGACTTTTCTCGCAGAAAATGTTTGGCGGCACTTCAAAGGTTTCCTCGTAGGCGAGTTAGAGGGGCTCCACTGGATATAATGATTGTCTTTTCATCTCAACGTTCACATAAGCGACCCAAGTCTCATCACCTGTTACGATATGCCTATGGGAATCACCTTCAACATCGTAGCGTGTCAGAAAAGTTAGTGCCGACCCCATTCTCTTTGTTTTATAGTCTTCGGTAAGAAGTTTTGGCACCCACCAAGCACAAAATTTGTGTTAACCTACGTGTTCAGTAACAACCTCGTACAAAACTGTACGTGGAATTTGGGGGAAAAGGGCACTCTGTGCATTGTGAATAGCCGATTTTCATAAATTTTCTCTTCAACATTACCCAAAAGTTCGTTCGTAACAACAGTCGGTCGTCCACTTCATTCCTCATCATGGACATTACTTCGTCCTTCTCGGAACATACGACCCCATTTTCTAAGCACACTGTCACTCACGACATTTACTCCATAAACAGAACAAAGTTCAGGATGAATCTCAGCAAAGTTCATATTCTTTGCACGCAGAAATCGGATAACAGCACGCAGTTCACAATCAGCGGAATTTTCAATTGCAACAGCCATTTTAAACGACCAAAATAGCACGAAAGAATGTTCGAACGATTCTCTCACTATCACTGCCAGACTCACGTTGAACCAGACTACACCGCAGCACTGCGATCGCACCGACGGAGCTTACTTTACGAATCGCCCTTTGTTTACTGGTCACAGTCCCAGTGTTAACAATGTTTTAACGGAATCCCATTCACCATCTTCAGATGGTATGAAAAGCTTGGCTTAAGCTGCACTGTATGGTGTTAATAATTGTTAACCCAGGAAGTTTACCCTCAAAATTGGATAAAGAATAAAAATCTAACTTCACTTTGCATTGGTTGTTAACATTCATAAATACCACATACATTTCCATAATCCAAAAACTCTTAGAATACAATTCAGTTTGTCATTTGACACTATCATGTTTCATCTTTTAGATTATGTTAGATGCTTCTGTGATTATGCTACAACAATACACCGCAGCTGCGGCCTTATCCATGGCCCCACCGACTGCTTCTACATCATCTACTTCAGACAGCTCTGAACCGATGCCATCGACTTCAACACAAAATACACAAGAAACGTCGGCCGAGTCATCTAATGTGTCGTCAACTACCACTGCAACTACAACTTCCCCTACCGTAACCACAACTTCTCCTAGCGCAACCATAACTTCCTCTACCGCAACTACAATTTCCCTTACCGCAACCATAACTTCCCCTACCTTAACCACAACTGCTCCTACCGCAACCACATCCTCAGCCAGTCCATCCATAGTAACCACGTCATCCAGCGATCCTGCGCCTACTAATGGGCTAGGTGGCCAGGGAGATAAGCAAAAATCACAATTACCAGATACTATACCAGGTCCATCGTCGGGTGATAATTTATCGGCTGAAGAGAAAATACGATTGAAACGACTGCAAAAATTCGTACAGAACCGTGTTAGTGATCAAGAGTAATCAAAACTGAAACTGCAAAATTGAAGAAAACAAAAGACTTGTACATATTTGTCAATTTTTAAACTCTCACACATAACAATCGATGTAATATTGCTTCTTTATGTAACTGTTATCACTTGAATTAATTTGAATACAACAATTTTATTTATAACTTATATTATTATATCGCATTTGTTCCTAAGTACATACATATTTATCTGAAGAAAACGAATGAGACACAGTCACGTTGCAATATCATTATTCTTATTTGTACATAATACATATATACATATACATACATGTAATTGCTTACGTTTTATTTAAGTCTGTTGACAGACATTATGATAATATTGATGTGATCTTTCACGTGGTATAGAATATGTTTTATGGAATTGTTCCTTTGTTTTGTTATAAATAAAAAATATTTTTTTAAATTATAGAATCATTTATGCAATCCAATAGGATCAGTGTTTATAACATTTTTCAGATTAGGTAATTATTTACGCTGAAAGAAACATATTAAAACATGGCCAATATAGTGAAACTAAAGTATATAATTGACCGAACCACACACGTAAAATTTGGCATATTTTGATAGTAATAGAAACAACACATCGACATCAAACAGTTATTTATCTTATCTTATTGTAGCATATGAAATTTAGCGAAAATAGTCAAAGTTTCTTGTAAAGATGGATTGATTTTCTACAACTTAATTCTTTTAACCCAATAAGAATGCATGGATCATCTTCGTTCGATTTTTGATCATTCCCCTGTTACCACAATTTATAATATTTGTAAAACTCGAATGTTCTTGTGAAAGCGTCAGTGGTAAATTTGAAGGTCGTCCTCGCAATGGCATTCCACAAGATATTTGTATTGTACACACCATGATCTAAACTATTGGACGTACAATCTGTACGGTAGAGGCAATTTTAAGTATTGGTAAAACCGCAAAGTAACATGAATATTTAATTGTAAAGAAAGTTTGTGCTACGGGGTTGCTATATTTTTCAAAATACTTTAAGTCGTATTGGCAACTCTTCTATTCATACCCAGTAAACATTTTTAAATTTCGCGGAGAGTTTAAGTTGGTAGATCCGGCAATAGTGAACGTATTCGCATCCATAAAAATTGGCGAGTATGTCCACTATTGCCGGAACTACCAACTTAAACTGTCCGCGAAATTTAAAAATGCTTCCTGAGAACTGACTGCAAATGTTAAATCGGTTTGTGAAATATACTGGTTTTGACAAGCATTTAAGTCAACTACCTTGGATTTCTGATTGCTGTAGGGAGCTTCCAAAAAGAACTGTCTTCTGTCGTGAATGGGTGCAGAGTAATGTCACTTTTCCTTTTAGAAATTAACGCGGCTCTTTCAAATATCTACGAAAATTTAAAACATGGCTGTCAAAGCATCGACTCTTATTGGTTGTTAGATCCCCTTACTCCCGCCTGGAGTGGCCCACATTATACGTTTGTTGCCAGTTTCGTAATGCCAGTTTTACACCCCTGGTGATTCATGATTAATAAAGTACGTGCATACCCTGGACTATGACGGTAAAAATTCTTATTTTGAAACATTGATCTTATTCATATGTGCGCACTATATAAAATAAAACTTATAAAATAAACAAAAAACCTGATTGAAGATAATTTGTTTATATGTACTATTGCCGTAACAAAAAATTGAACACTTAAGATAAAGTAGTTTAAATCTGGCTTTTATCTTGTCAAATGTTATTTCATTTTAAAAACATTATTGACATGTCATTACACTGCATTTAAGTGTGAAAAAGATAGAAGTAATTATATTAGTTGGAGAAGAATGATCGATAAAGAGGATTTGGAGTCTCCAAAGGCCACTATTCACGATATAAAAAGAAATGGCTAGAGTTTGTTTCCTCAGAGAAGAGCACATTACGCCATGAAAATATGCGCCGAATGTCGTTGTGCTGTAACTTTAGCCAACCGGAGTGCTCATCACCTTCAAGGCATTCTTGACCTAAAGGGGAACAATTTGCCCTATTTTTACAGTGAAATATGAAGGAAATAAATTATCATAAACACATTCTAAACGTTGTTTAATGTGATTAGGCGTATGCCCGCCCTTCGCTTATTAAAAATTTAAGGACCGCGTTGTTCTTTGTTGTCATTAGCTGCGATATTTTCATGCACTAGTCACGTTTTCTGAGTGGCTACTAAAAACTACTACTCTGCGAGCCGTAAGAAGTTATGATGCTTGCCTCATAATTTGTTTTAGTTCATAGAAAGATATATTAATCAATTACCGTTTTGTTCCATTCATTATAATAAGATTGGCGTGGATTATGGAGGTCATGCGTTACCCAAATTGGTGGACTTAATAAAATATCAATTACTAGATAAATTATTAGTGTTACAGAATTTTAAATATACCATCAAACGAAGTTGCCTACAACAATTTTGAGTATATTTTGTTTGTATCTTTACAATTAACTGATTAAAGGACCAATTTTCTTTTGCTTCTTCTTCCTCTTCCTCTTTCGCAATTGCTTTATGCCCCATCTGGAGCTTTGGGCACAATTTTCATAATGACAAGTGTAATATTCGATATCCGGTTAAGGAGAAAAAGGATATACAATCCAGAATTACGTATTAACAATAAAACAACTAATTCAGAAAAGTAAAAACAAGAACACAAATTATACCATGATTCTTAGACTTAGAAAAAGCCTGTTACAACTTACGAGCTTACCACCATAAAGTTTACTATGGAAAGGCATACGTAAGAGGAACATTAAAAATATTCAAAGAGAGGGTTATCAAGCACACGTTTAATGATACCAGAAGTTCTGCCAGGAAGGATAAAATAAAATCTGCAAAAGTTAAAATAAGAGTTGGACAAGGAGGCGATGTATGTAAGTCAAATCCTATTTAGCATAACAGGCTACGCGGACATGATAAACGCCACGAAGAAAAAAGACAAGGAAAGTACCTACATGTAGGGTAATACTTTTCTGATGAATTCCTAATATGTGGTAACAATTCTCAGGAACTAAAAATTTAATATATGGAATAAAAACTATCTATCTAACGAATGTATGTTTATGTGTGTGTCCTTTATGCATTGCTACACCATTCATCCGATCGCCATGAAACTTTCGGAAATTGTTGAGTACACTCCCGCGAAGATGAGGTACTGGCATAGTGGCATCAACGAATTCCAAATCAATTTATTTAATCAACGTTTTCCATTAAAGAAACGCCATGAATTTCCATACGTGTAATGATCCTACGATAGGTGGCGCGCGTGTATCGACTGTTTCTGGCATTGTACATATATCCTATGATAGATGGCGTGCTTGTTTACAAACAAATTCAATTCAATTGAATGTAAATAATAACTAATGATAAGTTTTAATAAAAATGACACAATGTATTGAATTTTATCATAACGAGTTTCCTTTAATTCCCTTTCTTTTGAGGTCGTAGCAACGCGCGACGGGTAAGCTAGTTTATGATAAACATGAAAACAAATGCCATTGAAACTAAGTTAATGACAGAATACGGGAAAGTAAATATGGGGAATGACATCAAGGCAGAACAGTTGAAGCAAGTAGATACATACTTGAGAGCACTTATTCAGAGGAATGGCAATGCTGAGAAGGAAATAAACGAGAGAATATCGAGTTTAACAAGATTAAAGCATAGTTTGAGTAAATCATTCATTGAGAAGAGGAAAATAAGTAAAAAAATGAGATATCCAATGCTAGTCAGTTAGCAACATTTCAAAATCCACGGAACTGTACCTACAGTTTTAGGCGCAATTTTGAAACATCAATATCCTTAACTAATGTTTGATTCATAGTCAACCTTCTGTTCCAGGGTACGGCAGGGATCCCTACGCAACCCTCATCTCTACTTGATCTTCACATCGAATGTCTAGAAAATATGACATCCCTGGTAATCTACGTGGATGATACGATTATCCAAACAGTTCTCTAGCTTAAAGTTTCACTATAGATTCTTACTGTGTGCTGCAGACGTATTCGTATTTTGAGTAAACCTTTTGCATAAACGAATCCAAGTGCAGTGCCACCGGATTCTTGAGAAAACGACACAACATTAATAAAAAAATTTGATCCACAATTTATTTAGTATTATTTTCTAAATTTACATAGAAGGTAAATAACAAACTAGAATTTCCTTGGAATGCGTTGAAGGGTTAATCGGCGTTTCATATAGAAAAATAAGAAGGTCCGTGCTATTCTAAAGTGATTTCCTGGCGAAGAGAAGCACCTCAAGGTTTAATATTTCGCCGATCGTAACTCGGTAACCTTTTCTTGTAACTACCTCTCGGGCGAAGAAATTCTCTTTACTGACTAACAAATTGCTTCTTTATAAGTTGATGTTTCAATTAGAAAAACGGAGCAGAAGATCGACTATTGTGACGGACGACCTTTTAGGCAATTCAAAGAGAAAATTCGTGAAAATCGGCCATTCACAATCTGCCTTCTGCTTTCTTCCCTCAAATTTCACGTATAGTTTTGTACGAGGTTGTTAATTCACAGACGGCAGAGTTCTATGAAGAGGATATTCAAACACTAGTTTATCGCTATGACAAATGTCTCAATCCTATTTGCAACTATGTAGAAAAATAGCTGAAAGTAGTAGCTTTCAGTTGTATAGAATAGGAACCTCTTCAAATTATTATATATGTTTTGAATCATATTTGGGTGCATTTCAACAGCTGCAACACCACATTCACTAAGAATTCGGGATATGTGCTTCAACTTTTAACATCTAATTTTGGCAAGTTTGCGCTCCTCAAGGATTTTATACGCTTTCTAGAACATAGCACACCACTTCTTTTTCAATATTTATAACTCTTTAATTATATTATGAATAGAATTTCTATTTTCCGCAGAAATAAGTTTCTTGACAAAAAGGAAAGAAGCGTTGGCGTATACTGTGTGGATTCGTACAGATGCCATTGTATATATACTTAAGAGGATTGAGAAAACTTACCTTCAAAGTATAGCGCTTAGTTGTATGCAATTATAAACAAAACAACACATTGAAACTGAGCCACTAGTTTCTTTCTTTATTAAGACATACAAAAAAATATATTTAGGCAGTTGCTGCTTTGCGCCCCGGACCTTCTTTCGGTTTTTCACCTAAAGCTGTTTGGATTTCATCCAGTGTTTTTCCTTTCGTTTCGACGAGAAGAAACAGGACAAACACGAATCCCAATATGCAAATGACGGCATAACCCAAAAAAACTGGACCTGGTCCAAAGCTTTTATCCAAGTAAGGATAAGAAACGGTAACTGCGTAAGCCAGAAGCCAGTTAACAGCACTAATTATAGGCGCAGTATAAAGCTTAGCGCCGGCCGAAAGCATTTCGCCAATCATTGCCCACGGTAATGGACCCGTACCCAAACAAAATCCAGCGATATACAAGCAAATGCAGAACACTAAGATGAATTCTATCTTTTTGCTGGTCTCTTCAATGTACAATTTAATAATAAAATAAACACCCGTTATAATTAAACACACCGTCATTAAACCCAATGAGACAAGCCATAATATACGTCGTCCAACTCTATCTACGAGTGCAGTTGCAACACCAACAGAAATAATTTGCGTTGCTCCAAGTACAACTGTGCAAACGTTGCTTTTGAGCCCAAAAAGTTGCCTGACTTGAATATACCGCCCGCATAAAACATTACGGCATTAATACCACTCAATTGTTGAACGATATGTAAAACAAGTAATATTGTAAACCCATTTATAGTAGCTTTCTTCTTCACATTTTCTTTGAAAGTGCCTCCACCGCTTTTGATGTAATCATCGATGTCACGCTCATCTTGGGTAATATCATATTTTTTACCACGGTAAAACTTAAGTGCTTCTTGGGATTTTTCGTCTTTGTGTTTCATTTTCAGCAGTACGGGGGATTCAGGAAGGAATACCATCATAATAATGCAAACTGCGGGCGGTGCGGCCATTGGGAAGCATATAAAATATCTGCGTAGAAATGTTATTATTAAAATTTTCATTTCTACTGGAATAGTATAGAGCTATTCTTACAATTATCTGAATTAAAATTGCAGAAGGCTGTATTTTATGTATATGTGCGAGCATAAGGTTAAGAAAGCATAAATTTCTGTCAACCAGGTCACTACTGTTTTACCAGAATGTAAAAAATTAATCTCAATAGCAATGTGTCAATTATTGTTTTTTCGGCATTAGGTGGTAATTGATCAAGCAAAACCACAATTTATGGCTAGTTTCTGTTCTCCAACACCTGTAGACATTGTGTAAGCATTTAACACATTGACTGCCATGACTATCATATTTGATAGCCAGTGATGTTTCCGTTGAGGCTTTGGCTATCAAATAACTTTGACTGATGTTCGCCTCCCCCTCCCCCTCTCCCCCTCGATGTGCTCAAATACGATGGCCATGATCAGTGCTTATGTTTAAGTTTCATGGGAAGCCGCGGCTATTTTTTTATAGCCAGAAAAAATAACTGTTTTACTTAAATTTAATCTTGGATAGTACGTATTCCGAAAAAACCATTATGGTGCCCCCGGTGAACATTAGCAGTCAACGTGTTAAAGGTCACATTTCTGATATATCAGCTCCTGAATAGAAAAAGTGGTTCTAAAACTAGACACAAACAAAAGAAGATTGACTAAACGGGAGAAACAGAGAATGTGTATTAATTGTATTCTAATTTATTTAACATGTTTTCCCGAAAATTTTCCAGCGATCCTTCTATTTTGAAATATTCTAGTAAGAAAGGGAAAGAAAACAAGTGAAATACCCATGAACTGCGTAGAAAAAAAGGGCGTAGTAGGTAACATATATAATAGATTGAGAAATCTATCTCGATTTAGTTAATAAAAATTATACTACTGTAGGTTACTTTCCAGAATTCTATAAACGGAATGTCTAAACAGGTATGGGCAACCTCCGGCCCGCGGGCCACACGCGGTCCTCGAGTAAGGTTTGTCCGGCCCGCTACTGAATTCTTTCGTTACATATTAGCACAGCCCGTCTAAACTTAATTCATAATGAATCATAAGGATACTACAAAAATGTATATTTTTCAAGATTACTCACAGCATAAAACTTCTACAAAAAAGGTTGCCCATGCCTGGTCTAAAATGTATGATTGTGACCTACTGACGATACGAGAGCCATCCAGTAAATAAGTTTCCCTATTTTTTCTGCGAACGAAACGTTGTAAAAATTAGTTAGTAGTGTAAGAAATGGTGACTAGGATGCGTTGGAAGCGCGTGACCTTCCACATCACGCTATTCGTACGCGCAAGTCCGTAGCGCTTCAGTTGCCATGGACCTACCACTGGTGAACGTGTCCACGTGCGAACTCCGTTCTGTAATTCGTTTTTTCACGGTTGACTACCTGCCCCCAAGCACTACGGTTAACGCTGCGAGGTACATGACAATGCTCGCCCCCACGCAGCTCGAACGACCCAAACGTTGCTGAAAAACTTCAAATGGGAAATTTTCGCACATCCACCTTATTTTCCGGATCTTGCCCCAAGCGACTTCCATCTCTTTCCAGCACTCAAGTTGCACCTTGGAGGCAAGCACTTTGCGAATAATGACGAAGTGAAGGCGGAGGCGAACCACTGGCTACGAAGACAGGACACAGCTTGGTACAACAGTGGTATCAAAAAATTGCTACAACGGTACCAAAAATGTTTGGACAGAAATGGTGATTATGTAGAGAAGTAGTCTATGAGTTGTATAATGAAAATAAAATAACTGCATAATTGTAAATAATGTTGTTTATTGGTTAAAAAATAGGGAAACTTATTTACTGGATGGCCCTCGTATTTAATAACATTAATTTGATGATAATGTGAAATATACGCAAACCACTTCTGACCTGCAAGCAATTTTTTGCAAAACTTTATAATTACTACTCAGTTCATGAAAATGAGTGATTTACAGAATTATATCTTCTAGGTTCTATTTATTACACTGCACAACAATATGGCAACTTTTGTTTGATGATTGACTTTTATCACGTGATGTTTACTAATTTGACGTCGCTGATTTCAAATTTAACCTCAGCTTTTTGTAACAGCTCTTGATTACGAGATGTAACTTTCACGAAAAAATCGCTGTGTTAGTGTGCTAATTTGCTTGTAATTAAGAAAATATTAAGGTTTCTTAATATAATTTGATATGGCATCGTCAAGAAGAGTTTGTGTCAATGATCCAAATCATTTTTGTTTCATTTGCGGAGAGTATATATTTAAAGAATACCGTTTGAATGTGACAGTGTTCGTGATTGAGGCTTAAAAAATTACTTTGGTCACACACTGGAAATGAAAGACAAGCCTTGGATTCCGCAAAGGTATGCAAAACGTGCGTTGAGTTTCTGCGTTTGTGGACAAATAACAAAAGGAATAGCTTTAGGTACGAAACCGCTATGATCTGGACTGAACCCTTAAACCACCACGACGACTGTTATTTTTGTTTGGTGAACATAACTGGCATTAACCAAAAAAATCGAGCCAAATAGGAATATCCTTCCATACGGTCGGCACATAGACGTGTTTTGAGTCCTAAAATATCACTTGAATCTCAAGCTGATGCTTCACAGGAGGAGCCTATGCATTTTGAGGCGAAAACTGACAGTAGTGATAGTGACTTTGAATGTAACCTGAAAGCGCCAAAACTATTCAACCAAGATGATTTAAACGACCTTGTCAGAGATCTGGGACTGTCAAAGGCTCCTTCAGAAATTTTGGCTTCTAGGGTAAAAGAAAGAAACTTAGTAACAAAAGAAACGAAAATTTCCTGTTACTGCACAAGAGAACAAAATCTCCTCAAATATTTTGCTGAAGAAAATGATTTCGTATTTTGTAAAGATGTACCTGGTTTAATGGCTGCAATGGGACTTCAAAATTACGTTTCTAGTGAGTGGCGTCTATTCATAGACTCATCAAAATGTAGTCTAAAATGTGTTCTCTTACACAATGGGAATAAATTAGGGTCGTTGCCTATTCCACATTCCACAAAAGTAAAAGAAGAATATACAACTATTGCTCTAGTTTTAGACAAAATTAAATATGTGGAACACAATTGGCTCATATGCGTTAATTTAAAAATGGTCAACTTTCTTTTGGGTCAACATGATGGTTATACAAAATATCCCTGTTTTCTTTGCTTGTGGGACAGTAGAGCTAAATATCAACATTGGATTAAAAAGATTGGCCTCCTCGGGAAGCGCTAGTTGCAGGACAACAGAACGTAATAAACCCACCTTTAGTATCAAGGGATCGTATAATTTTGCCTCCGTTACATATAAAACTAGGACTTATAAAATAATTTGTAAAAGGTCTTGACAAAAATGGAAATTGTTTCCTTTTCCTATCAAAAAAGTTTCCAAATCTGAGTGCAGAACAGATAAAAGCGGGAATTTTTGACGGGCCACAAATAAGATCATTAATAAAAGACTCAAATTTTACGGACACTATGACAGAGATTGAGAAAACGGCATGGAATGGGTTTGTTTGGCTTGTTAAAATTTTTTTGGGGAAGTTCTGAATTTTCTCAACACGTCGAACAACTAATGGGTCACTTTCAAAGCCTTGGATGTAACGTGAGCATCAAGTTACACTTTCTTCACAACCACCAGCACTATTTTCCTGCCAATCTTGGGGACCTAAGTGAAGAACAGGGCGAGCTTTTCCACCAGGACCTCCGTACTATGGAGGAACGCTATCAAGGCTACTGGAACGCACATATGATGGCTGACTATTGTTGTAGCATTCAGAATAGCTCTCTGACTTCAGCTTTAAGAAGAAAATCATATAAGAGAAAGCTTTTTCATTATAAGAATTAAATAAATTAGAATTATCTCTAAATTTATAGTGTTTTATTATAAAAAAAACACCCGTGTCATATTTTTAAACTAGAGCTGATACAGAAATTTCAATCACGGAATTGAAATCATCATTAAAAATTGGACTAATATCATGTAACATAACCCAATCATCAGAAATGCTGTTGTGCAGTGTTATTATTGTTTATACAAATAATATTGTATTAGATTTCATTGTCTCAGGCTACATCCTCGAATATTTATGACAGCGCATTTTCAAAGTACTTCTTGGAATTAAGAAAAGCTGGCGTGAAATTTGTATTGGACCATTAGATCCACGAAAAGTAACACTGGAAAGATACATTTCCAATTTACCGCTAACGCGTGGTTGTGACCAGTGATGTAAGTCGGTAAATTATCCAGTAGCAAATTTATTACCGTAATTTATTGTAAATTACCCTATGACACAAATAACACGTATGTAGATAAAACAAGTTAGTCATTCCTGATCGTTTTGTTGATGTTATTGTTTCATTCGTTTATAATTTGAATGTTTAGCGTTTCTAATGTAATGGGACGGAAAGATATAATGAAAAAGCTTATACTGCCAGCAGTTTTCAGAATGAAAAGATTACATCCTAGCACCGCCACAGTACATGTACAAATTGTCAACGCTTTTAGTTAGTGGGTCTGATATAACAGAAATTAAGGGTCCTCTAGCGCGCAGCATATTAGAAAATACGAAAATTTAACATTAATTGTTGGTGTAATTTTAATATAATACAGGAAATAAAATTGCATTTTGCTTGTTATTAGAGGCTATCATAAAAGAGTGTTAAAAAATTAAAATTATTGCTAAAAAAAAACAAATTAAAGCGATATGAAGTTATCCGACACTTTTTAGTCATTAGTTTGCAAAAGAAATTGTCACAAATTGACACATACATACAAGTAACTATTGCAGAGAGGGCTAACAAACTAAAATGACT
This sequence comes from Chrysina gloriosa, assembly GCA_038088585.1. Taxonomy (NCBI): domain Eukaryota; kingdom Metazoa; phylum Arthropoda; class Insecta; order Coleoptera; family Scarabaeidae; genus Chrysina; species Chrysina gloriosa. The sequence continues at coordinate 28,562,904 of CM076088.1, read as the reverse complement.
CTACATTACACCGTAATAAAAATATAACTTGTTACGTAAACTGAACGCAAACAGGTAGCCCATTTCAATTATGGGCTGTATATTATTGGATTTGGGATGGGATAATATTGCTGGTCACTCCCTTTTGCAACACAATCTACCGTTTACGAACTATGCAATTTGGGTTGCCTGGTGTTTGTAATTCAGATTTGTACACGGCTATCGTGCTAGAGGACCCTTAAGACTGAAGTTGCTTATTGAATTGAATACTTCTTAAGAGACACCGGACCAGCTCGAGCATAAACGTAAGCATAAGAGCGTTAAATTTGGGCGGAGCTTCGCTTCATGTGAAAGGCAAAAAACAGAGAGTATGATGTGCGAACGAGAGGCGAAAAGCGAACAGCGATGAAAGAGAAAAAGGATACGTGCGTGCTTGCTTCGTTTGAAACAGAAGGAGAGACAGAGAGAGTATGATGTGCGAGCGAAAGTATTTACTTTAGACGTGCGTAAACCACACACACCATTTTTTTATATATAAAAAGAATAATTACTTTCTAAAGATTTCATATGGAAAGCTTAAAAAACGGATAAACTGAGTTATGTTATATTGTGGAAATCACTTGGTTCTACTACAGTTTTAAGCAACGTAGCCAAACATAAATACTAAATTGCTCACCAAAAACGCGTGTAACAGAATAATGTTTTTCGATATTTGGTAATACATGAAATAAAAAAGATACATGTTAACCAGCCGGAGGGCTGCCAAGCTACTACATATCAGTTTAAGTTTAAAAGTAAAAGTTAAAATAGTTATGAATCGTTCTTTTGTTTTATCCTGAGAGTTCCATTTTTTCAATATGTGATGCCTTTATTGTTGCATTTTTTATTGTTTTTCTTTAACAAAATTTATAAGCAACTGAAATCTGTAATTCTCTCCGTTTCCTTGTTATTTTAACTTTATTAAACCTTCAAAATAGGGCGGTAAATTATCGTAATAATTGATTAATAAAAAAACAAAATTACGCGGAAACAAATCTGGGTAAAATATAAAAGTAATTTACTGCGGTAATTTACCACAACTATAAATTATGATAATTTTCCATCACTGATTATGACAGGTAATAATTGAATTTGTTTGGGCCTACGGATGCATTATACGGAAGAATAACAAGCGTTTCTCAAACTCTGGCTAAGAAATGAACAGTATTGATAACCAATTTCTATTATCAACTTCCATTAGGTAGTCTGTTCGATTTGGCAATATCTTATGTTATGAGGACACGGTCTCTAATAGTGGGCGAATTTTAGCTAATTATATCCCTAAATTAGCAATTACCTGCTTGATGCCAGTCCTAAGATGTAAGACAATTCGATCCCAATCACCAGCATTAATTGAAACATTACTCCTAGCGTTCCCCGAATGTGCTTATCGGAGTATTCCCCAATATAAGTGGGCGCGGCAACACAGAAGGCGCCTCCACAAAAGCCAAGAAAAATCTTGCTACGAGGAATACGATCCAGTTATTTATTATTCCCATCAGAACGTAACAAATAATGATAGGGAAAGCTACCGTTATCATGGTCCATTTCCTCCCAACCCTATCAAATGTTAGGAACAGATAAAGCTGAGCAGTGCAAGCGCCTAAGCACATTATACTGCTAATATGAGGAAATTTACTATCTTCCACTCCACCATTCAAGAGTATGTCTTGTGCTGGCGATGACCAACCAATGGTAGTGCCTAACGTTAATCCCCCATGGTTGCTAAAATTACAAATGTTAGTTTTAGTTAGTATTTGAAGATAACAACTCTTGAAATCATTTGTTGCATAAACAGAACATTTCTTTCTGCAAAATGTTATTTAGAGGAGTCGTTTTTGAGTAACAGAAATTATTTTAACAAATATAGTTGAAAGTGAAACTTTTTCAGTGTGTAACATTTTGAAACACACATATCTCGTAAATGAAATTAGCTTCTTTTATTGGTTCGAAAATGGATTGATTGCTTCTTCCAAACAACGATAAAGTAGCCAGGAAATGCATTTTTATTAATATTAAAAATATAATGTAATTACCTGCAACAGCGCCCACAATTTGCAATAACTTTTGCGGTTTTTGCGATGGCGGTTCCTCTGCCATAACTCCTTAGAAATTTTAAAGAAAAATCAAAACCAAATATATTTTCTCACATTCTCTCATTTTGCCATATGACATTTTGCATTTTAAAATACTGACATCTAAAACGTCCACTTCTACAGGCATGTCAAGAAAAATATTTCAAAAGGTTGCAATATGGATAATACCGAGTTAAAGAGTTCATACAGACATAGGTATGTACTACGTGTTTATGTACCCGCCTATGCTTTAAATTTAAGAATAATTTAAGAATTTTATTTGGACATTGTATTTAAGTTTATTGTTCCTAGTAGCCTCCAATTCCGTGAGCGGCAATTATTGTTTGTATTAATATTCCAATTAGTCTCGTAAACGTGAGGGCTGGCGCTAAAGGTTAACACTCTATACATGACGCATTACGTTTAACATTGCGTATCGTACGGTATATAATGCTTGTGAATTCAGTAATCCAGGACTGATTAAGTAGTGGATATGTACCGTCCATCGTTCTTTCGTTTGAAATAGCTCACCATTGTTATTACCACACCATAAATGTTAGCAGCTGGTACCGTGATTAGTACAAGACATAGCCCTTAATTAAAGTTATCTCACTCTAATCGAACTTCAATTCAATTCTGGGGTCAGCGGGAAATGCCTTGAAATCTCCGATCTCAGTGCATAGACTGCTACAATCGCGCAATCTTGGGAGTGATGATGAAAATGTCGTGTGACTCAAACTCAATGGGGAGCAAAACATATTTTTATGTGAAACAATTTATTTATTTATCATCGCTAGATGTGAACTTTGATACCTCAGCCGATGTTGAAAAAATCTGCTCGGAAACGAATCTTCACCAGGAGGAGGGGGTCGATGTTGGGATATAGTATCACAATTTAGGCATTACTTTCTATATTATCGACAACTGGTTCCACTTGTACAGTTCACGGAATTGTAGGATATTCGCCAACTCTAGTTATTAGAGAGACCAACACCTAGACAAGTAGATGTCCATCTCCATATGAGGCAACGATTTTAGAATTTCTAATTGAGAAGTAGATAAATAGAATGATAGATTTCGCACTTTTTATTAAAAGCAAGTATTCTGGGTATCGTACTCATCCTTCACCAGATTTGACATCGGCCTTTATTTTAGAAATTCTTTTCGGGAATTTCTAAAATATTATGAATTACATTACACCGTCCGATAAAAAAAATGTTTTGCTGCATCCACATCAAAAGCTGATTTTTTATATTTCAAGAACGCTAATTCCACAAATACCATTCTGTTTCTTGTATCAGCCCTAGTTGTTGAGACAAAAATTAAATATTTTAAATATTTTCATTCATATTGCTACAATAAACCCTCTCAATGGACCTTCTTTTCAATTCTAGTTGTTTATTACAGTAGTTTTTTGGTTCCCAAATCTAGGTAAGAAACTAGTTATTTATCATCCTAAATTGCCCTAGTTACCCTCAACGGTTTCCAAGAATACCGGCTTTGATGTGTTTCTGCAATAAACAGTTTTCAAGAATGTACGTCATAAAGGATTTATGAAAATAGTGGTATAATTGGTATTTAAGGTTTACTTTCGAATAATATCTGCATATATAACTATAAAGATATCTACGTGTCAACCCTTGATTCAGTTTAAACTTAAGCTTTCTTGCAAGTGTGTTCGAGAAATGTTCTTAAAATCATGGCTTCTATAAGCAGACGTAGTTGTGTTAACCACCCAGACGTTGTTTGCTATATATGTAGCGAATACATATTAACAGAAAGTAGAAAACCAATTTGTGAGTTTGTGAAAAAGGCACACATGGCCAATTTTAGTGTTCATTTAGAAGATTAAGATAAAACCTGGGCGCCACATGTTGCCTGCAAAACATGTGTTGAGAACCTGCGTAACTGGACAAAAGGACAAAGAAAGTGTTTGAAATTTGGGATTCCAATGGTATGAAGGGAACCAAGAAACCATTTTGACGATTGTTACTTTTGTTTAGTGAATATAAAGGGTATTAATCGAAATAATCGAAATAAGTGGACATATCCCAATTTGGACTGAGCGATTTCCACATTTAGAAGAAATACCAGTTCCAATATTTAGTAACCTACATATATTACTAGAAGCTGATGATGATATCTTCTTGTGAATATGACAATAGTGACTGTGAACGAGACTCAACATGTCCAGAAAGGTTTACCCAGGAAGAATTAAATGACCTTACTAAAGATTTAAACCTTTCAAAGGAGTCTTGGAAATTACGTGCTTCTAGACTTAATGAAAAAATCTTCTTTTTGCGGAGGTAAAAATTATGTATTACCGTAACAGAGAAAAAGATCTGCCATTTTATTATCAGCTAGATATTTCTTGATATTTTGCAACGAGATAAAAGGATTGTTACAAAACGTAGGTATATCAGAGTACACATCAATTGATTAGCGACTTTTTATAGATAGTTCCAAAAGAAGTCTGAAGTGTGTCTTTCTACACAATGGAAACAAATATGGAAGTATTCCAATTAAGCATTCCACAAAGATGAAAGGGGATTTTAAAACAATATCTGTACTTCTGAAAAAATAATTATTACACAGATGGGTGGATGAATATGTGTTGATCTAAAGATGGTATATTTTCTTTTAAGACATCAATGTGTGTTTATACAAAATATCCTTATTTTTTGTGTCTTGGGATAGCAGAGCAAAAGATCAACACCGGATAAAAATAAAATGGTATAACAGAGACGCTCAAGTAGAGGGAGAAGCCAATGTTACTAATGAAGCATTAGTAGAACGAGAAAAAATAATTTTACTTCCCTTGCACATTAAACTAGCGCTAATCAAACAATTTGTGAAAGCTTTAGATCAAAATGGTGTTTGTTTTCAATACTTCCCAAATCAATTGCCTGCAATCAGTAAAGAGAAATTGAAAGCAGAAATATTTGATGGACCTCAGACAAGACAACTTATAAAAGACTCACACTTCAAAGAATCAATTACTGAAATCGAGTCTAATACATGGTCTTCTTTTGTAAAAGTTGTTCAAAATTTTCTTGGTAATTATAAGTTTAAAAATTACGAACAAATAGTGGAAGATTTATTTAAGTTTCAAATTTTGGGTTGCCATGTAAGCATTAAGGTTTATTACCTCCACAGTCATTTAGAGAGATCTCCTCCAAATTTTGGCGACTTTAGTGAGGGCGAACGATTCCACCAGGATATCAGAATGGCAGAAAGGTACCAGAGCAGATGGCAAACACACATGATGGCTGATTACTGCTGGAGTATTAAAAGAGACAAACACTTTCAGGCATATCCAAGAAAAGCACCCAAAAGAATGTTTTCAGATTAGTTACCAATTACTGTAAATATTTATTTTGGGTAATCACATTTGTAAATATTTCTTTTATAGAATAAACTTATTTTCTTTTTATTTGTGCGTTTTTATAGGTTGTATTGGAACCAAATTTATATTCAGAAATGAAACTAGCTAAATACAAATATGTCCTCACATCTTTTGAAGACGAGCTGATAGACAAAATCTGATGGTATTTTTGAATTCAGCGCACCAAAATTAGTTAAGAACAGTATAAAAAGTCCGACAGCAAAGTATGTCTTGACCAGTGTTATCTAACAAACATCTTATTGCTATTATAATTCTTCCAGTGTTCTTGTCCTCACTTTCAAATAGTCTGCTATAAACAAGTTTGAGAGAGGCCATAATATCTAATCGAGTCAACTCCGTTGAATAAAGATGTGTACGAGTCGTGCGCATCATGTACTCGCAATTGAGACCTACCAAAAATTGGCATCTTCTATAACAACTTCTTTAAAAAGTTTACTATTTTGGTTCATCGTTGTCTAGTGTCCACCGGAATGGAAGGACGAGGTAGTTTCGGTATCTACCCTTAATATTATATCATATATCATATTTGCGAATGATATCAAAGTAAAGAATTCAAGACAAATTTGATTTAGTTTTAGTAACCGTCGCCATGCAGAAAAAGTACTCTTCCAGATAAGAACCTCGTTCAAAATTGTATACTTCGGGACAATTTGTTCAAACAAATTTTTCGACAAGGTTCAGATGCACCGATGGAATGTTTGAAGTCATACTATATTAAGCATACACAAACTACATCTCGTATTTGAATTCGTTAGCAATCATAATGATTGGTTTGAATTTGAATTGTTGTTTTATTTTATTTATGTTACATCGATTTCTATTTCTGAGAGGAATAAGGTATATCCCACTTGGTATGTGCTAAAATATTTAATTTTAGTGTTTGATTAAAAAGCTTTTATGTATGTAACCTTAGGTGCAGGTGAAAGTATTGTGCCTTTTCCGTTTTATTGTTATTAAACATCGAGTTAGACTATGACAAAAGAAGAATTGAAAAATAATTAGTAAATAGTGTCACTATATAACACAGGAAAATTGAATAAATCCTAGTTGTCCATCATGGGGTTATCTACCTAAAAGAATTATCTCCATGAAACAATTGTTGACCAGGGTTTCTTGGTTGTAGTTGTAGTGGTGAAGGGATATTTGCAAAATAGTGCACAATAGAACGGATATTCAGAATTACCAGCAGCGCACGTTTTACAAAATGCAGCTATTTCTTCATAAAACTACGACAAGAATGATATAAAACATAAAATACAGTAAATATCAAAGAAAACTTACAATACGATTTTGGTCCATTTCATAAGTTATACAAGGCAGAATAATAAATAGCATAAGAGGAATAAAGCGCTTCATATTTAATTTTATTGTTGTAGTTGTTGCAAACTTCGGGGATTAGGTTTTATTTAACATATATTTTGCATAGAACTCCTTATATATAAAATGATTTGTGGTGTTATATGCAAACGCACGTTATTTTCAAGAAAGCAACAATGCTAGCACATAGGCTATTGTTCGCAGATATCTGATGATTTCACTAATGAAATTATTTAATTTACTAATTCAATTTATTTAAACGTTACATGGGTGAAATTGTTACTACAGAAATTGCATAATATCGAAATTGTAGATATTAATTTAGGAAAAAATCGAAATAACGGGAACCAAATCTTTCTCTAGTTAAAGGAAAATACCCTTAAGCTAGACGTAAAGGGTCTTTCAATAAGAATGATAGAGTTTTGCCATTAATGATGAAACACTATTTCATTTAATTGGCTGTCGCGACTGCAAGTTGCGCAATGCATACTATAACCGAATTTTTAGTCATCTTTTCCAATAATTATCGACTTTAAGTAGGTCACATGTTATTGGTTCGTTTGTGTAAACCAGACATGGGCAACCTTTTCTGTAAGGGCTAAATAAAAGAAGCTAGAAATATTATGCTGTGAGTAATGGAAATTATACATTTTTGTGGTATCTTTATGAAGCAAGTTGGACGGGCCGGGCTAATATGCACATCTTATTCGAGGGCCGCATGTGGCCCGCGGGCCGGCGGTTGCCCATATCTATAAACCTATGACTTCAAATGACTCGACAGGAAGTTATACACTGGTATCACTTCACATAAACGTGGCAGCCAAATAATTTGGCCATTTCGGGAAATTAATGAATCGTTGAATTTCTGTTTCAATGAATCGATTACTTCAGTAGCTGTGCAACACGTAGCACCATTTTGTTGAATCTACATCTCGTTCAGATTAATGGTATGCAAATTTAGGAAAAAGTGTGTATCATTGATCCGTAACAAGCACGATTCATCGTAATATGCGGTCGGGCCTTATTTTGAAAGAAATAAATATGATGCCTCCAATACATGTAGACTGCAATTGGAACTGGATTATCACCTGCGGATTTTCATCACGCAATATTATTCACATAGCCACTGAGCCAGGAAGCCATCAGTGGCAAGTTATTCATGAGCAAAATCAGCGAATCTACGACACTTCATTCCGTACACCAACTAGACCTTTGAAGGATGTAAACAAATTTGGATTTTCATGAACACTCGCTTCAACAGTGCAATATTTTTAGTATTAAGTGATGTGTTTTGTCCTATGAGTGTTTTGGTATCATGTATCACTCAAACTTTGCCATAATCCGACAAATAAGCTGTTCAGAAGGACGATTATGTCGATCATAAAAAGTCCAGAGTCTATTTTTATAATAAATTTTTCCAACAAAATATGGTTTTGATCAGTGAAACATTTCGATCAATGTTATTGATTGCCCAAAATATTTTACTCCTATAGAAAAGAGTACGTTTTCTTTAGGGCTAATGAGTTATTGTTAATCATTAACCGAAAGTAATAAACCCGTTATTGGAAAAATATTTTATTCAAAGACGCTTTTGATCGTAAGAAATGCTTTATTTCTCGACAGAACATCTTTGTTAAGATTGGATAGGCAGTCATACCCTCAGCAAATGAAAGAAACCTCGCTACCGTGGAGGATTACTATTTGTGAAATTAGTGTTAGTGCAGGAATAGGTACACATCAGGTTCATAAGATTTTACATGAATGTTTGAGCGTAAACAAGGTTTGATTCCGCTAGGTCCCAAGGCTGTCAGAAAGTTCAACAAGTCCGACATATGCCGCCAACTTCAAGAGCTTTTAGCAGGTTACGGTGACCAATTTTGGCAAAAGAATAACTACTGGCACAACATAGATCCCTTACTTTAATCAAACAAAGACTCAGTCGAAAAAACGGTGCAAACCGGGGAAGGACCTCTGCCTAAAACACGTGCAATTCCGTCTGTTGGAAAAGTAATGTTAACTATATTCTGAAATTGCGAGGGGATTATTTTTATGGAGTATCTACTAAAAGGTACTATAAGTGACGCATGATATTATTCTAATCTTTTATTTGGTCCATTGCAGCAGGTGCTTTCCAAAAAGCGGCCTGGGAAGTTGCATAGGCGTCTATTATTGCAATAGGACAATGGAAGACCCTAGACCGCACGAAGAACAAAGGACGTTTTTAGCCATGACAAATAAATAAATTATAAATTGTAAATTATTTTTACATAAAAAGATGTTTTTCATTCCCTATTTAGTTTACATAGTAAACTAAATTTTTTCATCCCTTCCAAGACTGCGCAATTGCAACAATCTATTCCCTGAGATAGGAAGGTTCAAGAGATTTTCTGCTAACCTAGAATTGAATTGAAGTTCTATGAGAAGTATGTTTTAAACGAATTGTCCTGGCAATTGCTTCTAGATCTACCCTATTTGGCTCCTTGTGATCTTCATTTGTGGTCAAATTGAGAAACTATATCGTAATTTTTGTGAAAATTGAAATAAAAAATTATGGCCAAATTCCTAGAACTGTGTAAACTTTCCTCGTATAAATATTTTGCCTCAATCGTTCCATATCTTTTTTGTGCCATCTCCACACAAAGTTTCAAGAATAATAATTCCTTCTTCGTGATATTCATAATGAAACCTATCCATTTAGCGTAAATCAAATGCGACCATTATAAAAAAAAGCATTATATTAGCGTCATTTAAAATCTTGGTAGTTTATTGAAACTCAAAACTACATTAACCTATATTAAGTTACGATCACTGTAATTTATTTTTCTTTTACCTTGTAATATTAAGGATGGATTTTTGATGATCTCAAACAATTTACAAAGCGTAACAAGAAAGGTCATAAACGTATGAACAATAGATGTATATTTGCATATCTCTAAAATAACCTTAACATAATTTGGTATTGAAATATGAGGGATCACTTTTTTGGAATGTTTAAAAGACGCCCCACTTGGTTTTAGAACCTCACGTCAAAATTTTTATTATGCGTACACCGAATTCGTTACGGCAATAAATTCATTAGCAAATGTTTACTCCACGCGTGTGTTAAACATATGTACATATGTATATGTAAATAATGGGAGCGGTGTACGATGTTGTGGTTTTGTATCATTCTTTTTGTTGGCTTATACTTCATATTTATTCAGATACATTATCTTTCCTCAAGTACCTTAGGGTGCCGAGGTGTCTTTTTTGGAAAAAAAAACAAACAAAAAAGCCAATTTTTATGCAAAAAGTCATACTCTTATCGTTCTAACTATGCTATGGCAGCTTTTCAAATGTTGAATCATCCCTCATTTCAGTGGTTTTTCCATTTCTTAGCACAAGTTGAATGTGCAGCTTTGATGTTCATTTGGTCGATTTGAATGTCCTCGAAATAGCTTAGAAGTTAGCTAACGCTATTTTGAAAATACGAAAGGTGCACATTTGTTCGTATTCATTGAAAAATATTAAAATTTTGGATATGTTAAAAGGATAGTATTGGTAAAAAGTTAAATCAGTGATACACAACAATAATCTTATATTTTAATTTTAATATGAACACACCATCCCGGAATAATAACATTAATGAAGCTAGCCAAATATAACACTGTCGTCGTATTGAAAACATGGTTCCCAGCCATGCGCATACAGAATTAACCACAAGATTGTTTAAGTTTGTCGCTTCTTCTATTCTGTGGTCGAGTCAGGATGATGCTCACCTTATTCGGAGTGTTATCCATTTATACGTCGCATAGTGCATCCCAATGCGTTTTGAGACGTAAACTAATTAAAAAATGGCTAATTAAAAGATGGCAACGGAATCTTAAAACAGCACTAATTTATAGAACACAAATCTCAAAAAACATTTTTTAAAATCAAAGTCATTAACCCGAAAGTAATAAAATAAGGACACGTTAGTAGTTTATTATATTTTCAACCTGAAATATGTTATATATTCCGAGAAATAATGCTGCAAACCAAACATTGAAAATTTTGAACGTAATGCTGTATAATTTGTTTGATATTTACAACTTTCTTTTTTGAAATCTACAATGTATGGAACATATTTCCTTAGAATCCATGACATATATTAGATTTAAAATATAACAAATTATTAACGTGTTCTCATTACTTTCGGACTGATGAAGATTTTATTTAAAAGACTATTTGTTTTTTGAGATTTGTATTATGCAAATTACTTATGTTTTTAAGTTGGTGCCATCTATTGAATATAAAAACTAAGGCTCCCTTAATACTGTCAACATGTGGCTATTCTCCTTGTTTCATAAATAGAGAGCCGAATTTCTGCACATACTATTTTTATAGTAAACTCTTATTGGTCGAAAGCAGCACCAAATTACACTGACCAATCCTGCTATAATCGTATCGTGTACGTAATTCTGTCAAATGTATTGACATTTGTCTATTACCGCTAGTTATTGTGGTGTTTATTATATATTTCTGTTTTCTCTGTCTCTTTCGAAGTATTGCTTTAATTTGCCGCGTAAATTTTATAGTGTGTAATTTGGGCTTGGGATTCGTTCAGAAATTCGTCTCTCTATTTCTGAAAAAAGATGCACATATATTGTTTAAACGAATATTTTGTACTGAATAAATGGGTACGCTCGGCCAGAGAATATACAACGCGACAAGATGTTCGGCATTTTTGCTGTTCGTGTGGTCGATTTGAATGACCTCGAAATAGCTATGAAGTTAGCTAAGGCCATCTTGAAAATACGAAAAGTGCGCACATTTTGAATGACACTTTAAAGTTACTGAGTATTTAGCGTATTAAAGTACTTATTAAAATATGTTTGTTTGTATTCTCAAATTAGGAACTTACTGCACAAACTGTAAAATTAATAAAAAGTGTATATCGGAAGCATTAGAAACTGTAATATATTAACGAGTTTCGGAACGAAGTGCATAACGCATGCGTGTTATTTGAACATGCATGCTTTAACTATACATAACCTTATATATTAATAAACAGGTTAATTTTGGTGTAAATTGATATAAATCCATTTATTAATTGGAAATATGTCGGATACTGTAAGTAACGTGTTAAACGATTTATTACTTAATATTCATAATTCATTATAGAGTTCTTCAAGCGAAAATGAAGACTTTTCTGATAACGAGGCAGGGAAGAGGAAGTTGTCTGCTGGCAAGAAAAATGCAAGCAAAAAAGAAAAAAGGAGCTATTAAAACCACCTACTACGGAGGAATTAAATCAACTTAGAGAAACCGAAAATCTATATTCCTCAAACTTAATGCGATTGCAAATTGAAGAAGTGCTATCAGAGATTAGCGTGAAACAAGCATTTCTTGATGAGATTGATGATTGGTGGAATCATTTTTTAAAACTAATCAATAACTTAGGTGATGAAGAGGAAATACTGCTAAGTGAACTAACACTGCATTCTGAAAAGAAACTCAACAAAAGATTAAAGTTTCTCGATGAGTTGTTTAATAAGAAAACTAATTTAGTAGGTGATAGAGATTTTCCTGTAAAATTTCTTCCTCCAGAGAGTTGCACAACATTTGGTGAATACCAATTGAAATGCTTAAGTAAAACTGATATGCATTTAAATATTGATATAAAAATGCCTGCAGGCTGTTTCAGTACGAAAGATTATTTAAATAATAGATACTTTATTAAAAGGCACTATTATCTTTTGTACATACTAGGCTCTATTAGGAAAAAAGTACCAGCATCAAAAATGGAGATATTACTTTACCAAAATTTAGATTTCTTTCCTTTTATACAGATAGTACCAGACTTTTCAAATAAAATTAAAATTAATGTTTTTGTTACTGCATCTGAAAATTTTTTAATTTAAATCGCTTTCTACCTGATAAAAATAATATTAAATATGATTTTGATAACAATTTTCAAGATATTCAAGCTAAGGATTTTGCAACAAGTGCTACACCTATACACAACAGTTTTATTGCAAGGGATTGTACCTTAGACACCAATTACCGATTCTTGGAAGAGTCATTAAATGTAAAAAATATTCAAGATGCGATTCGGTTACTGAAGTTATGGTTGACACAAAGACAACTCATTGATGGATTTGGAAATTTTACAACCGAATTAATCTTCTATACTGTTGCATATTTAGAAAAGAAAAAGAAAATTAATTCACATATGAGTTCTTACCAAGTGGTGCGCATTTTTGGTCTTTTATAAAAGATAGTAATTGGCATGAGGAACCGATAAGTTTATGCGATGATGTTAAAACAGATGTTATGGATATGTTCAAGATGAATTATGATGTTGTATTTCTTGATATCACTGGATCCTTTAATGTTGCAAGCTTCATACATTTGGGAGTGTATTTAAAATTAAAACAAGAAGCAAAGCTGGCTGTAAGCATATTGGATGGTAACAAATTCAATGCCTTCAGTTCTTTATTTTTGGTGAAAGTTCCATTCACTTTACAATTTGACGCATTAATAATGTAGGTATTAATTTTTTACTATTATATAATTAGTGTATTGTTGCAGTAATAAGTTATTCTGTTCTTAAATTTTTGGTCAAGTGTTTTTTAATTTGCTGAGATTCAGAGCAAAGATTCAGTAGTTTGGAGTTTATTGTGCATCCTGTGACAGTTCCAAATGAGTTAGATTCAAGTTTGTATAAATTAAATGTTTTATTGATGCATGGTTGCCTGTCAGGATTTGAATATGCTTCCTTTTCGATTGTCTTCCTAGTAGCTCCTTTCACATACCTCAATAGCATCTATCTCTAATTTCAAAGTTGATAGCTTCAGTTTTCTTCCGGTATGTAGGGATGTCCCTGGGTCATCAATGTAACATACCAGATAATGAGATATGATACAATGAAATTGTTGAAATACTTTTGTAGTAAAACTTGTGGTAGCATTTCGTCTTAATACATGCCTAGGACCAGACTGCTGCTGCTCTTTTCTAATTTTGGATCGGTATCCTTTATTTTTACTGTACTCAAAGCCAAACCGCGCTAAGTTCTTACATCCACCCCTTCCTCATTAACCTCTGTAGAGGTGTGTAAAGCAAGAGCACCGCATCTGGTTATAACCAGACAAACCTGTTGCTGACTTGTTTTCAATTTTTAATAATATCGAACGATTTGCTAATTCCTTGTTAATTACTCCTCATTAACCTGGAATACAGGGTAAAGATACTCTCTTAGTTGTTACAAGTTCATTGGAATTTCTATGAATTTATTAGCAGTTTGACAAATGTTGTAAATGTGCTAATTCTCTTGTGAATTGAATTTAAATGTGACACTGTTATTGCAAATGTTTTTATCATTGCAGAAAGAGTTAGGGATGATACCATACACAATTAAAAAACTAGTTCCTATTAAGTATTAAGTGTTCATCACATACTTTTAATATTCTTGATAGGTACGTATATTACCAAGTAATTCACTTTGGAATCTAGAGCAAGATTACTCTTACAAGTCATTGAAAAGTATCCGGAATGACAATGAAAACAAAATAATACAGATTAAAGTTATATTTTATTTTCCAATATAACACACTTGTCCAACGTTTCTCTACCTTCTCGATTTCCTCCCGGAACTGATTTTCTTCGAAGTTCCCAAAATAATCTAGAATTCAGAAATGTTTTGAGTCAGGTGAAAGTTTGACGGAGCCAAATCAGGCGAATACAAACAACACTTTTTGCTTAACCATTCGCGAACGGTTTTTTTGCTGCTTTTAATTTGTCCAAAAGTGTTGTGCAATATTGGCTAGTAACTGTTTTGCTTTTTTCAATTAACAAAATTCCTTTTGCATCCCAAAAAACACGATGCCATCACTTTTCTAGCCGAGTGAATGGTCTTAGCTGTTTTCGGAACCGATTCACCGCGTGCAATCCACTGTTTTGATTGCATTTTTGTTTCTGGTGTGTAGTGATTAATCCAGGTCTCATCCATGGTCACAAATCGTCTCTTGAAAGCCGTTGTAGTTCTCGTAAACACTTCCAAACAATCAGCTGAGGTTCGAGCTCGAATGCGTTTTTGCTCCGAATTGAGCAAATGCGGCATCCATCTTGGAGAAAGCTTTTTTAAACCCAATTCATTGTGTAAAATATGACCTACTCGTTCATAACAGATGCCCACGCCTTCCCTCAATTTCACCCATTTCTATTCGGTGGTCTGCCAAAATCATGTTATGGATTTTATTCCACAATTTCTGGCGTTTTCGTACGTCCTGAACATGGTTCATCACTTGTATGCGTGTGCACGATTAAATTCCGAAACCCAAAAATTCGCGGTGGAAAATGAAGGTTATGAATCGTCAAGAAGGGCATTTAAGCTTCATTTGATTTCGATTGCGTTTTTCCCTTCCAAATAGAAAATTTTGATAACCGCTCGAACTTCGTTTTTATCCATAATTGAAAACACGAAAAGATATTTGCCTAACATGCTTAACGAAACCAGTCTATTTTGACAGATCGACTTAATATTTGCAGTTAATTCATATGAAAAAGTTGCAAACACAACGACATAAAGTGTTTGGAAAAAAGCAACTCCTTAGCAGTGATTCGTGAAATTTGGCAATCTACCCCCGTACCTTGAATGCATTACCTAACGATCTTATTGCTTTAATTGCCGGCTTATTGCTTTAGTATTATAGTTTACTCTACCCATTTAACGGAGGAATGAAGAGGTTGAAATGCTTTAATAATAATAAGTTTTCGTATCATCTCATTTGAGAGCATGCTCAAGAGCATATTCAAAATTTTGACCACCATCTTCTGTTACCAGGTAATTCAGTCGTTGGTCGTAGCTAATCGCAAATGATACTATCTTATGTTTCATTCCCCACCGCTTCTTTGGCAAGTTCAGACTACTTGTTCTTTTGATAGTGCTCACTTCTTAATTACTTTAAGCCTGTTTTTTGTGTAAAATAGTTCTTACCGTTCCCACACCGATTATTTGGAAACTCCGAATATGCATTTTCGTCATCATCAAAAGTGCTCGGAGCGGGTGGACATCACCACCTCACAATCGCCACTAAGTGTGATTCCTGGATGGACGATATTTACTCCTGTATGCTTTCCATGTTGTATTACTTGACAAATGTATTATACCTGCTAGCGTTCTATCGCCGTGGTTTGGCATATATTCTTTGGTATATCAAAAATGCGTCGTCTAAAACTATGCTTAGTACATCTTTTGGAAAGAGGATGATTTGATCAAAGATTGTAAATTCTCTTTCATCTTCATGCTTTCTTTCTCTTGTAAACAGCAGAATTATTATTTTTGTGAGATTACAGAAAGACGAACAACGCTCACTAGTTCATCAATCGGAAGCAAGTACCATATCCGTTGACTGTGATGTCATAGATGATCCGATTTGTTAAAATTAATGTTTTTCAGTAGCCGATAGTGCTTCCGCCCACTGTATCTATTTTAACTAAGCTAATAAGGGCGTATACGTTGATTATTTTCTAGATATACCGTTTTATGTTGTTTCTTGTATGCATAATATTCAAACGTCTGTAATTCCGCACTTGCAGAAAATTGGACACTTATTTTCGTGAATTTCTTAACTTGAAACTGTTCACACTACCGCTTCCTAAAATATTTGCTTTTTTGTTTAACCTTCCTATACTCACGTCAAAATTAAAGACGTATACTATACTATATAAGTCGGCCTCACAGACCGTATGCGTGAGTATAGGAAGGTTAATATTTGCGTAAAGTTTGCACATGTACAGCGAGTCAAATATAGGAACGCACTTCAAGGTCAGGTGCAAAATGTAAGTTTCCACAGCGCACCCCATTTAGCTAGTGAAAACTTACTGATTTTGAAGTTCGTTCCTATATTTGACTCACTGTGTCTATTTTATTTCAGGCTAAATGATGATAACAATTTCAAAGTTATCTATCAAAATATAGATACGAAAAAGAAATGGAAGTATTATGGGTTTTATAATGAACTTATTATTAATGAGATAAGCCATATTCTTAAGCAAGGATTTGGAAATCGTTTAATGAATATTGTCCCATATATTCACCTAGGTGATAGTGATAATAATATTAATACTACTTCAAGAATTATTATTGGAATAAATTTGAATCCTGAATTTGCATTCAGTGTTATTGAGAAAGGACCGTCTGAACAGAATCCCCCAGCAGTGAAGGAGTTTCAGAAATTTTGGCAAGGTTTATCATCCTTCAGGAGATTTAAAGATTCTACCGTCGCCGAAGTAGTTTATTTCCACTGTCGGACGTTGCAAGATAAAAGAAATATTTTTACGAAAATTCTCGAATTCCTTTTCACGAAGAAGTATCCGCTGAATATGAAAATAATAGGCAATCAATTTGAGAAAGTTTTAAAATTAGAGAAGACAATTATTCATTTTCCAACAGGAACAAATGAAGAAGCTTGCTTAAAAATTAAACACATGTATAATGATTTAAATAAAATTTTAAGAAGTCTAGAGCTTCCACTGTTTATTACAAATGTGCAAGGAACTTCTGATGTTTTTAGGTAAAAGAGATTTACATACAAGGTGTAAATTAAGTGATGATTCTAATTTCAGTGGGCGATTCCTTGTCATGTTTTATATGAAAAAGTTCATATAAACATGTGACCTAATTTGCTTCGTCTTCGAAAAACACGGTGTCAGAATTTTAAGAAAAAATCCTGTTTTTTTCTTTAAATTAATTACTTAAAAGTCTCTTCGATGATTCCGATGAAACTTAGTGTGTCTGTTAGCAATAACTAGGGACTTCTTTTGATGTAATAATAATTCCAGTGGCGTTGCAGAAGGTAACGCGGTTGATTTTTATTGTCAAAATCATTGTACCCCACTGCTTTTTTCCAAGTTTGATATTTTTATCAGATTAAACAATTAAAAATAGAACTTTCTTGTCTCTTTAGTGTTTTTTTGTGTTTCACTTAGTTTTCGAGAAATAAATAACTTATTCTTTGCACTTTGAAATGAAAACGTGTTTGACTATTAAATGGAAAAAGCCTTCCACCCCGTAAATGAAATGCATTTGAGCTAATTTGCCGTTTTTAATATTTATATCAGAGGATATGAAGCAAACGAAGCAAGATAGGATATATGTTATATATATATATGTAAACTTTTTCTCATAAAATATGACAAGGAATGGCCCCCTGACATTAATTGCAATCTTCATTTAATTTACATCCTGCATATATGTTTCTAATTTGGTTTAAATTAATGTATTATATTTTAGTTACACTGAAGTGTTTCCTCCGGTACCGACAACCTATAAGATGGATAAAAATCTGCTGCAACAAAATGAAAATAAATTTCTTTTAAAATCAGATATAGAAACTTTACCTAGGTATGTGTACCCAATACAATGCGTAATAGAAATGGGTAAGCATACACTACGCCTCAACTCATTTCAACATATCACAATCAATACGTTTTCAGGTAAATCGTCGGGCTGGCCTGATGACCTTACCGTCCTTCAGTGTATGAAATGTGAATTTTATATTAGACTGTCAGAGTTATTCGACGCCAAGCACAATATACTGTCATCAGTAACATTAGATCACTTAGATATTTTCTATGAAGGTGTAGTCTTTAGGTTTCGACTGTTTGTGCCAAAAGAATTAGTTCTCCTGAAGAAGAGTGTGGATAATGAAGGGGTTATTTCATATAAAGATAATGAAGAAAGTTTAATGTTGGAAAGGGATATGGAAATACTTCCTAAAGTTACAAGTGCGCTAAGTGGGTAAGCGAAGAGCTAAGTCAAATATATGTATTTATCACCTTGATAGATAATATCTCTTGTTAAGAAATCGTACTACTCGTGTGATCTACTTTTTCGCCAAGCAAGTGATTCCAAAAAGACGTAGAATACAATTAAATGCACGCTATTTTTCAACGAACTAATTGTTTATAGATATATACGAAACAATGACTATACTGGGCTGGAAAATGTAGACTAACACATGCTGGGAATATATTTGGTGGCAGATTCGTAGTGTTACATGTATGTTGATGGCCTAGTCTGCCTTTCCTTCTTCCCTTCCCACTGCTTCGAGAACTCTTAATAGACATCTAATGTATTCTCGGCTGTGTTGCCGGTTACCGTTACGGTATATGATACTTACATTTCTCTCTTTAGTGTTTATCAACAATATCCGAGCTTTGGTCCATGTTGCGCCCTTATAAAACGCTGGCTACGATCTCAAATGATAGACGAATTTCACATATCTGATACAGTGATTAATTTGTGGAATGCCTCATTATACCTAAACGATCCTCCATATCCGACCCCACATTTGCCACAAGTAGCGTTCCTTAGATTTTTGAATCATCTTAAGGATTTTGATTGGAAACTTAATCCGATCATCGTCAATTTCAATGACGATATTTCAAGTAAGTACATTATATCACCTATTTGAGTTAGGTGTTTTAAAACTTAATTTTTAGATACGGCACTACATAAACTTGAAGCGGAATTTCAACAAAATCGCAATAAGCATCCTAATTTATATATCATAACACCTTATGATCAAGACAAGTCGGTTTTTCGAAAGTACAACCTTCAAAGCATGTATTAAAAAGGATGCGTGTGTTGGCTAATGAAACATACAAATTTTTAGATAAAATCATTTTAAAATGGGAAGATCTTCCAATAAAAGTAAGTACAGCTAATAATCGATTGGTAATCTTCCATGATTGAATGGGTATATAATATTTAAGTGTGAAAAGAATAAAAAAAATTTATTCTCTGCGGGCGAGGTAACCATTAACTAAAAAATTCATACATAGGAGAATCGCAATATACATTATGAATAATCTACTAGAACAAATTATAATGATTGAATCATTATTTCAAGACCACAATATAAGTTGATATTCTATTATTTTCACATTTTTGATGACATCATGATCTTATTTCTTAGTGGTCAGATAGGTATAATCATTTTGTATAAGAAAACTGCGGTTATATTACTAGTAATACTAAAACTTTGATTATTATTTTTTTAAACTGATAATGACACTTGAGCATGTCACGCATCAATAGTGCTAGAAGAAATAATTAATTAATTAAGCTCTCGCATATGAGGTACGAATCAAATCTGTGCACGATCCTTTAGTGCCACAAATGGGTAAACTACTATTTAGCTATTCAACTTCACCTCTAGGTGGTTCGGACATGAATAACATGATTCATAGTGGCAAGTAGGTGTTTTCTTTATATTTACGGATACAGTATAGCGTCGATTATCCGAACTTGTTCCATGGGAAAAAATGCTCAACGCTTTTACAGACTATTTCTTGAAATTGGTATTCCGGAAAGACGAGTTCAGCCTTTAGTTAACTGGATTTTCGGAATTTTATTTACGGAAATCATCAAACACATAAAGAATTATATATAGCGGAATGCCGAGACTATTCGCGTATAAAAAGCTCAATTAATTCTTAGAAAGAGGGTTGTTAGCTGTATCAGTATATCTTTACTAAGAATTATGTCTGTGTAATTTGTTCATTAGATTTTTTACTGAATGCTGGCTGAAGAAAGGTGAGACGGGTCAGACACTAGGTACCAAGTTCGGTGTTGGCAAATCAACAATAACGGGAATAAAGAATAGTTCTGATTCAATTATGGTATGCACTTATTCCTGTTGTGATATAGTTGGAAGATGCTGCTTTTACTTGGTTTTTTAAAAAACGGGCTTCCTGGCTGCACTTTTTGTGTGAAAAAGCAATGGAATTAAACATGAAGCTTGGTAGTGACTCGTCATTCGTCGCAAGTTCTGGATAGCTGAAAAATTACAAAATTATGACACGGGATTCGGTAAATCGAGGTTCGGTGTTAAAAACTAAGTACTGACGCCCTAGCAGCAGTTTTTTTCGGAGAATTTAAAGAAAAATCACTAGATATGAATTTTAATCTTGACAATGCAGGCGAAACAAGACTCTATTGTTGAAAGCTTTGCCATCTAAGTCATTGATATTGTTCGAAGATGCTGCATTCGTAACTCCAGGTTTGCAAACAAGGATCAACAAGGAGCGTGTCACACACAGTCACAGTCATTGTGTGTGCTAATGCAACAGCGACAATACAGAGGTGCACTGCTTTTGATAGGGAAATTGAAAACCCACGTTGATAGTTGTAATAAGCTACTGAAAGATCCGTTAATATACAGATGAAATACAAATCGACGAAGCTGACAATGAATCCGCTAAATGGTTTGAAAGCGTTGAGCAATGTTGGTGTTTTCAGCTGCATTGTAATGAAGACAACGTGAGTGAGTGGCTACTTGTGAATAGTGGTGATCCAGGCTACCAGATGCTGACAGACGACGAAATTGTTCACCTGAATTATTGCATGACAACGATCACACAGAGGATGGTGATATAAACGACCAGTCCAGATGGAAATGACTCGGGACCACTTCATGCTGAGGACCTTCAGGCACTGAATTTGACATTCCGATACATTCCAACGGCAGGAAGAATCCGATTACAACGTTATTGCAGCTCAAAAGAATTACAGACCTAGGAAGTTATCATTGAAGCAGAGCAGTATTACCACTTTTTGTGCCAAATTCATTTTAGATATAGAACTTATGTTTTTTGAGTCGTTTATTTTTTTCACTATATACTATAGTTCAATAAAGATGTTTTTTTGGTAAAAACCTGTATTTGTATTATCCGGACCACATTAGTTCGGATAATCAACGCTCTACAGTACTTGCGATAAACTTTTTTATTTTCAAAATAATCCTCGGTGGCCTAGAAATATCCGTGCCCTATTTATGATCAAGCTTTTGAATTTACTTCGTGTAGCGATTCGTATTCGTATAACATAAAATGTGACATAAATTTTGTGCTTGTACACATTTTACTGTATGCTTATTTATTACAGGACATTTTTCAACCAAACTTACAGGGATATGATGTACTGATATATTTAAAATCGTCGATTAACCCTATGTCTTACCAAAGCATTACTACTAATAACACAGAAAGGGATTACATTGAAAGATACGATAAGTCAGTTTCAAATGCAGTACCCGTGATCGATTTCAATCCTGTAAATAAATATATTAGAGAATTAAGGGTAATTTAAGTGAAAATACATTATGTGTTTATGTAATAACGCTATAATTTGAAGGTAATTTATGAAGACTATGTAATTTTCTTCTACGATCCGTATGGTGGAAATGTAATCGGCATGTTGTGGAACAGACAAACTGTGGAACAAAGAGAATTTAAAGTAAGTAGTAGTTTATAACAATTAATCAGGCGTGTTGCTCCTTTTTAAATGTGAAGTGGCTAGTGGTGATTACTAAAAGAAAACAAAACTATAGAAAGGAAAAGAGAACTTGATCATTCTGTGTATAACTTATTTATAGTACCTTTTATATTATTTATTTCCTCATATTTCTTTTATATTTACATATTTTAAAAACATAAGTTATAACAGTGGTGAAGTACTAACTCTTGAGAAGGAGCACGTACTGCAAAATAGAAAGTCAAGTTCCTTTGCCGTCATATCCTGTTGCGTACCAATCCATTCTAGAATCATACCTAGTAATGTAGTGGGCATAACGCATTAGACAACCGCATTATTATCTCTTGTTCACAATGAACGCAGGTACTCCATTTTTAGAGTGAATGAGTGGACTACTTGAGTTTTAATTGTTATAGCCAACCGTAACTACATCTTACGCATAACAAATATATCTCTTCATAAGGCAAAAGACAGCCGCCATTCTTCCATGTGAATTGTGTTATATACTTCTCAATTGAGTATGAATAAAATTAATGCGAGTGAAACTACGTATGCCGCTAGGATTATTGACTGTTGAACTCAGGAAAACAATTACATACACATATCGCATTTATATACAGCGGAAAGAAACTTATCGCACAGATGTTCACACTTTGACCAGGTTGACTGGGCTGCGAAGGGAAAGGATAAAATAGGCATGTGCACGCAGTTTACCCATTTCTGCATTAAAACACTTGCATAGATTACTGACTAGATATATTGTCGCGTATTGAACCCACCGCCACTGGAAAAGTTGACGCCAACACAAATAAAATATTCCTTGCTATTCACTAATGATGAATATACTCGTCATACATGGTTGTGTATTACTTGTTTTTCGATTCTCCTTTTGCCCTGTCAGGGCGTCAGAGTTTCTTGTTTCATTCTTCCACCCATTTTCTCCATTCATTCCTGTCGGTGGCCGTCGCTTCCATCTTCCTAATTGTTTTCACCTTCCTTTTCGCAACTCTGCTGTTTGTTGCATCAAGGTCTTCCTTGGTTTACCTCTTCGCCTTTTCCCTCTGCAATTTGTTGTCACCACTCTCCTCAGCATTTAGTTATTGTCCATCTTTGTTATATGTCCAAACCAGTTCAGCATTCTTCTTTCTATTCTACCTCTTATAGATTCTCGGTTCAATTACAGTCTAATGTCTTTATTTCTTATCCTATCCAATCGCGCCCTTCAATTACAGTCTATTTTTGTTAGTTGATTTATTTCTGCAGCCGATACAGCACTCTCGTGCTTCTCCGTGTTTACCCATGATTCACATCCATATAATAGTGTTGACACTGTTACTTTATTGTATACTTGGAGTTTCATTTGTGTTCCAATCTCTTTCTTTCCAAAAATTGTATTGTTTAAAACATAATAAATTTTTGTGACTTTCTTGATTCCGTTTGCTATCTTCTGATCCATCCTCCCATCCTCCGATATATCACTCCCAAGTTTTCGTATGCTGTTACTGGTTCTATTTGCCGTCCTTGACATAGTAACCCCTCTGTTGTACGTCAGGGTGCGGAGAATATTATGTTGCATATGATATAAAATTAGATTTTCCGTATTAGTCAATGAGAAATTTGTCTATCGGTCATATAGCCTGACATACGGTGTGTCCCAAATCCAGGGGGATTGCATGGGTAAATTTCTTATTATTGAAGATGGAGTCTTGGTTAAGTGAGATATGTTTTACAGCTTTATATGCTGATTTAACATCTGTTTGAAAAAGTTCAAAATGTCAAACCCGTCAGAAGTTATTTACGAAAGAAAAAAAGAAAATTGTTATTTTCTTATACAGTAGAAGCCGCTTATTGTGATCAATTTGGAACAAACCCTTTTTGATAACATTAACTGAATGATAACAGTAAGCGGAAGGTAAATATAAATGTATTTTTCTATGCTGATGTAGTCAATAATAAATATGTATGTATGTAATCAAATTATTTAACGACTTACAAATAAAATTCAAGGGAAAAATTAACGATTAATCAACAATTTTTAATATTTTACCAAATTTGTTTATTTTTTATCATCGATACAATACGTAGGTACATTTATTTACACTTTACGATTTCATTCGAAAACTGGTCGATCGTCGTTTGACGTTTATTTTTATTAATAAGATTTTGTATGTATATTTCAAAATCATAATATCTATCAAAATTACTTTCTCGGAATTGTACACCACGTCGGAGAATATTTAACGCTTCTTGCATCTGGCCATTAGTTGGCGGCTCTTCAGACATTTCCTCTTCTTCTTCTTCTCCTACTTCGGGTAATTCAGGATTACTTCCTTCGGACGATTGATCCACAACTTCCCGACAAATGTCTGATATAGTCATTGTGGCAGCTGTTTGAACATCATTGTCGATATCCACCCAATCGGAAAATTCGCTTTTGGACAGACCTTGAACTACAAAAAAATTAAAAAATATTAGTTAGATGTACAAAACAAGTTCTTTTTTCATACCTTCTAAAATGTCAGCGCACGTTTCATGGAGATCAGGTTCTTCATCACCAGTTTTGGAAAAACCTCCTTTTCGAAAACAGTTTCGGATCGTTTCTGGTTGAACTTGCCTCCATGACTTCACCAGCAAATGCAGCGCAAATGCTAGCGCATCTGCAGTAGGTGCATCTCGATTCTCATCAAGTTCTTGTATAATTTGGGCTCGAATTTGCCCTCGATAGTATTCTTTGAATGTTCGAATGATTCCTTGATCACATGGTTGTATCAATGCCGTAGTGTTCGCAGGTAAGAAAATAAGTTGGATGTTCGTCAAAACTGCATTCACTTTGTGCGCAGTACAATTGTCTACTAATAAGACGATTTGGCGTTTCAATTTTTTTTGTCCCACCTGAGTAACCACTCGCTGAACAAGACACTTGTCATCCAAGCATTCGCATTAGCAAAATACTCCACGGGCAAAGTTTTAACACCTTTAAAACACCGAGGATTCTTACTTTTTCCTATCACTAGAAGTTCTTCCTTTTCACCTTCCATATTAACAGAACATAACACTGTTACTCGTTCTTTCGAAGATAAGCAACCTCTTACTTTATCGTTTTTGAACAAATAAGTATGATTAGGCATCGCGCGAAAGTAGAGTCCTGTTTCATCTGCATTGTAGATGTCCCGAGGCGGATATTTTGCAATAATTTCTGGCCATTCGAAGCTCGCTTTTTCCACCGATTGAACCATCCGTCTGTTGCAATGAAATTTTCTTTCCCCATAGTTTTGGCTATATCTTCTGCTTTTTGACGCATGATAGGACCATTCACAGAGGCATTTTTTTCGCGAACATTTGTAAACCAAATTTTTAAAGCTGATTCAACTTGATTATCCTTTCCAGATCTTTCCCTTTTCGTTTTATGTTTTCATTCGAACGCGCACACGTTTCTATTTCTGTACGATTTTTTAAAATTTTACACAACAGCGGTTGCGAAATTTTTAATTGTACCGCAGCATTCCTTTGACTCATTTTCGGAAGTTTATCGAAGTTATCAAGAATTTGTCGTTTTTCTTCGTTCGATAGATCGCGACGTTTTTTTATTCACTTCTGCCATGACCACGGTGGTTTATGCGAAATTTCAATAATTTACCCGTACACAAGACTGTAGAACGTGAGATTCGTAGAAGAGTATAGGAGAAACTGAATATCATTTAAACGAACGGACCTTTTATACATAAAGTACATCAAAAAAAAAAGATGACCTCTTCATAATATAGAAATAACAATTCGTTAGATTGTAATATGCGATATGAGAGTTTTAATTGAAATCGGCGAGAAAAAGCGGCTCGTTCAAGAAGAAGAAACTTTCCGACAAAGGATACTATTCATAACTAATAACATTAAGCGGCTTTGATTACAATATGCGGCTTTCTTTCAATGAGTTTTAAATAGAGTGATTTGGGACCAACGGTTTTCGATAACAATAACCGTTTGATAACATTAACCGTGATTATAATAAGCGGCTTCTACTGTATATCAAATATCTTCGTAAGTATAACAGCCACGAAAAAGAATTTCATATGAAAGTCACTGTTTTCGATAAGACCAATTTAAAATTCATGTCGGACATAAATTCAAGGTGGCTGCTTTTGAAGTACTCGTATCAACTTCCTTAAGTTAAATGGCCGCCATATTGGAATTTTGGGTTATTGGATAAAATTTTTTATTCTCTTCAACGATGTAAGATAACGTATGATTTAATAAAAAATACCAGTTAAATTAACTTTTTACATTTTAATAACTTCTGACGTGTTTGCGATTTTGAACTTTTTCAAGCAAATTTTAAATCAGCATATGAAGCCGCAAAACATATCCAATTTAACTAAAACTCCATCTTCAATAATAAGGAGTTACCCATGCAATTCCACTCGATCTGGGACATATGGTATATTCTTCTCTAAAAAAATGATTTATGTAACACTTACTGAAGAACAAACAGATGGAATATGTTACTGTCAGACTGGCTTTAAAAGATTTGAAAAAATTAACTAAACCTTTATATAGGAGGGTGGGGAGTACTCAATCCTTATTTCTTGTTTTATTTTTATATTTAGCATAGCAATCCTAGACTATTATTATATCTAATAATACCTGTTTATTTTTTCAGGTGCAACATGTAAATGGCAAAAAGTTAGTAGATGGAAAGTTGGGCGTAAATTACGACGCTATCCTAGAGGACATTTGTAATAGGGGACATGGTTTAATAACGCATATAGAAAAAAGAAATAATATAATTTTTAAATAATAAATCTTTTTACATGCATATTTTTTCAATATTCTATCACCCTTGAATCCAAGTCACTTGAACCAGATCACGGCCAATTCCGGCGCAAAATTATTATTTTACTTGATGCTCTATCACTAACTTTTCTGCGCTGTACAATTGACCGATGATAACCTAAAAATACATTTTCAAACTTTGAATTCTAACCTATAAGCAACTTACCTGTCTTTTTATTGATTCCAAATTTTTCTTGCCATCTTCCATTGCGGCGGCTATTTGCGATGAATCTTTAAGCGGACTGTTTTCTCTGAAACGCTCCCGTATCCTTCGTAAGGCGTAATTTCTGAAAAATCAATGAAAATTTATGTAATTCTTTTTAAAATTAAAGTTACCTGAAATTGTAAGCCGGGATTTTCTTCGCTTCGCGAATTAAAGATTTATATAATATTATTGCTTGCACGTTCGTCATTTTCTTCTATTTATTGTATTTCTTTTTGACACAATTCATATCCATTAAAAATAATCATCACTCCTTCCTACAACATTGAACCATAAATCTAACAAATTCGGAATAACAATACGTCAACCTAAAAATAATAAAATAACTAAACAAATAATAAAATCACTGCAACCAGAAACCAACCATTCAATAAGATGTGATTTGAAAATGTTGAATTTATTGCCAGCAAAGCATGTGTCTTACTTTAATTAGTAATTATATGTTGTGGGGTTAACCCACAGTTAACCATTTAGTTTATCATGCCTGCCAACTTCATTTTATGACATTACATGTATTAGAGGTTAAGTTAATTTTTCTGACATTTCGCTTCGTCTTTTGTTTACCTTTTCTGCTTTATGTTTGGTACAGCTTAAGTACTCCAAATTAAAATAATATTTAGATTTTTCATTAAACTTAATTGATATAAACCATTCTATAATGATAAAACTTAATATCAACAATGTCTGACGCTTGGGAAGAAATACAGGCCATCAAAAACAAGAGGAACAGTTTACGTGAAAGACTAGAGAAACGCAAAAAGGAACGACAAGATATACTAGGCTCTAATTTATCTAGCTCCTCTCCTGTAAACACATTAGATGTTCCAATTATACCTACAACAAAGGAGGAACAAAAGACTAAAGTGACAGATGAAGATGAAAATCCAGTAAAGGCCGATCCTGAATTGGAGTACGAGTTATTGAAAGCATTATGTGAAGTGACCTTGCAAACACCAATATCATCAACGGAATTAGCAGCTTCCCTAAAAGTTACCCTAGATCGACATGCATCGCACAGGACTGTTTGTAACTTGTTACAAAAGTTTGCCACCCAAAAGCTGATAACTGCAAAAGATATTGTTAAAGATGGAAAGAATATTGTGGAGATATTGAATGTAGAACATAGTAAATTGAATGCTATGTTAACAGAAGTTAAAACGACTCGTGAAAATCAAGATTCTGTAAAACGGAAACGAGAAGAATCACCAGATAAAGAAGATGATGACAAAAAGAAAAAAGAGAAAAAGGATCCAAAAGCAGAAGATATAATGGTAAGATTGCTTATATAGTAATGCCTGGGTGGTATACCCTGGCAGTGGACGATGAACTAGGGGAATAAATATTTGCTATGTGAATTGTTGCTAAACAAATGAATAAGGATTTATAGTATGTATTACCAATAGTTTAACATTAAAAATAAATTTATATAAAATCTATGGAAAAGAAAGTCTACATGGTAGTTTTAAAGTAGGCTTTGTTGTCGAGAGATAGAAGGGAATAGTAGCATGTTAACAAGACATTTCACACATATTCTCAAATTAAAGATTTTGGCTGGTATCACAGCATAATGTCAAATATGCAGTGAAGATATGGAGTTTGGTCTGGGAAACCCATTTGTTATTGATAATAATAAAAAGTTTATTTTGAATTGCAATACCTTTGGTGTACTGCGGTTTACATATACATACTGACTAATTCACCCTTTTCTCTATCTCAGACTTAGTTTTACGAAGGTTCGCGAGCAGTGCATCGCACCAAACAACTACTTCCCGTACAAAATCACATTTAAAACTTTATTCACTTTACTATTAAGCTGATGTAAACCGATGGATGCTCTCTCGTCACTCGTGAATGGATATGGCAGGATCATACCGATCTAAGAGCTGTGGACTATCAATCTACATGTCTTGTTTTAGAAGAACTTCGATAGATTGCCTACTTGCTAGCCCTTGAGAAGAAAGGTTTTTAGTCGAATAAGAACACACATAATTGCACCTATAATGTGTGTGATTCCATTTTGGGCATACTCTCTGGATGCGTTTTTGTACGGAATGTAGTTGTTTGATAAATAGAATGTTTCTCTGTGCACCTTTTTTAAATTCGATCTGAAAGACCTCTTCAATCATTTGCCTTTACGTTTGTAAACAAATTATCTGGTAAAGTTGAAGTACTGAAATGCTCTATATTGTCAAATAGCGAGTTACTCATACTATAACTATTACAATCTAATTATACATATTTGTTGTAATTTTTTCTTTATTTGATATATTATTGCTTTTTAGTCTTTACTTTCTATGCCATCAACTAAAGAAAAAGAAAGTAAAAAATTAGGGGAAGAAATATTAGATTTGTTAAGCAAACCCACAGCAAAAGAAAGATCATTAGCGGAGCGTTTTCGATCACAAGGTGGAGCTCAAGTTAAGGAGTTTTGTCCGCATGGTACAAAGGCGGAATGTCAAAGAAATGCTGGAACATCTCAATGTAAGAAACTACATTTCAAGAAAATTATACAAAAACATACAGACGAGGCATTAGGGGATTGCTCATTTTTAAATACCTGCTTTCATATGGATACCTGTAAGTATGTTCATTATGAGGTAGATAGGACAGGGCAAGATTTACCGCAAGCAATACCAAACAGACCTTTAGTTTGTTCTGAGGGAACAACTTTGTATCCACCACAATGGGTGCAGTGTGACTTACGATATTTGGACATGACAGTTTTAGGTAAAGTTCCAATTTGTTGTTCATTTTTATTTTCAAAAAGAAATAATCAATTTTTCAGGAAAATTTGCTGTTATAATGGCCGATCCACCTTGGGACATACATATGGAGCTACCATATGGGACAATGTCCGATGATGAAATGAGACAATTAGGTATTCCGCAACTCCAAGACGAAGGACTTATTTTTCTTTGGGTTACCGGTCGCGCTATGGAATTAGGACGTGAATGTTTGAAGTTATGGGGTTACGAAAGAGTAGACGAAATAATTTGGGTAAAAACTAATCAATTACAACGTATTATAAGAACAGGTCGTACTGGCCACTGGCTGAATCATGGCAAAGAACATTGTTTAGTTGGTATGAAAGGAAACCCAAAAAATCTAAACAGGGGTTTAGATTCTGACGTTATTGTCGCGGAAGTGCGGGCAACTAGCCACAAACCCGATGAAATATATGGAATGATAGAAAGATTATCGCCAGGTACACGCAAGATAGAGTTATTTGGAAGACCACACAACATACAACCGAATTGGATAACACTTGGAAATCAAGTAGAGGGCATTAAATTAGTTGATGATCTGTTGATTGAAAACTTTAGGAAAAGATACCCAGATGGAAATTGTATGGTGCCACCTACTGAACCAGCGCACTGAAGAAACTGTGAACTAATGTAAATAAGGGTACAATTTTTTTGTTGTTAAAATTCAGTGCTAGGATGAGAACCCTAGGGAATAATGTTAATTTGTAGTATTGTGGCAACATTGAAAGCCAGCGCTTCGATCATAAAGAAATGTGTATTAAAGAATACTAAACAACCACATTTCATCCAATATACGGAAAATGAATAAACACTTTGTATATCTAAAGATTGTAAATAAAACGATATTAAAATATGATAATTTTGGATTTATTATATAATTTTTTATTATAAACATATGTACTTATATATTATATATAACTTTAAGGTATTCAGCACTGTTCCATGGTGATATAGTCTCAGCAACACAGAATATGTATATAATATAAACATACATGTTCTGTGGTCAATAACTACACCACAGTCTTAACAATCATTATCAATAATAATAAATAAGCATAGAACGTGCACTAAATTTGAATAACACTTATTTTAAATTGTTTAATAAATCACTTTAATAATATAAAATAGGTAATTTCACCTAATATTTCCCCAGTCTTTCTCAAATTCAATTTACTCAAATATACTACACGATATGGAAATTAGAAAACTTTGCTACTCTCACCATCCGTATATACTTCCATTTGTACACAAAAGTTACATCTCGCAAAGCCGTGCTGATGATCGGTATAACTGTGAAACGCGTATGCAGATAGTGAAAGTAGCAAAATTTTCCAATTTCAATTTTCTAACGGCGGGTTTGTCGAAGAGCGTGAGTTCGAGTACTGCAGGAGTTTGTGGCAAGTTAAGTTGTCCATTTCTGTAGAAACAAATAGTTGCAAAAATGCGTAATTAAGGTGGGGGGTGGAGGGGGAGGGGAAGGGGAATTCTTAATTGAACATCAATGACATGGAAATTGCAACTTGACAACTCGATCGCGTTAAAAATGTTAAAATTAATTAGTTGTGGAAACAATCATTTCTATATTATACTTTCGAAGAGAATAGGAAAATAGGAAGATAGAAGCAACGCGTATATTTTGATTTCAATTGTCAAAGTGACAGAAAATTTGGCATTTGCATGATTTACGTAAATGTATATTATTTTAGATAAGTACCTAGTAGGGCTGTCTTTTTAGACAGATTGAACTACCATATATCACCCCATATCAATGACTTGGAAAAGAAATATCTTATTATTTTTCTTTGTCTAAAGAATGAGATTAGTTTAATCAGACCGTATAATTGCTGTTGTTGTCTGTATCAAACGACAATCATACGACAATTACGTATGCATTACGTATGTACTGTTGCCGCAACAAACAAACGAAAACTTAAGATAATGTAGTTTAAATCTGGCTTTTGCCTTGTCAAATATTATTTCAATTTTAAATCATTATTGACATATGTCATTATGTTGCATTTAAGTACTGTTAAGAAAACGTAAGCAATTACATTACTTGGGGAAGAATGATCGATAAAGAGACTAGGTAATAGATTTGGAGTTTCCACAGGCACTATTCACGATATACGAAGAAATGGCTACATCAAGATTGACGTGAACATGACAAACGGTTGGTTTATACTACTAAAAAATAGTCAAAATAGCCTATAAGAATTGAACAGATTTTTATTGCCGCAATAGTACATTAAAAAATAGGAAATGTTCTATTTTTTGTCATTTTTCAGCACACAAATCTAATGTGTTTCCAAACTGAAATTAGGTACGGCCAGTTACGGCTTATAATTTTAGATAGGTATTCTTTTTTATTTTGTATGTTCGTTTACATGTTATTTCGTATGTGGATTTTGTATTGATTAATTTTGTAATAATATTATGTATATTTATAAACTTTAAATAGTTTGTGGTTACGCATTATTGTATCTTCTTTTATTATATCTTTAAAGACAATAACATTAGAAACTGTGTATTATTTAATCCTAAATAATTAATTTTTCGAACGCACCATAAGACGTCACCATCTGTGGCCGTCTTGATATTGACGGTTCCCTATCCTTATGAGCAGTCCATGTACTATATGGTCTAATCATGGAACTGACAGATTAAAGATCTCAACATTTTGAAAGCGATGCCCTACGTCTGCGTTGATAGAGAAGTGACAAGTGACAAGTGAAAAGACCATGCATACAGAAAAGTTCTGCTTCAATTTTTGGTATACACGTTTTTTCAACTTTTTACTCAACAAAACATTGATAGCAAAACGTAGAAGAAAATTGACCGTGTTAGACGGGCTTAAGACTTGTCCGGATTTTTATTGCCGCAATAGTACAGAGCTGCCAAAGTAGAATGGATAAAATAAAGCAAATGACACTATGCCTCTTAACCCATCAAACATATTTCCATTGCTTAACATCGAAACTTGCCCTGGCATTACAGTTCATTCAGTGTTCAGTACAAGAAAGTACGTTCATTTAAAATTGAAATTCTATTTAGTGTCCTTGAAATTTATCAGGTGCTCTATTGGTAGAATACCCACAAGGTAATGACGTAATTACGCTCTCATACTGAACCAACCTTATTACAAAAATGTTAAAGTGTAATTGTTTATTAAAATGTCTATGCATACGTACAGATATTTATTTAGCGAATCGCATACAAATTTAAAAAAATATTTTTAACAGTAATATACGAGCAGATTCAACAATAAGAAATATTGCGTAAATAATCAATGAATCATTTACTTGAGCCACGTTCATTCTTGATTTTAATAAAAATATATAAAATTTGATATTGTCAACATTTTGCACTTTTGTAATTATTGTTTTTCAATTAAACTGATTGGTATTGACAGGTTTTTACGTGTTCTCTTTTGGTGTACTGGTGTATTCCATAAAAAGCTATTTACCAAGTAGTACAGAAATGCGTCTTTGTTTTGGTAAATATTGCGCTGTATACCAAAAACGTATTTATTTGAATGAGCGATAAGGTAGAGTTTGCTCGGTTATAGAATCAGCTGTTTCCAAAATGACAGTTCAGTGTAGTTCAGTGTTAAGATGGCGTTTGACTGGGAATAGACAAAGAAGCGAACGTGAAATAAATTATTTTTCTAGCAAAAAGGAAAGTGATTGTCGTAGTTGAAAGTGTTCAGTTAGTGAATAAGTTAAGCTTGTGATGATGTTGGATTTAGAGCTCGTCCCCGAAAGGTCCCTAGGCTGTGAACAATGGGAATTTATATTAGGTACAAGTATCGTTCATATACGTATTTTTAGTGCGTTTTATTTTTTCCGAATTATTTTTATTTTTTCAGTATTCATTTACCGAATCTATTAACCCGCCTAAGCATTAAAATAAACTCAGTTTATATAATCGTTGACAATACGCCCAACATTCGACGAAATAATTAACTACCTGTTTGCTTTTTTTTAATGATTATGTATATCTGCAATAATTATTTAATTTTTGTAGGAATGCATTTTTCTCAATCTGTTGCTATTATTCAGTCCCAAGTGGGAATTATTAAAGGTGTTCAAGTCCTATATAACGATTCTGTAAGTTCCTTGCTTTTATGTGTAGATAATTACCATTCTCATCAAGGGTTTATATTTCAGAATCCCTTACAAGTAGACCTTATTATTAATTTACCACAGGACGGTATTCGATTATACTTTGATCCAGTTGTTCAAAGACTTAAAATTATAGAAATATTTAATATGAAACTAGTAAAATTGAAGTATTGGTGAGTATTTCATTTATTATTATTATTCACTTAATTGTTACTACATATCTATTTGCGTATTTAATCGTTTATATTTATTACTTACGCGATCTAATCACAATTTGATAGTTTCTATTCATGTCATCTAATTTTCGATTTATACAGATTTTATAATCTACATTTCATTTACTTAGTTGTTACTATTTATATCTGGCTATTCATTTCTATTTATTGTTTACCTTTTAATACTTGATAGTTCATATACATTTTATCTTCGATTGATACAGGTTTTATTGTTTTACTTCAAACTAGCCAGGTTCTTAATTTCAAATTATAAATCTTTATTAATCACGAAAGTTAAGTAAAAGCACTTATTTCTTTCGGTTCTCCGACCCTCCATTGATTACCCCACAAGGATACCTGATGTTCATTGCCAATCCTTAATCATTTTCACTCATCGTTGCTTTTATCGGTATATTCCGCTACTTACAATAAGTCTCCTTGCTCGCGTTGAAAAACGCTTAATTGATTATTATAAGTAATTCGATTCTTTGTATGTATCGATTCATTGTTCTTTATATCTGAAAATATGTACATACATATCTTCTCTGGGGATAGCATTAATTTTTTTTTTTGGTGATAGATTGAATTCTTATTTTTTAAAATTTCATTTGTAAATACTCCGCCCTTATAAGGGCGAAAAAAGAATATTTACATAAATCGGAAATACAATCCTTATTTTGAAAATCATTTGGTTGCAATATTTAAGGGTACTTAAAACGCCCTTATTTCTATTATGTATGTCGAGTAGTTTTTTAGAATGTTGTTGCATTTAACTTTGAATGTCTGTTGCCATAAGGCCACCTGAAGACGATAGCGGAACTGCTGTCGATACGTCGGATTATTCAAAACAAAGTTAATATAATGTATACACGGATGTATCTCTTGATCTAAGATACATATCTTTTATAAGGTTGTTTAAAATAGTGCCACAATTCCTATTTCTGCACTAATACACGAAAATCTGCATAAAAAGTCATTTAAGCTCATCATACATGGGGTATTCCAACGAAAATGTGCACCAATATAGTTTAAATCTTGTTTTTGCCTTGTGAAGTGTTATTTCATTTTTAAATCATTATTGATATGTCTTTATACTGCATTTAAGTGCTGTTAAAGAAACGCAAATAATTACATTCCTTGGGGAAGAATGATCGATAAGGAGACTCTACAAACGCACTATTCACGACATTAAAAAGAAATGGCTACATCAAAATTGACATGAACATGACAAACACTTGGTTTATATTGCTAAAAAGCAGCTAAAATAGCCTGTAACACTTTTCCGGATTTTTGTTGCCGCAATAATACATACATAAATAATAACAAGGTAAGAGATTGATATCAATGATTCGTTTACTGCAATTGTGTTAGTATTCCTGAAAAAACTGATAGTATAGTATGGATCGGATATGGATAGCGGAACGACGATATCAAATGAATACTGGCACACAATACTGGTAAGAAGTTCATACCAACGCTAGAATCAAAATATCAGATTAACAGTGTACATATGTAGTTAGGAACTTAAATAAAATAGATTCTTCTCTTACCATCTTTATTCTTTGGAAAACTCTCCAAGTATCCATTTTAACCACCAAGTGGTGATTCTTAGCCAAGCACAAAGGAAAGAAAGCTTCTCTCGATATCAATTTTCGCGAACAATGGATTGTTTCCTTTGTGTTCTTCACTAAGGATGATCACTTGGGGATCAACATGCGTATTGAAAGGGAATTGCAAGGAATCGGTGTGGTAAGGTATCGGGTGGGCAAATTTGAAGTTAGGAGGTAAATTGGCTTAAAAACACTTTTTTGACAAATTCAGTTTCATTTATACCAATGTAAAGTAGAAATATGGGAATTAATAATGGAATATGATGTCGGCAAATGTCCACTTCTAGCACGTCGGCAGACGTTCGCTCTTTTCACAAAATTTTGAACCACATTTTGCAACAAAGCTTCGCTTATTTCGTCAATGCAGCGCCGAATTTCATCTTTCAGAGCGTCAGTTGTTTGTGGGTTGTTCACGTAAACCCGGTCTTTCAAATTGTCCCAGAGAAAATAATCCAGCGGCGTTAAATCACAAGAACGAGGCGGCCAATTGACATCGCCAAATCCAGAAATTACGCGACCGGGAAATTTCTCATGCAATAACTGAATTGTTTGGGTGGCTGTGTGGCTTGTGGCGTCGTCTTGCTGAAACCAAAGGTCAATGATGTCAACATTAGCCAATTGTGGCCACAAAAAATCGGTTATCATGGTCTGGTAGCGCAGAGAATTCACGGTGACGGCGTTTCCTTGCTCATTTTCGAAAAAATACGGGCCGATGATGCCGCCTGACCACAAACCACACCATACGGTCACTTTCTTTGGATGTAATGGTTTTTCTAGGACTGTTTGTGGATTTTGTGAGCCCCATATGCGACAATTTTGTTTGTTTACATAACCGCCTAATTGAAAATGGGCCTCATCACTAAGGATGATTTTCTTGAAAAATGGCGTTGTTTTCGTTCAGTTTTTCATACAGCTAATTCACAAACATTCGACGCAAATAATGGTCGGCCGGCTTTAATTCTTGAACGAGTTGAAATTTATAAACGTGAAGATGAATATCTTTATGCAAAATGTTGCGCAAAGTGCCTCTGGTGATGCCCAATTGTTGCGAACGTCGACGAGTTGATGTTCCAGGTTCATTCTCAACACTTTGCTGTACAGCGGCTATGTTTGCGTCACTACGGCCACTACGAGCGCATTGTTTTGGTCTATTGTCAGCAACAATACCGTGAATTTAGCGATTAAATTAGGCACAGCGGTCTCAGAAGGAACCTGATTTCGAGGAAAAGCTGCTCGAATTTTACGAAGTGATACAGTAAAATTTTCACCATTTTAATAGAAAATTTTCACAATTAAAATTCTTTGTTCAAGAGTGTAGCGTTTCATGCTTAAAATTTCCCAACTTTTTACTAAATAAATGTCAAAGGATGACAGCTCAATTCTTGACATTTCATTATTTGACAGCCAATTTACTTCCTAACCTCAAATTTGCCAACCCATTAATTTAATTTAAATTTGTGAAATCTTAAAATTGGTCAATTTTCATATCAAAGGCGGGCAATCTTCATATCAAAATTATTTTGCTCTAGCCCTGGGCGGATGATGACAAGTCCTCCATTGGTCTTAAACAGTACGGGTGGAATGATTCCTCATCCGAATGGGTGTATTATTTCTTACACTATTAAGATTTTTTGAACAGAACTTTTTTATCTAAAAATTGATATCGGGAAATTGCTCTTTGAAATTGAAAATTGGAATATTAATAAAATAAAGGTTGCAAATGTTAAATGCATTACTGGAAATGACCGACTAACAGACTAAATTCTAATCGATACATTTTTAAAGATTTCAGATGATAATGCCTGCCTGGGCATTCGACGAGAAGATCTTTGTCGCACTCGGTCTAAACTTTTATTCTAAGATTCTTTTTCTTTGGAATAATCGATTTTGAACATATTCCCCCGTCTGCATTCTAAAACTTTACGCTATCAAAAAAATTAATTTACTTTCACATAAATATTACATTCCTTCATTTTTCTCATTGCTTTTTTCAGTCATTATTTTGTTGTTCTTCAGTTCCAAAAAGCATTGTCCTTGTAAGACATCGGCTGCCTTTCTTTGAATTACCATTGCGTAGGAAAAGTCCATACGGATGACGATTCCTTGATCACTACATATTTAAAATTTTTTACCATCCTTGCAAGAATAACTGTATGGAAACTGGTCTCCCTTGACGTTTTCCTTTCTTTTTCAAACCATTTTTTTTTTGGTGGATGAAAATTTTCATTGAAAACTATGTACAGATAGTGTGCAGAATAAGTTATTTTTTCGATATTTAATATAAGGGTTTCGTACCCTACCGTAATTAGAGACCGTAAAGTAGGAAATGATATTGTAGTCTCATGAAGTGAATTCAAGGCGCACTTTTCTTACTAGGTATTTTGAAAAACTGAGTTTTTGTAATTTCTTTAATTGTTTCTAAGCCTTTTAAGATTGGTTTTACAACAAAACACTTTATTAAGTTCACGTGAACTTTTTGCTTCAAATGGGAACTATAGTTGTCTCCACTTTTATATTGATCGATATTTCTAAATATAAAGTAACAACTTTGTTTCTCTTTCGATCTCAAAATTAATGAAAATAATTCTTAATTCAAAAAGAGGAAATAAACTGTTCGTACAGGTAGTCGTAAAATGTACCATATTAATGACTTAAAGCTATCGTGAAACGTTTACGTACATTACATGATAATTTATAAGGGTAATATTTGTGCCTCTTCTAATACCGCACGCTGAAATACGCCAGATTCCATTACAATGCCTCAAGTTGCAACTGATAGATTTCGGATCACATCTGCTAACACAATTACCTCTGGAGATTTATTAATTTTATCAACCTTTGTTCCTAGTTCAATGAAGAAATTATATTCTCCTAAATTAGTCCTTTAAATGTATGTGAACCAGATGCATGCTGATCGAAGTGTATTTCGTTATATCGAGTACAGTATTGAATTATAGCACATTTGTGTGTTATGTTTTATGATTTAATTCTTGTACTATGTGTCAGAAAAATTTGTTAGTTCTGTTGTCCGATTGCCATAGTCAGTATTGATATTTAATACTCAATGTTAAATTGATTAAGTTGCAACAAAAGCATCAAAGTAAGATTCTATGTAATTTACAAAAAACATTTCCATATCGGCCTACACTAATCTAGAAATTAAGAAAGAAAGGAACCTAAATTCTTAATTTTTGGAAAACATCTAAAGACCAAAGTATGTCTGGAAAGAAGCTTTCGACATTCATGGTTACGTACATGACCCTGAATTGTTTGCAAACTGCCCTTGTTAGCAACTGGTGTTCGAGAACTTAAGCCTCTAACCGGCAAGACCGTCTACAGACGGTCTTCGATTTCTGGGCTCAACGTCTGCATAATAAATTTTTTTCGCTTTCAAATAGTGAAAAATGTCTGCACACAACACTTCTTAACATTTGTTATACTCTCCAAGACATTCTGACAAGTCATTTGTCAGCTGTGATCAATGAAGTGCAAAAAGTACTTGAAAAAAAATATTGGCTTCATCATTTTTACGGCCTTACCGGTTAGAGGGTTAAACTA
This sequence comes from Chrysina gloriosa, assembly GCA_038088585.1. Lineage (NCBI taxonomy): Eukaryota > Metazoa > Arthropoda > Insecta > Coleoptera > Scarabaeidae > Chrysina > Chrysina gloriosa. The sequence continues at coordinate 28,523,489 of CM076088.1, read as the reverse complement.
ACTCAAAAAAACCGCCACGATTTCGTTACAAAGGAGTAGGAAACTGAACTTAACACCCCCTTGAATAGAACTGAATACCTTGGGATCACCTCTGACAGAATACTCAAGTCGAATGCCGTAGATTCTTTGGCAGAAAGTTCCCAAGCATTGAAGCAGAAACAGATTTACCCGGGGAACACAAGTGGTATCAATAGCTTCAGTACTGCCGTCATGGAGGTGATACTTAATCTCGTTTCTATGTATACATCTATTAGTGAGGAGAGATACGACAGTAAACCCCCTAACAATAGCGCAGTCAATTAAACGAAAATCAGTTGCCCAGGGGACAATATATTTAAAATGTAATGTAAAAATTTTGGGGACAACACTTTAAGTGACAATTTGCAACCGCCGAAATATGCAAACCCCGTTCTCATCTTAGTAACAACACTTTAATATGGCTTAAGCATTTGGTTGAAGTTGGGGTATCTTGGTCCAGATTCCGTTTATCGCAATTCATGAGGACTTCTGTAACCACCTTCCAAGCGGTGATGCAAGCAATACATATCTGTGTCCAGGAATGCACCCGATACATCCTTAAAAGGCAAGGATGTGTATTTGCACAAATTTGTCTTGTCACCGGTGACAATCATTTAACCATCTCAAAATCACAGGAGAAACCACAGAAGATAGCTGTAACTTTTGCAATGGTGCTACAGAAACTTCGCAGCATATACTATGCGAATGTGAGGCAGCTCAGCGGTATCGAAAAGGCTAGAATGAAGCCGGTCGAAATGGGCAATGTCCCACCCTGACAGCCTTACTAAAGAAGGGGCCTTGCCTCGTTTTTCGGACCAGAACTGTTTAATAGCTTTACTAAAGATCATATTATAGAGAAGATACGAGCATGTGAAAGAAGGAGCAAAGTCCTCCTATTGAAAGAATATTCTAGGGCAGCGGTCTCCAAACTTTTCAGCCTTGGGGCCATATAGATTACTTCAGTGAGTTTTCTGCGTATTATACTTGTCATTAAGCTTTACCTAGCAAGTAAATACATACGAGTTATTATCATTCTACGCTTTTTTATCCAACTTATCACAACAATAAGCTATTAGCTGTCATGGACCGAATTGATGACACTGGCGGGCCGGATTTGGCCCGCGGGCTGTAGTTTGGAGGCCTGTTCTAGGGCATATCACCTATGCTGTCTAAAACGCCAAGAAATTTCTCGACCTACAGAAATAAGTCTTCTCAGTGGTCACCAGTAGTACCATCTTAAGATTATAGGAGAGACCACTGTCGGCAATGGTAGTTTGTAATTGTGTAACAGAAATTTGAGACCACATACTATGCGAATGGGTAGGTGCGCTTTGCTCAAGGATTAAATATCTAAGACAAGCTGAAGTGGGCAATCTCTCCCCCAAAACTTTATAGCCTTTCCCAAAAGTCGAAGAATTCAGGGCTAAATATAAATTATGGTACATTACAAAAGATCTTTGAAGATGGACCTAATTGGCCCACGTTACCGAGCCACCCACCATATGATCTACCACTTGCGTTATATGGTGGATAGAAGTCGCAAATGGCAGATTATTGAACAATTGAATTCGACCAAAATTCGATAACAATTAACATCGATTTTCTGACACATTATACGCTACTGTTCAACATAATCTTTTCGTTTTTTAAAAAGGAGAAAATCAGAAGGAGACCGATATGAGTTATAGGGTGGGTTGTCCAAAATTTTCCAATGAAATTGTGCTTCCTCCGAAACTGAAATCATCGTGGACGGACACGATATCAGAAAATAATGTAGCTCTGGTGGCAAAGGAATATTATGGAAGGATACAAGCACCCATTAGACGATATGGCATGTGTTTGAAGAAAAATGATATAGTTGTAGCTTGATTGGCATTTGGCTGCAGTAATATTTCCTGGATGACGTGACATTTAGTAGAAGTGAGATTGTCCTGGGAAGAATCATTACGTTGTTAGCCTTATGAGAGATGTAGAAAAAAGCACAAAAATAGAAAATATTTCGAATAATTTGTTCTTTGACGTCCTAAAAAGGTTCTCGTTTATATGTCTTGTAATACCTACCCAAAGAATCAATTCCTCTGTGGCGGTAATGCTCTGCGTGTTCTTTAAATTTCCTATAGATTTAAATACCGTTTATTACAAGCTCTTCACGTAATTTTTATAAAATTCCGATCTTTTTTAGCGTTGATTTGCCATTTAGATTTCTTAAGGATTCTTTATGACGTAAAAACACATTTTCATATCACATAATTCTGAAATACGATTGAAATTTGAATAAAGTCTTGTGACACAGTATTCCATGATTTCTTTTGTTTCAAACTACATTTCGATTTATAGGAAATTTATTCGTTTCTTGAGTTAAAAATTAATTGACGCCTTTTTCTTTTGGTTTCATATAATAATAATAATAATAATAATAATAATAATAATAATAATAATAATAATAATCTTTATAATAATATAATGATTCAAATCCGTAGTTTCAATATTTGCTTCGTTATAATCGTCGACTTTAGCTTGTTTTTAAGAACTGAGGAGAGCGATGTATACATTTTTATCACGCAATTTGTTTTATCGTGTGGATACGAAGTGTATAATGCGCAGGAAGAACAGTTTAAAGTTTTACAATCTTGATAGTGTATAGGTTGTGAGCACGCTTTGTTTAAATTGTTTCGGTTTGTTTCTACAACCTTTCTTACGTATGTGTTAGAGGTTTTACTCGAATACCTCATGATAAAATGAATCCTAGATTAGAATTACGAAGGGAACACTCTAAATGGGGATTAGGTGCAGATAGAAAATGGTGAGGAAAAGTTCTCAATGGAATAAGAAAATAAGGAAGAACCAGGTACGACGTACGCTCCCAGTCACGGAAGTTGGGACAGTTGATATTTTTCAATATAACTATTTAACTTGCACAAAAATAAAAATAAAACACAAAATCAGTTATATATAACAAAATATTGGTTTATTAGGACAAAATGATAGCAAATAATAATATTTATCAAATACAATCATTAAACTTTCTTCTCGTGGAAGAATCCTCCTTTTGCATTCAATACGGCTCGAACAACTCTTGGGCATTCTTTCGATAAGTTTTGTAAGTGTGTTGGGTGGCAGACTGTTCCATTGTTCTTGTAAAACTTCCCAAAGGTATTGTTTCGAAGTTGGAGCCACTTTTCGTACCTGTCTATCCAGCTCATCCCACAAGAGTTCAATCGGGTTAAGATCGGGACTCTGTGGAGGCCATGACATTATTTGCAAGGTATTTTGTGTTTGTTATGTATTCAAATAATCCCTACATACTAACGTCGTATGTTTAGGATCATTATCTTGCATGAAGGTGAAATTCTCCCCTATCAATCGCTGGTCAGAAGGTACAGTATTATGCTCTAGAATATTTCTGTACTGTTCTCTTCTCATAATACCTTCTATCCGAACGAGATCTCCGACTCTTGCGTACGAAAAACAACCCCACACAATAACTGAACCACCACCATGTTTTACAGTGGGTGCTAGACATTCGCGAAGCATTTTTTCTGTCTTTGATCTCCGAACATAAACTCATCTATTTTGTCCAAACACTTCAAACTTGGATTCGTCGGTCCAAAGCACATTTTTCCACTCCTTCACCGTCCAATCTCGATGTGGTTGGGCCCACTGTAATCGTTTTAAACGATTGGTTCGCCTTAGTAGCGGTTTTCGTACAGCAATTCGTCTGAATAGGTTTGCCTCTCGCAAGCGACGTTGAATAGTGCTCACTGACACCGCGTTTTGACGACCGCGATTGAATTCTGCTGCTATTTGTGGTGCTGTCAGTCTTCTATTTCGTTTACTAATTAAAATGATTCGCTGATCATCAACGTTGGTCGTAATACGAGACGGACCTGGTCGATCACGGTCATTTAAACTTTTCGTTGTACGGTACAGTTTTATAATATGGGCTACACTAGATTTTGCCAGATGCACTTTTTCGCCAATTTGTCGAACAGAATACCCTTCTCTATCGAATGTGATCACGGACGATCGTTTTTCCACGCGGCATTTTCACTGTTAATACTTTCAGAATTCGCCCACTTGCACTTCGCGCGTACACGGAGACGTTTAGAAGTAAACTGAATGGCCCGAGGTTAGAGGTACTAGAGGTATAGGATAATACCTTGATGACCATAAAATCGTTCTTGGAAATACCCTTGTAAATGTTTATGACACATAAAGCATTGTAGTACTACTTGAATATTTCTTTCGGTAATACTATGAAATCATAATATTGCGATTATTAGGGATTATTGTAATTAATATTAAGTTCTATTTTAAATTCCATTAGTGCAGCATTCCTAATAATGCTGTATGATTCAATAACCAGTAATAATTACTACGCAGTAGAATTCTCAGTATTGTGTAAGATTTTGAATTTTTATTGCACAGTATCCTAAATTTAACGAGGTGTCCCAACTACCGTGACTGGGAGTGTATGTATTAAGGAAACGCTTTACGATTCTTGGCCGTCTAGGACGGCAAGACTTTTTGAACACCGATACTTATGTGTGTACTACCAAGAACAAATTGGATTTTGAATTTTGTGGTGCAGCATAACATGTTTCTTATTTATTAATAAATTTAAAATTCATATTTTCCTTCTTCCTGGTTACAGATAGTTTTATTATATATTATTATAACCTACCACTCCTACTTCTTTCATGCATGTAGCAATTAAAATGTTCATAAGTATTAAGATTAAGATTACAAAAGCAGGTAGAATGTGTGCCAATATTTCGAAGGTGTTCGCCTGTTTTATTGTTTTGTAGACAGTACAAGAACACAAATCAAATTATTCATATAATACGACCGGGATTTCATCAACTTTCCCCTGCAGGTAGAATTTCAGTATTGTGTGTTTACAATTTGGTGTAGACGCCCTCCTTTTTTTCACGAACGTATTGGGCCCCACCTGTTGCTAAGCGACATAACATGTGGTGTTGGCTTTAGAATGCTGAGGTGGGAACATATCGCACGGATGGTGTTGTCTCCCTGTTGCTTTTGTGCAAGTTAAGTAGTAATTCTGTCCGAAAGTCAAAGTTTATGTTGCCAAATTAGATTGTAATGCGAAACTAAAATTGGTAGACTGTTGCTTCTGGTGGCTTAACAACTTTTATCAGTAAGGATTATATTGTATGTGTTTCTGACAAACATATTTGAGGAGAGCAACCTTATTATGAAATTAAAACTAGGTAAAGAGGCAATTATGATTGATAAAGGCTTTCTAGTTGATGATCTATGTTCTTATCAAGTTCTTGAGATATCAAAAACAACTAGGTATACGTCAAAGAAGCATTTAGAAAGAAAAGAATTGCATCTGTTTATATATACATTGCAAGATGCAATAAACGCATTAGAATATTCAGTATATTAGAAGAAAATATTTAATGAAGTTAGTTTATCACATCGACGACATATTTTGACTTCTTTGCGCAGTACCAAATCCCTATATGTGCACCAATTTCATCGGCTTTCAAATTTTTACCATAAATAGTAATTTTATAACTATTGTAATAATTTGCTCGCAATATAAAAATATATTCTTCGAATGATTGTTCTTTTATAAATTTCTTCTAGTGTGAATTCACATTTAACAAAAAGAAGGTACCCCCAGTTAGGTTAACTGGAATATTTATCCATAATTATATATACAAATATTATGAAATATTTTCTCAAAATATTTAATTTTTGTTAACAATTGCTAAATATACACATAATCACAATTAACATTGATACCCGCTATACAGTTATTGAAAGATGCAAACAAAACAAAGCTATACAAAGCTATACTGGTGCCTAATATTTGTTTCTTTTCTTCATCGGGAGAAGCAGTCCATAGATTGTTTTGTGGAATGAAGAGTCCATATTTAACAATTTACAGACAATGTAATGATAATGATGAATGGAAACTGTATGGAATAACGGTAAACTGTTAGTGATGATTAAGCTTCGATAAAAGAGTGGAGGTCGTGTTATCATTAAGTAGTGTAAACCGGTCTTTGTCTCCATTTACGTGCAAGGCGCGACATTAAAATTCGGAGAAGTAAGGGCGTCGGCCCGGTTGACGCCATCCACTCTTTTATCAAATCTTAGTGACGATAAGCCGATCTCTGCAACTACTACTCGGTCTCGCGTGGAAGTGAGAAAATAAAAGCAGTGCACCGAAGATGTTTGGGAATCATTATTGACGAGTCAGAACGTATGGATGAAGATTGGATTACGCTTATAAATGAATTGTTCATAAAGTTGCAGGTTTAGGCAAACGTTACACTAAATATTCAGCCGCTCTACAGGGAAATACAGGGAAAGGTACTGTCAAAATTTTATACCAGGAATTTAACTTTATAGCAGTAAAATTGCAAGATAATGGAAATATTTGCGATTTTATACTTATTCATCTATGGAGAGAAATATTGTCCATTGACATGGACTCCACCACGTAGATTCTTCACTAGCGCTACTGTCAGAGGCCATTTGTACACTTACAGTAGAATTTGTACGAAGTTGGAGGAATATCAATTCCAATAGGGATTTTTAACGCGGCAAACATGGTATTCACACGGAGCAACGTTTTTTTAGTACTTGTACTTTGTTTTGAAATTTGATAGGACGACATTTTTAGGGACTACAAGGATTATTTATACATACGAATGAGTACATGGTGAGCAGATGAGTGGGAATATTGGCACGATCGCAGCGCTGCGGTGTACTTTGGTTAAATGTGAGTCCGGTAGTGCTAGTGAGAAAACCCTTTGGACATTCTTTCCTACTATTTTGGTCGTTCTGTTATCCGATTTTTGTGTGCAAACAACATGAAGGCTGTTGAGAACTTTCTTCTGTTTATAGTGAAAATGTCATGAGTGACAGTGTGGTTAGAAGATGGTGCCGCATGTTTCGAGAAGGACGGACGAATTTCCGTGATGAAGAATGGAGTGGAAGACCAACTTTTGGATAATATCGAGAAGAAAAAATTCACAGAACTGACTGCCTTTTTCCCTCAAATTTCACGGAGTTTTATGTTAGAGAATGGCTTAGTTCACACGCAACAGAGTTCCATGAAGACGGCGTTAAAAAACTGGTTTATGGCTGACAATGTCTCAATCTTAATGACAACTATATAAAAAATAGATGAAAGTAGTATCTTGAAGTTGTATATAATAAAAACCTCTTCATGTGTTGGTGTTTCTTTGTAATAACCAAACGGAACTTTACGAATCGCCCTCGTATTTTACGAACCTTTATCCTTTCAACTTTTGCAAAGATTTTGTATTTTCTTTTTTAACTAAATGTGCGTGTATTTAAAATATGATTTCATATGTTATGAACTTGAACTAAATATATGTTTATAATGTCCTTTTTCCCCTGAATAAGTAATGAATCATTATTAATGATTTGCATTTTTAGTGGTATGGTTTTTAATTCTCCCGAAGTATTACCCTCGATAGAACAAATTGAACATTCTTTCGGAGCGACGCATCCCGGCGTCTACGACGCCGAAAAGCAGTTATTCGTATTGAACTTCAGAGGCCTGTCTTTTTATTTTCCGGTCGAAACGAAATGTCAAACGAGTAGCACGCACAATTTAGGTGAGAAGTTTGTTGTAGAAGTAAGTGACCGCGGATCCCGGTATGATCGAATCGAATACGCATCGTCGACATTTCATAGCAAATCGCAATGCCGTTTTGGTTTTTAGGTTCTTTGCATTTTCCGCCCGGCAGTTCGCCTCTTGTAAATAAAATGACGATATACAGCGGACCCAACGTAGAGCAGGCTTCAGCGCCGGAATTGCCTCTAGCGTGTTATCACGGACAATTGTACCTGAGCAAAGCGGAAGTGCTCAGAGGTGATTGCTATACCAAAGGATTAAGGCTCACGTTATTGACAGGTATAAACTTTACAATATATCGTCATCTATGTTTTACATTTGATTACGTTTTATTGCATTTTTAATTATAAGAAAATTACTAACGCAACACTAATGCAAAATTAAGAATCGATTTTTTTGACAGCCACTGTAAGGGTACGTACAGATCTCAGCACGAATGCGTCTGAGGCAAACCGAGTTGCATAGCAAATCGTCTCGAGCTGTGCGATGTTTGGCTCGAGAATTAAATTTAAAAGAGAATTGAACTATAATGCACTGGACAATTTTCTTGTAATGGCTGATATACTACCGCACTAATCCCATACCCAACTTCTTAGATTATCTTATTGGGTAATCTTGTTGTCCTTCTAGTCCCAGTATCTGTCCTCGTTATTTTCTTCCTCCTCTGTCTCACTGTTTTCTTCTGCATCCTCAGTTTCGCACCCCGCTATGTCTATCTGATTTTCTTTTTCAGTACCTGTTCTTCTTCCCTTGTAGACGTAGGGCTCCAACTAGTTGCTGTAGGTTCATTTGTTGGATTCATTGTTTCACAATGTGAATTCTTAAGCGAGAAATTATTCTCCAGGAAAGTAACATCACGATCTTTAATTATTTTGTTACTTTTTAAATCCATCTGTCTGTAGCGCTTGTTACCTTCACCATATACAACAAATACTGGAATATATTTTTTCCGTCTTTCTTTTGGTATATGTGCCTACGCGATGCATCCAAAGACACGTAGTTATTGATATTTACCTTTTTTACCACATCAAATCTCCTCAGGTGTCTTGTTTTCTTTAATCGCTTTGTGTGATTTATTTTTTAAATGTGCTGAAATATTAACTGCTTCTGCTCACATTTTTGCATCACAGTGAACATCCTTTCATCATGTATCTTGTTTTTTTCCACCAAATTTCTGTTGGTCCTTTCCGTTAAACCATTTTGTGCTGGGCTATATAGAATAGTTAATTGGTGTCTAATGCCATTAACTCTTAAGTACTTTTCAAAATCTTTGCTGACATACTCCGATCCGTTGTGCGTGTGTAATATTTTTATCTTCTTGACCGTGTGCCTTTTAACCAAAGCTTGAAATGCTTTAAATCGTTCTAGAACTTAATTTTTGGATCTCAAAAATATACAAAAACCTTTCGGGAGTAATCGTCTATGAAGGTGAGTATATATCATGCTAAATGGTTTACTCTTTCTTCTGAGGTTTTTCCTCAGGAACGAGACACTGGGATTAGTGATCATTGTTTGCAGCTCTTGGCATCCAACACTTCCCGTCTTGTTGAAAATCCGTCCAGGTCATTACAATACTGAAACTCTAGAAAGACCCCAGCCTAGTATCAAATCTATTATAACCGAGGTTTTTCGGACGAGTAGTTAGTAGCGTTGATGCAGTGTTGTTGAAACTTGCACATTTTTTTGACTGCTTGGCATGACGCGATTTATAAAATGATTAAAGTTCAATGTATGCCCTTAATTTATTCGTTCATATCTGTCTAGTAAAATCTTCTATAGTAGACGCAAAACGGTGAAGTCAACCTGACGAAGTATTAGCTCCGGCGTATCGCAGGACTCAATGCTCAGACTACATCTGTCTCCGATCTCCAATGGTAAAACGTAACCTCTTTGGTAATGCATGTAGATTCCATTGTTTTGTGCATGTGCATCTACCAAGAAGGTATACTTTCATAAACGCTCTCTAGCCTTCTAAAGATGAGTTTGTGTTTTTCGTTGCTCGGTGGATACTCGTCAGTAACGAATCCAAGTGCGTCATCGCTGGATTTAAGTGCGATCAAGAAACGATATCTTCGTCAGCAGAACTATGCTCTTATAGAGTCCCGAAATGAAAGTAAATTTTGACAGGAGGTTTATCTGACAAAAAAACTTAATTCGTGCTTACATCTGTACTCACCATAAATAGGAAATAAGGTATATATATTCTCAATAGAGTCATTGTAGGCGGTCGTAGACCAACTATAATGTAATACAATAGCAGAATAACCTTTACCATACCTTATTTAAGAGAAATCCAGATACATATTACAACTAAATTATAATCTCCAGTGGAAATAACTATGGAGTTACATATTGCGCATGTACATATCTTGCGGTACGGAGTTCTGCTAAGATTTCATACCCGCGCGCAACATGAATATAGTAAATAAGCCCTTTCTGATTTAGTGTAAGTTTGAAAATAAATTAATTCATTCTAACAAGTCGTCAAATAACTCGAACTCTAGGAATTACATCTGTACGTACTGTACACAGAAATTACTGAAAAATTAAACAAGTTTATTCCATATATAAAATAGCCCTTACCACACCTTTTGGAAATAATTCCAGATATCAATTTCGGAAATCCTCAGTAGAAAACTGGGGGAATTAAGTATCATCAGCGATCTCCGGCTAACGCCCAAGACGAACACCATCCAACGAGCGCTGTACAACTCTAAAGCACTGCACAATGAAGGACACACACTGAACATCCGTGCGAAACACACGAAAACACTGTTGAACTCCGATAATAAAAAACGTGTATTTAAACTTAATTCTAAACCTAAAATTCATGCTCTACGGAGGGTGTCGTAACGTTTGATTGATCCTAGTTCCCTGTTATTTTCTACTTAATTAATTTCAAACTTTCTATTGGCGTAGTGTGGCCTTTGTCCAAAATATGTCGGGCCACACTTGATTCTTGGAGCCTGTTAAACCGAAAACGAGCAATGTGCTTCTTGTATCGTGTTAGGATTGATCGTTCTGTTTGCCTAATGTATTTTATGTCACATTCCTGACAACCCATTTTGTAGATACCTTATTTATTTCACCTTTATCCTCAGCATTTCCTAAAAGATTACATAATGAATTAATTGATTTATATGCGACCTGTAAATTAAATTATTTATTTAAAACTTTGAGAAAGGCCTTAGTGCAATGATGGAATGGTAATTTAACGCATTTCTTGGTCTGTTTATCCAAATTTAGGCTCGTTGATTTCCTCGTCAAGGTTTTCTAATTTTGTTTCCTAATTAAGTTATCAATCAATTTTGCTTCGAAACCATTGTATTCGGCTACTCTTTCTTATGTATTTCAATTCTCTTTGATATTTTTCTGTCGTGAGGGAAAAATTTAATAGCCGATGGACTATAAAATTAAGATTCAATTTTTTTGCTTAAAACTGTGGTTAAAATCCTATTAGAAACCTGTTGAGATTGGTTTCTTTACGATATATGTCTATCTCCAAGTTGGTGTTATTCGTGATTACTAAGGTACTGAGAAATGGAAGTTCGTTATTTTTCTCTCTTTCCATCGTAAACTTTACGGTGTTGAATTTAGAATTTAATTCCTCCAAAAGTCCGGTAATTTATACTTTTTAATGTGGAATGGCAAATATGTCGTCTATATATCTAATCCAAACATTTGGGAAATACCAAAACATCTTTTTTAAATTGAGTCTCAAAATTGCTCATAAACAAATCGGTTATAACTCATGACAAACTATTACCCATCGCAGTCCCGTGGTTTTGTTCAAAATATTTGCCCTCAATTTGGAAACCGAGTGTTATTAGTTTGATATTTTTTTCTATTTTTGCTGTGTTCATGTCATTCCTATGGAGTCAGTTTCCCAAATATTTCAGGGTCAGGAATACTTAACTGATAAAAGATACCAAAACGTCGCCCTCTTTTTAATTTATAATTTGTAATTTTCTCAATGAAGTCTAGGGAATTATTCACTGTCAAACTTTCAGATTTTTCAGATACGTTTCTAAACTTTTCTACAAGCCATTTGGATATTAAATATGCCGGTGAGTTAATTCGTGATACCATGGGTCTCATCGACTTAACAGGTTTGTGTATTTTGGGTAAGCAATACATTTTCGGGATTGTAGGGTTCGATACCGTAAGTCTGTATTTTAGTGATAACGTGACCAATTCCGTACACACTTTTAATATGTTTTTGGTTTGGTGAATCATCCACCATCCATCATCGGTAGATGATTTTTCTTTAACTCATTATATGGTCCTTTCGAAATCATTTCGTTAACTCTGCTAAAATAATTTTGCTTGTCCAAAATTACCAATTTGTTACCTTTATCTGCCTTAAGATAGAAACAATTTTTTGCTTTGGAGATTTCTTACGGTTTTGAAGTCGCTAATTGTGTTGACTTGGTTTTGCTTTAACAAATTACTATTTTTTATGTCGATTTTTCACGCCTCTTTCACTGGGAAGGTTCGTCGAAATTTCTGATTGCTGTTTCATTACCAGCCATTATTTCCTCGGAAGGTGTTTTTAAATTTGGCAAACAATATTTTAATCCTTTATTGAGTAGACCCAATTCCGTTTTATTAAAAGTCTAGGGTGATTCATTTACAACCGAATATTCTTTCACCCTTGTATTTTTATTTTCTTTCTATCTATTTTAGGGCACAATTTTTCAAACTTCTTGATTCATTTCGAAATTTTACTATATTTATGCTCTGAAACCTCAATGACTTTTTTATTCAGCTAGATTCTTTTGTCAAACTTAAATGTTGATTGTACGCTTCTAATTCTAATTTACTTTTCTTACCGTACTGATATTTAATTTCCAAATTTAGCCATTTCATTTTTATAGAAAACATGACTTTTTCGATGACTTTACAGTTGGAAGTAACATATACCTTCATAAATTTAAATAAGAGGACTGTGATTAAAATGATATATAAAATAAATAAAATTACGATCCGAAATTATTTCTGAAAGGTGTAGTAAGGATAATTTTATTTTAACCACAGTCTCGTTATTCTTATTTAAAGTTTATTCCAGATCAAGAAGTTTATATAGTACATATATACAAACATACGCCGTAATGGTATTCCAGATATGCACCACTAAATTGTATTTGTTAAAATTCTTATTTTCAAATAGGTGTTGAATGCTATATTTATTCATACTCATGTTGCGCGAAGTATATTTAGTCTATTTATCGTAATTATGACGAATTAAAATTACGAGAATTTTAGAGTACATTTACCGAAGTCAAAGATAGTAAAGTAGCTAAGTTTTACAACTTCATTATTAAAAAACCTGTTTAAGTACATACGTGCATTACATATTCTTGCTACAATTTATTTATCGTGTGAACAATTTTTACTTAATAACTTTAGGCTATTAAACGTTACTGTTATGTTGGAGATGGAGCGTTTGCAAATTGGCTCTTAACAAAAATATTTCATACATGAACTTTCTATTTAGAAGTCTTTATGCTGGTAACTCGATATTAAATGATGAAAATCACTTCCTAACTAATTCCTGAAGTATTGTAGTTAACAAAAAAGTTACATTGATAAACTGCTTTTTTGAGGTGTGATACTAAACTTTGTTTCCAGCTATGAGTGGGTATTTAGTATTTGCTTAGAGACATCTTAAAATTGTATTTCCACGTAATAATTGGTTTTTTGTTTAATAGATTATTTTATAGGTGGAAATACTAGGAGAATAGATTCCACCAAAATACAATTTCAGCAAGAAGTGCTGCTGGGGCAAACAGCGCAAGACGTCGCCACTTCCCTCGGAGCGCCGAATATGGTGTTTTATAAGAGCGAGGACAAAATGCGTATCCATAGCCCTAATGCGAATCGTAGGGTCACAGCTACGAGAAGTGATTACTTCTTTAATTATTTTACATTAGGCATTGTAAGTACGATAAAATTTTGTACTTGTCTTACAACTGTTTTCACACTCCCGAAGACAAATTTCCTTTCTAACATTTCTTTTTACTTTCTATACCTACATTTTATAGTATATAACATTTCGTTAAGAACATATCATTTATGTATTTTTATATATATATATATATATTTCGTGACCTTTTATACTTATCTTATATGATAGAGATCTACCACTAATAGGTCAATAAAACAAGGCTGGTTTGAGCGATAGTTATATTTTCAGAACGTTTACAAACGTTTTCGGAACACCTTCGTCAGTGAAAATATAACTAGATAAATATATAAACCTATTAGTTTATTGACCTATTAGTGGTAGATCTCTATCATATAAGATATGTATTTTATGAAAATAGGAATAAATTAATACATTACTTTCTACTTGTTACAGGATATTCTGTTTGACGCTCGTAGTCATTTAGTTAAAAATCGTTTTACATACAAACTACCCTGGCCATTACAATTTTAACATGTATCATCGCTGCGAGTTCCATCTGCAGTTAAATAGTGCTGACGTAACTGCCTACTGCAGATGGGACGAATTGAAAAAGCAGTTGACACCGAGCGAAAGACCTGTTGTTTTAAACAGGGCGAGTTCGACAAATACAACAAATCCGTTTGGCAGCACCTTTTGTTATGGGTACCAAGATATAATATTTGAGGTAAATTATATAATAATAATCGGCATAACAGAGTAGCAATTAAATCAGATATTATGGTTCTTACTTTTACCACAGCGATTTCGATAATTAAGTTGTCACCCTTAGGTGAATTTCGAGGAAAGGAAAGAAAGTGTCATCCGTAATGCTTAACACTTTTGCTCTTTACCATTTAACAGTATAAAACTAAATGTGAAGTAATCAAGTATTAGCTAAGGCTCACGAGTGAGCTTCTTTTTCCCTACTGATGACAACTTATTTGTTGAAATTCGTAATTGAAAACATCCAATTCGAAGTGGCTAAGGTTATAGAGTCATTTTATTTGAATTTATAGCGTGTGGATTTTAAACTTGTTCTCGATTTGTGTAGGTAATGCCAAACAATTACATCGCATCGTTAAGCATATACGGTGATGGTCGGCCTGTGGAAGGAGAGAGCGAGTCGGCGTGACAGAGGCTCTCTGCCACCTACCTCATACTTGCGAACAGGTACTGGCAACCTTAAAAAATACAAGAAATCCCAAACACATAATGTATATTCATAATATACCTGTATACATACATTATACTCTTCATAAGCCGATCATCTTGAAGCGGAAAAGATCCATAAATGCAAATGCGCTGAGAGCTACAACAAATTGGACAACCGACGCCGATTAATGTCAGTATTTTTAAATGATGCGAAATCGATTCCGATTATTATTTCTATTAATTTTATTTCTTCGTATAAAATAAAGTAAAATAAAATGAATATTACAAGTTTCTACATACCTTATAAAATTAAAAATATATATTACCATTTAAAGGCATCAACTATCTTTTCTTAAGACCAATTTTAGTCAATTATTGTTACTTTATGTTTTAAACTATAAGTTGTAATATATACACACATTAAATATTTTTCGGGCTAAAATACGGAAAAAATGCTCTAATGAGTCCCAAAAAGGGCGTAAATATCAGCATCTGTTTCGTATTTTATGTCTGCATACTTCTCTTCACGTATAATAATAAGTTTAGACAGAACATGCAGATATTACATTATTTTTTATAAAGTTTTTATAATTCTTTTACTATTTCATAAGAACATGTGAAAGATTCGCAAAATATGAAATACTGACATTACAAAAACAAAAGTATTCTTGACTTAAAACCATTTATACAGGGGAAGTATTACATTGAGGTGTATATTTGCCATAATTTTCTGAATACAGACATTTGCGATTACGGCTATTACATTTATTAACGTAAGGTAGAGTTTAAATTGGTAGTAGTAACGATAATATTATCATTGGTATATTTGCTTGAGCTGTGCGAGATGTTATTTAGAGGGCATTGTGATATCTTCATCTCACATTGAGTGTGGCGGAATTTTAAGGCAAAATATAAACAAATCAGGAGAAAGCGTTCAAAAATATTCTATTTACTCGTCATAAAAATTGGTATTATATTGCAATTGGAAACGCATGTATTTGAAAACATATAGGAACAAGAAAAAAATTTAAAAAAGGATAAAATCGGCGAACTCCGACAAAAAATTATTTTACATATTTCTATACTAGCATGATATTTTTAACAATTATATATTTAACTTCTAATTTAATTTTTGCCTCCCGTTATTATAACAAAATAGTCTTATCGAATAGACAAACAAAAACAAATAACTTAATGATTATTGTCATTTAAATATAATAAGTTAATTATTAGATTAGTTTGTCTATAAAAGATATGAAGAAACATTGTGAATATACCAAGTACATTTCCGAGGTTGATCATACATTTGGGCCAGATCGATGAAATTAAATATTAAACGTTGAAGCGTTTTAAATAGTTGCCGTCTAGGTATGTCAACCTTGGGCGTACGCTTAGGTGCAAAGAAATAACAACTCATATGATCTCATACACACAACTCTTAAAAGATTTACATTAATTGTTCTTCATATCTATATATTTATTAATTCAATTTTATTGATGTAATTGGCAATGTGTGGTTATAAATAATATTAATTATATTGATTTACAGTATAAACTGCCTCAATGTACGGGGTTGTGGTTGTTTTGATATGGCTTAATTACAGCTGAAGGAATCAACATCGAATTTGTGTCATTGTTTTAAATAATAGAACTTTGACTACTTTATTAGGTCTATTTCATATATGTGACGCTGTCACTGAGGGTTGAATGGCGTTATCCGCATCTTTTCTTAAATTTGACCCTTGGACACTATAATTAAGGGGCTGTAAGAAATGTTTTATGGTCATATAGTACGCGTCGAAAGCCTCCTCTTTTTAGTTTTTGAATAAATTATATGTGTGGGTTATTTTCTGAATGCATTAGAGTTTTCTAAAATTTAAAATAATGTTAGGGACACTTATCAGCTACAAATCTAAATTGAAATACTAGCTATTTCGCACCTCATTTAAAGGCTACCTTAATTTCCTGGACATAAGTTACAAAGTTTAAGGTTCTGTCCTTAGTTTATTAGATAATAAATGTTTTCCGGAGAGTTTAAAACAAGTCAAATATTTTACTAAATCAAATTAATTCAGGGAAAAGTGTCTAAAAATGTTCAAAACATATATAGGTGTCCCATGACATAACTGCCACAGCTTAAGAATATGTTACTGAAGCAATTTTAATTTAAAAATCTCTAATGAACATAAGCCCAAAACTCTGTCCTAACTGAGCTACAAGCATTTGAAGTTTTAAATAATGCTACTAATGCGGGCACTACGTATCGCTGAAAAAATCTCGTGAAGTCGCTTTATTGAATTGGTTGTTCAAAATGTCGACCCAATTGCTGTATACATAATATCGCTCTTCTTACAATTGAAGGGGTAGCTCTGCTAACTGGATCAGTTCGAATACTTTCTGCAGCATCTATAATCTTAGCAACAAGTTGTTTTCTGTTTTCAGGTTTTCTCTGCTTAAACTAAATTTTTCAGCCTTCCCCATAAAAAATAATCAATGGAATTTAAGTCTGGAGACCTTGCTGGCCAAGCAACTGCTGAACCCCTTCCAATCCGGCGGTTCGTATAATTTTGGTTAAGAAAATCTGTTACTTGTCTACCAAAGTGTGGAGGTGCACCATCGTGCTGTATCAGGAACGTCATATAGTAACGCTAGAAGGTGATTTTCGAGGAAACGTAAATAACGAACGACCGTAAGACATTCTTCGATTATAAACGGATCAATGAGGCAATCGTCAATAATACCACACCTAACATTCACCGAAAATCTATCTTGAAAATGGGAATCCCTAGTTTGTCATGAATTTTCGAGTGGCCAACAATGTGAATTCCTAGTGTTATTGATGCCGTTTCGGGTGAAGGAGGCGTCATCACTAAACAATATTTTCCGACAAAACCTTCAATTTCTCACTAATCAGCGACTAAATTCTTGATGCGTAGGCGCCAGGTTTTAAATTTTGTGCAGGTATGATATCATATGGATACAAACAGAAATTTTTCATACTGTCATGCGGTCTGGGTTAAGTCTGTTGGATATTCTTCGAACACTAGTAGAAAGTTGAACGTTAACCATATGAACTATTACTTCTTCTGCAAGTTCCTGTTGCACGGGACGTTTACAAGTAGCTGCATGAAACTTGCTAAACATCGATGGACATTGCTAAAAACAGTTCAACAATGCACTCAACGAGTGGGAAATCGCCGACGATATTCAGCAACTGCCGATCGTCCATTTCCATTACACAATTGATTAACAAAGTAGATATCAGAGTATTCTTCATTCAGTCATGTTATGGGACATCCGGTATATCCTGGATTTGCGAGCAATACAAAAAATTTGAAATTTTGTTACGCAATATTTATCTGATGATGATGCGCATTTTCTATCCCTTGCAGCAAATCTATTAAACTCTCAGATTGGATGATGTAAATTTTTAAGATAGCCCCATAAAAGAAAGAAATATAACTGGAACCGTATAAAATAAGGAAGAATTTTAGGAGATGTAATAATCTAGTTATGTATGACTACGACAAGAGGTCCTATGATATATGCGCTTAAATCTTTGCTTTTGGAGGAAATTGGGTGTGACTTGTCAGTGTGGCTTTTGGTCACTCTAATACCAAACATTCAGTTTAGGTATCTTTCGTTAGATGTAATGTCCATTATTTTTTCCAAGCATAATAATTTCATAAAACTTCATTCCTATATCTGGATCGTTTTCTGTTATTTGAAATTGTATTGCCCAGAGATATGTTTTGTAGTAGAGCAGCTTCAGGTAATATCTACTGCCATTGTCCTTGGAACACGTTTTTTTTTTGGCAAACAAAAGATAAAAATATATAAGTGGACAAAATAAAGGTTTTTGGAGTTACCAGAATTTATACCGGTACTGCTGTGCAGAAAATCGCACGCAGTTTGCTCCAAAATTTATTTTGTGTGGTTGAAGTTTTGTTGCTTTGAAGAGGAGGATAAACCCCGGTCATGCACAGTTTTGAGCCTATGTTATCGACTTTTCTCTAAAATTACACAAATTGCAAACAATTTTTAAAAAGGAGGACAAATTCCAAGTGTGTTACAACGGTTTATTTTTTCGTGCAAAAACCGTCCGTTATCTACTATACCTTAGAAATTGCCTGGACTCAATTCTACAGGGGGTAACGATAACATGGCCAAGACTGGATATATCGTACAACATGGCCATCTAAAATTTAATCGCATAAAATTAACAAATTCCCATGCTATTTTTATCTATTTTCTGCAATGGAGAAAATGTTTTCGCTCATCGCCTGATAGAAACACTTCCCATTTCTCCCATTGAAAAACCAATGTACTCGCCTAAAACGCTTAACATTTCAGGAAATTTCGTATGACTTTTCCAATGTTTCCTAGTAGGCCCAATAACGCACATTCGGTATAAAATGAAAATGCGTAATTGAAACAGCTGCTTGTTATTAGATTGTTTGATGGTCTGGTATAATTTTGTTTTAGTTATTGAAAGACTGTAATTTTACAGTCCATTTCCTGGACGTATAATAGAATTTGAAATGCGTTCCTTGCAACCGCCGATAAAGTTCATTATAGGCGATCGCGTTAGACACGACGACAATTTTTGGTCAAAAGCTGGCAGTAAAAGCTTACTTGGTAATAACCTTGTACCATATTTCAATTTTCCAAACCCCAAATATGGCTAGCGACTAGCCCATGTCAGAAAATACAATCTCAATTTGGTTTTGAATTATTATAGATCAAAGTTAAGAGAGGCAGGCAAATTTTAAAAATGAAATTATTTTTATATTTTCCATTATTGTCTTATATTTACGTTTAGAAGAACTAACAAAGGTTACCACGCGAAATTGGAAGAAGTTTCTACATTCATGGTAGAAGGTTAAAAATACTCCACGGGTTCCAAATTGGAATAGAGGAGACGCAGTTTTATTAACAGAAATGCCACAAACCCGACATTAATGCGATATTCCGTTCAGTTGTAATTAAACTATTTCGGAAGATTTGACTAACCTTGTACATAAAATATTTGGAAATTATGTGCTATGGTTTTTTGCAAGTATTAATTTGTTGTGCTGGTGAGTTCAATCGATACTGTTAATAGAATGTTGAGATACGAGTGCTAGTTTTATATTTACATTAGTTAAATATTTATTAATTCAATAATAAGATTACCTTAGCCAGTTGAACAGCCAAATTGATTGGCCTTTTCTACCAAAAAGTTAGTCCAATACACTGTTCGTGTTTGTTTTGTTAATTAATTGGAACTTACTCAGTAATAATAGACGTCGTATTAAAATTATTAATTATTATTGATTGGGATCCAATAACCGCAATCAACTCAATTTAGCAAATTATACATGATATATGCTACACTTATACTTTTGAAAGGTTCTTTTCAAGAGCATATGTATTTTATTAAGCCAATTTTTCATTCAAAAGCTGTAAAAATATTTGTGATCAATCTTAGACAGTGAATGTCAACAAAGAGTATTTTCCTATTTTTGTCATTTTATACCATTTAAAGTCCAAGACCAATTTATACACAAAACAGGATTATTTGTTGCGTGCTACGAAATTGTCTTGTAAAAGTAAATCGTCTATATATAATGAAAACGCATAGATATATCGTAATACAAGTTTTGTAATGTTGATTATTCCAATCATCAAGAAAAAAAAAAGTTGACATCTTAGAAAGGTTTTATATTTTTTACAATTGATCAAAAAAGTTGTACTAGGAAATTATATTATTTTTATGTTTGTTACAACGTTGTAAATAAGTAAAGCTATAATTGTCATTTTTTCTGGATCTCGTATGTTTATGTTAAGTTGTAAATATTACGCATATTTTATAAATTTGTAATACTTTATTGTTTAATTGTGATCACATCATAAAAATACATATAATACAAAATTTAACTTTGTTAATGTTAATATATTCCGTCCCTGCCTTTATAATAATAATTTATAAGATATATTTATATCTTATAAATTCATTAGTTATATATACGAATCACTTATCGCTAAGCATCTTGTAAGAATTGGTCTAGTTCCTTTTATCAAAGTCGATTTGCATGTCTTCTAGTAAGGCACTTGGTTGACTGTTATGTACTTCTATTTCTAAAAAGAACATTCTTTAATACGACATAACATTGCAAGGGTAAAGCTTGTAAAGATTTTACATAGAGGATTTGTTGAATTAGATGGATATCTTGGGGCTTAGCAGTAGCCCAACATTCATACTTATATTTTGCATTTGAATTCAGAAGAAGTGAAAGTAGTTGATCAGAATTAGTAATACTACGAGATTTGAAAGGGAAAACAATTTTTCAAAATCATGTATTTTTGGCAGTGTGTCACTTCAATTAGTAGAAAATTTACGATCTTTAAATCATCTGTGGTAATTCAGAATTTGGTGATCAAAGTTGAGTATTCATGAATGATAAATATCGATTACATGTGTTCTGAAACAATACGACTACATTACTCATTACAGCACTTTCAAGCCATGGTTAACTACTGCATCATTTATGGACTTCAGACATTTTATAAAACAAAAGGACAGGTAATAGTGTAGTATTTCCACTATGCTTTTCACTTGTAGGCTGTTTGCTGCACTTTTTAAAAGATAGATGGTATAGAACCTTATTACATTACACATGTCATCAATCTTTGTGAAAGTTTAGAAAGTACATTACAAATGAAATACAGCGCAATGATTTGATATCTCATATATCATGCTAAGCACCCTTGGGCCATGTCTAGGAATACTGATTGTAGAATTAACTACAGGTATCATGTGACCTATTACTGAAGGCAGTGTGCAATCCATAATATGGGTATACACACCATATTTTTCTTGACCCATTTAAATACTTATCCATTACTTAATTATTCTTTAAATTAAAATACCAAATTAATTAAACAGAATGGATGAAGTACATCAAAAACTATATAATGTGTGGTGAATAAAATGTTAACAAACCTACTTGGTATTTCTCCCAAACTTTTATAAGTCTCTATATCCTTGTGGAATGCCTCCTCAAAAACCTGTTGCCGCTCTTGAAGCACCCTTTTTTGTTTCAATTCATGGCTTACTACATCTTGAGCATGTTTAGAAGCTAGCATAGTACGGGCCTTCTCCAAAGTCACTATAATATGACATTATAGTAAACAAATACATGAAAATTTTTATAACTACGTACCTAATTTCTTTTCTTTGTACAGTGCAAATTGGTGACGGTGATCAATTTTCCTCTGTTCCAGCTCGATCTTCTCTATCAAATCTTCGAGCGAAAGTAAATTCTGTTCCACTTTTTCAAAGCTATCATGTATATTTGTTACTTGTATAGCACAAGTATCAATGTTATCCTTAAGGGATGGTACCATAGTAAGTACATGAACAATCTGTGCTAGATTTCGGTAATCATTGGTCATTTTTAAATGCATTGCATTTATTTGATCTGATAAAATAGTTGCTACTCTAGCATTTTCCTCACTTAAATTGTGTATATCCGCCCACGACTGTTGAAAATGTGATAATATATCCGCACCCATATCAGATTGTTCTTCATTTTTTGTGGTTTCTCTGCATTTATCACTATCTTTCCTTCATTTAATATCTCTTTACCTGCATTTAACAGTCCTTTTAGTGTGTTTAACATAATTTAAAAGGAAGCATGAATTATATACACCTTACAATAAACAATAATTGCTCGGGACAATTTTAGGAGTGTATATAATTATTTACAAAGCTTATCAATGACATGTAGTGTTAAAATTGAGGTTAAGTTTAAAATGGTTTAAAAAGATGAATACAAATATAAAGGAATCTGTATATTTCTAAACAATGAATGAAATATTAAAATATAGTTTTCTGTAGTTAGATTTCGATTAATACATTAATTTACTAAAATAAGGGAATCTATTAGTATATAAATAAATCTATTTCGACGCCTGTGTAACAGATTTCTGTTATTATCTCAGATCATTTTTTGTGTGTGCTATAGATAACCCAGTAAACATTTTCTAAATTTCACGGACAGTTTAAGTTGGTAGTTCCGGTAATAGTGGACATACTCGCCAATTTCTGAGCACAATGCATGCGAATATTTCACTATTGCTGGAACTACCAACTTAAACTATCCGTGAAATTTAAGAAATGTTTACTGGGAAACGATGATGGAAATACGAGTTTCTACTATTCATTTTTGACAAACTAGTTTAAGAATCAAACAAAGCATATCTTTTTGAAATTTATGAGTTTCGATTATGTTTTGACCTTGTCCTTGATGTCACTCTTTCCGGAAAAATTTCAAGAAAATTTCAACCATCTAGTTGTCATCCTCAGTAGTAAGAACACAAAGAAAAGAGGGCGTCACTTGTAAACTTTGGATCCTCATAATCGACGCTGTTTAATAATAATCCACAAGTGATTCGTTTTCGTTTGTGTACTCTTCACTGAAAATGATAACTTTCCAGTAAACACTTTTTAAATTTCGCGGCAGTTTAAGCTGGTATTTGCGGAAAAAGTGGACATAGTCGCCAAATGTTTACTGGGTTGGTTGCCCAAAACGGTTTTGGAGTTCTCCAAATTTAGTGTGACAAAAGTTGGTGTTATTTTATTCGTTCTAAACTACAGGAATTAGTGCCGTTATCCTTTCTCACAATTTTCGAGGGTAATACACGAGTGTTTAAAAATTACCGATAATTTTCATGAAAGTACGTTGTTAATAATTCCGCGAGTTCGAAGACCGAGTGGAATTAGACAACCAGCTTGGATGAAGCTCGAGTCCCGTTTCATGTTCCCTGATTTTTTAAATTATTTCTTTATGATGGACTTCTTCAATTTGCAAGTAGCTGGATATTGAATTCGTATTACAATTGCCTGTAATTTTTATTAGATTTTGTTCTGAGACTGCGCTTTTTGCGAGTTTGGATATGGTGGTGGTCCTAAGTGAGTGATTTTCTTGGTGGCGTTAAAGGCTAACTTTACTGCTTGTTTTTTTGTCCAAGTTGATATCTCATTAATTCCTGCGGGACTGTTTTTTGTTTCCGGTGATTTTATAATGTGGATTTGGAGTTAAAAATAATTGGCTTTTCGTCTTTTATCTTGAGGTTTTACAAACAGTCTGATTGGACAAAAGTTGGTATCTGAATCATTCTTTATAAGCCATTTGTATCAGTTAGTTTTCGACTACCTCTTTGCGTGTTTTCGAAAAAGAGGGTTATATTGGATTCTACGGGCTTCGCCGATGTTATTGATTTCTTCTTTAAAAAATGTGACTTCTGCTCTTGCGCCTTCACAGCCTCTAAAACAGTAGACCTTAGGTGTTTGCGTATCACACGCTTTGACAATTTCTTTTAATTCATTGTAGGTCAAAAAAGTTGCACATTCTTTACGTTTGTCTTCCATACTTTGTAAAATATCTCTTTTGGCATTTCTTACATCTCGCATCTTGGCAGCTCTAAATTCAATTTGTTAGAAACGATATATTTTAATTCCATATTAATTAAAATACTTTTCCATTAGTAATTTGGCAGTAATATTCCAAAGAACTTTTACTGTATGTTCTTTATATTCCTCATCATTTCGCTTTCTCATATTAAAGGGCCAATTTTTCCAAATGACACTGTGGTTCACAACGAAGAAAACAACGGATGCAAAAAAATACGTGTTTCATATATTTATACGATTATTGAATATCTCCTGCGTCGTACCCGTCCTATGTAACACTATAATTACCAAAGTTGTGGGCCTGTAGCCGAAACTGTTAGACAGTATTATCCTGCAGTTGACGCATTAATCAGTGAAACAAAGAAAGTTTTTCTGAAGTCTTTTAAGCGAATTTGGGAATGTTGGGAATTCTGATACTACCACAGTCAGTTATAACGAGATAGGAAGCGTGGTTTAATTCAGTTGTACTATATTAAAGAAAGCATTTTAACAAAGTGAAAAACGCAGTTTTAACTTTAAACCCGGAAGATGATAGTAACGCGATTAAAGAAAGTCAAGAACAAATAAAGAATTCCCAAGTTGCAATAAATCTATAACTTTTAGCGTAACATTCACAATAGGCAGGAGAACTCCTTGTCATTGGAACAACCAGTGATATATATACGAACACTGGTAGCCACGTTAAATCAACGAATTGATTCTACAGGCTAAGAAATAGCTGAAAAATTAGAGCAGGGTTTGCAGGTCTCCGAGTGACATTGATCCATATCTAATGTTACGATCAATTTGTCAGTGTTCCAGTATTGTTGCTTTTGACCTCTAGCTCCACTTCTGACGTGTAGAAGGCGCCCCGCTTCCGTAGTTTTCATACAATTTCGGATGCAAGCGTGAGACATTCTGCTCGTGGCGCTGGTTGACCAAGTAAGTCGGTATAGTATATTTGACGTTCCATGTGCACTCCCTCTTCCATTCTATTAAATGTTGGGACTATGATCGATTCATGGACCCTAATCATCTCACAGAAAGTATCTTCCAACGCATACTAAAAGAAAAGTGGAAGGGGTACTATATCATTTACACCGACGGCTCCATGATAGATAAGAATTTTGGATGCGCTTTCCATGACCCCCAAAGTAACTTCAATGAATTATATAAATGAAAGGATAGCATGTCAGTCTTTACATCAGAGTGAATAGCCATTCTACAGTATCTAAAGTATACACCCTCTGTCCCAAAAGTAACCGCAATGCGTCTATAAATCAGAAACCAGTGGCGTCATCTCTTGATAGTTGATTGCTTATTGTAGTGGGACTCTTCCTTACCAACCTGACAAATTTTCATGACATTTGGTGCATAGTCAGCTGATACATCACTCATCCTGTGAGAGTGTTTTTCGTAAACGGTCAGAAAATGAGTCACGAACAACGAGTCAATATTAAGTTTTGTTTTAAACTTGGAAAAACTGCAATCGAGACGTATGAAATGCTGCAAATTGTTTATGGCGACGATTGTTTGTCGAAGAGGCAAGTGTTCGAGTGGCATCGACGATTTCGTAAAGGCAGAGAAGATGTTAACGATGACGAAAGAGCCGGTCGTCCTTCGACAACTTTGGCCGAGGCAAATGTGGAAAAAGTGCGCGAATTTGTGAAAATTTCGAAGAAATCGTCAGTGAGATTTATGGAAATGGAGCTTGGCATCCCTAAAACAACTATTCAGCGCATTTTGACTGAAACCCTTGGTTTGAAGAAAGTCAATTCGAAGTTTGTTCCGCACAAATTGACCGACGACCAAAAAACGCTTCGAATCGAACACTCCAAAGACATTATTGCACGAGCCCGTGCAGATGAAAACTTCTTGAAAACGATTGTGACTGGTGACGAGACGTTGTGCTTTCAATACGAACCAGAAAGCAAACGTCAAAGCGCAGAGTGGAGGTCACCAGAAGAAGGAAATCCGAAAAAATCACGAATGGAGAAGTCGAAAATCAAGTCAATGCTGATTTCATTCTACGATTCGAAGGGAATTATCCATAAGGAGTTCGTTCCATACGGCTCAACGGTTAATGGTGCATATTACCTCGATGTTATGAGGCGTTTGCTGGGTCGCATTCGTTGTGTTCGGCCCGAATATCGCGAGCCAGGCAGCTGGAGATTACTGCACGATAACGCACCGTGTCATCGAGCAACGATTGTCACCGATTTTTTGGCGAAAAATGAAATATATTCGATACAGCACCCACCGTATTCGCCTGATCTGTCCCCATGCGATTATTTCCTGTTCCCTCGTCTTCATTTGAAGCAGAAAGGAGTTCGTTATGCATCCGTAGACGCAATTCAAAGATCGACGACCGGCATCCTAAAGGCCATCCCTGAGATCGACATGAAAAGTTTGAAGCACTCGTTGACCGTGCAAATCGATGTATTGCAGCACATGGAGAATATTTCGAATAAATACAATGATTTTTGTGGACATAACATACATAGCGTGCTTTATTTCGAACTATTGCGGTTACTTTTGGGACAGAGGGTGTATAAACAGGATATGTCTAAATCAAAGTATTTTGATAGTAACCAATTGCAGGAGCGCTATAGAAAAAATTGCGAACTATAATATAACATTTAAATGCAATCCCATAATGTTTCATATTTATGAAGAAGTGTATAAATGTCCACACTAGAGAAGTCTTGTGGGTTAAAGGCATGCTGGAATAAGCGGTAATGACAAAGCGGATCAATGTGCCAAACTTGGGTGTACATCATCTATCATACTAGAATATGGTTCATGCTTTAACGATATCGTTAAATACACACTCAGTGACATTACAGAGGAATTTTGCAATTACTTTGGGGAAAGAGACATAGGAAGCTTCTATAAGGCACATCAGCCGAATCCGCCAAAACAATCTTGGTTCAACAAAGCTAACTCTAAGAATTTCATCAGAAGTATGTGTAGAGTACGTTGCAATCACGGATTATGCGATGTATACTTGAATAAAATCAAATTGAAAGATAACAATCATTGCGAATGTGGGGAGATAGGATCGCTAGAGCACCTCATCATGTCCTGCGATAGAAACAGAAAATAGAGAGTAAAAATGTTAGCGAGTATTTCAAGAAAAACAACAAATCCCTTTTACTACTTCACTTTACTTGTTTCCAATAAAATGGAAATTTATGAAGATATTTACCGCTTTCTAAGTGAAAGTAAAATAGTAATTTGAATGAGTTTCCAGTATGAATGATGATGGTCATGGCTGAAGCAGCTGAAGGCTACAACCAAACAACAACAACAAGTCGGGGATTTGTTTTCGAGTAAAATGAAGGAGTTTTCTTGCTTTTGCTAATTTAGTAAGATATTTGTTGAACAAAACATTCAATTCTTATTTTAAGGAGGATCACGTTTAATTGTCACTTGCACATATTTTTCTAATTACGTTCTGGGAAAGCTGCAATGTGTCAGTGAAACGCCTGGAATTCCAACGGTTACCGAAAGTTCTGTAAGCATTATTTAAGTACGATACAAAACTAGCTTATTTGAATTTTATTGAGACCGTATACATCCCAAGGGTGCTGTCAGTGACACAAATAAAGTACTATTCAACGTCATTCTCTCGCCTCATTTTATTTTCATTTCTTTTATGTTATGTTTAAATAGAGTTTCGAATAATTTTGCTGGTCGCTTCACGACCGAATAAGAGAATCGGTAACGTAGACGGTTCGGATAACCTCGATACACTTACTAAAGAAACTGGAGGGTCCTTCTTATTCCAGGACCTTAGATGCGATCCAGTTTATAATTGGAGAGTGGCGCCTTGTTACAAAAAAGAAAAAAATTCTCGAACTTGAACCTACGCCGTTTTTATGATACGACTTGGATCTCTATCTTTATCACCAACTAAGTGGATTCTTCGAATGGTAACGATTAATTTCCGTATTGGTTACGTTCCCGACTTTTTCTCTTACTATTAAAATTTTCACCAAAAGTTTTGAAGCTACTCACACTAAAATTTGAAAATCTTACCTGGGTTGATGCCGATCATTTGTTTTCTACATATAGATTCATTTTTAGTGATAAACACCGAAATTTAGCAGAATCGGCCGTAGAAAGCTATTTGAGCCTTCGTTATTGTAACAGATCTTTAGATTGCAGGTCCAGACTGCTTTCATAATAGGTAATGACTTTTGACTTTATGTTTATTACTAGTAGATAATATTGGTCGCTGTTGGAAATGCCATTAAATTTCCGGTGAAAATAAATAACCTACATATTTATGTAAAAGTTATTATAATTTAATATTAGCAATACCAGCTCACAGATTCTCCCTTTGTGACGCTCAGGTATTCGTCATGTATTCGTGCCGTGTTTACCAATTCTAGTTATTATGTTGCTAGGTACCAAATTAAAATCAAATGTTTTGTTTGTATAGTATTATATTTCACTGAAGAAGCTTTTATAAAAACGGTTTAATTACGTTATGAAATATAAGTTATAAACTTGAAATTTGTCTCTTTTGACTCGGAAAGTGGCGGAGTTAACTCGAAAGATAAGTATTTAAATAGATCACGAAATATTTACTACTGGGTACATAATGTAGAAATTTCCTGTTCAGATTAGCGCATTGTTCGCGTTAACGGCTGTTTACAATATCGAGAATCTACTGTTTTTTATTACAGAGGCTGATCTGTTGGAATAATCTAATCTAAATTCGTTTCTCCAGAGAACACACTAAGAACACAAGAAATGCGACATTTGTGATTAATATTCCTAATAAAATTGTATATTTATGTTTTTACAATTTTATGTTATAATTTTTATATTTTCCTTGAATATATATGATATGTATTTATTTTATTTATATCTTTCTAAACATTGTATTTTGATTCCATACGTTTAAACAAAACTATAGAAAAAAAATGGATTACTAGGACGAGAAGAAAATCAAATGACTTATTACATCTTAAGCATAATGATAAATGTAAACCTCAAAATAGGTCGATAACACATCTGAAAAATATACACTAAAGTATTCGCACAATGATGCGCGCCCCCGAAATAAAGTTCTTCATTCGGGGGCCGAGCGAGTTTTCCGAGTCTTCGTACTGCTCCTCCGCCTGTCGCTCCAAATCTTTATAGAAACTTTCGTTGGAAGACTGATATTCCTCCAGTGCTTGTTGTTCTAGATCGTCCGAATTCGTCGTTATAACGGGAAGTTGTTTCAATTCCGAGTCGAGATCTTTCAGCGTGGACGAAAGAAGTTTGGTATCGGTTTGCGAAGGCGGTTTCTTTACAATCAATTTGTATTCTGTTATGTCATTCGCGCTGGAATTTGTCAGAAATTTACTGGATCCGGGGAGACCAGCTACATCCGATGAAAGCGATTTCTTACAAATGGGATTGCATTTTGTTTTGTCCGTTGAATAGTTTTCCGGCGATTTACTTCTGACCTTATTGGCGATAATGTTGTTTTGCGAATTAGTCTTTCTGTTTTTGTATTTTTGCCTTAACGAAGTATCGAGAGATGATGCCTCAAAAACCTGCATTAAAAGATTTTAGTGAATACATCAAATCAAAAAGCAATTTTGTCCTTAAGTCTAATTAAAAAAATGTACGTTGTATGTATATCAAATGAACATACTTTAATTAGAAGTGGCATTAGCCAAATTAGCGAATAAGTTATCCACATTATCTTGGAAGAATATGTGCGGCATCGATGGATGGGTTTCTAAGAACTGAAGTAAATTTGTTCGGGAAGTGCAAAAATTGTATATAAGATGCAATATATAAATCTTTATTATTCTCATATGACGTGTTGGCGTTTTAAGATTTTTTTTTTGATATTATGTAGTGTATACAGAGTTATTAATTAATTTCTATTACTTGATTTACTTTTAGATATGCAAAAAAAACTATTATAAATTTATGAAGTTTTATTCTTCATAGTCATTCAAGAATTTCAGATGTGTATATCCAACTAAATGTATTAGCTGCCTAAACAATTGCATATCCTTTCACGGACTCAATCTCGTTTTGCATCGATGAAAAACTTTTCTCTAACTTTTGAATTTGAGTATTTTCCTATTCTACATATGTAAGTATCATTCATAATTTGATAAAATGAATAAAGTATTACTTATCTATTAAACAAATAGCAAAATATTTAGCTGAATTTCGTGAATATATAAAACGAAAAAAATAAGAAAAATTATAAAAAATTAATTGGCATATGCGACTGTAGATCTGTGTTCGTGTATAGCTCCCCAGGCAGGGATTTTCGGCAAATAAGAAGAATACGTAGAATAAAATCTATAAAATAAGAAGAAAGAACGCGACGTTACATTAATCTTCTAAGTGGTTTACTTAAGGGGGAAACCACATTAGGAGGTTAAAAAAATCAATATTTTTTATTACATAAATCGTTAGCTTTAATATCCAAGAATGCGCAGGCAAAATTTCAAAGAGAAATTTAGATTTTATAATCATAGAACCGAGCGCTCATCGGATACTGGCATTACTGGCTACAGGTTAGAGCGCACAGCAGGTAGTCGTTTTATTTACTTATGTAGCCTTGTAGTGAAACCCTAACTTTGTGTTTGCCTTTTCTAATAACGGCATAGAAGATAGTAGAACGATTAACAAAAGGTTTTATTTCGGCTATATTATGTTAGTACCTTACTTGGCGTCAGTTTTGATTTAGCCTTCTACGAGTACGTTTGTAATTGAAAGTAAGAAATGTCTTCGTATCCGAAAGCTGATCGTGAGACTTACGAACGCCGCAGTAAACCGCGTAAAAGAAAGTTTCATGGGAACCACCACGAGAATAAACAGGGTGATAATAATAAAGATCAAAGTGCTAGTGCGAAAAATTCGACAGGAGCAAATTCTTCAAATATATGAAGATTTATCAAGGGATGAATTGCTGGAGAGATGTTTAGGTGGCCACACGCAAAATGCGAATGAAAGTTTTAATTCCACAATTTGGCGATTAGCTCCTAAACATTTGCACTCCGGACTAAAAGTGGCATCGTATTTAGCAGCTTGCTTATTCAATGAAGGAAATTCATCCCTTGTGATGGTCAGGAACGAGGCAGGAATTGTAGTAGGCACCCAAACCTTCAATTACGCCAAACAAATGGATAACCAGCGCGTCAGCCGACAGAATCGATGTGATTTATTGGAGTCGAAGGAAGGTCTGCAAGCCTGAAAAGCACTCCTGCAAGCGCAAAACGAAGCCTATGAGGAAGAAGGCTTAATATATGGTGCCGGAATCACAGATTAAATGGTGAGCACTTTATGTTATTGTTAACTTCCTTAAATTTCTAGTTTTGGAGAATTTTATTTTCAAACGCATTTTTCTCAAAATGACTTTTTGACATTTGCGGGAAGTCTACTCAAAAAGTAATGAAGTAATCATTATGAAAATTGATAGCAAACTTCTTTATGAAATTACAAAATATATGAACCAACTTGTGAGATGATGTCATGATTTTAAGGGCGTTTTTCTTTGCATAATTAGTGAAGAAAGATGGTGAAAATTGAAGTAAATTTTTCCTACACCTGCGAAATTTTTAATTTTCATTATTTTCACCTCCTTTGAGGTTCATATTCTTAGAAAATAATTTCTTAATGTAAAATGAAAACCTTTTTGATTTCAGATAAAAATTGGAATGGCTACACGTCCCGCAATTGAAGAACTCGCGTTACGACCTTCCATGGACATCAGTGCGTAACTTTGTTAATTTCGGCTAAAATTATTTAAAAAAGTCACTAAGTTCGAAGTATGAATAAAATGATGTCAAAGTTTGATTGAATTCTAATTAATTCTTCCCACCCACAAAAATCCTAAAAATCTGTGAAAATGAGCTTCCTAATGTGGTTTCCCCCCTTCTGCCCTCGAGTAAGGACAAAATACGTTTTCATCTTGTGGTTCAGTGAAACGGGTTGCTCAGATAAGACTTGTCTGAAAGAACATTAACCCTTAAACTCAGGAGTTTCTCTTCTGCTGTTGCATACCGCTTGGAGAGATGGTTTCCACATTCCCTTCCATAAAACGAAAAAGTTTCTTGGAAATCAGCATTGTTGCTTCAGCGCTTTATATGTTCTGCTTTATTGGTTAATACTTAATGAACTGTGAAGTTCGGCGCTATATATTGCTCCATCCTTGACCCGTTCTTCAGTTTCCTTTCACCCCTAAAGAATCCACCTACAAAAGTGGCAAAACGATCAATCGTTTTATTTTATTTTATATATGTTATTCCTCATATTTTAGCCATGTATTTTATTTTAATTATTTTTCTTATTAATATTGTTTTATATTTATTTTTCTTTTAGATATTATTGTTTTTATACTACAGCATAACACAGTAAAAGTCCCGGAAATAGGTTTGTTATTGTAGTACTGGAAGCTTACGTCGCAATAGAAATTTTAATTATTCCATCTTCCGTAATGATGCTTGTTTTACCGCTGTTCTAATTCAATAAGGACTTTTGTAATTGACTTAAAGTAAAAGAGTTTAACTGGATTGTACGTTAATTGTAGTTATTTTAGCATTATTTCTTTAGGTATGGATTTCTAACTAATAAAATTAGTTTTTAATTACTGACTATTTGCTTACTAACTTAAACTTAACTTTGATAAAATTTTGTTGATTCAATTTGCATTTCAGTCAATCTATTTCAATTTAGAAACATGGAAAACCTATATTCCACGAAAAGAAGAAAGACACCCGACAAGAGCGAAACTCTTTACGCATTTGATGCTTATTTGAATAAAACGTAACTTTCTATAATTGAATAAACAATGTATAAAGAAAAAGTATTTCATTTCTACACCGATGATAAATAAGTTGAAGTTGAATTTGAAGTAAATTTGAGTCCGAATAATAAATCTGATTGCCATCTGATTGGGGAAGATGCAAATACGGCGCATTTTATAGTTGCTCCTACGATGAGTATGTGGGTGAGACAAAGAACTAATGAAAGAAAAGGAAGAAAGATAAAAGGCGTCTAGTGACTACTTCAAGCGTCTCACTATTTCCTAGTGAACTCTCGCCGAAGCACCTTGCTAAAAGAGC
Organism: Chrysina gloriosa; assembly: GCA_038088585.1. Lineage (NCBI taxonomy): Eukaryota > Metazoa > Arthropoda > Insecta > Coleoptera > Scarabaeidae > Chrysina > Chrysina gloriosa. The sequence goes on along the minus strand of CM076088.1, from coordinate 28,490,199 downwards.
TTCGCTCTAAAAAATAAAATGAAGAATAAATTCGTAATAACAGTATATTTTGGTATAAAAATCTCTATAGAAAGAAGCACGCGATTTAAAGACAAGAACTGTAGAGTTACATGAGATTTATGTTTTGGAAAGGGAGAGTTCGGAGGAAGTATTCTGGATATTTTATACTTATGATAAAATATCTTAAAAATTAACGTTACCCACTATTCAATTTATAGAAAAGAAATTACCTGGCTTGGCGGACATATATGCTGCGTAGAGCTCGTTCTGTAAAGTTGTCCCTGAACATTCCAATTTTGGGGAGGCGAATGCGATGGAGCGGCATTTACGTGAAAAGTTTGAGGCGTTGGTGGTCTAACGAAATGTCCAGCGGGCATCCATCTTTGCTGTTTGGACAGTTGCGGTGGCAATAGAAAGCAAGGTTGTGCAGGAACGTGATTTATATTATACAATGATGGTGTTCTGTACTGATGCATTATCCACTGTTGTTGTCCTGTATTGTAGTGCACAGTGTTCTGTTTTTGCTGGATATAGTTCCTTGCATTAGATGATAACTGACTTGTATAAGTTATGGGCGAATAAGTGTAAGGATTGGAGGCGATGTTTGCACCTGAGTAACTGTTACAATACAGATTATTGGGAGGATATTGCAAGGGACTGTAATAATTGCCGGCGTAAACATTTGTTGGATTATAAGAACCGTATATTTCTGTCGGCTGATATTCCGTCACTGCAGAATTTGTAGGGCAAAAACTTTGGTAATTAACAAAATTATTTCCATAATAACTAATCGGGTTATTCGTAAAGTTATCCGCGGTCGTTAGTGTAGTCGGAAACATTTTAGTGTATGAACTTTGACAATTTGTTGTTGTTAATTTCGCTAATTGGGGCGAGTCCGATTTCTTCTCTTCCGGTTTCTGAAGTAACTTAATCTCTTGTTTCACATAACACTGGTCGTACCATGCGAGTGTGCTGCTGAGCGGTTTCGATTTTGTCGGAGAATTAAATTTATACTGAATATCATCGATGGCAGCCAATTTTACAACCGGTAATGTAATATCCTTAAAGGATTCGCTTCTGATTAACAGTGGTTCGCCGCTGAATTGTTTATTGGAAGAATTTTTGTTCGCCAATCCTTGAACGACGTCCGAATATAATCTCTTAGAGGGAGCATTCTTTATTAGGACATCAGAAGCTGTCCGACAGGTGGGCCTCAGCAAGTTAAACTCATCGTCGTTTGGTTCCTTTATCCTCTTTAAAGTTTCGGTGAGACCCTAAAATCTGATAATATTTACAGCGATCTAGAAGAGGTTTTAAATGTACCTGCAGATTTCTGAAATCGTTGGCTTTTTCCTGCAGTTCGTTGAAGTGATAGGGAATCTTTTCGGAATTCAAATAATACTTGTACGTTCTGGGATCTTCGTCGACGAATAAATTATCGAATGATGACTTGAATATTTCAACTTTCTTAGGTGGTATTAAATCGTCTGATCTGCCCGTTTTCCATACATTTTTAACACTGTCTAAAAGAAAACACATATTAACAAGCTTAACAGTTATTTTTTAACGCTATTCTGTTATCGAGCTTTCGTTAGGGAAGCATTTTCATTTTTCACAAATATTTATCGTAAATTGGCATTGTCCTTTGCAAGTCTATACTGGGAACTTACATAAAAAACTAGTACTAGGAAGAATCCCAAATTGTCTTAAATCCGAGTGCGTGGAAGATCGAATTAGAAGAGTAATAAAAATAAATAACCTTTTCATTGTCATCTTCCAGAGTTGCATTAAAGGTTTTACATTTTAAGGCTAATTTGATAAAACAAGTTTGAATTTCGAACTCTCTTGGGATTAACAAAAACGTGAAAATTCAAGTTTTTCAATTTAGAATCTCTTTGGAGATTTTCGGCATGGATTCGAGTGATTTTGTTTCAATAAAAACTAGTTAAGTATTTTATATAAACAGAAACCGCAACAGGTATCCATATGATATGGTAATTAGAATTTGTAAAACTGTACCAATAAATACCAATCTTTCCTTTTTTTCGTTATTCTTCAATGAAAGATTTGAGAAATTCGAGAGCCCTGCTGATTGCATATTCAAATTCGCGGAAAAATGTAAGATCACGATGCTTTATTGAGATAGGATACATTCGACTTGAATTCAAATTAAGTATTTCCAGAGACTTAATTTGAACTTAAGTCGAATTGATCCTATTGCAGTAAAGGATGTGTGATTTGGTATTTTACCCCAAATTTGAATACGGATTCAGAAGGGCTCCCAAATTTCTCAAATCTTTCATTCAACAATAATGAATAAGAAAGAAAAGATTGGTATTCATCTTCCGGATTTTCTAGCCAGTGTCAATGGCGGAGAGTGCTTTCGGGTATTGTCGGCTTCTCCACGGATACTGAAGATGTATTCCACAAGAATGTTCCATACCGTTAGGATTGTGTAAAGTATATTCCTGAAAAAGCTAGGCAGTAGGAACAGCAATTTGTCGATATCAATAGTAACACTGTAAATCTTTTTTATTTACTTTGACGTTTCAGAAACTAAAATCTACGTTTAAAGAATGTATCGATGTATATGTATGAAGAATATAGAAAAAGACGTAAGGATTTAAGTTCTCGAAGTTCATAATTTGCAATATTTGGATATTTCAATTAAAGAAAAGCGAAAAACGTTATGGGTTATGAAAATTTTGTCGATTGAGGATAACTAATGCTTCTTGAACTACTATATTTCCATAGCTCAAGTTTGAAATACTACCTAAAGTTCTTACTGAATCAAATCAAATTTTAATTTCACGATAGCTTCCGCTTTATTTGCAAAGAATTTTAATAATCGTATAAATACCATTCCTCACCTAAATTAAACTTCATCTTAATTGTCATATCGTCAAAGGTTGTAAAATTAAGAACAGGCGGTACAGCACACTTTAAATCAACATCTTTCAATGGCGCAGCTTTGGTAAATCGCGCTTTGCCCGGTGTCCGTTCGAAATTTTCAAAAAATCTGGGATCAACCTTATGGAAGTCTTCTAAAGTACATGTATGTTTTGTCTTATTTGTCTCCGCTTGGTCAAAATGAACAAGATCTCTATACCTCAAGAGATTAAAGTCTCTGGAGTACGTAAGCCAAATAAACAATTGTTCAACTTCGGGTAGCATCCAAGGCTCTTCAATCAATCCATCTTTACATCGGCATGCGTAATGGAACATCACGTCGTTGGTATTCGGCGTATACGATAACTCCCTAGCTTCGTCATAGACGTAATTAGAATATTTTGCCAGTTTGCTTTGCGGTATGCTGTCTCGGACGGTCCTTGGTCTTGTCACTTCCTCGGTGAATGCCTCCTGAATTTTAATATGCCTAGCGTACAGTTCCTGTCATAGTGACAGTTATTAAAGACCTGTTAGAAAAATTGTTCAACTATACCTGGTTGGTCTTCTGATACAGATAGCAGTCGTTGGTCCAAGTTTTATTCGCATAAAATGTAACATTGTCATATGCATCCTTTAACCTTTTTTAATATTACTCATAACCGCCGCATTGGCACGGGAAGTTCGGTCATGAGTGTCTATTTCCAATAAACGACATTGTTTTGTACGAACCTCAAGACCTACTTCATATTTGGATTGGTAGATGGCAGAGTACGAAGACGGACGTTGAACTTCTAATTGAATTTTTAGAAAGCAAATGGGATTTAAAACCTCTGGAATCATAATGTTTGCGAATGCTTTGATAGGTTTTCCAAAATATCCCGAAATAATTGTCGGTATGTACCGAATACGTTATCGAATAAAATATGACACATTGTCGTTTCTTGCAAATAAAAAAAAAACTGTCACAGAATCAGCGATGATATAACATATTTTTGTGAAATTGTGTATTATGAATTTGTATCAGTGATCAGGTCCGTGTCCATACACGGAATAAAAATCTGAAATTCATTGGGTTAAGGTTTGTTATTTTTGAAATTCTTGCTTTGAAATCTTATCTTTTCAAGAGAGAAGTACGTGGCGTAAATAACGTCGATTGAAATAAAGATTGGTATCGCCGTCAATATTACTCTTAATTACATCCATCATGTTGTGCCTTTCTTGGACAAACAATGATTTATATTGTGCTCTGACTAAAACAGTCAATAATAATTTACCCCTTGGAGAGTGAATTCTCTTTCGCAATCCTAATCGTTATCCTCTGTTTACTGGCATTCAGTTCTCTTCTCGGTTCTAATAAATAGAATGGAAAACTTTATTTATACGTATAATATTACCAGTAAGTATGTATACCAGAAGAAGTTGCAAACCAAGTCTTTGAAAAACAATGAACAATGACACGGTTCTCTTACTGTCTACAGTAGCGGAAAAATACCCGAAAACCATTTTTCAAATTTCACTTGACAGATTTAAGAAATCATTGAAGAATTTATCATGCAATTCAAGGAAATCGAAACTTTGAAGAGCTCTTTACGGGTTTCCATGACTCTTTGTTGTTTCTATAATCGAGAAACGATTACGATACGTTCCTACAGACCGAGTAAGAAAAGGGGTCACAGTTTTTAAACTGGAATTTGCCCAAAATTAGAGAATTTTTGGGCAAATTCCACTTAAGACAATTTGGGCTAAAAACGACATCAATGTTACGCTGCACGTACATTGGTGAAAGTGCTTTTCTTCTACGAAATTCATTTAAAATCAGTAGAAAAGTCGGGCTTGCAGCTTCTTTCTTACTGCATTTTTTGAGATTAGCAATGACCGAGTCGGAGGTATATGTTTTATTTGCAGAATTTTACGAAGATTGGTCTAATACTAAACTGCGACCCGCATTCAAGTCTAATGTTTCCAATGTGGCCCTCGAGCTCTTATAAGTTGGAGCCCCTAAATTAGGAATAACACATGGTAAACCTTACTTACAGGGATGTACATACATATAAGCAATATGTACGGTGAGGAGAGTTCCTCCTTACTTCCTCACATAGTAGATTTTTCCACTGTTATTATACGATGTAGAAATCGAGAAGTGATTCCGAGCTTCGTCAAACACCATTGTGGAGATTACGTCCAGGACATTAACATTTTTGGGGACCTGAACGTACCAGGGTGTGGCGAGGGAGGAAGAAGTTAAGATGTATTTCAAAATTACAAAAACAACTCCGTCAAGTTTTATAACACATATATTAAATCGAAAAGGTCACACAAAATCATTGGCAACCATATGCACCAATATCGCCTTCATCCTTCTCAAATACTCGTCGTTATTCTTTATCTTTCCGAAGAAATCCGTCTCGGCAAAATCAGAAACGTTCACCCTCCAAGTTGATCTGTTCGTCTTTCGCCGAAAGCATCATTCTGATCAGCATAGACCCCATGTACAGGCCGTATTTAGCGTGTTCTTTCCATTGCGCTTTCAGGACGGATAACGGATATAACACTTCGGGATCGCCGCCCAATTTCTTCAGCTGTCTGGATAGTTCGCGATGATACAGCTCCACATAACGCTCCCAGTCCGCCATCGCTTCTTCGGAAGCGACTGTGTAGAAGAAATAGGCGAGGTCGAAAACTGGAGAACAGATGCGGATGATCTGCCAATCGATTAGGATGGCGGTGATTGGATCGTTGCTGTTTTCGTTCTGTTAGGAAACGAAAACGTTGATTAGTTGAAACGATGGGGAACTAAATATCAAATTAAAATCGGGTTAATTTAATTTACAACATTCTTGACACTATATCATAGTGGTAAACCCCTCACTACATTGTTTAACTAAGTTAAATTAAAAATAAGAACTGCAACCTTTCGGCCGTTTTTCCTAAAAGAAAATCGTCAATAAGGAGCTAAACGCCAAAATCTGAAGGAAAGGCATTAGGAAACAGATAATTTAGAAAAACTTACTAAAAGAGAATGATCGAAGTACGAGAAGGATGAAAAAGAATGTTTGAGAAAGACAGGATTAAGAGGATTATTAGGGACATATAAAAATGGGCTAAGCACTAAGATCCGACAGCAAGCCCGGAATCTTGATTTAAGTTAATGGAGAAGAAGAAAGTTGAACTCCCGATGCACAAAAGTTAAGAGAGTGTTTCCAGAGACCTAAAAATCGAGACGAATTGGGGAAAGAGTTGGGAGAGCGAATTGATCAAAAGGAATAAGTTTTTGCTATTGCGTTGAGAGCGTGAAAATGAATTTTAGTTATCGGGACGGGAAGAACCCTTCGGCGTTAAGGAAGTGTTTTCAGGGATGCCTAACAACTTACTAAATGTCAGAATTAGGAAGAAAACAAGTAAAAACTGTTTAGAATCGAGTGAAAAGATCAGAAAGAAATGTTTCTGAGTTGATGAGAAAGAAGCAGTAAACTGAGTTACTAAACCCAGAAAGTTTCTCATGAGGTTAGAAGAGTTTTGTTAGGAATGCCCAAAAACTACTACTACTACTAAATGCTAAATTTCAAAGAAAGTCAACGCAGAGGACTAGAATGGACGGTAAGTAATTTAGTGCGATAAACACGGGAAAACCCGGAAGATATTACTTTCAAAGGATGAGAAGTTGGGGTACAGAGATGACGAACAAAAAAGTGAGTCATCAGAATCAGAAAATTTTGTTTTTGGATATAAAATTTACTAAACACCAAAAGCTAGAGAGAGGAGCAACTCCAGTTAGGAAAATCTGCATCAGCCTTTGGTTTAACTCGGAACGCGCATAGGACTGAGTTGGTGAAGGAAGTCCTATTTAGAATGCCACAGATTTTGTTTCCGTAGCAGTATATATGTTTTGTGAGATATTTATCTTTCGGGATACCTCCATCATTTGACTTGAAACGTAATGAAAATTACTAGAAGGCGTAAATTTTCGTAGAAGTGTCTTTTTGGAACGAGAGTTGAGAATATGTTGCCGCGATAGTCAAAAACGATTTAAATATCAAGTCTGTTGAAACGATAGAAAGGAGAACGGGCAGAATATGAATAGAATGTCAAAATGGTTTGCGGCTCGATTGTGATTTGGAAGAAGAAGCATAAAGGAGGTGAAGTTGGAGATAATCCGAAAGATAAGTTTTCGTAAAAGTTCGAGAAGTATGGGAGACGAGGATTGAAACGGATTGTAACTCAGTGTGATTTACAAGATAAAATTCAGACTGTAAAAGTAGAAAGAGTGTCTTTTGGAATGGGAGTCGAGGATATGTTGCAGCGATCGTCGAAAATTATTTAAGTATCTGCGGAAGCGATGGAAAGGACAACGGACAGAATAGGAATAGAATGTTAAAATGGTTTGGAGCGAGAATTAGAAAAAGAAGGAGAATTGAGGTGAAATTGATGAAATAAAGGGAAACTTTCTTTAGAAGCTCATAGGATGTAGTCCTCCTTCGAAGGCCATAGACTTTGTTTTCGTGGAAGTATATATATTTTGTGAGATACCTATCTTTCGGGATACCACCACCATTTGACCTAGAAAGTGGTGGAGATAATCCGAAAGGTAACTTTTCGTAAAAGCCCAAGAAAAATGGAATCGGTAAAAAGTTCATCATCCTGTTTGCTCAAAAAGGCAAAACAAATCGTTAAGCTATCGAAAGAAGACCTAAGGGTAGTCACCGGTCTTTGAAGTGGTTACTGTCACTTGAGATATCATCTCAGCATCATAGGATAGACCAAGAGCGATATCCTCAGAGCACATACTATGCAAATGTGTAGACGTAATTAAAATATCTAGGAAAAACTATAATGGAATCGGCCGAAGTGGGCAATGTTTCTTCTCGAAGCTTTATAGCCGTTGGCACAAAGGCTTAGGAATCCAAGATTAAATATAATTTAGGATGCATTACAAAGAATCTTGTGAAGGTCGAAGTAATTGGAAGGCACATGTTGCCGAACGACCTACCACCTAATTTATAACATCTTCGATGGTCGCGAACGTTATTGTCCTGCACAAGCCACACAAAGACCTCGTGTATCTCCAAAATTACCGTTCTATAAGCCAGTCCCTCGCTCCCAGCTTAGGTATGAGATAGTGGAGATCAACCCCGTCTCCGTCGAATAGTTTGGGCAGCAGATTGTAACTCAATTCGATTTGCAACAAATAAAATGAAACAACATTGGAAAAGTAGAAACAATGTCTTTTGGAACTCGGAGATGTGTTGTCGCGGACATCGAAAACTGTTGAAGTATCAAGTCTGTGAGGGAAAGACGGAAAGGAGAAGGGATAGAATAAGAATAGAATGTTAAGATGTTTGGAGTTCAATTGTGGTTTAAAGAACAAGTTGAAGGAACACCTTCCTTCGTTAATGACATAAAACGGGAGTTTCCTTAAAAGCTTAGAGGATGTAAAATAGCAAGTGATGACTAAAATTTCGAAATTACAATTAGTTGAAAATCAAATAGAATATACATATTGCAGACATTTCTCATCGGAAATCTATTTTCGGTTAGAAAGAAATTTGCTGTTCGAACGTTAAACTAAGTAATTACCAAAATTAGGAAAGGAACGGCCAAAGACATAATTCAAAAGAGTACGATGAATAATTCTAATTCTACATTGAAAACTCGCAAGTTCAGTTTAGTCAAAAACAACAATTTGATGTTTTCAAGTCAAGGTAATACATAGCAAACAAGGTAATAGCAGGTTGGAACGAATAAATTTATATCTAAAATAAAATCTAAATTTAAATCTATATGAAAATGAAATCTAAAATCCTTCTTATTTCTTCGACGAAAAGATTCTATGGATGTTATGGAGATTTGGTAATTGGCCAGGAAAAATTCGGAAGAGCAATGAATGTGGATAAAACAAATGACAATAATTTCTAAATGGTGATCGACTCAATCTTAGCGACCTCGAGGAGGAAGAGGAAATGGATTATTCTTCCACGTCCTTCAGAAGTGTTACAAATATTATCAGAATTTGCGGGATGAGAAAATTATGGGAAAAAATATTTAAAGATAAAAATGTTGGCCGAGGATTGACAATACGTTCTAAGCGTTAACTATTTCCGCTTTACACTTGTCTAGAGGAAAGAGGGAGAAGAGCAGAATGGTCACTTCCGTTTTCTTAAGAAGAGATTCTGTAAATACCATGGAAATTTGGGCGTTGGTCAGAAAAATGTTCAGAAATAGAAATTTTGGCAAGTAGATGACAATATTTTCGAAGTGCTCATCAATTGTTTTTATAGATTTCTTGGGAGACGAGGAAAAGAAGGAAGGTCGTCACTTCGCCGAAGCTAAGGAAAAATTTGGCGGATATCATAGAGATTTGGAGGTTGATCAGGAAAATTCTTAAAGAAAAATGTTAAAAAATACAAATTTTTACTAAGAAATGGTAACTATTCTCTAAGTGCATACATTTCTAGAAGGATAGTCACTTACGCGTATTCAAGAAGAAGCTCTACGGATAATGTGGAAATACGGGGACAATTATGAAAGAAAAATGTTTATAACTACTTTGGCCAAGAAAGGGCGATATAATAAGTATCAATTCCACTTTACGCATTTTTAGGAGGAAGAGAAAGAGGAGAATAATCGCCACCTACGCGATCCTAAGAAGAAATTCTATAGATACAATGGAAATGTGGGAACTGATCAGAAAAATTATGGAAGAAAAATGTTCAAGAATACAGATTTTGGCCAAGAAATGCCAACATTTTCTAAATGCTCATCAACTCTATCTTATGTATTTATAGGGAGAAGAGGAAGTGAAGAAAGATACCTACTAACGCTTGCCAAAGGAGAAATTCTATGGACACTATGGAGATTTGCGGATTCGTCAGGAAAATTATGAAAGAAAAATGTTTTTAAAGACAAATTTTGGCCAAGGAACGATAACATTTTGCTCATCAATTCTACCTTATACATTTAAGGGAATGAGGAAGAAGAGACAGATTTTCGCGTACTTACCTCGTATAGAAACATTACATTGTTGCACCAGCAATCACCTTTAGTCAATATATCATATCCCGTCGGCTCCGGATTAAAGAAATTTTTCTTCCCATAATCCACTAGAAATTCCGGTAAATTGGCGGTACGATCGAGTAAATGCTTATCCTTCACCGGATCCAACCCAGCCAGTATCTCCTTCAGATTATTCCTATAGGTTTCGTTCATAGGTTCATCATCGAATTCCTCGTAAGGCACTCGAGCCGATCGGGTCACCCTTTCATAATCCTCCTTCTTCTGATCCTTGAAAGCGAAACATGTCGCGTGAAACTTGGCGAACGCCTCGAAAACCAGGGTGGTGTGCTTATCATCCAACGACCTGGTCTTATCGCACAGCCGATAACCGTTCTTCTTCAGATTTTCCAATGCCAATAACGTTAGCCCGGAGCTCCCGTAGCACTTCGCCACGTTCGTGAAGCCGTCCTTGATGTTTTCCCTTATGAAATCGGCGTATGCCGGATAGATCGTGTCGTAGAAACGAATTTCGTTGGCGTAGTATCGATCGACCGGCAGCATCGCCGAAGATTCGATCTCCAAGCAGCATTTTACGAAGATTTCCAAGGTGCGATCGTCGTCTTTGATGGTGACGGCTATGCCCCTCGAAAGATATCCGTCGCCGTTTTCTGATCCCACATCGTAAGTTACGTCGGAATCGTTACTTAGGCCGTTTTGGATGATGATATTTTGGATTAGATTTTGCACCTCCGGACTGATGTTCATTTTTATTGTTTTTACGCGTTATGATGCAACGTATTTAATCGATGCGAATTACTGATGGATACTGAACGTGCGATATGAACGTAAGCGTATACATGTAAGAATTTTATCTTTAATTGGAACATGACTCGTGTCGTTATTTCGGATCACAATGAATTGGACAAATCAGATATGATCTCGACTATCGTTACTGTAAGATTAGGGCTCTTAAGACTTTTCCATTGTTAGAGAAAAATGCGTACATCATCACACGCGTGGACAGATCTGACAAATTTGAGATCGAAAGTTGTCTTGTCTTTCTCTGTTTTCTTCTTTATTAATTATGGTTTTGAGCACTTGTGAAATGAATAATCAGTAGAGAATACATCATCCTCCTATAATGTTTTTGTGGTGAGAGCAGGACGTGTTCAAGATACATTCTTATTTATAATACCTAATGTCTAAAATTAGGAAATAGTAATTTTATAGAAAATTCTCAAAAATTTTCCTAAAACATGATTCAATCTTACAGAAAACTTAATGAAAAAATTTACATATACGCAACAAAATTGTTTTGTAGGAAAATTCCAAAAGAATAGGAGAAGCAAACAGAAGGAATAATAATAAAAAGAAAATGAAGATACAGATGAAGTAAACGCAACGGAAACAGTGATTTTATAGGAAACTCCCAAAACTTTCGTTAAAACATGGTTGAAATTTAAAGAAAATTTTTTGAGGAAATTTGCAAAGATGCAAATAAAATATTATAGAAAAATTAAAAAATTCCCCCAGAAAATTGTTAAAAATGATGAATGAATCCAGCAGAAAATCGTGAAAAATCGTTGGAAAAGTGATTAAACAATTCTACGAGAATTCTCCAAAAACTCCCGAAAAGGCAATAAACTAGGAACATCTTGCGAATACGAGGTCTGTTCAAAATGTAGCCGACCTCCGGCTGGAAAATAATCGTTTACTTACAGCTATTAAAGCTTAATCGCTCTCAAAATACTCTCCTTGGGACCGTATGTAGTTATCCTACAGATGATGCCACTCTTGGAATGCGGTTCAGCTGTTCTGTGACTTCTGCTCCTCTTGAGTGTCAAATCTTTTCCCTTTGAACGGTATTTTCAACTTCGGAAACAGCCAGAAGTCAGAGGGAACCAGGTCGGGAGAAGAGGCTGACGAACAATTAGGATACTGTGTTCGGTCGAGAAAATCGGAATCAGATGAGAGGAATGCGTCGGTGCGTTGTCATAATGCAGCTATCAAATTCCCGCTCTGCACAGATCCGGTCTCTTGCCCCAAACGGTATCACGAAGACAACGGAGGACTCGCTGGTAGTACTTCTTGTTAATGATCTCTCCGTGAGGAGTGTACTCATCATGAATCACACAACGATAGTCGAAGAAAACTGTCAACATCTCTTTTACATTGCTGCGAACTTGCCGTGACTTCTTTGATCTCTGAGACGTTGGATGTTTTCATGTTTCGGGGTTATACCCGTAAACCCACGATTTATCACCAGTAATGACAGTCTTCATGAAGTCATCATTTGCAGAGTCCAGTATATCCTGCCTTGCTCCGCCGGTAGCAACTTCGGCACGAATTTTGTGGACAATCTCCGGAAGCCCAAATTATTCACACGGGGCCAATACTTTGCCGACCTTTGTCTGACAATTCTCTAATGGTATTAATCTTGTGAATGATTTCATCGTTTCGATTGTATCAGTTCTTGATTTGTGCAGTATCCATGGCATCATCGCCGAAAGGTTGCTGAATCTTGGGTAGCACCAAGCTTCTGGCAATTCGTCATTTAATTCCGTCATTTCGTGAAATTTGCAAACACGACCGGCCACCATCACACTATCGTACCCATGTACTTACCACTGCCAAAGATCACGAGCTGCGCACGAGGGTACTCCACAACTCCCTACCAAATATCATCGAACTCGCTTTATTACTTTTGCTGGAAACATGGCATGTCAGATATTTATTATATTTTGAACAGACCTTATATGTTTCTAAGCGGAGTGTAATAAGGATTTATTAAGAATTTAGAATTTTGTTGGCCAATGAAACCCCATACTCACACAGTATTTGCATTAAGACGAAGACGAAGATGGAAATGGAGATGAAAATAAAGATGAAAATAAGGATGAAGACGAGGATGAAGATGAGGATGAAGATGAAAATGAAGACAACGATGAAGACGAGAAGCAAGATGAGGATGAACTGTTACATATTAACAAATTGTAAGAAGGCCAAGTTTACATATGTATATGTCATATGTCCCTTCTTAAACAAAGCTTCAAATCTGCTAGACTTCCTTATTTCTGTGGTGTTTCTTCGGAATGCTGGTTCAATCGGTCTTAGATTAGGTCGTACAACTTCTTCTTTCTTCTTTTCGCCATCTTCTTCCTTTTCTTCCATATTGGGGATGCTCCTAATATGAATTCTATTTCTTTTATATCTTCTCCTTTCATTTGTCGTCTTATAATTTATCCACGTATTCATTATTTTGTTAAATTTTAGATAGAACTATGGAAGCAGTGCGAGAGCTGTTGCCTCTATGGAGGAAAGAATATGGTACTCATTCTCTGTAATGGTGATATTGTCCTTGTATTGCCCAGTTTTTTTGCAAAAAACATTTATGGGTAATATCTCGATTTTTGATTGGGTCATTTAAAAATTGGAGATATTGGCAAAGGCGGGAATAAGGACGTCTAACATCAATCTGCATTCTTTAAAATATTGACGGTGACTGAGATTATCTCAGATTATCGTCATTAGATCCTTTTAAAAAGAATTCTGATAACACCTAAGATTGAATGTTGATATCTTCAATTCCTTCTTTCTTCAGTCCTATTGATCTGTGTAATTGTTCCCTACCAATCTGGTCGTTTACAACATTTTAAGGAAGGTTTTCCCTTATATCTCTTTCAAACAACTTGGATCTATGGCTCAAATCTAATTCTGGTGTCCTCATTATCATCCTCATTTGGAGGATGGAGAAATTTCTTCCGCCTCATCAACTTACTCCTTTTCGCGTTCAAGTTAAATCGAATGTTGGTCAAGATTTTCTTAACCGAAGCCGCTCCTCTCTAGCCTTGCTTTCCTCCACGGTCGTTGTCCTTTGTTCTCGCACATCTGCTAGCTTCTTCAAAATGCGGAGTCCGTAAATCCGTAACTTCTACCTATGACTTAAATCAAATCTTGGGTTTCTCATCACACCCCACACCCTGCTCGCATCTGTTGGTTTCTTCCAATTTTTTTATTGAGGTTTCAAAGACACTGTCCTGGACGTCAAGGTTTCTTACTAGTTCTTGTAGATTTTACGTATCGGCGTTTAACGATAGATTCTTATGAATTTCGCTGATAAGTTCTCTTTTGGTTTTCTTCAAGCGACTTCGTTGAAGTTTTTGTAAGAAAGAATTTTGCTACTACTCAGATCAAATTTTGATATCCTAATTCCTTGCTTCGGCCCCCATCATTGATCTGTAATTCTTCTCTTCCAGATCTGGGTGTTCGTTAGATTTTAAGCAACACTTTCTCTTTCATCCCTTTCTTATCCGCAACTGAGGTTTGTGACTCAAATCGAATTTTTGTTTCTACCATTATTATCATTATTTGTTCTCGAGCTCTTTGAAAGATGCTTCCTTGGACGTCAAAGTTCCTTCTAATCGAAGTAGGTGACCATATTGTCCAAATTGCTGCTAAGTTTACTTCTTGGGTATCTACAAGCAAATCCGTTTGAGTTTTCTAAGAAAGAAATTTGCTACTATTTAGATTAAATTTTGATACTCCCCAACTCCTTTCTTCAACTCCATAATCGATCTGTAATCGTTCTCCTCCAAATTCGGGTGTTCATTAGATTTTAAGCAAAAGTTTCTCTTTCATCTCTTTCGCATCCGCAACTTGGACGTATGATTCAAATCAAATCTCATCCTCATTTCTTCTCAAAAATCTCTTAGTTTCTCCCAAATTTCTTATTGAGGTTTGAAAGACACTTTTTCGGATGTCAAGGTTCCATTTTCGTTCTTGTGGATTTTACTTATTCAATACAGATGACGATCTTGTGCAAAGGTTCCTTCTCCGTTCTTTACGAACTTCCAGAGTTGATTGCATGGCATATTTTCAACAACGCTCATTCGGCGTTTAACGACAAATTCTTGTGGTTTTTGGTGCGAACTGCTTGGGTATTTCTGCTACTAAGTTCCTATTTTGGGTATTTTTCAGCGAGCCTGTTTGAATTTTTGTAAGAAAAAATTTTGCTATTACTTCAAGTAAGTCCTTTTGAAGTTTTGTAAGAAGCAATTTTGTCACTACTCAGGTTGAATATTGATATCCCCAATTCCTTGCTTCAACCACTACTAATCCCTTTTACCTCCGAAAATAATAGTACAACGTAAAAGGCCTACACAAAAGTATATATATTTCACAAATTAAAATTTATACACAACCACAATTATTAAGTACCCCTTCAATGTAATAAAAATATATCATCTGTCTTTATTCACTACGACTATGTACATTAAAACAAACGACAATCGGAGCAAATTTAGGACTCGTTGGCTCGCTTGAGGAAAGTATTAGGGGGCGGAGCAAAAGGTTTCTCCAATTTGGTCTCATCTTCTCCTCCATCCCTTTCAAATGGCGGGCTCTAAATCTGCTCCTGATTACGACGAAAATTCTTTATGACTTGAGTATATTGACTAGGATTTTTTTTTATTTTTGTTTCTCGAATGCAAATTTAATACAATACATTTTTGGGGGCCTGTTTGCCCCTTTCGTCCGTTTCTAATCTAGTGTATTTTATGTGTGTGAAAAGAAGACTAGAAACGTATCGTTCCGTTCAGATAAAATTTTTGATCATCCTCAAGGATTCTTGTTGTATGCTTCAATTCTGTAGATATATTCTATAGGTCATCTTCAGGAATTTTCATCGTGTCTATATGCTATTTTGATGACGAACAACGAAGTAGAATCTTTGCTGTTTATCTAGTCTACGAATCATGTTTATAAAATCTTTGATCTATTCTGCTTTGTTGTTTATTCATAAAGATCATCCTCAGATATGCTTATCATATCGAACTTTCAAACAAATAGCAAAGTAGAATAGAATTTCTTGTTGATTTAGTCGGCAGGTCGTCTTTTAAGAATTTTTGTTACCTAAGATATTTTTTAGAGATTTCTGCAAAAGTTTGTTGTTTATCTAGTTGACAGATCGCCTTTAAGAATTTCTGCTACATTTGACTTTGTTGTTGAAGACAGTTTTCGCTAAAGTTTAAACAATCATCGAAAGATACGTTTCTGGTCCACGCCCCTCAACCCTAATCCTACACGTGATCGTTCTCAATCAAATATCTCGTAATGTACTTCATCCTTCTCATGTACTCGTTTTCCTTCTTGATATTCGGAATGAACTCCTCGACGCTATCGAATTCCTTCCCGTTATTCATCCCTTCGAAATTGGGCGTTTCGTCGACCTCGGAGAGCATCATTTTTATCACCAGCACGGCCACGCCGAAACCGTACAGGCTGAGATGTTTCCATTCCGCCTCGAAGACCCCGTAAGGGTAAGCGACCGCCGGATCCGTGCCCAGTTCGAGCATGCACTTCGACAGTTCGTCGTAGTATATTTTGCGGTAACGTTCGGAATTCATTAGGGATTCTTCGGTGATGACCGAGAAGAAGAGGTTCATGATATCGTGTACCGGGGATGCTCTACGGATAAGTTGCCAATCGATGAGCATTATGTCGACGGGATGTTCTTCAAGTTCGTCCTGTAAAGGAGATATTTTTGTTAAAATCGGGAGCATTTCTGATACGTATAGGATTTTTATGGGAAGAGGGTGGTTACTTTGATTTTGCAATTTTCGTAATCGTCGTGCGTTCCTAAATACCCACAAAAATGAAAGTGTCACTATGTAAATATTCTTTTTAAATGAATTGGATTACTGCATTTATGTCATAATGTCAAATGTAACGTCGAAATATTAGCAGCAAAGTATTCCCATAAATTAAACTTAACCTTTCGAGATGCACCTCGTATAAGTTTTACCTTAAAAAATTGAGGCTAATATATTCGACCAAAAAGGAAAGAAATTGTAGGCGGGTGGGCGCTGACCAGGCTTCAAAAGTGTTACGAAATGATACGAAATCACCTCTGAATGTCACTTAACCTTCTCGCTGAATGGACGAGAATAGAAAGAAAAGGGGGAGTGGAATAATCACATCTCCCGGATGGAGGAAGGATAGACTTGTTCAAATTATCGATGCGGAACAGTTCACGAGGCAGACACTCCAAAAGGGGGTGGAAATCCATGTAAATTTGGAACAAATAGGCAGATTCCTACAAGAAAGTAAGAAGAAGAAGAAGAAGAAGAAGAAGAAGAAGAAAAAGAACCTCCAGGTTGGTGAATTCCAAAATTGATAATACAATTTCGTATAAAACTAAAAGGGAAGCCAAGCAAGGACGCGGGTTTCCTTGCTTGGCCAGGGTCTTCATTCTTCAAAAGCAATTAAAATTGAAATTGAGGTTTTCACGAAATAAGAGCGTAAGGCTGTCTGATATATTCACAGCTTATACGAGATAATAAAATTCGAAATAAAGAAGCATGTCCTCGGGTGAATGAAACGTACTCCATTACGAATCAACCGATAAGAAGAAGAAAAAGAAGAGCGCCACCGTCAACGTTGTAGAGATATATAAATAAAGGGAAGGAAGGTAGGTATCTACACGATGGAGATTTGAATGATTGGGTACTGTGGAAGAAAGAAACAACCAACTCAAAATTGCGATAAAGACGAAGAAAGATGTTTTCAAGTGTCAATTTTGTTTAAATCTGCGCCATTTTCTTTCTGCACAAAATGGTGATAAAAAGTTAAACATAGCGCCTTTTAAGGTTGCATTTTTTCG
The DNA here is from genome assembly GCA_038088585.1 of Chrysina gloriosa. Lineage (NCBI taxonomy): Eukaryota > Metazoa > Arthropoda > Insecta > Coleoptera > Scarabaeidae > Chrysina > Chrysina gloriosa. Next base: position 28,472,660 of record CM076088.1, on the reverse strand, counting down.
AGGATTTCTTCTTCATATCGCACAGGTAGTTCGAAAAATTTGAAATCTACAAACACGCAGATGAAGATTTGCTACAAGAACTGGGATGATACTGAGCTGTGGAAGGAGAAAACGGCAAACCCGAAATGGGGATAAAGATGAAGAAACGGAAGAAGAACACAGGCGAAGATTAGCTACGACGACGGGACTAATGGGGTGCTGTGGAGGACGCAAAAAGCGAAACAGAGCGTTGACCTCAAAACGCCAATTTTTTCTAATCTGTACGCCATACAAAATGGCGATAAAATGTTAAACATGGCGTCTCTTAAGGTTCTATTTTCTCAAAGATTTCATCTTCGGCAAAGTTACGAGAAATGGCAAAGTTAAAATAGGGATAAAGATGCAGAACGAGAAGAAAACATTGACCTTGAAGGGTACACTTAAAAAATCTGTGCGCCATATTCTTCTTCCTAAAATTTTATTTTTCGAGGATTTCATCTTCCTCATTTCGTGCAGGTAATTAAGAAACTCAAAGTCCATAAACACGTAGACGAAGATTAGCTAAGACGACGGGAATGATGAGGAGCTGTGGAGAAAGGAAAAGAAAAGCAGGGCATTCACCCCGACACACCAATTTTTCTTCAAGCTGTGCGCCGTACAAAATGGCGATAAAATTTTAAAGATGGCGCCTCCTAAGCCCTATTTTTCGATGATTTTATCTTTCTTGCATAACGCAAGTAATTGTGAAAGTTTGAACTCACAAGCACGCAGACGAAGATTAACTAAAAATCTGATAACGTATCTCGTATTTTTTTGCGACGTAAAGATAAAATGTTTAAAAATAAAATTTATTGCTAGGCTTATGTTTCACACACACAAACATATATATCTAAACACCTTGAAGGAACCAAAACACACGAATGTACGTATATCACATTATAACGATACCGCGAAATGCGTGTGGATATCATTCTTCATTTGAATTTAATCAATAATTGATCTCGGTTCGGTATCGGTTATAACAAAGGTTACGTATTTATAATTATTAAAATGATAATCCACTTGATAAGATACAGTTGAGGGTATTGACCTCTTCAACAACAAAGCGCGTGTTGCCCATGAGCAAAGTTTTGAGAAGAATAATGAAACTAAAGGAGATGCGAGAAGAAGAGAATCAACGACGGGATACAGAACCTGATGGATGGAGAAGACATTGTAAGACACCTAAAAGTCCAAAGACTAAGATGGTTTGGCCACTTTCGAAGAAGAGAACCAGATACGCCAAGAAAAAATTACTTAAAACAGAAACTGATACAAAACAGCCCAAGAGGGCGACTGAAAATAAAATGGGAAAACCAAGTCGATGAAAACCGGAGGAAAATTAATTTCAGGAAAGTGGAAACCAGAAAAGAATGGAAGGAAATAACTGCACTTGGGAAGAAACAACAATATCTAAAGAGAGAAATAGGAAGACAAGGAAAGCGGATTAAGTCACCGAGAACAATGGATTAGTACAGCTCACTAGAGCGGCTGATACTATTTCAGAAATTTTAGACCCACCCACAAACCGATTCTGCGTGTGTTGTGGGCTTTAGGTACTTCAGTTAAGACAGAACGTCGGTTAAACGAGAATTTACTGTAGTAATAATTTTTCTTTAAATAATAATAATAATAATGATCATATGAATAATAGTAATAATACTAAAAACAATAATCAGGTTGCCGCATATTCAGTATATCGCAACGAGCGAGAGAACGAGGAATGGTGATACAGTAGAGTCTCGCTTATCCCACTCAAATGAGCTGCCAGAATGTCGGATAAGTACAAGTTAATAATAATCATAATTAGCTTGCCCCATATAATGGATATGGATATGGATTTATCGCGATGAGCGAAAGAACGTGAAATGGTAATACAGTAGAGTCTCGCTTATCCGACAAAAACGGACCGCTAGAATGTCGACTAAGAGCAAATGTCAGATAATGGGAAGGAATGAAGAGAACTTCAAATCTTACATTTTAACACAAATCAAGAGGAAAAACACTTGAATGTAATGACCGATAATTGGTTCATAGCTGATAGGCGCGACAAACACTTTATAATTTTGCAAGTTGGGCACCTAAATATCACGTTTTACAACAAATCAACATAAGAAACACTTGAATGTGCGCTAATGACGAAGCTAAGGTCGGTTAAACTGTAATAATATTAATGTTGATGAAAATGTTATCAATAATATTAACATCAATATTATTATCATTACAGTAGAGTCCTGTTTAACCAATCTAAGCTTGGTCATTACAGGAGATCCAATTGTTTATTCTGTTAATCTGTTCTAAAACGTGATGTTTAGTAATCATAATAATAGTAATAAGAGTAATATCTAAATATGCTGATAAGAACGAATAAAAAACCATTGAGGAACAACGAAAGGATATTTTTTTGAAATTTTCGAAAACACTTGGAGGAAACACAGCAACCATTTCTAATCTATAATTCTCTTTTGGGCACTTACTTCGTATAATATCATCATATTGTTGCTCCAGCAGTCTCCTTTCGTCAGAATGCTATACGGATTCTTATACTTGTTGCTGCTCCTCACGCCATCCGTCATCCCCTTGACGATCTTTTCCTTCTTATCCAAAATATCTTTATCCTCGACGGGATCCAGCTTATCGAAGAAATCGTGTGCCATATCCGTGAGTACCTTGAAGAATCCCATCGCCTCCATGGAGATGTGTACGTCGTAGAAATTACCGCACATCTCGTCGTGTTGCTCGCCCCTTTGATCCTTGAACGCGAACGAGATGGCGTGGAACTTGGCGAAGGTCTTCAGCACCAGCTCTAGATGAGCGTCGTTCATGAATTTGTGCCTGTTGAAAAGGGTATATCCTTTACTCCTGAGATTCTCCAAGATGATGATCTCGTTGAAGCGTTCCCTCCTGGCCCCGTAATAAATCGGAGCGTTACGAAATCCGTTCTTGATACCTTTCTCGCGTAAAAATTCGACGTAAGTGGGATAAACGGTCTTGTAGAAATAGATCTCGTTGGCGTAGATGCGATCCGTTTGGACCCTTTCGGTATCGGTGACGTTGAGGGCGCATTTCAGAAATAAATTGAGCGACTTTGCGTCGTTCTTGGCTTCGACGGCAATCGTTTTTGATCCGTAACCATCACCGAGGCAGGAACCTTTCGAATATTTAATTTCGACCGTCGGTTTGAAGTCGATCTTCTCGATCAGATCTTCGATGACCCGTTTGATGTGATCTTCGACTTCGATTTCGCCGAACATGTTTGGCCCGCGCGTCGCGATCGACGACTCTCTAATAAAACTCGCAATTAAAACCGATTTTTTCTCGATGTTTCTTATCAGGACGGCGCGTTGTTGTTTTACAATTCGACGGTGCGTCGCTTTGTTTACCGAAATATTAGAATGGCCGGGCGACGACGATAGCGACAGGTACGCACGAACAACAAAGTATTAGGATTTTCGACGACATAATGCGAATATGTGCTGCAGGAAATCTCTTGCTTCTCTTAGAGTGTAAATATTATTATGTAATGCGCGCATTTATGTGTGTTAATGCACAAGGACGACGGTCCGGTAAAAATACGATTGTTTAATTGTGTGCAGTTTGTCGTCGTAATGCTCTCTCTCTATACACGGTTGGGTAAAAAATGCATCGCCGAAGGCCCCGGAAAAAATGTCGATGTACTACGACCGTTTTGCGCCGATGGTAACTTGGAAATATCACGGAAATTTTATTTCGTTAATAGGAGCATAATTGCACAATGATAACGCACACAGGCCTCGGTTGTGCAGGCCAAGCAGACTCATGGCTTAACTGTGCGTATAGCCGAGAAAAATTCAGTTAAAAAACGGCTTGGTTTTGTCGATGTAAATTCCTTTCGATTTCGTTCAATAAGAAGGAGAACAAGTGATCCATTCACTATACACACTACGTACGAGAATAGGAGAAATAACGGCTGAAAATCGGAACCCACGTTTTCCTGTTAATCAAAAAATGGACGTCTGTCCTTTAAAATAAATAAATCTTGACATAAATCTGGATGAGATATTCGAATTTCAATTTCACAGGTGACTCCCCGCCACCTTTCGTATAAGAGCGACCGCAAAAGTTATAACGCCCATGTTGCAAATATTTTTGCTAAGACTCGCAACTCATCTCTTCTTTTCAATCATAAAAGTTGATGTTTATCACTAAATAATGAACCTTGGACAAACATCGGGACAAGATATTCGCATTTAGGTTTTTCAGGGTGATTGTAAATATTTTCTCCAACGGTAGGTACGGCCCTGTACCTGTGAATCGTAGAAATGGACGTTTGTCACTTAAAAAATGAAATTTTGATAAAAATCAGAATGCGATACCTGAATTTCGATTTCACAGGATGATTGCTTGTCATCTTTTCTATAAGAAACAGCAAAAATATTTATGGGACTCGGTTTGTTTTTTCAGACTCGGATAGCACCTCTTCGTGCCAATCATGAAAATGGACATTTGTTTTTGACCATATTTGGAATAAGAAATTTGGATTTTTATTTAACTTTATAATTTCGCGTAGTTTGTTTTATAACAGACAGCAAAAATATTTAGGAAAATATTCTTTCAATAGCAACTCATCTTTTCTTGTCAATCATGGAAATGGACGTTTGTCCTTTAAAGAAATTAAATTCTGACCAAATTTGAGATAAGATATACGAATTTCGACGACACAGCACTATAAGAGGCAGCATAAATAAGTATGGGATAGAGTTTGTAAATATTTTTCTAATAGTCCGAACGCTCCTTTTCCTATCAATCATCAGAACTGAGGTATCTCCTTTAAAGAAATGAAATTTTAACAAAAATCGGGATAAAATATTCAAATTTTGATTTTTCAACCGTATTCTCCATCATTTTTGCTATAAAAGAGCAAACATTTTCCTAACATCAAGATTGGAAGAATTTTCTGTTAAAGTCAGGATGTACCTCTTCGTGTAAGTCATCAAAACGGACGTCTGTTGTTTAAAAATTTAAGTTTTGACATTTGGGATGTGACTTCCAAATTTCGACTCCACAGGACCATTCTCAGTCATTTCTTCTGTAAGGAGCAACATAAACATTTATGGGGCAGGGTTTCTAAATATTTTTTCTAATAGGCGGAATGCACCTTTTCCTGTCAATCATCACAGCGGAGGTCTCTCCTTTAAAAAATTAAATTTTGACAAAAATCGAGCTGAGATAATCAAATATCGATCTTACAAACGTTTCCCCCATCATTTTTGCTATTAGAAAGCAAACATTTTCCTAACACCAAGATTGGAAGCATTTTTTGTTAAAGTCGGAATGCACATCTTCCTGTTAGTCATTAAAATGGACGTCTGTTGCTTTAAAAATTTAAATTTTGATAAAATTCGGGATGATATTAAAATCTTGATTTCACAAGATGATTTCCAGTCATTCTTGCTTAAGAAGCAGTAGAAAAATTTGGGACCCGCTAAAAAAGAGGTTGCAAATATTTCTTTTAATATTCGAAACGTACTACTCCCTCTCTTACATAACCAATGACGTTTGTACTTCAAAATAAGGAAATTTTCATTAAATTTGGAATGAGATATTTAAATTTCGATTTCATAGGGTGATTCTCCGCCGCCTTTTCTATAGGAAAGGGCAGAAAAATTATGGCGCCCACGTTGCAATTAATTTTTCTGAGTCGTAGGGCACCTCTTGCTGTCGATCATTAAAATCAACGGTTGTCTTGAAGTAACTGACATTTTGACAAAAATATGGTGAAATATTCAAATTTTCATTTCACAGGCGTACTCCCCCATAATTTTTGGTATACGAAAGCAGCAAAAAGTTTTCTCACGTCAAGATTGCAAATATTTTTTCTAAGAGTCGGAATGCACCTTCTCCTGTTAATTATAAAAATGAAAGTTTGCACCTAAAAATGGAATTTTGACAAACTTTGGAATGAGATATTCGAATCTAGATAATTTTGGTTTTAAAATACAGCAGAAATTATGGGAACCAGGTTACAACTTTTTTAAAGACTCGGATCGCATCTCTTCCTGTCAATCATAAAAATGGAAGTTTATCATCAAACAATTGAAATTTTGATAAAATTACACAAATATTAGAGATATCCGAATTTAAACTTTAGAGGATGATTCTCTGTTATTTTTGCTTTAAGAAACAGCAGACAAAATTATCACACCCAGGTTGCAAATATCTTTTTAAGACTCGAAACGCATAGTAGTAAAAATGGCTATCCGCCCCTAAAAATTAAATTCTGACAAAACTTGCGATTAGACATGCGAATTTCAATTTTAGAGCATGATTCCTCGTAATCCTTTCTCTAAACGGTGGCAAAAATATTTATGACATCCAGGCTGCAAATATTTTTGCTTAGAGTTTCCAAAGATATACGTCTGTCATGGCATTTTGAAGAAGTTTGGAATGAGATTCGAATTTTGATTTTACAGGGTGGTTCTCTCTCACTTTCGCCATAACAGAGCAGAAATGTTTAGAAGATGATGGTTGTAGCTATGTTTTGTAACCGTAACAGTCAAAACGCATCAATTTGTCTATAGCATGCTCAACCCATTTTTAGCTTCTTTTGTTTCTGGTTTTTTAAAATTTATTTTTGCGGGGCGTAGGAAGGAGGGGTATGTTTCCAATATGATTGCTGTTAATGTCGAAATTTAACCGATCATCTAGGTTCCGCAGAAAACACAGTGAATGTTCGTCAGTAAATCCAGTGTTACAGTGCGGCTAAAATTCGCTGGCGGAAATAGTCCTTATCCCCTGATCTTCATATAAAAGAAATGAACTTTTGACTTCAGGTATTCCCATCCAGCAAAATTAATTGCATTTAAATCAGGGGATCGAGGAGCATATTCCATTCCGCTCTGGATAACGCTAAGACTTTGACAGAACAGTCTTGTGTATTGAAATGTGAAAAACTTCCGTGAGCAGCTCTAAACCCAAAAATTGAAGAGTTTTAAAAATCTTAAAATCCGCCTTGTTGACATTTTCGAGTGGGGTGAAAATTTTTGGACGAATTCTGATAGCTACGAGACTCGTGTCTCAAATTCTCCCCATAAGATGACTTTTGCATCAGAGAGAAATTCCTCCAGGTTTCTTATAAATCTTCAAGTCAATTTTTATGGCCTTATCTGGGTTGGTAATTTTAAGCCTTTGGAAGTTTACGCAAAGGTAGGTCTAAATGTGGGTTTAAAATTCAAATGATTTGTCTTGGATCTTATCGGAATTTAGAACTCATTGGCATAAGCAGTTTCAGATAACAGTTTGATTCTCAACAATATATGCAGTAACTTAGCAAGGTGAAAGTTCTCGTGTTATACGGGTGGAGAAAAGCTTCGAATTACGAAAACACTGTTGACCTTCGGCAGAAACTGGAATGCAAGAGCCCAATGGTAACATTCGAATAAGGAACAACAAAGCAAATTGTACGAAATGCTTTTAACCAAGCTTTTGAACAGCATTTTCAACTTCGGTAAAGATTAGTTTCACAACAAACATCATTATTTGTACCTAACACTATTTTCCGGAAGTCAACTAATCTTGACTTGAGATCTACTTTCGGGCGCCATTTTCAGTTGGCCATTTTGTAAAATACGAAACTAACGTCAGATCAGTTATCAGCGAATCAAAAAAAAAAGCACCCCGAATAGCGATTTTCAAGTACTTTGTTAAATTTTTCCAATTTTCGAACCGCTATTTTGAATTTTGAGCACGAACACGATTTCCTTTTTGGTTTGTGTGTGTTTGGACGCGATGCCCCAAATTTACGTTGGTATTTCTAGTGTAAATTGAAATTCAAATGCAGGACGAAATGCAAATACTACTAAAGGTATATTTCCACAGATTTCAATTTAAAACGCTACATCCGTTATATGCGTAGAATGTTTATAGTAGATCCTCGTATATCACAAGATCACAAAACAAAAGGAAAAACAGAAAAAACTTTAAAGACAAAGAAAAAGCGTCCCAAATACAGTCTATTTATCGAACAAATTCATTCGACCTTGAACCACATTCATTATTTGTTTATAATCGCGCTATCTAAAGAGACGTTTACATAACAACACTTTTTCGGTGTCGGAGAGGAAAAGAAAAAGGCGCCACGTCAAGTGAAACGAACGAACGGGGACGGGAAGCATCGTCATCGCCGTCACCGTTGCACATCATTAGCGAAGCGCGAAATCAAATCCAATTCTTTCATCGACGGAGAAACTAGCGAAAATAGTTCCGAAAAAACTTGTTCACGAATTATCGATATAAACGGACGCGTATACCTACAGCCTTGGCCATATGTCATCGACACTCGTATAGAATTGTGTGCAGATAATTTCTAAGAAGGGATAACGAAGGGTGATGTACATGAGAAAAGAAACTATTGTTATACCACAATTGTCGAAATTTATTGTTATGTATTCCTTCTTCAAAATCACTTGAAACTCGTGGAAGCACAATTCTACAGGAGTTGAGATAACGTATGGCCAAGGCTATACTTAAAATACGTCTAGTCCAAGTATTTATTTCTGGATTTGTACGTAATTATGATTGTCGGTTGTTAAGTCGTAAAAAGCTTCCGTCAATGTGAAATGATGGCGTGATAACATTTTTTGAGGTGAGTATGCAAATAACAATATTTGATGTTAGCTACTGGAAGGCCACGTGGAGTTCTATAACACGAAAATTGAAGTACGGATACTGTCGAGTGGTGTATGTAACTTTGCTAGTCGTAGGCAATTGTCGTACTCCAAAAAACCTTTTTCTTCTTCTCTGCCACATCCTTTTTCAAGCGTCAGATAGCAGATCCGGTTCTTTTCTTGTCCATTTCCTCCACTCTATCCTGTTTCCTCCTGGTCTTTTTAGGTCTTCTAACCCCCCTCCCCCGTATACTCTTCGATCTGATCCATCGATTTCCTTCCAGATCCCCCATATCAAATATCTTCATTGCCAGTGTGGATGGATTCATCAATGGTAAATAAATTTGGAATAAAATTTTGGTTAGCAGTTCGTGTATATTCTCAGTATTTATTAAATGATTCTCCCTGTTTGGGGGAAGAAGAAACAACTATGAAACTATATCTCAAAAACAGACGAAGAAATATTGCAATTGATAACTTTTCACATCTCTTTCCACTAGCCAAGATACAACATTGGTTCCGGGGCAGTGTCCGGAAAGGCGGAATATGTGCCGGGGTGGCAAATATCATATGTCTAAAGTGCCCTGCTGCTAAATAAATTCTTTACAAATCTCTATTTGCTTTCTAAATTACAGATAAATAAACAATTTTCGTGCCATATAAATCAATTTTAGCATGTACGGTCAAAATGAGCGCCACCGACTGTTTACGTATCACAGGAATTGCCGTCTTTCTAATCGACAAATATTGTTTTCTCTTTCTGCAAGAAAACTTAAAAACTAAACCAGAGAAAGAGTAAAATGCAAGAGACATCTGTAATCAGCACAATACATATTTTCCTCTACAGGCCTTGTAGACCCAGGGCATACATTATTTTTACAATCAATACATTTCAAATATATCTTCGTCATGCTCTTTCATTCTTTTCTATTCTGGACTTTCCTTTTCCAGTCACTGATACCCATTCCTCTCAGGTTCCTCTCCGCTCTCTACAACCATCTCATTCTCGATTTTCGTTTTCTTCTTACACCGACTGGTCCCCTTGCCAGTACTATTTTTGGCATTCTTTCCTTTGTCATTCTCTGTATATATCCCAACCATCTCATTCTTTGGATTTTTACGAAGAATAAAATGCTGCGTCCCTCATATAACCTTAATAATAACCTTAAACTGAACACAGGTAAAACACATTTGTTATCTTTTGGTGTCGCTGCGGAGGATTTGGAGGTTGTGTGTGATGGAGAAATTCTAGAATGTGTGTATCATGTTCGATTTCTTGGTGTTACGGTCGATCTATCTTTGTCATGGAAACCCCATATTGAGGAGCTCGCGAAGAAGCTGAGTGGTTTTTGCTACAGCTTGAACGTTATTTCTCGCAACGTAAGTGCTGACACCGCTTTAAGTGTTTACTTCGCGTGTGTTCAGTCTCGGCAGTATGGTGTGGTGTTCTGGGGTAATGCTTCAGACGTTGGTAGAATTTTCGTTCTACAGAAAGCGTGTATACGAGCAGTGTTCCAATTAAAATCTAGGGATACATGTAGACCTATATTTAAAAATACAAACATACTCACCTTACCATCTATTTACATTTTGTAGTCAGCAACCTTCGTCAAGAACTACTACAGTGAATTCTTCGAAAAACATTGGAACATACTCGCAACACCAGAGGTAAGGATAAGTGTTGGCTGCTTCCGCCTCCCACTCACTTAACTAAAGTACAAAAACAGGTGGTATGGCAGTGCGTTCGTATATACAATCACTTGCCCCAAAGCTTGAAACAACTGCCATTACCGAAATTCAAAAGAAAACTAAAAAACTTTCTAGCCACTAAGGTGCTCTACGGCATTGATGAATTTTATGCAGCACCTTGTGTAGTATAGTGCTATTTTTAAAAAATAGATTTCAGTGTTAGTTCGTCATTTATTTGTGTTTTTACTGTTTGTCATTTATCTTTTACTATATGTGTATTCTACTTTTTTGTTGACGTATTCTATGCTTTTTGTAATATGGAATAAACTGATATTATTATTATTATTATTATTATTATTATTATTATTATTATTATAACCTTTCCAGTTCCTTATTATTTCTTCTTGCTCATCCAACCAGTGAACTTTTTCCTCCAAAAATTGCTCGACTTTTCTCTATGGATTTGTTTAGATTCCATGTTTCACCAAGTTACTGTCCACCTTATCACTGTTGCATATATTCTGAGGCCCTTCTTTCTGCAGATATATTTGAATTTCATCAGACCTTTCAAACTTCTATATTTTTATTGCCTTTCGCCATTCTTGTTTTTATTTTACTACCTTCCTGTCCCTTTTCTTCCATTAATACGTTCGAGTAGGAGAATTTATCTTCCTTTATTTTCCTTTCTCGTCGTCATATTCTACCAAACGGGAAATCCGGTTTTGACTAGAGAGAGAACATTTAAAGAAGTTTAAAGAAATTGACTAAAGGTCAATCTACATTAACGCATTGTTAGGTGGGCTAGATACAAAATTTTCAGGTAACCTAATCAAAAGAGCAAAAACGATATAAGAACCATTACTGGTCTAGCAACCGGACATTTCTCCTTGAAAAAGCATTTATGGAACTTGGAGATAGCAAGCGAATCGTGGTGTGGAAGGTGTAAAGGAAACTAGCATGCGTATTATCTGTGCCTGTAAGAAACTGAAGGAACTCAGGTGGAAGAATTTCGCTAAGGATCTATGGAAGCCCACCTTCTGCAAGATAGTGGCCTTTGTGAAGGACAGGGGACTGTTTGAGCGCAAATGGGAGTGTTATTGGGGAAAGGTAGACAGAGCATAATGGTGAAGTGCCTGGTTTACTGGTGACCAAACCCCAAAGGAGGAATGACTACGAAATATAAAGACTGATAAGACAGATCCCTAATTGGAAGTTTAAATGTTACCCATAAAATTATGCTAAATGAAATCTGAATGGAATTTTCCTAACTCCTACTGTTTGCTTTAAACCATCCAGGTCTAAGTGAATAATGTTACTGAAATGTCGCAATACCACTTCAACAAACTCAACATTTTGTATTCCTACTCGAAATGGTATTGTTTAAGGGTCCTTTCCCTTAAGTTAATTATGATGTCGAAATACTCACATATTTGTCGAATTTCCGTTGTAAATATGCTTTGTAAATCTATTCAAAATTATGTTTCAACGAGTGCTTCTTTATTTCTGATAATTCGTTCCGGTTTTGCGATTCTTGCTTACTTCTTGCTCGGTCGTGTGCACAATATTTTTTCAGTTTGTGCGACCTATTTTATATTCGTCCAGAACGTTTCTAGGCGATCTTTTGGTAATGCAAGAATCCAGTTCGAGTTAAGCCAATCATAGAGCTCGTTTCGATGACTAATTGTATATTTTCACTAATTATGTATATTTCTTTCTTTGTCCACTTTCCGCAAAATGTTCTCCCTTTTTCTAGTTTAATTTCGATAGTTGATTCCAATCGACTGGATAATTGTTTTTTACATTCTCACGTTTGAACTTTGCCTTATAAACTGATGGTTTTTAAGAGAAAAATGATTTGCGCTTTGTTAGCTGTTTTTGCAAACGACACGTCGGTGTTTCATACGCAATTATCTACAACTTAAGTTTTCCACGATTACACGTACCATATTGCATTAGCGTCGCAGTAAAACTTTTGATTGACGATTCGGTCTAAAAAATGACATCATCTTCTCCTTCCTCAATCTACTTTAAAGTATAGGAGGGGTACTTTCTACAAACTTCTTTTGTTGTTTTTGGTCTTCTTTTGCACTATTCCAGTCACTATTTTTCCCACTATAACTTCATCTCATGTTCTTGGCCTATTTTCATTTTCCATATTATTTCTGTAATTCTGTCTGTTCGACCTTCTTACTATATGTCCCCATTAACTTAATTGCTTCCTCCTTATCTTCCCTTCTATTGCTTCTTCCAACAACTCCCAACCTGATCGCGTGATTCATGTTCCTCAGTCTATTGCCACCGAATATCCTCCTGAGAAATCTCATTTTATTTGCTCTAATCATACGTCTATGTTTGTCTACTGAGGTCCAATTTTCAGCTCCACATATGGTATACATATATGTATTACTGTTCTTCATCTTAGTCTTCCCACCAACTTCTTTTATATTTATAAACGTTTCCAGGAGCACAGAATATACTTTATTGCAGCTGCAGCACTCTAGGGCCCACTTCTACGCAGATGACTGTCAAATATATTACTCCTTTAAAGCACCTGAATGGATGGACGCTATGGCTAAAATTAATAGTGATCTCGTCAATATTCATTCTGTTTCCTCTACACTTTCTCTCCATATTAATCCGACTAAGTGTCAGGCTCTGATCTTTGGAAATACAGAAGTTTGCAATGCCCTGCATAATCTAATTCGCATTAATATTGATGGAACAGACATTCCTGTAGCGCTAAGTGCTAAAAATTTGGGGCTAAGGTTGGATAATACGTTTCGTTATCGAGAGCACATCTCAGGGTGCTTGCGGTCTTCTTATTTGGCCCTGAAGAAAATGTACTCACTCCGCACAATTCTCAATGGAAATATTAAGAAACTACTGTGCGAGTTATTTGTTCTCTCACGTCTCACATATTGCTCTGAAGTTTACCACTCATGTTTGGATTATATTACAACTAATCGTATTCAGAAGCTTCAGAATGCATGTTTGAGATATATCTACGGAGTGAGAAAATACGAGCACATCTCTCATAAATTAATCGATGCAGGCTGGTTAAATATGGCGATAGGAGGGAACTGCAGTATTTAACTTTTTATCATGAACTGCTTATTTATAAATGTCCACCATACCTTTATAACAAAATCAGATTTCGAACTGACGTGCATAATATTTCGACTCGGTTTCGTGGTCTTATATCGGCTCCTCCACACAAAACAGCGTTATTCGAGAGATCTTTCACTTTCAATATATATAGGAAATACAATAAATTACCAACGTTTCTAAAATCGTCTTTAGTTCAGTGTTTCAGAGCTGAACTACGAAATCTGCTGTTGCAGACTCAGAGATGAAGGTGAGGTCGATGGGATTGATGTTTGTTCGTTGTAGTTGCGAGATTTGTTGTTGCAACTCCGGGGGTGCTGGGATTGTTATGATTGATGTGTGTGACACATGAAAATGTAAACTCTTTTTTCTCTCTCTCTTTTCTTTTTCAGTTCGTGCAGAATATAGATTCAGGCTAGAATATAGGCATTTTATTTGTATTTTCTACTTCCTTTGATGTAACAGGGTTGGGCAAGAGAAAGACTATTAACTGAGCCACGCCGCGAGATTGTGCAAACTATATAATTGTTATTGTTGTTGTATTTTAATTTTATTGTAACTACATTTGTAGACATGGGTTGCACAATAAAGACACTTTATTATTATTATTATTATTATTAATAAAATTCTGTCTTACGGTTCGCAGATATTTCAAGGGTTTCTTACTTTATGATTTCCTATTTCAATATCAATTTCTTTTTGCTCTTGCTCTATGCCTATTACCATACTTTTTGATTTTTAAATCCACGTATTATATTTTTCCAACTGTTTCTTCCACTTCTAAATATTCCCTTTTAGGGCTGCCTTCGTCGGTGCACCTTTGATTAGAATCATCTGCATACATGAATTTTTCTATAGTTACAGGGCATAACTTCCAGTATTGGTTTAATTACAGTTCTGAATTGTCTTTCTAAAATCCTTTCCGATAATTCGCTGATGGTACAACGTCAGGATATCTCTCCATAATTTTTGCATGCCATCTTATCGCCTTGTTTTGAATAAAGTTACACTTAATGCGATCTTATTGTTGTTAGTTCACCAACGCGTTAGAAATTCAAGATCTAGAGATACCGAGTTATTTGATCGAAAATCTTTTCAAATTAGATTAGCACATTTCTATACTGCTGGAAAACACATTGAAGAACCGCTGTCCTACATCATCACACAATGAATGATGTAGGAAGTACTTTTCATGTCAAATTTCTGAAAAGTGCAGTAGTCTTTATAAACATACACAAAAATAACATACACATAAATACATAAGAACAAGAATGTTAATGTTTGCAAGAGTCTCATTGAGATATTTTGTTTCCTCAGAATTTATTTCTAGTTCGTAATCTTTGCTTTCTTTAACAACCTTTATATATATATATTATATATATTCTAGTTCTCTGTTGGATTTTGCTATCAGAGATAAATCATCCGCAAATTCTACGCATTGGTCTCGTTTATTAAAAATTGTGACGTAGGTCTCTAGTTTACTCTTTCTTACATTATCGTGGACAGTGGGTTATCCTTCCTTACTGTTAGTCCTCTTTTGTCGAAAATTTGCGTACTATTTTGTCCGTTGTTCCTTTCAAAGTAACTTTGATAATCTGATCAGCCTCTAGTATTTCCAGCTGAGAGAAGGGTTGATATATTTGGCCTCCATTGACCCTATCATAACTTTGCCTAAAGTCTACAAATAAGATATGCAGTATTATTTTACATTTATAACCTGTGGTTTGTAGTTTCCCTACCGTAAAAATCTGATCTGTAGTTGATCTGTCACTCTTGAACTCTGCTCGATACTCGCCTTTCGTCGTTTTCCCGCATACTCATTCAACCTTTTTCCTAAAACTGTAGGCAATATCTTGTAGCATGTATCTCACAGAGTTATCTCTCTGTAATTTTAACAGTACATTTTATTGTCTTTCTTGTGTATTGGTGTTTGTTTCTATCTCCAATAATAACAAAGATAAAAATCACGAGACTGTGGTTAAAATAATATATAAAAGAAATAAAATTACCCTTATCACACCTTTCGAAAATAAATCCAGGTACGTATTTCGACAACTAAGTTGTCATCCTCGGTGGAAAACTGGGGGAATTAAACATCACCAGCGATATACAGCTAAGGTCTAAAACAAACAAGTGCTTGTTGCGTGGTGTTCGTTTTGCACGTTGGTGGCATATCGCTGGTGATACTAAATTCTTCCAGTATCCTACTGAGAATGGCAACTTAGTTGCCAAAACACGTATCTGAAAAATTTCGGAAATGTGCGGTTAGAGTAATTGTATTTCTTTTATATAATAACAAAGATGCCGATGTTGTGCATCAAGCTTGAGACACGGTATAATACTAAAAGAATAACCCTGGTAGCTGGCACTTGTTTCTTTTTTTTTTTTTTTAGTAAACTTCCTATCACAGAAATGATATCACGTCTGAGATAAGATCGGCATGATCAGTTGATTGATGACTACATAATACCCACAGTATTGCATTTAGTCAATTTAAGTGTCTTATAGTTGAGAACTGGTTTTTGATGATTCAATAATTATCGCATCTGAACGACTCTCTCGGACCATAGCCGGATTAAATTTCGGCGCAGTCATTCCATGATTCATCTCTCCGATCGGTTGAGTTCGACCTCGAGAGCCTTAAATTTCAAAATCCGACTGCACAACCGATAATATTCGCGTATTATCCGCATTGTGAATATCAACAGTGCTAAAAATAAGTTTTATTTAATAAGTTAATGTAGTTAGTAGCGGTAGTGTAGTAATTCAGACTCCCGTTCGAAATGTCAACGCAAGACGAATATAGTGTTGATGAAAACGTCAAGCAACTAATCGAGAAGATCATAGCCAAAAGGGTTGGGAACCCGTTTCGGACGTGAAGTGCTCTCGGGGAACCGAGGCCGGAGACGGATTTTCCACCAGACACGCCGCCGTCCTTCGCGTTCAAGGACCAGAACGAGGAAGGTTACGGGAAGTTAATGGAGAATTGGGACGGAGATCTTCTAGGAGATCGCACGAAGGATGCGCCGATCATGAAGGTTTTCTTGAGTATCATCGAGGAGTCGTTTAGCAAATTGGATCCTGTGAAAGATAAGCGCGATTGATTTGGCCACTAGTATCGTTGAAGTGAACAGGAAAGCCGATGAATTCCTTTATGAGGTAAAATAATCTTATTTGATGGATGATTTATATTCCTTTATACATTTTCCTTCGGACGGATATGTCCTTCCTCCTTTTCTTCTTTTCTTTTTAATCGTGAGTTACTGGAGTCACGCGGATTACATCATCCAAGATACCTTTTTGGACATGGAAAATGGTCATCAGACAAAATCCTTCAATTCTCGAGAAGGATCTGCGTGCTGTAAACTGCAGGATTTCCCCAGATATAGGAGTAGGACACGGGATATAGAATTGGAGAGGGAAGAACAACAAACAAGTTAAAACTATGAGGAGATCAAAGAGCAAATTAAATACCTCAACGTAGAAAGAACCCGAAAGGAATGAGGAAAGGCACTTAACAAAGAGAAGCAGAATTCTTAAAATATGAATGGAAATCATCATAATTGTAGTGGTAGTGTAGACTTTGATGGGCCAATTTGTTCAAGGGTCTCCCTCATTGGTCTTCGTCAAAAATACCCTTCTTCTCTAATCCTTTATATCAATACTCTTCAAGTCTTCCTCCAAATGATTCAGATAGTCTAACTTGAGTGTTCCTTTACATTGTTGCCTAACTTAACATTTTGGTAAGGCCTTGAACGGACAAGTAGAGCAAACCGGAGAAGGTGATGAGGAAGCGAAGAGCAGATGGAATAGCACAATCAAAGGGAATACGAAAGGAGTTGGGGAATTAGGACTTGACGAATAGAAGCAGAATTTTTTAAGTATATTCAACGCTATTCCTTCTCCAATTCATCCAAGACTTTCAAGTCTTCCTCCACATCATCAAGGTAGTGCAACCTGGGTGTTCCTCTACTTCGAACCGAATGTTTCAATAAAACTTTGAACAGACAAGAAGAAGTAGTTGGATGAGATGATGAGGAGACGAAACATCAGATAAAATACGCCAACGAAGAAAGGAATAGATTAGAATCATCATCATGGTAGTGCCACTAGAACCTTCGATGCGTCGATCTGTTCAAGAACTTCACTGCATATGTTCCTTCTCCAATTCTTTACATCCATGCTTTTCAAGTCTTTGTTAACGTCATTAAGGTAATGCGATATCGATCTTTCTCTATGCCGTGGCCTAAAGTTGCCGAAAGTTTCAATAAACATTTGAACAGAGAAGGAAAACAAATTGGATAGGACGACATAAAATCGAAGTTGTCCTAATTGTATCGTGTCATACATCAAATTAAAGCATCTCTAAAAGCCGCATGTCAACAGTATCTATCTGGGAGGACGATAAATATAAGAAAATGCTGAAATTGTGGAATTCCACCTCCTTTGAACTTTAGGTTGTTTTGATGTGAGGTATTTCTCAAAGCCAAAAGCAAAATCTTATTCTACGTCTTTATAGACATCACTCTATCAAGTTCTAAACAAATGCTTTCGGCTCATATCGTCTCAACAGTTCAGATTTCGTTAATTTAAAGTACAGAATTGCATTTGAAACTAATCATATACGTCAATTAAATTGGTGCACCGCAAAATTTTCCCAAACTACTCTCTACTTACGATTCTGTCGAAAAATCGAAGTGGTCGTAATTGTTTTCGGCGAGCATAAAGTGAATTACGGATTTCTGGCAACAGCATCTATCTGGGAGGACGAGAAACGTGAGAAAGTGTTGGAATTATGGGAATTCCATCTTCCTTGAAGCTTAGATCCTTTTAATGTGCGATATTTCGCAAAGTCAAGACGTAAAATCTTTTTCTGCGTTTTTACCAAACATCACTGTACCAAGTTTCAACGAAATGCCTTTAGTTTTAACAATTTTGATCTGATTTTGGGACAGGTTTTACTCATTTTAAGGTTCATATCGCCCCAAGTTCAGATTCCGTTAATTTAACGTTCAGAATTCTACGCATTTAAAAAGATAAATGTCATAAATTTCAACTAAATCGATGCAAGTTGAAATTTCCCCAAATTTTCAAAGGATTTCGTCGAAAAATCGAGGTGCTCGTAATTGCATCGTGTCATATATCAAATTAAAGCTCTCGACGGGTACGAAACGAATTAAGCATTTCTAGAAGTTCTAAGTCAGCCGTATCTATCTGAGAGGACGATAATATAAGAAAATGGTGTAATTGTGCGATTTCAAAGGAATTCTATCTCCTTTAAAGTTTAGATTGTTTTAATGTGCGGTATTTCGCAAATTCAAAAGGTAAAATTTTATTCCACAGTTTTATAAATATCATTCTATCAAGGTTTAGTGAAATTGCTTCAGTTTTAACGAACAGATCTTCGAAAGGGTTTGAACCCCACTGAGAAGCATATCAACGCAACGGTTCAGTTTTAGGTAATGGCAAGTTCAGAACCGCATTTTGCACCTTCTGGAACAAATAATTACCAGAAATTTAACATTGATTATTTAGCCGCAGTTCAAGGATGACTACTAGCGACCTGATTGGGAGCACGTTTACAAGTTTACCGACAATCTAGGGTGATACTAAAACTTTATGTAAATAGCATCGGCGATGCAGATACGAATGAGTCGAGTTACATCCACGTGCTATTAGATCTCATTGCCGAGGCGACCCATTAGTATTTCAAATAGCTGCGAACGCATCGCTTTAATCGGCCTTGAACACTTTCCGTGAATTGCTTTTTAACGAAGCTCTCATTATCGCGAAAAGTTGTTTCCCGTTACCACCAGATTAAATTTTATTAGCACCGTCTAACCATAACACTTCGACACATCTTCCTGATCGATTATCTTTGACCCCGTGCGCCTTTTTAAAGTTAAAAATTCGGTTACAAAGCCGAACGTCATCGCGTGTAATTCGTAGCGCGTACTGGCGTACTTACCAGATAATTGTCGACGGGTATGGAGATGGAAATTAAAAAAACAAGATTATTACGCGTTTCGTGACTGTCGAGTGCGGTTTATAACGCGAGAGTTGGCGATCTATTGTTGTTGTCGTTTTTGAAAGTTGACGATTTATTGTTACCGTCGTTCGAGATGTCCGTGCAAAAGGAATTTAGCGTTAGCGACGACGTCGTGGAGTTGATCGACGAGGTTATAGCCAAGAACGGTTGGGAATCCGTTTCTGACGTGAAGTACTCCCCGGGAACCGAAGTCGGAGACGGATACGCCTCCAAACATGTCGCCGTTGATATCCTGAGGGAAAACGCGCAGATCGTGAGGTTGTTCGTGAAATACGCCCTGGATTTTAAATCAACAGAGGAGATGCCCATACAAAAGTTCTACGGCAACGAGACGTACTTTTACGATGTCCTCTATCCGGCTTATCGAAAATTCCTGCGCGAAAAGAACGTTGAAAACGCTTTCAGCCAAGCCCCGAAGTGTTTCGGTACATCGATCAAGAACGTGATCGCTTTGGAGAACATCAAGGAGAAAGGATTTCGTCTGTTCGATCGGAAGAAGATCATGGACGAGAAGCACATCGTCTTAGTGCTAAAGACTTTCGCCCGATTCCACGCGACGTCTTACGCCTTTAAAGATCAGGACAAGGACGGTTATGGGAAATTGATCGAAAATTGGGACGGGGATCTGTTCGCGAATCACAAGAAGGATTCGCCCGCTTTGGCGATGTTCTTGGGCATGATTAAGGATGGACTGAATAAATTGGATCCGGAGAAAGATAAGCTAATCTTGGAGAAATGCGATGCGGGTGTTTTGTCCGATTCTATCATCGGTGTCATGAAGGATACCAATGAATATTCGATCTTCACCCAAGGTGATTGTTGGTGTAACAATATTATGTTCCTGTATGAGGTAATTTAAAAAAATATATTTATTGCTTTTACCTTTGTTTAATGAGTATGTTTCCGTTTGGAAACCAATGCTTGCTTTCCTGCTTCTTCATCATCATTATCATCAAATAAGAATAAGGATACTCTGCTTAAAATAATATATAAAAGAAATAAAATTACCAGTACTACACACCACCCGAAAATAATTCCAAATACGTATTTTGGCAACTAAGTTGCTATCCTCAGTGAAAAACTGAGGTAATTAAGTATCACCAGCAATATTCGGCCAACGTCCAAGACACGCTCAATATCACAAACCGAAGGGGCCCCGCACCAGCTTTGTCAACAGTTATCGAAATATATATTTGGAATTATTTTCGAAACGTGTTACAAGGGCAATTTATTTCCTTTATATATAATTATCATCGTTGGCGCTATAGCTCATTGAGACTCGCTAGAGCCTGTGGAAGGTGATCACGCCTCAGCAAATTTTTGCGTTCATCCCCATCTCTAGTCTGTAGTCTACATCTCCACACCTTAAGTTTCTTCATAATTACCTCTACTCCTTACCGATCACTTATTCGCTTTAAAAGGGGTTGAGTCAAGAAAATTACTTGTCAGGTAGAGTGTAGAAGGTGCTCTCGTCGATAATACTGTTAAAATGAAAGACATGAAATCCGAAAGCACTGAATTTAAGCTTAAATAGGAGTGGGTCGTGCTATTGAGACTGGCTCTGAACTACTTAAATCATTATGACATTTCCACCTTTCAAATCGATAAACTCCTCACCACATAATTGTTTAATAATAAATTTAATTCAATAATAAATTCGGTGACACGTATTTCGCTAGCGCGAGGTAAGCATTATCAAAACCGTCTAAAACCTAACCAATTTGGGAATAAAACCACTTCGGTTTAATACGGTTTTGATAATGCTTAGCCTCGTGCTAGTGAAACACGTGTCACCGCATTTTATGACTAAACAATTGTGTGGTACGGAGTTTACCGATGTAATATAGTCTCAATAAAAACACCATACTTTTTGCCATTACAATCGTTAAGCAATAAAATTGTTAAGTGACACAAATTATACGTGCTCGCTTGATTTGGAACGCACCGTCTCGGTTAGCTGATAACACCTTCCGGTTACGTCCCGAACGTAGGATAAGGATGCAGCGACTTCGCTGATTTGGAATGTAACGCTTCGGGCAGCTGATAATCCCTGTCCGTGACCCGTCTAAGGATAAAGATGCAGCGATTTAACCTTCTATAAGCGATTCGGAAAACAGGGTAGGTCAGAAATATGGTTTCCAACAGATCTTCTAGAAATTAGTCGTACAACTCCGAGTGCTTAGTCCAAATTACGGTAGTAACCAGAAGGTACGGTGCGACATGGTTATACTAAAAATGAATGATGGAAGAACCCTGTAAACCCAAAGAAAGCATAAGCAACATAAAATTACACTAAACTCTCGATTATTTCTTTGCGGAATGGGATAGCACGACAACCACGGATAAGCGATTTTCACAAAATGGCCGAAAAAGCCAAGTCAGCACGAAAATGTATAAATTTTTATTCACAGTTCGTGGGATAACTTTTTCACAAAACTATCTGTCAAATGTTTTTTTTTTTTTTGTGGTAAAACGCCGCTTATTTATTTCTGATTAAAGTTCTATTAATAATATTTTACCACAGAATGATGCATTGTCTTGTTTCTCCAGATATTAAACAAGTCCGTCAATGTATGCTAGAGCTGCGTCATGGTTCAGTTGCTTCTGCATCTTATTCTCTTCTTCCTCACTCTGCTTCAAAACCACACCGAAGGCTCCACCTACTATTTGTTCATTGATAAGATGTTCAAAGCTGGCATCATTGGCGTCACAATTAATCCACTCAATGATGTTATCTTCATCCACATTACCTCCTCCAGTAACTAATTTCGCTAAATTAGCCAAATTATAAGCGGAAACTTCTTTTTTTTTCTTTGCAGAATCTACCAAAGTATTTTCCACACTTAGTAAAATCTTTTTCCAGGACTTCATTAACGTAGGTTGCTTAAATGATTCCTAAGCAGTGTTTATGTTATAAACGTGTTAAGGCACTAATACGATAGAGCTCCTTTTTCCATTCTAGATCGGAGAAATCCATCTTCGAAGGGAAATATTGCCCCAACTGAACGGCATTACCAAAATTGGTTCGTCCTTTCGAAACTGAGTCTGAACTACTTAAATTTTTACGACATTTCCACCTTGGTTAAAAAATAAAAAAGAAAATGATGTAGTACTACTAATTGTGCGCTTGTTCTGGAGCGTAACACCGCGATTAGCTAATAACCCCTTCTGTTGACGCGTCGAATGTACAATACAGATGCAACGATATCGCCTCTTATAAGTGGTTAGGAAAACGGTGTAAGCGAGAAATATACCTTTCAACAGTTCTTCTAGAAATTAGCTGTACAATTCCAAGTGCTTAGTCCAAATTTTATTCATAAATAGTATAAAAGGTACAGTATAATGGTACGTTATATTAATAATACACTCAAATTATAATAGTAATTAAATGTTACTGCTCCTCAAACGAAACACGGAGAAAAAGATGAAATTGTGCCTGAAAGAACTTCGATTTTTCAATGTCGGATCAATATGGCCGATCAAAAATTTGAAGTTATGCAAATTATATGAAAATCGATATTTCGGGTTTCTCTTTGGTCGCTTGTAACGGATGTGATGTTAGTTTCGCATCTTACAAAATGGTCAACTGAAGATGGCACTGAAAACTCGACTAAAATCCCACTTTTTCTGCGCCAATTAGTTAGAATATAAATAAGGGGAAGGTCATGTTTCGGGGCAGATTTGGGGCACATTTTGGGACAAATCTGATGCCAATTTGGGGTGAATTTCGAGCAAACATTGTCACCCCACTTTAATTTTTCATGTCGGATCAATATGGCGGTTGGAAACATTTAAGAAAGTTTATTTTAAATTATATGCAAATCGATATTCAGGGTTTTTTGGGTAGCTGACAACGGATATGACGTTAGCTTCGCATTTAACCAAATGACCGACCGAAATTGAGTCAAAAATCGACCAAAATCCGACGTTCGCCTTACTAATAATTGTGCAATGAATGTAACTGATGAGGAAGTCATGCTTTAGGACGAATTTGGGGAAATTTTGGGCGGATTTGGAACGAATTTGGGTCATTTGTCTGCTAATTATCCGAATTCATTGAAACATTGCCAGCTTACTTGGAAATTCGGACATGTAAGATCAAAAATTTGAAGTTTTACAAATTACATGAAAATCCGTGAAGGTGATTGCAAGGATTGTAGTGTAATTTACGGTATAGAATCAGTACATGAAAATCGATATTCGGGGTTTTTCGTTTTGCATTTTATATAATGGTGCTTCAAAGTTGATCGAAGTACGACTTTCCCCATCGCTAATTGCTGTGCAGCGGAATGTAAATGATGAGAAACTCATGTTTTTCGGGCGAATTTAGGATGATTTTTCAACATGTCGGATAAATATGGTGCTTGGAAACATTTGAAAAGTTTTGCAAATTACATAAGAATCGGTATTCGGGGGTGTTTTGGATTGTCGATAACGAATCCGACGTTTAGTTTCGCATTCAACAAATTGGTCGACTGAAGATAGCGCTTCAAAGTACGGCTTTCGCGTAGCAGACGGGCGCGCAGTGAAAAATAATCAAAAAGTAATTTTCTATACGAACAGGTATCTTGAGGTTTTTATTGTCTTCTTCAAAAGAGCCAACTCAAGATTAACATAAAAAATATTTATATATAGTAGCAATACATATATATAATATATAATTTTCATATTTGACGAACAACAAGAAAAAATTGGATAAGTAAGCGTTTGATCATAAACAGACGAAGTGAATACGCTACGAGAACAACTTATGAAAATTATCAGATGGATGATTAACTCACACGCGGTAATGCAAAGCAAACGCTGAGCTCGTGTAACAAATAGTTTTTGGTGTGTAATAGAATAGAAATAGCTCAATGTGATTCCTACATGTTGTTATTGAGTTTGTTAATTTCAAAAAATAATCTATATGATTGTGTACGAAGCGACTTTCTAAGCTGCGTTGATTGGGCAGCTATAAGGTAGCTCCGCAATGACCTACAAGGCAACCACAAATTACATACGCAAGCTTGCTTAGTAAGCCATTGTACAGCTACTTTGCTAGCTATTTATTGAATCTGTTAGTCATGACGTATCCAAAATTTGTGTAGTATCAATGAAAAGCAGTTTTCAAGAGTTTCCTAACGATGTGTTATCTGTGCTATTTAAAGTTTTCAAGTTAATGTGGCAAGAGAACGAGCAATATGAAGATAGCGCCATATTTCTTTTGGCTCCCCACTCTGAATTACCGAACCGATCTTGATTTTCTACTTAATCATTAAAAATACAGCCTCTTCAAAATCCCGGTACAATTTTTTTCTCTTTAATCAATTTTTGATTCTGGACAAGCATGTAAAATGCAAATAAAGGACGTCGTTAAGGTAGGGCGTAGAATATGCTTTTTGCTCTTTGCAGTGCTTTAAAGTATACTCCTTACTTATCGTGACACCTTTACAAGATTCCCAAGTGATGATCCTTCTTCGTTTTCCGATATCGTCCTTGCATTTTCTTTGACTTCCACTTTAGTTTCAGCAATGATGGACATCTCTCATCTGTTGAAGTTAATTTAGTTAGAATTGGTAAATATGATCCTTCCCAACGGCAGAGAAAAATTCCTATAAAGGTTACTTTACCATCTCCGGATCTTGTATCTGCTGCCGTGCGTGGAAATACTAAACTTAAGAAGTTGGAGGGATTCAAATCAATTTTTCTCGCCAAAAATAAGACACCGTTTCAGAATTCACAATTTAAAGCTGTGAAGCGTCAATTACAGGAACGCATTGCTGCTGGTGAAACATATATTTGTATAAGACATTTTCAAGACATTCCTAAAATTGTTAAGCGTACCAGGTCGGAAAACTAAACTCGTCCAACAGCCAGACTCCTCTTCTACACATTTATTACCAAAATGTGCGTGGTTTACGTTCGAAAATTGACGAAGTATACCGTTCCAGTTTCTCTTCCAATTCGGATTTTATATTTTTGTCTGAAACATGGCTTACGCCAGACATAGAAGATTCTGAAGTTTTTGATGTCTCCTGGACTGTGCTCAGAGGTGATAGGCGTCATGGTGTTGTTGGAAGATCTTCAGGAGGTGGAGTGCTGCTTGCAATGCCTGCAACGGTACCTGCTGCTTTATGTGACACATCTGCCGCAACTGCCGTCCTTTGCTGGACATTGTCATAACTAAATGTATAGTTTCTTCTGCAACGATATATTTTCTTAACATATATATTCCTCCCGACATAAACAATGATGATTATGAATTATTTTTTGAAGTGCTAGGTTTAAGTTTGTTAGACAAAAAGGTCCTTATATGTGGGGATTTTAATTGTCCTAAATTTAATGCCCATGACAATTTAAATGATAGAAAATTTATTGCTCTGCAAAATTTCATGAGCGTCCTTAACCTAAAACAGTATAACAATGTACTAAACTGTGACGATAGGATAGTAGACTTAGTCCTTACTAATACTGATTCAAATGTTTCTGTTGTAAATGATAAAACGCCAATGGTACCCGAGGATGCATACCATCCAGCGCTAACAATAAGTATTACTTTAGATTTAGGTGTCAATAGTACAATAAAGAATTTTCCATCTCATGACAATGTAAGGTACAATTTCCGTAAGGCTGATTTTGAACTTATATCTCATGAATTGGCTCATATTGACTGGTCCTATCTTAACTCGTGCTTAAACGTTAACATAGCCATTTCATATTTCTATTCCACACTTCATTCCATTATTGATAGGTTTGTACCTAAATTCACAAAAACCTCCCGTAAGTATCCCATTTGGTATAGTAAGAATTTAATAAAGTTGGTAAAATTGAAAGAACATTACTTCAGAAAGTGGAAGACCTCAAGCTCTGAAAATGATTATAGTGAGTTCCAAAGAGTACGTACATTGGTCAAGACGGAAAGTAGAAGTGCCTATCAAACGTATCTGTCCTCTGTTGAAAATGGAATTTCAAGCGATCCTAAATTATTTTGGAGCTATATAGGGAGTAGGAGAGGCGGATCTAGAATTCCGGGATGCATCAAAGCTGATAATGATGAAGAGATTACAAACCCTCAACATATAGTTGAAGCCTTCGCCAAAAGTTTCTCCGACGTTTATCAGCCTCGCTTTACATCGCCTACCCTGACCACCCCAGGGGCCCCTAACTGCTTCTACGTTGACGCATTTTCTATAGATGAAGTTAAAGTGTCTTTGAGTGTGGTTAGGATGGATTCTGTTACCGGGCACGATGGGATTCCCAACTTATTTATTCGGAGATATGCTTCATTGCTATGTGAACCTTTGAATGTAATTTTCAATTTATCTCTTCGTACATCTACATTTCCAGAGATCTGGAGGTTAAGTAAGATCAATCCCGTCTTTAAAAAAGGAGATAAAAACGATATATTGAACTACAGGCCAATTAATATTTTATCGACTTGCTCCAAAGTATTTGAACACTTACTTTACAGCAAGATCTATAACTGCATAAGACCTTATATCTCCACACAGCAACATGGCTTCATGACAGGAAGATCTACACTATCGAATCTTGCTGAAATCACTCAGTATCTTAGCACATCTATGGACAAGAGGACTCAGGTGGATGTCTTGTACACTGACTTTGCCAAGGCATTCGACACCATTGATCATGGTATACTGCTGAACAAACTGAGCTCTATTGGTTTTTCATTTGCTCTTACTGAATTAATTGCTTCCTATCTTGAGAATAGATCGAGTTACGTGGATTATAATGGTTTCAGTTCTAACATCTTTACGATTTCCTCGGGAGTACCCCAGGGATCCAACCTTGGCCCTTTACTGTTCAATATATACATCAATGATCTATTAAATAAACTAGATTGTAGGGTTCTTGTATATGCTGATGATATGAAAATATTCTCGAGGATTACCAACCTTTCCGATTGCTACCAATTGCAACGAAATCTGACAATTATTAACAACTGGTGTCAGGAAAACAAAATTAAGCTCAGTATTAATATATGCGCAGTTGTAACTTTTTCAAGATGTAGTAAACCGATCTTATATGACTACTGTTTGGATTCAGTACTAATATCAAGAAACAATAGCATTAAAGATCTAGATCTATCACATACAATCTATTTCTTCTTCCGCATCACGCACACTGAGCTTTTTAATAAGGTCATGTAGAGGCTTTTCTAATTTGACGACGTTTACGACCCTGTTTTACACACTGGTTCGTCCAAAACTTGAGTACGCATCGATAATATGGTATCCTTACTACGTTTACCAGCAACTAGAATTGGAAAGAGTACAGAGAAGATTCCTGAAGTACGTATCTTACAGAATGAGCGGTGTTTATCCTCCCCGTGGAACTGACTATCAAACACTTTTGAATCGGCATAATTTCATAAGCTTGACTTCACGGCGGGAGATGGCTAGTGCAAGATACCTAATGAAACTAATCAATAATGGAATTGACTCACCCTATCTTCTATCTGCCATAGATTTTTGGTCCCGACCTATGCTACGCGTTCTACTGATACTTTCCTAGTTGCCAGACCTAGAACAACTATTTTGTTTAAAGCACCAATAACTCATATGACCAGAAATGCCAATGCTCACTTTCACGACCCTTTTCAGAGATAATTTCATTCTTGCCGTCATGCCTCTACTATTTTATTTTTAGTTTTTATTTCTATTTTTTATTATATATTTATATTGTAATGTTACAATAGGTACATTATATTCGATATCTATATTTAGTTTCTTTGTTTTTCCTTTTTAATTTACACTAATTAATAAATAGCCTGCTCTCTTAATTTAGATAATATTGTTCTCTTAACTTAGATAATATTAACTTTTGCACTGTGCTGTAATGTCTATATTGTTTTGTCCTGTAAATGGATTCTGTCTGTTGGACAATAAAGATTATTATTATTATTATTATTATTATTATTATTATTATTATTATTATTATTATCTCTGAGGTGTAATTATTGATAAATCTGGGGCATGCACATTCTGGAAGTTAATTTTAGGGATTAAACAATTTGATTTTTTTAATTGCAGAACGAAAATACAAACGAAGATCCGATCGACATAATGCTAGTCGATTGGCAATTACTTCGTCCTACATCACCCGCCTACGACGTCGCTTATTTCTTTTACACGGTCGCCGCCGAAGAAGCTCTCGAAAAAACGGATTTTTATCTCGAAACGTACTACGAAGAACTATCCCGTGAAATGAAGCGCTTGGGTAGCGATCCCACGGTTTTATATCCTCGCTCGGTTTTCCGAAAGGACTGGAAGGAACACTCCAAGTACGGCTTCGCTATGGCTTTTATGCTTTTGAAGTTTATGCTGGCGAATCGGGACGAAGCCCCTAAGATGGACGGCATCGATTTCACAGATTTGGAAAAAATGGAAAAATTGGAATTATTTACGAAATTCGATAATGAAAAGGAATATCTGAGGAGGTTGAGGATTTTGGCCCAGTTTATGATTGATAATGATTATATATGAAGTGATATCCTTATTTGTTTGCTTTCTTCTTTAAATGTTATGTTTATGTGAAATATAGATAATTTTATCGTAATTTTTGAGTTTCATTTGGAAATAATTAGAAATAAGAAGAGGAAGAATTTTTTAAACTGAAGCCGCATGTATAATTTGTTGAAAGATGTTGATCCTTTCTTCTTCCCTCGTACTTGCTTAAATTAACCATATAAATTTATAAAACAAATAATTGGGTACTTGCACTGAAATATCATATATTTTGGTTCTTTTTTTCAAAAAGTGTAGTTAATGTCGCATGCAGTTTTATATTTCACCAAAGGCTATACGAAAGGGTCATTAGTTAAAGTTCTGAAATATAATTTGTTATACCGGGTGTCCCATGATATGACCGCCACACCATAAGGGTGTTAGTAAAGTGGGAAGGCTGAAAAATTTGGTTTATGCAGAAACCCTGAAAACAGAGAAATATTCTGACTCTGTTTTTAAATGGTTGTAGCTCAGTTGAGATAGAGTTTTAAGCGTATGTTTCTTAGACATTTTTAACTTGAAATTCGTCAAATAACATATCATTAAGCTGTAGCAGTCATATCATGGTACACTCTATAGCCGAAATTTGCTTTTAGTTGACTTAAAAGTAGTGGAGAGTATTAAAAGGATGAGCGTTAATGTTGTAAGATGTTCAAAGAATAGAAGTAAACACAAGATATGACGCAATATTTCATCCGATTTTCTTTGGAATGTAATCTATTTTTATAAAATCATTGCATCAAAATTTTTTGCAAAGTTGTGCAAGTACTATTTATCAGAAAAATATATCAGATTAGTAACTATTACGAAATATTATCGACGATCAAGTACTAGGTATTTTTAACAATAGCACACGCTATATCTAACATAATTTAATATTGCGAAATGCGTCGACGGGTTTTTCATTCCTTCAACAACGAAGTAATGAATTCTAAGTACGGATCGCCGATTTCAATGAAGCTTGTGGCATTAAAAACCGCAACTCTATTTGAAAATAAAAATTTTATAACGAGCGTGTTGGAGGTAGACGGATTGTTCGTTTCTAATCGAGACAAAATAAGAAGTTGCACAAGTGTGAGAAATACGTACAAAAAAAAAAAATACATAAAATATGTACAAAATTAAAATTAAAAAAGTTTTCGTTACGTTTTCGTAAATTCAGAACATTCCGTGATTGGATTCGGTTTTTTTTTATTAGCTAAATATTTCTTTCTGTAGTATGATATAATAAACAGATGGCAAACGTCGTAGAGGAATAACCAGCACAAAATAAAATAATACCTGAACTCATTGAAGAAGCAGAAGCTAGCCATATTGGCCCTTGATTCTAAAGGCGAAACAAAGACAGCACAAACTTGTTTCGACATTATCTAATTGAAGTGATAATCCCCTGAATAGAAAGACAATTGCCCTTTAAATGATCATTCAAATAATTTGTTTTTCTGATAATTTCCAATACTTTCCGATGCGTTGCTAGGGCAGGTGATGACTAGAAACCGGAAACATTGTATGTTCGGAGATTTGACTAAAATATCTTCATATACATGTTTTAATATGACCAGTAATATTGAAAATATTCCTAAAATGTTTAGAATATGTAAAATACTTTTCAAAAATATTTTCAGAATGTCGAATATATTTTGAAGTAACAAGGAAAAGAAACAAACATTAAGAACATATAAACAGGTTTTATTAAACAGATACCTATCACTTACATTTCTACATTACATTCCTTACTCTAAAGACAATTCACAATCAAATGTTTTTCAATATTTTCAATAGTTGAATTATGTCCCCTAACCGTTAGTAGCGATTTGTACATTGAAAATCTTCGTTCGACGTCAACTCATGGGATTGGTGCATATTTTCAAACATTAACAACTTCCGGATTTAAATCGGCTTCAACATCAAAATCGCAACGGAGAATTTGGTTTGCTTGCTGCAACATAAATTGCTATTTCTTAAGAAATAACGACACGTAAGTGTAAAAAGTTTCAAATATTTATTGTGAAAACCCTTACAATACTGTTTCGCTATACTATAGCTTAATCAGGTGGATGAATGATGACGCTATAGTACAGCGAAACAATATTGTAGTGGTTTTCACAATAAATATTTGAAACTTCTTACACCCACGTGTCTTTATTTCTTATAATGGAGTTTCAACATGTATCTCCTTCTTCTATTGAATATCGCTATTTCCTTTTAAAATATCATTAAACTTTTGTTTATTAATTGTTCTATTTTGAGGAACTTTCTCAAGTTTTTCCTTAAATTCATCAATCAAATAAAGAGACTCTTGCAACGAGAGTGATTCAGTTTCAAGAATAACAATAGTTTTATGTACAAAATCATAATTTGCTTTAATGAAGCAAAGTTCATGGCGTAGTGAATTGTTTTCTAAAATTGATTTGCACTTTGAAATCGCACCAATACTTTCCTCTTCAAAATTCAAAGCTTTTTAAGAGGGACAAAATTTTCTGCATAAAACTGGCAGCTTTCAACCATGTTCCTCATCTGTGATTATTGGTTCCGGTGGCAAAGGAGTATTAAGTAATTTTTCTCTGTAACACTGAATACTCAGAGGAAATTTTAAAATTAATTTCTTAACGTTATTAATTATACTATTAACTATAGGAAACGAATTTCTAATATTTTCCGCAACTCTGTTTAAACCGTGTGCTAAACACGTCACGTGAATTAAATTGGAATACAAAACTTTAAGTTGTTGACCAGCTTTGACCATGTATGACACAGCATCGGATAGTATGAGCACAATTTTATTAGTTGGAACAATGCCGGGAAGGAAAAAAATTCATGAAAGTTTCATTAACAAACCTAACCATTGTTACATGGTTAGTTTCTTCAATTTGTTTACACGAAATCAAATAGGATTTACCAGGAGTGTTGTTATTTAAACAACCTATTAATAAAATATTATAGCGTCCACAAGTATCTATTGTTTCATCTACTATAAAATATCTAAAACTGTTATTTACAGTTTCCTTGATTTCATTATTTACGCCCTTACATACCTTTGTAACATATTTTTTCCTTAAAATACTTTCGTCAGGTACAGTATTTCTGCAATGCTTTGGCAAAAACATTTTAAAATTTAGGTTTTGTAACTTATAAAGTGGGATATTAGCAGAAAGCAAAGCTTTGGTTAATTCGAAATTAAATACTTGTTGTTCACTATGACTTTTTGGAGATGAAGATGAATCTGCTAGTGACTGACCTACAGACATTTGCACTATTTTTTTTATTTTGAAGGTCAGTTGAGAGATGTTGAGTAATTTGTGATCTTCTTTGGCATGGAATCTATAAAAAGAAAATTATAGTAGAAAATGTATATACATAGATAAGAAAACGATTTTGATATTAAAGGAAAATATTTTTATCAATGAAAACAATTTTATTCAGCAATCCAAAGCAAGCTTTTGAACCAATTGTATGGCAGACTAGAATTTGCAAAATAAACATGTAATTTGAATTAAATAAATAAAATAAAATTGTTTTGTAAAATTATCAATTTACCATTTTACCGCACGCTTTGCAGAATACTTTTTCTTTCTTCAGAAGTAATCGTGGAACGGTCTTAATCCAGTAGGCTACAAAATCGCTTTTCACTTTTGGCATTTTTGGATAACACTCGGTAATACTTTACTTTATTCGGTGTTTGTAAATGATGGACATTTTTAAATGATAATTGCTGAAACGTATACACCAGCTACCTAATTATTTTTAACCAATCAGAACTCACCCTTATTCGTTTATTTTCCGATTTTTAGAAAAATGTAGAAACATAAATTTCTTGGAAAAATCATTAATCCCTATTTAAGTAATATTTATTTTATTATATTTAACGAAACATCCTACAATGTAAATCTCCCAGAAAATCGACTACTATATTTTTTATAAAAATAACGCGATTTTCAAACGGAAAAGCATGTTGAACAATTTCAAATATGTTAAAATATTCGAAATATGTGGAAAAATCCAAAATATTCTAAATATTTAAAATCAAATTAGTATTAAACAATGATCTCTGGTGATGATTTGTGAAACGATGAAACATCGGATCGGAAAATTCTCTACCTTATATGTACAACAGCTTTGATGTCTACACCCCGCCCACCCACACTCTGTAGATGTCAAAAATCAACTGGACCCCACATCCACTTGTTCAGAATTTGTTCTACAATAAGGTAGGGAATTTTCTGATCTACTATTCCCTTCCTGAAAAATAGCGAGGCGGCTCCTCCCCAGTCCCACTGGTAGTTTGACTGGATCCGAGATTGGTTTCTAAATAAAACGGCTAGCCCTCTCACTGCAGATCCACCAAAGCGAGAGGAAACGAAATAAAGGGTCTACGGAAATTGCGTCAAATACGGGTGATTTTCACTTACGTAATATTCGACTACTTCACGATATATTTCCAGAATTGTTTTTAGGGATCCTTTTGTCCCATTAAATTGGCTCCTCCAAGATCAACAGTTTCTTTCTGAATGCTTGGGATAACAAAGTCATAGTTAATAGCACAATTGCTCCTATACCGTTCATTCTTCAAGATAGATTTTCCGAATTGGTGCCACTTGTTAGGATATAATTTGGTAGACAGCGGTGGAATAAGAAAGCGCATACAGAAACAAAGAAGTTTAGAGTTTTAAAGTTTTCAAATCCGACAGATTTCGAACGTATTGGGCGAACCGACTTGCTAGACTTTGTTCCTTTCTGTTTCTCAAAATTAAATCATCAAACAAACGATGAGTGACCGCTCTTTATTATTATATCGCCTCCAACGTCTTAAAGTAATAAATCTTACAAGCGGATTAAGATGGTACTTATACTTCAGTGGGATCGCGCGATAAGTTACTCGAGCAAACTTAAAAGTAGGGTCTTCGTTATATCACTGTATTTTTAGTCCAATGATATCAGCAATAAATTATCAAATTCGAGCAAACTTTAGGCGCCTGGCAGCATCACCGCCAATAATCGCCCGTCATTCTGATAAAAATCCCAAAAAAAATCATCGCTTTGTGCGACCTTGTGTTAAAAAAGTCCAAATGCCAAGCAATAGACCGATAGACATCTACGTACCACCTCCGATTAGCACCTGACGAATCAAGGTTGTAATCGCTATATGTGCTATAAGATACAAAAACCGAATATATTGATTAGTCCGAGACGAAAAATCGATCGGGATTGATTAATTTTTGTTTCGCTCTGTAAAAATGGAGGTCAGCGAAGATGTTAAGGAGTTAATCGACGAGATCGCGGCGAAATACAATTGGGGCCCCATTTCCGAGACGAGATATTATCCCGGAACTGAAGTGGGTGATGGATACGCCTCGAAACACGTAGCCGTCGATATCGTCCGCGGTAGCGACACGTTGAAATTGTTCGTTAAATACGCCTTAGATTTAAAGATAAGCGGGCAACAAGTGGTCAAATTTTACGCTAACGAAGCCAACTTTTACGATCGAATATGTCCGGCGTTCGGAAAGTTTCTCCGCGAGAAGGGCTTGTATAAGGGAGTGGAGAACGTTCCAAAAAGTTTCGGATCGTCCACCAAGAACGTCATTGCGTTGGAGAATATAAAAGATAAAGGATTCGTCCTGTTCGATCGAACGAAGATGATGAACGATCAGCATATCGTATTAGTGCTGAAGACTTTCGCCAGGTTCCATGCGATTTCGTTCGCGTTCAAAGATCAGAAGAAGGAGGAGTATGAGCAATTGATGAAGGATTGCGATGCTGACATGTTTGCGAATTTACCTCCGGACTCGCCGGTGCTGAGGATGCTTAAAGGTATGGTAGAAGATGGCCTGAATAAGTTTGATCCGGAGAAGGATAAGCGAATACTGGAGAAATGCGACGCCGATGCTCTGGTGAAGGTTATGATAGATGTCGCCAGGAATTTAGACGAGTACTCGATATTGACCAAGGGAGATTGCTGGTGCAATAATATTATGTTCTTGTACGAGGTAAGATATTTACGTATGTAGTGGATACTTCCCTTAATTCAAGAGTTTTCTGTTTTTGTCCGATTCCTTGCAAAATTACGTTCGTCCTAGGATTTTGCGACTTGAATTCAGTCACGTATCACTAGTTGGTATCAACTTCTTGAAGTTGCCAGTTTCTTCAGAAGTAGAAGAAGTTGGAGATGTCGAATAGGTACATTGCGATATTAAACTTCGAACTTAACTTTCTTTTAAATCTTTGGATCTCTATAAACGCCTTTTTCTAAACATTCGTGATAGTAATCCTAAAATTCATTTTACAGAACGGCGACAGAGAAAATCCGACGGACGTGATGCACGTCGATTGGCAGATCGCACAACAAACCTCTTTAGCGTTCGACCTTTCTTACTTCTTCTTCACAGTCGCCTCACCGGAGGCCTTGAGCAAATTAGACTCCTACCTTAAAATCTACTATTCGGAATTATCCGACCGGATCAAGCGATTGGGAAGCGATCCCAAAGTCCTCTATCCGTATTCGGTCTTCGAGAAGGAGTGGAAGCGATATCGTATTTACGGCTTTGCTATGGCCTTTATGATCTTTAAGGTCATGCTGATCGCCAAAGATGAAGTACCCACATTCGAGGATATGGACTTCGAGAACATCGAAAATTTTATGAATATTCGAAACGACGAAGAGTACGTGAAGAGGATAAGGATTTTGGCCGAGTTTTTCGTCGATAATGGATATATTTGATTAGACTAGTACTAAACTTAAACATTTAACATTGTTAAGTGTTAGATGGTGTTGTAAGTTTTACATATAGTAATATTATTTATTAAAAAGGGGTTCTTGAGGCAGGGGAACCATAAATATAAATACTTATAATAATTGTCATTCCTGTTGGTTGTTGAAACTGTTAGGAATAATGCATTTTAGCAAAGTTAAGCGCTCAGGTTACTTAGGTTATTCTTGACGCACAGTCTGGCAAATATTTCATGACAATGATGAGATATTTTGCATATTTTGTACATGCGTAGGCGGAGCGTATTCGGTGGCCGCTATGTAGAATAGTATAAAAGTAACAGCTTAATGCCACCTTTTTGCCAATGCGCAGTTTTCACGAGATATTTGCCAGGCTGTATATATAAGTACCGGGTCTTCAAATATATTTGCGAGCCATATGACCAAATAACATATGCATCCAAAACTGCACTGTTGCCCCTACTTGCTTTAGTAAAAATTCTAAATATTGTATTGTATTTTTATTTACACTCCCTAAATGCGAATTAACTCCTAAATATGATTAAACAAAACTTGTTGTGGTAACTATTGGAAGTGATACCAACCCATGGGTTATACAAGCAATTTTACAGAAGTCACGTGCCTTGCAAATCATATTGAATTCCTGTATGAGTAATATAGTAAGATATCGGTTGTGTTTGGTTTCATGTTGCTCATGCTGCTTCAATAAAAATTAAGAATTGAGTACGTTAAGCCGCGCTTGTGCCTCAAACTTATAAAATAAATTCCGGGACTGGATGTACTACGAATAGGTTTCACTAATATAATGTTGTGCTCTAGAAACTTTAAGTAGGTTTGGGAAATCCCATGGAGGAAGTTTTATATTCATATATCAGTCTTCTAACGACATTTTTAATAAATATTTTTGCGCCAAAAAGCTTGGAAAATTTTTGATAAAATTTTGAGAGCTTTTGGTTTTAAATCGCTTCATCGATTAGAGGATCATCTTTATCTCCATCATTATTCCTTTTAGAAAAGTGGAGATGTGCTGGGCTTAAGAAATTCTTTCGAAAGAAATTCAAAATTGAAAGGTCTTGATGTCTTGAGGTCTGAATGATAACACAAAGCGATGTGGTGCGAAGCCTAAATTCTGGTGAGAAAACCAAAACCTGTATTATAAAGGTAAATTCGTATATCTTCTGACGACTTTCGTCAAAGCAAATACCTCCAATCGAAATACCGATTAGTAATTGGATTTATACCAATGAGCGCAACAGTCAGTTTAACATGCTAGAAATAAATTATTTTTCTAAAAAGAACATCCTGTCTTAATAGGGAAAGTACAATAATTATGCGAATATTTTCATATATATATATATATATATATATATATATACAGGATGTCCCAGACTTCACTCCCCAGGCTTGTAACTTCGTTATTGTTAACAATAAATAAAACAAAGTATATATATTCTTAAATGGAAGGAAATTCTCTATACGATAGGAAAAACCAATTTACAAAAAGTGCGTTAGTGTAATGACAGCTATATTTAACCTTTCTCTTTTCAAATAGCACAGTATACTTTTTTTTAATATTCAGATGGTACTTTTTATTCTCTTTACAGCCATATAAATTAATATGGACCTTACATGGGAAAATTTTCGAAAAAAACCTAAAGTTTGCCATGCAAAAAAATTGTGGTTTATAGTGTTTATCTAGTAGGCGATGAAATCAACTGCTTTCTACAAACAAAAATGTGTTTTTATTCGAATAGCAATTATATGTATGCTATCAACTACATCTAATAAATACAAAGGTTTATTTTTAATGTATCCACATTTATAAAAGGCATTTATTAAAAAAACGCATCTGAATAAATTTTCACTTGAAGTTATATTCAGTTCAAATCAAATTATTTAACAATGGCACTTATAAAATTATCGAGATAAAAGCTATTAAATATTTTATCAACTGTCGTTAACAAAGAAAATATCAAGTAGGTAGGTATATGTGCTATTCGGACGAATAGCATGCTGATTTTCAATTGTTTTCTAAACAAAATTCTGTCACTTTATGTTGTTAAATTCATTGAAGTTATTATTATTCCTTGTATTTTGATAGAATATGAATTATCCGAATTCCGAAAAGTGCGATATGATGTTAGTGTATGGTTTGTGTGGAAATAATTCGGGGAGGGGCTAGAAGGCAGCTAGAAGGCAGCTAGAAGGTATTGCGAGCAATATCCTGAGAGAAGACATCCTGATCATAAAACGTTTAAAAATTTGGAAAACAATCTTAGGGAGCATGGATTTTTTGTAATAAATAAAAGTATACCGCTTCCTAGGTACATACATGCTGCTGATGAAGGACATACGGTAGCTGTTCTTGCTTATACGGAGGTCAATCCTACATCTTCCTTAAGAGAAATAGCCGCAAAGTGTAATATTTCAAAATCGTCAGTGCAACGCATTTTAAAACGAAATCATTATAAAGCATACAAATTTAAGCGCATACATAAGCTTCACCCCGGAGATTCAGAGAGGAGACTTGAATTTATTGCATGGGTTTTAGTGCAGTATGATCACCAACCTGATTTTTTGAGACAAATAATGTGGTCTGACGAAAGTAGATTCCATAACAATGGATTGGTTTCAACACAAAATTGCAGATACTGGTCCACAGAACAGCCACACTGGCTGAGAGAAACGAATAATCAATGCGTTTTTTCAATAAATGTTTGGTGTGGAATTCTTGATGGGCGTTTAATAGGGCCACATTTTTACGATGGGACACCAACTGGCAATCGCTATTTACATTTTCTAGAAGAGATATTGCCAGAACTTATGGCAAATGTACCTCTTCATATAAGACAAAATATGTTCTACCAACAAGATGGTGCTCCAGCACACAACAGTGCGATCGTACGAAATTATTTGGACACTAATTTTCCTCAACGATGGATGGGAACACATGGCCCAGTGGCATAGCCAGCTCGCTCTCCCGACTTCACGCCGTTGGATTATTTTCTGTGGGGTTACTTGAAGGAACGTGTTTATAAGGTAGCCGTCATAAATGTGGATGACCTAAAAGGCAGAATAAGAGAGGAGTGTGCAAACATTTCCATGCACACTTTATTAGAAGCAACAAACAAACATTTTCTGCATCGTCTAGAGATATGCTCTAATAATAATGGAAGCAATTTTGAACAATTTTTATAATAATTTGTAATTATTGCTCATTAGTTTTGTAATTATTAGTTAATTAATTGCTATTCGAATAAAAACACATTTTTGTTTGTAGAAAGCTGTTGATTTCATTGCCTACTAAATAAACACTATAAACCACAATTTTTTGCATGGCAAACTTTAGGTCAAGTTTTTTTCGAAAATTTTCACATGTAAGGCCCATATTAATTTATATGGCTGTAAAGAGAATAAAAGGTACCATCTGAATATTAAAAAAGTATACTGTGCTATTTGAAAAAAAAAAGTTGAATATAGCTGTCATTACACTAACGCACTTTTTGTAAATTGGTTTTTCCTATCGTATAGAGAATTTCCTCCCATTTAAGAATATATATACTTTGTTTTATGTATTGTTAACAATAGCGAAGTTACAAGCCTGGGGAGTGAAGTCTGGGACACCTGTACATATATATATATATATAGGAATGGAGGGTATTTATCGACCGATAAATAGTTAGGAATCCGTATGTTTTATATATATATATATATATGGTTTAGACATACGACCAATACAAACATTTTATTCAAATAAGTCAAAAGGTGAAAGTTAGATGTTTAAATTATGGTAATGTATTTCATGATAATTTGCTTTAAATAATTATCTCAAGGGAACTATAAACTTTCGGAAGTGAAGATGGCAACGTTTTAATGAGAAGAGTCAATAGTTGTAAAGGTTGCACAAGTTGAGTATTTAAGTCAAATTGATAGTGGACATGATAGACATGAGAGTTGGCTAAGTTGGGTTGAGGTAGCCACTCACATTGGAAAAATATGTCTAAACAGTTGCAAGTTTTGGGTAAGGGCGACTAAATCCTAGAGGGAAAGTCAAAAGGCTGCATAATCCGGATAAAGTCGTATTTACGGCTTATTTACGTCAGAAATGTTTCCTGAAATGATACGAATGTAATGACATTCTTGGGCAATGGCCAAAAGTTGTACTGTTAAGGTCCCGTCTACGTCTTCCACCTATTCTTGTCTAAAAATTATCCGTAATGATCACATTGATGTTTTGGGGTTCAGGTAATTGCGTAATTGGAATTGGAATTGGAAGATTATATTCTACTAACAACAATAGAAGATTCCAAATGTAAAAAAGAAGTCTGAAAGGAACAGTATTAAATTTTTAAACCAATAACAGACAAAAATGTGCAAGATACAAATAAGCAGTAAACTAAAAATATATAAAATTAGAGATATTCACGCATTCTAATTGTATATCTTTGTTACACATACAATTACTTTGCAATAAAGATTTACTTTACTTTACGCATCAACCGAAGAAAAGGAGGGCGAAGCAAAGGACCAGTACTGTGAAGGACTGGAGAGGGCTTTTGATGAGACAGCAAAAAAACAAACATTAGTACTTGAAGATGCAAACACCAAAATAGGCAGCGAAGAAATACATAGAAATAAAGCATGAAGAGAGCAACAACAATAGAACAAGACTGATACACTTTGCATTAGACAAGGGAATGAGGATTGTGAGCACGCATTTTAGACGAAAAAGAAACTACACAAGGAACATGGAGTATTCCGGTGATTAAGAAGTCAAACCAGATAGACAATATACTAATGGAGGAATGCGATGGTGGAATAGTACAGAATGTAAGATTGAATAGAACTGACTTTTACGTGGTAAGGATCTATAATCATAATGAACAAAACTCATTGAGTAAGATCTTAGAGTAAACACCTCACTATATTTAAGAAAAATTGTAACGATCGTTTCATAGATACAGTGGCTTCGATCTTAATGGTAGCGATCGTTACAATTTGTTTGTTAAATATAGTGAAGTGTTTACTCTAAGAATGTAAGATCTTATAGAGGTGCAGATATAAACTAGGAGAAGTTTTTAGTTGTGGCCAGCACCAAACAAATCAAAATAAGAAAATGTAGGAAAGCAATACAGAAAAGGAAGGAAAAGATATATTGGAGACCTGCAGAAACCTGAAGTAGTGAGAAAATATAGAATACCGATCTAAAGCCAGCAGAAAAAGTTCTGGGAATAAATGGGCCGGCACAAAGAAAACTATAGAAGAAGCAACAGAAAGAAATGTGATGAAAAAGAAAATGTTAGAAAGGAAAGGCTGGACGCGAAATGCACTAAAGATAGCAGAAAGCAAACAAACTTGAGGAAGATATAGCTATGTATATGTTCCTTAACTTTGTAAAAGAGGACGGAGTGAAATACATACATGAAAAATTGGCAGTAAAGAACTTGCGTAGGAGAAAAAGAGAGCGCAAAGAAAAGAAATTCAAACTGATCGAAGATACTTACGTAACACGACATAAAGAATTTCTACAAAGATGCAAATAGAAAATGGTATCCGATCAAAAAGGAATCTTTGTCGAAGGCGAAGAAGGCAAGCTCATGAATAGAAACGGATGTGGAAAGAATACTTCCAGAAGGTATTTACCGAAGATGCAGACAGCAATTATGCAGAGGGGGAGGAAGAGGAAGAGGAACTGACCGAAAATATAAAGCAGGTAAAGAGCCATAGAGAACAAGAAATAAAAGAAATCGTCGATAACGAAAAATAAAAGCCTTAGGCTAAATACGTAATATCACAGCAGAAAACCTAACGTTCGGAGGGATGAGACTGATGAATGAAATTGCAAAATTAATAAAAGAAAACTGGTAAGAGGAGGAAGATGCTACAAGCACGGAAAAAGGAAATACATCAACTATACACTAAGAAAGGCGGCATGGCAGGTTGTAAAAACTATAAGGGAATAGCGTTACTAGATTGAAGATACAAAGTACTGCCGTTGCTGATCGTAAACAGGCTGGAAACAGAGGCACAACAAATGATAGAATGGAGAATATCAAGGAAGATTTCGGAAAAGATCATGATGGACCACATTTTTATTCTAAAGCATAGACTAAACCAGACGGGACGGAGAGACGAGGGAAACCTCGAAGAGGATAAGGAGGGGCAGTAATGCATCACATCAAGAACAAACGGATAACCAATAGGATACAATAGGCTAGAGACAGAAGGAGATAGAAAGATTTCCTATAGATAGACCTCCAGGGCCTGTCGTACAGCCTTCATTCGTTCATGTATGTTTTGGAAGATGACGCTGCTTAATTCAAGAGAAACGATCAAAAGCCATAACGATATTGGCATTGAATCTCGAAATTATGGTGAGGTCACGAAAGCAAAAGTGGTTTACTTTCAATAAAAGTTGCTAAAGACGCCGGCTGACGGTAAAAAAGAATATAAAGGGGTCACTGATTTTTAGGGGTGGCTTTGTTTCCATTTTGTCACGTGCAAAAGACAGATTATAACGCGACGATTCGTCAGCGCTTTAGAAAAGCTTTCTGACAAAAGTACTTACTTACTTTTCCTTTTTCCTGCTGCGAGACGTCTGGCCCACAAGGAAGGCATTATACGCAGAAAACAAAATTAAAAACTAAACTTTTATCAAAATGAGTAAGAAATTTAACATTTTGAAAGACATTGGTGAATAAAAATTTAGATGTCAAGTGCCAAAGAGAATTCAAATATTGTGAACCGAAGAAGACAATAAAGTTTGACGCGACGAACCCCTGAATGATGATTACGTGCAATGACGTTTAACCAACTCTTCTTCCGCTTTAGTTCTCCTTTTGCCCTGTTAGAGCGTCGGATTTAACGAGTAGCAAACTCCATTTTATACATCAGTATGTAGATAAAATTTCTGGAAAGTCAAACTTTATATGGCGTGACAAATCCGTCGAATGAAGCTTACGTACAATGATGTTGATGATGAACAAATTCATCATCATCTTCCTCTTCTTCTTCTTCTTCTGCGCTGCTAAGGGGTTGCTACTTCTCGAAATACTTTATATCGCTGTGTTGGCAATTCTTTCATATCAATGCACTGCAAATGTTAAATAGATCTGCCAAATAGTCTGGTTTTGACAAGCAAGTCACTTAAAAGCAGCAAATCTAGAAAAGCGCTCGTGAATGGTGGAGAAAAAGGTGTCGCGTCGCAAGGGCAATGGACTTGCTAATTCAAGTGCAATTGCTCTGCAAAGCTAGAGAAACGTCGGACCGAGCGTGTTGAGCTTCTAGGGGATTATTATTATTATGAAATATAACTTGAATCCATTTATTTTTTAATCTACCCTCGTACTAACGCGAGAATAAAATGCCCAGTTTTTGCAAAAGTATCTAAAATGAAATCTAAGTATGGTGCGTCAAAAAAGTATCCGAAAATGAATTTGGAATTTTGAAATACGCTGGAAAAGGTTTTAAAAACAAAATACAATTCGTGTCTAAAAGTCATCGCCAATATTAAAAAAATGTAAGATTCGGTAGGTGACGATTTCCTAAATGTATCAAATTTACCTCTTGTAAGAATAGAACTTAGTACAGAGTGGTGTGTTACACACGCGATTGAATGCTTTTTCCTTAATACATATTTTAGCCAACATCTGTGTGTTACACTCAGTTGAAGAAAAGTTATTTTCAAATTCATTTTTACAATTTTGTGCTTTTGGGTAGTACGATTTGTGACCTTGAACTCTTACCTACCGTTCGGTCCCCTAAGAGGTAGAAAGGGGGTGAACATTTAAAAAGGAATTGCACCAATTTTACCTTAGTCATTTGGTGACAACCACTCAACCACACCCTTAATGCCACCCACTAAGTATACACACAACTACCGCAGAAGATCCCGTCTCCGCAATTTTGCTGCCCAGCAAAACCTACAACAGACATAACATACAAGCTTCGAAGCCCTACCTTCACGTTCAGGTATCACGCAATAAGTCACCCATATCGTTATTTGATTTCGCTTTTCTTATTATTACTCCACACTACGCATTCACACACAAACGTACTGCCACACATTTTCTACATTTCAATTACATTTGATTATGCTTCTTTACATTTGCAAAGGACAGTGTTTGTTTTATTTATCAACCAGATAGATACATGTTTTATTGTGGTATATTTTAACCCTTTGAATAGCACTCCTACACGTTCACCCTTTTCAAAATCATTTTAATGCTATTGCGTAAGAGAAGTGCCTAGCCGGTCAAGCCATCAATTATGAACTCAATAATTGTTTTATTTTTTTCTTTCAGCCTTCCCCCTCCTCCCAATATTGATTAGCAATCCTTTGAAACTAATCTGTTACTTCCAACGTTTTAAATAGACAAAGATCTTAGAAGCGGATTAGCACTTTTGTTGCAAAAATTCGAGTAAACCTAAGATTAGACGTTTCGCAACACTTCAACGAAATTGTTAGATTCTGCGCCGAAACAAGAATTTCCAATCGCTAAGCAAGATAACGATAGACATCTATGTACGTACATCCTCCCATTGTACAATAAATGAACTAAGACTCTAATCGCGATATCTGCTATGTTTCAAAAACTGATGCATTAATTTAGTTTGAGTCAATAAATCTGTATCGATCGTTGCTGGTCTTGTTTCTTCACAAAAATGGAGATCAGCGAAGATGTTAAGGATTTCATCAACGAAATTGCGGCGAAATACAATTGGGGCCCTATTACCGAGATGAGGTATTCTCCCGGAAGTGATGCGGGCGATGGACGCGTTTCGAAATACGTAGCAGTCGATATCGTCCGTCGGAGTGGTACGTTGAAGTTATTCGTCAAGTATGCCTTACATTTAAAGACAAGCGGGGACATCCAATTGGGTAAGTTTTACGCCAACGAGGCCAACTTTTACGATAGGATATGTCCAACGTTCGGGAAGTTCCTTCGCGAGAAGGGCTTGTATAAGGGAGTGGAAAACGTTCCGAAAAGTTTTGGGTCGTCCACCAAGAACATCATCGCGTTGGAAAATATAAAAGATAAAGGATTTGTCCTCTTCGATCGAACAAAGATGATGAACGATCAGCATATCAAACTGGTGCTGAAGTCCTTCGCCAGGTTCCACGCGATTTCGTTCGCGTTCAAAGATCAGAAGAAGGAGGAATATGAGAAATTGATGATGCAATGCGATGTTGACATGTTTGGCGTGTTACCTCCGGATTCGGCAATGTTGCAGA
Source organism: Chrysina gloriosa (assembly GCA_038088585.1). NCBI lineage: Eukaryota > Metazoa > Arthropoda > Insecta > Coleoptera > Scarabaeidae > Chrysina > Chrysina gloriosa. The sequence goes on along the minus strand of CM076088.1, from coordinate 28,427,683 downwards.
TGTTTAAAGAGACGATAGAAGCTGGATTGAAAAAGTTGGATCCCGAGAAGGACGGGCGAATTTTGAAGAAATGCGACACAGATGCTTTAGCGAAGGTTATAATGAGTGTCGCCAGGAATTTAGACGAGTATTCGATATTGACGAAAGGAGAGTGCTGGGGCCATGATTTCATGTTCTTGTACCAGGTAAGAAATTGACGTATTGACGTATGTAGATAATTATACCTGTTTCTGTCCATTTCTTTGCAATAATGCTTTCGTGACTGATGTCAACGGTTAAATCCTCTTTTGGATTCTATGGTATATCACTAGTTGATATCAACCATTGGAAGCTGCCAACTTCTTCAGAAGTAGAAGAAGCTGGAGATATCGAATAGGTACATACATTTCGGTATTAAAGAGTGATGAACGGCAGACTTCGAATTAAACTTTATTTTAAATCTTTGGGTTTTATAAATATCTTCTCCTTATAAACATATACGATAATAATCCTAAAATTCATTTCATAGAACGGCGACAGAGAAAATCCGATGGACGTTATGCACGTCGACTGGCAAACAGCACAACCAACTTCGTTAGCGTACGACCTTTCCTACTTCTTCTTCACGGTCGCCTCTCCGGGGGCCTTGAGCAAATTAGACTCCTACCTCAAAATTTACTATTCTGAATTATCCGACCGGATCAAGCGATTGGGAAGTGATCCCGAAGTCCTTTATCCGTATTCGTTCTTCGAGAAGGAGTGGAAGCAATATCGCATCTACGGTTTCGCTATAGCCTTTACGATGTTTAAGGTGGCTAAGGATGAAGTACCCAAATTCGAGGATATATACTTTGAGAATGTCGAAAATTCTATGAATATTCGAAACGAGGATGAGTACGTGCGAAGGATAAGAATTCTGGGCGAGTTTTTCGTCGATAATGCTTATATTTGATTAGATTAGGATTAAACTGAAACAATATCAAATTATTAAGTGTTAGATGGTATTGTATTTAGTAAAATTATTTGAAGGGGCCTGCTCAGACAGGAGAAAAATAAATATAAATATTTATGGTAATTGTCATTGTCGCTGGTTGTTTAAATTGTTAGGGATAATATGTTATGAATAATGCATTTTAGGATAGATAAGCTCGCAGGTTACTTAGATTATTTTTGATACAATTTCTAATACAACTTGACCTCTAAATATTATTGGACACAACTTATTCTGGTAACTATTTGAAGTGATACCAACCGATGGGTTATGCATCCAATTTTACAAAAATCATATGCGTTGCAAACCAACTGAATTCCCTGCACGAGTAATATAATAAAATATCCGTTGTATTTGATTACATACTCTTCATGTTTCAATTAAAACTGTATACGATAAATTATGTTTGTACTTTATACTAAACCCATAACATAAATTCCGGCATTGGATGTATTATGAAGAGACATCAGAGTTGTGCTTGTGTTCTAATACTGTATAACATCGGTAAATTCCTCGCCACATAATTGTTCCATAATAAATTTGGTGACACGTGTTGCTCTAGCTCAAGGCAGGCATTATCACAATCACATGAACCGAACAACTTCGGTATATATGGTTGTAATAATGCTCAAGCTAGCGAAACAATTGTGTACTGATCAGTTTACCGATGTGATATAGTGTCAGTAAATACTCACAGTCTTTGCACCTACTTTCACTATTCTGTTCTGACAATTTTCAAAGTTTCATTCGTTCATCTATCAGTAGTTAGTTAGTCAGTACTAAGTTAGGAATTTTCCTTGTTAACAATTTGAATATGTCATATTATTCGAAGGAACATGGTTCAAACGATGCCAATTTCGAGAAAAAAGGTAAAATCAAACAAGAGTAACAGCAATACGCTACCGCAATCTTCCACATCCGAATCCTGTAAGAATGTCAACCATTGAGCTTGTATAACGAATAATTTGTATCCGTAAAGAGAACGTATGACGGTGGTTGGTTTATGACACCCAAAATCTTTATAAGAGTGTAGCTATTATCCGATAGATGGTAACATATTTTACTCGCCACAAATTTTTGAATATCCTTGTGGAACGAATGCAATCTTGTTAACTATACAGGCTGGAGCAGAAGTGAGTACATGTACAATTTAAATTTCTAATAATGACAGCTTTCTTTATTTCCTTTTAATTTACTTAACGAACATAAACAGATTTGTTAAATTTGCACAAAAGTATATTGTGTGGTGGTTACTTTTTGAAGGCATTGTCAGTCAGATGAGCTTCATTCTTTTCCAAACACTCTGCTGCACGTTGGTTAAGAGCGATCATTGTCTTGCCTAGAATTTCCAGTGAAATTTGCAAAAGGGTTATGGATTTGTTAAGTTTGTAGAAAACCCTTGTATTGTTGGTTACTTCTTGAAGACAGTATCAGTTAGATAAGCTCCATTTTTGCTCAAACACTCTGCTGCACGTCGGTTAAGGGAGTTCATTGTTTTCTCTACAAATTCAGTGAAGTTTGCAAAAGGGTGATTCTGTTATCTAGCCAATTGTATGAGATCAATTATTGTAGACCGTATGCTTCAATTATCGTCATAAGATGTAATTGCATGGGAGTAATTCTGGCGAGCGAGGGGGCAAGTTATTTTACACTTTCTCGCTATTGGGCACGCATTCAGGGTTAAGCACTGATGATGAACGGCCAGGTTTCTCCAATGGCGAAGGCGAAGCAGTTATCTGAACTGACTTACATATATATATATATATATATATATATATATATATATATACAGGCAACTCGCGGTATTGTGAACGACCTTTATAGTGAACTATCCGGTAATGTGAACACTCATTTCTTTATATGGGCGCTTTAAATAGTGAACAAAGTTCAATGGGTCTAAATAGTGAACATCAGTTTTATGAAGAGAGACAAATCTGAAAAGTTTTATAAACTCATCACGCTATTGTATTTATGCTTTTACCTATGTATTGCTCTGCTTTTTCTCTCTTTCTTTGATTTCTCGTGGTTAATCATGCGTGTTTATATCTAGGAATGTGCATATAAATTACCATGAATGAAGAAAACAAGATTGCGCATTCAGCTGTTCAACCTACTGCGCATGTACGTCGTAGCCCACAAAAGAGTGTTTATTGTAAAAAATGTGTGTGTGTGTAAATTGTATTTTGTTTCAATACAAGCGGTTACGTGTACGTCACAGAACAAAATAACGGACCTGCGCAATGCGCAATCTTGTCTTTGTGATTCATGATAAATTACATACCTTTGTATAGGAGCACGTGTTCTTGCTTTTGAATATTAATTCAGTCTGGTTCTGACATACATACAAGCAAGTCGTTATTTTATGTAAAGTCGCGGATATTACTTCAGAAGTGGGATATCATTTAAATATTCGGCTAGTCACTTGCACTCCATATTTAATTGTTTAAACGTGCTTAGTAAAAAAGATGCCGAAGGACAAACGAAAGTTTTTAACCCTTAAGGAGAAATGGGAAATTTTGCAACTTTTGCAAAAAGGTTCGAGTGTTACAGCATTAAGTCAAAAGTGTAGTGTTGGAAAATCAACAATTTGTTCAATCAAAAATTAAAAAGAAAAAATGTCTAAATGTGTTAACGGCACATTCTATGGACCTGGAAAACGTAAGACACTGCCAGCTTCAGTGCTCCCAGTAATGGAAAAAGCCCTGTATAAGTGGTTTACTCATATGCGGAATAAAAATTTTCCGGTAAGTGGATTGATGATTAAAGAAAAAGCTAAACAGCTTCATTCGAACATCAATGAAAACGGACACGACTTCAATGCTAGCGATGGATGGCTTCAAAATTTTAAGCGCAGGTACGGAGTTCGACTTCTACAGATAAGTGGAGAAAAGCTTTCAGCGCAACCTCAGTTGGTAGATCCTTTTAAACAAAAATTGCAGGCAAAAATAGAGGAACTTGGTTTGTCTAACGATCAGCTGTACAATGCAGATGAGTCCGGCTTATTCTGGAAACTTCTTCCTCAAAAAACGTATGTAACGTCATTAGAAAAGAACGCTCCAGGTGTAAAAATGGAGAATCAAAGAATAACATTTCTTTGTTGTGCAAATGCGTCTGGATCCCATAAGACCAAACTCCTTGTTATAGGAAAATCAAAAACCCATACAGCTTTAAAAATTTTAGTTGCCCTGCACACTACAAAAGCTCAAAGTCAGCTTGGATGACTTCTACAACTTTCAAAGATTGGTTTCACTACTCCTTTATTCCTGAGGAATGTAAACACATTAATGGTTTTAAGTTCGTATTTTTAATGTTTTTATTTTTCTACAAGGTTACAGATTTTTTGACGAAAAAGGGATTACCAGTTAAAGCGTTATTGTTAATAGATAATGCTCCATCTCATCCACCTGTATCCGACCTCAAATCCGAAGACGGTTTAATACAAACAATGTTTCTGACACCAAATGTAACGCCTCTGATTCAGCCAATGGATCAGAATGCTATTAGAATCACGAAACTTCATTACAGAAATGGTCTTTTGGCAACAATAATAGCAAAGAAAACAGCCGGCATGCATCAATGAAGCAAATTACAATTAAAGAAGCAATTATCCTTTTGGAAGCAGCCTGGAATAAAGTGGGTAAGGAAACCTTAGCTAAATGCTGGAAAAATATCCTCTGCATGGTAAATGATGAATACAATCCCGAATATTGTATCCCTTTAAATATCTTGAGAGAAAGATGGCAATCGGAGATAACAGCTTTAGAATATAACGCTGTTGTTCTCTTACAGACACTTTTTCCTCAGGTATGTGTGTATTATAAATCATAGTTGCTAGTGTCTACGACAGGCATGGGCAACCTTTTTTGTAGAAGTTTTATGCTGCGAGTAATCTTGAAAAATATACATTTTTGTAGTATCCTTATGATTCATTATGAATTAAGTTTAGACGGGCCGTGCTAATATGCAACGAAAGAATTCAGTAGCGGGCCGGACAAATCTTACTCGAGGGCCGGAGGTTGCCCATACCTGGTCTTCCTGTAAAAAAAATGCATTTTGCAGGAGGTATGCACGGTTCTAAATATCCAGTAATGGAACAATAATCCATGTGAGGACGTGATGGTATTGGAGGAAGATGGTTTGTATGAAGTGTCTGATGATGACAACTTTGAAGTGAATGAGACGAAAACTAGAATAACTGCGAAGGACGCTGTCGATATTTTTCATAAAGCACTGAATGGGATGAATCTGAAATGATCGACCAAGTCGATATTAACACACTAAGAAGAATAAGAGATGTGGCGATAAACAAGCTGGCTGAGCAAAAGAAAACTTAGAAAATGATTACCGATTATTTTCTTAAGTAATACAAGTATGTATTTATGTTTAAAGAGTTGAACTCTATCTCTATACTTTTAAAGTGAATATTTAATATTACATTAAAAGTGAATTTTTAAGAATTATTTAAGTTTCAAATAAATTATTTATTTTTTACCAATGCTTGGAGTTTCAATTCCTTTAGGCTTTGCTGCTACATAAAATAAGCTAGTATAGGGCTGAAAGATTTCCAATCGAAAATGTGAACAAATTCGAAAAAGTGAACTGACTCGGGTTTAATTAGTTCACATTACCGCGAGTTGCCTATATGTATATATATATATATATATATATATATATATAGGCTTTAAAACTTTCAATATAAAGTATCGGTCGCTCATGTTTGAGCTCTTCTGATTCGTTCTTCGTGGTTGATCAATCCGCTTCCTCTGTTTTTCTGCTTCCTTTGACAGGGCTTGTTATGTCTTTTCGTCAGTTCCACTATTTTTCACTTGGTCCTCCCACCTGTTTCTTCCTGGTTTTCTTTTCTAGCGGTTTTCGGTGGAGTACTTTCTTTATTAATGAATCTTGGTCTTTTCTTTATATGTGGTGTCCTAACCAGCTCAGCGTTTGACGTATTATGTATAAAAGACAAAATGAAAATGGATAAAGGGAGAAATAGTACAATCAGAGAAAACTAGAAAATAGAGCCCATACAAAACAGAATTAAATGTATATATATATATATATATTTCGTGACCTTTTATAATAGTAATAAAATATAACTATCGTTCAAACCAGCCTTGTTTTATTGACCTATTAGTGGTAGATCTCTATCATATAAGACAAAACAGAATAGGTGATCGGGACACGTAATGAGAAAGGCAAGAGAGGATGGTGAGAGATGTGTCTAAAGCCAAACTAATCAAAGAAAAACAGAGCGGGAGACCTAGAAAGAGCTGGACGGAGGTGCGACGAAGTGTCCGAAAGAAGAAACGTAGGTTGGAAGAATATCCGGAGGCAGGTACAGGATAGAAAGGCATGGAGAGATGCATGGAAAAGAATCCCGAGTTAGAAACTCAACTTAAACATATCTGACACACCCGAAAGGGTGTAAGGGTTAGGATTACGATAGGATAGGGTAAGAGATGTATTCGCTAAGTGACATATCGAGCAGAAATATGAAAAACTTTTTTGTGAATTAATTAAAAAAGCTATAATTACTTTTATTTCTATGTGTATATATTCAACGCCGATATTTTCGGATATTGTTGTTCAGCCTTTTCAAGTGGTTTAAGGAATCAAAGGGTCTGCAAGAGGGGAACTGGAATTATTCAAGGTGTGAAACAGACAACAAATTGCAGTTTATTAGAAAAACAAAAAATGCTAACACCGCGAAGATGATCGAAACAACATTTTCAATTGTCTTTTTTAAAGTTTTGGGATGCTGAGAAGAATGTTCGGAGGCAAACCAATCAAAGGAAAATGGAGCTGTAGACCTAGAAAGAAGTGGAGGGAGGAAGTGCGCGACGTGGCCGAAAGAAGAAACATACGCTGACACGAGATTTGGAGGAAACACAACTCCAACATATCTGTATTCGGCACCCGAAAGGGTATAAGTGTTAGGATTAGGATGGGATAGGATTAAAAAGAAGAGGATAAGGATATACCGAGTTAAATCGTGAAAGTAGGAATGATCGTAGGAGGATTTAGAAAAAATGGTAGATTGTGTTATTATTTTTCTTATCCTCTTTACCACTAACAAGTCAATCAAACAACAACGCTGGTGTGTTATTAGGAGCAAGATTGAGGCTACGTGTGCTAAATTTTTTAATTTGTTGGCCGAACGAAGTGAATGAATATATAAGAAGCAATAACGTGATAATCAGAGGCCAAAATTAATGACGAATGATGACGCACTTTGCGTAATGCGTAAAGAGATCTTATTTTGACAAACTAATGAATACACCTTCTATAGTTACAGCATGTTTGGGATGTTATTAAGATTTCAGAATCGATCTTGAAACGACTGCTCTTGTTACAGGCCTTTCCATTGACTGTGGTTGTTACGAAGTATCATACAAACTATTGTAGTAAATTTCAAGAACTACAATCAGTAACACTTAATTGATTATCATTTTTACTTAAATCTCAACATTTTATACACGCATAGACAGAAATATTAATTAATTTTAGTCGATTGTCGCTGTATGCACTCCAAACATGAATCACTTAACTAAAACATCGTCCTCCTCTCTAGCTGTTATCATCTGTTCTCAAATATAATTCCTTTCGACCATAAATTCGGCCAAAATCCGAATCCTCCTGGCATATTCATCCTCGTTTCTCAACTTCCCGAACAATTCGAAATCTTCCCCTTCGACATTGTGGAGTTTACGAATTTCATCCTTGTCGGTCAGCATAAACTTGAAAACGATGAAGGATATGGCGAAACCGAATATACAATATTGTTTCCATTCCTTCTGGAAGAGCGAGTATGGATACAGGACCTTAGGGTCGCTTCCCAATCGTTGAATTCTTTGCGATAATTCGGAATGGTAAATCTTCAAGTAATGGTCTATATTTTTCAGGGCCTCCGGTGTGGCGACCGAGTAAAAGAAATAGGAGATATCGTAGACTACGGATGCTGGTTGTATCAGTTGCCAATCGACGTGCATGATATCCGTCGGATTCTCCAGGTCGTCGTTCTGAAAAAGAAAAAGTAGTATTTTTAGTTTTTAATGCATACGACGCTGTTTATAATAAGAAAAGACTTTTTGATACGTTCCTTTGGACTTTGCAAGCGATAGGAGGCTATTACTTTCTAGATAGAAATTTTGTATATTAAGAGAGAATCATTTGGTCTACGTACGGTGGCCATTCGTAAAGTCCGTTCCATTTGATTAAAAAAACATCAATACATACAACTTAAAGCTACTACTTTCAGCTATTTTTCTACATAGTTGCCATTTTAAGATTGAGGCATTTGTCATAGGGATGGACCACTCTTTTAATGCCCAATTCATAGAACTCCGCCGCCTGTGAATTAAGCCATGCTGTAACATTCTTCTGCAACTCTTCATCGATCTCATGCCGTTGTGATCCCAGCCATTTTTATGTTAGGGAAGAGACGGTAGTCGCTAGAAACCAAATCAGAGCTTAATCACTTCCACTTAAAACTGTCCAGTAGAAAGAAACAGGATGCCCGAACGTCGCTTGTTCCGAATTGCTCTTCTGAGCTTCTTCAAAGTTTCACAGTGGACTTCAGTGTTTACTGTGTACTCTGGTTCCATAAAGATCTACAAGAAAGAAGCCTTTGTTGTCCCGAAAGACAGTGACCATGACTTTTCTTGCAGATGATGTTTCATGACACTTTAAAGGTTTCCTCGTAGGCGAGTTAGAGCGAGCCCATTATATTGACTGTCTCTTCGTCTCAACGTCGATATAGGCGACCCAAGTTTCATCGGTTGTTACGATATGCCAGAGGAATCTTCATCTTCTACGTCCTCGTAGCGTGCAAGAAAAGTTAGTGCCATTCTATTTGTTTTATGGTCTTTGGACAGAAGTTTCGACAGCCATCGCGCAACATATTTGCTAACCTAAACGTACAGAAATAACCTGGTACAAAACTGTGCGTGAAATTCGAAGAATGGCAAAATTTGGGAGAGGAATTACATTTAGAGTATAGAACGTGTAATAGAATATTGTGGAGTAAAATCAAATCCTTGAGAGGAGCGAAGAGAAAACAAATTCAAGGCTTAAGGAATGAAGGAAAGCAGCTGAAAATTTAAATAATGGAGATATTGTAGAACTATTATGAGCGACAGTTTAAGAACGAAGAAGGAAATCAAGATGATGCAGAACTGGCGATTGGAGAACTAAATAAAGAAGAAACGGAAGATCTTGAAAATCATATAAATCTTATAGATACAGGAGAACTAGAGGGAGCACTAACAAAAATAAGAACAAAGAGGGCAGACGGTAGTGATAGTATAGATTCAGAGATGGTGAAATACATTGGAGAAGAGGGAAGGAAATGCCCACTTAATTTGTTAAACGACGTATTAGAGACGGGAAGAATACCTAAAGAATGGGAACAGAACTTAATAATCCCAATTCACAAGAAAAAAGATGAGACACACTGTAAAAACTATAGAGTCATATGCCTACCAGGAAAGATTGAGAGATTAGAAGTTAAAATGGAGGAAGAACAAGCGGCAAATAGAAGAGGAAGGTAAACAACAGATAATATATTTATCTTAATGGACATAATAGAAAGAAAGGAAGAGACAGGTAAGGGATTGTAGATAACCTTTGTAGATGATGCAAAAAAGGGAGACAGTCCCAGTTCTCTATTATTGTTTAATATACTGATGAACAGAATAAATAACAACATAAGGAGCAGCACTGAAAAAATACGAACAATACTGGGGTATAGAAACCCAATGCCAATTAATATTCAAGGATTATACGCCGGTGACATAGTACTGATAACGGATACTGGAGAGAAAATACAAACAGTGAACATATGGGCGGAGCAAATAGTTAAAATGTAGATGGAAGTCAATGCTGAGAAGAGGTTGTGAATGAGAGGGGGCAGAGGGTAGCAGGAGCAGAAACATAGCTTATAAAGGAGAAGAATTAGAAAGAGTAATAACAAACGAATACCTAGGGCCTATAGTATCAAATGACGGAAAGATTGGTGTAGAAGTAGACAATAGAGCAGGAAAAGTGAACAGAATATATTATCACTATGCCATTAGTAAAACTATTCTGGGAAAGAAAGAAATAGATAAAAGGATAAAGTTGTAGGTATACAAAGGAGTCACAGTACCTACGGTGATATGCGCAAGCGAAATGTTGACGAGACAAAAAGGAATGATAATATAAAGAATGCCACAAAAATGAAGCGGAAAATAACTGGAAGACCGAAATTCGATGAATTTCGAAATGAGGAAATAAGAAGTGACCTAAAGTAGGCATCTATAATGTTATTGAGAGGAAATAAATGGGCTGTTTTGGACATGTAAGTGGGATGAGGGAGGACAAATTCGTTAGAACCATATATGAGGCAAAGAGATCCAAGAAGAGAAGAAAGGGGAAAACCGAGAAACACATGGACCCAACAAATACAGGAAATAGGAGAGGAAAAACGATCAGAGAATGAGGGAACACGCAAAGATCGGAGGCCATGAAGGAAATGAAACAAAGAAGGTTAAAACAACTCAATTCCGATGCTATACCAAGGGAAAAGAAAGAGATAAACATTTGGTCTAGGTATCTATCGAATCTTTCAACATGTACAGCCCCTATCGTTACTGCAAGAAATATTTAATGAATTATTTCCGATGTTTTAAAAAGTTTTCGCATTTGTTCGACATAAGGTTCGTTCCAACACAGCACAAAACCAGTTGTGGATCGTCGTGTACATGCGCAGAGCAAATTTGGAACGTCAAATTTGCTCTGCGCATGTACACGACGATCCGCAAACTGGTTTTGTGCTGTGTTGGAACGAACCTATAATGTAAAGGATAGAACGCCATCAAGTTCGTTACTAACTTGAAATCTACCTCTTCGACATGCTCAAGTTTACGGATTTCATCATTAGTTTGGGTAAACAGCGGTAATTACGAAATAAGTTACAACGGCCTACATATACACAGTACTACGATGACGTCGACGATGGTGTTGTAACTTATTTCGTAATTCTACGATGTTACCTCTGTTTGCCCAGACTATTCATCATTGTCGATCAGCAAAAATTTGAAAATGATGAAGGATATGATGAAACCGAATATACTATTATATCGGTGCTGGATATGGCGCAACAAATTGGTGAATTCGAGGAAACTTAAAATTAGGCGCTCCGCCAACAAACGCGCGTTATACTGTGAGAAACATTCCGATGAAAACAAAACATCGTCGCGTTCTTTGCCTTTGTGCCAGAAGCAAAAGTTTCGAACGCAATTGAGCTACAGATATCTCCGCGCCTCGTAACCGCGATATGTGCTAATATAAGATAGAAAAAGTGTAATATTGCTTTAGTTTAAGTCGATAAATCAATTGGGATCGATCCACTAAAGGGTGGGCCATCTATTGGTCCGATTTTGAGTAGATCATTAAATAGACAAAAGCTGATTTTTTTGCAACGAATTTCGCTTTATTTGCTACAGTGTTTCTTCCGATTAACTATGGAAAATGATTTCATTGAAATGTTGGCCACGGCTGGCTCGGCAGTAGGCCATCCTGGAACACCAATTTTCAAGCACTATGTCCACTGTTTCCTGGTCAATTTGGGCAATTTCAGCACGAATATTCTGTTTCAAGTGATCAATTGTTTGGGGATTGTCGGCATAAACTTTACTCTTCAATGCACCCCACAGAAAAAAGTCCAGCGGCGTCAAGTCGCAGCTGCGAGCAGGCCAGTGGACATCGCCGAAACGGCTAATCACACGGTTGTTGAATCTTGTGCGCAGAAGGTTGATGCTACGCGCGGCGGTATGACAAGTTGCGCCATCTTGTTGAAACCATAATTCATCGAGATCGATATCTTCCAATTCCTGCCACAAGAAGTCAGTTATCATGTGGCGATAACGTTCACCATCGATATTCACGGCGCGACCTTCCGCATTTTCGAAAAAGAAAGGACCAATCACGCCACCACTCCAAAATCCGCACCACACAGTGACTCGAGCTGGATTCATTGGCTTCTGGACGACAACGTGTGGATTGTCCGTTCCCCAAATTCTGCAATTTTGATTGTTGACGTAGCCGCCGAGGTGAAAATGCGCTTCGTCAGAAAAGATGATTCGTGCGAAATTTGGGTCATCGTTCAACTCATTTAAAGCCCACTCAGCGAAGCGTAAACATTGTGGAAGGTCATTCGGTTTCAATTCCTGAACGAGTTGGATTTTATACGCAAACATACCGAGGTCTTCGTGAAAAATCCTCCTTAGAGTGGTTCGTGAAATGCCGACTTGTTGGCTTCTGCGCCGAGTCGATGTTCTGGGGTTTTGACGAACACTTTCGGTCACAGCAGCGATTGCTTCTGCTGTACGCACCGGACGTGTATGCGGCACACGTCTGGCATCGACCAAAATCCCAGTTTCACGAACTTTATGCACCAACTTTCGAATTGCACGCGCGGTAGGCGCTGCATTTCTTCCAAATTTTGTACGCATTTTTCACAATGTTTCACTCATGACAGAACCACATTCAAAATAAGTTTTCAGTATTTTAAAGCGTTGTTCCAAAGAAAACCGATCCATATTTGTTCAGCGGAAGGTTAGAACTAACCTAAAATCAACAACTTATGGTGCTAAAGTTGACAGCGCCATTACCGACAGGCTGTTCAAAATCAGACCAATAGATGGCCCACCCTATAGATTTAGGTTTCTTACAAGAATGGAGGTTAGCGAAGACGTTAAGGATTTAATCAACGAAATCGCAGCGAAATACGACAACGGCCCCATTTTGGAGATGAGGTACTTTCCTGGAAGCGAAGCCGGTGATGGATACGGTTCGAAACACGTAGCCGTCGATATAGTGCGTGAGAGTGACACGCTGAAATTGTTCGTTAAATACGCCATAGAATTCAAGCTAAGCGGGAACTTCCAAATGACCAAGTTTTACGCCAACGAGGCCAACTTTTACGATAGGATATGTCCGACGTTCGGCAAGTTCCTCCGCGAGAAGGGCTTGCATAACGGGGTGGAGAATGTTCCGAAAAGTTTCGGGCCGTCCGCCAAAAACGTCGTCGTGTTGGAAAATGTAAAAACTAAAGGATTTGTCTTGTTTGATCGGACAAAGATAATGAACGATCAGCATATCGTACTGGTGCTGAAGTCCCTCGCCAGATTCCACGCGATCTCGTTCGCGTTCAAAGATCAGAAAAAGGAGGAGTTTGAAGAATTGATGGAGGAATGCGATTTTGACATGTTGGAGGCTTTACCTCCGGATTCGCCGATGGTAAATATGTTTAAAGATATGATACAGGATGGATTGAATAAGTTGGATCCCGACAAGGATGGGCGAATATTGGAGAAATGCGACCCCGATGCTTTGACGAAGGTTATCTTTGGTATCGCCAGAAATGTGGACGAGTATTCCGTAACGATCAAGGGCGATTGCTGGTGCAATAACATTATGTTCTTGTACGAGGTAAGAAATTGACGTATGCAGTGACGTCAGTGGCAGAACCTTCTTTTAGGATCTGTCACGTATCACCAGTTTGTATCAACTCTTTTCCTACAACCAGAGTCTTTAGGAATGGCAGGAGCTGGATGTGTTGAATAACTCTCTCTCTCTCTCATTGGGTTTCGTTCTCTTTCCAGGTTAGCTGTTCGCAGATTCCAATATTTTCTGTCTGCCCAATCGTCCTCGGTTAATTCCTTATCTTCTAATATTTTTGTTGTGTATGTTTTCCATTTTACGGCCGGGCGTCCCCTTCTTCTCTTTCCTCTCGGTGACCAGTTTAGGATCCTTTTTGACTATATCTCCTCCTCCATTCGATTTATGTGTCCGTAACATTTTAAAGCTTTATTTTCTAATCCGCTGGTAATCGATGTTTTTATTTCCATATTTTTCCAAATATGTTCTGTTCTTATTTAGTCTTTGCGAGTGAATTGTAGGCATTTCCTCATACAGTCTAATTCTATTCTAATTTTGTCCCTGATTTTGTTTGTGAATCGTCACATTTCTCCCTCATATGTTGATATACTTTCTATTATTGTATGAAATGTATTCCTTTTTGTATCTGTGAGGTGCCTATTTCAAATCGTCCCATGTAAAGCTTTAATGGCTCCCTTTATTACTTTGTATTTTATGTCCCGGCCTATCTTTCATGTGTTTCTAAATATTGTCCCTAAATATTTATATTCTGTGCATTCTTTTATTGCTTCCTCGTCTATCTGCAGGTTGTCTGTTTGTTCTTTCACACGTATATATTCGTTTTTTAATATTAATATTTAATACCCAGTACACGTATTCTTGATTTAATTTTCCCATCATATAATTCGTAATCTTCTTTTCTTGAGCAAAGACTATTTGATTGTTGACAAACAAGACGCTATCTCTTATAGGTATTTCCATAAGTATTTTACTATTTTATTTTAAGGTATTTTATGTACCATGCTTGAATAAGTACATTTAGATATGTAATAGTGATACACGGCAGACCAGTTACATTCTATTTGGACGCTTTGGGTATTTACAAATTCCTCGTGTTCATAAACGTTCATGATTATAATTCCAAAAATTTATTTTACACAAGGACGACAGAGAAAATCTGACGGACGTCATGCAAGTCGATTGGCAAGTAACACAACGTACCTCTTTAGTGTACGATCTTTCTTATTTCTTCTTCACGGTCGCATCTGCGGAGGCCTTGAGAAAATTAGATTCATACCTCAAAATGTATTATTCGGAATTATCCGATCGGATCAAGCGATTAGGAAGCGATCCCAGGGTTCTTTATCCGTATTCGGTCTTCGAAAGGGAGTGGAAGCAACATTGCGTTTACGGCTTCCCTATGGCGTTTACATTTTCAGAGTCATGCTACTCACCAGGGATGAAGTATCGAAATTGGAGGATGTGGATTTGGAAAACGCCGAAAATTTTATGAAGATTCGAAACGAAGATAAGGATTTTGGCTGAGTTTTTCGTAGATAATGGATATATTTGATTAAATTAGTTCTAAAATTAGATATTTGAAATTTGTAAGTGTTAGATGGTGTTGTAAGCGTTGCACGTAGTAAAATTATTTATTGAAAAAGCCTGTTGAGATAGGTGAACAATAAACATAAGTATATCCAATACTTGTCGTTAGTTGTTTAAATTGTTAGGGGCAATGAGTTGGGAATAATACATTTAAAAAGCTGGCAGGTTACTCAGTTTAATTATTTTTGATATATGTACGTATGTGTAAGTACCGGGGCTTCAAATAGGATAAGTATACATGGGATTGGTTTTACAATAAAGTAATAAAATAATAAAACTATGATCAATAAAGTTTATTAAACGAATAACTTGTTATAGTCATATAGTGTTACAATCCTAATTAATGAGAAGCTTGGGATTGTCTTTCTTTTGCAAGAAGTTCAATATTTGGTGAAGGTGATGTTTCTATGGACTTGCTAATTGCAAATTTCTAAATTGATATCGATAATTCTTGATTTCTTTTTTAATTTCCTGAAATTCATTTTTGAAACAAAAAAAGGGAGAGATGTCGGCATACCAAAGAGAGCGAAGCTCTTTACGCGTTTGATGCATATTGGAATAAAAGGTAAAATTCTATAATTGAATAAACAATGTATAAAGAACAAGTATTTCATTTTGAGATCGATGGTAAATAAGTTGAAGTTGAATTCGAGTCCGAATAATAAGAGCGCCATCTGATGGGGAGACACAAACTTGTGTGCGAGTGAGAAAGAACTAATTAAAAAGAAAAGCGTCTATCTGACCATTTCAAGCGTCTCACTTTTTCCCAGTTAACTCTCGCTGCAGAACCTCCCTAAAAGAGCTTCGCTCTAAAAGGCTCAATAGAATGAGTACTACCAAAAAGAGGCATCATATAAAATTAATTAAAATTGGATATTTATCTTTGAAAATATATCTCACGTAAAAATCTGTAGCGGGACCTTACGAGACTGACTTTTCACATAATCATCCGCTTGGGGGTCAATTAATTCCATTTAAAGCGACATTTCCACTTGTTCCACGCCCACGTCGAAAGCAGTCATGAATATTTGGAATAGTTCGCGTGAACGGGAATCTTTAAACCTGGATGTGAATTCTGTATTTAACGAAGACAATTCCTGTGCTACGCCATTCTTATGGAAATCTTTGTGAGCAGTTAGGATAGAGAATTATATGTATTTCCACTACGAATCTGATTTTTCCACAACCGAAATTTGTTTTGGAAAGATTTTACAAGGGTGAATAGAAAATGGGCAAAATAGTCCTTGTTTCTGCACATTCGTATTTATGTAGTTCGCTCAAGTAATTGGTGACATCAACAAAAAATGCTAAATCAGATAAGAATGCATGATCTCTCAAAGATTGGACTAGTCGGAGTTTTACATGAAAATTTTCACTTCTTCTCATTTTGCCCTTACTAAGCCAGCGAACTTCACAATAAAAATACATCTCCATATTCCGTCTCCAAGTCCTGCAGGAATTGCTGGAACTGGCGGTGATTCAAACCTCCTGATGGAATGAAACTACACATGAAACAACTGTCTTCATAACAAGCGAGAATTTTAATGATTTAGCGCAGAGGTTTTCCTGATGAATAATACAGTGAAATGTGAACAGATTATTAATGTTAATTTTTCTTTCCAATAATTCTGTTTTTATTTTAGCCACCACTCCCTCATTTTTTCTTATCATCCATCATCTGTAGTGATACCGCTTAACATTGCCAAGACAAGTTTAAAAGCATTGAAACCATTCACAATTTCTTCAAAAATATCTTCTCCCTTTGAAGTGTCTTTCATGGGACAAATCGCAAACAAATCTTCTGTTATTTTCAAATTTCGGTCGACTTCACGAATAAATATTGCTGGTTGCGCTATATCAGTAATATCAAAACTTTCGTCTAATGCTATTGAAAATGCAATACATTTTTCCACAACGTCTTCAAAGGCGACTTTTATGTTTTCCGTCATTACATCTATTCGTTTTGTGACTGTTCTCCTGGATAAACTAACTTTGGCACAAGATATTTGCCAGTGTTAGTAAGCACTTTTTCACAAATCCCCCTTCTGAAAATTAATTTTCCGCCACTTTACTGACAATATAACTTATATGTTTCTTTACTGCGTTTTAGAAATATTTTTGGTTAACTGGCTAAATTGCTTTTTAACTCTTCGTCGCTTCTTAGTTTTCTTTTTAAATTGTACTCTCTTAAAACCGCGACGGCCTTATTACGTATCAGACAAATTGGCCTGTCCTTATAAATAACAAAAACATATTCTGTATTTTACTTTTCCTGGAATGTATGACCTTCAGAATCAACTTTTCTGTATTTACTATTTGAGGGTCCGGATATATTTTAGGGGTAGAAAGAAATGGTACAATCGGTACTAAACATGCTTTTTGTGGATTTGGATTTCCCAACTGATTTTGATGCAGACCGGCAGCAACCACAGCTGCTTCTCCACATATAGCGGGTGGTTTAATAATCTGGATTTATTCTTGAATTTATTAGCGCTTTCTCGTCGGTTGCTTTCACTGACATCTCCGTATGCCGGTTACATCGCAGATGTAAGCGTTGCATTTAGTAAAATTATTTATTGCAAACGTTTGTTGAGAAAGGGAGACGATAAATATAAGTGCTTATAGTAATTGCTATTTTTATTAGTTCTTCTATTGTTAGGGATAATGGGATAATAACAGGTGCATAATTATCAACAATTTTATTTTTAAAAGAAACCCAAAAATATTAATTACTAACTAAAAGGGGCACATACGGGCTACAGAAAATTGCCATCAATCTACATAAAACCTCTGTATGTGGACGTTTGTGAATAATTTATTGGTTAGATCTAACTTAAAAATCAGTTAAAAGAAAACAGAAACTATTACTCTGACAAATGACCCGAAACAATATGTCGTCTTTGTGTAGGTAGAAAGAATAAAGAAAACTAGACAATTAAAATATCATCTAGGAGCAACAGTGGGCGCGTGCGATAAAATCAAAAATAAGATAAGAAACAAAATTGGTAAAGTCACAACAATATACGAAATTTTGTACAATAGCTACTTTAACAAAAAAGAGATCTCAAAAAAACGAAGGTTAAAATTTATAAAACAATAAGTAGAGGTGCCAGTAGAAGATGCAATATTTGACGAAGAAGACGAAATACCTTTTGCCAAACTCTTTCCTACAGTTCGTGACGAAATTGTGGATTCATATGAATATTATAGTATAGTAATACTCGAATGGTTAATTACCATTAGAAAATTCATCATTTATTATAATTCAAGATATCAAATTCACAGTTAATGATGGGGTTACGGTCTCCAATTGTCATATGGTTTATTTTGGGGTTCTATTTATACCTTTTCGACACCACGCCCACCGCCTTTTCAACATTTTATTACCCTACGGGTGTTAGCTTCTTATTTCAATTCCAGCCAGACACGTTTAATGGAAGAAACAAATGTCACTAGAAATAAAATTAATAATCATTATAAAAAGCATATATTAATGGATAAAAAAACATTGGTAACATTCAGACATACATACAACATTTTATATTACAAGAACTCATAAAAAATTACTGGAAATAACAAAGGATACATCAACATTCAACACAGGTTTCTCTAACAGCAATATACCTCGATGAACTGGAGTCAAGGTGAATTAAAGTTTTCGTTTCGTGGACAACTTATAAATAAAGCAGTGTAGTCCTGGTTTCCAAAAGAAATAAAAAGTTTTGTTTTGGTTGACGGCGAAGAAAATTGAATTGAAAAGATAGATAAGTCAACAAAAACAAGTCCATAAATATATCTAGAATAAAAGGCTTTTAATGAAGAAGTACCAGTAAATAAAAGAACCTCACCATACCAGAGAATCTCCATCTCCGAAAAAGAAATTTACACTCACACACACACAACACTAGGTAATTATTTTGATTATATGTTAAATATTTCTCAAAATTTATAAATATAATTTGTTATAATTTATGCTTTTTATATCATTTATTAATGTACTACATGCATGACGGTGCGCCAGCTCACTATTCTCGAAGAGCAAGGGAATTTCTTCAAAGAAGATTTGGAAAAAGGTGGATTGGTCGTGGGGGACCTATACCATAGCCAGCTCGTGGTACCGATCCTAATCCCCTCGATTTTTCATTTTGGGGGTTTATGAAAAATGAAGTGTATGCCGTAGAAATAAATACTGAAGAGCAATTATGGAACAGAATTGTGGAGTCTGCTGATACAATCTGCGTAACAGTCCGAACATATTTCAAAGATGCCGTCAATCATTAATACGAAAATTGGAAATGTGTTTTCAAGAACAAGGTCACCAAATTGAACACCTTATGTAGAGCTAAATACCTTACATTTTTAATGTTGTTGTATTAAATAAAAGCCTTTTCAATTAATAAGAAAACTTAACAGCCTGTAGCCTGAAAACAAAAAGCGATCGGACATTAGTGTTTAGGAGTTCTTTAATTATTTTTTGGTCCTCTACCGCGTGGTGCTATGCATTGCAGTTTATTCTATGGCACCCTGTATATTTACTTTAATTAATAAGATAAAGAAAAATCTTCAAAACCAATTATGTATTTTATTTGTAAGCCGAAAGATCTGACAATTACGGCCACCTTTACATAATGGCCAATATTGTTTCTTTTTTTTGGTGGCCACTATTTACAAGTTTTACTGTATCTGTATCATTGTGCTCAAAACTAATCCCAACGCTCTTATGTTAAGGCTGGAGTTTACCTAAAATAAATTTCTAATTTTTGTATAGTAAGTTGCCTACTAACAAAATGTGACATCACGCTCATTTTCAATAACGCTACAGTGTGAGAAAACGAGACGTTCTTGCTAGAAAAGGATAAACATAGTGGACGGGATGGCTATCTGTGTTTGACTCTTTCAAAAATATGCAAGGTAATCTTAGCTGGCGTGATAATCTGAAATAACGCCGCATCAGGTAAAATTACATTGAAGAGGAATACAAGGCAAATAGAAATATTAACTATTTACAAGATATAAAAAAGTAGGCCATTTCTACCTACTGTAGACATAAGATATAAGTATAAGTATAAGTAAATACTATGAAATATATAATATGAAATATCGACAACTGGATGTGAAGGATAAAATAATGTTTTTATTTCAGTTATGAATTGCTGTTGAACTAAATTCATAATCCTTTTTTAAATAAGGATCTTTGCATGTGTCTCACTTCCGCTCTGAAGGATTTCTCTGAAAATATGACGATTTTAAAAATAACTCTAGGCAGAAAATATAATTTTGCGTAAATGCCAGCGTCAATTACTGTACCTCCGATTCTTCGAATTCATCAATCAAACGATCAACGAACCCTTTTAATTGATCTATCACATCCAACGTTTTAAATAAATATTAAGTCGTACAAGCGGATACAAATGATATTTTTTGCTCAGCGACAGCGCGGAATAAATTAGTAAATTCCAGCGAAGTTAAGATAAGGCGCTAGCCTAGATCAGCGCCGACAATCGTTCGTCATTTTGATAAATATTTCAACGAAAAAAAAATCATCGCGTTGTTTAACCTTGTACCAAGAAATACAGCGACGTATCCCCACGTAATCGCGATACGTGCAAATATCCATGAGATACAAAAACTGATATATCGATTCAGTTCGAATCAAGAAGTCGATCGGGAAACGTCGACGTCAGTTCTGTTTCGTTACGAACATGGAGGTAAGTGAGGATGTTAAGGAATTTATCAACGAGATCGCGGCGAAATACAATTGGGGCCCCGTTTCCGAGACGAGGTACTCTCCCGGAAGTGAAGCGGGTGATGGATACGGTTCGAAACACGTAGCCGTCGATATCGTTCGCAGTAGTGATACCCTGAAATTGTTCGTTAAATACGCCATAAATTTAAAGTTAAGCGGGGACTTTGACTTGGGCAAATTTTACACTAACGAGGCCAACTTTTACGATAGGATATGTCCAGCGTTCGGGAAGTTCCTCCGCGAGAAGGGCTTGTATAAGGGAGTGGAGAACGTTCCGAAAAGTTTCGGGTCGTCCGCCAAGAACGTTATCGCGTTGGAAAATGTAAAAGATAAAGGATTCGTCCTCTTCGATCGGACAAAGATAATGAACGATCAGCATATTGTACTGGTGCTGAAGTCTTTCGCCAGGTTCCACGCCATTTCGTTCGCGTTCAAAGATCAGAAGAAGGAGGCGTATGAGAAATTGCTGAAGGAATGCGATGTTGACATACCTTCGGCTTATACTCTGGATGCGCCGATGGTGAAGATGTCTAAAGATTTCATACGAGACGGATTAAGTAAGTTCGATCCTGAGAAGGATAAGCGAATACTGGAGAGATTCGACGTCGATGCTTTGGCAAAGGTTATGGTGGATGTTGCCTGGAATTTCGATGAACATTCCATAATGACCAAAGGCGATTGCTGGTGTAATAATTTCATGTTCTTGTACGAGGTAAGAAATCGATATATGTAGTAAGCATTTTCTTTCCATCCAACAATTTCCTGTTTATATTTTTTGTAATATTAGGCCCTTCGTGGGTTGGTCTCAACAGTAGAGCCTTCTTTTCGATTTTGTCGCACTGTCACCAGTTAATATTATACTGCCAGCTTCTGCAGAAATAGAAGAAGTTGCAAATGTTGAACGGCTAAATTTCGATGTTAAATAATGATACATCGCCCATTTCGAATTACATTTCATTTTGAACCTTTGAACTTTTGTGTCTCTATTTTACTATAAACATCCACGATAGTAATCCCAAAATTCTTTTCGTAGGACGGCGATAGAGAAAATCCAACAGACGTGATTCACGTGGACTGGCAGCTAGCGAAACCGTCCTCTCTAGCGTACGACATTTCTTACTTCTTCTTCACGATCGCCTCACCAGAAGCCTTGGGCAAATTAGACTCCTACCTCAAAATCTACTATTCGGAATTATCGGATCGAATCAAGCGATTGGGAAGCGATCCCAAGGTCGTTTATCCACATTCAGTCTTCGAGAAAGAGTGGAAGCAATATCGCATCTACGGCTTGGCCATCGCCTTTAGCATATTTAAGGCCATGCTGCTCGCTAAGGATGAAATACCCAACTTCGAGGACATCGAGTTCGGGAACGTCGAAAGCTTGATGCAGATTCGAGACGAAGACGAGTACCATAGGAGGATACGGATTTTAGCCGAGTTCTTCGTCGATAATGGATATATTTGATTAGATTAGCGCTAAACTTAGACATTTGACATTGTTAAGTTTTAGATAGCGTTGCATTTAATAAAATTATTATTATTGGGAAGGCTTGTTGAGAAAACGGAATGATAAATATAAGCATTTACAATTGTAATTGTCATCCTTATTCGTTTCTTAAATTATTTTTGTGGGACCGCTTAGGTGCGGCCGTTTCGACGCGAGTCTAACAGACACGAACGACGTGACATTTGTTTTTCTAATTCTGAGTGAGAACATTTTTGATTCGTTTCTCTGTTCCACGTTTGGCGATAAGTATGAAGAACAAGAACTAGTTTTATGTTTCGTCATTGTGCGTGCAGTGCAATTTATACGAAGTAAAGCAATAACGAGAAAGAAGAGAAGGTGGAAGAGATTGTGAAAAGCAACCTTAAAAAAGAAACAAAATCTTCCAAGGAAAGCTAATAATGGAAGAAGTCAGCAAAATAATAATGGGGCTAAAGAATAATAAAAGTTCGGGGCCAAATGCAGGCGGTAGAAATCTACGAGGAAAGCTTTTTCGTTTGATAAAGAAAATTCGAAAAAAGGATGCTGACAGACTGGAGGAATGCAAGAATATACCCGCTCCACAAGAAAGTAGACAAAATGCACGTGTATACAACTTATAACACATTTTCCACAGTGCTTAGGAAGAGACTAAATGAATATATGAAGAAAGAACGTAAGAATTTGATTCTCGCAAGTATATTTTTAATGCTGGTTCTATTGGCTGTTAAAGTTCAAGTTAATGTTCAGTGTGTTCTTGGATTGACTTCACTATAGATATAATTGATCAAAAATATTTGAATCTCGTTTTAACGTTTTGGGATGCTGCCCTGGCCTGCTTAGTTTTTAGTAATTTGTAGCACGGTCTTACTTTTTTAAAATTAAGGCCGTCACGACAATTGAGAATTTTGTTTTTCTGTTGAAGTAAAGTGCCATTTCGGTCAGTAATACGGCAAGATAGATAAACTTAACGTCGAAATTCCAATTCATAGATTATCCTTGACAGCAAGGGGTCCCCTTGTAATGCTTCAGTCAAGTCAGAGTTCAGTCAGAAAAAAAGTATTCTGTATAAGTTCTCAAAACAAAAGTGTTAGTTATTTTCTTTCTTTTTTGAATAAAATACATTTCTAGAAACTTACATTAATTTTTTCTTTGACAGCCTACACAGAATGCTTGCGTTTTTTCTGTAGTAACAATACAAGAAAACAAAAGAAATACTGATTTAGTCAAAGTGATCCTATATTTGCGAAATCGTGTACAGGATCATAACCTCATACTCTGAACAAATTTTTTCAATAACATTTTGCTGTATTGTTGACCTAAATGGCACTTTACGTTAAGAGATTTTTTTTCAATTTTTGTGATGCCTTAATTTGAAAAAAATTGTGCTTCAAATTCTTTTTAAACCAAGCAGGACAAAGCAAAATTCCAAAATATTTAATCAATTACACCTATAGCAAAGTCAATCCCGGGACACAATATATACATATACATATATATATATATATATATATATATATATATATATATATATATATAGCGAATTGCATTTTACTTTGATACTAAATGACGACTCCAACGTAATATGCTTCCAACTCAAGCTAAAGCTCCAAGAATTTTATTGTTTACATAATAATAATAATAATAATTTTATTAACTCTTTTAGCCAAAGGGACTGAGGCTGGGCTGAGGTAGGTGAATACAGTCCATATATTTATAATAAAAGACACAAATATAAAGAAAGAAATAACATACATAAAGAAACTCACAAGAAAAGAACTAGTAGAACTTCGTACTTTAAACCAAGTGCAATGACGTTCAATTTCGTATCGACAAATGTATTTCGATACACAATTCAGCGTTTCCAAAACAATGAGTTTCTGGTGTAAGTAAAAAATATCGACTGCATCGTGGTTTAGAATAAATGGATAATGGACTCGACTTCAACATAGAGACGAAAAGCCACGAAGTTGTACGGATCGTGTATTTAGCGAGGACGAAAAAGGACATACATATCTATCTGCTGTTCGCGGAAGAGGGACAACAAACATCATTATGCCCTGCTAATCGAACTGTCTCGATTCGTGTCGACATCATAGATATACCAGAGCTGAAGGTAAATATTCAAAATCATGATTAAGCGTGCATCGCATGAAGTATTACTGCTGTTCTTTGTCGAGGACATGAACATAAATATAGGACGACCAATTACCTGGTTTATTCAACAGTCCTAGACTAGCAAGGAGTGGAATTTCTGATGAAATTAAAAGGCATTCGACACATCAAAGCCCAAAACAACCTGTCTACGAATATATACGGACTTGACTCCAACATGGAGTCGAAAACCCACGAAGGTGTATGAAAAAGGCATACATATTAATCTGTTATTCGTGGAAGCTGGATACAAGTCTCATTATGTCCTGATAATAACTGCACTGATTGGTATCGACATCACACACATACCAAAGGAGAATGTAATGGGATGTTAATCGTGATGCCTATTGTTTTCTTTTGCAGTCATTAACTTGCTGCTACCTCATATAATCTTATACATAAATGCGACACATTAGTAGTGACAAACGGCGTATCTATTTAAACAGAAAATAGGTCTAAAAATGATCAAATGTTTACCTCATACAGGAACATGATGTTATTGCACCAGCAATCTCCTTTGGTCATTACCGAATTTTCACCGGAATTTTCACTGATATTGGTCAAACTCCTCGCCAAGACATCCACATCGCATCGCTCTAGAAGGACCTTATCCTTCTCCTTATCGAACTTGTCCAAACCATTCCGAATCATATTCCTGAATATATTCCCGGATACCGAATCCTCCGGTCCCCATATATCACCTGTACATTCCCCCATCAACTTTTCGAACTCGTCCCTTTTCTGATCCTTGAAAGCGAACGAAATCGCATGGAATCGAGCCAATGTCTTCAATACCAGGCTTATATGTTCGTCGTTCATGTTCTTGGTACGATCGAAAAGGGTAAATCCTTTAACTTTGATGTTCTCCAAAGCGATAACGTTGTTGCCGGAGATGCCGAAACATTTCGGAACGTTCTCGAAGCCTTTATACAGGCCCTTCTCCCGAAGAAATTTATTGAACGTCGGATATATGGCGCTGTAAAAGTGCGCCTCGTTAGGATATATCATATCCAATCGTTCGCCCCCTTTTACTTTTAGGCCCAAGGCGTATTTCACGAATAATTGCAACGTTTCGCTTTCGCCGACGATATCCACGCCGACGTGTTTGGAAGCGTACCCATCACCCAATTCGGTTCCTGGATAATATTTCACTGCAGACACCGGACCCCAGTGGTATTTCCCGGAAATCTCGACCACTAACTCCTGGACATCTTCACTCACTTCGAAAACGGACATTTTGAATTCGGCGCGAGGCGTGCGATCGTGACGAGTCGAACGGTGCGTACTAAATAAATAATTGATTTTTTTATCAGTTACGTAAGCGCAGATATACGGTATACGTGCAGTAGATTTTGTGATTCATTAAGCGCTAATCGCGGTGGATATTTATCGGTTTCGGGAACGAATTTGGATACCTGGAAGCCAAGCCGAAGAATGCGATGAGTTCGTTTTTTTGTTGTACAATGCTTATCTCGGTGGCGATACGATCATATTTCGTGATAGTAGGAGTACGGAATATTTCAGAATAAAATTGGATGCTTATCGTTCCTAATGGATTTGCGATTTGTCATATTTGGACAAAATTTAGAACAGGTATCGCTCAAGCTACTTGTACTTTTAAGGAGAAAACATCTGGCAAGTGTTTTGGGTTTTGGGCTAGGCTATTGTTACATACGAGTACGAATCAAATATGAACCAACAATTTCCATGAATCAAAAAGGGCTCTTCTGATTATTGGACCAAAAAATAAGTTATTCGTATCTACAAGAAAGAATCAAATGTTAACCAAGAGAATTTTTACGAAGCAGAAAGAGTTAACGTGTCAATCCGCGGGGAGTTGTAGCCGTACATCCACACGTGTTTTGAACTCGTTCCTCCTCATCAGTACGACTTGGATAAAGTTGAACGGACCCAAGTTCCACCGTACGTGGGAACAGAGAAAGCAAGTCTGCTTGAACAACGGTTCGTCGAATGTTGTTTAGCTGTTGGCGAAGTTTTGATAATAGAAATATAATAATAATACTTAACATAGCTATTACTAAAACTGTACTTGAGTGAAAGGGAGGACATAGCTAATAATGATTTTTTACTTAATTACGCTCTAATAAATGTTCTTACAAGTTTTAGTTCTATTCAAAGTACTAACATGAAAGTCATGTTTATTTCCGGTATTATAATTACTTATGTATTTCATTGTTGTAAATGAATCTATTGTTTATAGTTAATGGCACTAGATTCATTTTAATTTTAAATATGTATAAGATAGTTTTAAATACTATTCTCTGCTGCACACTCTTTAAGTATTTATGGGAGTATACTTATATTATATAATTATTCGCATTGCTCTGTTTGCATTTTTTGCAGCAGTTGTAGCTCGTTTTGATTTAACCTAAACAAAACTGCAGAACAAAAGTCTAAATGCGCTACAATTATAGATGTGTGTCGTAATAGTTTTACATACATTGATAATTTTTTTCTATTTGAGATCTTATTTATAATATACTCAGCATGCATTTTAAGATTTAAATTATTATCCAATACTACATACGCAACTCTGTCAACTTGTTGATTATTAATTTGAATTTTAATTTCATTATAATCTATACCGCTCAACTTATACTTGTTACCTATGACCATATTGTACTGAGAATTTAGTTAATTTCTTAAACAAAATTGCACCGGCCTACCTCTTAATTAATGATATAAAAAACATAAATTATAACAAATTATATTTATAAATTTTGAGAAATATTTAACACAAAATCAAGATAATCACCTAGTGTTGTGTTTGTGTGAGTGTAATTTCTTTTATTCGATGATGGTTCTTCCTACGTCTCCTCTCTTAACTTCTTTTTTCCATGCAGTTCTATTTTCTATGGATTCTCCCCTCTTTTAACTTCTTTTTCTGTGTGGCTCTATTTTAAATGGATTTTTCCTTTTTTAAATTCTTTCTTCTCCGGTGTGGTGAGGTTCTTTTATTCACTGGTACTTCTTCTTAAAACCTTTTATTCGAGATATATTTATAGACTTATTTGTTGACTTATCTATTTTGTTAATTTTCTTCATCGTTAACCAAAGAAACTTTTTATTTATTTTTGGAAACCAGGACTACACTGCTTTATTTCTCCGTTGTCTACGAAACGAAAACTTTAATTCTCATTGACTCCAGTTCATCCAGGCATATCGTTGTTATAGAAACCTGTATTGAATGTCGATGTATCCTAGGTTATTTCCAGTAACTTTTTATGAATTCTTGTAATGTAAAAGTGTTGTATGTATGTATGTATCTGAATGTTAACAATGCTTTTCTATAATGCTTTTTATAATAATTAATAATTTTATTTCTAGCTACATTTGTTTCTCCCATTAAACGTTTCTGGCTGGAGTAACATTAAGAGGCTACACCCGTAGGGTAATAAAATGCTCAAAAGGTGGTGGGCGTGGTGTCGAAAAGGTATAAATAGAACCCAAAAATAAATCGAATGTCAATTGAAACCATAACCCCAACATTAAGTGTAAATTTTGATATATTGAATTGTAATGAATGATGAATTTTCTAGTGGTAATTAACCATTCGAGTATTACTATACAAAATATACTCTGTTTTGTCAATGTTTACACTTAAACTATTATCGCATAACCAGATATACAGATCAATGAGATTATTATTGATTATGTTTACCATCAATTTCATATCATTAATGACAACATAAATCATGGTATCTTTGGCAAACATATTTATGTCGCTATCATTTATCACTTGTGGCATGTCTGTGATATATATGTATATAAAAGTAACAATAATGGTTCTATAACTATTCACTGAGGAACACCGTATTTAGTTGCAATTTCAGTAGACGTCTTATCATTATATTTAAAATTTTGAATCAAATCAGTTCAGAACCACATTACATAATCCAATTTTTTCCAACTTTTTTAATAGTATATATCTATCGATTGTTTCGAAGGCTCTACGAAAATCCAAAAATACTAAAATGTAATTGCTTTTGTCTAGTTCTCTAAGCTATTCATCCGTAATATCCACTCTCATATGAAGATCCCTTTCTAAATCCAGCTTGGTTATGCACTGTTACATTGTTCCTGTCACAGCAATTACTTAGTTGCGCTTTAACGACTAGTTCAAGCACTTTCTCATACGGTGGTACAGTATTAATTGGTCTAAATTTATTGCATAAATTCATGTTTATGCCACTTTAGGCACTGCTATTATTTATTATAAACAAAATCCTCCATTTATCACGAAATATTTCTGTTTGTAATCAGGTATTAATTAGATCCAACAGCCGATTTAACATCATCATGCATCCACCTTGTATTATCCTTGGCCAAAATCCCGTTGCCTGTATCTTTCTGTTTGGTTAGTTTTGTAACTATTTTCTTGATGTTAGTCATATTCGCTGCGGTAAATGCAAATAGTGGTGCAACAAGCTCACGCACAAAAATCTTTGTGTTTTAGAAAGATTTAAAAAATGTTCCACAGAAAGATTCTAATTTTGGCATATTAAAGAAGTACCCTCAGTACGTAGTAAGTAAAAAGAATTTCAACCTTCTACTTGGGTAACGTAGTATGTAATATTTCTTTTACAATAACACCGCATTCCTTGCTTTAGTGTACGTGCTTACTTACAATTACATTACATCTACATTATATATTATTAATTAAAAAAATGAGTGAAAGCAGATATTATTGGAAAGGAAATAAGGTTTCTAAAAAAGTGTACAATAATCGAGTGCAAAGTCAAGTGGGCAAATAGATTCCCCGTGTTTACGGGGAAAGAAATATTTGTAACCTAAATTTTTTACATTACTTGTAAAGATTGCGAATCCTTAAATTAATTATTCTTAATTTTCTAGTCTTTCTTTTCCATGTTTTTTCGTCTTTTTTAATACTATGCTTTTATCATTGACTCAATTTACACAAGTTCGTATGGTTTCGTGACTGTTGCAGTTCAGTAACTCGCCTTTGAACATAGCGCCATAAACTATAATACTGCGGTGTTGTCACGTTTGGGAATTGCTAAAAAATGTTGTATTCTTCTTAGTTATTTCTCCAACATGTTTAAGAAAACGAAAATGTTCATGGTTACTCGCTCATATCTCTTTCAAATTTTATCAAAATGATAAACGATAAAGTGCGTCAAAATCACAGAGCACGTATTATATAATTTATTTGTGACAATTTATTTTATGGGTAAATTTTTATGCGCCCGCCGCTGGCTGTTGGCGTAAATTGAGCAACTCTAATCATCAGGTGGCATGTCAGATACGCTGGGCTTTGCTTGTTTGTTTGTAAGTTGGCGGTCGTTATTCGTCAAACTGATTTAAGATTACTTTACCCCTACTTATCCCCACACTACCTTCTTAACGTGAATGAAATATAGAAGGTCTAGGCTATTCATTTCTTCTTGCTCTTCGAAGGAACCGCCGCGCCGGGTCGACGGAGAAAATAAACAAAATAGCTCATATTTACTGCTGTTCGACCTTGTGCTATAAAAAATCGTACTTCTAAGGAATAGAGCGGCAGAAGCGTACGATTATATACAGATCCATCGATTAGATCGATGAATAAATTTCGTAATCGCGATAGGTGCTAATATACATACATAACGTACAAAACAAAAACGATATATTTATTTAGTTCTAGTCGATAAATCCGTGGAGATCGATAGATTTTATTTGTGCTTGCGAAAATGGATGTCAGTGAGGATGTTAAGGAGTTAATCGGCGAAATCGCGGCGAAATTCAATTGGGGCCCCATTTCCGAGACGAGATATTATCCGGCAACAGAGCTGGGAGACGGATACGCTTCGAAACACGTAGCCGTCGATATCATCCGCGGCAGTGACACGTTGAAATTGTTCGTTAAATACGCCTTAGATATAAATGTAAGCGCGGACTTCCAATTGGCCAAACTCTATGCGAACGAGGCCTACTTTTACGATAAGATATGTCCGACGTTCGACAAGTTCCTTCGCGAGAAGGGCTTGTATAAGGGAGTGGAAAACGTTCCGAAAAGTTTCGGGTCGTCTACTAAGAACGTCATCGCGTTGGAGAATATAAAAGATAAAGGATTCGTCCTCTTTGATCGGACGAAGATCATGAACGATCAGCATATCGTATTGATACTGAAGACCTTCGCCAGGTTCCACGCCATTTCGTTCGCTTTTAAAGACCAGAAGAAGGAGGAGTATGAGAAACTGATGAGGGGGTGCGACGCCGATGTGTTCGCGGATTTGCCCCCGGATTCGCTGATGGTGAAGGTGTTTAAGGATATGATACAAGATGGATTGAATAAGTTGGATCCTGAGAAGGATAAGCGACTGCTGGAGAAATGCGACGCGGATGCGTTG
This sequence comes from Chrysina gloriosa, assembly GCA_038088585.1. Classification (NCBI taxonomy): domain Eukaryota; kingdom Metazoa; phylum Arthropoda; class Insecta; order Coleoptera; family Scarabaeidae; genus Chrysina; species Chrysina gloriosa. Next base: position 28,396,928 of record CM076088.1, on the reverse strand, counting down.
GTGAAGGTTGTGACGAGTATTGCCAGGAATTTAGACGAGTATTCGGTATTGACCAAAGGAGATTGCTGGTGTAATAATCTAATGTTCGTGTACGAGGTAAGAAATTGACGTCTGTAGTGGATAATTCCCTTAGTCCAAAAATATCCTGTTTATGATCGAGCTTTTACAATATTGCCTTCGTCGTAGGTTTTCGAGGCTGATATCAATGGCAGAACCCCCTATTTATCTTTCTATCACGTATCACTAGTTGATATCAACGTCTTGAAATTGCTTCTTCAGAAGTAAAGATTTTGTTGGAACATTGTGTTCCTCATACACTTTCGCGGCTGGTATCAATGCTATAAACTTCTTTCGGATTCTGCCACATGTCACTACTTGGTATTAACTTTTTCATACTGAAATCAAAGAACCGTGTTAGGCTTTCGAAACTGGTGTCAATGATAGACCTTTCTTCGGATTTTGTTGCATATTCCGCGTTGGTATCAACTTTTTCATACGGCCAACTTCCTCAGAAATAAAGGAAATTGGAAAATAGCTAAATTTTGATAATAAATATAGGGGTTTCTTGGGTTGTCGATTACGAATACATTAGCAAATTTCCGAAATTCTAAATGACCGACTGAATATGGCAAATCAATATGTAAACGAATTACCATGAAAACTTGTATATGGGGGTTTTCGAGATTATTGATTACAAATGCATGATCAGATTTTCAAAATCCGATCAATTTCTTCTTTCCTACTCTTTTGTCATTCCTTTACTCCTTTTAGTCTAAGATTCTTCCACCCATTTACCAGTCCTTATTGATTGCGGATGCCGTTGCAACTAGACGTTAACGAGGGAGCACTTTTAAGCCAACGTTACTCAATCATGACCAATCAGTTTTTTGCGTTCGTTTATTCCTTTTGGTTTGAGGTTCTTCCACCCACTTACCAGTTTTTATTGATTAGTGATGCCGTTGCAAGTAGATGTTAACGAGTGAGCACTTCTAGGCCAATGATACTCCGTCATAAATTCTGGATTACACCCCATATAACGACCCAATTATATTAAATACGCTAATGGACTGCTACCGTATGTACACAGCAGATTCTAAATTACATTTCCTTTTGAAGCTTTGAACTTTTATAAATGCCTTATTTTTCTAAATATTCACGATAATAATCGTAAAATTCATTTTACAGAATGGCGACGGAGAAAATCCAACGGACGTCATGCACGTCGATTGGCAGATAGCCCAACCAACCTCCTTAGCTTACGACCTTTCTTACTTCTTCTTCACCGTCGCCTCTCGGGAGGCATTGAGCAAATTAGACTCCTACCTCAAAATCTACTATTCGGAATTATCGGATCGGATCAAGCGATTGGGAAGCGATCCCAAGGTCGTTTATCCGCATTCGGTCTTCGAGAAAGAGTGGAAGCAACATCGTATCTACGGTTTCGCTACAGCCTTCTTGGCCTTTAAGGTCATGCTGATCGCCAAGGACGAAATTCCCACATCGGACGAGATCGATTTCGGAAAAATTGATAATTTGATTCAGATTCGGAATGAGGAGGAGTATGCGAGAAGGATAAGGATCTTGGCCGAGTTTTTCGTCGATAATGGATATATTTGATAAGATTAGCACTAAATTTAGATATTTTACAAAGTTATTATTATATTATATTATATTTAATAAACGAATATGTAATTATTGATTGAGTAATCTTATATAATAACGAATATTAGTTGTTATAATTACTCCAGCTGCAATAAAAGATATTAACAAAATCCAGGTCCTTTCACCTTGACCTCCCCGAGAGTCTAATACGTTGTTACTCGTAAAGTTTGTCATAATTATTTACAAATTTGACACTTAATTTCCTGAATCGTGTGAGGTTTAGAGAAACTTGTTCCCAGATTTCCAATTTTTGGAATGAAATTTTATTTTCTCATTTTCTTTTCTTTTAAAAACAATCGGAAGTAAAACAAGTTATAAAAGAGAAAGCTTGTTTATCCGACTGTAAAGAGAGTATGCGCATCGGCCACGTTGACTTCTTATTTTATGGAATATAGACTAGGTTTTACGTTGCAAGTTAAATCCTAACGGATTTTGGATTATTCAGAACATTATCTTTCTGTTCAGCTTATTTTTATGGTTGCATGTTAAAAAATTAAATGCTCTTTGCATCACAATTCTAGTCGTTGCTATCTGCAGCGGGATTCACAAGCATTGAGAATCGAATGTTTGATTGTTGAGAGTGATCGACGACAATCGGTAACTCGAGCGAATCAGTGGTCGTTGGTCGTATCGAATACGATTTCCTTCGGGCATTTGTACGCAAATCTTATAGGAACGATGCTGTTTATTAAGGATTTCTGTCATATACTCTCTACTCTATGGTCAACATGGCGCTCAATAATAATAGTGTCAACGTTCCCTTAATAAGTACTGAATAGCTAGCTGTAAGGTGTTAGTAGCAGTAATAAGCTACCTTAAAAAAGAATAAAGTGTATATATCACACATACACTAACGGCCAATGTACAACTTGAGTCTGAAATCATTAGAGTGCAAGTGAGAATGAATAAAATAGCGTGTCTCATTGACTCGCTCACACTTCCAAGATCGGCACTGATCAGCGTGGTGCGTAAATTTTGGTTAATTTCAATCTATGAAATATTTTGACAAAAAACCTAAAAATTTCTCATTTATATATGCGGAAAAACTAAAGCGAAAAATGTAATCAGAATTGTAAACGACATCGGCGATTTCGTAATTCCAGCAAATATAAAATAGGTTATAAGCATATTTTCTCCGCACGGATTCCATTCCAGTACCGTAGCATCAACATTCCATGCGTCTCCGTTACAGTTTTTTTGAACATAGATACAATACAAATTTTCAAAACGAAGAGGTAGCCTATTACTATTTTCACTTCTTTGAGTCTCTTATGACAGAAAGTTGGAAGAAGAAAGAATTTACCCAAATATTCAACGGACATTTCGTGTCTGGTTGCCACAATGCAAGGATGCTTAGCAAACTTTCTCGTTCCTATCTGTTGGTGACGAGAAGTGTTTCGTAACTTTGAATGTTTTATTTGCTAAACGCTACTATCTTCCTAGACGAAAAATTTGAAGAAATTCACTCGACGACATTCCAAGATCCCCAAATTTATAGCCTTGAGGTTTCTAGATTATTAACCCACTGAAAGAAACACTTGGAGATCTTCGACTTGAAAGGCGTGTAGAAGTCGAGGAATTTGTTAGTAATTATCCCTCAGATATTTCCATCCATGGAATGTATATTTAGTATTCATCAAGAAATCTTCTACTAAAGAAGACAATTTACACCACAAATAAATTTCCCAATGATTGTTTTTTGTACGACTGTATATTAAATGGTTTGTAACTTTCTTCTTTATGTATTTTATATTATTTTGTGGTGATACGATTTATTTTGTTTAGGTATAGATATGTATATATTTTTAACCTATTATCTTTCTTTGCCATATCATGCAGTATTTGATGACCAATAAATCATTCATTAATTCATCACTTGGTCCGAAATTGACGAAGTCTTAATTTCACTCCGAATACTATTTTGTTTTTGCCCTGGTCTTTTCTACGTAGCGTTGCTTGAGGTGCGTCGAACATATTCGCAGTCTTCCGCCATCCCATTTTTTCATTTTTTAATTTACAGCTGAATTGGCTTGCTTTATATCTTCCTTTGATCATTTATATCGTCCTGTCTTCACCAATATCCACCAAGCCAAAGGTAGAAGTCAACATGCATTTGAAGACCTGCAGATAAAATACTACACTCTGTCATTTTACACACTACAACAGTAAAATGAAGAAAATGCAATAAACTGTCATCAAATATTATGAAAAGGATTATACGTAAATCTATTTCTAATAGAATAAAGTTTCTTCCCTGTCTAAATCAGTTTGTTACTACTCGATAACGTAAGTATTGAGGAAATAAATACTGCGAGTTAACCAATTTCTTTACTTCACCTGATACTCGAGAATATGTCATAAACATTAACTACGTATATAACCATCTACACATTCTTCTCTTACTAGATTTTCGTGCATCTATTTCCACTTCTTTGGGTGTCTTATGACAACACGGGAGAACAAACACTTTACTCAAAATTTCAACTGACTTCTTATGTTGGATAAATAGCAAATATTCTTGCTCCTATTTACTGGCGAAAAGGGCGTGTCGTAACTATCAGGAAGGTTCGTTTTCTTTCTAAATGTTCAACATCACTAAGCTGCTGCAAAAAGCACTTGGAGATCATCCACTCGAAAAACATGTAGAAGTCGAGGAACTCCTTAACAATTGTCCTGCGATATGTTCCTATTCTTCACGAAACCTTCAATCCACAGGCACAAACTATATACTTTTTGACTGTACGTTCGTTCCTAATCTTTTAGTTTTACGGTTTTTAATTTTCTTGAACGTGACTCTATGATTAGGACAAAATTTTAAACCTGACCAGATCGTTTCTCCTTCAAATTTCTAGCGAATCAACTTAAGGGTGTTTGGTACTCTTTTTCAAGATCGGTTAAATTTAATTTTTTATTGGTTCCAAAACTATCTTGAAAATTGTATATTTAACCTTTAAAAGTAGTGTGTGTAACGATAAAATACTAGTTTTTTACAACGTTAAGAGCTTCTACAGCTTTAATTTTTCTGCAATCACAAGTGAAGAACCAGTAAGTTTACGGGCTTGAAATTTTGCATACCGTGTATTCGTTACTTTCTTCTAGTACCAAATGATGGTAAGCCCATGGTCATTTATCTATTTCTTAATTGAGGTTAAATTCAGCAACAAAGAAGGAATTTATAAAAAGCTCGATGACAAGTCGTATCTGTTGTAACGAATATACGATATGCAAAATTTCGAGCCCGTAAACTTACTGGTTCTTCAGTTGTGATTGCAAAAAAACTAGTATTTTATTGTTACATACACTACTTTTGAAGGTCACATATACAATTTTCAAAATAGTTTTGGAACCAATAAAAAAATCAAGTTTAACCGATCTTGAAAAAGGTACCAAACACCCTTAAACGATACGATTCCTAATTTTGCCCAAATATTGCAGACCGCGACTCCGTTCCTAACGATAGGCATCCAACTTTGTTCTGAACTATTCCCAACTTCTATTATCACCAAATTTGGAATCCAGTGAACGTATCCTCACCGAGATAAAGATACATACAACCAAAAGTCATCGTATTGTTTGATATCGCTTTGAGTCCAAATTCATTCAATTTCAAGGCGAAAACTACCTACCACGATTAACGCTAAATGAATCAACAAAATCTACTACGCGCGTATCAGCTTATATAAGCGACAAAAAATAAATTATTTATTTAGTGCTAGCCGATCGACTCGTCACGATTGCATGTCTATCGCCGAATTCACAATGTCTTCCGATTTCGAAGTTAGTGAAGATGTCAAGGAGTTAGTGGCCGAGATTACGGCGAAATACAATTGGGGTCCCGTTTCGGAAGTGAGATATTATCCAGGGAGCGAATTGGGTGACGGATACGCTTCCAAACACGTCGCCGTGGATATTGTCGGCGAAAGCGATACGTTGAAATTATTTGCTAAATACGCGTTAAATCTAAAAGTAGGCCAGGACGATCAATTGGATATGTTCTACAGGAACGAAGGACACTTTTATAGCGCGATATATCCTACTTTCAATAAATTTCTTCGCGAGAAGGGCCTGTATAAAGGCTTCGAGAACGTTCCGAAATGTTTCGGAACCTCCGGCAAGAACGTGATCGCTTTGGAGAATGTCAAGGTTAAAGGGTTTACCCTTTTCGATCGTACCAAGAATATGAACGACGAGCATATAACCTTGGTATTGAAGACCTTAGCTCGATTCCATGCGATTTCGTTCGCCTTCAAAGACCAGAAAAGGGGCAAATTCGACGAGTTGGTAGCGAAATGTAACGGTGATGTCTGGGGATCGGAAGATTCGCCGCAAGCAAAGATGTTCAGAGGGATGATACAGGACGGTTTGGATAAGCTCGATCCGGAGAAGGATAAGGCCGTTCTGGAGCGATGCGATGTTGATGTCTTGCTGAAGACTTTGAGCAATATCAGTAGGAATGTGGGGAAAAATCCGGTGCTGACGAAAGGCGATTGTTGGTGCAATAACATCATGTTCTTGTACGAGGTAAAAGTTTATTCATCCTCAGACGTTTCTTTTCAATCAATATATATTCACTTTAATTGTCTAATTTTGTTAGAAGTAGGTAGTACAATACTTTTAATAATTTTGAATGTTAGAGTTTGGGTGTTATCCTATCTAGATTTTCTTGTTAAATCGATGCAGATCACTCAACAAATACGTTGTCTCTCTCTATTCAAAATTGTCTGAATATATTCTTTCTTGTTCCAGGACGATAGCATCGACAATCCAATAGACGTCATGCACGTCGATTGGCAAGTAATACAATTCACCTCGATAGTCTACGACATCTCCTATTTCTTCTACACGGTAGCCTCCTCCGAGGTCTTGAAAAAGTTCGATTTCTACCTTCAAACCTACCATTCCGAATTATCGCGACGAATCGAACAATTGGGAAGCGACCCTAAAGTCCTGTATCCCTACTCGCTCTTCGAAAAGGAATGGAAGCAATATAGTAAATTCGGTTTTGCCATATCCTTCTTCGTCTTCAAGTTTATGCTAACCAACAAGGATGAAATACCGAAATTCGAGGAGTTCGAAGATGAAAATTTCGAGTTGTTTACCAAGTTTCGAAATGAGGACGAGTATGTGAGGAGGATCAGGACTCTGGCCGAATTTATGGTCGAAAGGGACTTTGTTTGAAGTGATATTAGCTAGAAAGGAAGACATCGGGAAAGTTTAATGTATAATGTATAAATATCCATATTTCAAGGAAAAACATATAAAAATATTCTCTCTTTATTACTATTATTATTATCAGTATCACATACTTCAGGGTTAGTTTCGACAGCAAGCCATTATCAACTGAAGTCTACAAGAAGTTAGGGAATGAAATAAATTTATATCTAAAAGTGGGCAAATAAGTAGTTTAGGTGTTGGATGTTTGTGCTTAAAATTTTTTGCTTTAAGATTGGAAAATATTGTCTATATTTGTATGATTTTTTCAAGAAAGAAGAAAAAGAATAATCGATGAATTGTTCTTCTTTCAACTCTTTTCCTGAACTTGACTAAAATCTTTCTTTTTTACTTTTCAACCCTCTTGTATTATCGGGCGGGTACACCGAGGCGTGGTGATGATTATTTCCCGTCTAAGAACCGGGGCGGGCAATAGTTGCTTGAGTTCAAAGAGTTTTGGAGCAATTCAATTTCAATCTGTAAACTACTTCATCGTGCATATATAATAGAAAATACAATTACAGTAGAGTCTTGGTTATCCGATAAAAAGAAGCCGACAGAATGTCGAATAAGTGAAAATATCAGATAGGTAATAAAGAAGAATTAAGACAAAGGCTGTTATGATATTGGATTGGGGATTAACCCTTCAGTGACAGTGTAAATACGTTCCGGAGAAATTCAAAACGCTTTTGGTTTGCGTCAATTCTGGAGTGGAGCTTCGCACCAAGCTTATCGTTTACAAGGAGTTCCTTTGTCCCACTTTGACATATGCACCGCACCGGTATGGTCCGTTGCTATAGAGACTGAGTTGTGGAAAAAATTATGTTTTGAAGACTATCGCTGGTGTCCATTGCTTTGTCCGGGATACCCAACTTTAAAAAGATCTACAAATGCCACCCTCTGGAACTGCGTTGTAGAGCTGTCCAAGTGAACTCTTACGAATGTGAAATCGTTTAACCAGCCAGTGCTCTCAGCATGGCTATATCCAGAGCGTCCGCTGCCACAGTTCATCGTCAGACGGGTCCAGAAGGGTTAGAGCGAAAGCTGTGGAATTGAGTCTGGAAATTGGTGGGAGAAGAAATTCATCAATATCAACATTGCCTCCGAATGCACTGATGGGATTCATCCCTATTCATCTACGTGACGCAATGTTGTGACTCAATGTTCGAAAGTAAGCCATTCGGTCTGAAGCTACTGGAAAAGAAGTGATCTTTCACGGACTTAAAAATGTTGACGACCTTAGCATGTTTCCAGGAGGAAGGAAAATATCGAAGCTGGAGTATCGCGTTGAAGTTCTATACCTCCTGGTTGAAGTCTCTCAGAGCTGTTTGAAACCTGATGAGCATGATTTCCTCTTGAACTGCGCTAGGTGAAATGCGTCAACTTTCTACTTTTTGACTTTTTATTTTTATATAAGGACTTGATGTCAAAGGAGTCGGACCCTTAACTTGTCGCCTTTATTTGACGTGATTCGTGACTGTTAGAGGTTTGGTTTCTAACAGAGATAGCCCAAATCAGCCCATTGGGGACAAGATTTTTGGCTCTTGACCCAGATTCCAGTGGAACTGAATCAACTTCCTGCTTTTTTATTGTGGCTGCTTTATCAGAAAATACAGCAAATAATTTGTTAATTTGAAAAGCAAGAATAATCCGTCTAGGATTGTTCTTCAGCCACTTCGGTACTAGTTGATTTCTTGGGCTCAAAACGGAGAGTACTTATGAAAAACGATGCTATTCTCCTTTGCACATTCGAGAACTTATAATCCAGAATTAAAACCACTTTTTCCCTTGATGATGACTGGACGTCCTACCAAAAATGCTTGTTACATTTAAATAATCTCTCAACTGAACTCTTGAGCGAAGGTAAGGGTTCCTATGAGTGTACCGTCGATCAGTATACTTCTTCAGCGTTTCCCCGGGACGATAATTAGCGGGAGAATAAGGTGACTTATTGCACTTACGTATTCCACAATGTTTACGTGCTACCTTTTTCAGCACTTGTACCTGATCTGACTTGTTTCTTTCCGATAGTAGATAGTACAGGTACTTCTAGTTTCCTTTGAACTTTCCTTTGTGAACTGTGGAAAGGTCAGCCTTATCAGCATTAGGTGACCGTCCAATCATGCTCTAAATGATTCTGAAGTTGTCGAAAATAGTTTGAACGACTGACTTATTAAAAAGAAATGGACACAAGAAAACGGTACATCCCGGAATTAGAAGAAAAAAGAAAATTTTAAGTATAATGGACATCATCATTAAGGGAGATAGTACGGACGAACAGAGCGAGTTATACAATAAATTTAAGAATGAATATAGAAACAACATTCATGAGACAAAGAGAATTAATAGTACCAACTATATAAAGGGTAGTGCAGATAAGGTAAGAGCGACTTGGAATGTAATAAATAATGAATCAGGTAAGAGGAAAATGGATATGTCTAATGATATTGAACTGACAGCAAAAGAATTTAATCAGTGCTTTGAGAATAAAGGAATGACTACTACTACTGAAGTCGTATCTGCAAAATAGATATCAGCTGGTAGAATGGAATGGTGAAAAATCAAGTATTAAAACCATAAAATGATGTGGCATTCCCACATTGGGTGAATTTTTACGCAGATGACATGTCTATTTTAGTCTTCTCTAAAGATCACAGGAAAATGGCAGAAAATGCGCAAACTTCGCTGATGGAGGCTGGGGAATTGTTCGCTAGCAATCATTTCAAATTTAACACCAATTAAACTGCCAACTTATGTTTAACAATAAAACATATGCCAAATCTGCAAACAAAAAGAAAGGGAGAGGTGTCGTGGTACACCGGGCAAGAGCGAAGTAATTTGCACGTTAATTAACTTTCGATAGGAGTTATGCACTAATCATTTGTAGTAATTATATTTCCAATTATATTACAATTATATTTATATGCACACTTCAGGAGTAACAACATATTAGACTCTCGGGGAGGTCAAGGTGAAAAGACCTAGATTTTGCTAATATCTTTTTATTGCAGCTACAGAATTTTCGGATTAAGGGCATCCTCAGTGTAGGTTAGAGTTCTCTCTAAAAAGGAAAAATATTTTTTTTAATTTCAGGATTTTCAAACTCGTTGCTTTCTTGCTTTAAATGTGGATTTTCCAAATAGTTTGTGGCGATCTTAATATCACTTTTGCCTACACTGAGGATGCCCTTAATTTGAGGGCGAAAATTCTGTAGCTGCAATAAAAAGATATTATCAAAATCTGGATCTTTTACCTTGACCTCCCAGAGAGTCTAATATGTTGTTACACCTGAAGTTTGCAAGTTACCTAGTACTCGCTAGTTCTTCCTGATTACATTTACATGAATCTTGAAGCTAGAAAGCGTCTAGTGACCATTTCAGTCGTCTCACATTGTGGTGGTTGTTACTTAACTCTACCCGCAGAACCTCAGTAAAAGAGCTTCGTTCTAAAAGTTTTTGGGTCTGCATATAGACAGCAATTTTAGGTGGACTTCCTATGTGTAGAACTTATTAGTCAAGTTGACGTCGACGCTGTAGGTCATGAGAAGGGTCAGACAGCTGCTATCTACGTACTAAGCGACTCTAATTGCATACTACACTCACTTTATGACAACATCAACTATGCAACACTAATATCAACGAACTATACGGCGCTAAAATTATACAACCACTTGCCGTCAAATTTTAGACTAAAACCAAAAAGGCATCCCTGAACGAAGTTAAAGATATTCTTATAGAGCATGTTTTATACGCAGTGGACGAATATCTAGAGACATATTAAATACACAAGTACCTATACACATAGATACATTGTACCTTCGTGTCATATGTAACAGTAATATGTCATACATATGTATTTTATGTCTAGTTTGTTTTCGTTTATTTGTAATGATTGTCTTTTACTTTTGTCTTTATATACTTACTTGTGTTATGACTTTTGTTATATTTACTTTTACTTTTAACTTATATTCTATTGACGTAGCCTATAACGATTGTTATAACTAAATATGCATTAAAGTATTAAAATACACATGCACAGACCATCCTCTAAATTTGTTACTTTGCTTGTATGTATGTTTATGAATGTCATGTTTGTTGATAAATTCTATGTTTTATTGACATTATGGAATGAATAAAGATATTATTATTATTCTTATTATTACCGAAGAAATATTTTGGGATGTTGAGGTTGCAATTTTCCTTCCCCAATCTCGTCCTGCAATTTGTTTTTATTATTGAAAGAACGTTCTACAGTGCAAATTGAGACGTCAGTTTACGCAGCGCCAAACAAGAAACACCAAATGGCCTGACACACAGATTTATTAAATGGCAAACTAACAACTTTGTTAATAATAAGCCAGTGATGGCGAACCTTTTGAGAAGTGGGTCAAATTTTGTTCAATATTTTTTTAGTACTAGCTCGTGGGTCACTTAGTCAGGGATATCACTTGGAAAGGGGGAGAGTAGGATGGTTAAAAACATTTTGTTTTTGGTTCTAACTTTTTAAAATCCTCTTACAAGTTTGCGTTTCCTTCTTGTTTTACAATTTTTACTTTTGTAAGTGAAGAGCAAAAAATAATGGTCGACGTCAAAAATATGATATCAATGGATGAATACCATGAATTACCACATCAGGTGTCACCATGCTGAGTCGGCTGTCGCTCCTGCTGTGCGTATTTCAATGAACAAGGGATAAAGCAAATCAGATATGTATATATTATGGAATATTATTTATTGATATAGCTACAGGCACACTTTGTCTATTTAGAGTTTTTACCTATGTACGTCATCAATTTTTGTCCATAGATCTGTGTCTCCGAGACAAGCGTAGATCGTGCTTTTTGCTTCATTGGTAGGATTTGGGAAAGGTAATCAAATGATTATTACTGTCTTTACTCGTACGACAAACTGGTTGTTGTTTATTTTCAGATAGTTTCTTAATATTAGGTTCATATTCCGTATTCGTTAGTTTAAAGCGTTTCGCAGTCAATTCATTTCCAAGTTTATTTCTATTCTATAGATTTTACAAAATTTATTGAACAATTTTTCACACGAATATGTGGACTTAAACATCCTTAAAATAGCATTAGCAAGTTTCTTCATTGATATAAAATTATTTGATAAAGAATCGCATACGTTTAGTATCATATTTTCAATTCTCAATGTAGGATCATTATTATCTGCATTACTTTCAGACATTGCTTCTATTTCGGATTTCCATTTCTAAATCATGCCACATAAATACTGTTAATTCCATTGTTTCGAATTCCGTTTTATATGCATATAAAATAAAGTAAAATGTATTTTCTAACCTTTTAGATCGATTAAATCTCTCCTCAAAAGTTTGTTTTATTTCCTGTATAATCATTAAATATTTTTAACCCCTTGCACTACGCCGAAATTCACAATCAGCCGTGCCAAACTCGGGCGCCTGAGTGGTCCCGAAAAGAGTCGAAGCGGCGAAGACTGAGTGTCGGAACTTTGAACACATCTTACGACCATTCTTACGATTGACAATAAGTGCGAGATAGGCGTGCTCGTGTTGACTTCACGCGGTGGTGCTCTTGTAAAATTCAAAAGACAACAAGATACAAGATAAAATACCCAATCATTCAAGAAAAGGAAAGAAGAGATAAGACCTCATTCAGGCGTTCCTGGTGGCCCGAGATTAAGACCACGAGCACGGCTCGTGATATTCATGTTTGGCCCGAAATGTCGATTACGAGCCTGACTCGTGATATCCACGTTTGCCGTGAAATTGAACAACGAGCCTGACTCGTGATATTCAAGTTTGGCCTAAAATTTTCATCACGAGTCAGACTCGTGAAAATAGTGCAAGGGGTTAATTGCGTTTTCTTGAATGTCAAGGGTATTTTAAAAAATTACTGCGTTTCTAAAACGTTTTTGTTAGTGAAAATATATTTCATGATTTTTATTTCCAAATCCTTGGTAAAGTTGTCAAGTTTTCTCAAAAATATTTCAATATTTTTACACATCATTAAAACAATTTGTTCATTTCCTTGAAGTTTTTTACCCAGTTCATTAAAATGCTGACTGATGTCGCATAAGAACATTAAATCATTTAACCAATCCATATTTGAAAATTCAATTCAATTTAAAATTATGGTTTTTGTCTTTCAAAAATCAGCTAGCCAATGTCCACTTGGAACTTTTTTATAAATTCTGCGTTAGATGTTATATATTGTATTGAGAATTTAGTTAATTTCTTAAACAAAATCGCACCGGCCTAGCTTTTAATTAATGACATAACAAGCATAAATTATAACAAATTATATTTATAAATTTTGAGAAATATTTAACATAAAATTAAGATAATTACCTAGTGTTGTGTGTTTGTGAGTGTAATTTCTTTTATTCGATGATGATTCTTCCTATGTCTCCTCTCTTAAATTCTTTTCTCGATGCATCTCTATTTTGTATGGATTTTCCCCTCTCTTAACTTCTTTTTCTGTGTGGCTCTACTTTCTGTGGATTCTTCCCTTTTTAAAATTCTTTCTTCTCCGGTATGGTGAGGTTCTTTTATTCACTGGTTCTTTCTTAAAACCCTTTTATTCGAAATATATTTATAGATTTATGACTATCATGTCAATTTTTTTCGTCGTGTTAATCAAACAAACTTTTTATTACTTTTGTTAAACCAGGACTGCACTACATTTTTCGATGTATCCTAGGTTATTCATATCCAGCAATTTTTATAAATTCTTGTACTTAATGTAAAAGTGTTGTATGTATGTGTCTGAATGTTTCCAATGCTTTTATATATTTTGATTGAAGCTTTTTATAATAGTTAACAATTTTATTTCTAGTTACATTTGTTTCTCCCATTAAGGAGAAACAAGGAGTTAAAAATGAGGCTGGAGTTAAAAATGAAGCTAACACTAGGCTAGGGTAATAAAATGCTTGGGAGGTGGCGTGCGTGATATAGAAAAGGTATAAATAGAACCCCAAAACTACACCAAATGTCATTTGCACAAGAACATCCAAACCCCCAACATTTACTGTGATTTTTAATATACTACAATATACTTTATTTCTTTAATATATTTTATTGTACGTTCCCTCTTTTATGATATAAAAAATAAGTTTATAAAAGTCAACACGTGGGTCATTTAAAAAGCCTGTGGTCATAGGTTCGGGACCACTGGTCCAAGCATTCCCCAAATGCAGTTCGAAGTCGACGAAGCCCTGTTTTCACTCCAACTACTACTTTGCTCTCGTTCTGACCCCTTTCACGTAGGGTTGCTTGGTATACGTAGTGCACGTTTTCAACCGAGACGTATACGTACGTATATCGTACTGCTTCTGATCCGCCCAGGGACCTTCCCTTGCAGCATGTTCAAAGTAATTAGTTCCTTGAGATAACAAAATACGGAAACTGGATTTATTAGAGGAAAAACCATGCTTTAACTATTACGAAAGCTTCCCTTTGCTAAAGTTGCTCTTATTATAGCTGAGAAACTTGAAGTTCACTTGAAGGCATTCCAACATGCTGAAATTTATCGCTTTGGGGTTTCTACATCATGCACCCACTGAAAAAAGCACTTGGAAAGTATTTACTTGAAAGCCGTGTAGAACTCGAGGGATTCGCTAATAACTGTCCTGAGATATCTTCCCATTCCTCAAGAAACTTTTAATCCGTGGGCACAAATCATGTATTTCTTGACTGTACGCTTCTTCTTAATTTCCTTTTATGGTTCTTGCCTTTGGCTGTAAGATTCGTAGCCACCCAGAAATATACGTATGTATGTATACCGTACCACTTCTTGCCCGCCCGCTTTTCCTTAATATCGCAGCCTGTTGGAGGTAATAAAATACGAAAACTTGATCTGCTCCAATATGAGAAGTTGGTCACTAAATTTCTGCTGTCGAGAAGTTTCTATTCTGAGAACGAGTTCTATACGAATGACTGAGTCCACACTTTCCAATTCCCATAGCGGCGAACTGAGACTTACTTGTTTCCTAGTCGTGTTCTGTATTCTTCCTTGTATTATATCTTGTATTTTGATCTATCTATTGTTATCAATGTATTGTATATTGTGCTTAATTAGAAAACAACTTTCACTATTCGCAGACGCGCGTTTGCCGGTCATACCGCTCATCCGTGCGACTGTGTGAAGTAGTTTTCATTTCTATAGAAGCTATATATAAGCCCGGGTGTTAGATGTTCGTACATATAAGAGTTCAATTACGAAATTCGGCCATAATGTACTAATTGCGCATTTTTGCAGCTATTTGATTCTACAGAGGTAGACAACTTGTTTTGCCACAAACTCCTGTAGTAGCTACAATCGCGCACTCGGCTAGCCCGCCGTGGGAAAATTGTGCTTAATTATAAAACTACTTTCACTATTCGCACATGCGCGTTTCGCGGTCATACCGCTCATCAGTGCGACTGTGTGATGTAATTTTCATTTCTATAAAATCGTATATTATCGTATCGAATATTATTTATTTATTTTTTGACTACGGTCATTTATTGTTTGCGTTGCATATAGCTTTGATGTAATAAAAATCAAATCAAATTAAATTAGAGGTAACGGATTTATTTTAGGATCTGAAACTGCTACGCCTCGCTGAGATCGGGACTCGATCCCATCATCTACTCATTAAGAGGCGACGTACTTTATCGCTCAACAACTTTCTAAAACTTGAATTACAGAAACAAAGATCCTTGATTGATGTTTGATTTAAGGCACACATGAATGCGACTCAAGAGAACAACATTCGAATCCTTGCCCAATCGCTTCTGCTTAAAATTTCTAGTGAATCAACTTAAACTATACTATTCTTAATTTTGGCCAAATATGACAAATCGCCACTCCGTTCCTAAGGATAGGCATGCAACTCTGTTCCGAACTATTCCCAACTTCTATTATCGTCAAATTTGGAATGCAGCCATCATATCCTCACCAAGATAAACACAGAAAAGTCATCGTATTGTTTGACCTCGCTTCGAGTCTTAATTCATTCCATCTCAGAGGCGATAAGTACCTATTGCGATTAGCGCTTAATGAATCACCAAAATTTATTACCTGCGTATCTGCTTATATAAGCGACAAAAAGTGCAATTATTTATTTAGTACGTACCGTTCGACTCATAGCGATTCGTTCGTTCGCGCCGAATTCGCAATGTCTTCCGATTTCGAAGTTAGTGAAGATGTAAAAGAGTTAGTGGCCGAGATTTCGGCGAAATACAATTGGGGCCCCGTTTCGGAAGTGAGATATTATCCTGGAAGCGAATTAGGTGACGGCTACGCTTCTAAGCACGTCGCCGTGGATATTGTCGGCGAAAGCGAAACGTTGAAACTATTCGCTAAATATGCGCTGAATCTGAAAATGAACGGGGATGAGCAATTGGATTTGTTCTACAGGAACGAAGGGCACTTTTACAACGCGATATACCCGGCTTTCAATAAATTTCTTCGCGAGAAGGGCTTGTATAAAGGCTTTGAGAACGTTCCGAAATGTTTCGGCACGTCTAGCAAGAACGTGATCGCTTTGGAGAACGTCAGGGCTAAAGGATTTACTCTTTTCGATCGTACCAAGAACATGAACAACGAGCATATAATCCTGGTATTGAAGACCTTAGCTCAATTCCATGCGATTTCGTTCGCCTTCAAGGACCAGAAAAGGAGCGAGTTCGACCAATTAATGGGGAAATGTGATATCTGGAAATCAGAAGATTCGAATACCGCAAAGCTGTTCAGGGGATGATACGGGATGGTTTGGGTAAGTTTGATCCGGAAAAGGATAAGGTCGTTCTGGAGAGATGTGATGTGGATGATTTGGTGAGGAGTTTAACCAACACGAGTAAGAATTCGGGGGAAAATCCGGTACTGACCAAAGGCGATTGTTGGTGCAATAACATCATGTTCTTATACGAGGTAAAAGTTCGTTCATTTTCAGGCGTTTCTTTCCAATCGATATAAATTCACTTTAATTGTGCTGGAAGTAGTAGAATGCTTTTTAATAATTTTGAATTTTAGAATTTGAGTGTGATCCTATCTAGATTTTCTTGTTAAATTGATGCAGATCGTCCAAAAAATAAGTCGTCTCTCTCTATTGATAATTGTCTGAATATATTATTTCTTGTTCCAGGACGATAACCTCGACAATCCAATAGATGTCATGCACGTCGATTGGCAAGTGATACAATTCACCTCGATAGTCTACGACATCTCCTATTTCTTCTACACGGTAGCCTCTTCCGAAGTCTTGAAAAAATTCGATTTCTACATGCAAACTTACCATTCCGAATTATCGCGGCGAATCAAACAATTGGGAAGCGACCCTAAAATCGTTTATCCTTACTCGCTCTTCGAAAAGGAATGGAAGCAATATAGTAAATTCGGTTTCGCCGTATCCTTTGTTATTCTCAAGTTTATGTTGACTAACAAGGATGAGGCCCCGAAGTTAGAGGAATCCAGAAATGAAAATTTCGAGTTGTTTACCAAGTTTCGAAATGAGGATGAATATATGAGGAGGATCAGGATTCTGGCCGAATTTATGGTCGAAAGGGACTTTGTTTGAGGTGATAGCAGCTGGAAAGGAAGATGTTGCGAAATTTTAGTGTATAATGTATAAATATTTATATTGGAAAGAAAAATATCTGAAGAATCCCTTTCTTGGTTCCTTATCAATGAATCTTGAAGTATATGATTTTCGGCAGCAAGTCATTACGAACTTAAGTCTACAGGAATTTTGGGAATGAAATAAATTTATATCAAATGTATATATATATATATATATATATTTCGTCACCTTTTATACTTATCTTATATGATAGATCTCTACCACTAATAGGTCAATAAAACAAGGCTGGTTTGAACGATAGTTATATTTTCAGAACGTTTACAAACGTTTTCGGAATACCTTCTTCAGTGAAAATATAACTAGAAAAATATATAAACAAACATTTGTTTTTTATTTGGGAACTATCAACAAAATAACTAATGACTAGGATTTCTTGATATAGAGGATGTGTAACCAACAAATGTTTGTTTATATATTTATCTAGTTATATTTTCACTGAAGAAGGTATTCCGAAAACGTTTGTAAACGTTCTGAAAATGTAACTATCGTTCAAACCAGCCTTGTTTTATTGACCTATTAGTGGTAGAGATCTATCATATAAGATAAATTTATATCTAAAAATTAGTAAATAAGTAGTTTAGGTTTTGAATATTTGTGGTTGAAATCTGTTGATTTATGATTGGAAACTATTGTCTATATTTGTATGAACTTTGGTGAAGTAAATAAGGAATAATCGATGAATTGGTGATCTTCGACTTTCTCCTAAACTCTGCTAAAATCTTTCTTCTTTACTTTCTACTCTTTGTATTGTTGGGTGGGCACACAGAGGCGTGGTAATAATTATTGCCCGTCTAAGAGTTCGGGCAGGTAAGTGTCGCTTTACTTCGAAGAGTTTTGGATTAATTCAATTTCAATTCAGAAAGTACCCTATCGTTCATATACAATAGAAAATACAATCACAGTAGAGTATCGTTTATTCGATATAAACAAAGCGGCAGACTGTCGGATAAGCGAAAATACATGACAATAGCGAAGAATTAGGGAAAAGCCGGTCATGATATTGGATTAGAGACTAATCCATCAGCTCCACTTTAACTACGTTCCGCAGAAATTCAGAATGCTTTTGTTTGTCGCAACTCCGGACTGGAGTTTGGCATCTAGCTTATTGTTTCCAACGTGGTCTTTTGACCCATTTTGAAATATGAAGCACTGATATCGTCCGTTGCTGGAAAAAGTGAATTAGATCGGTTATGGCACAAAATAAAATCTTAAGGCCTACCGCTCGCGTCCGCTGGTTTATACTATACGAACATTTACAAATCCTCACCCTGATGAGCTACTGAGCACGGCTAGAACCGGACTGTCTCCCGCCTCAACGTCTCGGTAGGCGCGTCCAGAAGTGTTACAGCGAAAGCTGTGGGATTCAGTCTGGAAATTAGTGGGTAAAGAAATTCAGCAATATCAACATTGCTCCCGAATCCACTGATGTAATTATCTCGATTCATCTACGTGGTGCGATTTTGTCACGTAATGTTCGAAAGTAAGCCACCGAGTGAAGTTGTTGGAAAGCAGGTAATTTTTTCTGGACTTAAGAACGTTGATAACCTCAGGATGTTACCAGCAGGAAGGAAAATACCAGAGCCGGAGTATCACGTTGAAGGTTTCGCGAAGATACTCCACAGCTTTTGGAGGTAATCTCTTCAGGGCCACATTGGTGATACAACCTGCTTCATAGAGACTTCCTATTTTGTTGGCTTCCAATGAAAGTCGGGAATTTCGTCCGAAGTAGCTGGGTCTAGGAGCATACCAGGCCGATCTACCAGATTCACTGCTTCTTCTACTCGGCTGAGGAAGTCTCGCTCCTCCTCGTCGTCATGGAAAGCTTCTTAAAGATGATCCGCGTAAATTTCGATCTTTACTGGGGAAGTCCAAAGCGTTGATGCCACGAATAGGACAATTTAGGAGGGTTTTGTCGCGATTTCTGAGTGCTTTAGGGAGTTTCTACAACCACCCGTCTTCTGCTCTAAGAGAGGTAACAATGTCGTTCTAGGCCTTGAAGTCTCTCTACGCTTTCTGCACCAAGTGAGCACGATTTGCTTTTGGGCTGTGTTCGGTAACCTGTTCTTTTTGTTCGTTTTCGGCGAAGGAAGTCTTCCTCGTTTTCGTCGTCGCGGAAAACTTCTTCAAGATAATCCACGTGCATTATAATCTTGTCTGGCGAGAAGCCTAAGGCGTCAGTATCACGAATAAGCCGATTTGAAGGGTTTTTGTCGGGATTTCTGAGTACTTTAGAAAACTTCCACTAGCTGTCTTCTGTCATACGAGGGGCAACTCCGTAGTTTTAGACCTCCCGGTTGAAGTTTCTTAGAGCTGTTTGAAACCTGATAAGCACGATTTGCTCTTGAGCTGCTGCAATTTTTTTCTCCTGTTCTTTAACTTTTTACTTTTGTGTAAGCACTGGATGTCAAAGGAAGCCGGTTCCTTAGTACGTCGTCTTTGTTGGACGGGATTCGTGACTGTCAGAGGCAAAATTATGTTTGGTTTGTGACAGAGGTAGGCAAAAACTGGTGATTGAGGAAAGCGTGTGAGTTTGTGAGACAGATTCCAGTGGAACTGAATCAACTTGCTGCATTTTTATTGTGGCTGCTTTCCAGAAGCTGCAGCAAATAATTTTGGTCAATTTGAAAAGTAGAATAGATTCATTTAGGATTGTCCCTCAGTTACCGAGGCACTTCTTGATTATAGTACTTGAGACGTGCTAAAACGCCCAAATCAAAGGGTTGGAGTTTATAGGCGCAATGTGGAGGGAAATAAGGAAGAACTTCTAATCCAGAATTAAGAGAAATTTCTTCCTAGACGATGACTGGACGTCCTACCGAAAATGAATAATCTCCAATCACCCAACTGGATTTTTGAGCCAAGGCAATGGTTTCTATGGGCGTACCGTCGATCAGTACACTTCTTCAATTTTTCCTCGGGGGACAATTAGCGGAGGAAGAAAGTGATCTGTTGCACTCACGTATCCCGCAATAATCAACATCAATGCTGACCTTCTTCAGCAGTGGTACCTGCTCCGACTGGTTTCTTTTCGATTGTAGAGACATTTTATTGCCCTTTGAAATGTGCGAAAGGCCACTCTTAGCAGCATTAAAATACCATCCGATCATGCCACAAACGATTCTTAAGTTCTCGAAAATATTTTTGAACTACTGGCTTATTAGACGCCACTGTGGAAGTAGTTGAAGCCGCTTCAGGTCAGCGAAGAAATATCTCCGGATGTCGAAGTTGAAATCCCCCTCACCCAATCTTGTCCTGGCTCTTTGTCTTAGCTTTTATTATCGAAACAATGCTCGATACCACAGTGCAAAGTGACAGGTCAGCTTACGAAATTCAACTACAAACAAGAACCAGCAAAATAGTCCGGCATCCAGATTTTTTAAATGACAAACTAACAACTTTGTCTAAACATTTCACAAATGTAGTTCAAAGTCGACCAAACCTTTTCTTCACTCCAACTACAATTTTGCTCTCGTTCTGAGCCCTTCGACGTAGGATCCCTTGAGATACGTTCTGCATGTTTTCAGCTGCGCCGTATACGTACGTATACCGTACCGCTTCTGGCTCTCCCAGCAGCTTTGCCTTATTACCGCAGCATGTTGGAGGTCATTAATTGTTTGCACTAAGAAAATAAGCTAACTGGATCTGCCCCTATGTAGGAAGTTGATCACCGGAGTTCTGCTTTCGAGAAGTTTCTATTCTGTGAATGAGGTCTGCACGAATCCCCAACTCCAAGCTCTTAAACACCCATAGTGGCTAACAGGGACTTACTTGTTTGTCAATCGTGTTCTATGCTGTTTCTTTTCTCTCTACACTTGTATGTTTATTTATCTATTATCGATGTATTGTATTTTATTTATTTTTGGAGTACAATTATTTGATGCGCGCAACTTTTGTGAGTTTGCGTGGCACATAGCTCTGACTCTTAATAAAAATCAAATCAAATCGAATTAATTAATTAGAGGTAATATCCATTTCAGGATTTGAAACTGCTACACACTACACGGTGCTTTTCGGGGACGCTATTGACTGCGCTAACTGATTTTGATCGTACACATATCTCTAAAATAGAATTACAGGAACAAAAATCCTTGATTGGTCTTTCATTTCAGCATAAGGCACATTCGATGTGACTTTACGACGAGAACAATTCAAAACCTAGCCCGATCGTTTCCCCTTCAAATTTCTAGCAAATCAATTTAAAGGCGATTCCTAATTTTGGCCAAATATAGCAAATCGTGGCTCTGTTTCCAAGGATAGGCATCCAACTCTGCTCTGAACTATTCCTAACTTTTATTATTACCAAATTTGGCATGCAGCGAACGCATACTCACCGAGATAAACATACAACAAAGAAAAGTCATCGTATTGTTTGACCTCGCTTCGAGTCTAAATTCATTCAATACCAAAGGCGATAAGTACCTACCGCGATTAGCGCCAAATGTATCAACAAAATCTACTACGCGCGTATCAGCTTATATAGGCGACAAAAGATGCAATTATTTATTTAGTACTAGTCGATCGACTCGTCACGATTCTACATCTCGCGCTGAATTTGCAATGTCTTCTGATTTCGAAGTTAGTGAAGATGTGAAGGAGTTAGTGGGCGAAATTTCGGCGAAGTATAATTGGGGTCCCGTTTCCGAAGTGAGATATTATCCGGGAACCGAATTAGGTGAGGGATACGCTTCTAAACACGTCGCCGTGGATATCGTCAGCGAAAGTGAAACGTTGAAATTATTCGCTAAATACGCGCTGAATCTAAAAGTGAGCAGGCTGGAATAACGGTTTCGAGAACGTTCCGAAATGTTTCGGAACTTCCAATAAGAACGTGATCGCTTTGGAGAACGTCAAGGTTAAGGGTTTCACCCTTTTCAATCGTACCAAGAACATGAACGATGAGCACATAATCCTGGTGTTGAAGACGTTGGCTCGATTCCATGCGATTTCGTTCGCTTTCAAGGACCAGAAAAGGAGCGAGTTCGACGAGTTGGTGGGGAAATGTATCGGTGATATCTGGGGATCGGAAGATTCGGCGGGCGGAAAGATGTTCAGGGGAATGATACAGGATGGTTTGAGTAAGCTCGATGCGGAGAAGGACAAGACCATTCTGGAGAGATGCGATGTGAATGAGTTGGTGAGGAGTTTGACCAACACCAGCAGGGATTTAGGCGAAAATCCGGTGCTGACGAAAGGCGATTGTTGGTGCAATAACATCATGTTCTTGTAGGAGGTAAAAATTTGTTCATTTTTAGGCGTTTCCTTTTAATCCATATAAATTCACTTTAATTGTTTAATTTTGCTGGAAGTAGTAGAATACTTTTAATAATTTTGAATTTTAGAGTTTGGGTGTGATCCTATCTAGATTTTCTTGTTAAATCGATACATATCATCCAACAAACAAAGTTGTCTCTCTTTATTGAAAATTGTCTGAAGATATTCTTCCTTTTTTCCAGAACGATAATCTCGACAATCCAATTGATGTCATGCACGTCGATTGGCAAATGATACAATCGACTTCGATAGTCTACGACATCTCCTATTTCTTTTATACGGTAGCCTCTTCCGAAGTCTTGAAAAAATTTGATTTCTACCTTCAAACCTACCATTCCGAGTTGTCTCGACGAATTGAACAGTTGGGAAGCGATCCTAAAATTCTTTATCCCTACTCGCTCTTCGAAAAGGAATGGAAGCAATATAGTAAATTTGGTTTCGCCATATCTTTCGTCATCCTGAAGTTTATGCTGACCAACAAAGATGAAATCCCGAAATTCGAGGAGTTCGAAGATGAAAATTTCGAGTTGTTTACCAAGTTTCGAAATGAGGATGAATATGTGAGGAGGATCAGGACTCTGGCCCAATTTATGGTCGAAAGGGACTTTGTTTGAGGTGATAGCAGCTAGAAAGGGAAGACGTTGGAAAACTTAGTGTATAATGTATAAATATCCATATTGCAAGGAAAAATATATAAAAACATCCTTTCTTTATTATTATATTATATCAGTACTACATACTTCAAGGCTAGTTTCGACAGCAAGCCATTATCAACTGAAGTCTACAAGAAGTTTGGAAATGAAATAAACGTGTATCTAAAAATATGTAAATAAGTAGTTTAGGGTTTGGATGTTTCTGTTGATTTAAGATTGGAAAATGTTGTCTATATTTGTATGAAATTTTATGAAGTAAATAAAGAAGAATAATCGATGAATTGTACTTCTTTAGATTCTTTGAAGTGAATACTTCTTAAGGGACACCGGACCAGCTCGAGCGTAAGCGCAATCGTAAGCGTAACCGTAAGCGTAACCGTAAGCGTAACCGTAAGCGTAACCGTAAGCGTCATCGTAATGCTCAACCGTAAGCTTAAACGTAAAGGTAAGCGTAAGCGTGAGAGAGTTAAATTTGGACGGAGCTTCGCTTCGTGTGGAAGACAATGAAAACAGAGAGTATGATGTGCGAGCTTATCCGATATAAAGGAACCGGCAGAATGTCAAATAAGCGAAAATGTCAGATAATAGAGAAGAATTAAGAAAAAGCCTGTTATGATATTGGATCAGAGATTAACTAAGCTGCGGGTATCTTCTGCAAGTAATCTCTTCAGAGCGAGGTTAGCGATACAATTTGAATCTGAACACTTCTTATTTTTTCGGATTCCAATGAAGGTCGGGATTCCATGCGATGTAGCCGGATCTAGGGGCGCTCCGGACCAATTTACCAAGCCGTTCTCGACTTATTCTAATCGGCTAAAGAAGTCTTCCTTTTTCTCGTCCTCGCGGAAAACTTCTTCGAAATGATCCGCGAGAATTTCGATCTGTTTTGGGGAGAAGCTCAAAGCGTCGGTGCCATGAAACCTTTCACAATCAATCGTCTTCTGCAATCAGAGAGGAAACTCTGCCGTTCTAGATCTGCTGGTTGAAGTTTCTGAGTGCTTTCCGAACCTGGTGAGATCTTGTATTGTCCTCGATGAACTGCGCCATGTTTCTTACTGGTCTGTTCTCTCGAATTAGCACCCTCACTTTATCTGGCAATTCGCTGGCGTAAACGCGACGTAGAGTGGTGGACGAATCAATGAAAGTGAGCGGGTTCCTCGGGGACAGTTGCTTCTTCCACGCGTAGTGGGGATATTGCTGTTGTTGGTGATTCCTCTAACAATTTTTTGGGTATACGTCCTTTTTCATGAACCATCCTGTTTTGGCTTTAGCGATTTAATTGTTTCTTTGGCTCTCTACACTTTCGCATTTTGTGCTCTCTTGCTAGTTGCTTGATGTGGTACTGCTGGCTTTGTTTTAACTTCCAGTTAATGTTTGTTTGCAAATCCACCCCGCCTTTGACTGAACATATCAGTTTGCCGACAGGGATGTTAGTTGGAATAATTGTAATGTAATATTCTTTATCTTTAGCTCTGTTTTCTTTTTAGACTTTAAATTTATATTCCAGGCGTATTACGTGTATTAGGGACAAACCTATTGAACACACACTCGGCTCGAAATTATTACTTTATTAAAAATAACATAAAAATACTACTTTTATAAGGTTTAGATCTATCACCATTTGTCCTTGTTCCCTTGCTAACAAAAAGAATACAAAAGGTACTACTTCTATTTTTGCTGATAACACGCTTTGTTCCAAAAAGGCAAGCTTTGCACCTGGGATATCAAGGTGTTGATGTCGTTTTTGTTTAAACCTTAATTTTTAGATAACTATTTTTCTAACGGTTTGCTCTTTGCGGTTACTAATCGTTCTTTAAGTTCTTTGATTTCAATAATAAACTATTTTCGGGAGCCACAAATATGCAAACTATGCTTCCTTAGTAAACGTTTGCACAGTTACTTAGTAGCTAACTATTAACGAGCCTAATTTAAATAGGACCATAAAGAACCATCTTTAATTTTAGTTTTTTGATTTTAGTAATCTTATCATTTTCTTCGCACTTTTAAGAATAATGTGATTTCTTTTCTCACAGTTTCTTTACGTGTGGTTAGGGTACCACAGCAATTGATTTTCCGACCATCGTTTTCACTGACAATGCGTCACTGGTATTTTCGGCATATATGTAGTTTGGATGGTAGTGCTTACCACGTACAGAATATTTTACAGATACATACTTTCACGTCTTTTTAACACATCTTTCAATTATAAACTAACGAGGAAGTTTCGTTTACCGTCGCCGTCTTTAATAGGAGCCACGATATACTACATTGGAACCTTAAGACATGGTACCGGATTTGTGAAAAGTGAATACGGTGTTGCCACGAGTTCTCCTAAATATTCGATAATTCGAATAAGATTAAGCAAGTGCGTCTTCAATATTTCTCACCGCTACTTATCAAAACTTTTTCGCCTCGAAATACTAAAGGCTTTTACCGACGTAATCATTAATCAAGCAGATTTTAAGTCCAACTTGCAACTAATCGTGACGCTGCATATCTCCCACTCTAGCAATTCAATGCCCAACTGATAAGAGGGGACATTGCTCCTTATAAAAACAGATCGAAATAGTAACGAATTATAGTGCCGTATAAGTCAGTGTAGCGCGATAAACTCCGATATGCCCCCAATTCAATCCGAACGACGAAATAAAAAATCTAATCGAGAAAATTATCGTAAAGAACGGACTGAAAAACGTGAAAGATGTCAAATATCGAACCGCTTCGGACCCCGGAGACGGATACCTCTCTAAAACGGTAGCCGTCGATATCGTCCACGACGGGGGAGTTTTAACCTCGTTTCTGAAATACGCCCAAAATTTAAAATCAAGCGAGTCCATGCCGCTAGAGAAATTATACGCGAACGAAATTTATTTTTACGATATCGTCTATCCGGCCTATCAAGAATTTTTAACGGAGAAAAACGCCGAAAAGATCTTCGATAATGTTCCGAAATGTTACGGTACCTCTGATCAAGGAGGTATAGTCGCGTTGGAAAATCTAAAACTGAAAGGATTTCGCTTGTACGATAAGAAAACGGTAATGGAGGGCCCGCATCTCGAATTGGTACTTCGCACCTTTGCCAAATTTCACGCGATATCTTTCGCTTTCAAGGATCAACGAAGGGAAAAGTATCGGGAGCTGGTGGATAATTCGTACGAGGATTTCTTGGCGAAGATTATGGAATCGCCGGCTCAGCGTAAAATGTTTGGGCTTTCCGTGGAACAGTTGTTGGAACGTTTGGATCCTGTTGAGGATAGGCATATCCTAGAGAAATGTCGTAATTTAGCGGAGATTCTGTTGAAGACGTTTTCGGGAACTAAAGATTCCTCGAGGGAGTATACGATTCTGACGCAAGGAGATTGTTGGTGCAACAATTTGATGTTTCTATATCCGGTGAGTGTGTGGATGTTTGGTAAAAGTTT
This sequence comes from Chrysina gloriosa, assembly GCA_038088585.1. Taxonomy (NCBI): domain Eukaryota; kingdom Metazoa; phylum Arthropoda; class Insecta; order Coleoptera; family Scarabaeidae; genus Chrysina; species Chrysina gloriosa. The sequence goes on along the minus strand of CM076088.1, from coordinate 28,370,096 downwards.
TAACATTTGAGATATGCCCTACGTCCTCCTAGCAGGGCACCAAATTGGTTTGCTTTCTTGTTGTTGCATTATCAATGCATTTCCTGCTGTTCATGACAAACTTTATTGCAATATCGATTGCGTTTGATTGAATTTTGTTCGGACTTTGATGCTTTGAACATGCACCCTAGAAATTCTTCCCCTTCCATCGGTGCATCCTGCTCCTCCCTAGTAAGACGTTTAATTAATTTTCATGTTTGCTGTCTTTTTCACCAATTCTTTCATTTCCTCTGTTTTCATTCCAAATCCTTGCAATGTGAGTCCCATTTGATAGTTTTGTGTTTGGACTTTGATAAGTTAGAACTTCTCTGTTTTCTTCCTCTTGATATTTGACATTTTAGAAGGTCTTTGTCTTTTTCGCTGATGTATTCCACTGGTTCTCGAACATCGTATTGGTTTCCATCCTCGCTGTTCCTTTATCAATTCTTCCTATTTCTCCTAGCATCTTGCAAAATTATTTGCCATGCTGATTCTGTTTGATTGAACTTTGTTTACATATTGGCACCCTAGGAATTCTATTTCTGCCATCGGCGTATCCTGTTCTTCATAGTAAAATGAATTTAATTGATTTTCATTTTTGTTGTTATTTTTATCAATTATTCTCATTTTATCTGTTTTCGTGTCAAATTTCCGCAATGCAAATTCCATTTTGCAGATTTTCATTTAGATTTTGACATCTTCTATGTCATCTTCCCTTTGATATATTTTATCTATACCTAGTAGAATGCTGTTTCCAGTATTGCTCTTTCCTTTTTTGCAGAATTTGTCTTTTCTGTTCGATAGAATTTTGCTTTGATTGTAATGCTTTAGAAATTCCAGAAAACGTTTCGTCGTCCATTCCTTTAGGAAGTACTTCGAAGTTGAGTTGAACGTTGTGATTCCGTTACAGGGGTTTTATATTATTTAGTATACAGAGCAAAAGGAAAAGTGATGAAGTAAAAGGAAACGGAAAAGAAGTTATCACGAATGGTGAAAAGAAACGCAACGAACACCACTTGAAATAATTACCAAGACGCGCGTAGTAAAAGAAAAACAGAAACAGAGCATAGCAACAGAACAGTGTGAAAAGAGAAGTACAGAGACCGAATTTCTTAAAGGGAAAAGAAGGAGACGTGTGGCACATATTTCTTATTGTTTAAGAAGCTTGGTTTCCTTTACTGCTCTTCTCGCACTGTCCTGTTGCCATGCCCTGTTCACTTTGGCTTTACTGTTTCTCTCTCTTCCCCTATTTTCTTGTATTTGTCATACTTTTACTAATTTCTACCATGGATTGAAACTTCTTTTTAGTTAAAATTTTTTCTACTTGTATTCGCCGATTGAAACTTGAGCAATTCCATTATACTTTCTACCTGGCAGCTTTGAGCTTCCTTTCTTTGATATAACTTCTTTTATTACAGATTCGTGTTTTCTTCTTTTTTTCTTTTCTATTAGTGCATCTGGTTAGTTCGTCTTTCACTGTTTCTTTACTCAATTTCTTCCCGTTCTTTGCAAAATTTTTTATTATTATTTCTTCGTCTTCACTTGCTGAAGTCTTTCACTCTAAATTTCCCTTTTGTTTTTTATTTTACTTGCATTCAATCTTTCTCAAATTGGATGTATTGAAAATTTTTGATGTTTCTCTTCCTTTTCTTCCCCTTCTCCTCCCAAGAGTGTATCGGTCTTGTTTGTGTTATTGTTGTTTCTTTACTCAATTTCTTCCAGTTTTTGCTAAATTTTAAATTACTCCGTCTTTGTCTCCAGTTACTGAAGTTTTTCATTCTACATTTCCCTTTAATTTCTCATTCCCTAAATGTGATTTGTCCAATATTCTTAATATTTCATCATTCTTCTCTTCTGCCTTTTGCTTCCATTGGAACGTCGAATCCGTTTGTTTTTGCGCTGTTTCTTTACTTTATTCTTTTCCGTTTTCTGCAAAACTTTTATTACGCCTTTTACCTCTCCACTTACTGAACTCCTGCGGTTTACATTTCTGTTTGTTTTTCCTTTTTTTTTGCATTCAATCGTTCCTAATTTTAGATGTGTTAAAATTTTTTGATATTTTATCATCCCTTTATTCCTTCTTTTGCTCCTATTGGAATGTTGGTCCCATTTGTGTTTACGCTATTTCTTTACTTAATTCCTTTTCGTTATTTGCATTTTTTATTACTCCTTCACTGTCTCCACTTACTACAATCCTTCAGTCTGCATTTTCGGTTGTTTGTCATTCTGCTTTCATTCAATTTCTTAATTTCGATGTATTCAAAGCTCTTACTTTTTCTTCTCCATTTTTGTTCTTTTGCTCCTATTAGTCTATCCGGTTCGTTTGCCATTTCTCTGTTTCCTTACTTAATTCCTTATCGGTCTTTGCCAAATTTTTTATTACTTCTTCTTCGACTCTACTTCTTGAAGTCCTTTAGTCTACATTTCCGTTTGTTTTCCATTCTACTCGCATTCAATCGTTCCTAAATCTGATGTGTTAAAAATGCTTAACTTTTCATCATCCCTTTCTCCTTTCCTTTGGTCCTATTGGAATGTCCGGTTCGTTTACCTTTCCGCCGTGTCCTTACATAATTCTTTCCACTACTTCCGGTTTTTTGCTAAATTCTTTACATTTTCTTTACCTCCACTTCCCAAACGTTCTCCGGTCTACATTTCCATTTATTAAATTCTCTCAGTTTACGTTTCCGTTTGTTTTTAATCCTTACACCTAATTTTCTCTTTAGGAAAACGATCCAAATCATCCAGTGGACGTCGTCCTCATTGATTGGCAGCTTCTCCGTGTAGCACCGCCCATTTTCGACATGGCCTATTTCTTCTACACCATAGCATCGGCGAAAGCTCTAGACGAGCTGGACTATTATTTACGTCTCTATCATCAGGAGTTATCCGATAGAATCAAAGATTTGGGTAGCGATCCGCAAATCCTGTATCCTTTTAGGGTCCTGGAGGAACACTGGAAGCAATACGGAAAATACGGTTTTGCCGTTTCGTTCGTGTTGATAAGAGGGATGTTGACCGAGTCGGACGAGATCATCGACTTGGAAGATATGGATTTCGAAGACGAAGAAGGCGCTCAGAAGTGGTATATAAAAATTCGACGTGATGACGAGTATTTTAGAAGGATGAAGTTACTGATAGAACATTTCGTCAAAAAGGATTTATTGTAGCTGTGTGGGACCAAGTTGGAAGCAATTGTTAGGCAGAGATGGGGATACGATTTTTATCAAAAGTAGTGACCATCTATCATTTCTATTCTTTCTTTTTTATTCTTGATTCGAATGGGAAGTATTTGTAAAATTAGACTTTAATTGTGTTGTGTTTTGCGTAAAACCTTCACTCGTTTAAATCGGCAATGAAATTCGTAAACGTAGACGTATAAATTTCGCAACCCATTATCAACGGAAATAATCCTCTCAGGCCGACAATAATACGAAAATTAATCACCTTTATAGTTAGTCACACGGTGATATCCACACGAAACTCCTTTTATTAGTATATAAGCGGCACCGGTTAACACCCGGCGCATAGTGTATTGTAAACTATTATGCCACGATGAACCGAAATACGTTATCCAATTTCGATCCGAAAGAAGCAATCCAACGAGTCATCGACAAAATTATCGTTGAAAACGGATTGAAGAACGTCAAGGACATTAAATACGAGGACGGATCACAAACCGGAGACGGATATATGTCTGCAATCGTGGCGATTGACATCATCCACGACGAGGTAGTTTTAATATTATTTCTGAAACACGCGCAAGACATTCAGTCTGACGATGAAATTTACGAGAACGAAAATTATTCTTACGATCCTACCGGCTCACCAGGAATTCTTGCGGGAGAAACAACTCCAAACAATCCGGTACGCTCCGAAATGTTACGGTACGTCGAAGAAAGGTTGGATAGTGGCGCTGGAAAATTTGAAAGCTAAAGGTTACACCATGTACGATTGGAAAACCATCATGGATCGTCCCCATCTTGAATTAGTATTCAGGATTTTCGCTAAGTTTCACGCCGTTTCCTTTGCATTCAAAGACCAACGAAAGGAGAAGCATCGGCGATTAATAGACGGATCTCATGGGGATTTTTACGTAGAGATGATGGAATCGCAAGTTCAACACAAAGCTTTCACAGATGCTGTCGAGGACTTTCTGAAATCTTTGGATCCCATAAATGATAAATGCACTTTGTTTATTCAATTTCATCGTATCTGCTACAATAATTTATATTGACAGTTTTCCGTTAGGAACGCGACTCCAAGGATCCAGAGGACGTGATCCTCATTGACTGGCAATTTCTTCGAGAAGCACCACCGCCAGTCGATCTGTCCAATTTCTTTTATAGCATTGCTTCGGAAGATGCCCTAAACGATCTCGACCATTACCTATGAGTATACCACCGGGAATTATCCGAGCGGTTGAAAGAGCTGGGAAGCGATTCTGAAACCATGTATCCGTTCCGAGTGTTAGAGGAGCAATGGAAATGGTGTGGAAAGTACGGTTTCGTCGCTGCGTTCGCTCTTATAAAAGTTATGTTATCCGAAACGGATGAGTTGGTTAATTTTCAAAGTTTCGATCTCGATCACGCGGAGGACGCACAAAAATTGTACTCTAAAATTCGAAAGGAAGATTAATACAAGGGAAGGTTAAAGATGCTAGCCGAGCATTTCGTGAAAAACTCTTTCGTATAAACGTGTCGTTGCGAGAATCGAAACGTGTATTTTAAATGCTGTTTAACGTTTAATTTTCATCACGTGTTTGTTACCATAAAATGTAAATACTCGAATTAATTCCGCTAGTAATTGCATCCTCTCAAGCAATACTTATGTATATGTATATGTACGGCACGATCGAAATGTTTCTTAGATAGATAACTGATGCGATAACGTTCTAAAAATGGTTGTCGCTACTATCTCTAACACGCGCGTGACTTGTTTCGTATTGCACGGTTCTCATGTTTTAAATTGACGTGTTCTTGATGCTGTTTGATATAGGAGTTTTGGTAATAATTGATGTTACGTCATAATAGGATTTAGACGACTGCATACGTGTGACCGATGCATCCGAACGTGTTGGTATGGATATTTCTTTAAATGTCTTTCAAAAAGGGAATAATAGAGATTATTATTATGGTTATTGTTATAGATAGATCATTGTTAATAAAGTATTGTAATTATTTGACTATTAGATCATTTATCTACCTTTTATTGGACATCTTCCATAATTGTCTTTCCATTAAATAGAAAATTGTTTAGTCTGATGTAATTAATCTAACACACTCTATCGAACAGATGAAACGAGTTTCGACTATGAAATAAATTCTGTTATGTTGTTGTTTAACCCTTTCGGGACGGAGTTTTATTTCTTAAATGGATATACTTTTAATGGAATTTCTTTTATATTCGTAGAGATATGGAAAACAAAATATGTTCTGCATGCTCAGAAATCCTGAAGTCCTTTTTTATCCTGGGACATATAATTCCAGTAAGGATTTTATCCTGGCACATATAATCCCAGTAAGGATTTTTCATGGGACATAAAATCCCAATAATTGTTTTGGTAGGCGATTCTAATTCAAAAAAATAAATAAAATATTAAAAATTTAATAGATTTCAAAGAAAATTCACGTTTATTTGTCTTATTTATTGTTTAGTAACATAGTGGTAGTAAAATTAGGGTTCTATTTTTTGTGAAAGGGTCCAAAACACTTGTAACATAAAGCGTTGTTACAGCCCGAACATATCATCTTTGTGCGCTTTTAGATGCCAAGCGAAGTACAGCGGACGCAGCGACAACGTTTCTCTTGCTCTACTGGCAAGTGATTACCAACACTCAGGCTATCAGTTTTTGGACGTTTGGGAGTTCTTCCCCCTGTCGACGTGGCACTGTTGCTCGTCTTGCATTTCCTTCATAAATTATACCTTCAGCAAGAGGGACCAGAAAGACTTTCAATGAACATCTTTGTTTCTTGCATTCGGAGTATATAATCCACGAATTTACCACGCTAGCCATCAGCAGTTTGAAGAATACTTTCTTCCAGCATTTTTAGGACTTGCGATTGAAATCATAAACGGTCGTCTTCTGGTCGGCTAAGTCGACACCTCCCATAATTCTATTGTAGTCTCTAATACTTTCAGGGCACTTAATTTTCTTCTTCGAGCCGTCCTTTTGCTTTCTGTCAATATCTACAAGCAATGGCGCATGACAATTAGAAGCTAAAAGCACTTCTTTTGAGTCCATCCATCGAGCTGCTAAAATACCACCGGAGTTAGTTTGAAATTGGCTTTTTCCTCTGTTCAGCTTTCCGATAAATTTAGGGATATCTTTTCGGTTTTGCATATATGTTCCAAGTGCGGGATATTCGATAGTTTTCAACAAATTTATCGATGTAAAGAAGCGGTCAAAGGCCAAACATACATCCTTCTCACGAATAGAAGAAACCAATTTCGAAACTACTTTTTCTCCAAGAGTGGCGACCTTGGACTGAGCAGCATTTTCTTCTTTTTCAGTATAAACGTTGAAATCGTAAGTGTACCCAGTCTTTGAGTCACATCGCATCCAAATTTTTATTCCACGTTTCATTGGTTTCATGGGCATATATTGTTTCATGCTTGACCTGCCTTTGAATTTGACCATGCACTCATCAATAGATTGGAAAGAACTCCCACTACGAGCAGCTGCAAGTGTATATTTTAGGCAGCGCACAACATCAACGATGCAATAGTCTTTATAAACGTCTGTGGGCACAGTTATTGAAATATAATTTTGATGCCAATAATAAAAAGCGATCTCGTGATATACAGTTTTTATAACTGAATTACCCATTGATGGATTTTTGCTCCAATAATCCTTCAGAGACGGCAACTTGTAATGCATGATGCAAGAAATACAAGGATTTCATTATGATCAGTTAAGTTTCGCTTTCACTGCGCTCGACGATTCAAAGCTATCAAACGCTGATTAGTGCATTCCGCAATTCGAATGCACAAACTGTAAAGAGATATCTTTGAAAAAACTTTGAACTCGTTGCAGTCGTCAGTAAGATCAATAAGAATTTTGCAGTCTCGTTCAGTCGGGAATTTGTACTTAGGTTGGAAGTTCTGGCAGCCATCGTGGGTAACATTTACCCAATGAACAACTAGATCTGACTCCTCATTTGTTTCGTCGATATCAACAGGTACTTTTAGATTATAGCCAGTTTCTGAGGCACTTTCCGTTTCATCGGAACTGTCAGCCGAATATTCACTTGCAGAGTCCTCAAAATCGCCATCAGAGTCTGACTCTTCACATACAATACGTTGTACTTCTTCAAGAGTTAGTTTCCTTTTTGCCATGTAAAATGTGTATTGGGACAATTAATCCCACGTAAAATGCTTACCATTGGGACTATGCATCCCAATGGTATCAAATCTGCCACAACTTACCTTCTGTTATTATGAAACACTACCAGCTAATTTAGTTCAATAAATCAAAGGCTTTTTATCTAAAACAATACAATTTCAGTATATTACCCTGCTTGTGCAGCCACTTTCAGCAAATCATCGACGCAAATTGCTTAAATTTCAAAGATGTTGTAATATTCATTGTCAAGTAGAATAAATATGCTCACATGTACCGTTATGTTTTCATTTACATTTCATAACTAACACTTAAATCTGTTTTTGGGACTATTTAGATAAGAAATCGTATTGAAAATGAAGAGAAAACGAAAGTTTGAAAATTAACGGGACGTATTATCCCAGTAGTCCCGAAAGGGTTAAGTTTAATTTCTCTTTAATCCTAACACCAGGCTTTCTTAGCAACCGACTTGAACGAGATCCTCTTAAGTTTTCCTTATCAGCACGTATTGTATGTTGGTATCTATGTTAGTACTTATAAGATATCAGAATCCAGTTCTCATAAATGTTGAAAGTGTACTAAATGTAAATTTTATTGTTTCTGCTTGTTTCTATGAATTTTAGATCAAATTAAAAGCCAACAAGCAGTGGTGGAGATCAGGCGAGAAATGAGCAAATAATTTAACGCATGCTTATATAATTTTCATGGCTTATAGCCAATTTTATATACAAGTTTAAAGAATTCCAATGTTTATTTATCTTCTTTGGTCATATTAAACCCAAGAAATAAGTAAAACATTAAATAAGAACGAACACAACTTTCAGTATTGTTGAAAAAAGTACAAAATACGTACAAAATAGTTGGACGAAATGTAAAGTACATTACATGTAAATGAAAAATAAACTGCCATTTTTCTCAGTGCTAGTTTTTATTGGTACTTGCTCAATTTAATTGGTAATCGGCATAACCACCTTTTAAAAAAATGAGAAAAGAAAAGAAAACAGAAGTTTAGAGATTAGTAAAGATAGAAGAGGAAAATTAGGACCTTGTTGTTTGTTAGAATATGAAGAAAATCAAAAAATTTTGCAACTAACTTACATCTTAGTTTGGATTTTAGCTCGGGTGCCTCGAGAGCGCTAGATTCCCGAACTCACTTGTTAAACTTGTTAACTCTGAAGCCCTGCGAGGACTAACACCCTAATGTAAGATGACTTTTTTGCTACGTATTATTGAGAGTAGTTCAGAAAATCTAAGCATTGACGTTGATGAGTACGAGCAGAAAGAAGATTTTGCACCACAATTATTCAGTCAAAATGAACCTAACGATTTAACACGGCTTGAATTTGATGAAAAGCCTTAAATAATAAGACTGCATCGTGTTCGTGTATCGAATTTTTAACGTCACTTATGATCGAAGTCACTGGAGGTTGTTTGTGTCTATAAACAACCTCCACTGACATGGATCATGAGTGACGTTAAAGAAATTGGATCAAAATCTAGCTTCAAAGGTGTGCCTTTACATGATGGAAATTTGTTTTACTCAATACTTCTTGCCAATTTAGTGCATCTTAAAAGGCGTAAAAATGGGAAAACTCTGTCTTTTCTCATCATTTTTCATAACGCACCAGTGTCGAATTTTGGTCGATTTTAAAGTACCATCTTCAACCCGCTATTTTGTCAAATACAATTGACCAACGTCAGATATCCTATCAGCGACTCAAGACCGCCCCCCTCCTCAATACCGATTTTCATGTAATTTGTTGAACTTTTCCAATTTTCTACCAAACCCGTGATATTCTGCCATCATGAGACTTGAAATGGTAGACATTTCTTTTGAAATCGATTGAAAACGACACATTACAAAGAATGTTCGTTTGAAGTACGATATATTAATATCTTTAGAGACATATATTATTATTTTCTACATTAGATTACATACAACAATCTAAAAAGTATTTGTTCTATTTATTACTATATTTACTCAATTTCCTAACCTTACTATCACATTTTATTTGACTACCTAGAGCTTATATATATCTGAAATATACACAATACCGCTGTACATATGTGGGTTATAAGTAACCGTTCCTTATCATAAATTTCGCCAGAACTCTCATCCGTCTCATGAACTCCTCTTCGTTCTCGAATTTCGGATACAAATTCTCCAATTGTTCCGCGTCATTGAAATCCATATTCTCTAAATTGAAGGCTTCGTCTTTCGCCGATAACATAATTTTGATAATCATCGTGGCCATTGCGAAGCCAAACCTGCAATGTCGTTTCCATTCCTCCAATAGAATGCTGAGGGGGTAAATGACTTCCGGATCGCTACCTAATTGACGGATCCGTTGCGAGAGCTCGTCGTGGTAGAATTTGAGGTAATTGTCCGTTTTAGCCAGAATTTCCTCCGACGCCGCCGCCACGGTCAGGTAGAAGTAAGATATATCGAAAACCGGCGAAGCTGGACGTAAGAGTTGCCAGTCAATAAGGACCATATCGACAGGTTTCGTGACGTCGCCGTCCTAGAGCGAGATAAAACCTAATTAGTCTTGGTGTTGAACTTACTTTAACTTTGGGAATACTCGAAATTTTGATGAGCAATTTTCGATGTGATGATGATGGTAGAGATGGTCGGAAAGGGTACTCTCACCAGTTGCACTTATTGATACTTTGGAAACGCGATCAGTTGATGATTTTAATGAGATTGAAATCAATATTCAAGATAACTAAAGTTACTCAAAGCGACGTTTTCGAAAAGGAAAAAAAATCACGTGTTTGGGAGTAGTGGTTGCAAATGATACAAGAGGATTACAACAATGACTTGGAGAAGGAAGTAAGAAAGCAGGATCGTTGAATAGGATACTAAGAACAAAAAACATCACAAGCAGAACAAAAGTAAGGCAAGACTATATGCGTGCGAAACATGAATACTCACTCAATCCCTTGAAAAGGAAACAGAGAATTGGAAACGAAAGATGTCAAGGAAAATATATGGGGTGTATTAAAGGAAATGATATATGGAGAAAACGAAGTAATTAGGAATTAATGCTATTGTGTGGAGAACCGGAAATCATTGCAAAAGTTAAAGCTCGGAGATTGAGATCGTTGGGACATTTACATAGAACGCACGATGGACGAGTACCAAAGTTGATGGTGGAGAGAAAGAGAGATGGGAATGAGAAGAAGAAGAGAGCTTTCGAGAAAAAAGGGGGTTGTATGTAGTGGAAAATGATCTACAAAGTATGGGAGTAAGAAGATGGAGAATAGGAACCAATAAAAAAGGACTGGAAAAAGATTACATAAAGCATGGGGCGACAGTGCCTGCAGAGTTAATTTATTATTATTATTAATAATAAATTAGCTAGCGTCCACTGAAGGAGCATGGCCTGCAAAGCGGGGTGTTAATGACCCCCGTATTTTCGCTTACAATTATTCTGGAATAATACGTGATGGTGTCACGCATTAGACAACAGCATGATTATCCCTTGTTCATAGTGAATAGCTGCGTTCATTGTGAACAATGGGTAATAATGCGATTACCTAATGCATCATGTTCAATTTTTGTGTGACTGGAGTGCCTGCGGACCGCCTGAGTTATCACCCGGGGGATCGGTATCACAATCAAGCGCTACCAAATGCTTTTAACGTTAGACCACACAGGCTGTACATACTAGGAATTAGCTATTAAGGAGCACGATCATATTGTGATTATTCATTTTATAGCTCCTGAAAATGGCACAAAGTGAAACGTTTTAGTTAGAAGCAAGCGGTGTCGCGAAGCAGCCCCTATAGGTTTCTTCTTTTGGAATCTAAAATGGCGCTTACCTCGTACAAGAACATCATATTATTGCACCAACAATCTCCCTGAGTCAGGATGGAATACTCGTTCAGATTCCTATCGGCACTGCAAACACAATTTACTAATTCTTCGGCGTCGCACTTATCCAAAATTTCCTTGTCGCTGCCGGGATCCAACTTCTTTATAAAATCCTTAATGGTTCCCCTCATAATTTGCATCAACGACGTCTCACCGCCTTTGCTGCTCAATACGTCGAAAGTGTCCGCCGCGAGCTTCTCATAACTTTCCCTACGCTGATCCTTAAACGCGAAAGAAACGGCGTGAAACTGGGCGAAAGTTTTCAGCACCAGTTTGACGTGGCGATCGTTAATGACTTGACCTCGATCGATCAATGTAAATCCCTTCTTCTTCAAATTCTCCAAGGCGACGATCTGCTTCTTCAACGTTCCGTAGCATTTTGGCGTGTTCCTAAAGCCGATCTCGTCACCTCGTTCCCTCAAAAATTTCTGATACGCCGGATAAACGATGTCGTAGAAATATATTTCGTTAGCGTAGAGTTTATCGATCGGCAACGATTCCGTCGATTGTACCCTCAAAGCGGTTTTCAAGAACACATCTAGGTTTTGCCTCCGATTCGTTATACTCACGGCTATCGTCTGGGAAGCGTAACCGTCACCGACTTCCGATCCCGGGGTATATTTCACTTCGACGACGGGATTTAAGTTGTGTTTGCGGATTATATTTTCGATAAGTTCTTTGACGTCGTCGCTAACGCAAAATTTTTGGGCATGATGTATGTTTAAACGCCGATTTACTTACTACTAGTTTCTCGCGTTGCGACCAGCGAATGTAATTCGCGTGTTACCGTCCTGTTGCGTCTTTTATACTACGTGATATTGTTATTTACGTAACCCGATGATGAGATGAGTTTTCCTTGGAGGTTAAACTGCAGTTTTTAATGATAAGGTGAGAAGTGCACGCGATAGTTGCCGAACGAAATCATAGGTTCTACACGTATTTTGTTCTATTGAAAGCATACGAAGCTTCGAGCGTATCGTTAAACAAAGGTTATATCACAAAATCAAATGTACTCCTTCTTCCTGTCCAAATTCTGATACCTACATATATAATCATTTTGGTAAAAGGCTAAATTAAAAAAGAATAAGTAGCTTGTAAATAAGAATGATGGCAATGGTGAACACTTACACGTACCCAAACTTATATAGAATCACCCGGTATTTCTGATTTTGGTAGGTACTACTGAAATTTCGTTTATGGAAACTGAAACGCATTTAATACTAAATCAGTTTAATTATTAACTATAAAAGAAATATAACGAATACTTGAAATTAACAAGAAACGCGCTAGAAATGTAAAAATTAAAGAATTAGAATGGTTGATTAAAGAGAAATAAAACTTGTTTTTCACTTTGATAGTCAGCATGGCCACCTCTAGTGCTATTATAATGTTTAATTCGACGGAGAATATTTCTAATCAAATGGTCTATTCCTTCTTGAGGTAAGGTTGCCCGTTCCTCTCAAGCGGCTTGAATGAGCTGATCCATATTTCCTGGAGGCAAGCCCTTGGAGCTCTAATCTTTCTTTTAAGTCCGGTAGTATTTGGAAACATATTGACAGGTCTATTATCTACACTATTTGTGATAAATTTAGTTTTTATGGTTTTTTGATTATCCTTCCATGCGTGTCATTATTGTTCCATGCTTCGTTGTGTAATTACAAAACTACCTGCGCCATTCGTAGACGAGTTTCGCGGTTTAACCGCTCGTCAGTAGGACTTTGTGAGAAATAGCTCATTGCATAAGCACTATATACGCTAGTACGAGTTTTGTTTGTAATTATGAGAATTCATTTAAGAAATTCCGCCAATATGTACTTAAATGCGGATTTTTGTAGCTATATGCTCCATTGTGTCAACTGTAGGTGTATCTATGATTGGTATTTCTGTGATATTCTATTTGTATTTCCACGTCATAGTCACTTGTAGACAGCAGGTGCGTGAAATTTTATACCGCATATATCTGGCTTGCCTAATACTTACGTCGGGATGGTAGAACTAATAAAAGATAAAAATAAAAATAGTTTCTCCGTACATATTTATCATACAAACCGTTCCCCTTTCTCTCCTTTTGTATCTCTTTTAGGAAATATTGTCAAATCTTTGAAATTTTCGCCTCCGCCTCACGTATGTTTGGATATTTCAGTACACTGTGATCTGTGACAGAGAGCAAAGACAACCTTTCTACATTGCTTATACGTCTTACACTCCCGCCTTAACATATTTTAAAAATTTTTAAGCTCACAATAATCAAGTTCACCGTAGGTAGTTGTAAATGTTTTCTAAAATTTAACTCTCAGTACATCAGGTATGAACTGGTAGAGCTATTACTGTGCCGATTCTTTATTTGTTTTAATTCGTAATTATATTGGTATTATGATGAGAGAAAAAATTCTTTTTCGTTCTTTACGACGAAATTTATTGTCGCCGGTATGTTGATTTTGTATTAGAACTCATGAATATGCATCGGTTTCTCTTACAGCAATATAGACATATTGAAAAGAAGCTACTGGCGATAGTCCTAAATTATGAACGTTCGATTATTATTTCGATAGACATAATACAAACTGATCACCGTCTATTACCAGGAATTTTCTTAACTGTTTCCTGTTAAATAAATTGCGACCACAAAGTCTCTTTCGTATTGTCTCAACTGAAATACCAACACCTATAGTCTGCAAAAGCTGCATTTGGAGTCCCGGATGAGAAGATCTTATTATTAGATTTCTTCTAGCCATTTTAATTAAAAGGCGGTCTTCACTAGTTACTCTGCGATGACTGTGTCTACGCCTGTACTTGAGCGTTTCCAATTCTAAAAATTGCAATTTGTCTTTGTAACATGCGCTGTTCAATAAGAGGAATAATTCATTCTCTCTGAATATCTAATAAACCTACATAGGGCACTATTTATTACCTTTTTTGAACAGAAAGTTAAATTTAGTCTGATAGTTTTACGGGACACCAATAATGAAATCACCTTTATTAATTTTCTCATATCTCAAACAAAAACCTTTATCTCTTATTTCCATAGCAAGTTTTTATTAATTTCTTATTATTAGCAAGAAATGCTGGGTAATTCCATGTATGTAAATTTGGTTGTGTGTATACTGTAGTGTAATAATTAATGTCCGACCGAAACAGGATTTGCAGCCGAAACCGAAACCGAAACCGAACCTTCGGCCTCGGTCTCAGTTTCGGCCGTAACCGAAAGCCGAAACCGAAACTTATTTAAACATATTAAAATTTCAATTGTATGCTGAAATCTAGTGTATGTTTTACATGTTATGTAGTTCATTTGTGTTAAATGAAATAAAAAAAAACAACAATTACGGTATGTAGGAAAAGGAGATATTTATGTATTTAGGTATTAACTTGCTGACTCTAACAATTACGAGACACGAACTCGCTCGAACGAAGCACGACAATTCACGAACACTGAGTTTCGGTGCGGCCGAAGTTTCGGCTGAGCTTTGGCCGAAACCGAAACTATGGCCGAAACTAGATTTTTGGCCGAAACTGGCCGAAACCGAAACCGAAACCGAATGTTCGGTCGGCCACTAGTAATAATACACGAATGTTTAATTACCATTAGAAAATTCATCATTTATTATAATGCAAGTTATCAAAATCACAGTTAAGGTTGGGGTTATGGTCTTCATTTGACATTTAGTCTAGTGTTGGGGTTCTATTTATAGCTTTTCGACATCACGCCCACCACCTTTGAGCATTTTATTACCCTACGGGAGTTATATCTTTATTTTAACTCCAGCCAGAGACGTTTAGTGGGAGAAATAAATGTCACTAAAAATAAAATTGTGAAATATTTTAAAAAGCATATATTAATGGATATATAAAAAACATTGGTAACTTAGAGATACATACATACATACAACATTTTACAGCGATATACCTGAATGAACTGGAGTCAAGCTGAATTAAAGTTTTCGTTTCGGGGACAACGGCGAAAGACAGCAGTGTCGTCCTGGTTTCGAGAAGAAATAAAAGCTTGTTTGGAGAACGACGGTTGAATTGACAATTTAGAAAAGTCAATAAAAAGTCTAAAATACATTTCGAACCAAAAGGGTTTTAAGAAGAAGTATTAGTAAGATAAAGAACCTCACCATACAGAAGAAGAAAGAATTGATAAAGGGAAGAATCCATAAAGCTGCGTCGAGAAAAGAAGTGAAGAGAGGAGATACAGGAAGAACCGTCAACGGAAAAGAAATTACATTTATACATTCACACACACTAAAATAGGTAAATATTTCGATTTTATGTTCAATAATTTAAAAACTTTATAAATACAATTTGTTATAATTTTGTTAATGAGGAATGAGGGGGAGGTGATTGAGTGATTTGATTAAGAATGAGAGGGTGTGTTTTGATTGCAGGGTGTTGATTTGTTGTAAAAAAATTAATGTTAGTTAATTGATTGAGCGGCTAGCTTGACACCCCTTTACGTAATAACATTAATAAGGTTTTGCTGAAGGTGAACGTGGAGAAGTGCAAAAGGGTTAAAATAAGCTAGAATAAAACATGTACTTACTTGCTTGGTAAATAAAATGAACACTGTCCTTTGAGAATGTATATTAATTATATTAATTAAATCGTTAAATAATTAAAGCAAGAAAAAAGCTATAATCAAATGCGATTTAAATTTGGAAAATGCGTGATCGCACGTTTGTGCGTGGTGTGGAGTGTGGAGTGATAATAAGAAAGATAAACTAGGGAAATTAGAACGATAGGGCTAACTTACAGCGTGGTACCTGAGCCTGAAGATGGGGTTCGAAGCTTGTATGCAATGTCTGCTAGGCAGCAGAATGGCGGAGACGGGAGCTCCGGTGGTAGTTGTGTGTGTATGAGTGGTACTTACTGAGAGGCACTAAGTGAAGCGTGTCGAGTGAGTGGGGTGTCAGCAAGTGACTAAAGAAAAATTCGCGTGATTTGTTTTTAAATGTCGCTGAAGGGTGTGAGGGTCGGATGAAATTAGAAAGTTGGGATGGTCAGTTTACGAAGAATATTGTAGTATGAATTTTAGTTAATATTATAGAAAGCAAAAATTATTACAATTAATATTTACAAAATTTTAGTATTATATTAACAAAATAATGAACAATATAATCAAAATATATTACCTAGTGTGTATAAGTGTAATTTGTTTTCTAATTCTTAACTTCTCCCTCCCTCTTGAATTCTTTCTTCACTTCTTTTCTTTGGTCTTTTCCTTTTATTGTACTTCTTTTTCTTTGGTCTGTTCGTCGTTTGTAAACAACAACTTCATTTTTGATGTGGTCTGCTTCTTTTCAACCCTGGTATTTTATATAACTTTTTATCTAACTCTTTCGTCAACCATCCCATACCGTCGTCATAAACAAACTTTATTTTTTCGGCACGTCGTTATAGCAATTTGGAATTCTAGATTTTTAATGTTTTAAGTGTATGTGTGTGGTATATATTTACAACGCCTTTATATTTCTTAAAGAATGCTTTCTATAAAATTTACATCTTTTTATTGATAATTTTACTAATGGAGTATTACCATACTACAATATGCAGGCCCTTTTACCTTCTAGGGGTCTAACCTCAAGAAAAAGGTCACGAACGTATACTCGAAAACACAAAATTGCAAAAATAATTTTAAATAACTCTCCTTCAAATGAATGTAACACAGATGTTGGCTAAAATATTAAGAAAAATAATTTAATCGCGTATTTAAAATGACGAGAGAATTATTTTAGTTACCGAAGTGTAACAATTTAGGCTTTTATATCATTATTTACGAGCTAGACCGGTGCAATTTTCTTAAAGAAATTTAACTAAATTCTCAATACAAATTGAATGTAAAATTCAGGTTTGCAAAGGACCTTGGGAGTCTACTCCCATAGTTAGAAATTGTAGATTGCAATGTCTGATAATAAATGTGTAAGTTATCACTTGCACATGATAAATAAAAAGCAAAAGAAGTTCAAAAGTAAAAACGTAATCTTGTCGAATAGTTTCATTCATTTATTTACAGAAGGTATGATAAATATTATAAACAAAACAAAAAAATCAAAAGACAAACAAACTAATCTATCGAATTGTTTTTTTATTTATTTATAGAAGCTATGATAAATATTGTAAACAAAGCAAAAAAAAAACTAAAAGGAATAAAATATTCAAAAGAGAAAACGTTATCTTTATTTACTAACACTGGGTACGTATAAAAATAGTAAACTATTTTCGATAGGTAAAATAGTAATCAAATAAAATCTGGACGATTTTCCATATAACGACTTAATTAAATAAAGTACGTTAATGGGCAGCTACCATGTAACTGCGCAAAAGTTTACTAAGTAAACACCATTTAATAGGTTGACCGAGCTTAATTCCACTCCTTGATTTTTGGCATATGTAAATTGTACTTTCTTAGTAAGCTTTTTGCACAGTTATTTGGTAGTTGCCTCTTAACGTACCGCATTTACTTAGGTAGTGTGGAGAGTCACTCAGATTTTATTTTATTAGTAGTAGGTATGATAAATTTTGTGAAGAAATTAAAAAAAAATAGATACAATCGTTAATGGTGAACAACGGCAGAGTGTGTACTGTGTTTAACCTTAGAAAGATAATCATATTTTTAAGTACGTATAAGATAACCATACGTTTCAGAGACGTATGTCAGGTAGCTAATTGTAAGGTATAACTTTTTAGTATCCTAATCGAGTGCTTTTGGAACGAAAATATAATGAGTTTAAGTAGGTATTTCTAAATAAAACACAATATATTATAAAACTCATTTTACTTATTAACAGAAAAGAGAACATTTTGCATTTATAAGAAAACAAACAAAAATTATAGAAGATTTCAATTAAATGAACATATCGTTCTTAAATGATTACTATTATTTTTCTCATATTCTTCTTTTTGTTTTACATGATTTGTGGTATATGTTCTAAAAAATATAAGAGATAAATAACTTCATATGCAAGTATGACAAATATATTTTTATGCTCTCCACACGTAGGTTTTTCACATTTATAACACATAATTTTCAATATTCTTCGTTTTTTACGAACAATGAGTACATAATCTTTCTTCATTATCTTGAGATTTTATAGATGTTTGACAATGAACTACAGAAGTACTTGAATGTGTATTTTTATATTTTCTAGCAAATATCAGCGTTGGGATTTCAATTCTCTTGGTCATACAGAATTCATTGTAATTCTTTCCATGAATTCTCTTCGACTGAATAGCTTTCACACTTTTCGGAAAGAATCCAGATACGTATTTCGGGAATTAAGTTGTCATTCTCAGTGGAAAACTATGGGAATTCAGTATCACTAGTAATAGGTTAACGGCCAAGACAAACACCGCACAACGAGCACTGTACAACTTTAAAGCACTGTACAATGAACATCGCGCACTGAACGCCCGCGAGAAACACACCAACACACAGTGTCAACAGAGGTTTCCAGTGAGGATGGCAACGTAGTTGCCGAAAGTGTGGTAAGGGCAACTTTATTTATTTTATATATTCTTTTAACTACAGTCTCCTTATTCTTATTTGAGAAGTATCTGATACCTAAACCAGAAGATTATGGCAATATGTGACACACGAATTCACAAAAGTCATGTTAAGCATATCCTTAAAAAGCACACTGGCTATCTGCTACTCTTCCTGGAACGTGACATTGCGGAACAAGTCTGGTGGAATGTGCCCACACCTGCTTTTGTTTGATTATAGAACGTAATGATTTCTGGTCTTCTAGTACTTTGGTTTATTG
Organism: Chrysina gloriosa; assembly: GCA_038088585.1. Classification (NCBI taxonomy): domain Eukaryota; kingdom Metazoa; phylum Arthropoda; class Insecta; order Coleoptera; family Scarabaeidae; genus Chrysina; species Chrysina gloriosa. The sequence continues at coordinate 28,351,099 of CM076088.1, read as the reverse complement.
TACCTCATCACATAATAATAGTAAATAAACTATTTTGGAAGTTTAAATGCTCGGAAGCGCGTGTTTTTAATTTGCTCGGGAATAGCGCGCTTATTGGATCTAATAGGTAGGTATCAACTGGTACTAATCAATGTCAGTGGGTAAGCCCACTGATAAAGTACTCCGTCAGTGGTAAACCGTCAGTTTTTGTAGCTTCTCCTAATTACGAGACTGCAATTAGCATGCATGGAGTGCCACTGTCGCATTATACGTATCTTGATGCCATATCGATTTGGTTTATTGGGAAGGTATATCCGAAAGGGGCATCTGCAACGAAAACGTAGCAACTGTTCTTTAATAGTAAGATAACTACCAGGGAATTAACTACCTTGCCATTGAGCAATAAACAGCTCCCGAATATTTCTTATAGAAATGAAAGAATCTGTTGCTCTAAGAAACCCTCGTAAAAGTTTGAAATCCATTCTCGGACACATTATTAAGAAATCAAATATGTCACCACTCATCATCTTGTTCCCATAAGAGAGGCACCAAAGAATTCGACTGTCAAAAGATGATTATTTTTCAAGACAGCAGACAATGTAAGAACGCCAATCAAAGCTCGAATCTCACAAGTCAGCTATGTTTGTGTCGTTAAACGTGACACTATTTATATGAACTGGCATTATTGTTAACCACATATTCGTCTGCAGTGTCATTCCAATCCTCATCATCTGCGTTTTGATCTTCCACTTTGGGGTCGCTTGCATCTGTTAATTCATCTTCACCATCTTTTTCTTTCTCCAACAAAGTCACAATTTCTTGTTCGTCCAAAATTTTCCTTTTCCACATGGCGAAAAATATTAAGGCTTACCTTAAAGCTTAAAACTTATGATAGGATAAAGTCAATCCCACATCTCGCAGGCGTAGTATACTGAAATATCTCTGTTTCTGCTGTACTTATCCACACAAGACAACCGCCACGTTGAAGTTATTCGAAAATTGAGTTGGCTAAGTTGGCAATAGTGCGTCCCGTTTTACGCTTAAAGAATGAGAGCGAAAATTACGAGCGATATTTTAGCTGCTGACAGTACCAAATAAAATAAACTAAAGAGGTATTTGCAAACAGAGCGTAGAATTCGTGAAAATACCTTTGCGATTTGTTTCTGAAGCAGTTGAAAGAGTTTCGTAATCCGGCTCCTCCTGTCCTCTGATAGCCCCTGAATAGAAGTATTTTTTGCGATTTCGCGTTAAATAATCAAGGTCGGACGTTCTTTTTATAAAAATAACGAAGAAACAATAAATGATTAAAGCATTCGAAACGATATCACGTATTCCTTTATGTTTCAGCCGAAAATAATAAACAATCGCGAATTAATGACAAAATTCATTGTATTTCAGTTAAACCTGATAGGGAGTGTGTCGTGACCTGCGATTCGGGATAATATTAATAGGCGCGGATGGCCATACCATCATACTTGTCGGGTTTGCATGGCGCGTACTTACTAATACTTACACGAACGATGTCGAAGAATATCAGCGTTAGTGAAGAAGTCCAACAACTTATCGAAGATGTAATATTGAAGCACGGTCTAAATGCGATGGTTGAAGTGAAATATTCCTCGGGGACGGAAGTTGGGGATGGTTAGGTATCCCAAACGGTGGCGGCGAGTATAATGAACTCGAACTCGAATCCCGATCTATTCCCGAAGTACGCCGTGAAGAAGGAATCGTCCGAAACGGAAATGATAGATATGTATTACGCGAACGAGATACACTTCTACGACGTGGTATATGCGATTTTCCAGAAATTTTCGACGGAACGCGGCGACGAAATCGGCTTTCCGAACGTCCCCAAATGCTACGGGACGTCGGCGAAGCGCATCGTCGTGTTGGATAATCTCAAGAAGAAAGGTTTCCGATTGTTCGAACGAAATCGAAATTTCGACGACGCGACGTCGATATCAAGTTGGTTTTTAAAAGCTTTCGCCAAGTTTTACGCCGCTGCTTTCGCGTATAAGGATCATAAGAGAAAAAGTTACGACGAGCTAGTCCAGGGTACTTTTGACATATTGAGCGATAAAAACGGTGAGCAGTGGTTGGTAAAGGTTTTGCGAGGGACCGTCAAGGATTTCCTGAAGAAACTGGATCCTATCGCCAATAAAGATATACTCGAGCATTGTAACGTCGAAGAGCTAGTAGCCCACCTTGCCACCACCGATAGGGCGTTGGATGAGTATTCAATTTTGACCAAAGGGGATTCTTGGTACAGTAACACGATGTTCTTGTACGAGGTGAGTCAAAATTTCCTGTAAACTTTCAGGCTTACGCCACTGGTGTCGAATTGTCTTTTGGATTCTGGTGATTGATGTCAGGACCATCATCAATAACGCTTCAGCCCATACTGCCAGTTTCTTTAGGAATCTGAAGAAGAACCTGAAGAAGTGCATAATAACGGTTTAATTGAAGCCAAAAGTATCGAAGATAAAGGTGGAGAAGAGCAAGAAGAAAGTAAAGAGAAGAAGGAAGAGGATGATGAAGTCTCTGAGGACAAGGATGATGATGGTGAAGAGTAAGAAAAAGTGAAGAGGAGGAAGAGGAGAATGATGATGAAACCGCTGAAGAGGAGGACGATGATGGCGATGGTGATGATTAGAGCTGCTCAGTTTGCGATAATAGTACTACAACCGTTGGAAACGGCTGTACTAGAAAATAAAATTGCGCTGTACAAATACAGACAGAATGAGATAGCTTCATACTATACATTGAAACTTACAACGTGTATGCCGATGTTATTTTATTCTAGTACAGCTGCTTCGGATAGTCTTTGTAATGCTCAAACTGAGGAACTCTAATGAAGGAAAAGGAGGAGGATGATGAAGCCACTGAAGAGGGGGACGATGATGATGGTGGAAAGCAAGAAGTAAGTGAAGAAGAGGAGGAAGATCATGTAGCTGCTGAAGAGGAGAATGATGACGGCGATGATCATAATGCTGAAGAGGAAGAAGATAGTGATGAAGACGAAGTATTTATAAAAAGGTAAAGGTTATAAGAAACAGAATGGGAAACCTGGACACAATCTGTATATTTAATAAAAACAATATAAACATTAGTTTCATTCCAAATTATAGTAACAGATCTCTTTTTACTAACAGTAAATCTAAAATAATTAAACAAAATCAAAGTAATGTAGTTTTTAAAATAAACTGTAAAGATTGTGATGGTTGTTACATCGGTCAGACGAAACAATATTTAAAGAAAAGGTTGTATAGCCATAAGTATTCATTAAATAATGATTTTAGTGCAATGACCGCTGTAACAAAACATTACAAAGATCTTGGGCATTACTTTGATTTTGAAAACACAATTATATTAAAAACAGAGAATAATTATAAAAAAAGATTAATATAGGAAATGATAAATATACAGAAAGACACTAAAACCATTAATTTCAGAACCGATGTTCAAAATTTAAGTAATGTATACAGCAATTTGTTAAAATGAGATTTGCATTTCTTAAGAAGGAAATCTTTGGCTAGGTCTTTAATTTGGGTTTTTCCTAGTCTTTCAACAGAATTGTTAAGGTTTCGACAAAGATTTTTTGATATAAGGTTTTTCTATGTATTTTCAAAGTTTACATGTGTGTTTACACATTACTTTAGCTTTTATAATTTATATATAGAAAAAAAGTTGTTTATATATTCTCTATATCAAGAAATCCTAGTCATTAGTTATTTTGTTGATAGTTCCCAAATAAAAAAACAAACGTTTGTTTATATATTTATCTAGTTATATTTTCACTGAAGAAGGTGTTCCGAAAACGTTTGTAAACGTTCTGGAAATATAACTATCGTTCAAACCAGTCTTGTTTTATTGACCTAATTAGTGGTAGAATATATATATATTCATATATATATGCATATAAGATAAGTATAAAAAGGTCACGAAATATTAATATATATACATTTGATATCTGAAGTTTTAAACATATATTGTGACTCAGCTGTTACATTTTGTAATTCAAGTAAGAAGTATTAGCTTATGTTTCCTTGTTCAAATAATAATTATAAAAATTCACACGTTACTCGTCTCTCAACTCATTATCGAAGGTCATCTTTGATTAAAAAATTCCACACGAGAGATTATGAGTTTACTTAATAACTGATGATGCTCCTCGGCTATTTATGGTCGCATAAACGTTGAACCCTGCCAGTGGCCAAATAACGCGCAACGAACGGTTATTTCGAATATATGTATGTATGTACTACATACACAATCGAATCTAGCTCGAACGGATAATACATACACACATACGCCATGTCTAAACAATTTTCCGTCAGCGAGGACGTAAAACAACTCATAAACGACATCATTTCTCAACAGAACTTAAATCCGGCGCTCGAAGTGAAATATGCACCTGGATCGGAAATTGGTGACGGTTACGGTTCCCAGACGTTCGCCGTGAGTGTGATAAGTTCGTCAAAAACTCTAGATTTATTTGTGAAATGCGCCTTGAAAATACAACCCTCAGAAACTTTCCCGATCGATAAGATTTACGCGACCGAGATTTACTTTTACGACGTGATTCTTCCTGCTTACCAGAGATTCCTCAAGGAACGCGGTGACCACATCGGTGTCCCAAATGTCCCGAAATGTTACGGGACGTGCAGGCAACACGTCATCGTCATGGAAAATCTAAGAACGAAAGGATTCGAAATGTTCGAACGAAATCGAACCATGGACGATCAGCACGTCAAGTTGGCGCTACGGGCTTTCGCCCAGTTTCACGCTATTTCTTTTGCATTTAAAGATCAGAATAAAGAACAATACGAAGAGCTTGTGAGAGGCACTTTTGACATCTTAAGCGTTAAGAATGAGGAGACCGGGGTGAAGAAGATGATGGGAGGAGATGTCAATGACTGCTTGAAGAAGCTGGATCCAATTGGGGATAAAGAATTATTGGATAAATGCCACGGTGAAAATTTAGTAGATATTCTGTTCAATGTGGATAGGTTTCTGAACGAGTATTCGATTTTGACGAAAGGAGATTGTTGGTGCAACAACATGATGTTTCGATACGAGGTAAATCCGATTCGAGTTTTATAAAAAGATAAAAAAAAACGATAAAAAAGCAACCGATGCGGTTCACATTTCATAAAATCGTCCGTGCTTACACTCAATGCGTTTCGTCTCGCGTCATCATCAAAGACTAGAACTTATAGTTGTGCTATCATAGCAAGTGCTGGTTAGCCCATTCTTCCTTATATTCTTGGATATATTTCTTCTAGTTCCTTTTATGACCGGTTTCATTGCCTCCCGATTCCTACTACCAAATTTATTTAATAAGGCTCCTTCATCTAATTTATTTCTATAGACAAATCTTATCGTTTGAAATTTTGATACAGTTCGGCTAGTGCTTCCGTGTAATTTCTTCTTTTCATAATATAATAATATAATATTCTTTTATTGTCATTGACCTTACATGAGGTATAGACATTGTCAAAGTATAATACAAAGCGTAACACACATAGTATAAGACATAATAACAATCTAACTTGAAATAAAACACTAATACAGTCCTAAAATATAATAGCTAGTACTACTTATAATCAAAGTAGTGCTGAAGCGAATAAAAGGCTTTCTCTAACAGGAAATCTTTAAGTACTTTTTGAATCTTTAGGAAGACTCAATATTTCTTACCTTGTCAGGTAAAGTATTAAAAATTTTGGCAAATGAATAGCCCGGAGATTTTTCAAATATACTAGAGGTATGATGTTTCAATTGGATAATGTTAGTCGATCTTGTATTGTAATTGTGTTTTAGTAGTTCGTAATTATATATATATTTGTTTTAACGTACAGAGCTGCTTTACATATGTATATAAATACATGGAAAGGTTAGAATCTTATAACTCTGAAACAAGTTTTTACAGGTATGAGACGGCGGCATACTAAGGATTAAATGCACAATCCGTTTCTGCGCAATAAAAACACGCCTCCATTCTACCGAACGACCTCAAATTAAGACATTATACGATAAGGAGGAATAAACTAGAGCAGGCATGGGCAACCTTTTTTGTAGAAGTTTTATGCTGCGAGTAATCTTGAAAAATATACATTTTTGTGGTATCCTTATGATTCATTATGAATTAAGTTTAGACGGGCCGTGCTAATATGCAACGAAAGAATTCAGTAGCGGGCCGGGCAAATCTTACTCGAGGCCGTATGTGGCCCGCGGGCCGGAGGTTGCCCATCTATAATGTAGTCAATAGTTGACTCCGTCGTCTGTCCATTTTTATTCGTAAACACGCGCGTGGGTTTGCTAAAATCACCATACAACTCAAACGAACTAAAAATGTCTAGTAATGTTTTCGTGTTGGCACACTCCCGGTTTGCATCGATATTAAAATCGCCACACAAAATCCCACGATGACAACGTCTTGATAAGCGACATAGGGCTTTCGTCAAATTTTAAAAAACGCCTCCAAACAACCATCCGAGGACCTATACACCAATAAAACACCATATAATAGTCAAGAGTCTCTAAAAAGACATCCACAGCATTCAAAATCCAGCTCACAACATAAGTCTCTCAAATCAACTTTACTATATGTTTTACCATTACGAGCTAATATCATCACTCCACCATGAACATGATCTGTCCTACAATAATCAGACACCAATCCAAAACCCGGAAAAATCATTTCCCGCGGAATATCTGATAAGAACCAATGCTCCGCAAAACACAAAATATCAAACTTTTCTTCATGTAAAATTATCTCTAAATGATCATATTTGTTTTTAAACGACTGTACCTTTGCATACAATATTAGTCTACTATTTTCCGCAATGCTTCGCCGTAGATCAAAAGCATCGTTCTGCTTCATCCAGAAGTGAAGTAATTTTACCTCTATTTGTCGGCACAGGATTCTTAGAATGGATAGGTATATCATTTAATTCAATCTACACTAAATTTGCCCTTATAATGTAGTCATTTTCTATGTTATACTTAGATAAGTTTTCTGTTATTCTACCAGCAATAGTTCGCCACAAAGTTTGTCTACCAATTCTGTTCAAAAGTATCTGTTTTGGTACACATCCGTATTCGCTTAGTAGTTTGTTTGTATCTATATACTGAACACGAGGGTTGTTTTTCACAAAAGTTTCATATATCACTAGATTTATTCCATAAATAAAATTATTTAATACAGAACGATTTTGTATGTATGGTATCGTTAGTAAAATTATGTTAGTTTTTTTGAATAATTTTCTAGTTTAGACAATACGCCCTTGTCCAGTTTTTGTCCACGTATTGCATTGTTAACACCTGCCATAATCACTAGAAAATCTTTGTCAGATAATGCAGCAATAATCTTATGTACACTCTGTAGCACCCCTTCAAAAGTGGCATCAGGTTTTACAATAGATAGTAAATCATAGTATCTCAAGCTAATAAGATTATCCAGTGCATGTAAGGCTCCCCTACCATAATTATCACTTAGTATTACTATTTTATGTTTTTGCATGTCGTACAGTTCTGTTTGTCAAGAATTTGTTTTTATGTGTAGCTTTATTCCATATATCTGACTTCAAATTTTTTATTCCGTTTTGTGTGCAGTCACGACCATTATCCATTCTGCAGAACTTAGTGTTTTCGGATGCATTTTTTACTATTGTCTGTACACCAACATCACTAACTGTTGCGTCAGCTTGACAACCTATTTCATGTGATATACATTTTTTAATTTAGAATTTTCAGACAATTTATTCATAGCTCTTTGTAAACTTTGAATTATAGTTTCCTTAGCGTCGACACACTTTAATCCCCTGCCAAGTTCATCCGATAGTTTCCTTTTTCGTCAACCAATTCCTGGAGTTCAAATTCAGTTTTCGCAAGTTTATTTCTCAAGTCGTTCAATAAGTCAAATTCTTCTCGATTTCTTACCTCATCAGATTTGCTAATCACTGTTACGTAACTGTTATTTAAAGAATTGTGCGATTCTCTAGTACTTATATTTGCATTATTATTTATAAGTCTGTTCCTTTGAGATCTAGTACTTGCCATAATAGATGTCTTTATATTTAAGTACTCGTAATTTAAAGATAAGAATGAGATATAGTATATTTTATCTTGGTATTGTTGAAGTAACAGTTCTTCCCTGCGGGCAGGAAAAAGCCACCCTGCTGTACGTTTTTCAATATAGCGTGTATAAAATATTCAATGAGAAATCCAATAAAAGAATAAAGGTCCCAACAATTTGAAAACGATCAAAAGTTAAACTAACAGCACTAACACTGCCTTGAGTAACATTTACAGATACACACTTTTATATAACTCGTAGTATTAAACCAAGTCATTTTCAATCCTAATTTCAAGGTTCTTGCGGATCCGACAGACCCGACAGCACATGTACGGGCACACGATGTAGTGTATATTTCACCTTTTCTCCAAACTGCCTCTGATTTCTTGAACTTTTTAACTTTCCCTTACGTGTAGCTTTACGATAATATTAACCATCTTTCGTTGTATTTTTTTCCTTAAATGACCAAATTCTGTTTTAGCCCACCGATGGAAAACAACTCGTCAATATGATGCTCATCGATTGGCAACTCGTACGCCCAGCTTCGCCAATTTTCGATCTCTCCGGCTTCTACTTTCCAGTGGCCTCCGAAGAAATCCTATCCAAAACCGAAGATTACCTCAAATTCTACTACCATGAGCTTTCCGAACGGATTCGTCAATTGGGTAGCGATCCGGAAAACTTGTATCCCTCGCGCGTGTTTTTTGAAGAATGGAAACGGTATGGCAGGTATGGTTTCAGCTTGGCCATCGTCGGTATAAAGGCTATGTTATTGACGAAGGACGAGGCTTTCAGTCTGGAAGAGATTAATTTTGACGACGAGAAACAGATGAAGAATTTGTATCCGAAATTCGAGAAGGAGGAGGAATATTTCAGACGGATGAGAATTTTGGGAAAATACGTGATAAGAGAGGGATATTTGTAGGAATTTTTGAGAGAGATGTATAAATAATTAATAATTTCTTAATATGTACGTAGTTCTTAAAGTGTGAAAGTTGGGTCTCAAGCAAGTAGAGTAAGATTTGTATGCTAAACTAGGAGGAGGTGCAAAGTTGGTTGTTTTATTCGTGTTTACCTTTCGTTAAAAGCTTACCTCAATAGAATTCAAGGAAATTACGAAATTTCATATTTTGAATAATTATAATTGGTTCGGGACATTTTAGATGCTTTCGTCCTTATTCATTACTATCGATTAAAGCAAGGGATCGGCAAACTATTTCAAATGTGGGCAGCACAGAATATTACCGAAGTCTTGACGAAGCAGATAGTTACCGATCGAAGGCTTAATAGGTCGGGCAAAAACGCAAACAGATAAATTTAGATATAACGTTTCTTATTATAATCTTTGGTGTTCACCTTTGCTCTATTGTATGCTTCAGTGTTTTGCTTGATTTAAGTATTCATTAAATTATTTGATGTGTTTCAAATGTTTAAGTTTTAATCAGTAAAATAAAGAATTTTCAAGAAAAAATTTTTGATATCATACGATTTCCGCGGGCCGCAAAAGATTGTATCGTGGTATACATTCGGCCCGCGGGATGTAGTTTGTCGACCTGTAGATTAAAGAGTGGTAATTTGAAAAACCTCTTACTATTTGTAAGGCAATGAACGGTTACGTCACTGTAGGGATACTTTTTGTATAATACTTGATAATGGTACGACTCACGAGGACGCATTGACCTTCAAAGCGTAAGGTCAATAACTCTATATCTAGACTTTCGGAGTCAGTTGCCGCGTACCCAGGGATCAATGCTGTGCAGATCATCACGCACAAAATAAACTCCATTATTAATTTCTTGTTCATAATGAACGCCGGTAATGAACTTTTAGCGTGTGAGTGGATCACAAGCAACCACGGACCGCCTAGGATTTGAATTCTGAACGTCAATATAGTAATTCAGGTCAAGTGCCCAATAAATAGATACATATGTATATTTGCATCGGGAAAGTTAAAATCTCCGTATTTCAAAACATGGTACACAGTTGTTTTCTTGTCAAATGCAGGTCCTAACTATTTACTACTAGTAGAATCATGGAGAACTATGTGCATATATACGTTAACGTTTTGCTTTGCCAAGGCTGTACAGTCCACGCCATTGCGCACTATTTGTGGAAAACCTGCTCTTGTAGGTTGTTTTTGATGTAAGCTATATGTGTGTTTTTAACATTTCTTTTTAGATTACCATTATTGTAACCACTATATTCAATAAAATTCAATGACTGTAATGAGTATAGTTGAATTATGCATGAAACGGCTCTAGTGAAATTTATAAATTCTGAAATGATGATTATGCTATCATACAGTACTCTTCAAGCAACTAAAAGTCTGTCCTCACTTTCTTTGAATATCACCAATAGTTTTTGAGATATTTGCCCAAATTTCAAAAGGTAGTGTTTTTATTAGAGCCCTCTCCATTCCACAATTCGGGGATTCCGCCGATAAGAATAATCCCAATAATCTCACACTGGATCTCTCTAGAAATTAATAAAATTTAAATTTTTTTGGGGATCACAGGTTGCCGAGTCGAATTAAAATTTTAAATGCAATCATAAATCATACAGATCACACTGAAATCTATCGTCAAAATTATATGTAATAATATAATTCGCGATTTGCCAAATCTGAAGTATTAAATATATATTGTAACTCAGCTGCTTCACTTTGAAGTAGTAGTAGGAAGTATTAGCTTTCTTCTCGCACGTAATAATCATAAAAGTTCACTTATTACTCGCCTCAATTCGTTATCAAAGGTCATCTACGATCCTAAAAACGCACAAGAGAGATCATGACTTTACGTGATAATTAATGATGTGGCAGTTAATCTTCGGACATTATCGGTCCTATAAAAGTTCTAACTAGCCAGTGGCGACCAGATAACGCTTAACGAACGTCACTTCGAACGTACATGTCCAGCCGAATCTACCTGAAACGAATAATACATACATACATACGCCATGTCTAAACAATTTTCCGTCAGCGAGGACGTAAAACAACTTATAAACGACATCATTTCCCAACAGAACTTAAACCCGGTCGCCGAACTGAAGTATGCACCCGGATCGGAAATCGGTGATGGTTACGGTTCCCAGACAATCTCCGTGAGTGTGATAAGTTCGCGAAAAACTTTACATTTATTCGTGAAATGTGCCTTGAAAATACAATCTTCGGAAATGTTTACGTTCGATACCGCTTACGCTAACGAGACTTACTTTTACGGGGTGATTCTTCCTGCTTACCAGAAATTTCTGAAGGATCGTGGTGACCACGTCGGTTTCCGAAATGTGCCGAGATGTTACGGGACGTCCAAGGAATACGTGATCGCCATGGAAAATCTAAGGGCGAATGGATTCGAGCTGTTTGAACGAAATCGAACCATGGACGATCAACACATCAAGATGGTGCTTCAGACTTTTGCCCGGTTTCATGCCATTTCTTTCGCTTTTAAAGATCAAAATCAAGAAACTTATGACGAGCTTGTGAAGGGCACCTTTGACTCCTTAAGTGCTAAACTAGGGGAGACAGTATTTACGAAGGTGTTTAGAGCAGGTATTAATGATTTCCTGAAGAAATTGGATCCGATTGATGATAAAGAAATATTGGATAAATGCGATGGCGAAGATCTATTAGATGATATTCTCAGTGCGGATAGGAACTTGAACGAGTATTCGATTTTGACCAAAGGAGATTGTTGGTGCAACAACATGATGTTTCGATACGAGGTAAATCCGATTTGAATTTTATGAAAAAATCAAAAAGAATGAGAAAAAGAAAACGGTAGGCGCACTACACGTTTCATAATATCATTCGTGCTTACACTTAAAACGTTTCGTCTCCTGTCGTAATCAAGGACTAGAACTTATTGTTGTGTGAATATAACAAGTGCTTGCCAGGGTGTTGCACTTTATGGTATATCACTAGATAAATTTGTTCTAGCTCCTCTTATGACCTGTTTAATTGCCTCCCAATTTCTACTTCGTAAGTCTATACTGAAACTCTTCCATCTAATTTTTTCTGTTCTTGATTTCTAAAATTTTGCATTGTTTTCGAAATCATTCTCACTATGAATCTTTCCTACCTTAATTTTATTTGTACGACCTCTTTTGTGGTCTCATACAGCAGCTGATTTACTTTAAGCATTTCTTATTTCTTTCTCTGAGTCGTTTTATCATTTCCTAATTTTGCTTTTTCCTCTTTTCCAACCTTCTGTAGCTATCAGTTAGTCTCGCAAAAACATTCACAGTTCATTTCTTTAAATCTTGATACACTTGGACTAATGTTTCCAGGTAACTCCTTCTTTGGATCTTTGATCCTTTCTCCTGTGATTTCTGAAATTATTCGACTTCCTCTCACATGTACCTTTACGTCTATATTAACTAATCGTTCGTTGCATTTTATTTGATCTTCCTTGAATGAGTAATTTCGTTTTAGCCCAGCAGCAAGAAAAAACCCACTGATGTGATGCTCATCGACTGGCAAATGATACGTCCGGCTTCGCTAGTTTTCGACATCTCCAGTTTTTATTTTTCCGTTGCTTCAGGGGAAATCCTATCCAAAACCGAAGATTACCTCAAATTCTACCACGATGAACTTTCCGAACGGATTCGTCAGTTGGGTAGCGATCCAGAAATCTTATATCCTTCGCGCGTATTTTTGGAGGAATGGAAGCGGCATTGCAGGTTCGGTTTTAGCCTGGGCATCGTTGTTATAAAGGTTATGTTATCGACGGAAGATGAGACTCTCAATCTGGAAGAGATGAATTTCGACGATGAGAAGCAGATGGAGAATTTGTATCCGAAATTCGAAAAGGAGAAAGAATATCTGAGGCGGATAAGGGTTCTGGCAAAATACATCATACGAAAGGGTTACTTGTAGGAATTTTAGAGTGGTTGTATAAATAGATAACTTGTTAATATGTAAATAGCTGTTTGATGTTGTTGCAATGATGTGAATAAAGGGTGAAAGGAAATTTAAATGCTCAAGTAGGAGGGGACGCAGAATTCGTTGATTTATTCGTATTTACCTTCCGTTAAAACATTACCGCAATAATATTTAAGGAAACTGCAGAATTTCGTATTTTCCGTAATTACAATTGGTTCTTAACATCGTAACTTTTGGTTTTTATATTAATAGATTGAAAAGTGTCCTACTAGTTAAGGTAAGAAACGGTGCCGCCTTAGTAGGGATCCTTTTTGTATAATATCTAATAATAATAGTACAACCGGGATAGAAACATTGGCCCCCAAAGCGTAGGGTCAACAACCCCATATATTAGGTTTCGGATTCAGTTGTTGGGTGTCATGGGTAGGTTGATGTGCTGATCATCGTGCATTAAATAAGGGTCTTCAAATCTGCAATACATTATTAGGTCGGTTTAGATGCACCTCGGATTTTAGATAGGTAACCTCAAAAGAGGAAATTGCGTGGAGTTAGATCGGGAGATCTTGCTGCCCATTCAACTGCTTCTCACCTACCAATCCATTTGTTTGGGAAAATGGTACTAAGATAATTACGAATGCAATGGGGCGAAAATAATGTGGCGGTGCATCAACCTACTGGAACCATAAGACGCTAACCGGTAAGTGGGCTCTTTTTCTGCATTGGGACGAAGAGCAACAACTGCGGGTATTGTGTTTTACTGCAGTAATAGCAAATAATTTTCACGATTTAAAGCATCTTCAATAAAATACGGGCTTATTACTGAACTACCGACAATCCCTGCACATATATTGAGTTTTTTGTCGGAATTGTGTGTGTCCATCCATTATCCCGGGTGGATTTTCAGAAGACCAGTATCTATATTTTTGTCTATTGACAGGTCCGTTTAGGTTTCGCCGGAGAAAATTGTGCGACTTCAAAATTCCAGAGTGTTATTTCGTCGGTCCATCATTATGTCATAAAATCGAATTATTCTGTCAAAATCATCGTCGTGAAGTTCTTGAAGCAATTATATTTTATACGGATGCCATTTGTTTATTTATTAGGCATTCTAAAACGGTAGAGTTACAAAGTGACTGCTGCAATGAGACTTGACGGCTTGATTTGTGAGGGTTTCCTTGAAATGTTAGTACACATCAAATTGTTTTGCTTCTGACATTGTCGGACAACCTACTGCAAAGTTTTACCTTTTGTTATAAACAATGATTAAAGACGACAAATATGATCGGTTGGTGACAAAAAAGAGCAAAGATTGAATTTTAAAGAAACAATTTTTGGACTTTATTCAAAATAAATTTTCTCTTTCAAAATTGTAGATATCTATAAAACATTACAACTGAACGTAAATAAAAATATTAAGAGTACACAGAATATCTTTTTCTCAAAAAATTTGTTATGTAACCTCGTTCAGAAATCATTGTTCTGTATGCAGAAAAACGTTCTCCTCCAAATGGCGCTATATAAAAAATTGGAGTCACCTATTTAAAAGAAAAGGAGGTGACGTCATATTCGTGACAATAATGGCGTCACAAAATACTTTTGGCTAGGTTTTTAAATTTGGTTTTCCCTAGTCCTTGAACAGAATTGTTAAGGTTTCGACAAAGATTTTTTGATATGAGGTTTTACTTAATTTGCATGTATGTTTACATATTAATTTAGTTTTTATAATTTATATATATATAAAAGATGGTTACACATCCTCTATATCAAGAAATCCTAGTCATTAGTTATTTTGTTGATAGTCCCAAAGCTAAAAAACGAATTAAAGTGTGAATATTGCGGAATATATGTAATTCATATAACTCCGAATGCTGACGAAGGTGTTCCGAAAACGTTTGTAAACGTTCTGAAAATATAACTATCGTCCAATGACCAGCCTTGTTTTATTGACCTATTAGTGGTAGGGATCTATCATATAAGATAAGCTACAAAACGGTCACGAAATATATATATATACCATTTAATTAAGATTTACAATAACATTAGAAAATCTGTTTTTATTTATATCAAGAAATATATATATATATTTCACTTTTACGTGTCATCATAAAGATGAGATTTTTATTTTTATTGTAAATTGTAAATCTAGAGTGAAAATTATATACAATAATAATAATGCGTGATTTGCAACATCTGAAATTATAAACATATATTGTGATTTAGCTGTTTCATTCTCAAATTGAAGTGGGAAGTCTTAGTTTATCTTTCTTTTAACAAATAATAGTCGTAAACATTCATTCGTTACTCATCTAAGTTTGTTATCATTGTTATCTTCGATTCTAAAATCGTACACGAGCGATCATGACTTTACGTAATAGTTGATGATGCTGCCGTTAATCGGAAGTCATTTTCGATCATATAAATACTCTAACTCGGCAGTGGGAACCAGATGACGCTGAATGAACTGTAGTTTCCAACGTACATACATACGTCCACAGCCGAATCTAGCTCGAACGGATAATACTATACATACACATATATGCCATGTCTAAGTAATTTTTCGTCAGCGAAGATGTAAAACAGGTTATAAAAGACATCATTTCCCGACAGGACCTAAACCCCGTGGTCGAAGTGAAGTACGCCCCCGGATCGGAAATCGGTGACGGTTACGGTTCCCAGACGATTGCCGTAAGTGTAATAAATTCGCAAAAAAACCTTAGATTTGTTCGTGAAATGTGCCTTGAAGATAGAATCCTCAGAAACGTTGCCGATGGATGAGATTTACGAGAACGAGATTTACTTTTACGATGTGATTCTTCCGACTTACCAGAATTTTTTGAAGGATCGCGGTGACTACTTAGGTGTCCGAAACGTCCCGAAATGTTACGGAACCTCCAAAAAGCATGTCACCGCCATGGAAAATCTAAGGACGAAAGAGTTCGAAATGTTCGAACGAAATCAAACAATGGATGATCTACACATCAAGACGGTGCTTCGGGCTTTCGCCCAATTTCATGCTATATCTTTCGCATTTAAAGATCAGTCAAAAAGTAAAATAACAATAACTAATGAACTAACTAACTAACTAATTCATACTAGGACCTGTAGGAAACCGTCTGTTTCCACATAGTAACGGAGGAATTTTACTTCAAGTTCTCATCGTTCTATGAAACGTCCGCCGTCCGAACAAAAGTTTCACAAAGAGACGCGGATCGAGATTACGTTGTCCTAACAAAAATTCAAAAGTGCAGCCATTTATCCTTCGTAATGTTTCGATTAAAGATGACAACTTAGTTGTTATCATTTACAAATATTGATCGCAAAATTTGTTTATAAGAAACGTTATTGCATTGCTTCTCTATAGCTTCACATTGTCGGGCTTTCTCCACATCTAATAGATTCCCGGATTTTTCGGCAGCCGACTTTTGTAGTTCTGTAACTCTGGTTTAAGATTAAATAACGTCTAAACTAGGTATGGGCAACCTTTGACATGTTGTGGGCCAAACTTTAGTGTGCAAATACGTTCGCGGACCGCGTTTAAAAGTAGTACATTTTAAAGTAGTGTTGTAGTGTTCATAATTTTTTGCGATAGATATCAGACATGAAATAATACGACAATGTTATTATAATATCAATTTATGAAAATAACAAAATGAAATAATAACATTATAATTAAATCGTTAAATTTGGAATTGTTACAAACTATGAAAGTTAAATAGCGATACCGAAATCTATGAGACACTTGAGCTTGAACTTGGGAAACTAATCCATCGATGTTTGGATTAATTCCACTGATACAAAGACGTAAAGAATTTTCCAAATTATCGTCAGTCAACATTGTACGATATTTCGATTTATTAACTTTCATCAGTGAAAAGCACTGTTCGCATTTACAAATACTGCCAAACGCACAAATCAATCTTCTTGCGAATTTTCTAAGCTGCGGAAAATGGTCTTCTTCGAGGTATTTTTGTAGAAATCACACAAGTCCACGTCTTAAAATTTACATTTTAGGAGTGAGTTTTCTTGAATCTCGATCAACTCCATTTGCAAGTGTATTGGAGCATTTTGTACATTACTTTTTGTTGCAGTAGCAAATAAATTGAAACAGTCTTCCACGTTTCTGAAATCGCTAAATCTGTTCGAAAATTGCTCCGACAGTACCTTTAGTTCTTCAGCATATTGAGCATAAGCAATATTCTCATACGCAGAGAGCGTGGTGAAATGGTAACTGTTTCCAGACAGCATCTGTGCCTCCCACAAGCGGATTTTATTCTGAAACGCTTTCAAATGGCTGTACAAATCATTAACTAACTGTCCTTGTTTTTGAAGTTTCAAATTTAAATCATTCAAATAGCCAGTAAGGTCGACCAGAAATGCTAAGTCACATATCCATTTTGGGTCACTCAATTCAGATAGTGGTTTATCTTTTATTTGCATAAAGTCTTTTATCTCATTTATAAGCTCGTAAAACCGTTTCAGCATTTTCCCTTTGCTTAGCCATCTGACTTCAGAATATTATGTAACGTCGTCATATTCGGCTGATATTTCATCCAAAAACGCCTTGAATTGACGATGGTTAAGCCCTCGGGATCGAATAAAATTGATGGTTTTTACTACCACATTCATAACATTCTGGAGTCGAATGGACTTAGAACACAAGTTCTGTTGGTGGATAATGCAGTGAAGGACTATCAAATCATCTTTTTGCACATTTAATTCAGTTGCTTTTTCGTTCAAAATTCCGATGAAACTTTTACGTAAGCCGACCATAGAAGGTGCACCATCTGTGCATACTCCAACTAATTTTGACCATGGCAAGGCAAAACTTGTAAATACCTTTTGAACTTCATTAAAAATGTCCTCTCCTGTAGTGGTTCCTTTTAGCGGCTGTAAAGCAAGCAATTCCTCAGTAACAGTGAACTCTTTATCAACACCTCGAATAAATATAGCCAGTTGAGCTGTGTCCGACAAATCGGTGCTCTCGTCTAATGCTATGTAAAATGATTCAAAACCAGCCATACGGTCAGTCAGTGTTGTTTTTATATCATTAGCCATCATTTCTATACGTCGGACAACAGTTCGTCTTGACAAACTAATTTTTCAAATTCATTTTTCTTTTCAGTACACAAAACACTGCAAACTTCTAACATACACTCCTTGATAAGTTCGCCTTCGGAAAATGGTTTTAATGACTTTGCCAATTTTGAACTAACTATAAAACTAGCTTTCACAACATTATCAAGTAGTGTTCTTTGTTTATGAAACACTTGCTGCTGCTTTTCCAAATTTGCAGTAAGCTTCTGGATTTTGTCTTTACTTATTTGTCCTGTCAGTGAGTGCAGCGTAGGATTCATTACACAGCAAACAAATAGGCTTACCATTGTGCAAGATAAAAGAATTCTTCAGTCCATTTTTCTTGAAACTGGCGACCCTCTGCATCTACTTTTCGTTTCTTTCCACCAGACATCATTTTCGTATACAAAATATAATTAGAAAGCACCTAAGATGCACACAAAGTCACACAGCTAATTGACGGCACTAGCAGTTCGCTAGGATATCGCTCGTCGAAGTTATCACCTCGGTAGCTCAAGTAGAACTGAACTAAAGTTTGGGCCATCCACGGCATCCACCCGCTTATATAGGCAAAATGAAGGAATGATTTAGAATCGTCTAGTGTAGAACAGTTGAGAAGAAATAATTTTTTGTTGCGCCGCCAGTGAGGCGGCAAACATCGTAGGCTTTGATGTTTGCCGCCTCACTCTTTGATGATCGCAGTCACTCGGCTTGCTCGCTTACTTGATTCCGTGAGTTTGAGTAAGTAGTGTAACTTTAATTTTTTTTTTAAAATTAGTTTTTAAAATGTCTCGCGGGCCGGATCAAATCATACAGCGGGCTGGCTGTTGCCCACCGTGGGTCTAAACCAAGGTTCTGTCATGCATATAGTGCCACGATTTATTTTGGATACCTTATCGATTGGTCGTTTAGTTCCCTTGCTCAGTAAATGTCCAATCAGTTTGTAGTTTTCTTTCCTAAATACGTCTTCCTCGGAAATTTCTTCAAAAGAAAAGAAATCGAAATTTAGACTGCTATAAGCATCCTCTAGTTTCACTTTGTTATAGAGAAGAGTTAATTTGTTCATTTCATGATATTTTTACCAGCTTCCAAAAACTGACGTCTCTTAATTTCGTAAATATTAGAATTTTTTGATCTGCATTTGCTTTCATAACTTTAACGCCTATGTTCAAGACGTTACCCTTCTTCCTTCTTCAAGATTTTCTTATTTATTTCATGAACGATAAACGGATTTAAACCATTTTTCGGATTCTTTGATATTTTTGTTGGCGGGACAATCAATATCTTTTTCTAACATAACTTTCCGGTTTTAGAACCGAATCCAAACTTTAAATACATTCATATGTCATGTAGATAAAACTTAAATCTGGAGTGAAAATCATATATAATAATAATAATTCGTGATTTGCTATATCTGAAATTATAACTATATATTGTGACTCAGCTGTTTCATTCCCAAGTCTACGTGGACAGTTTTACCTTATCTATCTATTTATCTAACAATAGTTGTAAAAATGCAATTGTTATTTGTCTCAACTCGTTATCAAAAGCCATGTTCGATCCTCAAATCGCACACGTGTCATCATGACTTAATAATTAATGATACTGCAATCAATCTGAAGTCATTTTCGATAATATAAATATTCTACATCGAACGGATAATACATGCACACATATGCCATGTCTAAGCAATTTTCCGTCAGCGAGGATGTAAAACAGGTCATAAATGACATCATCTCCCAACAGGACCTAAACCCCGTGGTCGAAGTGAAATACGCCCTCGGATCGGAAATCGGTGACGGTTACGGTTCACAGACGATTGCCGTGAGTGTGATAAACTCGCGACAAACCTTAGATTTGTTCGTGAAATGTGCCTTGAAAATACAATTGTCAGAAAAGTTTACGTTCGATGCGGCTTACGCTAACGAGACATACTTTTACGATGTGATTCTTCCGAATTACCAGAAATTTTTGAAGGATCGCGGTCACCACGTCGGTTTCCGAAATGCCCCGAGATGTTACGGGACGTTCAAGGAACACGTCATCGCCATGAAAAATCTAAAGGCGAAAGGATTCGAAATATTCGAACGAAATCGAACCATGGACGATCAGCACATCAAGATGGTGATTCGGACTTTCGCCCAGTTTCACGCCATTTCTTTCGCTCTCAAGGATCAGAATAAGAAACAATACGACGAGCTTGTGAACGGCACTGTTGACTGCTTTAGCATTAAATATGGAGAGACGGCAATGACGAAGTTCATGAGAGGAGGCATTAACGATTTCCTGAAAAAGCTGGATCCGATTTATGATAAAGAAATATTGGATAAATGTGATGGTGAAGATCTATTAAATGATATTTACATCGCGGATAGGTATTTAAACGAGTATTCGATTTTGACGAAAGTAGATTGTTGGTGCAACAACAAGATGTTTAGATACGAGGTAAATCTGGTTTGAATTTTATAAAGACATTGAAAAAGAACAAAAAGGAAAGCAACAGACGTGGTAACATCATTTGTGCTTGCACTCAATGCGTTTCGTCTCGCGTCATTATCAAGGACTAGAACTGATGGTTGTGTTATCATAGCAAATGGTGGTTACGCCGTTTCACTTTATGTTCTTGGATATATTTCTTATAGCACCTTTTATGATCGGTTTCATTACTTTCCTCTTTCTACTTCGAATTTCTGTAATGACCCCTTCATCTAATTTCTTTCGATTTTGATTTCTAAATTTTGCATTGTTTTTGAAGTGATTCTCACTATGCACTTTTGTTATCTTAATTCTATTTCTGCCACCTCTTTTCTGGTCTCATACAGCAGGTGATTTACCTTTAAGAATTCCTTTCTCTTTCCGAAGTCGTTTTATATGTTCCTCCTCTTACTTTTTTCTTCCCTTCCAATCTTCCATAGCTATCGGTTCGTCTCGAAAATTTGTTATTTCCGCCGCTTAAACTTCACTTGTTTTTTGAATTTGGTATCCACAGTTCAATCATCCATTCCGTGTGTAGACTTCTTCGAAATTTAAGTAAGAAAGAGTGAGGATCTTAAAGCCGGTGTATGAGGTACTCCAGATCTAAATAAGTAAATCTTGTTTTAGTCCAGTAGCAAGGAAAAACCCACCGATGTAATGCTCATTGATTGGCAACTGTTACGTCCGGCTTCGCCCGTTTACACGACATCGCCATTTTCTACTTTTCCGTGGCCTCGGAAAAAATCCTATCCAAAACCGAAGATTACCTAAAGTTCTATCACAACGAGCTTTCCGAACGAATTCGTCAATTGGGTAGCGATCCAGAAATTTCATATCCCTGGCGCGTATTTTTGGAGGAATGGAAACGGCATTGCAGATACTGTTTTAGCATCATCATTATAAAGGGCATGCTATCGATGAAAGATGAGTCCCTTAGTCTGGAAGAGATGAATTTCGACGACGAGAAGCAGACGAAGAAATTGTATCCGAAATTCGAGAAGGATGAACAATATACGAGACGGATGAGGGTTCTGGCGAAGTACGTCATAAGAAAGGGTTATTTATAGGAATTTTGGGGAAGGTGATTTCTTAATATGTAAACATTATTACAAAATTTACGACTGAGAATTGAAATTATATGTATGTGTGTGTGTGTGTGTGTTTCGAGACCTTTAGTTATCTTATTTAGATATTCTTTCTACTCTGTTCTGAAAATATACCTATTAACATCAATGTTGTTGTTTTTCATTGACCTGTTAGAGAGTATCTAAAAAATAAAGAAATAAACAAGACTTTTAGATGAATTCAAGCATCGATCTGTGTCAGGTGGTCTGCTAGGTTTCTATCTTAGATGTTAAATAACTTCATTCACTCGGTATTCTCTTTTGTTGACTGCAGATGGAACCAGACCCAATGGACTAGAAAGTAACCTGTATCAATAATACAGGTTCAGAATTTTAATAGGTTTTGTAGTCTATCTACACTTACGCATTAATGTACTAAGCGTTATTTTGAACATAGTGCATGTATCTGCAAATTGTAATAGATCATGCTCATTCCATACCTTTTTCTCAAGTATTAGTACTAATATCTGTAGTTTAAATTTTACGCAATACTTTTTCAGTTAATTATCTTACTTTATTTGCTTATCTGCTATTTATACGAGTAAAGTAATTAATTTAGTTTCTGATTGTGATTCAATCTTCTAGACTTACCTCTGCTATTTGACCAATAAATGGTCTTTGTCGGTGGATAATAATGATTATTATTATTGTGTATTATTATTATTACTATAAACAATACTAGAATAAAAGGAAATTTGGAGAGATTACGATAAATACAAATAACGACTTACATTAAAATCGATTAGCGTTTATGAATGAAATTTTGCACATAAAACAGTTTACATAAGGTGATTCTAACGGAGTGATAAGTGATTCTGATGTTCTTCAAACAAGACCGAGAAGCGTGAGTAAACATTGGGATATTTCATAGTTATACGGAGTGGTAATTATTTATTATGTATTTCGAATCTAGATAATTGAACATGCACACGGGCCAGGAGCTAACCCACACTTAAGTCCTTGTGACTTTCTTCTCTTCCAGAGATTAAAACAACACCTCAAGGGACGTTGTGTTGGAGCACTAGGCAACCGTTCAAACTGCTGTAACCGACCAGCTGAAGGTTATTCCAAAATCTTGCAGTGCAATGAGGAGTGAAAGAACCGTTTCCAGCGCTGTGTGACTTCCCAAATCAGTTACTTTGAAAGAACCAATGTTGAATTGTAATGTTATTGGAATAAAACAAGTGAAAAACGGTCCCATTACTTCATTTACACACCTCGTACGTACCAGATATTCCGTTATGTTTTAGGTTATATACATTTCTTATGAATTCCAATTTTTACAGAACTTGTTCCTCCTTTATCTACCAGTAGGCTAGCCCCATGCACTCCGATCTATCTAGATCTAAAGAATTATGTCATTACGTAGTATTGTATTTCTTGTAACCCCAATTTGTGAAGAAAGTTAGTGTTCTCTGTTGCAAGCTAGGACAATATTAGGTTCGTTCCAGCACAGATCAAAACTAGTTTTTGTATCGTGGGGTAGATGCGCAGCGGAAATTTGGGGTTCCAATTTTATTTGCGCATGTGCCCGACGATTCCCAAACTTGTTTTGTGCTGTGTTGGAATGAACTTTATATCCGTATCGAAATGGTATTGTTGTTTAAGATTAAATATTAAGATTAAGTACCTCCAGATATTTATACTTATCCAGGTTTGTTATAATTCGGTTGTTTCGGTCGCCTGAAATAACAACAATTTACGTCTAAAAAATTTAAATATCTTTTCCCAAATCGTGTCTTTAGCAATTGAACGATGGCCAATAATAGGTTAAAACCAAAGCCTTATGTTCGCATCTTCCGCAAAAACAATAAGTCAGATGCGATGATGAAAAAGCTGCAGTATTTGCTCAACATCTAGCAACCGTATTTCAGCCAAACAAACACATAATCTACAATTGATACAATAGGTTGACAAACAGCAACTTGAAACAGTTATGAAGTTGATTACCTCAATAGAAATTGCATTGGCAATTGACAACATTCTCAACCCCAAAAAAATTCCTGGAATTAATGAAATTTCGCCTGGCTTACCAAAAAGGCTGCTATGAATAGCAATCATCATGTTGACATATGTACATATGCAGTGCCGGTTTACGATTGAAACACATTCCGAAATATTTCAAAACAGCACAAGTAATTATGCTCAAAAAAACCGACAAGCCGACTGAACAAATAGCATCGTATAGATCTATTTCGTTGTTTCCAGCCATATCAATATTGTTCGAAAAACTACTATTAAATCGTCTCAAACTACTCATCAATATACCAGACCTCCAATTTGGATTCCGAAACAAACACTGAACAATAAACCAGATGAATACGTAAGTAGCACAGAACTTCATGATGACCTGGCAGTTGAAAGGGTCTGAAAAATGATTCAGGAAATTGCAAGAAGCCACGAGAAACGACCACTTGGACTTGTTAACGTGAAAGTCATCTGGCTTCTGGGCAATGCTCATAAAATAAGAAGCCTGAAGCGTACCAAACCTTACGAACTTTTATAGTAATAAGTTTAGTTAAGTGAGATTATATAATAATCTTGGACAATGCATACTGATGTATTAGCTCGTATTCATTTTGCTTTGTATTCAAGCACAATATCATCAATAGTAATAAATTAAATTAAATTTCAAGGATGTCATATAAAAAAATTCGCATCTTTTGACATTTGAAAAACGTTTAGTTCTTTTTATCTCTACAGATATCCACGTTCTTGTTTTCAAAAAGTTTTCGGGTATCTACGTGCTGTGTGCGCTCGAAAATTTTTCAACGATTTTAAATCCGAAAACAATTCAAGCGATATAACACAAAATTTCGAGCATGATCGTCGGTTTGTTTTAAAATTCCACCTGAGCACGCGATAAAATTTTTCTTTCCTTTGTTAAAAATCGCAAGTTGATATTGGTACCAAAAGTACCACGTACTGCTGTTGCACGCGCCGACCTTGAAACTTATAATGACGTTGCACATCTCCCGAGAAAATACGCTGGTAATGTATGTACGCTTTATATTGCTCAATTACACGTCTTTAATGTTTCTGGTGATAATAGCCCGAGATTGTATATAAAAGCGCGGCGAAGGCGCGCGAATTCTAGTTTAAAATAGTCGAGCATCGTCTGATAAGAACTGTTCGATTGTTGTAGTGCGAGATGTCTTCCGAATTTGTAAACGAAGATATCAAACAGTTACTTGACCAAATCATCGACGAGAATAACATTAAAAACATCAAAGATATAAAATACCTGGAAGGTTCCCAAGCCGGAGATGGATACGTCTCCAAGACGGTGGCGGTCGAAATTAGCCATCCCGGA
The DNA here is from genome assembly GCA_038088585.1 of Chrysina gloriosa. Taxonomy (NCBI): domain Eukaryota; kingdom Metazoa; phylum Arthropoda; class Insecta; order Coleoptera; family Scarabaeidae; genus Chrysina; species Chrysina gloriosa. The sequence goes on along the minus strand of CM076088.1, from coordinate 28,326,179 downwards.
GGTGTTTTCCGTGTCTTCTTCAAATATGCCAGGGATATAAAATCCAGCGAAAGCGTACCGATCGACCGGTTATACGCCAATGAGATTTTCTTCTACGACATCGTCTATCCGGCTTTCGTCGAATTTCTACGGAAGAAACGCGCCGGAGACGCTCTCGGAAACGTTCCGAAATGTTACGGCACCTCCGAAAAGAGCGGGATAGTTGCCTTGGAAAATATCAAAGATAAAGGATACGTTTTGCATAATCGCAAGGAAGTAATGCATCGACCTCATCTCGAATTGGTTTTGAAAACCTTCGCCAGATTCCACGCCGCGTCATACGCCTTCAAGGATCAGGAAAAGGAAAAGTATAAGCAGTTGCTCGATAATTCCTACGGGGATTTCTTCTCGAAGATCATAGAATCGCCAGGACCGGTTAAGATGCTTACCAGGTCCGTAGAGGGCTTCCTGGAGAAATTAGATCCGATTAAGGATAAATATATTTTGGACAAATGCGTGGATCTGGTGGAAAATATGAGTCGTACGATTGCGAGCCCGAAAAATTGTCCGGATAAATATTCGATTTTGACTCAAGGGGATTGTTGGTGCAATAATATGATGTTCCTGTACTCGGTAAGAATTTATTTTTAAAATAAATGAGCCTCTCCGGGGTGGATATCAATGATAGAAGCGCTTTCCGAGCTTTAATCCTGTGTAGCTATTTGAAATTAAAGTTGTTCGTAGTGCCAGCTAATTTCTTCAGAAGTACTAAAATAATTTGAATTGATTATTTTTCAAAGGGGACAAGTTACTTTTTGATTATTCGAGATAATCCATACAAGCTGTTTTTTTGAGAAAGTTGAAAATGTTATGATTTTTTGGTAACGGAGGTAACTTCTATAAAAGTTCCAAGTATGTTTGGAATCCATATAAAAATATTGGAAAGCCGTTATCCATTTGATTTTAGAGGTTAAAGTTCCATAACTTAACCTCTTTCAACGATGAAAACAATGTTTCTTGTAATTGGGTGACTGTTTCTTGCGTTAAAGGTAAATTATCTTTATTTTTGAAAAAATTGTTGTAGCTGATAAATAAGTTTCACATTATTGAATTTGCTCGTTTCTACAAGAGCAGCACAGCTTGGTGCTACAGCATGGTGCTTGTTTTGACATCGACAATTGTCATAGACCAATCGAAGCCGTGTGGTTGCTGATTCGTCGATGTTCGTATTACTATATATATATATATATATATATATATATATATATATATATATATATACATATATAATTTAGGGGGAAAAAGGGTGTAAAACGTCTTATTTTGTACGTACGATCGAGATCATACGTTTGCCTTTTTCCTTCGCAACAGTTTCGTTTCGTACTTGACAGTGTGTCCGCGGATGGGGGTAGCCATTAGGGAAAAAACTTTATTATTCATTTTACGACCAAAAGTCATTCTTTATAAGTTCTGCTCGTTGAAAAAATGAATTGACGTTGTTGATAAATTAGGAAAGTATGAAAATGCTTCAAGAGATAAGTACCATTATTTATTATTTTTACAAAAATGATATAAAACAAAGTTGTTTATAAACTAACGTAAAGTCTAAATAGAAAGTTTGAAATAAAAATTCGAATTTTTAAAAATAAAATAACTGGTTTTTATTTATTTGCATTTCACAATAAAATCAAGACCGATTTTGTATACGTTCATGTTACATCAGAATCTTATTTACATGTCAGTATTCTGTTTTCGTGAAGGCATTTTCGAAAATGTTAAAGAATGTAATGAATGTCCAGAAATCAAAAAAAAAACGATACAAATGATGCAGCTACATTGTTAGTAATAGGGTCAGTTTTAGATAACCCGAAATTATCTTTAAGGAAGCGTGCAAAAACACTGGATTTAAGCAAAATTGTATTACACACAATTTTTAAGGAAAACAGAATTAAACCGTTTCAAATCTCAATCATCAGTCTAGACGCTTTTATATTTTTCTTTCATTAGTTCTTTCTCGCACACACACACACATACTCATCGCAGGAGCAAGTATGAAATGCGTCGTATTTGCGTTTCCCTCCATCAGATGGCGCTCTTATTTTTCGGACTCGAATTTACTTCAAATTCAACTTCAACTTATTTACCATCGGTTTCGAAATGAAATCCTTTTTCTTTTTCTTTATACATTGTTTATTCAATTATATAATTTTACCTTTCATTCAAATAACCATCAAATGCGTAAATAGCTTCGCTCTTGTCGGGTGTCCCACGACATTTCTTGTCCCTTTTTTAAATAAAAATGCCTGTAATAATGTGTGTTACATATCAAGTTAAAGTTCTCGACGGGTACGAAACAAGTGGAATATTTTTAGGATCCAAATCTTAAGGAGCTTTGGGTTAGAGGGCCTTAAATGCAAGAAAATGGTAAAAACTGAGGTTTTGGTGTAGCTCTTAGCTGCTCTGGGCTCCCTCCCGAACATTTTCCGACGATTATCTTTCGATTTCAAGTACAGAAGTATATTTCCAATCTTTGCCAACATCGGGATATCAAGCTTAAAGTTTATACGCGCCGCTTAAATGTTCTAAACCTGATTTTGAAGTGACTCTATCATGTCAGCAAAGGGGATTTCACCGATTCTAAGCTCAGAAGTAAATTCTACGTCTTAGATAACATAAGCAGGCAAAATTATAAACAAATTCGTTACTGTCGAAATTTTCCTAAATTTGAAATATGAAATTTAAATTTCAAATGACTTTGACGGGATTTTGGAGTACATTTTTGACAGCTTACAGGCTTCTACTATTATTGTTATTGTTAATGAAGTTGGCATCACTGGTATCTTGTTCCGTAGGAATGGTGACAAATTTTTATTCCAATTTTTAGAGAGATTCCAATTTAGACTTTGGCAATCACGTTATTTCCAATTGTAAAACTATTCGTCATCTTAATAATGTATTTTTCTTTTATTTTAATTTTTTTTTCGGTTTCCCTTTAATCAATCTCTTTTGTTATAGGAAGAAAACCCCAATCGTCCCGAAAAGGTCATGCTCATCGACTGGCAACTTTTACGACACGCACCTCCGGTCTTCGACATTGCTTATTTCTTTTACACCATCGCTTCCGAGGAAGCCATCGACGACATTGACCGTTACCTAAAACTCTATCACGATGAGCTTACTCGACAACTTAAAGATCTAGGAAGCGATCCGGAAATTCTATATCCGTTCCGAGTTTTGAAGGAGCAATGGAAGCAGTACGGAAAATACGGATTCGCGATGGCATTCATGTTGGTGAGGATGATGCTGTCAGCCGACAACGAAATCGTCAGTATGGAAGGTTTAGATTTTGAAAACGAACAGGACGTCCAAAGGATGTATCCCAAGATCAGGCAAGAAGACGAATTCGTTCGAAGGATGAAGATTTTAGCGGAACATTTTATCAAGAACGATTGGTTGTGATGATAATGGTTTTAGTTAAAATTAGTTAAGTTAAAATTAAATTGACAGGAGGTTTCACGAATATTTATATTTAACAAGATCTAGCTGTTATAGGGGTTTTCTAGGTAGAAATGTAAGCGGCAAAATGCAAATTGTATTATATAATAGATCAAGTCAGGCGCGTTAATCAATTCACATACAAGTTTTCTGGGTAACAAAATCCAAAATGCAAGAAGAAAAATAAGGCAGACATGGATACGAACCAGTAACTCGCAGGGTGGCAATCGGAGACCGTACCACTCCGTTAAACGATCTTGTTTCAACGATATACTGTGGTGTGAATTTTTCAAGTTTGATTTTCTCGAAAACGCTTGAGCGTTGCATCCTTTGCGCTTACCAAAAAACAATCGACATATTACCGATCACTACAACGGAGATAGGTTGTAAAAGTTGAAATCGATTGGTATCACGCCGTCACGATGTGTCCTAAGTTTAGATAGTGAAAGCTAGTTTTATTTCGTTTTAGTTCGAATTTTTGTATGTAACTGTGCATTTGTATTAGCTAATAAATTTGTTATCGTTTTATCGACGTGTTTAGCTTCTATGAGTGAGATGATTCGTCCTCGCGCCCAAACTCTAAAATACAAGGATTTTCTGCATTCATTTAAGGATGATACGTTTTGTGAAGACCTAAAGAAATATTTCTACTTCATAAAAAAATGATGTAAATTAGCAGTATTCGTGTTTTTCATTTACCATTGGGTGTAGGACCGTGGGAGAGGAAACAAACGGGAAACGAAGGAAGATGCACTCGGGAGGACAATATGGAAAGAGACTTAGGCAGTAGTTAGGAATCAACAAAGAAAATCCAAGAAGAATATCTTTGACCAGCAAAACTCAATATTTGTTCTTCGCTGGTCAAAGATATTCTTCTTGGATGAATACTTTCAAAATTTTGTTAATAATTTTTAATTCATTTAATATTCCTAGGATAGCCCAGCGGTTAACCAAAGGAAAGGAAATTGGTGCTTGTACGAATATGCGCCCTTTACATTGAAATCATATCGGGTAAACTCTCGAATTTTCAAAAAGAAAAAGTTTCAAATTGTGATAATTATCGCGTCAATTTTGACTTTAGAATTATTCCTTCATCGTCGAAATTATATAGGATTTTTCTTAACTAATGCATCAAATTTACACCCGACAAGAGCGAAGCTCTTTACGTATTTGATGCATATTTGAATAAAAGGTAAAATTCTATAATTGAATAAACAATGTATAAAGCAAAAGTATTTTATTTCGAAATCGATGGGAAATATGTTGAAGTTAAATTTGAAGTAACTCCGAATAATTAGAGTGCCATCTGATGGTGGGAGACGCAAACGCGTGTGTGTCTGCGAACGAGAAAGAAGTAATGAAAGAAGAATGATAGCAGAAAAGCGTCTATCTGGCGATTTCAAGCGTCTCACTTTCACTGCAAAACCTCCCCAAAACAGCTTCGTTCTAAAAATTATTTGGGTAAATAAAAGAAGTACTGAATTATCTTTTAAAATCTTCTCTATATTCCCATTTCAAGTTAGTTTTGGTACTGCCCTTTTTGCTCTTAATTGTAGAAGTTAGGACTTTCATTCCAAAAATAAGCGTTCGATATCTGCTGATAGAGATAGTTCCAATTTAGAGTAAAGAAGAATATTTTTGATAGTATTTGTTGGCAGACGTTTCCTTTTTCCAATTCTGTTTTTAAAATTTTTCGTTAACATACGTTCACGAGAAATACATCTTGCAACGCTGTAGAACAATAAGATTGTATTCGACTGTGATTTCTGTTAATAACATTACTGTTAAATTTTGACTATTACTGTAGTATGCGAGAGTGGTGTTGTCAAATGTATGTTTCTAACAAGTGCTTCCTAAAAACATACGAAGCATGAAAAAGGGCTTTAAGATTAAGATTTTCTATGCAGAACCGAACAAAAGCTGTCGCTGCGTGTAGCTTTTTCGTCAATTTGTACGCATCCTGTGTATATATTTATAATTATATAATATCTATTGAAAAATTTTCGAAACTGCTAGCTTTAAAAGAAATCATCAAATTCAAAAAATAGCCTGGAAAAAGTTTTGCGATTTCAAACAAAATATAATATGTGAAATAAAATTTCACATACTCCCACATAAATTATCTCACTGAGATGTATTTAGTTGGCAACTTTTACAAAAATATATATATTTTTTAAACTGTTACACTCAATTATTCCTAGGCATAGCAAACAACAATAAAATTTGATATTGTTATTATTAGTAACGATCTATATTACATCGGTAAACTTCTCACAACGCAATTGCTTAAATAATAAATCCGGTGACATGTGTTTCGCTAAGGACCAGGTGTTCATCTTCAATTCGTGTCTTATCGAATTGTTAGTACTATCAAAATAATTCGAAAATTCAAGGTTTTTCCAATTTTTTAATTCATAAGTAGAAGATTATGGGTTTTCCAGCCGCCCCAGCGTCATCCCAAAAGGAGGCAACATAGGTACGTTTATGTTGGAAAGTGGTCAACCCCGGAGCAGGCATGTTTGAAAAGCAGTTAAGCCCCGGTTTGCAAAGTGGGCAACGCTCTCGAGAAATCAAAATTCATATCAACTCCCATCGAAAATTGAAAATGCGCATCAACCCAACGCTGTTGATTTCGGTATATCAGATAACTATACTATTTATCGTAGAGTTTCTCAACATCTTCTTATTCGGTAATTCAAGGTTTCCCGGGATTCCTTTTAACCTTTACGTTTAAGTACCTACCAAAGTATTTCTAAATTTCAGAATTCATTTTTAAAAGGTTCTCAAAATCTAGTCTTATTACAATCAAACCTCTCTCAAGTCGAATGTATACCTATCACTTCAAATTCTTCGAATTCAAGTTGGAGTAGATTACGATTTTAGATAATGAAATACCTTCGATACAAATTAGAGTAGAGAGAGTGTCAATTTGGAAAGTTTCGATTGCATTTCAAAGTTTATCAAAATTTTGGTTTTCCTTTTCCAGGCTATTTACAGATTTCAAAAATTATGTCAAATTGTAGGAATATTAAAAGCATTTGAGGTTTTACCAAAAAAGGTGAAACAAAATTTCACATACTCTCATATAAATTATCTTACTGAGATGTATTTATTTGGCAAGTTTTACAAAAAGTTGTGCAAGGACCGCACTGCGGCCTACATTGCATATGCCAATAATTATCACGGAGGGAATTATGCTTTTTGCCGCGGACTGCAACCGTAGACCGGTTTCAGGGTGATTCAGGAGGAAAGGTAAAGATTTTGGTGGGTGATAGTATAGACAAATGCGAACAAAAAATGTCCTATTAACATGTGTCTTATTTTTATTAGTTACAGAGATACGGGTCATTAACTCATTAACATGTGTCTAATTTTTATTGGTTATTGTATCTAATTTCATTTTGGTACTCTCGTAGTTGCTATGGTTATCGATTGTCAGTTTTGTTTTGAAGTTGTAGGTAGTAGGTTGTGCTTGAGTTGACATTGAATTTTGTAAGTGTGATAAACGTATATCGTTTAAGCGACAAACTAATTAAGCATGCCGCACATCTTGACCAATGGTGAGTACGCCGACATGGTATTTGTGTACGGTTTCTGCAACGGTAACGCTGCTACTGCTACTGCTCCCAACCGCAGACTACCCGATTCAAGAGTGTTCGGTCGTGTTTTCACTACACTGCGCGAGACTGGTGCAGTACCAAGCAGTCATTTTGCATCTGAACGTGCAAATGAACAAAATGTGAATGAAGTTGAAGACATTATGCGGTTGGTAGAACGTGGTCCTTCAACAAGCACACGCCGAATTGCTACACGTATCGGTGTTCCACAAACAAGAGTATGGCGGACGTTACGAGAGCAAGGCTTGCATCCTTTTCATTTACAACGGATGCAACACCTTCGAGAAGGAGATGAAGGTAGAAGTTTGGAGTTTTGTCGTTGGCTAATTGCAAATCGCCGAGTAATCCCATTAATACTGTTTACGGACGAAGCCACTTTCACTCGTGACGGTATCAATAACACTAGAAACTCACATCGGTCGTCCGACGAAAACCCACATGCCTTTGTGGAAACCGATTTTCAAGAACGCTTCTCCGTAAATGTGTGGTGTGGTATGATTGACAATCATCTCCTTGGGCCTGTTATCTTACCGCATCGTCTTACAGGGCCCCGTTATCTAGAGTTTGTTGAAAACGACCTTCCACCATTATTGGAGGATGTTCCTTTGGCTACAAGGATGAGTATGTTCTTCAAGCATGACGGAGCCCCTGCTCATTTTAGTCGTCTGGTGACACAGCATTTAAACGTAACATTCCCCGGAAGATGGATCGGCAGAAATGGTTCCGTGGCTTGGCCACCGATGTCCCCGGACCTTACCCCTTTATATTTCTGCCTGTGGGGATGGTTGAAAGACGAAGTTTACAAAGATAAAGTAAACACAAGAGACGAATTGATCGTTCGAATTATGAATTGTGCTGCCCTCATAAAAGAACGGCAAGACGACCTCAGAAGAGCTACACGTAGTACAGTCAAAAGAATTAGAAAGTGCATTGAAGTCGGAGGTGGCATTTTTGAAAATATTCTTTCAACTTAGTCTTTTGCGTCTACTTTTGTTTTGTGCCTTTGACTTTTTCCTGCTGTGAGGGGTTTATTGTAACCAATAAGAATTAGACACATGTTAATGAGTTAATGACCCGTATCTCTGTAACCAATAAAAATAAGACACATGTTAATAGGACATTTTTTGTTCGCATTTGTCTATACTATCACCCACCAAAGTCTTTATCTTTCCTCCTGAATCACCCTGTATAATAAAAAACTAATGGTTTAAATATTGAATATGAAATATTTCCGATATTTTTAACCATTTTGATAAAATACGTTTTAGTAAATTTACGGAAACTAGAAGATTCCAAAAAAAAAAAAAAATTCAAATAACGCGAAACTGGTCCCTTAAAACTCGTACAAACCTTGTGGCTTTTTAATTTTTTTTTTTCACATACTTCAGGTTAGTGATAAGTATCATCGTTCGAAAGTGTTTTTGTTTAAAACTCTACCATAGAAACTTTTATCTAACAATAATTTTATTTATTTAATTAAGTTAATCTTACACAAACCAATCGTGACAATTTTCTTTGTCTTGTAGTCTAACTTTGATCACTTTAGCGTCTCGGTATTAAGTCCGACGCAAACATTCTACAAAACCGAGCAAACTTTTTAATCTGTTTCATCTATGAGTTGCAAGTTTCCAAACAATGAACGTGCTCCCACTTTTGTTTAAGGAGAATTAAAAATAGCATGATTATAATAAAATCGTTGTGTAAACGATCGCATTTTTATTTCAATATGACGTAATTTTTCTTAAGTTTAGGTAATAAATGTTTCAGTTACGATCAAGTCAGTGTTGTTAATCGATTAGTAGCGGTTGGGGTTATCCACTCGTTTTTGGCGAAACACGTAAATCGTATTGGGAATTACAATATTATCGAAAATTCGTTTAGATGAAAGATACTGTAGTTGTATCAAAAGAACGTAGATTTAAAAGAAGCATATACAAGTGTCTAACGAAATTAGTGGATATAAAAAAGGTAAAACTGGAGGAACTACAAGAATGTAAACAATTAGGCTTACAAGGGTCCATAGCCGAACAAAGCTGCGTGATAACAGCAAACAAATTTGATGAGGAAAAAGGTAAACAGAGAATGCTTATGGTTCAGAATTCGACTTTAGAGGTGATATTTAAGGTTTCTTAAAATTTGGCAAAATGTCTTTATCTGTAAGAAGAGGTTAGCAAATAAATAAAATTGACAGATTACATACCAAACTGCCACGTGCATGTGTGTGTCCAAACAATTAAGTAAAACTTAGGCAGCAAAAATATCACATTTCTTAACCTTCGTATACTCACGCATACGGTCTGTGAGACCGATTTATATAGTATAGTATACGCCTTTCATTTTGACCTGAGTATAGGAAGGTTAAATTAAATCTCTAGTTCTAAAAGATTGTACAAAAAGAAGAAGTAGACAAGGACATTTTGCTTGCCGTTATCTTCTAATTCCAACTCATTTAATTGAATGAAAGATGGAGTTTTGGACTTACATCGACCTAATTTGCGTGCGAAGGAAGTCCAAAATTTTAAAATGAATGAATTTGATATGAATTTGAATGAATCGTTTGATTAAACGATATATTTTTTACTTATGTGGACTTGGTTGTATAAGTTCAATAACTCGAAATAACATAACTTTGACCCGGATTTTATTCTTTGTGCGCCTAGTCCCCCTGTAATCCCATTATATTTTTATTCCAATTCAATTACTTCAATGCAAGAACAGAATTTTGGACTTACATCGACGTCATTCACGCAAAGAAGTTCAAAATTTCATTCAGAGTCTAATTCTTCCATTTTGCTTCATTTAGTTTCAATCTTCCTTCAACTACGAAGAAATCGTTTGATTAAACGTAATATTTTGGACTTGTATTGACTTAGTTGTCTAAGATCAATAGCCCAAATAATCAAACTTTAAATCCGATTTAATTCTGCTTGTCTAGTCTCCTTCTAGTCCCATTGCCTTTTAATTCCTCTTTAATTAGTTCAATGTGAAACAGATTTTGGACTAACATCGACCTCATTTGCGCAAAGAAGTCCAAAATTTCATTCAGAGTCCAATTCTTCCATTTTATTTTAGTTAATTTTAATGTCATTTCAACTACAAATGAATCGTTTGATTTAACGCAATATTTTGAACTTATGTGGATTTGGTTACCTAAGATTAATAATACAAATTACCCAACTTTAATTCAATTATTTCAAAGAAACACAAATTTTGGACTTACATCGACCTCATTTGTGCAAGGAAGTCCAAAATTTAATTCAGGACCTAAGGCTTGCATTTTATCTCAATCAATTTTAATGTTATTTCAAGTACAAATGAATCGTTTTTATATCAACGAAATGTTTTGGACTTATCTGGGCTTAGGTCTCGAAAATCAAAGCAAGAAATTGGTGACGTTCCGAGGAATGTTAGACCGATTTTTGGTAGCAAAAACAGACTTAAAGTTGAACTTCGTTATCTCCGATTGATTTCTTACTTCTGAAATTAGACGCGTTGGACTTTCTCTGATTTAGTTTTAGATTTAAGTGATAAGTCCAAAATTTAAATGGAAATGCGATAGCAAAACAGTAGTTACTAACTAGAACCGGGTTACCATTTGATTTTGAAATCAAGAATATCTGGACGTATATCCACTTCATTTCCACGAAATGTATCATAGGTCCAAAATTGAAATAACACACCGACTGTCGATAACACTGGCAGACTTTGACTGTAATTAATTTCCTATTCCCAAAATCAAACATTTCGGATTTGTTTTGATTGGGGGAGATTGATGTGGTCAACTCAAAGTTTACAGATAAGTCCAAAACTTACGGATAAGTCCAAATTTGACAGATTTTGGATTTATATCGATTTAATTGGCGCACTTCAATGGCAACGAATCTTCTAGTCCGTAGACACGGTTTTTACTTACGTCGATATATAGACAGTCGTTAATTAAAATTTTGGACTTAGGAATCTATTTTCTTTCGAATAACCATCGAAACGGCAGACTTTACGGTCGCTTCTTCGCGCTTTACCCGCTTCATTACATCTCGCGCCAACTTCATCCACGATTCGTATGTTGTAGGTGTTTGTGCCGGACTTGCGAGCGGTAGGAATGCGTGCCGGCGGCGGCGGTAGCGATAGCTTCTGTTCAGCATGGCCACATAATGCTCAGATGTTACCTTTAGAGCTCTTTCGTGGCGTCTTGGAAAAGTATGGACCGAAAATGCCAAATGACCTCACTTCACACCAAACTATTGCTTTCTCGCTGTGCAAAGGATGTTGATGCATTAAACGAGGATTTTTCTGTGCCCAATATCTGAAGTTTTGCTTCTGGACATAACCACTTAAATGGAAATGGGTCTCATCTGACATAATAAGATGAGATAAAAATTGTGGTTGTGCTTCAATAACTTCTAACAATTGTATGCAAAAGTCCATTCAGTGATTGAAATCTCCGGGCAGTAATTGTTGAACCATTTGCATTTTAAACGGATGAAAATGCAAATCCCTGTAACACGTCTAACACTTCTGTTTGATAAGTTTATTGCTATGGAATGTCGTCTAGCGGAACGTTGTGGACTTCACAGTAAAGCCGTTCTCACTCTCTCCACATTGTTCGGGATACGAACTGTTCATGGATAACCAGGATTCTTCTTTGGTAATGCAGAAGCAGCCAACCTAAAGTTTCCTACCCAATTTTGACGTGTTGGTAATCGTTCATTTATTGGTATGCTAATACCACGACGAAAGATACGTTGAGTTAACGTAGCCGAATCACCATTAAAAAAACAACTCAACTCCAAACGCAATAGAGTAATTGGCAGAGAACGGGAACTTTTGATCCCTTCAAAGGCGTTACTGGCAGAAACAGAAACCGGCTTTCTACATAGTTCAACCGGCTCTACGTAACTACCAAGTCTCATCGAAATCGGTGGGGATGGGATGGGGTCCTATTTTTAAAAATAAGTCTTACCGATTCAGACATGTTTCAATAGCTCTCTTGAACCGCTAAATGCTCTAATGTTTGAATACTTTTTCTTGAAACAATCCCAGAGTAATTGGAAAAAAGCGAAAAGCAGACCAATTTTCAGGGACGCTTCTGACGCTTTCAAACGCTTTAATCACAGAAATAAAACCTACGCCGCTACGAGCTCTACATAATTACCAAGTTTCTTCTCATCGAAATCGTCGTGTACCGGTGGGAACCTTTCCTACTAAGTATAAATTTTGTTTGTCATGTTTTGTGTATGTGGTTGTGTTTTTTAAATCAACTGTATGTATGTATATGTCTAAATATTTATTAATTCATTAATTGAATAGAATTAACTTAATACATTTATACCTGACAATTGTCATTGGTATGTGCAGTGTACTGGTACTGCAGTGCAGTCGTTGCACAGCTTTCTGCGAGAATTGCCTATCAACCAAACCTCGGTCGTTCATTGGAGAGTTCTGTAGATGTTCTATTTTTTTCATAATTATTTTGTCTTTTATTATTGACATTGCGTATTCATAATTAACTATTGTATAGGAAGTGTGATCAAAAAATATGGTGAATGATTCTTTTTTCCCGAAAGGTGGGATAAGGGTGTTTTTATCTTCCTTATATATTATTTCAGCAACAGCCTCTTTATTCTTATTTGAAGGCGGAAATTGCATACGGTAATAATTATCGCGGAGGGAATAATGCTTTATTAATCATGGACTGTTACCGTAGCAGGTTTTCTCATCCTTTTTCCTTTTCTCACATTTTATTTTGTCTTAAAAAATAGCATTACATTTACAAACATCCATTATCGATTAAATACTTCGCCAAAATCCTCATTCGCCGCAAGAACTCTTCCTCCTTATCGAATTTCGGATACAAATTCTCCAATTGCATCGCGTCATTAAAATCCACGCTTTCTATATCGACGGCTTCAGCTTCCCCCGACAACATGAGCTTCATAACGAACGTAGATATGGCTAGGGCGTATTTGGAGTGTCGTTTCCATTCCCTGCAAAAACCGGAAACGGATATAAGATTTCAGGATCGCTACCCATTCGACGAATTCCCTTCGAAAGCTCCTCGTGATAGAATTTTAGGTAAGTTTCGCTTCGAGCCAAAGTTTCTTCTGAAGCCACGGTAAGGAAGAAATAAGAGACGTCGAATACTGCCGAAGCGGGTCGTATTGCTTGCCAGTCGATAAGTACGATATCTTTAGGATTGGCTGCGTCATCAACCTAAAATGATAATCGTACGATATGGGAATTGTTTTTTTTTAATTGGGCTTACCTCGGACAGGAACATCACGTTACTGGACCAGCAATCACCTTTGGTTAGAATAGAATATTCGTTCAGCGTCCTGTCGGCGCTGGAAAGGACGCTTACGAAATCCTCGACGTCGCAACGATCCAGGATTTCCTTATCGATAAACGGATCAAGTTTCTTGAAGAAATCAACGACGCTTCCTCTGAGAAGCTTCGTCATCCATTTCTCTCCTCCGTTTTTGGTACTTAATATGTCAAATGAAGCATCCACCAGTTCGTCGTACCTTTTCCTCTCCTGATCCTTGAACGCGAAAGAAACGGCGTGGAATCGGGCTAAAGTCTTTAAAACCATCCTGACGTGGACGTCATCCATAGTTCGACTTCGTTCAGATACTTCGAAACCCTTTTTATTGAGGTTCTCCATTGCGACGATGTTGCCATTCGAGGACGTTCCGTAACATTTCGGCACGTACCTCAACCCTGTTTCGTCGCCTCGTCGCTTCGAAAATTCTTGATAAGCCGGATAGACGACGTCGTAGAAATGGATTTCGTTCGCGTAATACGCACGTTTCGTTTCCCATTCGGGCGATTGTTTCTTCAAAGCGTATTTCAGGAACAGATCGAGGGATTCGCCTGAACTCGTTATGCTTACCGCTATGTTCTGGGAAAAGTATCCATCTCCTACTCCCGCTCCCGGAAGGTACTTTACTTCTATTACGGGGTTTAAGTTGTATTTCAATGTGACATGGTCAATGAAACGCCGAACTTCTTCCGGGACGGAGGGATTGACATTAGACATTGTGCGTGTCGCGACCAAAATCGAACTGTTCACGTATCGATGGTACGACCGGAATTTGGAGTCGTTGGCGTCTTCTATCGGCCGTTATTTATATTTTGATGCGATATTTTTCTTTTGGAACAAAAGCATTCTTTATTTTATCACAGATTTGAGTTGGGGTATCTACATAGCAACGCTCGGTTCAAGTCGTTATCGCAATGTTTATATTCCTTTTAGGAATGATATCCGTAATAAATTTAAATTAAAAGTCGGCACGCCGTGTCGGCTCGCGCATTAACATCAATCGACTTCAAAGGAGTAGAAAAATAATAAGCAGTTTTCTTCGTTAAGAAATAGTCTTAACTAAGATTCGACAAACGAGTGCATGATAAGTTACCATTAAGTAGTGTAAACCGGACTGACGCTGTTACTCCACCCCTTGTTCCCACTTAGGTGCAATACATGACATTAAAATTCAAAGGAGTGAGAGCGTCTACATAATGATAACTAAGGTTCAACAAACAAATGCATGATAAGTTATCATTAAGTAATGTAAATGGGATTGACGCTGTCACTCCACCATTTGTCCCAAGGTGCGACCTTACAATTCGCAGTCCGGTTTATACAACAGCAGTCGTTTGTCAAATCTTAGTAATAATATTATCTTAAGTTAACAAATTCTCGTCCTTAGAGGGTGCCCTATTTTAGGCACTAACGTTGGTATTTTGGATGCAGGTGTTTCCGGGAAAGCTGTGCAATCCTGGAAACCGCGCGAAACACACCAAAACACTGTTGACACTGACACACCACACACCAGTGTCAATAGTGTTTTGGTGTGTCTCGGGCGTTCATTGTGTGATGTTCATTGTGCAGTGTTTTGGTGTTGTACAGTGTTCGTTGTGTGGTGTTACTGATGTTACTTGTAGTGCTACTGAATTTCTTAGTTTTCCACTGAGGATGGCAACTTAGTTATCGAAATACGTATCTGGATTTTTCAGAAAGGTGTGGTAAGGGTAATTTTCTTTTTTTTTATATTGAGGATGATAACGAAATTCTCGAAATATCTGTTCGGAATGCCCCGAAAGATGTTGGAGGTATATCATTTCCTCCCTTTTGATTTTATTAATTTAAACATTTGCTTCCAACGTTAAATTAAAAAGTTCTGTCAACAATGAATCGTCTTGCCCAAAGCCTTGTTCAAGCCAAAATCTAGTTCAAATCCTTGCAGATAATTTGTCTTCTCTTATAAAAATAAAACAAATTATTATTATTTAAAATTGTTCGATCGTTACGTACATTCGTATATGTATATCCTGATCTTTCGTCGACCTTTGTGTTTGCGTGTTGACATTACGTCTCTCAATTTGCTAGAAATAACTCGCAGTTAACTTCAATGGCTATTATTAATTATTACGCAAAGCCTGGATCTCCTATATTAAATTTCATGAAGGTCAAGCGCTACTTAATAATAGTTTGGCGGATACGTGCGAATGTTCTTGACATTATGACTCCCATTTGGGACAGATTACGAGAAGAGTACAAGCAACAGATACTGACTTTAAAAACTAAAATTTTACATCGACAATCCGACACTGTAAAGGGTGAAGAGGCGAAAAAAGCGCTACAAAGTAGATGCGCTTTTCGTCGTTATAATGGCAATTTTATTTCAATCTTATAAGTTCAAGGACGTTTAAACATGAGTATCACATCCCGCCGTTTTTACATGTAACCGTTTCTAATCATGTATTTCGCCAGGATCTTCATGCGCCTTAAATACTCGTCCTCGTTATGGAATTTTTGATACAAACTCTCGATTTGCTCGGTCTCGTTGAAATCCACGTCGTTCAAATCCATGGCTTCCTCTTTCGCCGATAACATAAGCTTTAGGGCGATGGCCGCCAACGAAAAGCCGTAACTGCAATGTAGTTTCCATTCCCCCAAGAGGACGCGGAAAGGGTACAGGGTTTCGGGATAACTACCCAAATGACGGATCTGGGTGGAAAGCTCGTCGTGGTAGATCTTGAGGTAATCCTCGGTTCTAGCTAAGATTTCCTCCGAGGCGACGGTCGGGAAGAAATAAGCTAGATCGTAAACTACCGAAGCTGGTCGTATGAGCTGCCAGTCCACTAGTATTACATCAGTGGGATGCTTCTTATCGCCGTCCTACAATAATGGAAATCGAATAATATGAAAGGGAAGTCGGTAGAAACTTTTCTAAGGTTGTTTCTGTGTGGATTGTCGGGCTTACAGACGTATGTACATCGTTGCTGTGGTCCTGCGACGAACCTTCGCTTTCGGGTCTGGTAACTACAAAACCTGAAGATGGCCAAAAAACTGTGTCATAATCGTTCATTACAGGACCGCAGGTAAACCCGAGAGACCACGGAAACAAGTTTTTGTTGTGAAAATATACTTTTAAACAACTTTTCAGGCTCTGTGGCACCAGTGGTTGGTGTTGATGTTTCTCTGTCCACACTACAGAGCAAAGATATCAACTAATGAGTAAGGTTCGACAAACCATGAAATAGTGTAAACCAGGCGGACGCTGTTCCTCCAGCACCTATCCCCACTTACGTGCAAGGCGATACATTAAAATTATAATCCACTCGTTTGTCGAACCTTACTAATGAGGCATGGTGAAACTCTACGGAAGTTTCTATCTTGGTCTCACCGATTGCGTTAGCCAATGCCGATAGAAAAGAGAAAAATACCTTTACCTCGTATTGGAACATGACATTGTTGCACCAACAATCTCCTTTGGTCAGAACGGAATATTCGTCCAAAGTCCGATCAGCGCGCGAAATAAAACTCACGAGTTCTTCAAGATCGCACTTATCCAAAATTTCTTTATCGGCGATCGGATCTAACTTCTTCAAGAAATCTGCGATGGTGACCCGCATAAACTTCGTCATCCCCGTCTCCCCGTTCTTGACCGTCATCACGTCGTAGGTCCTCTCCACGAGCCTGTCGTAATTTTCCCGATCCTGATCCTTAAACGCGAACGATATGGCGTGAAACTTGGCTAAAGTGCGAAGCACCGATTTGATATGTTCGTCGTCCATCCATTGATTCCGTTCGAACATGCTGAAACCTTTCAATTTCAGATTTTCCATGGCGACGACGCGATCCTCCGACGAAGTTCCGTAACATTTCGGGACGTTTCGAAAGCCGATTTCATCGCCGCGTTCTCTCGAAAATTCCTGATAAGCCGGATGGACCACGTCGTAGAAATGTATTTCGTTCGCATAAAACTCGTCCACTTTCAACCACTCGGAAGACGATGGTGTCTTTAAGGCGTATTTTACGAATAAATCGAGAGTTTGTCGCGGATTCTTGATCGTCACGGCTAACGCTTGGGAAAGGAATCCGTCTCCTACCTCGTATCCCGTAGCGTATTTCACTTCTACGAGCGGATTCAGGTGGCGTTTTGATATGATGTCGTTTACGAGTCGTTTGACTTCTTCGCTAACGTGGAAGTTTTCGGACATGCTCGCGAATAAGCGATACGACCGTGTATATGCTTGGCGATGCGGTTCTTTTATATGGGAGTAGTGACCGGCCGCCGAGGACGCGTAGCGTATCTTATCGTGTGTAATAAATGATTGCATAACATTATGATCGTGTATGTGTTTTTATGATAACCCGTCGGTTACGTTCCGAAAATAGATTAATTTCCGACAGATTTAGTGAAGCGTAAATTAGGTTTTTATTTCGCAACATCAATTTGTTGAACATGTAGCTAGACTAGAATATCAAATTATTTTAATGTAACTAACATCGATTTACTAAACCCAATGGAAGATTCTTTTCTAAATGAGAGTGATTACAAAGACAGCGGTGTAGTATTACTGACACTATATCACATCACTAAATTCCTCACCACACAACTGTTTAATAATAAATTCGGTAACACGCGTTTCGCTAGCACGAGGCGAGCATCATCAAAATCATGACTGATGCCAGGACATTTCTTAAAGTTTTAAATATGTAGATAGTTAAAATGATACTAACCTTACAAACACTAATATTACTTAATTATTTTAATTATAATAGACTGAAAAAGGCGGAATATAGAATGGGGGCGCTATCACGGTTTAGAAGATTTGTATTTTTACGTATGTGTATCGTTTCCTATGCATCAAGTTATGGCAGTGAATCAACCTGTCTTATTAATTTTAAATTTGCACATTGGGTAAAGCGCTGAGATCTTTCCTTTCATCCTATATACAGGATTAGTCAAAATATGTCACCACTTCTATGGGATTAACATTTATTTTTAAGAAGAAGGCAATCCACTATGTAGACAAGGCGCAATGAAGCAAATACTGTATTAGTCAGGTATTTGATAGATTATTTGTTTTTCTAATAATCTTTTAAACTTAATAATAAATAACTAGTTAATTAGCAACAATTGGGGCCAATCAGCAACACAAAAACAAAATACTCTCTAATTAATAAGAAAAATGTTCACATTGAGTGGTAACTAAAAATTGGCACAGCATGATTTTTTGTCTAAAATTGTCTAAAACCTCTTAAATTCGGTTGAGTATTGATTCAACTAACGATTTTGGACTTTTCAGGAGTAAATTCGTCCCAAATTTCCTATATTTTGGCTTTAAGTTCCGTCTTGGGTTGCTCAGAAATTTATATGCCATTTTCAATCACACTGTTACATTGGAAACCACATTGTTTCAATGACATTGAGGTCAGGACTGTTGGAAGACCAAGAACGAACATTGACCTTGTGATCGACAAACTCGTTTTTGGTGGTTTTGATCGTATGGCAGGGTGCCCCATCCTGCTAAAAATTAATTTTTGCCAACATTCAACTTCACGATACTCGGTAGTAGACTGTTGTACAATATTTGTTGATATTTCGAGGCATTCACGGCACTATCAATAAATTCATGAATCCTAATCCTGAAACTGTCACGCAGCCCCAAATCATCACTCCAGCAGGAAATGTTACGGTACGTTTTAGGCAATTCTTGTGGAGAGCCTCATGTTTAGTAAGAATCACGCGTTTGCGATGACTAATCTTCTACCTACCGAAGATTAGTTTAGATTTTGCCCATGCGGACCTGCTTTTCTTTGGGGTTTCTGTCAATAATGGCTTTTGCTTTGCCTTTAAGAAAGCAATTTTGTTTAAAATTATACTGTGAAATTGTTGCTTGTAATTCAACCTTATAAAACTTGAATCCACTGGCACTATTCCTTTGACAGATTTAATCCAGTTTCGTGACTTCATTCGGCCGTAATTTGCCTTAAAGTATTTCTTGTACCTTTTTTCTGCAATTTTAGTCTTACCCTATAAAGAATTATTTTTGGATAACGTGGACTTAAGTTGTTTATCCAGGATATTTCTGGTCTTTTTCATGAAGCTTCATTATATTCCACACCATAGTTTTAGGAATAATAAGTTTATTGCGACAATAATTTTTCAACACACACTCACAAATTTTTGCAGTTGTACCAAGTACTTTTTTATTCAATGAACGCAGCGATTCATTCAATACGATAAGAAAACTATTGTCTATTAATTTGAAGTTTCAGTCTCCATTGTTTGCCTCATACTTTCCCAATATTTAGTTGCCAAACAATATGAACATTTCTCTTTATAATTAGAGATGACAGAATAAGTATTTTGTTTTTAGTGTCGCTGATTGGCCCTAATTGTTGTTAATTAGCTAGTTTAGTTAGTATTGAATTTACAAAAAATATTAGACAAAGAAATAAACTATCAAATACCTGAATAATATATGTATTTTATTTTGTCTCAATATATATATTTGTTAGGGCTCGTGTATTCCTTCCACCTTGGTTGTCCCTTTGTTCTCAATGCATGTGCGAAGATTGTCCATCGTACAATAACTTATTTGGTCTGAACCCCTTAATAAATGAAGGCGTTGTGGTTAGAGTAGGTGGTGGTTTAAAGCACTAACATGGTGTACCACTGGAAGCGTCAACGCATGCTTTCGACGAAATATCCCTTGACTGAATTGATAATAAACGACGCACATGTTAAACAATTACATGCAGGTGTTCAAGCAAAAATGGCACATATCAGGACATGGTATTAGCCGGTCTCATTGCAAAGCGTGGTGAAAAAGACTATACGCAAATGTGATGATAAGCTTTAAGGTTTGGCTTGTTGCCTGTGACTACCATATAGGTGACTTACGGCCACTCGAAAATGTTGGTATGGATTACTTTGAGCCAATGCAAGTACGAGAAAGGAAAGGACGCGACAGCTCCACATCAAAGGGATTGGGTGCTGTGTTCATTTAGAATTGCTAGGGAACTTAACCGCTGACGCGTTTCTGGTCGTTCCTTCTATAGGTATACAGCGGACAACCACTAACCATTAATATTAATAAGCCTCCTACCAAACACACGTTCTTGAACGTTTCCTATAACCAGAAATCACATGGATTCAAGTCTGGTGTGACTATGCTGGTCAAGGCAAAGGGCCACCTCCACCAATCCAAAGTGTACCAAATATATCATTTGAATGTGGTACGCATTTATTGCTGGATCTAATTGGATGGAATTTTGATAATACGTGACTTCAAAATATTGGTGTTCAGTGGTAATCTCGTAATTTGTACAAGCAGTATTTTTTAGTTTAAAATTTCACGCCATTATTTAGGGACAGTAAATAGTAACGGATAGCAAGTAGTAAAGTGGTGGTAGAAGGAGAGAAGTGTATAAGTGTATTAATTACAGTTGATGTTAAATAAAAATGTGTTGCTGTGACAACCTGATGAGGAAACCTTACGGGTTGGCTTTCTTGGGATTCTGATTATTGAGTTCTTGAACGCATATTATCTTTGGTTTGAACACTTCTAGTCCGTCCTCTGTTTTCTCTAGAGTAATTTGTCACAGACGCTGTACGAACAAATTTTTCACGAATTCGACGAATGGTTAAGCGGCTTGGAGGATCCTTGTTGAGCAATTTCTGAAATTCCTTCCTTACCACTGAAGGTGACTTAAAACACTTTCATCCGAAGCTGCTAGCTTCCTCCTTTCTTCCAAAGTAAGTCGGATGGATGTATTTGATTTACAACAAATGAAAATTTCGAAAGTTCTATAGTATCATTATAAAAGGATGTTACCATATAAATACTAACATCTTTCTGACTAATCCAGTACGTTAAACTAAAATATTCCTTTGATACGGTTTTCATAAACTTGGTTACATTGGGTAATAAAAGTAGTATACAGTAATGAGACGAAAGATAACCCAAAGCAGTTTTCTTTAAATATAGCATAAGAAAATGTATTTGGGCTGCAGAAATCTTCAAGATCAAGGCCTGCCTCGAACAAATCTTTGCAATTGCTGTTGTGTTGTAACTCAATTATTTCTTCTTGAATTTCATCGGATACCACACATATTTTGATAATGAAAGGATTGGGGATTAATTTCCTAATACCCTTTTCTTCACAATCAGGGAAATAACGAATGAATTCGTTTTATAAGTATCGAAAGTAAATTATAATTATCTCTTGGATTTCTTATCTTAATTCATTTACAGTGAGCTGCAATATTTATTTTTAATATTTCAAAACGTGAAAAGTTGTCGTCTTTGACATTATTTAACCAAATATTGATTTCAGAGACAAATGCATTAAGGTTATTTTGATATGCGAATACGTTTCCTGGATTTTGTAATTTAATATTTCCCAAATCTTGCAGTTGAAGATTTATATTATTAAACTGTGTAAAAAGAAATTACTAAATGAGCCAAATTTATTTGAAATTTAAGGCCACAGCACTGATCCAATTGATTTCCTTTTTTCCCTATTATGTAAGAATATTCTAACTTCTTCTTTGAGTTCATACAGCCTTGCCAATCAAGGATTCGCGTTCAGAGTCCATGACAGACCACGTTTCTTGGAAACGACGTGAATTGAGTGCACTACTTTTAATATAGTCCATAACTTTAATACATAGCAATTTTTATCGTTTAGGCATAGCTTTCCGGAAGAGTTTTGGCGGCCAAAGCTTGGCGCTAAGTAATACAGTGAGATGTTACAGCTGATGCATTTTTTGTTTTATTAAAGTTGCAAGGCCAGATCGTGAGCCAAGGATAGCAGGAGCGGCGTCCGTACAAACTTTAGCGAGCTTTTTGTCACATAATGCCATGTTTCTCAAAATAGGCACTTATTGTATTCGTAACTAGTCTGGGGAAACAGCGGTAACAGCGTACAACTACGACATAAGTTACGATAGCATTACAGACTCCTCACCCTAGTCAGTACACTGTATGCGAGTAGTTATGTGTATATGTAGCCTGTTGTAACTCATTTCGTAATTATCGCTGTTTACCCACATTATTCATAACACCTTGAGTACCAGTTTCCAGTTCAAAACTTTGTGGACCACTGGTTCAGAAACACTGCTTTAGACTAACGTGACTGTTACTTGATTTTAAAATATAAAACTAATTGTATACACATAATGTGCATAATATCCTCCCATATTATACTTATATTTCTTGTAGTTGTATTTACTATAACTATTTACTTATTTGATTCTTATCTCTCAGAGCGATTCAGATTGTTGTTCTTACATATATATGTATAATACAAAAGTATAATATGAGGTTATTAATGCAATTTAGTTAGGGTTTTGGATGCTTTTATGACTGTCTAAGTTTGTTTAACAAATTTAAGATTGTGATGTAATAGTAGTGACGTAATTGTGTTCGACAAAAGGATTATTGTTATTATTATTAATAATCTTTTCTTCATAAACTTGTTTCTTTAAATATAATTTTGAATTGCATCATAATACTTAAATTTTCGAAACATATTTGACAATCTAAACTATCACCGAAATCATCCATTCGTTTCCCACTTACAGATTAGATTATTAAAAAGCAGTCGTCCAACACCTGTTCTAGTCGTTCTACACTGCGATTTTGACTCACACGCTTTCAAACAATTACCAGTCGTTGCGTAATTCCCGTAACGATGACCATTGATCTACCTCTCTGCGTCGAAGACGCAGACGAAATGTTACGAAACATCGTAAAAAACGAACAACTAGAAAATCCGAAAGTGACCTACTCGTCCGGTTCGAAAATAGGCGAAGGATACATGGGAATCAACACGGCCGTCCACATCACATCCGAAACCAAAGATCTGCACTTATTCATCAAAGCAGCGCCGAAACATATCAAATTAAGAGATATGATAGCAGCTAGGATTTCATATGGTAACGAGCTCCGTTTCTACCAAACCGTCTATCCGAAAATCGAAGAATTCTATCGGGAGAAAACAGGGAAATCGCTAGAATTCGCGCCGAAATTTTACGCCGGATGCGGCGAGGAGATGAAAGAGATGCTGGTGATGGAAAATTTGAAACGGGTCGGATTCGCATTGAAAGGTGTTAGGAACGTTTTTGGTAAGGACGAAGTCGTCGCGGTCATGAGGAAATACGGAGAATTCCACGGGATTTCCTTCGCGTTAAAGGATCAAAAACGACAAGATTTCGATCGGATTTCCGGTGATATTCCGGATTTTTTCTGTTTGTTATTCACGTCGATGGGGCTTGATGGACTCGTTAAGTATAGATGCGAATTGATGGAGAAATATTTGGTAACCACCGCGGACAAAGAGGTGTTGGGAAAGGTGAAATTTCTCGCGGAAAATGTTAAAGGTTTCTGCGAAAGGGTACGCGACTTTAACGGAGAACACAGGACGATTCTGCATGGAGATAGTTGGAGCAATAATATGATGTTCAAGAATGAAAAGGTAAAGGATCAAACTTTTATTTCCCATTTTATTCGTTTTAAAATTTATGACTTTTAAAACCTAATTGCCAAATACTTGTTCTTCTTTATTATTGGTGTCTTAACTTGACTTGCTTACTCACCGCAATTTCTCGTACCTGGGATGCAGAGCTGTTGGTTCTGAGGCCTGTAGATACAAGCTTTTTGTGAACTATTCCTTGGATATCAGAAAAACCAATCAACATGCTTTTGATCTTTGACTTCCTCATTCTTACTTTTTGGACTTAGAGAACTGGGAGTGTGCCATTCCATGCTCTGACGCTTGGTTTCCAGGTCGTATCCAAGCACCCAAATGATTGTCAGAACGCACAAGTAAAACCTGTTTCACTAGAATCACTGCAAACAACGTGACTCTAACGAGTTCCAACTTGCACTGATGGCGTATTACATACTCACCTGTCTCCCCTCCAAGTCCAGTTTCACCAGTGTTACACCATCGAACACTACGTTACGCGTCTCATTATTTTAGTTACACACCTTGTACATATTTCGATATTTCCTTTTAGGACAATTAATATCGTACAGTATATATTAGGACATTCTGTATATTAGGAAAAATGTATCCATGTAGACCTAAGTTCAGTGGAGTAGTGTGCAGAAGAGATAGTAGAGAAGTGGTAGAGAATGTTGGATTTGTAGGAGTTAAATATATATAAGTTGCAGAATCTATAGGTGCGAAGAGAGTGACCTATAACACTTCGAAACCGCAACTTCATTTAATTATTTACCTAGTTTCTATTCTTCTTCAGGATAATCTGGAAATCCGTCTCCTAGACTTCCAGGCAACCAGACTAAACTCCCCAGTTCTAGACCTTTGTTATTTCTTTTACGCGTCAGCCTCCTCGCAGGAGAATTTGTCCCAATTGGACTTTTACTTGGACGTTTACTATCGAACTTTATCAGAAACAATTACAGAATTGGGAAGCGATCCCGAAAAATTGTATCCGAAATCGATTCTCAAAGAAGACTGGAAAACATTTTCGATGTTTGGCTTAATCATGGCGTTCATGGTGATGGTGTATGTCGTAGACGAAACGGAGGGCGCGCCTAATATCGTAGAATTCGCCGAAGGAGCCGCCCCAGTAGATTATATAGATAAATTGAGCGATAAAAATCGAGACGTATTTATGGAAAGAATGAAGACGATTGTTAAGCATTTTATTGCAAATAGGTTTATATGAGGCGAAACATTTAAGAATAAATTTATTTCTGTGACTAAGTGGTGTTTCCATTTATTGTTAAGGGAATAAGAACGGAAGTGAGGTTTTAATGTGATTCAAATTCGGCCTTATACCATAGCAAAAATTATCCTAATTTCCAGCGATAATTTTCAAACCAAGAGTTTGTCATGCGGACTGTTTCCGGAATTTGCACGCGAAGAGTTTCGGCCTCAGCCGTTAGGCCAAACGACTTCACCGATAAACCACGTCGACTCTTTTGGACGAAACAATTACGAAAACAACTTATTCTGCTTTTAAGCTAACATTTCGTTCATAAGTCGCGCTGAGGAAAACTATTTTGACGTTTACGGGTACGTATACCGGTTAGGTCAGAGCATAACTCGGGTCTGAAATCGCGGGAGTGCGAGTGAAAACGAATAAAGAGAACTACTGACAGAAGGGGATCGAATAAGATAAAGCGCGAGGCGTGTAGAACTTCATACCAAAGCTGCTGTGCCGCTACTCAACTTGGATCTGAAATGTCATTAGCGCGAGCGGGAACCAATAAAGAGCACCACAGTGACAATGTGATCGAATACGATAAAGCGTGGGGCTATGACGCCTTGGATGTCTCGCGCTCTATTTTACTCGATATTATTATCACAGTGATGCTCTTTATTCGTTCCCATTCGCGCTACCGTTATTTCAGACCCAAGTTGAGTAGCTGTCGAACCGGTATAGCAGAATTGGTATCACTCTTTATATGCCTCACGTTCTATCTTATTCGATGATGCTCTGTATTCGTTATCTTATTACGGGCACTACCTAATTTCAGACCCAAGTTAACTACTGGCCGAAGTGGTATAGCAGCTTTGGTTGGTTAGATATTGGAAATAAATCAACAGAAAGGAATTTCATTTTTTTAAAGAAACATTTCACTGTTTCTAGTCTTACATAACAAAACAATAAAATTACCTGTATCACACCTTTCGGAAATAACTCCAGATACGTATTTCGGCAACTAAGTTGCCATCTGCAGTGGAAACGTTGGGAGTTAATTAATTATTTATAGATACTTAACCAATCTCAGGAACTAATTTTGCTATGAAAATGCGGCGTAATCTGACAAAATGTGATTATATCAGATTAATCGCTGTATTTGGGGAAAGAAGTCGTAAACATATACTTACCACGAATAACTCATAAGTGACTCACTCTTTGTTTGTTCCTGATCTTTGCCAAATGATGCGTCAAATTTATTTAACATTATATGAGGTAAAAGTAAGTCAATGAGTGTAAAAGAAAATTAGCAAATAAAAGTTTTCTTTAGTGTGCACTGAATTATTTATCGGAATAGATGTTCAAAGTCTTACCGCCAGTGTGGATACATATGACTTCCCACTCCTACCACTCAATCTACGATCAAATTCGAAGCAGGCAAAAAAAATTAAACCAACAACACCTACCCTAATAGCCACTTGATCTTGATAAACATATGGGTCGAATTTTTCTTCTTCTTTGTCTAAACAGTGAACATTCAAGTTATTTATCGTTACAGATGTCTCGATAGGCACTGGAAAAACCTGAAATTTGAAGAAAAAAATTTGACGATACATGTTCTATCGTAATATTCACTTCACGCTACTACAGATGTGGGCCGAATTTTACAAGCGCTAATATTTCTTGATGTAAATAATAAACATCGGTAATCTTAGAGGTTCTCCATCGATTTTTTACGAAATTTCAAAAATTAATTCGTAGTAGTATTAGTTTTAATTTAAAGCATAAGTTAAAAACTCTGGTATAAGGGAAATAATAATTAAGGTAATTGCGCGTGAGATATATGCGGATACATCTGATATGTAAAAGCGCATTCGAAACTTCGACGGTGACATTTTATCTAAAGTTTGCTGTTAAAGGAACATACAGTTTGCTATGTTGTAGGATAGAAACCCGTATATTGTGAGTGATTGACTTCTATTCAACTCCAGATGGCAGCATCATCAGCAGCATGAATAAAATAGGGGACTATTTTCAACGAAAACTGATTATGTTATAAACAAAAATGACATGAGTGTAGCGGGGCACGTCTAAATCTTCAACGAATCTATAGTAGTGACCTCCAACGAATGCTCAGTTAACAAATCAAAAAATTAAGGTCGGTTCCTTCTCCTGCAAATTTAATTTAAACGGTAGGAGGAGAAGAATGCTAATGACCTACCAATTTGAATTACGTTTATTAGGTTATTCCCCAAGAAAGCCGTGCAATTAGCTTGCAAAGCAGGTACAAATTGTATATTCCACATTGTAAATTATGCATTATTAATGACAAATAGCAACTATAAAATAGTTTTGTCCTTATTAGAAGTCATCACCCACGGCTAGTTCGCGATTAAGCAATATATGTGCCCGCTTCGTAAGGTAATTGCACAGCTTTCTTGCAAGCTGGTTAAGAAACCTCCATGAGTAGGTCGTTTTCCAGTAAGTTCTTGGGATTCTTCTCCTTCTGTTGTCAGAAATATTAATATTTGTTTCTCCGGATCTCTCTTGTTCGTGTTTCCTTCATCATACTCATTTTCTGATTAAAATGGATAAAGCGATTGAGATAGCAGCGAATTCTTAACTATCCTCCCTCTTATGATTTAAATTTTTTAATTTCTCTTCTTAAGTTTCATCTTCTTTCTCTTCTTAATTTTCATTTTCATTTTCTTCTTAGTTTCACCTGCTTTCTCTTCTTAATTTCATTCTCTTTCCTCCTCATTTTTTCTTTTTCTTTGAAATCCTCTCCTAATATAATCATAGATGAGTCTCTGCCTGTTTGGCATAGTGGATACCATCCCATTCTTATTCCTAGTCTTTCTTTCTCCTTTCTTTCTTTTTTTCCTTTTTCTCTTTTGTTGTTCTTCTTCTTCCTCTTCATAATCTTTCCCGGATCAACGACAAATAGTCAATAATTTCGATACCATAATGATTCTGTGACATCTTCTTTTTCTTCTTCTAGTTACATTTCTTCTTCCTGTTCTCTTTCACAACGCCAGTCTATTTCTCGCTTGGGTTACATTTTTACATTCACTTTTATTTTCTTCCCGATCCTCTGATATTCATCTTCCTTAGGTCGTCTTCCACATTATGCAAGCGTTTTGTACTATGTCCACTTTTCTTTACTATTATCGATATTTACAAGGACGTTTTCCTTTTTCTCATTTTCATTTTCCAACCAAATGGTTATACTCAGTGGAGGATACCAAAGAAGAAAAGCACCACAATTTTGGTCTGATAAGGAAGTTAATCATTCCTAATATGACCTCTTTTGTTCTACATCATTTCAATGGTACTATTATTACCATTTTCTACGCTCTTTTCTTCGTTCCTATACTATGGTCATCTTCAGCTTCGGGACATTTGTTCTCTTTCGCTTTTTATGTCGATTTTCTGCGTACTTTCATTTCTTCCTCTCCCTTATTTTTGCCTTTATATCTCCATGTCATTCTTTCTTTTGATACTGTATCATACCAGTAACACTCTTCAACGTATAACAGAATTTGGCAAAGTACACACTGTAGATGCTACCGTCGTTTCTGGCGAAATAAGTGTGAGCCGATTTAATAAACTATTGTGTGGTTGGATAGTATTATCGATGTAGCCTACG
The DNA here is from genome assembly GCA_038088585.1 of Chrysina gloriosa. Classification (NCBI taxonomy): domain Eukaryota; kingdom Metazoa; phylum Arthropoda; class Insecta; order Coleoptera; family Scarabaeidae; genus Chrysina; species Chrysina gloriosa. Next base: position 28,297,467 of record CM076088.1, on the reverse strand, counting down.
TGGTAACCATTGCAATCATTAGCAAGGTATTTCTTTTCTATTTTTCCAAGTTTATTTTTGTAGTGTGCTCACCTGCGATAGGTGCGATAGGTGCGATAGGTGAGCACACTACAAAAATAAACTTGGAAAAATAGAAAGAAATACCTTGCTAATGATTGCAATGGTTACCACGTAGGCTACATCGATAATACTATCAACCACAATAATTTATTAAATCGGCTCACACTATTTCGCCAGAAACGACGGTAGCATCTACAGTGTGTACTTTGCCAAATTCTGTTGCCTTTATATCTCCATGTCATTCTTTCTTTTGATACTGTATCATACCAGTAACACTCTTCAACGTATAACAGAATTTGGCAAAGTACACACTGTAGATGCTACCGTCGTTTCTGGCGAAATAAGTGTGAGCCGATTTAATAAATTATTGTGTGGTTGGATAGTATTATCGATGTAGCCTACGTGGTAACCATTGCAATCATTAGCAAGGTATTTCTTTTCTATTTTTCCAAGTTTATTTTTGTAGTGTGCTCACCTATCGCACACATACTTTTTTAGCATTTTTATCTTTCCTATTTTACCCTTACATTGATTTGTTTTGGAAAGTGTTCTTATTCAATTTTTTTTTTTTGGTTGCTGTTAAAGATAACTGTTTTCCTTATCTGTCAGGTGATGTTTAACGCATTCAAATTGTTGATATTTCCTTTCTCATCTTTACCGGTTTTATCCGCTCCTCCATTTGCTTGTAGTTTTGGGCCTTCATAGATTCCTCCCCTGTAGTTATAATATTATTTTTTTGAGTTGCTTTTTCGCGATTTTCTTCTTTTATTTTTTGCATATCTGTTTTTTTTTTGTAGTGACATTGTAGTTATCCCTTTTGTGTTCATCTTTTTGTTTTATGTTTGTGATGTTGTTCCCCCTTATCTTTTTCTTTGCACAATTTTCCACTATCTATTCTTCGTTTAGATTACTTTGATTTTCCAACGATTTTTCTTTTCTCGTCTTCATTTTCAGTTTTTCCGAATCTATCTGTGCCTCATCTATATTTCGGTCGATTCGTTTGTTTTTACTTGAATTTCTGTCTTAGTTTCGTTCTTTTCTTTCATTCTCATCGTCATATGTTTTTTCCTTCTTCTTGCCCATTATATTTCTTACTCGTTTACCTTTTCAAATATTCTTCCACTATTTAGGTTTCCTCATTCTTTCCAGTACCTACCTAATTTTTCGTTCTTTTCCATTTTCAATTCCTCAATAACTTTGTTACGTCGTTTCGGTCTCCTTTCTTCACCTTCCTCCGTTTCCGTTTTCCGTTTTCTAGAAACCCTCCTTCCCCTTTTCTCCCTCTTTGTACACCATCCGTTTCCGCCTCTGTCCTTCTGATCTTTGCATATTGATTTGCACTTTATCCATTGCTCTCTTCACAAATTTTTTCCATTATTCACTCTCATCATCATCTGTTTTTTCCTTTTCTTATCCATTACATTTCTTACCTGTATACCTTTTCAAATATTCTTCAAGTATTTAGGTTCCTTCCTCCTTTTTAGTACGCACCAATCCGTTTCCGCTTTCCCAGTTTTCATTTTTCGATAATATTGTTACGTTGCTTTGTTTTCGTTTCTTCACTTCCCTCATTTCCCTTTTCTAAAACCCCTTTTTCTGCTTTCCTCCTTTCTTTACACACTTTGCGTTTTCGCCTTTGTTCTCCCGATCTTTGCATTTCTACTGGGATTTTACCAATTTCTCACTTCATATATTTATCCATTATTCGTTCTTACTATCATCTGTTCCTTTTTCCTTTTCTTGTCTATTAAATTTCTTACTCGTTTACCTTTTGAAATAGTCTTCTATCATTTAGGCGCCCTCGTCCCTTTCAGTACTTACTTATCCTTTCCTTCTTTTCCAATTTCAATTTTTGAATAATTTTGTTACGTCCTTTCGTATCCGTTTCTTCGACTCCCTCATTTCCTTTTGCTATAAACCCTCTTTCCCCTTTCCTCTCTCCCTGCACACTTTCCGTTTCCACCTCTGTTATCGCGATATTTCCGTCTCTACCGGCGTTTTACCCACTTACATCTTCATATATTTTTGCATTTTTCAGGTTTAATTTTTCTTTTCGACTTTTATCAGAGTAAAAAGTCATACTGGCAGTACTACGTAATCCTATCGCAGCATATCTATCCGTTAAAACGGCACCGGCGAACGCGCATCGCGCTGATGTTTTACCGCTTTGTCTGCCGCGTAGTAAATAATACAACGGAACATCTACGATGAAATTTATGAATGCCTAGATAACCATCGGAGGCGAACTTCCGTTAAATGAAGGCAAAAAATTCGAATGGATTCGTATTTATTTAGAACGGAACGCGATGGCGATTTGCCGCTATCGAGGATGTTTTTCATCTTTTATTGTCCGGCGCTTTTCTTTTAGCTTCGCCGAACCAGAAATTGCAGTACCTGCAGATAAGAAGAGGATTTATTTCTTCGATCGGTGTTATAAAATATGTAAATGTAAGTTTGGAGGCAAATTTCCACTGCAGGCGTTAGTATTTTCTCATATATCGGCTGGTTAAGCTACAGTTTTATGTATTGCTTCCTTTTGTTATCAAAGAATATTAAATATAAAGTCATTGCAGATTGGTTAGTAGAAAAATTTTGTTTTCTGGTCTGTTTTCCTAGGCTAATGTTCAATGCTGGATATCAAGTCTTTGGTCATCGCCTTGGACTTAGCTTATGGGACAGGAAAGAGCAAGGGACTTGTGAGATGTATTAAACAAACCGTGAGGAATCCCAGAAGCGGCATAAGTCCAATTAGATAAAAAATTACAGCTAATGTGCAACGAAGCAAATACAAAATGTTAGTTGCATATTCTTGTTCTTGTTCTTCTTCTTCATCAGATCCTCAGTGCCCTTTCAGGCGTCCAATTTGGGTCCTGTTTCTTCCTTTGTCCATTTCTTCCACTCTATCATGTCTTCTCCTAGTCTTCTTAGGTCCTGTAGGATCTTTCCTTTACCCTTCCCATATTCTTCGATATGGTCCATCCATTTCCTTCTCGGTCTTCCTTTTATTCTTTTTTAGGTCCTCCCATATCAAATATTTTCTTTGTTAGTCGTCTGGGTTTCGATCTTTGTTGGTATTGGTTTCTTGTTTACAGTTTTCTTAATTTCGCCGTTTCTTATTTCGTTCAGTTTGGTTACTCTTGCCATCCTTCGAGTATATTTCATCTCCAATGCATTGATCTTGGTCTCTTGTTGTCTGTTTATCGTCCGGCTTTCACTCGCGTATGTCATGGTTGCTACTTTAATTAGGTTGTGGATCTGCAGCTTTACTTTCCCTATAAATTTTTTTGTATCCCAATATTGTGTTGTTGAGGGGGTAGTAAATTTTTGTAAGTTGGTTTCCTATTTGCTACTTTCACATCCAATCTTCCATTGTTTGTCACTTCACTACCAAGATATTCATAGGTCGATTACTTTTCCTTCACATTTTATCTGGCTCTCCAATTGTCTGTGTGTTTGTTTCTTGTTGTTCGTTAATTTTATTTACCCTGTTCCCACAAGTTTAGCAGTTTTTGTATCTTGCTCTTGGAGTTTGATATCAGTACCACATTATCTGTGTAGAGGATATTACTTTCCTTGACCGGTTCAAGACTTGTCTACCCTATAACAGTCTTTCTCCATTTTTCCTTATTCTCTTTGTTATCTTGTCCATTATGCGTATAAATAGTAGTGAACGTAGGCTGCTAGCTCCTTGTTTCATTCTTGTATTTCAACAACTAAATCCCATCTGATCAAACTTCCGGTCTAAATCGATTATATCACATGCACCTTTCTGCTTAACTTTTTTCACCGAATTTGCGATACGTCTGCAGAAAGCGGTTTATTTTTGGTATTCGATTTTGTCCCGTCTTTCGACGGGTGCCTTTATCATCGCAAGGCCGAACCGGAGGAAAGAAAAAGAGAGGAAAACTGACAATTCCTTGTAAAGACAGGAACATTTTTCTTTTCGTTCTTAACGATGATCGAACGCTCTGCCGCATCGTGCTTTACGTTATACGATACCGTCAACCAATGCCAGGTCGATGGGATCATCCCTTACGGTTCTTCTTGCCACCGTAGGCGATTTTTTCCCCGCAATTTGTTGCGTTTACGGTCAAAGTATGGAGAAAACATGTACAAATTGTGATGCTTACGATTATTTATCGAAAGAATGTGGAACGAAGAAGAGTAACCCCAGTTTACCGTTTAAGGAGTTTGATAGTATGGTCTGACGAAGCCACTGTGTCACCGAAACAAATGCTATATATATATTTTTTCAACTATAGTGGATTGTTGGTACTCTACGATTTTTTCATTATTATTATGAATCTTGGCCAAGTAGAAGCCAGTTCTATTGAATACCATTTAAGCCTCTGTCTTTCGTTTAAGGAGGACGGAAGAAAATGGAAGGAAGCCTTCAGGATATGTTTTATGTTACCGATAAGAGGAATAGTTCTCTTGGAATTTGAATATCGTGATCCAGGAGAAACTTTCTTCTTTTTCTTTTTCTTCTTCTTACTTCTCTTACCGTTAGGAGTTGAGTTTACTGTTACTGTCTACACTTCTCCCTCCATAGCTTTCTATTTTGTACCATCTGTCTAATACCTTCATAACTTGTTCCCTTTCATCTGCTTCCACTCGCTCACCCTCACTTCACGTTTCTCTGGGGTTTCCCCTCTTACCTTTCTCCCCACACTCGCGTTTCTTGCACATCCTTCACCAGTCTGTCATCCGGCACACATGGCCACGCCGCTTTACCTCCGTCTCTTGTACTTTTCGTTTGTAGGTGCTCTTTGTAACCCTCTCCGGATATTCATTCCTTACCTTGTCTTTTATGGTTTTATATTTTATACGTCTCGGAAACTTCATCTCCACCGGATTCAAGTCTGTTTTATATTTCGCTGTTAAAGTTTATGTTTCACTACCGTACATAAATATCGGCCTTACCACTTTCTTGACTATTTTCGTTTTCTAGACATTTCCTTCTTCCAAAAATCACACACATCACATTGAACTTCTTCCATTATTTTTAATTATGGATCCTAAATATCTGAAACGCTCTTCACTTGTTTTATTTGCTCTCTCTACAGCCATATCCTGTTGTAATCTTAACGTACTTGTATAATAATATTTATATGGTTAAGTGCCATTAAATAATCTATTATTCATCACAATTCAAAACATCAAAATTCACAGTAAATGTTGGGGTAGTAGGTCATGGACGTTCGTGTTCAAATGACATCTTGTTTGATTTATACTTCTCCGATACCAGACACGCCACCTCTTAAGTATTTAGTTATCCTGGGGGTGTTAGCTTCCTTTTTAAATCCAGCCAGACACGTTTAATGGGAGAAAAAAATATAACTAGAAATAAAATTATCAATGATTATAAAAGCATCGATTAAAAGATAGAAAGCATTGTAACCATTTAAATACATACATTTAACACTTTTACGTAACAAGAAGTCCTAATTACAATTGGACTTAAGAAATCGAGGACACCGGGGCATCAATAACCTAGACCTCTGTGACAACGTCACGTCAGTGATGAACTGTAGTAAACATCGAGTTAACGGGACAACGAGAAAAATGTAGTAACCTTTGGACGGGGAAGCGTCCTGGTTTCGGAAAAAGATGAATTAATGTTTGGTTGACGACCAATTAGCAACAACACGCAAAATCATCGAAATACGATTCTGCTAGTTTAAAATTAAATTAAAATAGAAATTCCAATTATATATAAAACCAAAGGTCTTAAAAAGAAATAAACATCGAACATACAGACCTTCACCTCACCGAAGAAAAAATTTAAGAAAAGGAAAATAGAACTTTACCGAAGAAAGAATTAAGAGGGGATCCATACAAAGAAATTCAGCAAACAGAAGAAATTACACACCCACACACATGACACCTAGGTAAATACTATCAATTTATGTAAACTATTTCAAAAAAGTCTTGTAAATATAATTTGTTGTAATTCATGCTTTTTATGATATCGCTAATTAAGAGCTTAGCCGGTGCAAATCTAGGTTAGTACATTATCTAAATTCTCAGTGCACTATGTACTTTTTCTCCTTTGACACTATCATGCCTTTTGTCCTCCTATACTTATCTTGCCTAGTTGTTATCCTAGCACTTCGATGTTGTATTGCAAGTTCTCCTCTGAATCCGCTACCATAACAATATTATCCGCAAACAATACTTTGCTCATTTCTACTCCTTCCATTTTCTAATGCCCCAATTTTATGGTCCTCATGTCTTTCTTGGTCCTTTTATTATCTTATCCAACTAAATAGAAAGAGGCTCAGGATACATTCCTGTTTAACATCTATTTTTGATTCAAATTTTCTTGATCCTTCATTTTTGGTTCTTACTATGCTGTTATTGGTTTTATTATTTCAATAATCCCTTTTTCTATACCAAATCCTCCTCACTATTTTGTCTTGAAAGCTTCCAGATCAACGTTATTATTCATTCCCATCGGAGGCCATTGTCATCTTTGCTACGACCACATTGTTTCCTTATCTAAAACCTCTTTTTCTCTTTCTTCTCGAAATCTGGAAAGTCGTCATACAGGAAAATTCCTCAAATTCTAAGTCTTCTACGATTACATTGCTGCCTGTTCGAAAAGTCATTTTTTCTTTCCTGTTACCTTACTTTTTATGTTTCTCCCTCTGTTCTCGTGGTCTTCTCGGAATTTGGAAAGTAGCAATTTATGGGTATCTCTTAAGGTCCGCGTCCTACTCCCTATTTTGTCTCGAATGCCTCTAGATCTATAGTATCACTCATTCTCATCGGAGGCCATTGTCATCCCTTTCACGACCACATCGACCAATTTTAATCTAATTACCGAAATGACACCACCTGCCCCCCATCCAGAAATTTCCGAACGTTTCCGTCGTCGTGATAAATTACGTCGACCTACAACTTTCGAGCAAGTAATTAACACGTTATAGTAATTAAATTAAGCGTACTTAAAACATATTTAGCAGGGAGTCAGTTTGAGAAATTGCACGCATAAAACCTGCCCGCGCCGGCGACGAAACTTTTCCAATTAATTTACTATGCCTGCGTACCACCGCGACGTACAACCAGCTCCTCTCCACCCCTCTTCGTCCTGCTTCCTTCCGTTCCGTCGGCTGGCGCTTTCTCCAGATAATAACTTCCAAGCGACGAACAAGAAGAATTCTAATTATCTACTCGTCTCGCGATATGCACGTGTCGGGTGCATATCAGGTGCATATCGCGCACACCGATGTGTACACATCGCGGGATGATTTTGGAAACGAGTTCTAAGACGGGTCCAATCTATCTTACCAGTGGGGATTCCCCAAATCATTCCCTCTTATTTGCGACGTGTTGATGAAAATCGAATAATGAAATATTTTCTGATTAGTAGCATTTCTTAGTGTCTGATGGTTTTCAAATTCAAGTCAATTCAAGTCTGAAGGAAAAACGCAAAGACATCAAGATTCCCTCTTATTTCTGATGTGTGGATCTTTGAAAAATTAGGCAAATCCCGAGAAAATCAAAGAATGTACTATTATTTTATTTGTAGCATTTCTTAGTTTTTGATGGTCTTTAAATTTTCGAAGTCTGAAGAAGGAGGCGTCAAAGGCAGCGAGACACCCCGACAAATTCCCTCTCACGTAATAAATTAGCACCGCTTTTGCTAAAATATGATCCATGTTCGCATTAGGCATACTAAACTCGACACCTTACAAACGACGTTCATATATCCACGAAACCTTAACACTTCGATGAGGTCGCCGCCGGCTGATACCTCTTACCTTTAATTTGCATTTCGAGCTGCGCGCGATCCGTGCCAAACACGTGCCCGTGCCTCCAGTGACGTACATACGTATCCATCGCCTGTCGTTCCTAACTGTCGGGGTTAACATAGCGGTAATTTGTTCTGGGGCGCGAAATGAATTCGCGTCATTTTAAGTCGTCGTCGTTTGTCGTTCGCGAGAGAGCTAACGCCGGAAATATCCATCGTTTATAAAAGCTCGTCGGACCGGTAAAGTAGGTAACATAGCTAGGTACGTAATCGTATGCGTGAGGATGACGTTAAGGGCGTCGCGTCGCCCGTTTTAATTTATTTTTATAGACGCACCGCGAGTCGAGATAAAAGCGCGGAATTGATGGCGAGCGATCGCTCGCTCCAGATACCCATTCGTCTTGAAAAATTGATTTCCGCGTGGATGTCGTGCGGTTAATATTTAATGCCGACGCGGAATAATGAGTCGGATACGATGTTCCGCGCGAATAGAACGGCGGAAACGCGGAAATTTATGTCGAGGGAATTTATAATTTAACGTTTCGGAATTTCTCGGGATTTCGAGCGATTCGAAATGACGGACGCTTATTCGTATTTTGCGCGTTACATCTTGATGATTAGTATTCCCGGAGACATGAAAACCTATCAAAATGAGAATATCTACGGTTTAAACCTTAAACAAGATAGCCTTCTACCTTTACCGCGCCCATTCTGCGGATAGCACTAAATTCGTATCGATCATGAGATGATAAAGTATACCTCTAAAGAGCATGCTTTAAACAATTTTCACGAGTAGCGAAGATGACTATGTGGTGCTTGAAACGCGTATTTGGGATTTCCAAATACGCAATATAATAATCTATACAGGCCAGATGTAAGGTGAAAGAGGGGATAAACAGGAAGAGTATGGAAGTAATATGCAGTGGGTCGTCATCTCGTACGTATTTTAAAGCGTTCCCTCTACGTATCGCGATGATACATATGTCGTTGTTTTCGTTTTACAATGCAGATTTGTCGAATGTGTGTTTCATCGCGATACGTGCAGTGGAACACGGTCAGAGTCGTTAGGAAGAGAAGGTGAAAATATGTGGGCATTGGAAACCAGCACCATTTAACATCCTTTTTCATCTGTCGCACAGATGGCGCTGTTTATTAAAAATCGATTATTGTTATTAAGATTGTTGTTAAAATAATCGATTACGTTCGTTCTTGTTTTGGAGCGAGAAACGGACAAAACTTGTGTGGCATAATATTGATTGCATTTTGTACCAAAACAAAAGCAGATTAAGTGAATTAAGTTGGCGTGTTACTACATTGCTAGTGGGTAAAATAATTGCATGTCAGCTCATCCGTTCGTACCAATTACCATTTACATTTGTGTGTTCGTCGCTAAGTTGTGAGTTCTAAATGCGTTGTGTTCAACGTCAATTTTGATAAATATTTTCGTCCAATGAAAAATACAACTCTTTCATTTCATTTTTTAAATTAAGCATTTACATTTGATCAGTGCATTAATATGTATATATATATATGTATATATATATATATATATAAAGATTCAAAGCAAATCAGGTGTAATTGTTTGTATTTGACTGCGTATTAATATACAGATATTGTGTTCGAATTTTGAAGACCGGGCGATTCTAGTAATAATAAGAAGAATAATAAACATTATTGTACAATAGTACCTCCACTAACAAAATATATCTATAAATATAATACATACATAGGCAATACACACTTTAAACGCAAGAACATCCACAAATACCCAAGGAAAGTCATAAGTCGTGAAGAACGATCAATCATCCATCGAGCTTCAGACCACCACTACTTGGTGGTTTTGAAATGGTAGACAAAAAGAGATAATGAAGACGAGAAATTACACATTAGGACAGAATATCAAGAGCATCTGAATCGGAGTATTCAAGAATTTGATCCACGGGAAAATGTAGAACACATATGGATAACTCTTAAAGACATAATTTTTGACAAATGGGCATTATCGTACCAATACACAAGAAGGGGAATACACGGTAGTGCACAAATTATTAGTGTAATTCTCACACTACCTAGTACAGTAGGCAAAACTTAAACCGGAATAATCGAAAGAAGACTACAACAAAACACTATAACAATCGATCCTTATTCAAACCAAGAAGGGGAGCGGCAGATGCGATCATTATCATAAGAGAAATACTCTACACATTGTTAACAGAAGGGAATGAGTTACACCTCTGCTTCAAAGACGTACAGTGAAAAAGGGGACATACGCATAGCTCTACAGAAATAGCGATTAATGGGATAAAATTTATATACCAGAGAACGAGGGGTGATATTAGAATGTATCACGAACACTTTGAACTTACACACAGAGTGAGAGGCGGATGTATTTTGGACGCAATTCTGTTCAGAGTAGTTCTGAATGAGGTGATAAAAGGAGCCAAGACACAGGTAGAACAATACAATATAGGATTTTGGAACATGGATATGATAGGAGTGTCGGAAATGCTGATTATACAGTCCTCTTAAAAAAGACAGATGGTTAGCTCCAAACACTTGGGGACAATTCTGACAGAGGATGGGAGATTCGATAAAGAGGTACGCAGCGGGAAGACCATTTCATAGCATCAGGAATACTTTAAGAAAAGAGATACCTAAGAGAACCAAAACTGAGATTTTCCAAAGAATAGTTAATTATGGTTCGGAAGTTTCGTCAACATCAAAGAAACAGAAATAAAAAGTACAAACTACGGAAATGAGGTTACTATGTCAGCAAGGCAACTAAATATAACTAAATAACCAACATAAGGTTCCCAGTAGCAAATATAACCTCAGAAGGGTACTAATAACAAAACGGTAGCCAAACAGCAACCAAACGGTAGTCAAGATGGTAATCAAACGGTCAGCAAAACGATGAGAAAGTGGTAACCGAAACTGTATTCAGAACGGCCCTTAGTTACAGTTTAGACCAAAGAGGATAATTCTTGTATCTTCTGTTCCACGTGTGCAGTTCAACAGGGGTCATATACGGAAATATCTATTTGCAAGTAATAGGGGTCTCCAATTCGACTTTTAAAATCGTTAGTTACCTGCACAGTTTTCAATAAAACTCAAAATTTCAACAAATGATGAGGTTTCTCAAGAAAATCTCAATAGTTAACAGGATCAACTGTTCACCGAGAAAAGTAGTGTCAAAACGAATATCTCTTCGGGAAGACAAACCCCCGAAAGCCAGTAGCACATTCAAAACGAACTAGTACCCACTTCTGGAAAATTTCAAACCGGAAGTGAGTTCGAACGGAAAGTGTTTGAAAACTTATATTAACGAAATACAAAGAAAGCCCGAAATTTGATGCAACTAACTAGATTGCAATTACAACACAATTAACTACATTGAAATCGGTAACATATCGTGTAAAGAAGATGGGATACAACACGGTACGGCTAGAAATGCTGCATGTACAACTACGAAACGCGCGTATAAACGGGGAGCGGTCGAAAATAACGTAACCGTTGCCTATACGAGGAGCGGTCCGAAAAACGTAACAGTTTATGTTACAGAAATAACTTGCATTAACATTGCTTATAATAATACAAACCTTGTTTAGTAGAGGGGGACATACTGCATCCAGAAATTCTTCGTAACGATCAAGGTCAATATTAGGGGGAATATAAATATTTATAATGTGCACTAAGACATGGCCTAATTGACATGTGCGTATTGTGAAATTAATAATTGGGAACTGTCCCTTGAGATATGTAACATCAATCGACATTTTGTAAGGATAAGAACTATTTTACACTCCTCTGTAAATATTCAGTTAGACCTTCTTTAATAGGAGAGTAGTATTTTCAAACTGTATGCTAGACACTGACGTTTATTACAGATTGTTCTTGTAATCTTCCTCCAGTATTTTCTTCTAGTGTGCAAAATTTCAGCACCCCGGATCGAAAACACGTTTGAAATAATCTAAATAATTTTTCATCGAATCATCACATATTTTCCACCCTTTCCCTTTCCAACCCTCTACTTACATCCCTTTAGATCATTCCTAACACAATCTATTCCGGAATTACCGCCGCAAACGTCGCCGGAAACTTCCATACATACTATCTCCATTAAGTCCATATTTTCCGAGAATCCGGGCGCGCCCGACTTAATTCCCCATCCAACTCCGACTCGATTCCCCACCGATTCCCATTCTCTCCATCTGCGCTCGACTATCGAAACGTCGCCGTCGTAGCATTGTTTGTCTTTCGACTTCGACTCGGAAGGGACTGTCGAAGGATCGGGCGGCGGTAGCAGCGACGTCGTCGCCCCCGGGACCGTAACTTTGCGAGGTCCTTATCGCGCGTTTCGTGGTTTTCACTTTGGTCGGCGAACGGCGTCGTAAACGCCGATGGACAGTCCTTCTGCGGCCCGTCTTATCTCCGCCAGTAAACAGCGGGCGGGGAAATTTTCTTCGAGCGGCGACCTTCGTCGACGAACGTCCTTCCGGACAATGCGCAATAAAGTTTAAGCGGCGCCGTAACGACAACCTCGGTTACTACCAGCCGCGGACGGTTGTTGCCGCTTAATTGGATTTTGATTTCTATCGCTTATGGCCTTTTCATGAAAGCAGTTAACCGTGATTGAATATTATGGCTGGGTCTCTCGTATGTAGTTTGGGAACGGTTAACGATCTGACGATGAAGGCGCAACGAAGCAATCTGGTCGAAATAGATGGAGTGGCAAGTGAATATTTTGGTCGGTGTGACTATTTAGGGATGTTTCGTTTTTATTTAGTTTGGAGTGCAAAACCTGACCGAGATAAAAACTTAGGTTGATGCTTCTTGTCTTCTCTCATCCTTTGGTGCCCTATGTGGGGTGTATGTATTATTGAAGGTGCATACACTTGCTTGTTATTTTATCATCAGTCATTACAACATTTAGCATAGTCCTCAAGGATCACCTCAGCGATTCAATCAACAAGGATTTAATTGAGTTTCCGTTCTACACCATTGTTTCCCCCGTTGTCTTTCCTGTATTTTTTCAAATATTATTCTTCGTTGAATGTCAAATCTCTTTCCAACCCTACACATAAAAAATTGGTGTGTCTAGTTTACGCACGCGTGAAGTGAGGACCCAATAATTGTCGTATTTCATACTTGAAGGTCATGGCATTTTCATTCCACGTGTTTTTTGATTATTTAGAAACCAGTAGAATTAAGTTGTAGAAAACCTTTTTCGCATGTTTTATGCATAATGTTTTATTTCATTCGTTCTTATACGTTAAATTAGGATGAATCGGAAGTCATTATGATTAGGTTGTATAAAATCTTTTTCAGAGAGATCGCCTGTCGCTCGCACATCATACTCTCTCTATCTCTCCTTCTCAAACACGCCACGTATCCCTTCTGCTCTGACCGCCCAACTCGTCGCCTCCCGCTCGCACATCATACTCTCCCTGTGTCTCCTTCTGTTTCAGACAAAGCAAGCACGCACTCATCTTTTCTCTTGCTCCGCCCAAACTTAACGTTTACGCGTTTACGGTTACGCTCTGGTGTCCCTTAAGAAGTATTCACTTCGAAAAACAGTGACAATCAAAGTTAATTTCAGCCACTGCAGTTCGATGTACAGTTCTTACCCCATCAATTGCGTCATGAACTTGGCGTCATCGACCCAGTATATAAAATCAACATAATTTTCACTCATTCTGCTTCTTCCCAGTTACTCCGAGTTCGAGAATTACCAACACCAGTAATATTATCCGTGGATCGCTGCAACCCGACCGTGTTGCGATCTGGCGCCCGAGCACCCTTCTTTGTCTCCATCGATTTGCATTGGATACCCCTCTTGCAGCACGTGGACACACATCATATACTTGGTATCCGAATTCGAAATCTAGGGTCGTTCGACGATGACGAGCATGGAACCTGCGGATGTCCAAGCGCAGTTGCATCCTGAAGGATAGATAGATAGATAGATTACTTGAAGTGGTAATGATGCCTGTTCCACTGCGACCTTTCCAAATCTATTGTGGTCTTCATGCCTCCTTAGAGTATGTTCTCCAGCTTTGTTCCTTTAATTAGACTTAACAGCTATGAGAGCGGTTCCTCCGCTTATACGTGCATTTTTCGAAGCAGGACTTGAAGCCCTTGTTCCGTAATGCGGTCATATGCCTCCATTATAGAGTCCTGGACTGTCTTAAGCTTCGCCGGCTTCATCTGGACTGGCTGGATAATGATTGCAAACAACCGCAATCCTCTCCAAAATAGCTTCCATGAAGGTTCAACCTTCTGTTCTTGACGTTTTGGAAGACCTACAGGAGTATTGCCCTCCGACCTCTGCCCTTTTTAAACTTCCGCCCTTTCTTTACGTTTAGTAGCCTACGCCGTTTGTTGAGGCCTAATTTCCTTATCTGGAATAACCTGGCTCCTTTGTGCATGCCTAGTGAAGTTGGCTTCGATTATGGATCTTTTACCTGTACGTAATCTTAGCCTTGTTTCACAAACTTTTGCACTTTAGCCTTGGCAATCCCAAATAGCTTAGCTGTACGAATTTCTGCGTTGGACATCAGAGCCCCGCTTGATCGGGTAAGGCTAAATACAAGGGGATTTCGCCTGGTACCCCCAGGGGAACGTTAAATACCGCACTCCCTTGCGGCTACGGAACTCTCGGCACGTTACCTTACACCCTAGTTTGGGTTTCAGCTCTAGTATCTCGGAAGTGCTAGATTCTCGAACGCAGTTGTTAAACTTGTTAATTGTGAGCCCCTGAGGATGCATCCTGAATAAAGTCCATCATGTCCTCGAGGCTGGATATCTAGACATTACTAAAGGCGTCGCGAAAGTTAGACCAGCTTACTACTGACCCAATATGTTTCGCAACATGGGTAACTACGTCCGCCGGTATCACTTCCACAATGGGTTTAAGTATTACCAACAGAAGCCGCTGGCTGTCCTGAAGCGGACATATTGTCAGCAGCCAGATCAAATATTATACTCACCTACGCTTACTCCATGGAAAGAAGTCAACGTAGATCTTTTCGGTCAGTTTCCCCGCTCAAAAGGAGGCCAATGGATTCTCCTCGTCCTACCAGACTATTTCACCAACTGGGCCAAGTGCCTGATCCTGCGGTGAGCTATCACCAAGCCATCGTTCAGGCGCTCCAGGAGAGGATCGGTTACCGTTATGGAGTACCGAAGGTCCTTATAGCAGAATCCCAATTAACTAGTAGGATAGTTAAGTATATAGTCGTCTTCCTGAAAATCAAGCCCAGCATGTCCGTCCCATATAGTTGACGTACCAACCCTGTGGATCGTGTCAACAGGATTACCTGTGGAGCGTTTCAACAGGGTTATTGCTCCCATGCTGGCCCGGTTTATCTAATTGTAAGGCGATCAATGTGAGTGGGGCAAGTATCTACCATATTTTATGTCCGTTATAGATACCGACAGGTACGCAATAACAAATTACTAACCAGCTTACCTTAATTTCGGAAGGAAGTGGCTGCTGATAGCAACCGGTAAGCAGAAATCCGAGGGGGATAGACAACTGACCGAGGAACCTGATAAAACAGAATTGGTACGAGGGATAGCCAGCTCCGCGAAATCTTACAAATCAGCCGCACAACATTGTGAAAGGTTTTCATAGGCAATATCATCCCTACAATCTGCAATGCCCCCGCCTCGTCCGCCCGTAGGTAGTTGTCTAATCTGCTTCTTTATTCTTCCTTTCCCTTAGCTTTATGGATCGGGCCCGCCACGTGTGGTGGTTGGGAGCCTGCTCCGGGTGGAGTCGGGCAGCCAGCGCCGCTTCTTACCATCTCTATCGTATCATTAGCCTGACGTCATTCACTTCTTCTTCTGTCAATCGGTCATTAGCTCGAAGACATCCACTTCTTACAGTCTTAACGCGTCATTAGCTTGACTTCATCCACGTCTTACCGTGTCAACCGCGGCATTAGCTTGACGTTATCCCCTTTGTTGTAAGTGGACTGTATTTGTTTGTTGTGTTTGCTGTTGTAAAATAAAACACTATGGTAACAATATTCTACACTGTATTGCGATGCTCTCAATACTGATATTGATACATGAATGCTATTCATACATGATTGATATTAACATACATAGCTTATACATAATAGCATAGCTGCACATGCGTCAAAGTCTTGAAAATAGAAAAAAGATATGCACCTCAACACCCTTCTTGCTGTGCTAATTTCGTTATTAGCTTGACGTCATCCACTTCTTACCGTGTGAATCGCGTTATAACCCCTCACTCATTCAGCTTTCTTCCAAGTTACTCCTGCGATATTATCTAATCGGTCGATTTTATCGATCTCTGTGAACTGATCGTGCTGCGATCTGTCGCCTGAGCTTCCTCCATTATCTCCGCCTATTAGCGACAGATACCCGTCTTACCGACTATACGCCCATGCAGCCGTAGAAATATCTTATAAACTTTAAAAGAGCACAATCAATTCAAAATCAGAAAATTTCTTAATGTTTCTCCCAGTTTGGTTCCTTCAAAATTTGATATTATTGTCAGTTCTTGTCTAAAGACTCGATGCCAAATTATATGACTGTTATTTTTAATATGTAATACTTCTGTTAATTATATGTTGACTTGTCCTATACTATGTCATAGCTGGAGTTTGTTAAAAAGGTGGTAGCGGCAGTGGCGCACCGCACAAAACGTACGTAATATACAATATTAGTGAAAATAATATAGCTACCTTTTACTGTGGTTCTTGCGTTATTACCGGCGGCGATGGAGCTGGCAATTTCAAACACAATTGTTTGAACACGGATGTGTTTGGGAGATTTGATGAACCTTTTTTAGGTAGATACTATTAACTTATCCACAATCGGATACTTCTTTCGAATGGTTTCTGCTACGAGATGACATGTGTGTATTAGGCATGTTATGTGAGGAAGAGTCGGGAACCATATGTTCGACATCTTACTTTCGGTATTGTTGCGGCACCGTCAGCAACGAACATTGTGCCTTGGGTTGCTGCGATAGAAAATTCTCTTGACGAATCTGTTGTTATCCTAACAGCGGTTTCTGTGTCAATTTTTGAATCCTCTTACTGGATAACAGCAATGAAGCTGGTGGACCATTACGTTGGAAAGGACGCGCTACATAATGAATGATGTTGTGTTTCTGAGCGTCAGTTGTTTCATTCACACATAGGCAGATTTTCTTATTTCTCAACTCGTCCTCTCTACATTCATTTACTGTACCTTAAACACGTGGGAAATTGTATCGTAATTGCGTAGATGTTGGCAATTTCCATGAGGGAATGTACTTAGCCCAAAATAGACGAAAGTGTTCATTACATAGTAGATGTTGTGGAATGTTGCACACACTAAAAATAAAAATAAAATCATGTATAAATTGCTAGTATCGAATGCTATTACTTAAATTCAATACAGGTCGTTTACTTTTACAATGTTTTCTACATTCAAACCCATCGCGACTTAGCAATCTGCTATTGCATATTGTGGAATAAATATGCGGACTTCTATATTCTAATCCAGGGAAATGTCTGAGATATTTCTTCGTATTAGAAGGGAAAGTTACACCCTTTGGTTGTCCCATCTCGGCGTACTTATTTGGCGTGCAACGTACTCTCATTTTGAACTCTTTCGCGGTACTGTCGAGATCGACTACTAGTTGAAAATTGCCCCTACCACTGGTAGTTGCCGGTACCACCTTGTACACAAACTTTAGTAATTACTTAAAAGGATTACAAAAAGATGAGCCAAAATTTCCTAGAACTGAAATCGGAACGACAATTCCTTTTCTCCGATTCCAAAACACATTCAAATATCCTACAATTCCAAACTTCCACCAACACACAACTGTTAAAGATTCAATTTAACATCCCGTCTGGAACCCCGTTCGACCGATAATTCAGGTACGCCATCCCATAAAACGAAAGATACGGGATTAAAGCGTTCCGGTAACCCGAACGTAGGTATCATTCTTAATTTAGATACAATTGGTTTTATCTTTATGGCCACTCGCGGAGGGCACCGATCCATTACCGGCACCTCCATCGGCGTCGGACGTCTGAGAAATTGCCGTTATCGTCGGTCGCTTCAGCTGCCGCTGGCATCTCGTAGATAACCACCGACCGAACCGACCGATTCTCGCCGCGCGTATTTATTGACTCGCCTTCGAGAAAAGAACGGGAAGAAGTTCGAAAAAGAGGACTCAAAGCGCGCTAAACGCAAGAGGAAAGATCGGAGGATATCGTCGCCGAGAAAGTTAGGGGGCGAATTTTTCGCGACATTAGGTTTTAATATCCCTTTTTTTACGTCGATCGCGCGGCATTAACGAGAACGGAATGGTATGCGTATTTCCGCAACGAACGAAAGGGAAACGATTTCGTGAAAGGACGCGCCGGCGAAGAAGGACGGCATCGGTGCGGAGGTTATCGAATGTGTTCGAGATAATTTATGAGGGCGGAATTTTGGGGAGAAGGCATTTTCGCAGAAGAATTCGATAAATTGATGTTGAGAAACCGTCCGACGAATAGGCCGAGCTTAGCAAACGTTTTAAACCTGCCAAGCATCTCATATTTATATTTGCGATATGGTAGGAAACGATTCTCTATATCGTTCACTTTAAGAATGTCGTATTAGGATAGATAGAGTTATAAAATGCAGGTGTACATACAGTTAGGAGGTGGATCCTCGCCTTCCCAGTTTGCTATAGCGAACACAAAGCACCATTAAAGCTCCAACTTGCATTTGCGAGCAACATGAAACTAGTAGCAAAAATAAAGAAAAATTGAAAAGGGAGTATACCTGAAGGTCATCGGGATCGTCCGTATAGCAATTGTCACAAGATGGGCGGCGAAGCCGGTGCCTGGATTTCTGCTTCACAAATAAATCTTTACTCCTTTCTTGGGACTCCGGCCCAACGAAACAGACTTCACACAACATTTGATACTACGCTACTGTACAATAATTTTGAAATGAATAGAACTGTAACAAGTTGTTGAAGGTAAGAGAAAATTTAAGAACTGTGGGGAAGACTACCCAAAGATGAAAAGTATCTAAAGAATCGTTCCTTATGTTGTGAGCTCTACAATGCTTTGAAGAGAGGCAACGGGGTTGAGATTTACTTTTGATGGTCTTCGTGGCCGTCGTACGGCAACACCCACAAGAAGGATGGCGAAGCGGGTGCCTGAGTTTTTACTTTACGTATGAAAAGGACTTTCTGCACCGCTCTGTAGCCGTTTCTTGAGGCTTGAGCCGAACAAATTAAACTCATCGAAACATTAGGTACTAAGTATTCTACTAATCGTGAAGTTAACAGAACCTTTTTTGCTTTATTTAGTCTCAAAGGTTTTAATCCTCAATGGTGGTTTTTTACTTTTCAATGCCTAATCCCTTAATCTTGTCGTTTCTCACTTTTTATTCACCGTTATCTGGAGGGGAAGACATACGCTGTCCGCGATACTTGTCGAGTACGAAGCAGCTTGTGCGAGAAGATCCAAGGATCAGCCCGCAAGACGTATTTGACACGAAGGAAACATTTGGTATGGCAATTCCGCGATAGCGGGCCTAAGGGGCGGAAACGACGAACTAACCTGGCTTGTACCTTAAAGGGAACCTTAACAAAGAGAAATTGCAGAACAAAATTTTCTTTACTAATCGACCTTGTCCTAATAATAATGCGCAGGAGTAATCGCGCTATTCATTC
This sequence comes from Chrysina gloriosa, assembly GCA_038088585.1. NCBI lineage: Eukaryota > Metazoa > Arthropoda > Insecta > Coleoptera > Scarabaeidae > Chrysina > Chrysina gloriosa. The sequence goes on along the minus strand of CM076088.1, from coordinate 28,277,947 downwards.
TAACGTCCTCAGCTGGGAACGGTAGTGGCTGCACAAACGTGAATGACTTTTGCATCATATTATTCTGAATGTGGGACAAAAATATGTAACAAATCCCACCTTATACTTTGGGTGCTACAGTTATTACGTTTTGGAGACAGATGGTGGATTCATTTCCGAGGGTCTTCGGGCCCATCCATGCAGTAACTCCCACGAAAATAATGGCGAAGCGGGTGCCTGGGTTTCTATTTCACACGTCGGAAAGAAATCCCTACTTCGCTCTTTACAGGTTTCTTGAAACCGGAGCCCAACAAGATAAACTCAACAAAACGATTAGTACTACAGTACGCTAACATCCAAGTCAATAGAGACTGTTCTGCCGGATTAGGGCGTTTGAACACTCAACTATAGTTTCTTACTTTTTTCCTTTTTGGCGTTTATTCTCTTTAACATCTTCAAATCTCACTTTTCATTCGCCGTTGACTGGACGGGAAATAACAGTCACAAGCTGTTGGATGTAAGAAAAGATTTAAGAACTGCATGAAAAGTCGCCCAAAGAATGAAAGTATATAAAGCATTATACCTTATATTGTTAGTGGTAAAGGTATTATGGTTTAAAAAGAGAGAACCAAGTTGAGATTTATTGAGTTCTTAGACCCGTTCGTACAGCAAGTCCTACGAAAAGGTTGGTGAAGCGGGTGTCTGAGTTTCTACTTCACATATCGGAAAGAAATTTCTACTTCGTTTTGTACAGCTTTCTTGAGACCTGAGCAGAACAATACAAATTCAACAAAACAGTTGGTACTACAGTACGCTAACATTGAAGTCAATAGAAACTCTCCTGCCGGATTTGGGCGTTTGAACACGCAACGACAATTTCTTGCTTTTTGGTGTTTATTCTCTTTAATGTCTTTACATCTTACTTTTCATTCGAGTTGACCGGGCGGGAAATAACGGTGAGAAGCTGTTGATTGTAAGAGATTTAAGAACTGCGAAAAAAGTCACTGAAAGAATGAAAGTATATAAAGAATCATACCTTATATTGTTAGTGGTAGAGGTATTATTGTTTAAAAAGAGAGGACCAAGTTGAGATTTATTTCTGAGAGCCCGTCCGTACATAAGGCCCATGAAAAGGATGGCGAAGCGGGTGCCCAAGTGTCTGCTTCTCGAAATGGCAAGAATTTCATATATTGTTTTTTACTTTTTCTCGCGATTTGGCTCGAACAATACAAACTTACTACGGTACTACGGTACACTAACTTTGAAATCACCAGTCAGATTTCTGCCGCATCTGGGAGTTTGAACCCCCAACGTAGTTTCCTACTTTTCGGTGTATATTTCCTTTAACATCCTCATTTCTCACTTTTAGTCCGCCACTAGACGGAGAAGAAATAACTATAAGAGGTCGTCGAATATAAAATTTGATTTAATAATTGCAAAAGTCATTCGAAGAAGAAAAGTTATTTATAAGGAGCAGTGGATTTTCGATATCACCGTAAAAATGACCTCAAGGGTGACAAATTGTTTAAATAAAACTTTTGCGGGCGGAACCCCCAGAGCTAACTACTTAAGAAACGTGCAGAGACACTGATGCTAGTATTTTTTTATTGCCAGGAGCCGGCACAATTACAAAAATAAGAAAATATGTAATTTTACCTCAGATGGTGACGGAAGGAACAGCTGTACGGTGAGACAGTGGTGTTTTTCCTAAGCTGGAAATAATTTATGTAGTACACGAGATTGACCAATTGATTCAATTCCTTTTTGATAAGGTAGACTGATTTACGGAGCCAGGCTTAAATATGATCTCAAATATGTACTTCAAAGATCAGACAGCGCTTGAACTTTTCAAATTCTTCCGATATATGTATGTGTATCTGAACAAACAGTTATCGAAGGACAAGAGAGTGATGTCGACCCTGTAAAAGCATAATTTAGTAAATATTATTATTTTCCCCGATGTACATTCGAAAAATCCCCTTACGATTTTCCACCCCTAACATTCTCGAAAGTCGAGTCGAGTTTTGCATCGTCATCGACGAGAACGTGGGCGAACATCCAATTTACCATCGCCGTCAAAACGTATATGCGAACGTGTAAGCGCGATGTACCGATATGTCACGACACGCTCTCGAAAAATACGAAAGATAAGAATATTTCGCGATTTCGAGAGATTCCAGAGGAGCGAATCCCATCTACGCAGATAAGGGGCGCATTTCGGCGAACTTTTATGAGAGCTTGTATAAATATTTGCGCGTCCTCCATACATATACATGCGTCTCGCGACTTTTGTCTTTTCGAGGGAGGAGGTGAGGGAGCGAGTTCGAAGAAAAATCCGCGACGCGAATAAAGGAAAGGAAGCGAACGACGATGATAAAAAAACACTAAACTAGTATAGAGTCTATACCGACGTATAAATTCGATGCAATAGGAAGTAAAGGGCGTACATTCGTCGAGCGAAAGAATATACTCACGAGCGCCGGGACGGGAGGAGAGCCCAGAAAGCCCGAATAAAAACTCCTTTCTCGCGAGCGGCGCTGTAAACTTTTCTGGTTAAAACTTGGTCAATTCCGGGCGCGCGCCCCGATCCACGTGACGGGGAGTTTAATGACTTTGTTTCTTATCGTCTAAGATTAACGAGTTTCAGACAACAGATTAACGACGCTGTCAGATATTAATCTTCGCGGGAGAGCGCGGGAGACGCGGATGACGTATTAGCTCCGGGTGGCTCGAGCGTCGTCACTTTCGGTAAGGGTAAAGATACATCCCTCTCTGCATATTCGTGAGGTTGCGAGCGCGGACGATATCGTGAGCGTATTTCGAAGAAAATTAGATCACCACCTCCTTTTACAAAACTAGGGCCGGAGGTGGGAGGGACAAAATCGTCCTTGTACAATTTTTTATCGAAGACTACCAGGCGAAGAAGTAAGTTGTTGACGGCCAATAAGAATTTTCATGAATTATTACCAAAATTATACCCTACGCGATCTTGTTAGTTCCGTGGCAACCGAATTTGTAAAAATATAATAATTCTTCGGAGTTCATGGTAGATATGGAATAGTTCTACAGTACTTTGCTGAAAATTTCAAGAGTTCTGCAAAATTGCCTGAAAAATAGCAAATACCGAAAATGAACGTAGCGACCGTTTTCGAGAAAAACAGTGCAATTCGAACATATTTCTACACTTCGACCATAGTTCTAGAGTTCTTGACCAATTGTGCGAAAATTTCTGCAAGAATTAAGATAAGATTTGCAAAAAATTGTTGAACTGTCGGAAGGCTAACGGAACCCTAAATAATAAGTGATGTACGTATTTCTTTTTTCGTTGATTAATAAAGTTTGGTTCCTCATTAATCCAAACGCTTGACGACCTATGAGTTAAACAAAGAAAAATCGCTACTAAGGAACTTTCAGTGTGCTATCAAAAACTACAATCAGAATAGTTGAGCAATTTTGTTATTCATGAACGAAATACATATAACATTTTTGGAATATCTTTTCAATTTTCAACTTTACAAAAAAATGTTTTCAGGATTTCCGATGGAATTCTTTGGGTTCTAGCAGGAACTGCGATCAGAACTGTTGCGCGATTATTTCTTTTTCACTATATAGACGAGCTCTATTTCTTCGAATATCTTTTCAATCTTAAACTACATAAAAAAATGTTATAAGGATTTTCGATAGAATTCTTAGGGTTCTAGCGGGAATTTGGATCAGAACAGTTGCGCGATTTTTTTATCTTTTCACATATGTACATATAGACAACCTTTATTTCCTCGAATATCTTTTCAAATTTCAACTATACAAATTCTTTTTATTAGTACTTTCGATAGAACCCTCAAGGTTCTAGCGGGAACTACGGTCAGAACTGTTGGGCAATCTTTTGTCATCCAGAACTATGGATCCCACGCTATTGCAAATATCTTTCAAACTAAGGTTTTGATAAAAATGTTGTAAGGGTCTATTAGAACTCTTAGGGTGCTAATCAGACCCGCGAACAGAACTCCTTTTTGCGATTTTCAAAATCAAAATTTCTTTGCAAAATTTCAATATTTGCAGAAATTTTCGCAAGATTGGTCAAGAACTTTAGAACTATAGTCGAGGTGGAGAAATACGTCCGAATCGCACTGTTCTTCTCGAAAATGGTTGCTATGTTGATTTTAGATATTTTCCATTTTTTCGCGCAATTTTGCAGAACTCTTGAAATTCCCGCAAGGTATTCTAGAACTATTTCATATCTACCAGGAACTACGATGAATTAACATATCTGTACAAATTCGGTAGCCGACTTCACGGAACTGATCTTGTTTCGAACCCAAGCAAGAGTTTATGTTTTATGTAAATCTCTTTTATGCGGCGCTGTGGCGCGATTACATCGAGAGTGGGCGCGCGCCCGTATCGACGTCAAGAGGGTCGAATGGTCGTTAGGATGTCATCGTTAGAACTTTGTGCCTCCTGTGCGATCTCGAAACTTATATTTCGTCGGAGATGAGGTGGATCGTTCCGTGTTATGTTCCGTGGGAGATGGAAAATTTGTGGGAATGAAAAAAATCACAATCTGCGATTGGACGCCGCCCTGCAGAAGGTTCACCGTTTCGGGCGGTTGGATTAGGCGAAATTGAGATTTCTCTTTGTACCGTCAACATTTTCGGGAAAACTTATAATGTTTGTTTCTATGCGTCGTGGGTATGGTCGGTAAGATCAACGCTAAAATCGACGCGCGCTTCGGTGCTGGATCGCAGCACGATCGCGTCGCAGGTATCGATGATCTTGACGGATTCTATTTACCCAAGTGTTGTTAACGCGAGACAGTCGAAACGAAAGAAAAGAATTACAATTCGAAGAAGTTGATTTGTTACTTCCAAGTCTCGTGGGTAGCACATCCGGGGTGGTTCCAAGTAAGTTAAATCGGTAGAATCGCACATTAATTTATACGAACGTATCTATTCCAGCTGACAAAATAGAACGTCTTTTATTGCAATTAAATAAAACTTGATTCAGAAAAGATGCCCCCTAAAAATTAAATAAACCGTCCTCATTCTACAGTTTGATGAAATTCAGGATACGACCAACTGAAAAGCAATTAAATATACATACATTTAACAAAAAGTAAACTAACAAATTCAGCACAGGCCCAAGGTGAAATTTTCACCCGGGCGAGAGGGTAATTTGATGCCCCTCTCGCCCGCCTCAAAACGAAAAATCGCCATGTCATCGCCATTGTATTATAATTTACATACATTATTACCGAAAACAACAAACAATAAACAAAAAAGAAATATCAGAAAATTCTTATCTACCAAAAACATTTGCCAGCTCAGTTAGGTACTACTGCGAATTTCATAATTATCATTATATGCTTACCTCAACTGGTGATTCTGCCATTTCAATGATTTTTTCTTGATTTTCATCATCAGAATGTGATTCATCTTCCTCGTCACTGATTTGTTTTTGTTTCAACTGAACACCTGTATTAGACGATTGGGATATGTCAACAATATCTTCCTAATTTGTTACCAAGAAAATTTTGCACAACTTTAACAGAAGACTCAAATTGCAGTCATTGATTCTGTGAAGTTTGGGTCTTTTATAAGCAGAAAATCCTTTTCTCTGTTATGGTAATACGTAATTTTTGTTTCCGGAAACAGAAGATCTTTTTCATTAAATCTAGAAGCAAGTAACTCCGAAGACACCTTTGAAGGTTTAAATCTCTAATAAGGTCATTTAATTCTTTCTGGGCAAACCTTTCTGGACATGTTGAGTCTCCTTCAAAGTCACTATTGTCATGTTCACAAGAAGACACATCATCATCTTCTGGTAATATATGTAGGTTACTAAATAATGGAACTGGTATTTCTTCGCCCTGAATCCAAATTGGGATACACTTATGTCGATTATTTCGATTAACAAATGGTTTCTTGGTTCCCTCCATACCATTGAAATCTCAAATTTTAAACACTTTCTTGGTTCTTTTGTCCACTGGCGCAAGTTCTCAATACATGATTCGCAGGCAACATGTGGTGCCCAAATGTTATCTTGATCTCCTAAATGAACAATAAAATATGTGCCATGTATGCCCTTCTCACGCACTAACAAATTGGTTTTCTACTCTCTGTTAATATGTATTCGCACATATGTAACAGAAAACATTTGGATGATTAACACAACTACGTCTGCTTGTAGAACCCATGATTTTAATAACATTTCTCGAACAAACATGCTGGCAAGAAAGCTAAATTTAAACTGAATCAAGGCGTGACACGTAGATATCTTTATAGTTATTTATGCAGATATTATTGGAAAGTAAACCTTAAATACCAATTGTACCGCTATTTTCATAAATCCTTTATGACGTAAATTTTTAAAAACTGTTTACTGCATAAATACATTAAAGCCGGTACTCTTGGAAACCATTGGAGGTAATTAGCGTTATTTAAGATGGTAAATTTCTTACCCAGAAAGATTAGGTAATTAAACAATAACTGTAATAAACAAGTGGAATTGACAAGAAGATCTGTTCAGAAGGTTTATTTTAGCAATATGCATGAAAATATATTAAATTTTTGTCGATCTCAATAACTAGAGCTGATACAAGAAACAGTATAGTATTTTCGGAATCAGAGTTCTTGAAGTACTTAAAATCAGCCTTCTTTTGACGTAGCAATTTTTTCTTGTCAGGCTGTGTTTTCAATAAATCGAGGCAGTTTCCTCTATCCGTTTGAAACGTGCCTGAAAAGTTTCCTGAAATCATCGACGCGATTCCAAACTATGTATGTACATAGAGCGCGTCTATAACGTCAACTTACTCCTTATGCATCGCCGAATATCTATGTATATACTCCGATATTAATTGAAGAGAGACTAAGTAGTTCGAAATATACGCCAAGTTTGGACGAAGCGAATACTTCATAATTACCGCGTCGGTACGGTGACGTTTCCATTTCCATTTACAGTAACGTTTTCCCGAGAGTTATTTTGAAGTGGTAAAAGTACGTCCCTCTTCAGCGTAAGAAGACTCAATTAAATTGATTAATTCGAAGAAGAAAGTTCGTTTGGATAAATACACGAAAGCGAAGCGAAGGTGTGTACCTCAGACGGGGGCACAAACGTCCTCTTTGATTCGAAACCGAAGATAATTAATACGGCGTTCGGCGCGAGCTCCTAGATACTGTAGATAAACCAATTAAATTAGAATTTTATAAACTTTCGCGTTCCCGAACCGAGAAGTTGGTGCCTCACTATGTATGTATGTATTTATGTATGTATAGGTAAGTAGTTATTGGCGACTTGTTTGAGGGTCGCCTGTGCGCGAACGAATTCGACGTATTTCCCCGTTTATCGCGGAATAAACTCCGAGATTACGTGTGTCTGGACCGGCGTGGAAATGTGGCCGGTGGGAGGAAAGGCAGGGGAAATTCGGTTTTGAACGCTCTCGCGTAAAGTAGTGCTTTGATGCTTTTGTGAATGGGCAACTGGATGTTATGATGACGGGCTGTTTCGGAGTTTTATAAGCTACGCGCGACGGTTTAATTAAATTTATGGGATGTGTGGGATAGAATTTCAACGACGAACTCGCTTCTAGTGGAGAAAAAGGGGAACCCTTTTGATGGAATTATTAGAAATTAGACGTAATTATAAATTTCAACATCCAACACTTTTTTCCAGGAAACCACAGCAATTTATGTGAAACAGAAATACCTTTCCCTTATAAAATCGCTTTTTCTGCATCGGATATAAATTGTTTCATCTTCATTTCGTAGAGCTTGCGAAAGGTAATGATGATAATAACGATAATGGTGATATAATTTGAATATAGAAGAAATATCTAAAAAGCTCACAGCTAGAAGATAGCGATCATAGATTATCCAAATAATGTTTAACCCCTTAACATCGCTTGTCGAGAATTAGATACAAATCGAATTAGGTACATTCCTATATTTAAATATAGCGCTATGCAGCCGCCTATAAACTAATAGTGCAAGATTTAGAAATTATTTTGTTTGTCGCTGTCTTGAGTGCCGGTTGTTTTATTTTGGTGTGGTTTTCGAATATTTTTAGGAAAACAAGGAAAAGGTAAGTCCGTTACAAAAAATATGTTTTGACTTAGCATATATTTATAAGCATACTTGAACATTTGATATTAGTTGGTATAGTATCTAAGTACTTCTGTTTCATTTGCCATCCACACTGTGGCAAGAAGAAAGAAGAAACCAAAACTGAAAACGTAAAATTCACAAATCTTCACAACGAATATGGAACAAAAATTAAAGAAGATATGGAAAAATTTCAAGTGGAGCAGCATCCTTGATGCTCATATTTCAGTTTCCATTCTACGATAATACATACAGATCAAATAAATTCAATAAAATATGAGATGAATTTATTCTTTGGAGTTAGGAAGACTCTGACGTCGATACATCAAAGCAATTTACATACATACATACATAAATCACAAATTTGTCATTGGCTGTCATTCAAAATATGGTTAAAATTAGTTGGTAACTTACTTTTGTATCAATATTTAGTGACAAATACTTTGTTTCGAATTTGCGGCAGTCGGAATTTAGAATAAAGTTATGGTAAATCTTGCTTATATTCATTTTTAATGTATTCTTTTCATACATACTACTTGCATTGTGATTTTGTCGCTATTATCTATCATACAGTTATTATTATTATTATTTTCTTCTTAAACCTTGTCTTTTTATAGTGCTATTAGGAACCCCACTGTATCTTAGGGCAAAGCAAAACATTCAAAGCTTACTACATCTTTAGTAGTTAGGCCAATACCTGAGGACAGTGAAGGTTGTCTCAGTGAGAGTGAAGAGGAAAATGAGTTATTCAAGAACAAAAGAGATAAGAATGCATGTGTTGGTAAAACCATCGAGCAGTGGATAGGAGAAGAATTTGAAGCAAAGGAAGAAGAAATTGATTCAAGAGCAGATAAAGAAAATTGTGAAGAAAATAATTAAAATAAAACGAAAAACATGGAAAGGTGTGAAGGGCATACACAATTGTAAAAATACCAGACTAGTTTGGGAATTAAACTTATCAATTGGTTATTTTCGCAGTTTCTTTGATCTTGAAATTTTTGATCTTCTGATTGAGCAAAGCAACCTCTTTGCTATACAACAGAATCCTAAGGAATCATTCAAGTTGGCTAGAAGCCACCTTGAACAATTTTTTCGTTGTGCTATTTACATGTCTATTTTTGGACTTTCAAAAACCCGGATGTTCTGGGCGAAAAGTAGTCGTCTTAGTCAAGTTGCAGATACTATGAGCATGGGGAGAAAATAGATGGTCCACAGAGAGATAAATTATATAAAATAATACCTGTAGTAAGTTACACACAAACAACATTTTTGCAAATTTCTTAAGAACATATGCTTAGGGTCGATGAACAAATGGTTCTTTTTAAAGGTCATCCGAGCCTCAAACAGTACATTCCAAGCAAGCCTTCGAAGTGGGGCTATAAAATATTTTTTATTTGTACTTCCAAAGGATTGATACATAACTTTGTAGTATATTGTAAAATTAATGTACTTTTATTTACTAAATAATATATCATTACTTACAATTAAAAATATATCAAAATTCATAGTAAATGTTGGGTTGAGAGTCATGGACGTCCCATGTTCAAATGACACCTTGGTTAATTTTGGGTTCTATTTATACTTTTCCAATACCACACACGCCACCTTTTAAAGACTTAGTTAGCCTGGGGGTGTTAGCTTCTTTTTTGACGGTTAATGGAGGAAAAATATGTGAGTAGAAATAAAAATATCAATTATTATAAAGAGCATCGATTACAAGATAGAAAGAAATGTAAACATTCAAACACATTGAACGCTTTCACATCACAAGAGGCCCTAATTAAAAGAAGAATTTCATTGCCGAGTGAGTTTACATCTCAAGGACAGGTGCAGCCACAATTTAGACCTCTGTGATGAATTGCGCTATCCATTGAAAAATAGTAAACATTTGTTTACCTAGACAACAGATAATGTAATGACCTTTGGATGGGGGAAGCGTGCTGGGTTTGGAAAAATTGATGAATGTTTGGTTGACGACTGGAATGTAAACAACACGCAAAATCAGCGAGATACGATTTTACCAATTTAAAATTAAAGTGGAAATTTCAATTATATTTAAAACCAAAATGTTTTAAAAGAAGTAAATACTAAACAAACAGAGCTTCACGTCACCGAAGAGAGAATTTAAGAAGGGATTCAAAGCAAGAAATTCTTCGAACAGAAGAAATTCCACACCACATACACCACACATTAGGTAGTTAATTTGAATGTATGTAAAATTATCTCGAAATCTTTGTAAATAAGTTTGTGAAAATGGATTCTTTATATGGTGATCGACTCACATCACACAGAGCTAAGCCGATGCAATCTAGTTCAGAGGTGTAATAATAATAATAATCAACAAATAAAAACTCAAGCTAAAATATACAATCTAGGAAAACCGTCAGAGGTGTAATTTATCTAAATTCTCAGTACAATATACAGGAAAAATCAAAAAAGTAGATGGCTATTCTAATTTAGGAGCAAGCTCCAATATAGTTCTATTGCTGACAAAAAATTAGAGAAAAATATGTACCACTTGTTGTTTTGTGATAACTGGTTTTCATCACAAATGCTTTTTCCTGAACTCTCTAAAGTGGGATTTCATATACTAGAAACAATTCGCATCAATAGACTTCTGGTCTTCCTTTCACAAATGCTAAACTTATGACAAAGGAAGGCAAAGATTCTTACGAAGAGAAGGAAGCAATTTTTGAAAATGATATAGTCTGCATTCGGGCTATCAAATCGGTTTGGTAATCGAGCTGTTCATCTTGCAGGAACATTTTCTAGTACTGGTCCTATAAATTTGGGACAAATATGGGACAGAGCCACAAAAAAGTCAATTGAAATTCAATGTCCCCAAATAATAAAAGCTTATAATTCTTTTATGAGTAGATACCTTGGATGCTCTTGTTTCCTATTATCAAATATACATGAAATCTCGAAAATGGTTTTATTCCATTTTATAGGTTTAGTTATTGTGAATTGATGGCTTTTATATCGACGTGATGGTGAATCTTTAGATATTCCCAAAAAAAAAAAAGCCGAATTTCGAACTGATATTGCAGAAGCCTTATGTAAAGAAGGAAAACAATGAAAATGGGGACGACCTCCTTCAATATCGGTTCAGCAACTACTTGAAAATAAGTAAAAGAGTGATCCAGCTACCGGTTTACCTTCAATAAATATAAGACAAGACGGCTTGCATCATACCCCTGCAATAAAAGAGCCTCGGTAAACGATGTAAAATACCATTATGTACTGGTCAGTTGTGTAATTTGAGAAAAATGCCAAACTAATTTATGTTCCAAAAAATATAATAATTGCTTGAAGGATTTTGAAGTAATAAAATTTTATTGCAATGCCAAAAGTAAATATTTTGAATTTAATTGGCGATTGTATCATATTTGCTGGAAACCCTAATAAAGCATTTTCAACATTAGATTGTATGAATTAATGAGTTCTTTTGCGTGTGTTATCTGCAAGATGTAAGCATTTTTTTCATTTGAAAATTAAATGAAAAATAAATTCGTCGTTAAGGGGTTAATACAAAAGATTACAACCGGCTTATCGTCCGTACATAAACAATCAAGTAACGAATAGTGGACTCGCGCTTTATTGATTAAGTGAAATATGAATATAAATGACGAGCGAAGCAGTTAATTCAAGATCACCAAACAAGTAAGTAACCTGAAGAGCATTCGAAAACAAAATATAATAAGTACCCTTTCGAAACAAAGGAATTCCAAACTAGGTTATGAAGTTTTTACGTTTAAAGTTTCAACAAAAATTGACAAAATCTTAATGGAACAAAGCTAGTCGTATCTAAAGTCGAACAAATCGCAACGGAATTCAAATAGATTTAAAGTTAAAAACGAACTTTACTGATAAATACCAAAACGAGTATTGAATTACCAAAACTACACAGATTTGCTTTCTCTGGGGTCGTAAAATGTATATAGAATTGAGCATTAATTCTAAATCGGGTATAATGAAAAGTTCCTACCCTATTCTGGGCTGATAGTTTTCGTTTGATTTTCAGACGGTACATTTGCTATCGCAGCGGCTTACTATTTCACGACAGTTAAATGAATCGTGAGTTTCTCGTATTGTCACAAAATTCAGTTCAATCCTGTTACGTTATTTTTGACCGCACCTGTATTTCGTTAGTTTTGACCGCGCCTGTATGGACGTTTCGTTTCGTAGTTGTAAGTGCATCGACATGCTCTTAGCAATGGCGAATCTTCGAACACATTTAATTTCGTTAATTTAAATTTATTTAACGCTAGTCGTACTGTGCGGTACGACATCGCTTCTTTACACAACGACGTTACTTTCTACGCTTATTTTTACGACTTTGAGGAATCCTCGTACGCACAAATCCTAGAATTAACGATTTTCCTGGATTTTGTATTTGTCAACGTCCCCACTCTCGCTCTCACCTTCACCCATCTCGTATATGTAATTCTCAATTTACTCTAACTAAAGAAGTTTCACTTCAAAGAAGAATTCACTTAGCAGCAATCTTTAGCTGGATTTCCTTAGAAACGATTACTTGGGGTAAGCCAGGAGGAGTCCTTGAACGGGATGTAAAGTTCCTACCTTATCCCGGGTCGATGATACAACAGATGGGCGGTATATGCAATTTATTGCAGGGTTTACTTGGTTTCCTCGCTTTGTCTGCTTTTTCCGACTAATCCAGCAGTAGAATTCGGGTGGGCGGTGAAGCAAAGCTTAATAAAGGAATGAAACCGAATTTATTTCTACGGACGGTAACCCGTTTTACTTGCGATCACCATGAAATCGAACGACAGAAAACTACTCGTATTTTTTGTAACTACCACAATTACGTGTTACTAACTGAAACTTAATTCGAACTGTAACATTACATTTTTAACACTTCCTCCAACATCACAACTGTCATTTTACATTGCCGATTTCAAACTAACGTAATCGTATGAATCGGATGCTAACCACATGACAAAAGAAAGAGAATGATTGCATTGTTAACCTAACACCTACGATACGATTGCAATTGCCAAAGTGATTTATTTGTTAAAATACCATAACTTTTTAACTTTGAGTTTAATTTAGAACATCACAGGATTCCTTTTGGGGGATACACATCTTACAGCTTGAAGCTTTCGCTTAAACGAGTTCCGAGAATTTTTGGCACGTTTCAGCGGAACTAATGGACCGTCACCGATAGACACTCTGACATCCAAACGAATATATAGCGTCATGTCCGGCGCCAATATATACGACACGTATTAGCACATACTTGGGTGAACCTAATCGATAACTGTTTGTACATACCTTAGCGAAGTGAGACGTTAGAACTAGGTTTAATCTAAAAGGTAGGTAATAAAATTAAAGATATATAATAAATAAAATTATCCTTGCCATACCTTTCGAAAATAATTTTATTTATAATTTCCTCTGTTTTAATTTGATTCATAAGTTTTGAGAAAGCCAGAATTTTTCGCAAACCATGCCTTAAAAGTCAGTCAATTAATGCAAAAGAAAAAAGATTGACATTGGCTATTCTACTCAAACATTAACATTCTACCTGGCTAGTTGCTCGCATCGCTTTTGGGAAAACTAGATACACCAATTTCGAATTAGGTGCTTCGTTCTCTTTCAAAGCAATTGTCCATGATTTTTTTGGCGACAGAAAAGATGATCACCATTCTCCCATAGCGAATGATGCGTTTGTAAACCACTTATTTTTTTAGGCTACCCTTCGTTCCTGTTCTTGTGTCTGCTCATGCTATTGTTCTACTTCTTCTGCTTCTTCTTTTCTGTTTTTGCTCTACCTTTTTTCTCCTTACTGTTCTTGTTCTTATTATTATTCTTGTCAATGTCAGTGTTCTTGGTTTCGTTATTTATTGTTGTTCCTATTTGTTTAAATTTGTTTTCTTGTAGTTTTTGGTGTTCGTGTTCTTGTTTTTATTTCTGTCCTTGCTCTCATCCTCGGTCGTGTTTTTGATTCTCTTCTTCGTTTTCAAACATCTTTATACCTTTCAAAGTCATATCGTGGTTTGACAAAAATTTGAGTGCTAAAGCTGTAAAAGAAGCATCAAGGGAAATCAAACTCTATTATAGAATCTGACAAAAGAAAACGATAAATCTATACTTCGTATTTGATCCAAATTCGAAAAAGGAGAAACAAAGCTCAAGCGAACGGAAATAGATGAAGAAATCTACGTTGCATCTACTAAAAAGTAGTAATTAAGGTGCTATCTTCGGTGAAAGATCGGGGTGGATTATGTTTCAGATACAGCTGGTGACAAGTTTCCACTGAGGATGACAACTTAGTTGTCGAAATACGTGTTTGGAATTATTTCTAAAGGGTGTGGTAAGGGCAATTGAAATTATTTTGTATTATTTTAACCACAGCGTTCTTACAAATAAGAGAAAGAAGATTGTGGCTAAAATATAATAATATATAAAATAAATAGAAATTTCCTTGTCACACCTTTCGGAAAAAATTGAGATACGTATTTCGGCAACTAAGTTACCATCTTCAGCCAAAAACGGGGGAATTCGCTATCAACAGCGATATCCGACTTAAGTCCAAAACGAGCACTACACAACTCTAAAGTATTTCACAATGAATATCACATACTGAACGAGTACATTGGAAACTGTTGACACTTAACAATACTGTGTCGGCAGTGTTTTGGTATGTTTCGCGCAGGCGTTCAGTGTGTAATATTCATTGTGTTGTGCTTTAGAGTTTTTCAATGTTTGTCTTGGACGTTATCCCGATATAGCTGGTGATACGGAATTCCCCCAGTGTTCTACTGAGGATGGCAACTTAATGGCTGAAATACGTATCGGGATACGTCTGGTAAAGGAATTTTTATTTATTTTATATACAGCCTTCTTACTAAAGCCTTACCACGCGGAAATAGATAACCAGAACAAGTTTTGGGGCGAAAATGGCGCCGAATGAATTTAACACTCGCATTGGTCATCTCCAATTGGTACAGGTTACGTGCAGGCAACGATGAGATCGTTAATGACTGGTTTGTGCCTATCGTTCCGCCAGGATTTTCGCTAGCGAAACAGAGACGCCCATCATTTAGTTGCACCGTCTTTCAGCGTTCTTGCACGAAGGTAATTAAGAAGAATGAAAATATTTTACTTATTCTACTCTATTCGCGAAAACATATTTATTTGTTTCATCCGCTCGAATTATCATTCACGCCTTACTTTTTCAATAAACTACGAATGGTTGTCTTTACTCGGTCAGTTTTGTGCTCATAATAAGTCTTTTAGAAACTTGTCCATCGGGAAGAACACTGGTGAGCGGGGGCGAAATCAATTGCAGGTAATTTTAATAATTTTTTCTGGTAGACGAATTGACGTCTTAGAATCTGACTCTTATCTTCGCTGGTGTAGAAAAGCTTAATTATTGCCTTTACTGAATCAGTGGCGCCCCATACTCATCGTACCATGTGAGATTTCCCGGCCTAAATGTAGACTCGCAACTTAATTGGAAAGCCCATGTTGACCACCTGGCATTAAAACTGTCCTCTTTCAATTATGGTCTACGTGTAATATCCACGTCAGTGAATACGGAGGCAGGCCTCTGTGCTTATCACGCTTACATCCATTCGAGGCTAAAGTATGCTGTAATGTTTTGGTGAACATAGTAGAAGCATTACGAATATTTGGACTCCAAAATCGTGTGTTCGGAGCATCTTCGGATTAAAAAGTGGAACTCTTGTAAGCAATGGTTTGAGAGATATAACATAATAAGGCCTATATATCTAAGAGTGTGTAGTATTTCTTAGCAAGAACTATGACATGTTTCAAAATCACCTTCATCAGCATGCGTTCAACACCCGTGAAGTGAAGTCATCCCACTTGGTTCCCATACAAACCACAAGAGCTATGGTTGACCGAAGTACAGTTCGGCAGATTGTGAAGGTATATAATCAGTATGCACACTATGCACATAAAAGCACTTTCAACTCAATAATTAAAAGTTAATCTAAAAATATGCTTTTACAAAACCTTTTACAATATAGGCGAATTTTTTGTTTATAAATTTTAATCTATTTATTTGACTAATTGATTAATTTTAATATCACATATGTGTGTGTGTTTTTATGTATTTTTAATTAATTATATTATTCACTTATTTAATATAAGTATGACGTATTCAACGCATGAATTATGTATATCACACTGAATAAAGGATATTATTATTATTATTACTACAATCAAGGAGGGTTCTTTGCGCGCTTTTTCTGGAAGCCAATATTTGACCCACGTCTTACGCTGTGTTAGCCGGAGCCGTTTCTGCTTGTCAACAGATATCATCGGAGATAATCTGACAGGCACTTGCTTCCTGGACACCGTGTTCAATTTTATTTGGTACTTTCCAGAGTTGACATCTTCAGCTTGTATTTGCCGAATCGTTTCTGTCGATAGATCTCAGCGCAAGGATAGTTTGAAGGGAACTCGTTCCCTACAATATGACTGATTTCATATTATCGTGTTGGCTAGGGTCATACGGATTCGGTTGTTCGCTTTTGGATGCATACGTCTACGGCGCAGTCTGCGTGAAAGAAAGAACGTGGCTCGTGTAATTGAGATTCCTCTTCTTACTATACTTTCGATATTTGTAAGTTTGTAAGTCATTAATCTAAGCAACAGGGGGTATCGTAAGTAGGGAATATGATGGGTAACTAAACTGGCTATAAGAGGGGACGTTTTAATTAAGAATCACCCTTATCTTCGATATTAATAAATCGTCATAAATCACTTTGCTCTTGTCCGTCACTTACGTTCCATTGCTAAAGCGAAAGAGGGAAGGAGAAAAAAGGAAACGACCCAAATAAAAAAACGTAATCTAACGTAGGCGGCGAACTTTTTAATAATTAAGCGTCGAAGCGATATTGAATTAGCGAACGGGGCTGGCTGCCGACTGCCGAAATGGGCGGGCGAAGTACAAAAACAATTCGCGAGGAATTTTATTTCCTCGCGGCGTAATTTAATTAGGCCGCGAGCACCCTCACCTCGAAAGCGAATATAAATAAAGAACACGACCGACGATAAATTCGACGAATTATTTCGAATTATTTCCGGCGGAGGTCGGATAAATAGATTCGAAATCGTTGTCGTCGTCGTCGTCGTCGTCGTCGTCGTCGTCGTCGTCGTCGTCCTCGGTCTTCGGCGAGGGATATTATTACGACGTCCTAGACGCGCGCGGGTACTTCCACGGGACGATTTAAGTCAATAAAACGGGGAGCTGCTCGGCCGGAATTCCACCCTCGTCTTCGTGGCCAAAACGTATTCTCTGAAATAAATTTCGCGAACGTGGCCACTCGTCGACGTCGTCCGTCGTCGTCATTCTATTTGGCGGCTCGTCCGCCCCGCAAGAATTCGAATATGACGTATTAAGCGGTTGAAAGGAATTTAATATTTGAGTTACTCTCACTTATGTTGTATTCATGTACTGTACGTATTTCCTCACTTCCGCAGAAATGTAATGAGGAAGAGAAATTTGGGGCGACGAGATCTAGATATCCAAAATTAATTTTGTTTTTTCCTCTTTTACTTCTCTGAGCTATTAATTTCCAGGGGATCTGCTGGAAGAGGTCATCGAACAACGGCCAGGCGCCAGCACTCCCTTACGAGTAAACCTTGTTCCTTCCCGAAACACCATCAGTCGACACAGTCACCAACTCCGATTCGTACACAGACGCAAGTTCGAGCAGCAAAGCCCAGCGAATGTTTGCAAACAATGGCTTTACAACTGCCAGACCGACCGAAGATCGTTTGTATCTCGTAGGGAGTTCTCTACTGATTCACGCGTTGCAAGTTGCGATGAAACCCGCTACGTCAATACCACTTCTGTTCATGGGATGGGACCATATTTCTGGTCAAATCCATCTCTAAGAATGACGCACATATAAGAGGCTATGATGTTTCGTTTCGTATTACTAAGTGTTTATTACTATTAAGGGATGTATTCTGCAATTCGCCGTCTAAGACCAAATTTAGAAGCAGGTAGTTAATTTTGCTACGTTCCACAAATCAAAATAATACCAAAGCACACGAAATAGGTTTTTATAGCCCCCTGAAAATAGCGCAAACGTAGAAACACGGCGTTCGGAACGCAGATTGTCTCGGAGACATGCAGAAATAAAAGGGCTAGCGGCCGCCTGGGGTCTTGGGTGAATCGATGATCAGAACAAGACAAGGCTTGGAATCAATAGAATTTACTAGGGTGCAGAAAACCGCTAAAATCAAACATAACCGATGGAGTACGATAATACGAAGAACTAGGTATCCCCGAAATTGTCAAATTTCTTAAATAATCGCATAGCACCTAGATATTGACAACGTTGCCAACCATAAACGCAAATATTAACGAAATTATCCAAATTGTACATTGCAGTTGGTAGAATTGTCAAATTCATTTATCAAAATAGTCTAAAAAGCAGAGAAACAAAGGTTTACTATCAAAATAAAAGGCGTTAAAAGACTAACGGTACAAAGAGAAAATGTTACGGGCGCCACTGGTTTTTAAGGACGATTTTAGCGTTTCTATTCTGTTGCGTACAAGAAACAGATTGACATGGTACGGTACGTCAAACGGACGGGGAAATTTCACCGAAATTCCAAACGAATTTGGTACTTACATAAACGGCACCAAATCGCCAAGGTCGTTGATCGTTGGACGTTGCGAGAATGGCACGATCCATAAAGCGGAAATTTCCCATCTTTTAGAATTGGAAACTCCTATTTATCACAGTTGACCAACCACAAATTTCTATAAGTTTTTTCCGTTAACAATCTTTGGAATACTACGAATATGTTCATACGGAAGCTCTCTAGCATTGCATAGAAAGCCTGAAGGCAAGAGCAGTGTGACTTCCAAGAGAAGAAAAATTTAAAACAGTAAATTAGTCCAAAATTTTGCGCGGGGGTAAGAACCATGGCACCGCCCTCTGGTCACAACAATTCCATCATATTGCTAAATCCCAATCTCTTAGAGGGGCAGTTCTGGATTATGGAAAGCGGAAAGAACTTTTTATTTATTCTCTTTTTTTCCTCTTGAAGATATGGTGTATTGCCCACCTTACTGAAAATTGTTGGCTTATTGTAGGGTATCCTTGATGAAATTTACCACCGTGCTAATGCGAGTGAGTTTTACCTCGTTCAGACGCACAAAGCGAGTTCCAAAATATTTCAGTCTGATATACTGCTCAGCTCCTGGTGACTGCCGAAACTACGTCGGCGTCGAAATTACACAGAAATTGGCAAAGCGGTAGCTTGTAGGGATAAGCTTCCTCTTTCCTCCCTTACCTGGATGCTTTTTCGTCTCGTAGCATGTCCCGATGTCCTGGCGCCCAGTGCCAAATCATTCATTTCTTCTTCTTTACCTGTCCTCAAGCATCGATTTTCTCCTTGATGATGTTGCAATCTCGAAACTCGTGGGTCCCAAAGAAACTATAAACGTTAATTTTGTTACTGATGTGATGGGTGGTCTTAGAATTCTATCTTGTCGTCTATTGCAGGTTTTCCAATCGTAATCACAATCTTTGGTAGATTTAAGTTTCTGATATGCGGTCATCTAGACTCTACCACAAGCAAAACCATTTGATTTCGTCTCGATCGCATTGAGGTGATGACCGTATTTGATCGAATTCCGCCTGTTTTCGAAAATCGAAACAAGAAATAAAGTCTCCACCATAAAAATTTTTAGCACTTTAAGTGTCGAATTTACCGTCGGTCACAAAAAGCGCCTCCTTATTACAGTTTCCTGTATATAACTTTTGCCGTAGATGGCGCCCCGGTATCGTCAGTTTATAATGCAATTCGCGCCTTTGGACGCGTGTTATTCATGCAGCTTGTGTGGTTGAGTGGAAACAGATCGGTTTCCGTGAATAAGTTTTCAGTTTTCGCTTCCAAGTCTTGTATTTCGAGGATCTATACAGAAATTCGACGCTGGGAAGTGTATACTATCGTTGAGTGCATTTATAAGTTTCGCTTCCCCAAGTTTTGCTGTTAAAATTAGTCGTCTTTTTCTCAATTGGAGGCGAGTCTTTCCTTTTTCTTTTTGTTAATTACAGTGTCGTTATCGTATTTTTCATGTTGTTGTAGGGAATTAGGGTGGAATAACCTAGTATACCTTAAGATTTATTTCCGACAACATCTGAGAACTATTGTAGGAGCTAGAAGCCGACTTAGTCTTCAGCTTGCTGGGTTTCCGACATTTTTACACCAAATGTGAGGAAACCCGCCATCTGGGGCAACTTCCGTCCCGATATCGAATACCACGCCATTCGGACGTCGACAACGAGAAATAACGCTCCGTTAAGTCGTGCTTTTATTTGATTTTATATATTTTTTTGACGCGTTGAGTTGGGGGAAAAATTCCCTAGAACCTTGTAGTTAATTTAGACTTACGAAATTGGGGATAATTATTTTAGTATTTTTAGGGGGATTCGGATTAGTTTTTAAGTAAAAGGGTTTTTTCGTTACGTTGGATATTTAATACTATATTTAACTCTGTCGTGGTTTAAGGGAGGACTTACAACTACTTGTCACTTGAATATATGCTTGTTTCGATTTACGTTGAACTAAAGCCGTAAGGTAGCTGTAAGGCAGCTGGTATTCCAACGGTTACCAAAAGCGTGTAAACCGGATAACGAACTAGCGTAATTGATTTTATTAGATACACCTCAAATGACAACAAAGGGCTATAAAACGTCAATCTTTCGCCCCAATTTATTTTATTTTTATTTCGTTTATTTTCGTTATTTTTAAGTTTTCAAGTACTTTTGCTGGTCGCTTCACGGCAGGATAAAGATCCAGAACATTGACGGTTCGGATAACTTCGTACCATCTATTACGGAAACTAAAGGGTCTCTATCATTCCAGTAAGATGTTAAATGTGATCCAGTTACTTAATTGGAGAGTGGCGTGTTGTTACTAAATTCTCGACCTTTAACCTACGCCGTTTCCATTGGGTTAGCACGGCTTGGGTCTTCATCTTTTCCACCAACGAGGTGGATTACTCGCACTGGAACTTTATCGATCACGTTTCTGACTTTCCTCTTATTATTTTTCATTTCTATCAAAAGCTTTAAAAGCTGGTAACATCTTCCTCGTACACTCAAATATCCCGCGGCACCCAAAACACGACGCATAAAGTTAATTTTACCTCTACGATAACCCGCCAAGACAACCTCCCCTCCCGCTCCGCGACCGATCAACCCCTAATTACTTCATAAGCTATAAATTTCACCTAACACCAGGCTCATGAATTTCGAACACCCCACTTAACTAGTTCGCCGTCGTTCCGATCTCGGGCGTCGCTTCGCGTTGCCCCGGTGCTCTCCGCGAATTTTAGTTTCATGCCGTTAACGGTGAAAAATCTGCGTCGTCCCATTTGCATATATATTACATAAAAATTTCATTCCCTTCTGGCGGCGAGAGAGGGAGAGTCATCTATCGTCGTCGTCGCCGCGAAAGTGACGCGCGAAACGGGAAAAGACGCACCGGAAAAGCCTGGGTATCGTATTCATGACGGTGTCTCCGAGACGAGGGCGGGACGAGTGGAGTGCCTAAAAGCGTTAAATTTGATTAGATAAACGCCTCGTCATCTACGCGAAGCTTATTGTTTGGTGCTTGTGGACGATAAGACGGTAAAAGTGTGAAAACTGCGTCCCGAAAGAAATGAAGGACGGGATTGCAAGCTTCGGCAAAACGGCGTTGCTCGGAAATCTGGTTCGGGTAGTTTCCAAATCTGTTGAAATTACCGATGAAATGCTTGGCTCGGTCGCGAACAATGCAACTGATGTGTTCGCAGTCATATCCTTTAATGTGAACTTATCGGTGACATAAATGCGCCTCGTTGATGACCCGCAATTACCGGGAATCCCGTCCGAGTAATGTTCACATTAGATCGTGTGGCTTAAAAGGAATGATGACTCCTTTTTAAAAAGCCACATACTCTGATGTGAACTTATTAGTGGTATAAATGCGTCTCGCTGATGAGCCGCAATAGCAAGGAAACTCGTCCGCGGCATGTTCATATAAAAACATGTGCATTAAAACGAATTAATGACTGTTTTTTCAAGCCGCTTCCATTGATCTATAGCTATGAGTGGTATGAATGCGCCTTGCTGACTAGCTGTAATTACACAGAAACCCATCCGAGGTAGGTTCACATGAAAATATGTGGCTTAAGGCGACATAATGACTCCATTTTAAGCGTACTTCCTTTGATGTGAACATAGTATATTTAAAGCGAATGTTTTGTGTTTACGAATTGGAAAATGGTGGTAGATCATTTTGAAGCGCTTACTGCATTGTGCAGCCATTAAAAATTGTATATGTGTGTTGTTCTTCTTTTTCTCTAGACCTGCGTTGGAGAAAATGTGCAATTCATACACTTCTGGGGATATATTTCTTAATGTAAGGATTCACGAAAGTATATGCCCCATTGGGGCCCTTCAGGGTTTGACCCTCATGGTATATATACATATATAGAAATGGTCATCACTTGTTTTTAAGTACTCGCCGATGAGTCCCAATACAGGGAAACCCGAAGTGAGTTCACATGAAAACATATAGCTTAAAAAGAAATAATTACTCCTTTATAAAAAGGTACGTCATGCGTCTCGCTGATGTGCCGCAATTACAGAGAAATCCGTCCGAGTCATGTTCACATCAAAACATGTGGCTTCAAAAGGAATAATAATTCCTTCTTAAGAAGCCACATTCTTTTATGTGAACATATCAGTATATTTACCACAAATATTATCTTTTCTCTGGAATTTGAAATCATTGCTTCATTTTCGTTGGGAACGTATACACGATTACATCTTCTAAGTTTGTGCACTTCCAAAAATTCGCAGGATAAAGAGAAGTGCTCACGAATTGGAAAATGGTGGTAGATCATTTTGAAGCATTTCCAACATTGTGCCGTCAATAAAAATCTTACTAGCATGTCGTTCTTCTTCTACTCTAGACATGCGTCACAGAAAATGTGTAATTCTTGAACTTCCTGGGGCATATAGTTCTTAATGTAATGATTTACGAAGGTGCATGCCCCATTGGGGCCCTTCAGGACTTATTCCTCATGATACATACATATAGAAATGGCCACCATTTGTTTTCAAATTATGGTCCTCGCTGATGAACTGCAATAAAAGGAAAACCCGATCCGAGGCATGTTCATATAAAAACATGTACCTTAGAAAGAACTAGTTATCCCTTTATAAAAAGCCATGTCCCCTGATGCCAACATATCAGTGATATAAATGCGCCTCACTGATGAGCCGCAATTACAGAGAAACCTGTTCGAAGCTTCCGCTCATGTTTAATTCAATGCAATTCTCGCCTCCTAACTTATTAGTACGTGCATTTGTATTTGCTGCGCGACAAGGCAACATACGATTCTCGACCAAAAGAATGTTCCAATGACCTTCAGGACTTTTGTCCGGATAGTAGTTGTTTTTAAGACGCCGTTCTGTTTGCACTCAGCTCATGTGAATCGTAGTGGCGTTCTCGTTGACAACAGCGTGGTCAAATTCATAATATTTTGGCGTTCGCTACCTAACCTTACATTTGTCTCTTATATTACCTTTCAAAAACTAAATCCCGTACTTGCGTCTAACACGTGACCTTTACAGTTATCTTTAGCTAACCGTCGGCTCGATTATAGCGCCCTCAACCGCGTAATTAGTACGGATATAACGCGCGAGACGGCCAATATAGGAAATTGGCTGAGTTGTGCAGTTCTCGGATAATGATCCTATTATAATAATTCTTCTCGAAACGGAAGCGGGAGCCGTCGCCGTCTTCGTCATCGCCACCGCCGCTTCCGACTACCGGAGACTTGACGTACCGGAGCTGATACGAGGCCTAATTAGGTGTTCTGGGCGAGCGAGCGACTTTTAAGTGGGCTAATCTCGTAATCCCGCGCGTGATTATATTTCGTAAAATCGTTTTTCGAAAGTGTAGAGTACTACATCGCCGAAAAGAAGGGACGCGTTGTGCGCTGCGAAGACGATTGAATCGAGGTAGTGGTGGAAGTTTCACAGGATAGATCCTAGAAGATGTTTTCATTGACGCGGATTCTTCTTTGTTGAGGCTGTTTTTAAGCATGTTACACTACATGGGATGAATAGGCATGCATATTGTACTGAGAATTTGGATAATTTCTTAAACAACATTGCACCGGCCTAGCTTTTAATTAATGATATAAAACGCATAAATTATAACAAATTATATTTATAAATTTTGAGAAATATTTAACATACCTAAAATAAAGATAATTACCTAGTGTTGTGTGTGCGTGAGTGTAATTTCTTTTATTCGATAATGGTTTTTCTATGGATTCTTCCCTCTCTTAACTTCTTTTCTCGGTATGGCTCTATTTTCTATGTATTCTTCCCTCTCTTAACTTATTTTTCGGTGTGGCTCTATTTTCTATGGATTCTTTCTTTAAATTCTTTCTTCTCCGGTGTGTTGATATATTTGAAACTTTTTGTTGACTTATCTATCTTGTCAATTTTCTTCGTCGTCAACCAAACAAACTTTTTATTTTTCGGAAACCAGGACTACACTACATTATTTCTCTGTTGTCCAGATATCGAAAAGTTAAATTCACCATGACTTCAGTTCATCCAAGGCGTAACTTTGTTATAGAAACCTGTATTGTTGATCTCCAGGCATCCTTGGTTATTTATATCCAGTGGTTATTAGGAATTCATGTGATGTGAAAGTGTTGAATGTATGTGTCTGAATGGTTACAATGCTTTTCTATCTTTTAATCGATGCTTTTTGTAATAATTAATAATTTTATTTCTAGTTACACTTTTTCTCCCATTAAACGTCTCTGGCTGAACTTAAAATAAGAAACTAACACTCGCAGGGTAATAAACTGCTTAAGAGGTGGTATGCGTGGTATCGAAAAAGTATAAATAGAACCCAAAAATTAATCGAATGTCATTTGAACATAAACATCCATAACCCCAACATTTACTGTGAATTTTGCTATATTGAATTGTAATAAATGATAAATTTTGTAATGGTAACTAACCATTCGAGTATTATTATACTACAATATACTTCGCATACAATTGCGTCGGCGCTGGGTTAAATCAAGAAGATGTGTGTTGTATGAACATCACAAAAAAAAATCCTACCTTCGTTGCATGTTTTATCCGACTTGTGGTACCTGGAAGTTTATGAAGTAGTACATTTAGCTTTTTGATCCCCTAACCTGTCCGGCAATCAGAATGCCCTTTAAGGGCTGACGAAGAAAATGCCAAACGACTACGCTACAATGATTTACTCGGAGAAAAGCATCTCCTTATGGTTCGGTTCTAACAAAGTCATACGACACATAAACACACACATAATCACCAAAACACAAGGTGGTGGGTAATCCTTAAACCGGACTTAAAATGGATTTTTGAATAAACTAAGCGAAACAAACTCTATATCTACTGGTCGGGAGATAATATTTTTCTCCTTCTTCCGCGCCCGGGGAACAAACTTAACGAGTAAAGCGATAGAAGGAGAAGGTGGGACCTCAGCTAATGCAAATCAATTAATAAATTCTCCCAAATAAGCTCTGAAGTGCTTATTTTGAAGGTCTCGGCTGTTTCTTCCGACTACTAGAATTGATCGCGCAGGCCGTTCTTCGTCGTAAGAAATGTCAGCGAATCCTTGAGATTTAGTTTCGGATTGTATGAACGATGATCTAATAACTCAACGTTTTTCTGGTTTAAAGTCTCAGTTACAAAAGCCGGAAAAAAGACCTTCGAATAGAAGGCTTATTTCGTTCCTCTGCATCAACGAACTTAATTGATCGTCCTCATATACAGAATTCGTTAATTATAATTTTAACTGCGCTCCTCGTACTATAATTATTATAGTTTTTGAAGCCTGAATTCTGCACACCAATTACTACCGGATATCCGAGTTACTCCACGGACGACGACAAAACGCCTCCCCCTCCCGTTCTACTTCCGACTCGAAATTAACATTCCGCAATTATTAAAGAATTAATAACGGAGCACCAGCGTTATTAGGAGGCGGCGCCGGCCGTATATTGTAGATTATATTAAATTTTATCGGCGAATTATTTCGATGGAAGATAAACAAGCGTAGAACCTCCCCGACATGCACGACGTCATAGCTGGAGGCCAAGCTGTTCGCGAACGCCAACCAGGTAATTGAAACTGATATTTCGAGTGTATGCTCTCGCGTAATGATGGTTGATACGGATTCGTCTGCACTTGCTATCCTAGCTGTGAATAATTGAAATTGTTAGATGTTTAGTACGTTATTACGTCGCTACTATAGTTGTATGCATTGATGAGTTTCCAATTGGAGAGACTCTGAAAATGCGGTATTAGCTTATGTAAAAGCCACTTTCGTTCATTCTAATTTGAAATACGAAAAAACTGGCTTTAAACGATTAAGTCTGCAATCGCTTCCTACTCCTATTTAGTAGTAACTTCCGGTAAAATACCGGAAATTGATCTGTCAGACCATACTTCATAGTTGGATTAAATCAAAGAAATTCCATACGATTCCTCATGGAGCTTCAAAAATTGCTTCATATCCGGTCTGGAGACATTAGCTGCTGCCAACTGCAAAGCATATAATCGAAACTTCCGATGAGCTTTTCCACACGATTCAGCTTCTAGTCATCTTCTAGTCGTATTTGATATCGACTTCTGTTAAATACCGGAAATCATCTTATCAGACCCTAGATGATAGTTGGGATGAATCAATGAAGTCCTATACAATTTCTCATAGAGCTTCAAAAACTTCTTCGTTTACAGTCTGGAGACATCACCTGTTGCCAACAGGAAAGTGTACCATCGAGGACTTCTGGTTAGCTTCTCCAAATGATTTAGCCTGCCGTCGCCTCGTAATCCTATTTGATATCGACTTTCGGTAAAATCGACTTATTAGACCCTAGGTGATACTTGGGGATCAATCAAAGAAGTCCCCTACAGTTTCTTATAAAGTTTCGAAAACTGCCACATATTCGGTCTGGTGGCCTCACTTATTGCCAACTGGAGAATTTTCGGTGAATTTCTTTAAACGATTCAGCTTGCAGTTGCCTCGTAGTCGTACTTGATATTGACTTCCGATAAAATACCAGAAATCGCCTTATCAGACCTTAGATGATAGTTGGGATGAATGAAAGAAGTTCCATACAATTTCTCACAGAGCTTTAAAAACTGCTTAATATCCTGTCTGGAGACATCACCTCTCGCCAACCGGAAAGCATACCATCGAGGACTTCTGGTTAGTTTCTCCAAACAATGTAGCTTGCCGTCGCCTCGGAGTTATATTTAATATCGACTTCCGGTAAAAACAGGAAATCGACTTATCCGACTCTAGCTGATAGTTGGGGCGAACTCAATTACACAATTTTCCGCAAAGTTTTGGATACGGTTTAACATCCGGTTTGGAGACATCATCTGTTACCAGCCTTAAAGCATATCATCGAGAACTTCCGGTGAGCAGTCCCATTGTAGCTGTATTTGATATCTACTTCCGGTAAGATACCAGAAATCGACGTATAAAACCGTTTATAGTTGACATTAACCAAAGAAATCCCATACAACTTTTCATAAAGCTTTGGAAGCCGTTTTACATGCGGTCTAGGGACATTATTTGTTGCCAACCGGAAACTTTACCATCGAGGATTTCCGCTTAACCGCTTGAAATAAATTAGCTGGTAGTCGGGCCAGGGTGATGCGCGAATATCGACTTCCGGTAATATTTTAGAAATCTTAGGATGCTTTGAAAGTGCTTCGCATCCAGTTGGCCATATAAAAAATTGAAGTAGATTTTCTCGAGGATCCATCCTTCACCGCGATATATGTAAACCCGTCGATTCCTCCGCCTATTCAAACAGCACCCTCGTCTTGTCAGTCAAATCACGCACCTTATCTGCATTACCTTTATTCTTTCCTTTAACATATCTCGCTCCATCCGGTTCGTCCCTCGTGGCGGTCTCGCGGGGGTCGCAGCTGTAGTCGAATTTAATATACGTTTGCGAGATCAGGGATCGGAACGCCCTCCTTTCATCCGTTCTCGAAGCATTTCGGCGTGTGCGTCGTAAACGTATCTACGTTTCGGATATCTGTTCTCCCTCCTCATGAACGTGCGTTCGTTACCGTGTGTGTATTTCATTCCGTTCGCGCCGATCGGAGATCGGATCGTCGTGAATCTGGTAGTCCTATCACGCGTACCGTACGAAATCTAGTCCGGACGGTGTGGCACGGCCGCCACCTTCAGGAATTGTCAAACGTTTGGCGGGCGTGTGACGCGGGTTGGAGGTTTCGTCGCGTTATTGGTTTTTCTTAGCGAAAAATGCGAACTTGTGTGTGTGTGTGTGTGTGTGTGTGTCTGTTGTTTAAAACGGATTAGTTAGCTAGAAAATGTTGTTCCAGTCTGCTTATATTGGAGGACGGTCTGCTCTTTTGCTATAGCAAGATGCGGTTACTCGCTTGCGTGTGGATATAGAAATTTCTGTTTTATGCGGGTTTATTTGATAGATATGATTAGTAATACATTTACAATAAAAGAACATTTCATCAGACAGCTATGATTGACACACTTACTATATAACATTTCTACACACAGATATGATTGACACTCACAATAAAAGAAACGATCATAAATCATCATTTCAAGGTCAAATTTTTTAGATAAAAAAAATGTATCGCAACATATGCTTATACTGTGTATCACGTCAAGCGTGTACTGTGTTTTAGCCTATTTGACTTAACGCTTGCATCTTGCATTTAAATCGGGTGGTGAACGACGGTCTGTTACTTGAATCCGAAGAATCGGATGGTTCTATTTTTGATTTGTGGCTAAACGTTTTAGAATACGTTTTGTCCAAAACAGTTCAAATATTTTGTCTTTGTTTGTTCTAAACGCTCTAAAGACGCCAATCACAAACGTTTTGCGCCTAAGCGCGGTAAAAACGGCGAAGCCGTAACATTACATGTCTCTTAGGACGGAGACGTTAACGCACGTTTGTCTTAAACGTTTAAATTCATTGACGACCAAAAGGTCTATACAAAAATTTTATGCGGCGGGGCGGTCGCCGTGGTCTCTGGGACGTTAAATGAAAGAACGTAAGTTCCTATGGTTTCAAAGTACATTTGCCCCTAAACAGTATGCAGCCTTAAGCCGGATGGCGGTCGCCTGTACATATGCGGTAGTTTACCGTACGAAGTAAGACGGGCGGATCTCCTTCGGTCTCGCTAGGACACTTGTACGTTAAGTCAGTAACAGCAAGTACATAAGTTGGCTTACGTACTTAAGCACGATGAAGCAGACCGAACGTCGGGGAAGGCGGGTCAGTTCAACTGACGTTCGAGTCAGCTCGCAGTTCCTGTTCTGCTATGTCTGCATTCATCTCCGTGTGCTTGCCTTCCCTATAGTACCGACGAAGCCACAGAATGTTTATTTGGATGATTGGACGATTCCTTCGAACAGAGGCCTAACGCAATGGGTTACGATGATTCATTCGTCGCTCGATCTTTTCAGACGGGGACTGCAGACGATTGACTTGTATTCACCGACGGTGACATTCGATACTTTCCATCTTCGCGCGGTTAACCGACCGAGTATGCTCGTACGTTAGAATACAGGCATTGTTGTTAGCGTTTGATACGCAATATAAGCATTTAGAACAGTCAAAACAGGAAGATAATTTTAAATGTGGTACATATAGCATACATATAACATATATAACACGAAAATTGAATATAATTTTTAAAATCTACTAGTAAAAAAATAAAAGGAACAGTTATTGAATATAAAAAATGAAGAATTTTGATATATGGCATAAGTTTCATACAATATTACATATATATATATAAACAAAAATATATCTTAAATCTAAAACTAATGTCTTTAAGTCTTTAACAGAAGGATTATCGTTAAGAATTTCAATTGTCAGCTTTGCTTATTGTGAATTCCTGAAGAAACTACAGTAAACTTCTTTACGTCCAGGATTGTTATGTATAGCCATGGACGTTCGATGTGAATGGTAAAATCCCGAAGGATTGATGGTGTTAGTTATTATTTAAGGAAGAACAATCAACCCATTACACGATGCAAAAAGAAGTTTCTTAACTCACTGGGCATTTTACCGGAAATTAATATCAAATATGACTACAATGTGACTGCAAGCTATACAATTTGGGGAAATTAATCGGAAATCTTTGATGGTATGGTTCCCAGTCTGGCAATGGATGGTGTCCCTAGACCGGATATGTAGTATTTTTGGGCTTTCGTGAGAAATTGCGCAAGACTTCTTCGATTCGTCCCAACTATCATTTAGGATCTAATAAATCGATTTTCGGTATTTTATTGGAAGTCAAATACGACCAGGGATGACGTGTTGGTTCATTTCAGGAAGATGACTGGAACTCATTGAGGGCATGGTTTCCAATTGGTAACAAATGATGTCGAAAACTGCTTCAAATCTGGAAGCTGGTTTTGAAGCTTTAGAACTTCCTTGATTCATGTCAACTATCAGTTAAGGTCTAAGAAAATGGATTTGCGATATCCTACCAAAAGATATGAAATACCATTAAGAAGAGACTGCAATCAGATTATATATTTTCCCTTTCAAGTGACATGCCATTTAATATTATCTGTAATGGTTTCTGATATATATATATATATTTCAAATTCAAATTCAAATTCGTATTCGTAAATGCTAATAACTATGCGGCCATTTAGAATATTTACGATTTGGGGAGTTGTGAGACAACAAATTTGGGAAGTTGTGAAACACTATTTTTTACGGTTTACGCATATTTTATACTGTGTGTCTAGCTAAGTTCGCGACAAATGGAACACTTTCTTATTCTTGGGTTCATGAAAAAAGTTATTCTTTGTAAAAAGTCCTGCTTCATCCAAAACTTAAATTCAAATTGTCAGATTTTAATATTTGTTAGTCATATACGAGATATGACAAAAAATATGAAATTAGTATAAGAGCAAAGTACCTTTATTTTCAATAATACTTAAAATGTTATAAGGAATAGTCGTTCAGAATTGGAAATTATACAATTTAAATACGTTGGCCACCTCGGTCTCCAGATCTGACCCCACTTGATTTTTCTTGTGCGGTTATTTAAAAGAACATGTTTATATTCAAGCGCCGCTTACGTATGTAGGCCATCTAGAACGTGTTATTAGAGAAGAAATCCGTAAAATAACTCCACAAACAATTAGAAGGGTTTTAAGGCATTTTTGTGATAGAACCGTTACATGTATGGAACGAGAAGGCGGATATGTTGAAGCATTTCTGTAACATTTTCAATACTTTCTTTTGTGTAAATGCTGTATTTAAATTGTATAATTTCCAATTCTGAACGACTATTCCTTATAACATTTTAAGTATTATTGAAAATAAAGGTACTTTACTCTTATACTAATTTCATATTTTTTGTTATATCTCGTATATGACTAACAAATATTAAAATCTGACAATTTAAATTTAAGTTTTGGATGAAGCAGGACTTTTTATAAAGAATAACTTTGTTTCATAAACCCAAGAATAAAAAAGTTTTCCATTTGTCGCGAACTTAGCTAGACACACAGTATGTATTTTGCAATGTTTAAGCACTTTTTCAATATTGTATGGAATTTTAGAGCAAATTTGACAGATTTAATGGATTCTTGGTTTTTTTTTTGTAGATTTTGTATTTACCATGCCACGTTATAAGTATGTGAGTGAATCAAGCAAACTAAAGATCGATATAAATGCATTAGTGGCTGCGATCAAGGAAATATTGATGGGAAAGAATGCAATACGGTCCATCGCTCAATCATATAATATAGAGAAGTCGAAATTGTCCCCCTTACTCTCAAAATTAAACAATGCAAATTTGGATCCATCAACCGCTTCTGATGAGAAATTGGCAGAGTTTCTTCCGTCGTTCAGTAGAAAATCTGATGGTAAAACGGTTCGTATCAGTCATTCATATCAGTCTTCTCAAACGTAGTTCTCCGGTGAAAAAATTCAATCCTGGCACTTGAAGTCTGCCAATCTACAAGCTGAATATTATACATGTGTTCATTGCGAGTCAGATTAATTGTATTGCATTTTCATAAAATTTTTTCATCAAAATTGTCTAATTTTTCTTATTTCCCATCTTGAATAAAAAAATTTACCAAAACATGTTACTTTTTATTAATTTCAAGTAGTGTCTCACAACTCCCCCAAAAAAACTCGAAAAATGAATATTTTCTTAGTGCAATTTAAATGTTGAAAAAAATTATTATTCTCGTCTCACAATGCCCCGATTTCCCCTACACTTTTAGGTTCTTCCTTGTATACACACTGCGAGGCCTTTTGGACTCCGTCAACCTTGCCACACGCTATTTGAAATCCCCATCCCCTCGCCGATTATCAGACAGCGACGCATATCACGTTTTAAAGATTATGGTTCAACCGTTTCTAAAGTGC
This sequence comes from Chrysina gloriosa, assembly GCA_038088585.1. Lineage (NCBI taxonomy): Eukaryota > Metazoa > Arthropoda > Insecta > Coleoptera > Scarabaeidae > Chrysina > Chrysina gloriosa. Next base: position 28,245,388 of record CM076088.1, on the reverse strand, counting down.
AAGGTGTTTGTTGAGAATTTGGTGCATCTTGGTTGTACACTTATTGTGAAACTTTTGGACAGTGTGGCTTCGCAAATTAGTTCACCTCACTAAAAGGAATTCAAATCAATTCGTCGTATGTAGTGCGCGGAAGCTACATAAAAACGCTACGAAATTCTATTCGGCTTTGGACGAACACCACTGTCCCGCTGTACACCTATTTCCCCAACACAACCTAAGGTAAAGTTATGATTATTATTTGAACTTGATTTCAAGATTTCTTAACCGACGAATTGTCAAGAATGTCCCTAATTTGAGCCAAGGAAGCTTTTCGTCTGATGGTGTACAGGCAAAAGCTGTCGTACAAACCGAAACCTAAACTAGATTCAATTTCTTTTCTTTTACTCCGTGCCCTCCAACAAATCGAATGCCGTCCAATTTCATTCCTTTCACGATTTCGAATTAATTTCGTCTCCGAAAACTTACTCCACCCGCATCGGCGAGTTTGTCAGCGAAGAATTCATTATCCATCCGGGAGCATTCGGCGCCATTTCCGGCATTTTCCCCGACGTGGGCGTCTGTCCGCGCGAGGCTACACATGTTTCCGGGGAATATCCGGCGGACATTTAAAAGTCTAATAGTGGGAACCTAAACTTCCTGTCCGTCTCTTGCGCCCGCATTTCCCTCCCACTTCTCCTATCCCCATTTCCCCCTCCACGATAGGAAGGAGATCGGAACAAAGACGTTTTGGGGGCGGCTCCGAAACAATTACCCCGAAACGAAAAGGCCGTATTTGGCGTATTCATATCAAACCATCGTTCCGATTTTGCCGACTTTCGGGAAAAGGGGGAGCGAGGAATGGAGTACGGGGGAGAATGGGGATGCTCGCGGTATTGTGCAGCCGGAGCCGGAAAGCAATTACTGTTTTAATTTCGGACGTTATTAAAGCCGGTTTCGGATGGACGTTTCACTCGATGTAACGCAGCGATGTTCGCAAACTTTTGATATGATTTTAATTTTGGATTCGGACGGGTAATTTCGAGTTTTTTCCAAGCGATCGGATGACGAAATAAGCATTAAAGCAATACGGACGTTTAAGTCTTTGAATGCGAATAGTAATAAACCTATCAGATAGTTGGTTCGAATCCCAAACTTCTTTCGGGAGCTATTAATAGGAAGAAAATATATCATCGAATGGTGTTAGGTATCTCATACTTATTGTTCTTAACATAACAATATTTCTGTTGTTACGGTCAATTGTTACAGCGTTCTGTATTGTTACTTTTGGTCTCTTGCGCCACTTCTGATGTGCAGATGGCACCCCGCTTTTGCAGGTTTCTTGATACAATTAGCCTTTTCGTATGCACGCGTTGTTTATTCTACTTGTAGCGTTCGGTTGAGCAGGTCGTTTTCCGTGAATAGGTGATTCCGTTTTCGCTTGTAAGTCGTGTCTGTCGAGGATATATACGGGAATTCGACTCTGGGAAATTGATATTATTGTTGTGCAAAATTTGTTACGCTTCCCCAATCTTGCTGTTCGAGCTAATCGGCCATGTTGTACGTAGTACCTTTCTCTCCATTGGAGGTGAGTCTTTCTTTTTGTTAGTACCGATGTCCTTATTTGCTTTTTCACGTTGTTGTAGGGTACTAGTATAGATAGATATGATTTATTGGTTTCCTTAAGATATGCAAGATACCCTAAGCTACAGTGTTCCACCCGAAGGTACTGCACCGTGGCTCTCCTCTGCTTTAATTTGTACACTCACTATTATATCTTTCTTTAAGTCTCGATTCTAACTAACTAAACTAACTAAAGTCTAAACTAATTGCGCCCGGGACCGACTTGTGCCAACCACAGGTGCAATGAGTCGATAAAACCCGGACAACTAGTATATAGCTGGTAGAATGCGAGTTGAGCTAAGATTATTTAAGAACAGGTAAGAATTATCGTAGAAGTTGAAAAGACTTCAGTTTGCTGTGTTCGGCTGGATTTCCGACATTTTTACCCCGAGTGCGAGAAAACCCGCCATTTTTGACAGCTTCGGCCCCGATATCGATTACCACGACGTACGAAAGTTGACAACCGGAAACACGTTTTATTTATATTTACATTTTTGCGTGGTTGAGTTTTGGGAAAAAATTCCTTTAATTAATTTAGCGTTAGTAAATAGGGGACTTGTGTCCGAATAAAAGGGGTTTTCTTACTTTTGCTATTTATATATTATTAGTTAGATATCTGTTGAACGAAACATTGAATTCTTTTTAGTATTTCAAGGGAAGGGCGACACGTTTACTGGTACTGCTAATCTGTAATGTGTTCGTCAAACCTATAGAATTCCTACGGTTACCGAGAGTTGTGAAGACATTATTTAAGAAAGATAGTTTACTTGAATTTTATCGAGATCCTATACACCTCAAGGGTGCTGTTAGTGACAAATAACGTGCGGTTAAACGTCATTCTAACGCCTCAATTTATTTCTACTCTTTCATGTTATTTTTAAATAGAGTTTTCGAGTAATTTTACTAGTCGCTTAACGACCGAATAAAAGAATCGGTAGTGTAGACGGTTCGGATAACCCCGATTCACTTACTAAAGACTCCAGGAAGTTAGATGCGATCCAGTTTATAATTGGAGAGTGGCGCCTTGTTACTAATAATTTCTCTCTTGAACCTACGCCGTTTCCATTCAGCTAGTACGGCTTGGATTTCCATTATGATCACCAACTAAGTGGGTTATTCGTACGGTTACGATTATGTTCCCTATCGATCTTTCTTCTAGAATCATTCTACCAAAAGTTTTTGAAGCCAGTAACAAGAAGTTAAAAAGTAAAAGAATTAGTAACATTATATAAATCCGTCTATGTATCCGTCTATACATCTGTAAGATCTATAAATACTTACTTTTTAGATTATTTTTATCACTTTTAGGCCAATCAAAGACGAAAACTAGATAGAGTAGCTTCTGATATACAAAACAATATTGTATAATGCGTGTTATAGCATAGACAGCTTGCGATGCCGAAATAGATTTCTTCTTACAGAAATTTCGTTACACATTTCAAGAGTGGATACAGATTGATGATTGTGACATCGAGAAAAGGATATTATCCAGAGCTCAGATTTACTCGATTTTACTCGCGAGTGAAAAATACTCGCGAAGAAGAGTACTCGAAGAGTACGAGTGTTACAAAAAGTTTACTCTCCACTCGTTTGTTTTAGGTGGGAGTACTCGCGAGTACCCCTTCTTAAAAAGTAAGAGTGGGAGTAAAAATCTTCGAAATAGAGTGAGAGTTTACACTTAAGAATGAAATCGAGTGGAAAAATAGAAACTGTTTGTCTTTGGTGACTTGTGCGTGTGGTTTTTGTGTACTCTTTCAGTCTTTTTGATACAGTGCGCGTGTGCGGAGCAATTAGTTGGCTTGATAATAAAAGTTTTATTATATTTTTAAAAGTTTAGTTATATTTTATATATTATAATGAACAATAAAGACTTAAATAATGAAACGCGAAAATATTTTCGTTATGACAGTGAAGGATAGAAAACAATTTGTGAAATTGACAATTGTGGAAAAAAATTAAGTGGAAAATTTTTAATCTCAAATTTAAAACGACACATAACATGCTTTCATAAAACTGTTGCTGGTATTTTAAAATTTGTCAATTTGGAAGAAGGAGAAAATACCACTGCAACACCATCAACTTCTGCAGACAATGCTATTAAAAATCCATATAAAAAAATTAAAATTAGTATGGATGGAAAAACATTAATCCGTGGTTGTGTAGAATTGATATCAATCAATAATGTCCCATTTAAATGGTTTGATCCAAGCGGATTGAAAACAATTGTTGATCCAATGTGCAATGCACTTGGAATTCATATTAATTCGTCTAAAATTGTTGAAGAAATTGACAAAGCTGCGAAAGATGTGAGGGACTTAATTGCACAAGATGTCAAACTGAAAATGTTATCTATAAAAGTAGACAGCGCAACAAGATTTGGAAAGAGCGTTTTGGGAATTAACGCACAATATTGCGAGAATGGTATATCAATTGGAATTTTCGTTATAAATGTTAAATTAAAATTTATTATATACTTATCAGGAAAAATTATCATACGAACACTAGGTATGATAGAGGTTCTCAAGAAACATACTGCTGAGAATTTGAAGGAAAATATATTCACAGCTCTTCGAAAATATTCCATTCCAATTGACTACATATACTCCTGCACGGTGGATAATGGAGCAAATATGATAAAGCCTTCCAAACTGTTGGAGGAAGAGCAGGAAATTTCTTTTGAAAACAGTTTTGAAAACCAATTTTCATCAGAAAAAATTGAATTACCAGAAAATGAATTCAATAGCTCTGCTTCTGAAGTAGATCGTGAGGAGAATGACAATTTTACTGACGATGTAAGAATTTTTGATCTTACTGAGAGTGCCTGCAGCAAAATATTTTCTACAGTAAGATGCGCGGCCCATACCACACAACTTGTTGTCCATGACGTGTTGAAAAGAAATGAATATTTTATGCAACATATAAATAATATTCGTGATGTGGTAAAGAAAAGTAAATCCCAGGGCTACAAGTCAGCGTTCGTTTATAGCAACGTAACTAAACCTCCACTTGACGTACCAACTAGGTGGAATTCGACTTATGTCATGTTAGCCAGCCTAAAGAAAAACAAAGAGTTTTACATAAACCTTGCTGAGTCCCATGTAGAAATAAATATTAAAGAAGATGAAGACCAATTTATTGAAGGATTTCGTCCTCTCTTTTCTTTTACAAAAAAATTACAAGAGGAACAACTAATAATAGGTAAGAGGACAAGCACCTGAACTTTATTTTTCATATAAATCGCTTAATAAACAAACTTTCTAGGTGATTTTTTTAAAAGTTGGTTGGAAGCGAAAATGAATTTGAGTAAATTGGAGAATAACCAATACTCGAATGATATTATACATTATATGGACAAGCGTACACAGAAGTTACTTGACAATGATGCATTTCGTTCTGCACTGTACGTTGATCCAAGATTTAACTTTGTTCGATCAGCTTACTTTACGGCTGAACAGCGCAAGAGCGCAGAGATACACATTGTTACGTTATGGAATATCATTAAAACCATTGGCCCATCCCACCCCGTAGTAGAAAATTCTCCATCACCTCTTCGACCGACATCAGAATTAGACATGTTTATTCAGTCAGATGCCGAATGTGCAATCGAACCATCTGCTGAACTAATTACTTCAATTAGTATAAAGCAAAAGTTAAGAAGATAATTTTTAAAAATTTTAACGTTTTTATGTTAGTGGAAAAAATATTTTTTCTAGATTAATTTTATCGAGGCGGGAGTCTTGCAGTACAGATATTATGCAATGGTGGTTATGCAAAACAGTTGACGAGCCACAATTATATGAACTGCTTCAAGTTATACTCGGAGTCCCGGCTACACAAGTCTCCATAGAACGAGCATTTAGCGCATTGGCATTAATAGTGACATAACGACGAACCAGCCTTAAAAAAGAAACACTCGACAATATTTTGATACTAAAATGAAATAATGAACTACTTAAAAATATAAAATATTAAAAAATCACTGCATTTTACATATATACTCTTTTCATTTCCATCCTTATTTTATTACTCGTGTAATAAATAAATTTAATAAACAATAATAAATAATAAACAATTTTTGTAACACTCGTAATCTCTTTCTACACAAAAACCACCGGTCCCTTAATACATTCTGCTGCTTTTCTTTTCTTGGCCTCCCAGTCCTCCCTCGTCAGTCACCTCTCCCCACCTCAGTCCATAGCAACACCAACAACCGTTTGAGTTACTATACTTGCTACTACACACACACGCACACACAAATCGGCAATAACAAACAGTTTCTATTTTTCCACTGTATGAGAAAGACTGAAAGAGTACTCGGCAAGAGTATAATCAGCTCGATTTCGAGCGTATTTTACTCGCACTCGAAATCGATCAAAGCATATGCGCTCTTCTTCGAGTGGCATAGAAAAATAGAGTATACTCAATTTTTTTCACTCGCAAGAGTACTCGCGCTCGAATTCGAGCGAGTTTCACTCTCTACTCGAATTCGAGCGAAGATTTCGGAGCTCTGATATTATCCAACCACTGATATACAAAGCAGTCCCGTATAATGCGTGTTATAGCATTGAGAGCCTGTGATATCAAAATAGACATTTCGCCAGACCCATTTTGTTACATATCCTAACACATTCATATTAAGTCCTCAATTTGATACTGATCGGGGATGAAAATTCCATCGGATTTTCTGTGCAAACTTTATTAACCGTCAATCGTTTGTAGCGGTTCAAATGTTTTTTCACAAATCAATGTATTCGAAACACCGTTACGTTGTAATTACAACAAATTCGAGCGTTTGATCCAATCGTTTTAATTCCGCACAACAATTTGTAGATTCTTCTCTTCGCAATATCGAAACCAAATATGAATATTTGCGCGTACGCCTATAGGCTAAATAAATATTGGTTATTCCATAATTAACATTTATTTCGTTCCGGCGGCGTAACCGCGCACATTCACATTTATTCATTTGATTAAGCCGGGGCGAATATGCAATGATAATTTAATAAAACTTTCCTCGTCCTCGTTTCCTATGAAAATGCGACTGTAAATCCATATTTAAATTTAATTGTGACGCGCCGGTTCAAATATAGAAATATCTACGTTACCTACGCGCGCACAGGCACGAACGTTCGGGGTAAATAGTATTTAATAATTGCCCCGTTAATTTTAATATTTTTCGAATAATTATCGCGTGTACAATCGACTATTTCCATTAACGAAGCGAATTTTACCGAATTTCACAGGATCGTCTTTGTTTTCTGAGTCATTTCGTTTTTATGGTAGTGCGTAAAATGGGTCGCGCATTCGACGGAGAGTTTAATATCGCATTCAGATTGAGATATGAGAATAGCTTACGTTCGCGCGCTTGGAGAAAAGAAAAAGTAACTTTTCCCCTTCTCGTCGCCTAAATAAGTTAAATTCGACGCAAACAATAAGTTTCCGGTCGATAACTTCCTTTTGTTTCGCTTTGTTTTTGTTTCTCCAGATAAGAATTTCGTGCGTAGCAAATGTTTCCATCTGTTCCCGTTTTATTATCGCAGGATATCCGCGGAAAACTGTACACGTTTCGAAATCGGAAAAGGTTCCGATTTTTATTTATTGGACTACAACCATTAAATAGATGAGGAAATATGCGTTTAGGTCGTCGCCGGGGTTTCGGAGGAAAGAGACATATTTAAAATTAGTGTCCCGCTCGGTATACGACACATATTTATGCGTTGGAAAGTGCCAGTGGATTAACACTCAAACCAGGTGAATATTCTCAATTTCTCTTTAAATTCTTGAAGATTGGAGTGGTTCCTTCGAAAACTACAGGATTTCTCCTTTCGGTTTTGACGTGACTGGTTCGTAGAACAAAAAGCAATGAAACAACATAGAAAAGCCTAGATAAAACAGGAACCAGTACCCTATAAATTACTGGTCGGTGTCATTGCCACTGCGCTAAACCACCTTACGTCAACGATTTACTACACGGACCTACTAGTAGGTATCATTTTGCCAAATTTGATTTCTGCGGTTGAGTAATGCGTTGTGTCCGTTTACCCAAAAATCTTCGACATAATTACCGACCGGTACAACGAGTATTGTTGAAACCGGTTGGTATCACCTCTCGATGTCTCCTCGTGAGTAAAGTATTCCCTCCTCCACAAAGGTCGGTGGTTGTAAAATGCTGTATAATTTCATCTTTATCAGCAAAAATGTCTTTAATGTTTCTGTATTACACTTATATAGGTAAGTTAGTATTCTTCATTTTATGGCATTCAAAACTTCCTAGATGCTTGTTTGTCGCGTAGGGTGGAGTTGATGTCGTCAGTCGTTTGTTTATCATCAGGATATTCTTCATATGTCAAAAGTGGAGCTTTGAAAAATTTGGAGGATGTGGCAAATTTTCACGACGTAAAACTTACTGATTTTTACTGACATTTATGTCTATATAAAGGTAGGTAAAGGGTAACGGTGCCCTTGTAACTATTACTTAGAAGCTTCTCAATTGATAATTCAAAACTTTTCTAATAAACAAGCCTTTTCTCCTAACAACAACAAACTTTTTTGTCACTTCACGTATTGCGACATCTTAAAATATATTTTTACCAGTTTCCCTCGTTTCCACGCCGATTATTACAGGAAACTGGTGACCGGGAAAAATTATAATTTCTTTGTCAGCCATCACCAAGCAGTGTTCCTTTTCTTATTACCGGAAATTGTGTTAGCGTTTAAGTTTTGAATGACCGCCCTCTAGGATTCTGACGCTTGACCGGTCCCAAAAGAACCGACAAGACGAAGCGAATAAATTACTTCTGCAACCTGAATCAATTCCAGATACTGCCTACATCTTCGTTTACACAATTCTGTGCACAGTGTCCACGCGTTTTATTTGACCATACTAGGCTACCAACGAGCTTCATTAATACTGTATATGCAGCATATGTAAGTTGTATTGTATGTTTAATCCTAAACTACTGTAGGCACAAGAATGATACTGAATTTGCAATGAAAATCAGAATGCTCTCATAACTGACGGTAAATGTAATCAATCTTTTTCTCCATGTTTATCAATATTTTCTCCATTCCCTATTTTCCCCATTTTCTTATTGCATAAATCACATATATTATCCGAAAGTGATTCTTTACCGCCGGTGCATCCTATCGTGAGAATCTAACCAAACCACCCACATCGCCTCGTAGAATGCACATATATTTAAATTCTGTAATCCAGAAAAATGCAATATCGCCGACAGTCAGGTATGCAAATTACGTTGAAATCCCCGCAGATACATATTGCTCGGAAAATAATTTCCTGTCGGTTTAGCTTATTGGTCCTCGAGGTGAAAGAGTTGAGAAAATTGTGTATCGTACAACTAACTTACGTATACTCATAGTAGCTACTGCATATATAACGTAAAAGAGCAACTTTGTTTCTGAAACGAGCGCGCCGCATCGTTGCGTTTTTCGAACGTATGGAAGCGAAAAGTTAGTTTCTAGTTTGTTTAAAAAATTATGAGTTCTAGTTAATTAAATTTCACCTGCTTTTTCAGTTTTATCGGTTTTACGGCGAAGTAATCGTTATACGCGTTTAAGTTTGAGACGAGTCGTTCAATTTTTAATTAGTTGCTAAAAATGTGGGCATGGATTCTCCTGGAAATTCTCAGTTTTTCGATTTAGTTTTATAATTCGTCATTTCAGATTTAAAAATTAGTGCCGGTTGTTGCAATAAATTCTATCGATTTTCAGATTATGCCATGAATTGATTGTGATTCATCAATCTAGATGAGGGATCTTCAACGTGGTTGGCATCTTACGATTTTTCCTCGATTTCGGAAATTGTAAAATCTTAACCAATGTTGAAAAGCTATAATTTTTATAATTGTAATGCTTTTTTACATAGACTCTCCGAAAAGTCAAATTTCTCTCTAAGTCGAACTTACCAGTTGGCTGGAAAATATTAAAATATCGAAACAACTTTGGCGATAATTTTTTCTTTTTGAGTAGCAGCACTTTTTCAAAAAACTGTCGTATTAAACAACTCTTTACCCTAACAACGACAAACTATTTTATCACTCCACGTATTGCAGGACGTATCTAGGATTCTGACACTGGATCGGTTCCAAAAGAACTGACACGACGAAACGAATAAATCACCATTGCAAGGTTAATCAACTCTCAACACTGCCCACCTGCTGTATCGGCCAATGTTGTGCAAGCATTTGGTTAAGCTTCGTTTCGTCGCCTACCAGGATTCCGTCACCAACAAACTCAACCTCAACTCAATGTAACTTTCTCCAACTGCACATAGTGCCCACATGTTGAATTATCGAAAGTTGTGCAAGTTTTTGGTCGTTTTGTCGCTCACCAGGATTTTGCTACCGGGTTGGTCCCAGAAAAGCCGACAAGGCGAAGCGAAAAAGTCATGCATGCAACGTCTGACTTCAGATACTGCCTACCTCTTTCATCACCGAAAGGTGTGCAAGCGCTTGGTTAACGTGTGCTTCGCGACTCACCGGGATTCTGCAACTGGAATGGTCCCAAAAAAGGCAATGAGACGAAGCGATCAAGTCAGGTCTTCAGTCAACTCCAGATACTGCCTATCTGTTCCAATCCAGACTAAGTTCTTGCCTTTGTCAGATTCGACGGCGAGGGGGAAAGATGATAACTATTTTCTTTATAAACCATAATTAAGCAATATTTCTTTGTTCTTATCATAACCACCTATCCTAAGCGAAACGGGTTCCCTCAAATTCCTTCAATTCCAACTGTCTTCTCCGGACGCATTCTCACCTATTACAGACCGAACAAAAAAGAAACGGAAATAACATTATTAAACCGCCCCTCGGCAGCGCCGAGAGGCAATCGTCCGAGTTCCTCTCGGTTTTGCGGTAACACGCCGCTTTCGTCGCCGCACCGCCGTTAAAAGCGGATAGTTAGGGAGGATGCCGTCTGCTAAGTCCAGGACTCGGCTGTGAGAACCCGGGATATCAACCCCGCTCGTTCGCCTTAATGAAACGAAATGAAATAAATAAGTTAAATAAACGACGACGGACTGTAAGAAAGGAAACGTGCCGAGCTGAAATCTCGTGTCTGGAAGCAGTCGCCGTGATTGCAGGTGTGCTAATGAGGTGGTGACGTCTCGTAATCGGCACGAGCGGCACGGCAAAAGAGCGCCTGTCTCGTCGCTCGTCGAGGACGTGGAAATCTGGCAAAGCGAAGAAATTCGAATGGAAATGGAAATGGAGAGAACTTCGTAATGGTTCGGTGCTTAAAGAGGAATGAATATTAGGAAGTAGCGAATCAAACGCTGAGGTTGTTTCCACTTTGTAATCGAGAGTTTTTATTCTATTTTATTTGATTTAGGAATCATCCAATTTACTTGGTGATTTTTCGCTTATCACATCCAGCGCCCATGAAGAAATTTAGTGCAACGCAGTTGATGTGAGTACCGATAGTTAGTGAAAAGTTTACGCTTACCGTTGCACTGTTTTATTAATTAAAAGGGTGAAGGATAGTGATGTTCGCTACTTAAGATTGCACCGACCAGTTATCCTTCGTAATTAATTAAGAATAAAAAGAAAACAAAGAAAACGTAAACAGTTTATTAGAAAGTGCAAAATGAAGAAGACAAAAAAATCAGTCTTCAATTTACGGTTAATACAAAAAAGAAAAAGAAAACTGATTTCGATGTGTGAATCGATAAAGTAGTCAATACAGTAATAAACAGAAATGGTGTAAAACAGGACCCGCTTAGGCGTCGTGCATGCTGAAATAGGAAAAAATAAAAGAAACAAAAGAAGTGGTAACGGCAAAAGTAGCAAGCATATAAACGGCTTATTGAGCGCTAGGAAGACGGTATACGTTAAAGTGTTCGCAACGAATTCGCATGTTTGCACTGACTGATCGGATCGAACAAGGGTGGATTGAACGAGTCGCCCAGAACGAAGTCGAATATGGATGTTATTTTGTGCCTCATACACATTGAACCTATTTTACGGCATCTTACAACTGGTGACTGGCTGCCTACACAAAAATTATATCTAAACCAAAACAAATGGCAACAAGTATCGAATTCCGAATCTCGAACGTTCAGTGTGGATGAAATATCCAGTCAATCTCTCGTATCTGAAGCTCGAGCGAATCTGACGTATCCGAAGCTCCGCTAAAATAAGAGATAAGCAATGTAATCAAACCTGCAGTACGACTACATCGCTTGCGATGTTGATCTACGAGCGATGGGACTGAGGATGGGCCCGTCTATGGACTAAACTGCTGACTATGAACAACCCAGACACGAGCCGCTGAACCCTCCGCCCGTCGGGTGTGGTTTGTGAATCTAGTGAAAAATGAAAATTTGAGATAGTTTATTTATTATTTTATTCAAAATGTCTACCGTCACAGTGCTTTTCACATATTCGAATAGCAACCGTTTTCTCGATACAAAACTGTTATTGAAAATTTAATTGCAGCATAGAATCGGTAAGACCTACGCGTCCACAGAGTATTTAAAGGAAATCTAGGTGTGGAAGTTTTGGAGTTAAATATGCGAAAGGGAGTTGACAAATACTTGCCCAAAAATGCTTGCACTTCGGGCTTGAGGTATTCAGACATCGAAGATTAGGTCATACCAGAACCACAGCCAGGTAAAAGAGCAAATAATGAAAGACGAAAGACCCGTTTCTCTTAGAAAATGTATAAGTCCTGGTTGCGCATGGAGCAGATATTGACATGCTGCAAAGAATGTCTGGGATACGGAGAACAGAGTTTGACGCACTCCAGCTTGTGTATAGAATTATATTTTCTAACATTATATATTATTTATAATAATTTGTGTATCTTTAAGTAAATATTCTTATAAAGCAATTTATTTAATCGTTTCTCTCATATTTAGAAAAAGATTTTGTAAGCTTTTCTTCAAATTTAGGTGACATAAGAAGGATGTGTTTGGAATTAATTCTGTATTGGGCATTATATAGGAAGAGATTCAGCTATTTTATTTTAAAACTCCATCGACCACCCCCAATCGAAAATGCTTCAGAAATGGCAACCGACAAACGGAATCTGAGCGAGATGCTTTGGAGTCGACTGAACGAGTCCCGACTCCGAAGCTCGAGTGAATCTGAAATGTAGGATGTTCGAGTGAGTCGGATGTGTCTGAAGCTCGAGCGAATCTAATGTGACCGAAGCTCGAGCGAGTCTGACGTGTCCGAGGCTCAGCTAAAACCGTTGTCTGAGCTGAGCCAGTTGGGAGCGCCAAAGACTGTACTGCTAAGTATACACTTTTTCGCCCACTAGTCACTTAACGAGGTACGTTAGAGTGTTCGCAACGAATTCGAGTTCTAACACGAGTCGTGAGTCTGAAGCCGAAGCGAATCTGACCTGTACGGTGCTCGAGTAAGTCGGATGTGTCTGAAGCTCGAGCGAATCTAATGTGCTCGAAGCTCAAGTGAGTCTGATATGTTTGAGGCTCAGCTGAAACCGTTCTTTGAGCTGAGCCTGTTGGGAGCACCAAAAACGGTACTGCCAAGTATATACTTTCCCGCCCACTAGTCACTTAACAAGATACGTTAGAGTATTCGCAACGAATGTGTGTTAGTAGCACTGACTGATCGGATCGAAAAAGGGTCGACTGAACGAGTTGCGAGAACGAAGTTGAATATCGAGTATAAGTGTTAGAGTACTAAATGCCGAATTTCGAAAGTTGAGTGTGAATAAAATATCGGGCGAATCCCTCGTGTCTGAAGTTCAAGTAAAACTGGCTGAAGCTCGAGGGAATCTGCTTTTTCTATAAGGAAAATATTTAAACGAAACTAGTGAAATCAACTGCGACCAATCAGAAATCGGACGAAAGAGAAGTTTCCGAATATCAGCTAGCAGCCTGAGGGTGGTACCTACGTGTTGCAGTCGAAAAAGAGATAGAAAAAGGGAAAGTAGGATGCAGGATGATTTCGAGGAAGGTCCGGGTGTATCACATCTCTACGCTGAGAAACAATGTAAGCTGTAAAAAGGGAAAACAGACGAAATGCATGTCCGTTTGAGAGGTATGTTGCCGGTGTCTACGGATTACGATCGAAGTCTAAAATAAATCGAAAACGACGACACAGACTAACTTAAAGAAGTGTCCGTTGAAAACAAAGCAACTTACGACAATTTCCAACCTTAGATCAGGCGACGGGTACGCTTCCTCAACTATTTCTGCTGGAGCCGTTATTCGTGGTCGACAAAGGATTGCAAAATGACTTCGAAACTCGTTTACGAAAGATTTGGGTTGGATACCCCATATACTCCATCGCCAACAAGAACTTCAGATACCAACGTAAAGACAAAGGTTCTAGAATTAATACTTAGATGCACAAACTTTCGGAACACTCATGTGCATGTAATAGGTGTCTTGTCTGTCCACGATAATTGTCCTCTTTTACCCATTAACACAAATTTGGTTCAAACTTCTTTTGAATTATCCTTCGTTGTCCATGTATGCACTCGTAGGAATTACCCCGGCACATTTACATTTGCGTTAACGACCCCCATATATCCGTGGCGGATCTGCCAAATCTCGGTAGGCAGGACCGGACCGGACCGGACCGGCTAAGTAAATAACGCGATTTATGCAAAGATCAAGGGGGAGGGAGGAGATATAATTCGTCCGGTCTCAAATATAAACGGTCGCTTTACGATGGCGCAGCACGGTTTCGGAGTCCAATTGTAATTTGCATGTAAATGGGACAAGAACAGGACAGCAGTGGATTGTATGTGGACTCGGTGGCGATTTACGTTTCGAGCACCTCGCGTACGGCTTTTTGCCGCCGCGTGAATGCAGGTTTCGTGTGTTTCGGCCGCTATCCGTCGGTGTTTATCGCGCTATTTAACAGCGATGCATGTTCGAGGTTGTTCCGACGACGACGATGGTACGCGTAAACCTCGTATACGTAACGCGACGTGTAAGTGGGCGAAAAAATTACCAGCAGCGGAGGTAGGTAATTTGGGGAAAATTGCGTTCGGGGAAAGCAAATCGGAGCGGTTTTAATGTGGTGTTTCCGGAAGTAAGTTCAGTCGGGACGATTACCTTGCAGTTTAACACCTCGACTCGTATCTGCAAGAGAATTTAAATATGTTTAGGAATTTCCTTCTGATTAAAATATGGAATGAGCCAAGGCTATAAGGTACTCATTTGAAAGCTATATATCTTAACTTTAAAAGTAGTATATGTAGTATTAGGCACTTCTACAGTTATATAACCTTTTGTCGATAGTAAGCGAAAAACAAGCAGGCTTACAAACTAGAAAGTTTGAATACCGTGTGTTCGATACGATAGTTACGACCTACTGAAAAGGTTTATTGTTAATTTGCTCTTAAATTTAATCTAAATTAAGGAATAGAAAGAAACAGATCATCCTTGACATGACTCACTTTGATCTAAAATTCCTTTTCTCCGGTGAAACCACTGTTTCGTAGCTGTTTGGCACTCTTTTATTGCCAGCTTTTACGAGGAATTGCATTTAGTACCTATAATATTACCCATAATAAAAATCCGTGCCCGCAAAAGTAGTTAGCATTTTAGCTTCATCTTTTGAACTTGGCATATGAAGAACTAGATTGTTCGCTCTAAGACGCTCCTATCGCTCTGGTGCTGTTGACGACAATATATGTCTATTTTGGCCTCTTAACAAATTCCCTCTTTCATCCAAGCATTGTCTATAATTCTCTTTCTCCGGGAAAACCATTCTTGTGTAGCCGCTTGGCATTTTTCATTGCCAGCTTTTACGAGGAATTGCAGTTAGTATAAAATTACCCATAATCAAAATTCGCGTCTGCAAAAATTTTTAGCATTTTAGTTTCATCTTTTGAATCGGGCATATGAAGAACTAGATTGTTCGCCCTAACACGCTCACATTGCTCTGGTGCTGCTGAAGACAATATATGTCTATTTTGGCCTCTAAGAAAATTCCAGCTTTCATCCAAGCACTATCTATAATTCTTTTTCTCCGGGAAAATCATTGTAGTGTAGCCGATTTCTGGCATTTTTTCATTGTCAGCTTTTACGAGAAATTGTATTTAATATAACATTACCGAAAATCAAAACCCGCCCCTGCAAAGTTTTTAACATTTTTGGACCTGGCATGGATTGTCCGTTTTGACACGCTCACATCGCTCTGGTGCTACTGAAGATAATATATATGTCCATTTTTGCCTCTTATAAAATTGCGCTATGGCAATTTTCCTCACTTTCAATTTCATCGCTTCAACTTTCTTCGCTGTCTATTACCAGATTTTCCCCCTTATATCCTCAATAAGGAAAACAACCCGTAATAAGGGTACTGCTTGTGTCCGTCGAGGACAGCCTATCTTGATGAGATAGCGGAGGTTTATCAGCGCAGCTTCAGCAACAGTGGCGTAGCCAGTCGTGACGGGCGTGGGTGTTAAGGGTTCTGAATTAAAGGGGCGCCAGTTGCGATTTGCCTCAAAGGGGTTGGTTGCCAATTCAGCTGGCTCCGCAACAAAGCCAACTGAGGTGCGCTGCTGGCGCAAGTTTTAAAAAAAGGAGTCCAAAGGGCACACACACAAAAACACTTTATCAATAATAACAGCTGGTGTATTTAAAATAAAGAGAATGATATGTAACAAGCTGGTGTATTTAGGAAACAGAATGATTGGTACTGAACAGGCCGAAAGTAATTGTTAACCAAATAAAATAGGCAGGTGTACGAATAAGTCATACACGAAGAATAGATTAAAACATCGAGGCACCCGAGTGCTTCGTATCGTCGAGGAAGGATCCTTGCTCGCTCACAAACAGTTTACATATACATAGATTGGTTACTTAAACCTATCGTTCTGGCGCATTAAGGTAGTAATGATATGACAATACACACACAGGTGCACTACTTAAGGTGAGGGTCACCCTCGAGTGATAAATATACAAAACGTTTAACGTGAATAGTAACAACATTCAAATAAGGTTTTAAATTAAACTGGTAATTTAACTATGAGATAAGAACAAGAATCTACTGGTAATATGAGATTACCTCCGCGATTAATCTTTGAACATTAAAAAGAATAAAAGTGTTAGAGGTTTTCGGGGAGTGTCTACTGAATTCTCGAATGTAACGAAATACCTGTATCGTATCTCTTAACGTGAAACGCCGCTGGCGCTACGTTACGTGGCTACTAATTGTGTTTTCGGTGTTGTTTCTCTCCAGTGCGTGGGCGAAGCATTATCTCATCGAGCAAGATGGCGGGCACTCCAACGATACGGTGATTCGGAGACGATTGGTGATACGAGTAATACCGGACGGTAGAATTTGGTGGTTTAAGACCCAAAGTAAGAAAAATCCCTTATTCTAGGGGTTCCAAAAGACAGCGTTGAAGCTTTACGTAAAAACTCTCTTTCGAGAACGGTTAATCAGACGGTTTACCAGTGAAAATGCTCTTCTTAAATCCTCCAACAGGGGAATAACCAATCCTCTAGCACACTAGAAAGATTCGGTACGCACAAAGCACAAAAACTCTGAGCATTTCACTAAAACCACGAGCAACGTGTCTACCTACATGGACGGTACGGTAATGTCTCTATCGTAAAAGCCAAAAAAGAAAGTCGGCGTCTATCACATGATCGATGAAATCGGTTCCGATTGGCTGAAAAATATCTTACGATATCCGAGATTCGGATCAGGTGACAAGTGAGAGAACGACAACTGGTGCGGTAAAACTGATGCGACTATCTAACACAGGGGGCGCCGGGGTATAGTAGTCACGAAAACAGAATATCCAAAAGGGGAATAATCGGAATTGAGTAAAGTGTGACGAAAACTATAATTAAAGTACATACGGATTTTGAAACGTAACATGTCCACGTTAGATTCGCCAATCATGCAATCTTTCTCGATGTCTGAATAATCCATGAATATAGGACTACCCTCTCTATCACTTAATCCGTGTTTTCTATCTTTTACAACTGCCTCTAGTTTTGTGTGTGTCAATGAACGGGGGTGTTTTCACAACTAACATCAAACGTTGCACTATAAAACGTAAAACAGTAAATTCCAATTGCCAAAGGAAAACACAACACCTTTCCGCACTTTGGGGTTTAAAGAACGCGCGAGCATATAACATCAAATATTCTAACTTATGGCTATAAGATACTTTTCCTCAAAATAGCTTAAACTTAAAATTTCTTTCTGGTTTTCAAAACTATTTTGAAAGCTATAAGCGAATTTGAAAATAAGTATCTTAGAATGTTAAATGTACGCGTAGCTTATTGCTTGTTACATTTTAGCGGCCACGAGTTTTGTTTTACGTTGCTGATACAATACTCGACCTGAAGTTGGCGTTAACCCTCTGGCAAAATACTCCGTGTTGCCTTGACTTCCCGTACCTGCTCCCCGACAGCTCGATTCCGACATTCGCGGTTTGACATATGTACGCATGTGTTAGGACGTTTTACGATTAAACACATTCATCGGTTGGCAGAAGTAATTTTGGTTTATTAATCACTGTTTTATCAACGGATTTTTACCCTGCCAGAATTATTGGGGCTATAGGTTTGGATTCCGTTCCCTATTTTCTGAATGTGGCATTCTCCATAACCTCCGTTGGATTTGACCGATGTCGATTGTTGTCTCTCATGATGGATGGGCTCAGTGGGGCACTCCGCTAAAGGTATGCCTTCTATTCTATTTGATTTTTCTGGACGTTCGACTTTCCATAACCTTCGCCGGATTTGACCGATACCGATTGACATCCCTTCATATCGTAACGAGGTAAGCCGTTCAAAGTATACCTTGTATTCTATTTGGTTAATCTTTTAGGGAATCTTTGAAAATCATTTAAAAAGAAGTGGCTTTATTGAATTATTCATTTATTATTACATTTTATATAAAATGTCCACCCAACTGCTGTATATATAGTCTAGCTCTTAGAATTGAAGTGGTAGCTCTGCTAACAATCTCAAGATCAGTTCGAATAGATTTTGCGGCATCCATAATCCTAGCAACAAGTTGCAAATAAAAATACAGAGACTGTGGCTAAAACAATATTTAAAACAAATAAAATTACCTTTACCACACCTTTCGGAAAGAAATTCAGACAAGTATTTCGCCAATTGAGTTGCCATCCTCAGTGAAAGACTGGGGGAATTCAGTGTCAACAGTCTTTTGGTGTTTCGCGCAGGCGTTCAGTGTGTGATGTTCATTGTGCAGTGCTTTAATGTTGTACAGTGTTGGTTATGTAGCGTTCATCTTGGACACTAGCCGAATTCGCTACTGATACTAAATTCCGCCTAGTTCTACACTGAGGATGGCAACTTAGTTGCCGAAGTACATATCTGGATTTTTTCCGAAATGGTAATGGTAGTTTTAATTATTTTATATACTTGCAACAAGTTGTTCTCTGTTTGCAGGTTTTTCTTTCAGAAACCAAATTTTTCAGCATTCCGCATATAACATAATTAACGTTGGCTTAAGGTGACGTTGCTGGCCAAGTAACTGCGGAACCTCTTCCAATACAGCGGCTAGTTTGATTTTGATTAAGAAAATCTGTTATTTGTCTACCAAAGTGTGGAGGTGCACCATCGTACTCTATTCACCTAGGTTGTCGTCGTCGTCTATTCTTTCACAGAAAAACTACTCCGTCAATTTCGAAGCTCTCGCTCTTCCACAATAAGAAATGGTCGTTTGTACAAGCATAAGAGGCGCCCCTCGTATTAGCAAATTTATGTGATCTTAGAAGGCGCTAGTTCTCTCATTGTTATAGCATCAACCCTGTTTTCTCAGGCTAATCTAAGGTAACGTCAAAGCATCGTATATACAGTAAAATCGCTTCCCAGTTTCCTGATTATGTCGATACCCTAATCCGAAAATCCGTTGATCTTTTCGATCAGATTGAATACATTTGAATCTCTTCTTTGTTATTAAAACTTCACTTTCAGTTCTTGGTGGTGACCGTTTGAGAAAGAAAATATGGCTCTCAGTTCCCAAAAAAAAAATTATAATAGCATATATCATCGATGACATTCAGCTTCCACACCCGACAAAAAGCCTCTCATATTGTTAGTTATATATCCTCACTAGCGCACTAAAATATTTACTTCAAGCGCTTCTGACAATACATTACCACCGCGTTCCTACCGGGCGTATTATAAAGGTTACCGTTAACTCGCCTGCTACTCGACGACGTTAATACAATAAAGCGCCATCGAGTTACCCGTTACCGCGCGCCGGCTTGCAACATTTATTCGCGTTCGCCTTTTTTGCGAGGGCTAATATCCTCTCACCTCGCGCTATGAAAAGTATTAAGCCACAATAGGATTATGAGCTCGGTGAAGTGCACGCCGCCGCATCGCATACAACGCGGATATAAATTCTCGGTCGCCGGAAATGGAAAATACATCCGTTTCGGTGTTATGCAGCTCAGAGGGAGAATATGCGGATGGCGAATGGTCGCAAAGAATCGCGGTTGATCGATGGTGTCCGCATTAAAATAACCGAGGCGAGGGATTCGCAAATTGCTGTTTCTCGCGCTTCTAATGGAGGTTGGAAACGGTGTCAATTAGACGGTGTTCTTTTGTGTGTTGTTAACGAGAATTTGTAGATGGGAATTGAGTGATTTTTTTTTTCCGAAAGATATTTAGATTTCTCTTCGGTTGCATACTGTTAGAGTTTCGTTGTAAAATTGTAAGATAGTGATTGCAAGGATTGTGGTGGTGACAAAATATTACATCAACAAACACCTTATCGCACAATTACTTAATTAAATCCGATCACAGGTGTTTCTTGAAATACCTTTAGGCTCACCGTGCATACAATTGTGTATCAGATCGAATTTCCATATTTCTTAATTGACTTCCTTCTTAAATATGTTCCGCATTCCACCCATCTACGGCGTGCCATTTTAATAAAATCATATCGAAATATTTCCCACCCGGTTGCCAAAAACAATAAATAAAACCGCTCCGGAACCAATATCGGATATTAAAATATTTTCATCCGGGGAGAAAAATAGCACCCGTATAATAATAGCGAGGCGCGCTCCCTTCCGGCCGGTACCGGATCGATGGGGACCTCCGCTCCTGCCCCTTTATCTGTTCCGGAAGCACGCGGCGATATGCAAAACATCCGGTGCAAGGTCAAGCCGGGCCTCGGCGTCGTCGCGTAGAAAGTGGAAAAATTTGCAATATTTTCGAATGCGCAATATAAATTCCGGCGGTAGACGTTCGGACGGTGACGTCGAACCCCTCTCTCTCTCCCTCCGCGTCTACCGTCGGCTCAGAAAAACCCTTAACTTTCGCCTCCACGCGGACCGCTTCCGATATCCTCGGCGAATTATTACTAAAACGGCGTCCGTTCCGGCGCGATGTCGACGGAGTTTTTCGGAATCGTTTCCGTCGAAATGCGGTGTGCCGACTCCGACGAAGGTCGACGCGTACGTGAGGACCGGTTGGAATTCATTTATTTTTTGTACATGTGGATTGTTTATTGCGACACTAAATTTTGGATGTATTGGGATTTGTCAAAAGGTTTTTGAGACCATAGAAACTAACACAACGGTCTCCACCCTAAAGCTTGACATAAGTATTTATAAACCCGGTTTCTTTCCCTTATTGTATTGGTGAGAGTCAGTTGGAGAGGTGTGCGTTAGTCAAGGACTTGGATGTTTGGTTTGATCCTACACTTAATTTTAATCATCACATGGATGTAATTACTGCCTCGGCTAGAAAAATGTTGGGTTTCATTATTAGGAATTGCAGATGTCTCAAAAATACTCACGCTATACAAGCTTTGTACTTTACTCTGGTCAGATCTTGTCTAGAGTATGCGTCAGTAGTATGGTATCCTTTTTATTTAACACACAGACGAGATCTTGAATTAATTCAAAGAAGATTTTTAAAATTTATAAGTTTTAAAATTGATAATGTTTATCCAGTTAGAAATATAGATCAGGCAATTTTGTTGAATCGCTTTGAGATACCGTCACTTCAATTCCGAAGAATTGCTTCTAGCGTTAAATATCTATATAATTTAGTTCATGGTAACATTGACTGTCCTGATCTTTTGCAATTACTAAACTTTTATATACCATCATTTTTATCTCATAATTCACCAACATTTTATTTGCCACGATGTAGAACAAATATTGGATCTTGCACGCCTATATACTTGATGTGCTATAATTACAATATAATTTCGACTGTCTGTGACATCAACCATGACTCATTGCGGGATATTGTCAGCTGTTGTGAGCGGCATTTCAATGCATTTGTTAGGTTTCTCTGGAAATATTGTATTGTTGTAGAGTTATACTGGTTTGCTTATTGTATTTTCATTAATTGTGCTGTAATTGAATTGTAATTTGTTGGACAATAAAGATTATTATTATTATTATTATTATTATTATTATTATTATTATTATTATAAATTTGGTGTTATGTCTCACAGAAATATTAACGGAAGAATTATTCAACCAACCACTATTTAGCTATTTAGAGTTAACGGACCTGCTAGCTAATTGGCTAATCAAGGAACAAGTAAATCAACAAACGGATTAAGCGATTAAGTAACTATTTAATTGACGATCAGACTAACTGAATAACTGGTTTACTCAGTAGTTGATCGACTCAGAAACTAGTCTATTATTTGATAAGTTGAGTTGCTGAGCTCCTTCACCAGCTGACTAAATAGTCGATAAACTCTGTAACCAATTGGCAATTGACTAAGTAACAAACAAATCAACTAAAGGATTAAGTGACTGAGAAACTATTTTACTGACCGCCAGATTAACTAGATAACTGGTTTACTCAGTAGCCGATAGACCCAGAAACCAACCGATTATTTGATTGGTTGACCTCTTAATTGAGTAACCAGACTAAGTATTATAAAGACTATGTAACCAACTGACTGGTTAACTGAATAATTGACTTACTGATCAACTAAGTTGGCTGACAAAGTAACTAGCTGCGTTGCTAAGTGGTTGATAAGAAGTGTATAATTAGCTGGTTCGTTAGCCGACTAATTAAGATATTCAGCAGATTTTCTACCTGACCCACTAAGTAATTCACAAAATGTAACCAACTGAGTGCTCCCAAGTAACAAACTAGACAGATGATTTGCCAATTGATAAATTAAGAAATTAATTGATAACAAATTAAATGATTCCGTAGCTATTGTGTTACCAGCATTTCTTGGCGCCTCTAGCAATACCGGCGTTTTGTCGAGTACATTCGGAGTAAACATTTTTACGCACCAAATTTAAATGTTATACATATTGTATTAAATAAAGACATTTTGTTATAAAAAATATATAATAATAACTTTCCACCTTTACTGGAAATAAATAATAGTGTAATTATTAAAGCTTTATTTAAGGAAAAAGAAAGTAATCGGACCAATTAAGGTAATGATAAATAATAACATGATGAAATGTAACAATACAAATATTGGCAGTAGTATTGCAACAATATATAACTTTAGTTATACCTACCTTAATTGAATTATGTGTAAACAGGAATATGCAAATTATCAGTATCCGATGGAAAGCTCCAATCGTCATCCGATTCGCTTAGACGAATTATGATAGTTTCATATTCATTATCCGATAAACCGTCTTCTTCAATAATTTTCTCTCTACGTAACTGTTATTACCAACATTCTGGGATGATACCTTTCGTTTAACTATGCTCCAGATAAGTTCAAAGGGATTCAAATCTCAGTGATATGGAGGGCAAGCTAAGGACTGTATGACCTTTATCCATTGTAATGTTATCAATTATATATTGTGGAGGTGGTTTATTGCTTTTTACAATCTCTAATAACTCACTCTTCAACATTGAAGGACTATGGGTTATAGAGTCACATTGTAGCCACGATATTATTTCAGCATTTTTATTTGTGCGGTTTGGTGGTTCATTCCTCTGGATACTGTGATATGGTGCGCTGTCTAAAATAATAATTGCATGTTCTGGCATATTTGGAAGAAGTTGTGATTCAAACCATGGTTTGAAGTTGTCGAAATTCATTTCATCGGGATAATCACCACAAAAATAAAGCTTCTGGGATAAACCCCATTTTACTCTCAGCATGACATGCATCTTTTTCCAGTACAGTATCTTTTTTAAAACACCAGTTTTTTCTGCACTCTGCCAGCCACGCCAATTCGAAACAGTACAATTTTTGTGCACACAGCTTTCGGCAAGGTATACAATTGGTCTTGGATTTTTTGTTTATCATTTTTTTAGAAATCTTAAGTATCGTGCTCTCCATACTACAATATTATGACGTTCCATGAAAAAAACGATTCGAATGACATCTTTTATATTTTTAATTGTGTTGGCTGGTTGTACAGACGCGCGCTTAAACATGGTACTTGTTCACATATTTTCCGGAAACCAAATAGCGTTGGTCGCTATAAATAGGAGAGTAACCAATCCACTGATATGTTGCGTGCGTAATTGATCGAATACACAACCAATTAAGAAGCTATCTGATTAACTAACCGACCAAGTAACTAGGTACCCAACTGATTGAATAAGTAATCGATCGATTAACTGACCGATTAATTAAGTAGCTCCTTTATCGACTTATTAGCTGATCAACTAACCAACTCGCTAACTCATCAACTAACTGGTTGACTGGTAACTTGCGTGGTTAACTGATTGATCAAAAACTAACTAATTCTCTGATTGGCCAACAAGTCATTCAGGCAAGTAGCTGTTTGATTAACAAATTGATTAAATAACTTGGAAATCACCCAGCTGACTAGCGGACCGAGTGAGTAAATAAGTAATTAACTTGACTAGCTAAGTGCCAGCTGCATTGGTCTGATAACAAACTATGTGGCTAACTAACAGGCCGACTAGCTGTGTAATTCAGTTACTACTAACTAACGGTCTGGTGAGAAATAACTAGTAACTAGTTGAGTAACTGACTTGCAGACTAGCTGTTTTACTGAGATGCTGCTTGATTAATGGAACAATTAAGAAACTATATAATTAGCTATCGAATCGACTGATTGATGCTGTAGCTAGATTTTGACCTAATTGGTTAGCTGATTGGCCAAATCATTAATTAGTTCAGCAATTACGTAATTATTGTCGAATACGTATCTATTCCAGATTAAATTTTTCAAAGCTGGTATGGTAATCGTAAGAAATACTTCACTCAAGTTTATTCTAAATCGCAGAACAACATTGATCACTTGGAATTAGTTCTCATTAACTTAGAATCACGACTAGAACGTTTAAAGTCCGACTTTCGTAATTCCTCAGCGACCGCTGGCTTCAACCGGCTTAACTAGGCATAATTCCATGTATCAACATATATGTACATACGTGCAGCCGAAGAATCCTCTGCGACGAAAGTTTCCGAATCGCTCAGACCATACGCCGATTAAGTACACGTCTTATCCACCGGCTCGCTTAATTAAGATAATCGCCTTAATTAGAATATCGATCCCGCAGGAGACCGCACGGACGCCGGGAACAAAGTGCAAAATTATTCCGAATATCTGCATCGTTTGTCCGCGTCGCCCCCTCGGACAAAGCCGCCTCTAAACCGAGAGATAGGATCGAGAAGTCCTTTTGTGGCTCGCCCCCCTCGCTCCCCCTTTTCGCTAGCGAGTCCCTTTTCTTCCGGACGGGGTTTCGCCCGCCGGTTCGCCCCCGAGATCCAGATCGTTATTGAATTAATGCCGACCCGTTTTTGTCACTTCTAAGGACATTTATCATCGTTCGTCCTTCGACTCGGCGGCCGTTAGGCGGTAAGGCGGCAGAAAAGGAGATCCAACGGTCCCTACCCGACGCAAATCCGGAGATCGAAAGAAAGAAATTTCGGGTAAAGCCACTTCGTTCGTTCGTGCCGGGAACGACGACGGGAAGCGGGATAATTACGAAATGATGTTTGGAGACGCGAACTGAAGAAATACCTTCGCGGCGAGACGACGGAAATAATGATCGGCGATAATCGGAAGGGGATGATTGAGTAATTGAAATGGAATTGCGTCGAATTTGCGGGCGTCATCCGGTTAAAAATTGAAGCGATAAGTTTTATGATGTTGATTATAACGGAAATTACTTTTGATCGATGAGAACCTCTCAGATATACTTGACGAAGGTCTAAGATTAACGATAGAAATCGCTTTGTATGTATTGAGATATAACACAGGAAAAAGTAGTTATACATATTCACAAATTTTTACGGTTGATGCCAGTGGTGGACATACATTTTCAGATTTTACTATGTGTAACTGTCTCTTGTCGACGTTCTGTTGTCAATTGGATACTTATTCTACGAGTCAACCAGTAACATAGATCTGCCACGGGGTTTGTAAGACAATCATATAATTAATCCAGCCAGCCAGTCAATCAGATAGTTACTTAGCTAATCCGTATCTAATTTGTTGGTCAATCAATGAGTCACCTAGTTAGTGAACTAGTTACCTGGTTAGTCGAATAGGTTACTCACCTTATGAACTAGTTCGCCAGCTAAATAACTGCACATTAATCTAACTAATTAGTCAAGTAGTTAGCTATCCGACCGTCCCATCTGTCAGTTATGCAGCTTTAACCAGCCTCTTACTTACTTAGCCAATCAGTGAGTCAGCTAGTGAGAGAACTTGTTACCTACTCAATTGCCTAGTTAACTGATCAATCTGGCCAACTAAATAACTATACATTGACTAAACTGCATAGCTCGTTAGCTATCTTCAAGAGTCATCAGTTCAGCTAGCAGTTAGTTAATCAATTACTTAGTATGATCGCTAATCAATAAGCTAGCTATCTACTATACTTGTTACTTTGTCATTCGGATCGTTAGTTAATCAAGTAGTAGGCTTACCAACACTTTAGAAGTCAGTTAGTAAACTAAATAATTACGGACTGACTCAACTACTCATGCAGCTAGATAATTAGCTGAACATTACTTAGCCACGCAGTTTATTAGTAGAATAATCAGTTTGTTAGACACTGTTGATGGTCCGACCAGCTAAAAAGCTAGTTACCTCTTTAACCGACTAGCTACTCGACCGATTGGTGGGCTAACCAGTTAGTTATTCACTTGCTGAGCTAGTTATTCAAATAAATAACCACAGACCGAATCAACCAATCCGTCAGTTAATTAACTAGCTAGTCCCATCAGTTAGACGCGAAGTTTGTTAGTCAATAAGCCAGATAGTTAGTGAACTATTTATCTGGTGAATTGGCGAGGCAGCCAATCAATTAGTCAGCTAGTCAATGCGTTCCCCGCTATAGGAGTTAGCTAACCAATTAATAGTTGCAGACTCATTCAACAAATCAATCATCTCTACGGACAGATTTTCGTCCCATCAGTTACCTACTTAGTTTTTAGTCAATTGGCTAGTTCGTTAGACAATCAGTGAATCAGCTGAGCAATAAATCATCGTTAATACTTTGTTGATCAGCTGATTAGTCTACCGAATAGTAGACTAACCAATAGGCTACTCACTTTATAAGCTAGTTAGCCAACTAAATAAGTCCAAACTGACTAAACCAATCGGTCAGTGCATTAGATAATATATATGCTCCATCAATTAGCCAGGCAGTTTGTTGGGAGATGAGTTGGCTCCTTAGCCAATTGATAAGCCAGCTGGCAAGTGAAATAGTTTTATTGTCAACGGGTCAATAGGCTAATAAATTAGCCAGTGAACGAATACGTTATCCACTACAGGAGTAAGTGACTAACTACATAATTACAGATTGATTCAATCAGTAAACCAGCTTTAGATCCCATTAGTAAGCCACGCAGTTTGTTAGTGAATTACTTAGTTCATTAGCCAATCAAAGAGTCAGATGAACTAGTTACCTTTTCAATTGGCTAGTTTGTACGTCGATTAATCTGCTAAGCAGTAGGTTTCCCACTTTATCAGTCAGCTAGCGAAATAAATAATTACAGGCTGACTCAAACAATCCGCCAGTTACTTAGATAGTTTTCCATACCATCTGCTAACTTCGCAGTTTATTAGTCCATAAGTTATTTCATTAGCTAATCACTAAGCCAAGAAGCTACTGAACTAGTTAGCTTGTCAGGCGTGTACTTTGTTAATCGATTAGCCTACCAAGCAATAGGTTACTTACTTTATGAGTTAGCTAGCCAACTAAATAATTAGAAACTGACTCTGCCAATCGGCCAGCTGGTTAACTAGTTTTCCATCTTCTTAGTTAGGCACGCAGTTTGTTCATGAATCCGTTAGTTAACCAGTCAAGCCATTTATTAGTCAGCCAGCTAAATCGTGAAGTTCTAAATTTGTTAGAAGAAAACGGATGCATTAATTGAAACAACAAAAATTCCTTTTTTGGTGAAAGGTCGCGCGATACTTGGCACATATTGCCAGCTTAACGTTTCGTCCTTCGCCTAAACGACTCCATCGGAAAACTCTAGGATATGGTTGCAAGTTTGAACGAAACGTTGAAATTAAATTTGCAAATTGTCGATGGCCAGTAACCATATACACAGTCGGTCTTTTGACAACGCAATGTAGAGACAATAAATTGCAAGTTCGTCGTGCGTAGCTCTCCCAGAGAGACAGCGCTCCGAACGTTATCTAACGTCGGTCGCCGATGACCATCAGGCACGACACTGTAGCGCTGGTGATTCTTCGATCCATACATTGCATGGTAACGAGACTAACAATAAGACGTGTATATGCACAAACCTAGTGACGCATTCATGCTTAAACCATTCAAACTTCTAACTCCATATCCTTCTCCCCGTCATCGTATTTTTCGCTTCGTTCCTTTTTCCCTTTTGTCCCATTCGTTTCCTTTTTCTTTTTTTTTCGTTATCTCGACCGAGCAAATCGGCAGGCACATCGCCGTTCGCTGAAATTTTCCGAAATTGCGAAAGGACGAAGCCGCGCGTCAAGTGGAAAATAACGAAGCTCTTTCTTTACTGTCCACCGGAGTGCGTTAAGGACGCTAGGACGAAATTTATTCGCGCCGGAAAAGAGATTATTGGTCGAGAGGCCGCAGCGCGAACGTACGTGGGTCGAAGGTTGGAAAGAAGTAAGGAAAAAATTAAGGAGACGGAGGATGGGAAGAAGGAAAAAGGAAGACGTATTTTTATACGATAGCGCTTTGCGGTCATAAATAATTGATATACAGGTGTCCCATGATAATGTCGGGATAGTCGTAACAATGTCATTTCCGG
This sequence comes from Chrysina gloriosa, assembly GCA_038088585.1. Classification (NCBI taxonomy): domain Eukaryota; kingdom Metazoa; phylum Arthropoda; class Insecta; order Coleoptera; family Scarabaeidae; genus Chrysina; species Chrysina gloriosa. The sequence goes on along the minus strand of CM076088.1, from coordinate 28,216,652 downwards.
AAACGACGTAATAAATTGGAATTCCATTATCTTACCGTACGGTTTCTCCAACGTTTTTTTTCTCTTTTGACTTTTAGGTGTCGGGCGCGAATAAAAACCAATCGGTAGTTTCGTATACTGTCCATTCTTCTGTAAATAAAATCATTTAATCGATTAATCAGTTAAGTAACTGGTTTGCTAGGTTTAAAACCGAATACTTATCTACCTTAAGAAAGGACATAAGTAAGAAGCGGTCTGAACAAATGAACCAATTAAATTATTCAGTTGCTTAATTAGTTAGTTAATCAACGCTATTGTTAGTTACACATTCAGTTTGTGAGTTAAGCTTATTAAGTTTTAAAAACTATCTTTAAACATTTTCTATATTGTCACGTTTTATCTATTGTACACATAATATATTTATACATAATTCTGTTAGTGTTGAAAACTTGACACGTTGTTACGTTTTAAACATAAATTTTGTACTCTGGAAAATTATAACCTCTTATTGATTGCTTAGGTTTCGCCCAGGCCACGTTGAACATGTCTACAGCGCAGTGTATTTCTTGAGAATTTGGTGCATTTTGGTTGTAAAGTTATTGTGTAACTTTTGGTTAGAGCCTAGCTACACAAATTAGTCTATTGTATTAAAAGGGATTTAAAACAATTCGTCAACCTCGCGAGCCACATAAAAATTATTTCCGACTTTGGAAAAACACCACTGTACACCTATTTCCGCCGTCACCATCTAAGGTAAAATTGCATGCTTTCTATTTATTTGAGCATTATTTTTAATGCAAGGGTGGTAGTAAACTAATATAGAAGCTAAGTAAAAGGAAGAGTGAGACCAAAATTAGCTATAAATTTTGTTTAATTATCTAGTTACCAGCTAGCCAGTTACTTCACTAGATTTTCAGCTACTTAGCTAGTTTGTGGGTTGATACGTTATCTACACCGTTTGCTAGGGAATCACTTGCTTCGTTAGACAGCTATTCAGTCAGATGATTGGCGAACAAATCCCATAGGTACTCAATCAATTGCTTTCTTACCTTACCGGTCAGCCACCTAACTAGCCGATTACAGATCGCATCAACTTGTGATTTACTAGATTGACTAGTTTCCCAGTCAGTTATCCTCTCACTTCTTAAGCCCCTAAGAAGAATCAAATCAGCTCACACCTCTCCACCGATATTGTAACAGAAAAGAAAAAAAAACACCAAATTCCAATTCATACTAACGGAAATCGAAAAAACAAAATCCAAGCATTACTGACGACGGCACCACATCCGTATCTAATAAATTGAATTCCGATCGTCAGCGCGTAACAACAACAATAATAACAAACACAAAGCGGCAAAAGTGAATTTTCAGTGTTTTCCGGGCTTCGCGCGATGTCGCGACGTACACGCGGAAAAAAAAATTCCCGAAATCCGCCTTTTAATTACAATTTCGTTATCTGTTCGCGTCCGCGTGCGCCGCTAGTTTTGATGGATGTCGTCCGCGCGAACGTATTAAATTGAATTTTTTGAACGCGGGCGCAATAACGAAATCGCTTGTATTCATGTACGCTGCTATAGCTAGGTTTTAGCTGACGCGCGAGGATTAATTTGGAAAATAAGACGGATAGGATCGCGATAAATTGATCACAATTACGTCAAAAATCATCGAGTTTTCGCGATGTTTTGGATATAATTTGAAAACGAATAAGAACATTTAGTTTAGAAAGAATTCTCCAAGAATTCGCTCGTCGAAAGCTTCAATTTAATGTGTCACACGATGGAGTTTCAGATGTTTTACTTTTTACAGAATTTCTTTAAAAAATTTTTTCGCACCTAAATGAAACTTCGTGCAGTTATGTTTTCGAGGGTGTAGAACACGAATCTGAACTTCAAAACGGTGAAATATGTTCGGCTTACTCATCACCGATATTAAAATCACGAAAATAGACCGAGAGGTCGACCAACTAACTAGTTGACTTGCCAACGAGCTAACTAGTTTAGTGACCTATTTATGAGTTTAAGATTTGAGTAATATTGCTTTTAAATAGTTTATTGAGGGGGGACTGTGCGGTTGTTCGCTGAGAAGGAGGCTATCGCTCTTGAAAGTCAAAAATCATCACTACAGGTCTGCGTGTCCATCTCCGTCAATACTCGACAAGGATACGAGAGGCTGAAAGAGAAGAAGAAATAGTTGATTACATGTGTAAACTTACTGCGAGAACTGGAAGTACGAACCCGTTAAACAAAGACCACGGACCTATGAATCAGTCTGTGTTGATTGAATTATTACTACAGAGAGAGAGAGAGAGAGAGAGAGAGAGAGAGAAGAGAGAGAAAGAGAGACGGTTTCGCTTGCCATAAGCGTTCAGTAGAAGTCAGATCCTAGTAGAAGATATCGTGGGTGATCCTTCTCTGAATAGTTTTTCATCCATGTCGGTAGGAAAGTACGTCCTAGAGTTGTAAAGAGAGATGTCTAGTTTATATGAATAGAATTTAAGAAATCGCGGTTCATTCGGAAGATACGGTTAGAGGATACTAGCTTCGTTCCAAGCAAAACACGTATCCCCAGATTTAATTCAATAATTGTCAATAAAAATCTCAGGTAATAATAATTGTAGATTCCTTACAGTCTAGAAGCACTCTAGTATGCACACAAATCTAGCAGGCGGCATCCCTCACAACAAACGAGAACGTTCAATATTTCATTATGCCCGAACGAAAGCTACTTACTACGTCTACTCGGAAGTTCCGTAGACACCGCCAACGTCGTCTCCGTCCCCCCGACAACGCCGCTGCCACCCATCACGTTTCCATCAGGTAAAGAAGAAGGCCTTCATTTAAGTAATAGGCTTTGAACAGAGCTCGCTTCGACATGCGAATCTCCCTGCTTAAGATCAGACGTAATTGCGATCGACTTAATTAAGAACGGTCGATTTCGTTCCCGTTCTCGTTCCCGTTCCCCGCTCAGTTCAGCCCTCGTTCCCCGCCCCGCCGACCTTCTAGTCGATAGGCACCTGCCTGCGTCGGAGCGATCGTCTCGAGTTTTTCGTCGGAGAGAGCGATTTGATATGGCGCCGAGTTGAATGCGGAATTAACGAACTAATTTGCAGAATGCATTTTGTGGGTTTCGCCGCCACGGCGACGAGGTAGACCGGTTAAATATTGATGACTTCGTAAAATCGGGTACGTCTGAGGTTTTGGTTTTGGTAAGAATTTGGCTTTATATGGAGCGCGTTGGGGCGAGGAGATCGCTAGTGGTTCGAAGGTTTCGTCTTTCCGATTACTACGGTTTACACTTTTAATATATTGTAAATGAATATATCCTAATGATTTCATAAAATCCACGATGATGGTGATCACGTCAAATACATATCCCGCAGCCTTTCGGCGAAGTTTTCACTCAAAATCGATCACGGTGAAACCGGAAATCGCCAAAAGAACGAAACCAATGAAAATGCAAGAATATTTTTATCTATGTAAAATCTGGTGCCGTTCGTAAATACACGCTAGAAAATCTTTCCAAATAAGAAATTTTATTAACAGAGCTATCATCTTCCACGCTCGTGTGTATCTCAATATCGAGTAACTGTTATCGTGAGTGTACTGTCCTTGGCGACGTAAAATTCCTGTTTGCGATTTGTTTGCACCCACGTGTGTACATATACGTATGTATATCCCACGTATCGTCAAATGTCAGGTTAAATAAACATTTTAGCTAATTTAGATTGTCCCGGGTTGTTATGTCGACGACTTCGTCAACGATTCGGTTCCTACTATTGCATTAACGAATTAACATTCTATTTACCAGAGGCCTACGCGTAAATACAACAACTTTGGGGGAAGTTGTTTTGTCGGTAAATGCAAATCTTGTTTGGCCTAACATTATCGAAATATTTGCATCTTCTTTGGATATGGCGATGAGATGGTCGTGTGATCTCTGACATAATTATTTCCTCCTTTGGGTGAGGTCTCTCGCAGTTCCTCGTACAGTTACTTCGAATCCGATCGACGGCGAATGAAAAGCGAGAAGTCAAAGCGTTAAAGAGGATAGAGAACAAAAGGTAAGAAGCAATCGTTGAGGGTTCAAATGCGGAAATCCGGTAGAAAAGCTTCTATCGATTTCAAAGTTAATATACTCCAGTATCGTAGGAATTTCTTTCCGATTTGTGAAGTAGAAACCTAGGCAACCAGTTCGCCATCCATTTCGTGAGATCTGCCCAGACAGTCCCGAAGTCCCTCAAAAGTTAATCGCAACTCCTCAAATACCTCTCTACAAAGCATCATACCTGCAACTCTCACAATATAAGGTGGCTTCAGGTGGTTCGGTGGCTTATTTACACACACACACACACACACATGCGCGGAACTTCTGCCAACTACTGCATCTCTGAAAGGAAATTGAGAGTATCCCGTGACCGAGCGTTCTCAAAGTTCCATACAATCGCAACTGGAGTACCACAAGGGAGATGCTGTGTCTTGGTTCTGAGTCTTCACCTTGCTGTGTCTTGATGCTGGGTTGTGTTTTTCCTTTAAATTGGAGTCAAAGCCTTAGCTAGACTTACACTTAAGTGTAACAAATACCTACATTTTAATTTGACACCCTTTTTTAGAATTATAAACTTTTGACCGGTTAACATGGACATCAATATTTTTGTTTTTTTGTAATTATATGTTTCTAATATTTCGAAAATGGTCATATGGTTACATATGGCCTTGAATCGGGAATATAAAATTGAAACGAAATATGTTTTGGAGGTTGGAACAGGAGCGGCTTAGAACCACTTCTTTACCTATGCAGCACCGCTGGCATTTCAACATCAGAAGGGATAGCGCTTGACACATTTGCTGACGATAGAGTCATTATGAACGAAACTCGATGAACTGGAAAACTATGAGGTGAAAAACCGAGAAAGTTGAGGTGATGTGTGACAAAAGGTGCTGATCATAAATGTATGTTGGAAAATTTTCAAAATCTTTTGGTTTTTCATGGTATATAGGTATCGATGCCGTAATTTTCTCTTTCACGTTGTAATAGGGGGCTGGTATAGGCTAGTATACATTAATATAAACTAAGATAGACTAGTAGAAGAATAGTATAACCTAGTAGAGTGCTGGAAGGACTACAGTTTGCCGTGTACCCGACTAACTTCCCGACACTTTTACATCAAGTGCGTAAAAACCCGCCACCTTGGACAGCTTCCGTCGTGATACTGATTACCACACCGTGCGAAGGCTGACAACCGGAAATATGTTGTGTTAAGACCCGACTTTACTTTATTTGATTTCTGACTAGTTGAGTTTTGGGAAAAATTTCGTAGAATCTTTTAGTTAATTTAGAGTTAATAAATTGGGGATTTGTGTTCGAGTAAAAAGGGGTTTTGTTATTTTTGAAATATTCAATAGTAGTTTAAAGGGGGCCACAGTTATTTGTCACTTGCATATATTCTCGTTTCAATTACGTCCGGCTAAAGCTATCAAGTGGCTGTAAGGCCGCCGGAATTCCAACGGTTACCAAGAGTGTTGTAAGCATTAGATAAGAACCTAGCTTAATTGAATTTAAATTAATCGACACACCTCAAGCGACAAATAAAATGCTGTTCAACGTCATTATCTCGCCCCAAATTATTTGTTATTTCGTTTATGTTATTTTTAAATAGAGTTTTTAAGTAATTTTGCTGGTCGCTTCACGACCGACTAAAAGATCCAAAACGTAGACGGTTCGGATAACCCCGCTTCACCTACTAAAGAAGCTGGAGTGTCTTTCTGACTCCAAACACTTAGACGTGATCCAGTTTTATAATTGGAGAGTGACGTCTTGTTAATAAATTCTCGGACTTGTACCTACGTCGTTTCCACTGCGTTAAGCACGGCCTGACTCCATCACCAACTAAGTGGGTTATTCGAACTGTAACGACGAAATTCCGTATCGTTCACGTTTTCAACTGTTTCTCGTAATAGTGTCATTTCCTATCAAGAGAGAGAGAGAGAGAAGCCAGTAACAAATTGAGAAAGGCTTTAATAGTATGGATGAACTTTTTAGGGTATTAACCAATAACTTTAATATTATACGGTTTTAATTTTTTTATGTCAATTGTTTTCCTTTTTCGTGTAAGTTGAAAAGACCCTGGACAAGAAATATATTATTGTTATTATTATTAATGCAATAGATGCTTCTTTCAACTGTTGAAGATCGCATTATCATTCTTGCATTCGATTACTTACGCCTGATTACGAGCGAAAAATTCTAACTCAGTTTTACACCTTTAATCAGTAAGCCTCGTTATTTCCACCAATTTCTAGGTGAAGTAAAAGAGATTTCTAATTTAATCTAGAGAGTAGTGGAGGTAATACCAAAAATAACTATTTAAATGGCGCATGAAATTTCTAGGCATCTACTTAAGCATAAACATGAAGACACGACTTGACTATTCGACATCCGCCATTCCCACCGCAACTTCTTCCGACAGACTTTATGATAGACTGCAAACAGACGTATTCTCTCTGAAAGGGATAAACTTCGTTACTCCTCGTATTTACTCAAAAACAATATACCCTCCCGACCAGGCACCTTACACAGACTCCTTAGCGCGACCGTTCCCTCGTCGAAATTAGATTTTCTCTTTCCGACTCTACGACTCGGGAAGCCTCACACCACATCTCGCGACGCTTTCGCATAATATTATTTCAGCCGGCGATGATTCTGCAATTGTCGGAAGCGTCCCGGCGCGCGTCCTAGTTAATTCCCTTGTAGTTTAATTGGCCGCGATTCATTCGACAAGTGAGGCGGAAAACAATAAAATAGACATCCGGCGATGGCGACGACGACGACGGTGCGCCGCGCCGCATCGCGGAGCGAACAAAATTAGGAAGGAGAGGCAAATATTTGCCGGGGAAGTTTAGTCATATTCCCGAGAGTGGCGAAGTAATAATTTAACACAAAGAAATTGAAAAAATAGCGGTTTGGTTGTGGAAGGATTATAGAAGTAAAAACGTAATACATGCAATGGAAATAATCGCATTCGGATTGGTCTGAAATGTAAAACTTCATGAGGGCCTTCAGATCCCCGTATTTTGGTACCCTTGGAGAAATGATTGCGTTCTCGTTGATTTCATTCCTAATCTGAATGGACCTTTCTAACTTGGGGTAATTTTCGCAAATGGGAGATGTTATGCTGCTTACCGCTTTTGGATTGATATATATTTCATAATTTCCTCGATACCTAATGAAAAGAAAGGAATAATTTATCTCCGAAGCCGAAGAGGTAAAGGCTTACAAAGAAGAATCATCTCGCAACGGCACATAGAAAATGCAATAACGAAAACTTTGCGATTCTTGGATTGGAAAAATTTGCTAGTACGAGCTTCCCTACACAAGGCGCTCCAAAAGTAACTAAAGACCGAATCCTCAAGAGTCCAACATTGACCAAATCAGAATGGTCATGAAGCAAGTACCTTCCAATGCATCTCCTTTCCGATATCTGTTGTTGAATGTAGTAAGGGATGAAGGGGGCAGCTTCTGCAGAAACGCTCCGGCCAAGCGCAGTCTGATGGCTTAAGTGAGTGGTTAATTTCTCAGAATATTAGCACAGGATGCGAGAACCACTGGTTCGCTAAATGAGATATTTAAGCTTTTCTAGACGGGCGAGAATAAGCTATCGGATTACCTATCTTCCAGTCATCATACGGATAAGTAAGTTCTTGTAAGTACTGGCACGAGTGCGCGCGGCGTAAACGTTCCTCGCTATTACGTCGTAGATTAGTTTTTACAATGAAAAACGTGCGAGTTTCCTTCAATGGATACAACTAAGAAAATTGAGGCTTTCGCTAGATGTTTTCAACAAATACCTGGAGGTGGCTAACAGTTGAAGCCAGAAATCTACGCAAGGGCTGGTGAAGGAGAAACCATGGTCTTGCCGGAGGAAGAGATTTCCTCTTGGTTCGGCTTCCACGAAGTCGAACACACTTAAAATATATCTCTATTTTCTTTTGTTATCTGAAGAATGTCGATTTTGTAAATTTGCAGTTAACGAAAGTCATGATTAGAATTGAAAGTGAGTAAGCTTTAATAATTTTCGAAGATGGGATAACGCGATTTCGGAGATTGTGGAAATTTCGGGCAGTTTCAAGAAGGAACGAGGTGGCTCGAATATCCGGGCTATTTTAAGGAACCAATTGCTCGATTTAAGCAAGAAATAGGAAAAGTAGATTTTGAGCGTTATTATTTCTTTCGATTACGAAGTTCTTATCAACACTTTCGTTTAGAGCCAGAAATGTTGATGAGTGGTTTAAATTCGTGAATTTTCAAACGAAATGGTGACTTGATTTTAACGTTGAAATTGGAAGGTAGCTCACTTCCGCTGATTTTAAAAAATGGGGTTTGTTAAATTTCGTATGATGACATTTTTGTGCTTGGTGTTTCCGTGAATGGAGATTTCAACGCTTAAAAGCGGTCTAGCTTAAGACCGAAAAACGGACTTAAGTATTACTTTTGATAAGGAGGGGCATCTTTTCTCGCTTTCTTGAAAATATGGACACTGCAAGTTTTTACAGAATTTTTGAACGGTTCGAGTTCTCGAATTTTGCCAAGAGTTGTGATTGGGTTTGAAAATTTAGCATCGAGGATAGCTCATTTTTGCCGATTTCTTGAAGAGAGGTTGGCTTGCTTTTCTGATTTAACCAGACGAAGTGAATTCTAACCCTACAGTTTGCAGAAAGATAATTGCCTTTCCTTCTATATTTGGTTACCAAGTTTTAGGGCGTAAAATAGCAAAGGAGACGCGGTGTGAGGTACAGCTGATGAAAATCAATTGATAATTCTCCGAAAATAAATACGACTGAAATTATCGAATTAAAGGACGGGAAATGATAAATTCTAAATCATAGGACTCCTTTCGAAGCAATCATTAAACTGTACTTAAACACTTGCGTACAAAATAATCTATAAACGGCAGGCAGACCTTTGCCCAGTGATCCTACCCTCCTATCCCGAATCCTTGAGGCCGCAGGGCGATAAATTTCCCTCCTCATTTCGCTAAGTGATAACCTGTTAAACGCAAATAAATTATCCTCGTTGGAAATTTCCATTTAATACTGTCCTCCTTAGTTCCGGCCGTCTTTCCTCCCGCGATTCCTAAACGTTTCCGCACGTTGCTTCTTAGTTTCTTCCTTTCTCGTCCATTTTACCACCACAGCTAACGTTCGGTTAAACGGCGACTACGTTGACCTACAGCGCGTAGAGCTCTACGCCCCGTTGGTAGGTCGCATATAATGGGCTCGCCGTGAATCATGTACGTTCACCCGCGACCCCGTTTTGTTTTTGCTCGCGTAGTCATATTGTGCGCATAATTTGTATCGTCGAGCGCCAGCGAGGATAGTTTTTCCCACCCGATTCGCCTCTCTGGATGTGCCATTAACGTGTCTGCCAACCGCACTCTTAGACGCTTATCTCCGTATTTAATCTTGCAAAGTTGTCGGCGCTGCCGGGCACTTCCGCACGAGGACGTCTTTTGATAAGTAGATGTTGGTAGAGAGGGAAAGGGATGGAAAAATGAGAGGAAAGGGGGAAGGAAGACGCATATTACGATGCCGTTTAGGAGCTTTCGAAAAGGAAATGAAGTGGGCGCCGGTTGTTGTAAATAAATTGCGCCGATTTAGCAAAAGAATTAGGGAGTAATGATCTCGAAGTAGGCGGGAAGTTGAGCTCTGTTTGCTCTGTTAAGCATTCTAGTATGGACGATGTAAGAAAAGAAAAGGTCCTCAACGAAGCGAACGAAACAAGGAAATTTATAAAGTTCTGAAGAAACTGACGGTATGAGCAGTGAAACGTCAAGTTCTAGTAAATGACCACGGCAAAACAAGGAAACCACTAATTCATTGAACAACGGGCGTGAAAGTCTACACCCAACATTTCTCACAATTTATAAAATGATTTATGAAATATTCTAAAGTGACTAAGATCTTAAGGAATTCCAAAAAATATCAGAATTTCTAAGTCTTTAAAATTAGCAAAGAAAATTACAATTTTCATTAAATTTATAGTTCTTTAAGACTCCAGAATTCTCTTAACTTCCCTAAACCATAATCTTTAAATTTTATAAACTTTCCCAACTTTCTGAATACTTGCACATTTTCTAGGAGCACTCAATGTTTAATTAACGTGCAGAATTCGTGCGGAACTTATCCAGTCAATTTACACACTTTTTCGAGGTTTGTAAGACGACGAACATTCGTGGAATAGTCGACGCTGAATTTTTCAGTCAACGTTCAATGATTGTCAAACTTTCGTCCTCTTCGATGACTGACAGAAGTGACAGAGTCTGATCATCAAAATTTGTTGTTCGACCCATTCCAAACTTATCCTCCAAGCTTGTATATGCTAGGTTTAAAATAAATAAACCAATTCCGACATTGACTTTCGCTGATTACTGCTTTGCCAAAATTTTCGTTGAGTAACCACGATTCATTCCCAGTGACAAGTTTCTTAAAAGCCTGCTCATTTCTCTGCAGCAATTCGCTGAAAATTTGCTTCCTATTAATTTGTTGTTATCGGCGAATTCGTGTGGCAACCATCGTCTTCATTTCCATACCTTTCCGGGCTTTCTAAGACGACGGACGATCGTGGAATAGTCGACGCTGAAGTCCCCAGCCAACGTTCAACGATTGTCAATCTTTCGTCCTCTTCGACGGCAGGCAGAAGAGCCTGATCATCAAAGTCTCTTCTTCGATCTCTTCCAGACTTATCCTACTACCATGCATACGCCAAATTTGAAACGAGCGAACCACTCTAGACAATGACTTTCGCTGATTACTCTTTCGCCAAAAATTCGTTTTCTTCAATGTTCTACATTATATCATTTGGAGGTGCTCTGTAATTTTCATAAAATTCCTGGATTTGGGTTATCTACAATTTTTCCAACATTTGCAACTTCTAAAGTACCATAAAAACTTAAAAAATGGAATTACAATCAATGTTTAAATATCCACAAAATCTATTTGTTTTTGCGGTTTTATAATTGCCAGAGCCAAATCTTCTAAGTTATCAAAAAAGTTGCATTTTCATCGCATTTATTTAAGACCCCTGGATTCTCCACATTTTTCTAACTTTAAGTGTTTAAATTATCTGAACTTTCCAAACTTTCTGAATATTTGACACATTTATTTCATCGAATCCGGTTACACGTGTTTCGCTAGTAACGAGACTATCATCTTCAAACCGGGACTTTTAAATTTTATTCTTGCAAACTAAACCCCTGTATAACTCCGGAGCTTTTCTTCTACCTACGAATGTGCCAAAGTTATGTGAAGAATCATCCCAAACTTCGTGAATACGTTCCCTTGTACATTGACTGCGCGTATCTCTTCTTCGAATTTTTATTTGCTAAACACTGGCGCAAAAACCAAAATACCTCTTCCTACAATATATCGAAAAGTACCGAGCGACCTATGGGACAGCCGTCTTTGTTGAGAATATTTAACTTCTAGCTAATTTAAAAATATTATCTAACGTTTGGATTGGAATCGACAATCTACCGATAGTTATTTTTCCACAATGTTACTCCAGTCATCATCTTTTTCCTTGGGTTACCACTTTAACCTAATCCAACTAACGATGTCATCAGCGATTAAACGTACATCCTAAAAACGATGCTCTCTCATATTGAGGTATAAAAATTCCCATCACATTACAGGACGAAACAACGTTCGCCCACTTATTTACATACGTACATTCCGGGAGGGCCGAATCGAAAATTTTCCGATATTCTACCACCACTGAATATCAATCGGTATATCGAGATGTTAACAAGCTCGTCGGCTTGTTACCCTCGGGTGCGGGCGTCCTTTCGGCATTTTCGGGACAAGCAAAAAGCCAAATTGATCCTGACACTTTCTCCACCTACCCCTTCCCCCGTCGGAGCAATCGATACAGAAGAAGGAAGAAAAAGTTAACGACACGTCTAGACCGTATTTGGTAAAGTTAGGCTCCGTCGAAATTTATTCGCGTAAGAAAATTTAATTACGTGCCAGAAACGCACGCGTCGAGACTAAAAAGGGTCGTCGATTTTATTGGTGCTATACTCTCCCCTCGCCCGTCGTAAATACCTCCGTGAGCAGAGCACGTCGCCGCAAGGAGGTGTCCGTAGCAGATACTGCGGTGGAAAGTTGATGTAAGCGAGAAATAGAAAGTTGGATTTAATTCCTTACAATATTTTCTTTTGTAGGAAAGAAAAAAATTATTCGTGTTGAAAATTAGAGCGAAAATTTGATGGCGAATTTCGCCTGAATAAAGTTTTCGTAGGAAAAAGAAAAATTGAAAAAGTGAGCTCAAAATCATTAGATGTCAAGTCATTTTACCTCGGGTAATGGAACAAATTAATTCAGAAATCGAAGTTTGTTAGTTGGTGAGACCTAATAAATTTTTTGAGTTTTATTTTTCATGTCGTGAGCTTTTGCAGGAAACAAATCGAAAGAAGCTCGTTCAAAATCGAGCAAATCGTTGGAAATCGAGGAATTTCCGATTAGCTCATACAAACCTTAACTACAAGTCGAACGAATTTGCTGAAAATCTCTTGATTTATTTGTTCCTCAAAATGTCGGATTGTTTGATATGGAGTAAATCCATTTCAGATCACATATCCTGATCCTGAACTTTGCTTGTATTTGACTATAGAAGATTAGGGCATTGAGACTATTTTCATCAGTTGTCGGATGTGTAACAAACAACGTTGTAGAAGATAATGCGTTTTCACGTTCAGAGTACCTTGCAAGATCTAAACGGTCTCATTAACATATCTTTCGGATTATTTCTACCACTCTCCAGGTCAATAAAGGACAAAATTTTAATTATAATTCGTAGAACTCGCATGTTTCTCCATATAATCATCTATTTAATTAGATGCGTTAGTTAGGCAGCTACAAAGTAGCTATGCAATACTTTACCAAGTAAGCACCGATTGTATGTGAAGGCAAGGAATTTTACTTCATTAATCGCAGACCGCAAACCGTAGACTATATGACTTCATCCTATTCAGGACTCGTCAGTATGATATATGAATCTGCAGTTACAGCCAATTTGTCACAGCGTTCCGGTATTGTTCCTTTTGGCCTTCCGCTTCCACTTCTGATGTGTAGATGGCGCCCCGCCTTCGTAGGTTTTGATACAACTCGTACCTTTTCCGATGTAGGCAGGTCGTTTTCCGTGAATAGGTTATTCCGTTTTCGCTTTAAAGTCTCGTTAGTCGAGGATATGCACGCGAATTCGACTCTGAGAAGTTTAATATTATCGCGGTGTTTATTTGGGAGTACGCTTACCCAATTTTACTGTTCGAACTATCTACTACGTTAGACGTTTGCTTTTCCCTATATTGGAGGTGAGTTTCTCTTGTTGTTAATTAGGATACCGTTATTTTCTCTTTCACGTTGCTGAAGGGAACTTGTATAGGACTGGTAGAGCGCCAAAATTTATTTTTGAGAACAACTGAGAACTTTACGAACATCTAAGTGTTATCGTAGATGCTAGAAACTGACTCAGTCTTCAGTTTGCTGTGTCCGGCCGGATTCCTCACATTGTAACACGAAATGCGAGGAAATCCGCCACCTTTGGCAGCTTTCGGATCAACAGCGACTACAACGCCGCACGAAAGTGTTGGAAAAAATTCCGTGGAATTATTTAATTAACTTAGCTTTAGTACGTCGGGGATTTGTGTTCGAGTAAAACGGGGTTTTCCTATTTTGCTATCTTATAGTTAACGATTTAGTTAGATATTTGTTGAACGAAACATGCAATTCTGTTTAGTATTTTAAGACGGGGGCAAGGGGGATTTGGAATAATTCTAGGAAATACTACCTCCATGTATTGCAATCTAACAAAATTGATTCGAAGATTATCTGAGTCAACCAGTTAATCAACCGAATATGTTTACTGGACGATTTGATAAGCAAACTGAATTATTTTACATTTCCTGTCACTTTCTTGTGAACATTGTAAGTTAATAAATGCTCTACGTCTCTTTAAGATTAGATGTATATATATATATATTTCGTGACCTTTTATACTTATCTTATATGATAGAGATCTACCACTAATAGGTCAATAAAACAAGGCTGGTTTGAGCGATAGTTATATTTTCAGAACGTTTACAAACGTTTTCGGAACACCTTCGTCAGTGAAAATATAACTTTAAGATTAGAAGAACACATGTTTCGTACAAAGTTAACAAAAGTTTAACTCCAGTGCTAAGGATAGATGATAACCAGCCTGTGTATTAAATTTCATTGAATATCAGGAAGCAAATGTGTTCTACAATAATAATTACAATTAATTAATATTGGAAATGAATTCACTGGAGAAAGTGGCCGAATTTTAATAAATTTCAATGAAATAATTTTAATAATAATTTCTAGGAGCATACCGAAGACAGGTCTAACTTTCACGAAATTTTGAAGCTAACATTTCCTAGTTTTTTCATTGCGGCCATCCTATTGACTAATAAGTGAATGCTTCTGTAAAATTGGCAAAGCTAGCGCCCTATTTTAAAAGGTAGACGTGAATCACTCCAGTTTTACCCTTACGTCTACCCCGTCGTCGCTGAGACTATACCAAATATCAGACGTATTCGGCGAATTAAACTGTTGAGACGTTGACTTCTCTGACTCTCTTGATTTCTCATTTTTGATTAACAATCTTTAACGGAAAAATTGCTAAAATTTACTAATTCTTTTTTCACCACATTTAGAAGTTTCTCCGCGTACTCAACTCCGGAGACATTCTATTTCTCCATAGTTGCCCAGCACTTCGTAGTATATTTTATCTTCATTCACGTGTCGAAATCTTCCTCAGGGTTTTTCGCTTGTAAAGATTGATTTAAGGCTAACAAAGTCTTCATGAACATGACTCCTAGATTCTGACTCTATCGACGAAGGTTCAACTCAAATATCTTTTGCTTTTTGATCTCTAGGTGTAGCTCCATTAACCTCGATGGACTATATACTTTATTCAAAAATACTTGCTCATTGCCTTCCTTGAATTAATTTTCTTCAATAATCAGAATTCGTAACTGATTTCCTAGGTTCATTCTATTCAAGAATTTGGTGTATATCTTCATCTTCTGGAGGTGAATTCCTAAGATGCTCCTCCTCCCATTTTCTCCGTGTGTTTCTATTCGAGGAATCGGTGATTGACAGTAAGACTGTACAAGAAATTGCAGTTTCTTTTTGCCCTTTAACCGGTCCCATTTCTTCATTTTTCGCGGGGAAGCTGACAACAGCGTGATGAGATGATATCGTGATCCTTTTCAGCTTTTTGAGTATAGCAATTTTCTTTGTCGGTACTACTTGCCCCCAAATTATCTCCTCCGATTCTTCCATTTTTACCTCCTTTTCTTCAGTAAAATCGGGAATTATTTCATCAATCAACGGTTTAGAATCTTCGTTAGTATTGATCTGCCCCGCTTCCATATTTCCTCATTTTCTATAATTTCCTTGGCGGAACCATCATTTGAAACTTTATCATCATCATTGCACCACTCATTCGTGATACTCAACCGATTCAATATTGTTTTTGCGGCACGTATTGTTCCACAATGAGTCGATTCTCTTCATTGGCATATTGGAAAGCGGAAGGTAGGAACGATAGGCGGTAGTAATCGAATTACTAAGAATTTGAACCACGATCGTCGAATAAAACTCCGTTCGCCTTCTTCGACTAGAAGTTGTTTTAACGACGCCTAACGCGGTTAGGCCAACCAAGAACGCGCGTCTCCTAATACATTTTATTACTGCGAACCGGAATAAAATCTCCTTTTGCGAACTCCGGGGCGGAAGGGGACGAGAAGAAGACGAACAACGCTAAGCAGCTAGGACGCGACAACAAAAACTTTTATTTATTCCGAAGTTTCGCGGTCTCTTCGAGAGGCTCGCAACACATCCTTCGGTCGCGCGACCGCCTTTTCTCTTTATCTTTCCTCGGGCGCGCCGTCCTCTGAATACCAATTCTCAACCGCGCTCCGTGAAGCACACGTCTCGCATATGAACTGGGAAAAGTGGAGCGGCGAAGCGGGGAACGTAGCTGGAGCGAATGAAGAGGGCCTACAGATCCTTCTCGAGATATGGATTTCGTTCCCTTTTCTAAGGCGGGATTGTAAGTCTCCGACTAGGCCAAACAGACAGGAAGAATGAGAAAGGGCGGGAAAAGAGATTAACGCCGTTCACCGATAGCGTTAGCTGCTGCTGCTATTTTTTCTTTTCTTTGATTAGTCGGGACGTTCGCGTCGTCGAATCCTGAACCATGTAATAACGGCCTTTTTGAGGGGCGCGAGAATCGAGTAGCGTTCCCCCGTTTTCCGGAATTTCCCTCCCGTATAGTATCACTGCTTTCCTATTTATATTCATGTATTACTGCGCGGCGAGGTGGGATGAGAATACGATTTGGGAAATTGAAGGTTCTGGTACATTTTGTCGAAATATACTTCGGCATCTACGACGAAGTGGGTAGATGTCGTGGAAGGGTGGATAAAAAACTGCGATTGATGCGAAGCGATAGAGTTTGACGTTCCCATTTGAAGGAATCACAAATTGAAAGCTCACCGACGTTAGGAATTTTAGATATTTATTAGGATAAACTCGGTAGATCACAGCTCATGACTTTAGTGTGGTCCATGTGTGATTATAATGTGTTTCTATATGTCAAGTATGCGTGGTCGGCGATGAGTATTGTACTGAGACTTTAGTTAATTTTCTTCAAAGTAAATTGCACCGATCTAGCTCGTAAATAATGATATAAAAAGCATAAATTATAACAAATTATATTTATAAATTTTGGGAAATATTGAACATAAAATCGAAATATTTACCTAATGTGTAAGTGTATGTACGTGTAGTTTCTTTTCCGTTGACGGTTCCTCTCTTCACTTCTTTTCTCGATGCAGCCTTATGGATTCTTCCCTTTTATAAATTCTTTCTTCTTCTGTACGGCGAGGTTTTTTTATTTACTAATATTTCTTCTTAAAACACTTTTATTCGATATATATTTTAGACTTATTTATTGGCTTTTCTATATTGTCAATTAATACGTCGTCAACCAAACAAACTTTTATTTCTTCTTGAAACCAGGATTACACTGTTGTCTTTCTTCGTTGTCCCCGAAACGAAAACTTTAATTCACCTTGACTTCAGTTCATCCAAGCATATTGCTGTTATAGAAACCTGTACAGTACGTCGATGTATCCTTGGTTATTTCCGGTAAATTTATATGAATTCTTGTAATGTAAAATGTTGTATATAATGTGTTTTGAATGTTAACAACCCGTGGGGGAATAAAATGCTCAAAAGGTGGTGGGTGTGGTGTCGAAAAGGTATAAATAGAACCCCAAAGCTATATCAAATGTCAAATGAAGACCATAACCCCAACATTAACTGTGATTTTGATAACTTGAATTATAATAAAAGATGAATTTTCTAATAGTAATTAACCATTCGAGTATTATTATACTACAGTATGCATATGGCTGGTAAAGCAGATTTCTATCGAGGATTGGCGGAGACAACGGAGGGCACACGGAAGTCAGATCGCGGCACGATCAGCTTGCAGCGATCGATGATATCCACGGATTCTATTTATCCAACCATTGTTAAGTCGATACAAGACAAACATATAATAAACCGGCCCACCTTTGGCTCCAGACACGCTAGATGAACTGACGATGATCATGCACAACATCTATGTTAAGAAAGCCCTCGCTCCGGACGGAATCGGAAACTCCGCTCTGAAGAGGCTACCGACAAACGCGTTGAAGTATTTTTTGGCTATAGTGAATGCTGTGCCGCTCCTGAACTATTTCCTGAGTCAGTAGAAAACTGAGGTGGTCATCATGCTCCCCGAGGTGGGCAAAAATCCCTTGTTCCCGCAGAATTACCGCCCCACTGTTAAGGCCAATTGTACAGTTTTCTGCATTATTATCTGCTTTAATATTCTGTGATCTCTCGCTTCAACGTTTGACGTGTAGATGATGCCCCGCGTTCGTTGATTCAATGATACGGATTGCGCCGATTAGATGCGCACGTGGTATTCATTCTGTTTCTAACGTTGCGATTGTAGAGATCGGTTTCCGTACCTAAGTTTATTCCGTTTCGCTTTTAAATCTCGTTTCGAGAATATATACGGAAATCCGACGTTGGGAAGTGTATAGTATCATCACAAGTTTTCGTTTCCCCAAATTTTGCTGTTCAAACTAATCGTCCACATTGCTTTTCCCTCGATTGGAGGTGAGTCTTTCTTTTCTTTGTTAATTTAGATATCGTAATATCTGTCTTTCATGTTGTTATAGGGAACTCGTAAGGGCTGGTATATCTATTATAGGCTGGTATAATTAGTGTAAGATAATATTAACGAGTATAGAACTATCGTAGAAGCTAGAAGCTAGTTGTTTTGCGACATGTGCGAGATAACCGGCCATCTTGAACCACTTCCGTGCAATACGGAATACCACGCCGTGCAAGTTGACAATAGCAAACTAAATCACTTTTAATTGTTTTTCTTTTAATATTTTTGTAACATTGAATTTTTGGGAAAAATTCGGTTTAACGATACAATTTTAAATGATAAATTTTGCGCTAATATTGCATCCAGACTTTCCCGAAGCGATTTCAATCGGGGGTATGATTATTCTAAGAGTCGGATCATTCTCTTTGTTGAATATGGCTTCGTTCAAAGTAGCGATCTGATGACTTTTTTATGTCAGTGAACCAGTACGTCGAGTCACCCAAAGCGGTTATAGAAAGAAGACCAAGACCAAGCCTCTGATCGTCTTGATCTTGGTCTTGCATGCAAATCCTAGGTTTTGGGCTTGCCAAATAAGGCTTGGTATTGGTCTTGGTCCTGCTGTAAGGCGCACACCGGGACCATTTTGGTTGATATTGATCTTTTGAGAAAAATGGAACCAAGAGTACGAATGCAAAACCAATACCAAGACCATTAATTTGGTTTTGCATTCGTACCCTTGGTTTTGGTCTGGCATAATACAGACTTGGTCTTGATCTGGCTGTAAGAATATTACATTAGGACTATATTGGTCGATATTGATCTTTTGTGATCATTAAGAGGGATACACACTAATTTTCGAATCAGACCCTTTGAATTAAGAATCTAAGACATTTTTTTGTAGATGTGATCAGCATCTGACTGAAGCTCAATTGACCACAGGAACGTCTTCACTGAGCTACATCAGGCCTGTCTTTGATTATATACCATCTTCGAAATCGAAATTATCGTATTTAATTAAAAAAATACTCCAGGCCGGTTTAGTACATTTCCTTTGCTATCGATGTTAAAAGTCAAACGAACAGTCCAACAAGATTGGATTTTAAACGCAAGTAACGTAGCAATCTTTGAAAAAATGCAGCAACGACAATAATAACGGTCGATGGAATAATAATTTAAAACACAAATTCCTACCTGATTAAATCCTTGTTGATTTAATCGCAAAGGGGATACTTCCAAGACCATTTTAAATTTCATAACGACTAATGATAAAGTTAAGGACAAGTTCGTCGCAATATGCTCGAAGATTTTTCCCTTTCGTAACGTATCTTCGAAAATATCAAGAGACATTCGCGTCAACTTCCAAGAAACTCAACGGCGAGCAAACAGAACGGCAACTCTGAGGGGAAGTTTGCTTTGCGGCGGCGGAGACGACGATTTGGATCCCTCCGGTTTCCGGAGATTCCCGGGGTCGCCCTTGCGGACGCGGCGAATGCCGAAGTTCGCGAGTTTTGAACTGACGAGGCCGGCATTTCGTCACCTCTGGAGAGGTGGAAGGGTGAAAGGTACGGAAGGTTATAAAATTAAAAAGGAGGTAGAAGGAGCGGCCCGATTAAAATATTCATGGGCGATTTCCTTTCCGTAAACACATTTACCATTGATTAGTTCGCGAACGACGATTACGAAGTAGTATTTATGATAATTTTGTTTTTGTTTCGACGACGGCATGAAATATTTTTACGGCTAATAGAATTTTCTTTTTTACCTAGGAAAATCCGCGCTCCTGGGGAGTGAGCGAGCGGCGCTAAACGAACCGGCTGAAAAACTGTTATTGCCGATATCGCGGGGATTTCTTTTCGGTATAGAAGGCGAACTTTTAAGGTTGTGTATCTTGGGTGGGAGCGATGTTCGAATACGTAAATTACGGGATTTGACTTTTATAGCGTTTCCTTGGACGGAACGCCCTCGTAAATCGCGAAAGTGCAAACTGTAAACTTGGGTGATACGAAGTCAGACTGAGTTGACAAAAATTATTTTGCTAATTGCTACCGCTGTCGTCCTTAGCAAGATCTCCACCTCACAATGATTGAATTAGATATTTTGAATGGCCAGAGGAACCCCTAATCTTCCTATGACCATATCTGAAGAAAATTTTTCTTAGAAACATCGCCTTGTGGAAGTGTAACAAAATTATTTTTTCTGTTTTATTAACTTCTAAAACAATATTTTCTGGTGAAAATTTAGGAAAAAAAAACGATTGGGGGAACAGTAGAAACTTGTTAAAAGTTGTTTTCTATGTGAACATACGGGAAAAGCATTTGTTGTTTTGAAATATTGTTTGAGATAAGTATTTGTTGTTGAGAACGGAGTGAAAGATTTTCTCTTTGGTGGAATCCTGGCGAAAATATTTTTTCTTTTGAGGAAGTGCAAAAAGAGTGCTTTTTTTGTGAAAATATGAAAGATTCGGTTTTTCCTTATTTTGCGAAAGTTTTGAAGAAGTTTTTCCTAGGAACATCGAGGAAAACGTCTTTCGTTTTGTGGAAGGCAAAGAAAACTATTTCCTTTTCGTCTTGTTAAAATCTGAGGAAATCATTCCTTAAGAAAATCTACGAGAAAAGATGATTGAAGGAACAAAAGAAACTTCGAAGGAGTAACCAACACGGAAAGTACTAACCAAACTGCACAATGAACGACACGTAATTCCAATGGTATTTCCACTGAGGATGACATATAAATTGCCTAGGTTTTTCGTTAAAGCCCGAGCCGAAACGTTTCCTCGTTGATAGTACTCTGGGAAAGATATTTTTTCTTATGCGAAAGTCTAAGAAAAGCACTTATTGTTTCGGATTCAGATGAAAATGGTTTCCTTCCAATTGGAGTTTGGGGAAAACGTATTTAGCTTGAAAGATGTCTGTGAAAAACGTCTCTTGTTTTGTGGAAGTCGAAGAAGGCTATTCTTATTCTTCGTTTCGTGAAAATCTGAGAAAATTGCTTTTGACAATCATAAGAAAAACTTGTCTTTATATCAAAGTGTGGAACGAGCATTTCTCGTTTTGTAGAAGCATGAGAGAAGCGCTGTTTGTAAGAACGGGGCTATTTTGTGGTGGAAGACTGGGAAAAACATCTTTCCTTTTAGGGGAAAAAGGTATAAAAACATCTTTCCTCTTGGGGGTGTAAACACAGTTTTTCTTTGGTGAAATGTAGAAAGAGTACTCTTTGTGAAAGTCAATTCTCTATCTTGCGACAATTTGAAGAAAACTTTTTAGGAACACCGTTTTGTCGAAATCAAAGAAACCATTTCTTCGTCTTGTGATACGTGTTTCGCTAGCAATGAGGCAAGCATCTTTAATGCACTCGAGGAGGAAGCGGTAACAATTACAGAAATATTTATTGTGATAAAGAAGTCCCCGGAGATCCGGGATTTTTCTTATGTCGGTGGGCTAGTACGGTGGGTCTCCAATAGCGGTCATCGAAGCAACCAAGAACAAGACTTTGATAGGCTTGGTCTGGCTTAGCATTCACACCCCTGCCTTTGGTCTTGCATGATAAAAACTTGGTCTTAATTTTAGTCCTGCTGCAAGGGTTTTGCATCAGGACCATTTTGATCGGTATTGACCTTTTGAGAGACTATCTTTCAGAGGATTGCACACTAATTGTCGAATAAGATCTTCCAATAAAGAATCTAAACTCAGGTGGGACCCTTGACATCTTATTTTGAAGATTTTATAAGTCTGACCAAAACTCAATTTGGTTATTTCAAAAAGAATTTGGAAAGCCACTCTTCATCCCTATCGTTTTTAAGGACCTCTCTGCTCGCTGTTCGCCTTTTCATGTATCTCTCGTTGTTTGCTTGTCTTCCATTTCCTTGTTTTTTTCCAAAATTCTTCTCTCTCCTGGTTTCTTCCATTTCCTTTGGCCACCTGGGCGCTATTTGTCTGGTTTTGTCGCTTAGTTTTGTTACACCAAAACTTTCATTTGCTGCCATCATTAAGTTTGGTCTGTAATTTATTTACTTTTCTTCTATACTTTGATAGTTTGTTTTAGTTTTCTTACATTTCTCCAGGTGTTTTCGATATTTTTATTCACATTCTGTTTATAATTTCTAATTTTTCTTTTATTATTTTCCTTTTACTTTCGTGTTGAGTTTCATTTTCTTTCTTAAAATCTTCTCAAGTCTTGAGAGCAATTGAGAGGTTGGATGAATTCCACATTGGTATGATGTACTAGAAGTCGTTTTCTGTGCTTGAGATCGTACTTTCAAATAGTTTCACTAATTCGTTTAATGACCACCATGCTCATCATGTAGTTCTTCATCAATTCCATAGCGGTGAACATTTCTGAGGACCTTGTTCAGACTTCGTCGGATTATCCACTGATCGCATAACAACCCCACAGTTACACCCGATTGTCTAGATTATTTGTATAATCACGCACTCGCTCCGGCAGTGGGCAGTTGGTTATGGGCAATACTTACGGAAAGAGCTTCCGTGTGCATTATCGCATATAAAGATTCGAATAAAGTGAGAATGAAAATGCCGTCTCGGTTTTTCTGCTAGAAATAAAAATGCAAGAAAGTGATAAGAAAAGATTTTCGATTTTTGTGGATGAAACCTTAAATTGCTATCGCCTTTAACGGCTATAGCGTGGCGAAAAATCTTCCTATTGTATTATCTAACATAAAGATTTGAATGGAGTAACGATGAAAACGGTGATAGCACCTGCAAGAGCCGAAAATGCAAGAAAACAGTAATACAAAATTTTAGATTTCGGAGCGTAATTTCTCTTAAAGGGAGAATAAATCAGCGGAGCGAAAGAATGTCCAAAGTCCAACTTTTCAACATACAATTCGTTATAGACGAAACATCAAATCGACCGTACGTCTTGACTTGGAGACAATTCGATGTGTTAATTTCTTATTATAGAATTGGCAAGTCTGGTTTGTAAAATAAGTACTATCCGTATTATTCAAGAAAAAGTTTCTCAGCCCTGAACTATAGAATTATGTAATCACTCATAGTTCCTGGACCATTGAGCATTGCAGAACAACTGCGAACAAATACACATCAGTGACTAGCTACGCTGCGAGCGAAACCGGTTCGAAGCTTTTGCTAGTGGTCAAGTGAATTTAATTCTTAACCACTACTTAATGACCACGTGCGACTGTAATTATCATGTGGTAAGTCGTCGCGCGATTCTCGATGTGCACGTAATTCAATGAACAACCACGCGTTTGTACGAGGAGTAGTTGCTTTATGTGTGCTAACTGCTCATTTACAAAATTACATAGTAACCGTAGGTATTCGACAGCCACATATCCAAATGTCAAATTTCCGCTTTATCACGTTTCTTCCTAGTCCAGAAGATGACTATGAACGAAAATATAAACAATTCCCGACAAAGAAGGACCAATCTTCGCGTCCCGCCTCTCGTTTCTCGTATTTTCATAACTACAGACACCGAGAGAGACCTATCTATCGACGGTATATGCAAATAAATTTAATCAAGGCTTTTTGCCCCCGGAACGAGCTTCGTTTCATGAATATATATGCGGCGTTGTATGAATATGAAACGAATTACGGGTGTATTTTTGGCGTTCGCCTCGTTTAAGCGGGTAAGAATTGGAAGAGGGAGAAGGGATGGTTTTTCGAGTGACTTACGAAGCGACAGTAAATCTGGCTAATAAGAAGTTTGTTTGACACTTTTTAGCAATTGAACTTCTTTGACGGAAGGTATTCTTCAATGTTATAGAAAATTTCGTAAATAATTAGAACTAAGATTTGCTACAATAACCCCCGATTTTCAAAAGCCAGACAAAGAACACAATCCGGAAGGACTACGAGAACCTGGCAATCGATTTGACAAACTTTCTTTCCTTATGTTCACAAACCAAAATTTCCCAACCCTATCACCATAACTCCAAAACTTTCCTCTCAGCCTTCCACAGTAACCATCCTACCAAATTATAGACCGGAAATTAGGGAAGAGAACAAAGAAATTTATTGGGCATTAGTCTGATCGTTATGGGAAACTTCTAAGAGAAATTTTATTTAAAAACTACCTCTTTACCACATCTTTCGGCATTATTTCTTCAGAGAAATTGGTGTAAACTGAAAGGTATCCATGACGGAGTTCGAAGGAGTTGTAAGAAAACAAAATACTTGATATCTAATATTGTGCGCGGTTTTAACAGTAGGGTGCGCCGCTTGCTCCCGACGAGACTTAATGTTGTCTGTAATGTTAAGGAATTGGAACTATTGGTGATGCAAAACTGCAAATTCTGCATAGAAATGACTGGCGGGGTATCCTACAAGACACACAAACAAATAGTCGATCATGCCCAAGAGTTATTTATCACATTGACGTACTCCAACGATCGTAAAAGTAGACAACCAACGACCGAGAACGCTACGACGACTGAAACGCTACGACAACTCAAACTCTATATCTAACAATTGAAGTAACATAAAAGGAATTACTGCTATTTCAGCTTTAAACAATTCCAGTCTAAACTAAAAGATACTGATATATTTACCAAGATGTTATAATTATAACCTTAAATTTTGTCATCTTCTTTTTGACAATTTGGTTAATATCCCTTCATCTAATCTAAAATTTTGACATATTTGACTACTACTCCAACATTACATTCACATCTTGAGCACGTTTGATAACTTGCTATCATTCTGGCTCGAATAGTTTGATGCATTTGATATGTTTCTACAGTTTTAACCTGACATTGAGACAGACTTGACTAATTAGTTTAGTTCTAACCTGACATTTTGATATTACTTATAAATAATTACTATTACAATTTTAGATTTGAACTCCTGATGGATTTGACAATTTTTCCTAGGTCTAATCTAAAAAGTACTGTGTATTTATTTGAGAAGTTGTTTCGACTTTAACTTCAAATATTGACACATGTCATTAATAGCTTCTTTTAACCATTTTTGGCATGTTTGATAAGCAACGATTTTGACATGTTTCGGCTGTATTAACAAGTTGTGACATATTCGAATAACCACTTTAGTTTCAACCTAAATTTTGGACATTGCTTAGATAACCTCGGATTTGCTTTTTGAAAGATTTCTCATGCACTTGACAAATTGCTTTTACTTTAAAAAGTACTCACATATTTGACGAATTGCTATAATTGTAACTTTAAAGTTTGATACAATACATCGACAGCTCTTCTTTTAACATAAAACATTGACAGATTCGACCAGAAACTACCGTTCTAACCTCAGACTTATATTTGATAACTTGCTGTTATTGTGATTTATTTTGACGCATTTGGCATATGTTTATTAGTGGAATCTCAAATTGGGACAGACTCGATTAGCTACTTCAGTTCCAATCTATGAGTTTGACATTATTTAGAATTTATCATTATAACTTAGATTTGCAATTTGACAGTTATGTATTGCATTTTTGACGCGTTTGGGAAATGTCTATACTTCTAACCTAAAAATACTGATGTATTTGACAAGTTGTTTTGATTTTAATCTCAAATTTTGACATATTTTGACTTTCGCTCACTGTTCTTATTGCGCTGTAAAGAAATTATCACGGTGGCAGTAATTTCTCATTATCGACTTACTATACAAAACTCTTTCAAGGAAATGTTTTCTGTTGAAAATCAATTATTCTGTACTTCCTGCGTTTACAGATATTCCTAATTGGACTAAATACACTAAACCTGGGCTTTTTCCAAAATACCCGCTACTTGCTAATGATCGAAATATACCGAAATAACCGTTTTGGGGGACGAGTAGGAGGATGGGGTTGGGAGGACGCGGCAAAAATTGCGCTCGAAACATATTAACTACCGCCCGTAATAAACCCGTATTAGTATCGCATTAACGCTCCTGTTTGCGCCTCGTTCTCCGGATTTTAATACACGCCAGCCTCTTTTACATATAACGAGGCGCGGAACGCGATCGAAAGTTTGACAATTATGGCTGGCTCGTCTGGCATTGTTTGGTACGCACACATATTATTCTTAATTGAATAACTTCGCGAACAAAGTCGGATATGAAGGCGCGGATTCACAGGGGTCGCTTTACGCCCGTCGAGTCTCCCTCATTGTTTCGCGTTTTATCCGCCGGACGAACGGACCGGCATAAGAAGTAATAAAATTCGTTGTAGAGAATCAAGAGTGGTCGGTTATGTTGCGGTTGATAAAACCCGGTACATTACTAATCGCGGACTATATTGTATGTAGCGAATGTGATAAAGCATATATGGAACAGTCCAGACCAGCAATTAGTACACGATTAAAAAAATTCGTGGCATGTTCTTGTTATGATAGAATAGATTCGTGTTGCGAAGCATATGAACGACACAGTATACGACATTAAAATCGGGAATTTATAATTGATAAAATGCGTAAAGTCACCGCGAAAATTAGATGCGTATGAAGCGATACACACCCATAAAAATACGAATTTTTTAAACAAAGACGATGATCCCTTGAATCGGTCGTTGCTGTTCGATTTACAGTAAAGGGATAGATACTATGCTTTTGCACGATGGTGCAATAAATATAAACAATTTTTCGGAAAAATAAACGCGTTAATGAGGTTTGAAATAACGTGGGTGATATTTCCCAGAACAATTCTTCATCCAAGTAGATAGAAAGATACGCCGGCGAGTTGTAGAGCGGGAATTTAGTATATTTAGAATGCAATAGGCCACGGTTTGAACGTGCTAGCTCTGTTACTAGCGAAACACGTGTCACCAGATTGAATTAAATAATTGTGTGGTGAGGGTGCCATATATGCAGTATTAGGAGATTATAAAATTATCAAAATTATAATTTTGTAAGTTACAAAAAAGAAAAACACTCTGCGTTCTTAAAAAGGTTCTGAAACTTGCACAAGTATTTAACAAAAATTGTAAAAAATTTAAATCCTGAAATTTTCACAAATTATAATTAACCCAAAATCATAATAACTCCGAATACTGTAAAAGGAAAGTTAAACAATGGCTGTTGCTGAAAGATTCGTAAACTTGCAAGAATTCACAAAGTTTGGAAAATTTAGAAAATTTAAATGCCTAGAGTTACGGAAATTGCGAGAATTCAAGATTCTTAAAAAAGCGTAAAATTCGATGAAACTTCTGACAATTGTGAAAACGGAAAATATTTTAGATTTTGTGGACTTCCTAACATTTTCGAAAGCTACGAATCACTCAAAATTATAAATTTTCGAATATTGCAAAAAGAAAAACAATAAATTAAGCACTGAATGTTCCCAGAAGATTACTAAACTTGTAAGTATTCAGCAAATTTAGAAACTTTAGATATTTAAAGCTATGGAAATTCGGAGAATTCAGGGAGTTCAAGAAAACTGAAAAGTAAAAAAAGAACTAAAGAAACATAAAATTTTGGCTAATTAAAAAAATTAGAAGTTCTAACACTTCTAAAACCATAAAATTTTTACGTTCTGTAGATTTTCAACCATTCTTTGTAATTCTTCAAGTCCTTAAGATACTTTAGAAATTTGAAACGTTCGAAATATTGATACCTTTAATCTTGGAATATCTAACCAATCATAAAATTCCGAAACTTTCAAAAAAGAAAACCAAAACTGGGTGTTCCTGACAGATTCCAAAATTTACAAGTATTCAGATTGTTTGAAAAGTTCAGAAAATTTAGACACGTAAAGTTATGGAAATTCGGAGACTTAGGGAGTCGTAAAAAACTACAAAATTCGTTGGAAATTGCAACTTATTTTACCAATTTAAAATACTTAGAAGTAGTTATGATTTTACAAAATCTAGAACAATTTGCAGTTTCAAAATTCGTAACTTTTCTGAATTTCTACAATCTTTTGTAAGTGGTTAGTATTTTTAAACTAACTTAAATGAAAATTGTAAATCTCTTACGAGCTTTAGAATGGGTGTATTTAGATTCTTCTTCTAGGAGTCCCCAGCCTTTTCAATTATGGTCCATAACTATTCTTTTATTTTTCCACCCTTTCATCTATTTCATCATTTCTGCTATTATTTCATTCTTTCCCCCAGATTTCCTTATATAGATAACGAACAGGTAGACGAAAATAGATAGTTATCATTCCTTTAACATTTCTTCCCTTCTTGTTTGTGTTCTTTAATTTTTCTGCGAAGTATTCACTTTTAGTATTTTCTTTCTTTCCCTCTCTACTTTGTTCCATTCATCTAGTATCGCTTACTTCTCTTTCTCTTACTCCCCTTCAAATTTTTGGTTCTGGTCAAGAGTTTTTGCTTGTTCTATATTCTTCATTTATTTCCCTCCAGAATTCTATCCATAGCTCTCTCTTTGCCATCTTTGCTGCTTGCTTTACTTTTCATCTTTTTGCATTGTAATCCTCTCTTTCTCTTTGCGTATTGGCTTGTGAACGGCTTTTCCATGCTATTTTCTTTTGTATTACTAGGCACTTAACTTTTTGTTCCACTATAGCGTTCTTCTTAGTTGCTTATTAACGTCAAAGATCACGAATTCTACAAACATTGTTTAGTATCTCTTAATGTTATATTCTTATAACTAAAATAACTCCTTCATCATCTTAAATACGTGATTGAATTATTTTTTTCTTAATATTTTTGCCAACATCCGTGTGTTATATTCAGTTGAAGGAAAATTATCTTAAAATCCATTTTCTGCAGTTTTGTGCTTTCGGCTAGTACGTTTTGCAACCTTTGAACGTTACCGACCGTTCGTCGCTCTAAGAGATAGAAAGGGTGTGAATATTTTCGTAAACTGACCATTTTTGCTTTCTATTTAAATCGGTTCGTTAGTTAACCCTTCGTACCCTTCAGGAACATTTAAAAACGAATTACGTGCATTTTACTTTGATTGCTTCGTAACACTCGCTCACTCGACACATTTCACTTACAAGGGGACCGCCAAGTATGGTACAAACGGATTTTAATGGGTCTAGGATATGTTGTGAGGGTATGACTACAGAGTACTAGGCTAAAACGATTTGTTCCTCGTGACTCGCTTGGCAACGTGCAAAATGTACAGGTATAATAGGTACGCAAGGAACTTTGACTTCGATTTTCTCGGAAACCAAGGCCATTGGAACAAATCCTTTTAGCCTAGTACTCTGGGGTCATATCCTCACAACATATCCTAGACCCATTAAAATCCCCTTGTTAGTGCCTCTAAGTAAGTACTCGTTCGATTCACACTCGTAGTGTCATCCACTAAGTACACACTTACTTACACTTGCATACAAGTTTCGAAGCCACCCCGTACCGTTCTCATTTACTTAGTTTCTTTTGTTTCCATTATTACTCCACACCGCACATTTCGCGCACAAAACGTACTGCCACGCGTTTTCCAAATTTCAATTACATTTGATTATTGTTTCCTAGATTTGCTTTAATCATTTGACTAATTAATTTATGTTATTAATATACGTTCTTAAATTACAGTGTTTGTTTTATTTATCAATCAAAGAAATACATGTTTTATGTTGGTTTTTTAACCTTTTGGATAGCACCCCTCCACCTTCATCTTTGACTAAAATCATTTACTAACGTTATTGCCTAAGACAGGTGTTTAATTAGCGGGCCAATCAACTTCTCAATTATTATCTATTTTTTCAAAATTTCACATACTCTCACATAAATTATCTCACTGAGACGTATTTATTTGGCAACTTTTACAAAAAGTTGTGCAAGGACCGCACTGCGGCCTACATTGCATATACCAATAATTATCACGGAGGGAATTATGCTTTGTTTGTCGCGGACTGCAACCGTAGACCGGTTTCGCGCTTATTAGGGGCTCATCAGTACGGTATAGCACTTCCACGACAAACAAAGCTCCCTACCACGAGATGTTATACACACGTTCATCATTCAAGATTTTAACATCATAACGGTGGCTCCATCTGATGAACGGAGATAATTATTGGTATACCGCCCTCGATAAGTCGGAAACGACTGAAAACAATTTGAAAAATAGTTTACAAGAGGTTGGAGAGAGTTTTAAATACTACCAAAAATAAGTAAAAGTTGCCAAATAAATACATCTCAGTGAGATAAAGTATGTGAGAGTATGTGAAATTTTATTTCACTTTTTTGGTAGGACCCAAGAATCCCTTCATAATAATTAACCACCTCCTTCGTAATTAACTTACACAACAGATTAGTTTAGAGGTGCTCATGTCAGCCATAAAACGTTGCTCTTTGATCGGAGTTTAATCGGGAGCGGTGGTAATTACAAGGACGGGTCGACTATATATATTCCCGAGTGTGAATTTTCCGATCGTCTGCGAAATAACTCCGATCTTGACAATTTTGGCTCGCATGAGCAACTCTACAGATTACAGTTATATTTCTAATTCTTGATGCGAAGGACTTTAAGGGTTGAAGTTGCACAAAAGTCGGTGTTGGGTCAAATCTGTTAAAATTTTGAAGTTGGGTACGTTTGTGTTACACATAGCGTTAAAACCAACAGCGAAATGCTAATCGGAAAATCTTGGACGGATTGCAACTCGGAGAATTCCCGTAATTCTCCTATTGATACCCAATAATCTGGCAATGTCACCCCGTCTCGCAACCGAATGGGATTTCAATCAGATCGGAACGTAAATATACCGGTGATAATCCCTTTTCTATAGAGCTCGGGTGCATTTCCATACCGCCACGGCATCGTCGACATGGTCGTCGTCGGATTGAAGAGAAATCGCTTTGATCTGACACACGAGTTCCGGGTGCGATCGCCAGCTCGGATCGTTTATTTAAGGGTTCCGTCCTGAGCGGCCGTCGTAGGAATCGTCGTCGTCGTTCGGGCGATGAACTCGCCGTGTTGTTACAGCGAAATCCGGCAATCTGCTCGTTCTCCAATATCTTCCGCCTCTCCGTGATGAATTACCCGGAATTAATTACGTGCATATAGACTTAGTTAAATGTCGCCTCGGCACAATACAATTGCGCAAGCATTTAGTTTCGTGACTCCGGTTAGATGAGGGAAGCGTTGCAAGAGCTGCGCAACGTACGAGGAGAGTCTATGATATTGTCGAGGTAGGGAAGAAATGTATAAAATAAATAAAAGTTACAATGACCATACGCTTTGGAAATAATTCCAGATGCGTATTTTGGCAACGAAGTTGCCATCTTCAGTGGAAAAGGCGGCGACTGAAGTGGCACCAGTGATACCTGGTCAACGCCCACAACAAACACATTGTACCGATCGTTTTAACCATGGTCTCCGTTAAATAATATGACTTGTGTAAACAAAGTAGTGCGACCCACGTTCTTCACTTGTTTCATTACAATTCAACAAGGAAAGATCCCGAACCCGTACATTCAAGAAGTTATGAAACTTTGGGAATATGTAAATCACATATAGGTATGTACCACGCATTTTTTTGCGGAAAAACACTCAGAGTGAAAAACATTCTTTGGAAATGGAAAATTTTGCATTCTCTCGATGCGCATAACTCGCTAACGGTAAGAGATAGAGAAAAATTCTTAAGACAAAAATTGTTTGTTTGAATGAGTGTTATTAAAAAGTCAAGAAAGAAAGGTATAAACGATTTTTAAATATATTTTTTTTTTGACGGGTAAATATCTTTGGGATTAATAACAGGCAATAGAGATTGGTCGATTGTATAAAAGACCTGTCGTTGTACCATTGGAATTATTTACGTTCCCATCTGATTGAAATCCCATTCGGTTGCGAGACGGGGTGACATTGCGAGATCATCAGGGTATCAATAGCAGAATTGCGGGAATTCTCCGAGTTGCAATCCGTCCAAGATTTTCCGATTAGCACTTCGTTGTTGGTTTTAACGCTATATGTAACACAATCAAACCCAACTTCAAAATTTTAAGAGGTCTGGTCCAACACAGACCTTTCTACAACTTCAACCCTTAAAGTCCTTCACATCAAGAATTAGAAATGTAACTGTAATCTGTAGAGTTGCTCATGCGAGCCAAAATTGTCAAGATCGAAGTTATTCGCGGGCGAGCGGAACACACGCACACTCGAGAGTGTACACAATCCACCCGTTTTATGGCTGGCATGAGCACCTCTAGACTAATCTGTTGTGTATGTTAATTACGAAAGGGGTGGTTAATTAATTATGAAAGGGTTTTTGAGTCGTTCTAAAAAAAGATAATAATTGAGAAGTTGATTGACTCGCTAGCTAGACACCTTTCTTAGGCAATAACATTAGTAAATGATTTTAGTAAAAGGTGAAGGCGGTGGAGTGCTATTCAAAAGAGTTAAAAAAACAAAATAAAACATGTATTTCTTTGATTTAATTTTAAAAATGAACAAAATATTAATAACTACATTGTCAATTATTCTGCATTGGAGTTACAATAATATACCAGCATTATCCTATCGATTTTATTATACCTTAAAATACTTACCAGTATAATTTTTTTAATATGTAAACATAGAATGGATTATTCTGCATGCTGATGAAACTTCTCAAAGAAATGTTTAAAACGCAGGAATTTGTTACACCACGCACATCGTCGGATAGTATGGCTAGCACATCTGGAACAACAAGGAGGATGCACAAAATCCTCTTGTATGAAAGCAAAAGTTACTGGATTTTTAGATTCATTCGGTTTTGATCAACATATCCGCTTTTGTATCAAACGTAGGTAACGTACTATTTTGGCGCCGAAAGTTGATTATAATTTTATAATATTATTGCAATCATATAACATAATATCGCAACCATACACTAGTGCAAGGTCAGAAAATTTTCTTTCTTTTTCCATATTCGAAAACCATATACATCAAGAGGTTGTATCATTAAGGTGGTTTTCTTCAGGATTGTTCACATGTTCATTCACACGTTCATTCACATGTTTGTTGGATGGCATACTGGTTTGTAGTGTAGCAGGACAATGGCCAGTGGTCCAAGAGTCCAATAACAAAATACTATGAGTTCCTATATTTGTCAAATACACATTGGTTAACCATTGCTGAAATAGTTCTTTTGTTAATCTTCTAAATGTAGATGCTGCTAAATGAATATTGACGTTGTTGGTTTAGTATCGTATTAGAGGATTATCGATTAGTATGGTATAATAATGTGTAGTTGCGGATATAGACTGTGTTGCTGCCGTAAGAGTTTTTGTTCCTTGCACAGCTAAAGTGCGGCTGGAATGTAGCTGTATATTAAATCCGCTCTCATCGGCATTGAATGCAGGTATTATCTATCCAAACCAGGCCTCTACGATCTTTTGCACCATTAACGAAAGTTGAACTAATTTCTTTCAGTTGCTCGGATTCTGTGCCATATTATTGCATAAGAAGTTTATTTATTATTCTTGAAACTATTTTGTATGCTCTCTTCAAATTTCAAACCCAATGCCGTGATGCTTTAAAATTCTCTATGTCTATGTTAGGTTGTAATATCCATCGCTGGACGTTCAAATCATGAATAATGGCACCTATTTACAAATTTATTATACAGCGTCTCCCAAAATTGCTGGGACATAGAGCTACTACATATTGTAGAGCTCAAAATAAGTCGAATGGACGCAATTTATATATATATACCAAAATGTATCGTTTGTCCGTGAGAAGGGTTCAAAGTTTACTTAAAAATAACGTTTTTGTACGCTGTTTAGAAATGCGCGAAACAAATTTAATGGAATTTGGGAAAAGTACATTTTAGAAGATTATCCTACTTTCAGTAATCAAAGAAACCGAATGAAATTGTAGAAGGGTTAAAACCACCCTCGCCCCCTGATAATGTTTTTAAATTATTTCTTAGGGGTGGTAATACGGTTCTAAGCCTTCTTTTAGCGGGAAGGCTTATTCATCATCTTCATTTTTTGACTCTTATAAAAACTCCGTATTTCGCATAGTTTCGAAGGGAAAAAATGTTTTCTCAAATACGGATCACCTACATTCTTTAGATTAGACTAGATTACTTGAGGTGGCAGTACTGCCTCTTCCACTGCGACCTTTACAGATCTATTGTGGTCCTCGTGCCTCCTTAGAGTACGTTACCTAGCTTTATTCCTTTAATTAGATTTATTAGCTTTGAGAGCGGTTTTTCCGCATATAGTCTCGCCTCGGGATATTCGTCTCCCATGTGTGACAGCCGCGTCCTTGTCAGTACCTGGCATTGGCACAATACATTGATCGCGGTTTCTTCCTCAATTTGACAGAATCTACATATCGAGGAAGAAACCGCGATCCATGTATTGTGCCAATGCCTACATTCCTACCATACCTACATTCTTACTAGAAGTTTAATAAAATTATAATACAAAATTTACTTGGCGGTGGACACAAAGACATAAGTCATGATTTTGAGAGGACACAAATTCATAATCGTCCCAGTTTATTGTTGACAGTAAGTAATTTCAATAATTTGTTCACTTTCAGTTGCTTTTGTATTGTTTTTTATCGCGATCACCGTTATTGCTTTAATTCCTATTTCTGTTGTTGCAATTACTTTGGCAGCCATGCAATATGGATATCCCTTTTAATGAGCAGACAGACATGCTATTAGTTCTTGGATACTGTCAAGGTAACTGCCGCGAAAGTGTCGGGCGTGTATCAAGAGAGGTGTCCAAACCGGAGAATTCCAAATCACAACATTTTTGCCCGAATCGAAAGACGTCTTCGAGAAACAGGAATGTTGAAGCCAGTCAGAATTAACGCTGGAAGATCTCGACAAGCTTGAACACCCATTGCGGAAGAAACTGTTCTTCAAATGATTGATAATAATCCTGAGACTAGTACCAGAACATTGCAACGATAGACTGGGATTTCAAATAGCACTGTAAGACGGATTCTTAGCGATCAATTAATTCGTCCATTCCACATCCAACTAATGTAAGAATTATTACCACTTGATCAGGGTTCACGTTTAAATTTTTCACAAATTATTCGGCAGCGCTGAGTAGTCGACAACGGATTCCACACTAATATCTTGTTTACTGATGAGTCTTGTTTTACACGTCGTGGCATGACGAACCTACACAATGAGCATATTTATGCAGATGAAAATCCACATGCTATTAAAGGTAGATATTATCGATGAGAATTGAAAATTAATGTCTGGCTCGGAATTATTGTCAATTTTTTGGTTGGACCGTTCCGATTGCCTGATCGTTTAAATGGCGCTAATTACATTCGCTTCCTTCAAGAAATTTTGCCAGAGGACTTGTCCCTTAATTTGCGTCGAAACATGTTCTTCCTGCACGACGGTACACCACCTCATTTTGCACGTGCCATAAGAGAATATCTTAATGAACAATTTGCTGGTAGATGGATTGGTAGGGGACAAGAAGCACCCATTCAATGGCCTCCGCGGTCTCCAGATTTAAATCCTTGCGACTTCTTCATCTGGGGAGCGTTAAAAGCACAAGCGTACCAAGTTCAAATTAATAATTCCGAACAACTGTGGGACAGAATTCAAAATGCAGTAAGCGCACTAGGAGATAACGACGATGTTTTAAGAAGGGCGCATTTCAATTTTTTACGCCGAATTGACCTCTGCATTAACAAAGGACACTGGAGGTCACATTGAACACCTGTTGTAACAAAAGGTTTTGTCTTTGTGTCCATCGCCAAGTAAATTTTGTATTATAATTTTGGTATTACATTTTGGTATATATATAAATTGCGTCCATTCGACTTATTTTGACCTCTACAATACGTGGTAGCTCTATGTCCCAGCAATTCTGGGACAAGCTGTATACGAATTGAGAAATTTTAAGCAACTTTTCTCGTTGCGCACCACCTCTGTTTATTGCATCTTCTTTCCAAGAAAACTAATAATCTAATAATACTATAGAATAATATAAGTAGGAACAAATCGTTGCTAGGTTCACAATCTTCTTTCACCATTGAATTGTACAATTGCTGCATAGACGAAACTTTGCGAAACTTTTGTTGGATAAGTGAAAAGCGTCCCTGAAAATTGGTCTGCTTTTTGTTTTCTGTCAATTACTCTGGAATTGTTGCAAGAAAAAATATTCAAACATATGAGCATATAACGCTTCAAGAGGACTACTGAAATATGTCTGAATGGGTAACCACTATTCTTAAAAATTTTGCCCCCTCCTAACTCCACCGATTTAGTTGAAATTTGATAATTATGTAGGGCTGGTTGAACTATGTAAGTGGTTAGTTCCAGTTTCTGCCAGGAATACTTTTGAAGAGGTCAAAAGCACAGCCCAAAAGTTGGGGGCGTTTTTGCCCATTTGCAAGAAGAAAATATTCTAAATATAAGTATATTCCGCTTCTCACCCCCACCGATTTCGACAAAACTCGGAAGTTATGTAGGCGCGCATTCTATAGGATCATTTTTGTCTTTTCTTTTACCAATTACAATTATTGCCAAAAAGAAATTTACTCACCGACAATAGATTTAAGCAAAGTTAAAACCTGTGCCCTTATACTGTCAGTGGACGCAGGGCTGACGCCCTGGAAACTTCATAACAAAAATATTTTGCCGCATAGAAAAAGTGATAGTTGTTTATTGTATGTACTATATACATGTTTGTTGTCTGAATTTGTTAACTTTTTATGGAAATAACATAATTACACTTCAAACGCATTTACAGCTTTTCTTTAGTGTACATAGCATGTATATAAACTAAACTGCGATAAATAAAAGTTTCTGGACAATGGCTTTATCGAAAATTTTACATGTAAATATTGGATACGCGTATTTAAATGTCTACATTCTAGATTGAAAACGGCCGGCTATTAATAAATAAAGGCTATTTAGGTATGTCAAATTTTAAGAATGAATGTTATTAATTCAAGCATATGTGGAGGGCTCTCTTCAAATTTCTTATACTTACATATATACAAGTTCCGCAAAATCGTAAAATGGCGGGGATAGGAGGGGTAGCAAAAGTATTTTTTAATATATAATAAGCATAAGCGACTCATATAAGATATGTTTTGAGAGGCCTGTTCAAGCTCACACATTTATATGGCTAAATATTTATTTAGTCGATTTTAACCACTTAAAAGGCTTTTGGAGCACTAACAGAAACAGGCCTTTCACATGCTGTAGTTCCACATAACTGCCAAGTTTCATTGAAATTGGTGATTTTGCAAACCAATGAGGGCGAAAGAGAATAATTCTTTTAAGAATAAGAGTTACCGGTCAAACACGTTTCTCTTAATAACTAAGTATCAAATTTGACCGAAATCGGTGTTTCTGCAAATCGGTGGGGGTACGAGGAGTAGTATATTTTTAAGAATAAAGGTTACAGATTCAAACATGCTTCAATAGTCCTCTGAATGTGCTATATGCCTCATATGTTTGAATATTTTTCTCTTGAAACAATTCCAAAGTAATTGGCAAAAATGAAAAGCAGGCCGACTTTCAGTGGCGCTTTGCGATAAAACTTGGTCGGTTTCTGTTTCTACGATTGAAGCCTTTGAAGGGAAAGGCTTCAATCGTAGAAACAGAAACCGACCAAGTTTTATCGAAATCGGCGTGTACAGGTTCGGTAATCTCTTCTTGTAAATATAAATCAAAGCATTTTATAAACCCGATTTTTCACCAAGAAAGATATCTGATAGATCGATGTTGGTCTCAAACTAGTTTTTCCTTTTTGATTGCGGAGAGAACACCCAATTGCATTCCTACTATTCCCACGTCCTTTTCGCCGAGATTCGCTTTTAATGAGAAATACATAAGTAATTGGGAGTGGGATTCAGTGATACCACCGAGAGAATCTGCGGAACGTGACGTCGTCGTCGACTATCGTATCTACAGTTACTTCCCGGGGTTTATTTTGCCTCGACGTTCGCCGCCCTCGGAATCGAAACGCATCGAACATATCACGAAATCACAGAGGCGTTTGGCTTTTTACGGAAGTAGTTACGTTCGGGGGTGTTTATCGAATTGTTTCGTCGACAGCCGAAGGAAGTGGATGACGTTGGTTTTGACAGGTTAAATAAGAAATGCTGTAAAAACGGGGAGATGGTGGAGCAAAAAACAACACTATTATGAATTATTCCATCGTGTTTTGATTTTTTGTTGCTGTTGATCTTTTGGAAAAATACGACCTAGTGATTTCTTTTTATTGAAATTGAATGTTGTTTATCGTTAAAAATTGTTCGGAAATCGTAGGAGGCTGATATCCAGTTATCGAATGGGGATAAGGGAATTCACACGCAACTCATATTTACAATCCGTAAATGAGGTCGGGTATGTCACACTCAAGAAGATTCTATACGCAGATTATTTAATGATATGACGTGGCTGGGGTACGTTACAGCCGACGTCGTAGCCGGTGTTACATCTTTTGTTGAGAGTAAGTTTATTATTTAATAATAATAATAATAATAATAATGTCTTTATTGCATCAACTATTACAAAATATAGATAGATATACACACGAGAGAGTGAAGGTCGCAATCTCAAGGCGAAGTTCAGCTAATGCTGCTTTGTAACTCAACCTTGATATATTAGAATACATATATGCACACCCAAATATATGCATAAACATATACACATATACACACATACACTGCCTAAATCTAAAAGATTTCGATGATGCAAATAGAGGCAAAATAAAAAAAAATAAAAGAAAAGAAAAGCACTACTACTAATTCATACCAATTCAAGCTACAAAATATTTAACAGTTTTTAAAGAAAAGTAAATAGCATTCCTGTCTAAAAAGTGTAAACCAAAATGAGGAACTACTTGCGTGCACCAGAACCCCGCCCATCTCTCAGATATTCCCTCAAACTGCTACTAAATGAGGTACTACACGAAACTTCAACAGGTAAACTGTTGTACAATATATAGATTTGAAATGAGAAGGATCTTTCATAAAGTGCCGTTTTATGTTGTGGTGGAGAAATTTTGCCCCGAAATCTTGTATTGAGATTATGTACATCTGTCCTAAATGTGATCTTTTGATGCAGATACGGCGGAGACCTCAAAGATAGTATTTCATGATATAAGCCCAGGCAGCGAAATTCCGGTCTATCATGCATATTGAGCCATCGGGCACAGTCCAATTTATGGGAAATATGGTCAAATTTACGTATGCCATAAATATACCTCAAACATGAATTTTGCACTTTTTTGTATGCGATTTTGAGTAAAAGTATCCAGAGCTGAATGATAAATTGGTACACAGTATGCGAATTGTGAGAGAGGACAAAAGCTTCGCATATTTTTTTTTTAATAGTTTCATTAAACACGTGCCTATAAGGAAACAGTTTTTTCAAATTAAGATAAGCATTACGAATATAAAGCGAGATCTGTTTCCGATATCTGTGCGTATTATCTAAAATAAGCCCGAGGCTTTTTACACTTTCGACAAGTGGAATTTTGACATTATTAATTTCTATATTAAAAACACAAGAGATGTTGCAACATGTTTTCCTGGGGCCCAAAAGAATTGCTTTTGATTTATCCGGATTTATCGTCATACAGTGTTCCACAGAAATTCGATGTAGATAGCTTAAATCCTTATTAATGCTGTCAACAGCTAGTCTCCAATCAGTAGGCCGAAAAGAATAATACAATTGTGTATCATCTGCATAAACATGTGTTTTACAGTGTTTAAGTCCATAGAAGAAATGAGAAGTATATATTGTAAACAGGATAGGCCCAACAATAGATCCCTGAGGAACCCTATGGGGAACATCAAGAAGATCCGATGTGCTGTTACCAATTCTAACACACTGTTTACGATTGCCCAAATAATTTTCGAAAAGTGATAAAGATACATTGTTAAGACCAATGTTATGCAAAATAGACAGGAGAACACGATGATTAACTTTATCGAAGGCTTTACTGTAGTCCAATAAAATGAGACAGGAAACCAAGCCCCTGTCCGTCGCCTCCAGAAGATCGTAAGTAACTTTCAACAGTGCTGTCTCACAGCTGTAACCTGCACGGAAACCCGATTGAATGGGAGGTAGTATATTTGCAGAAGATAGATATTCAGTTAATTGCATTGCAATAATTTTTTCCAATATTTTTGAAAGCACAGGTAGAAGACTTATAGGTCTCAGATCACAAAATGAACGGGCTTCCCGACTTTAGGCAACGGACGAACCACGGCACACTTCCAACAGTCAGGGAATACTCCTTCTAATAAACAGGTGTTAATTATGTGCGTTATATAAGGAGTAATAGTAGGACAACAGTACCGAATCATAACAGCAGAGAGACCGTCACAGCCCGGAGAAGAAGACTTAAGAGATGTTATTATTTTAGAGATTACCAGTTCATCTACAGTACTGAAAGAGAAATGTGGAGGTTGCCTAGAATTTCTGTAATAAAAGTCGACCCAATCAGAACTATCGGTATTTAATGGAGCAGATGATTGAATGAAGTAAGTATTAACTGCATCAGGATCATTTAAATACACCGGAATATCACTATCACAGCTTTTAGAAACCCCAAGTGCACGCAGATCATTCCAGATGGCTCCTGATTTATTAGAACGAGATATGAAATCGAAATATGCTTTTTTGCTCTAGCCTAAAGGTTTTTGTGGTCAAGTTTCTTAAAGTTTCTTAAAGTTTGAAGTGAATATTTCTTAAGGCACATCGGAGCGGTTCGAGCGTAAGCATAACCGTAAGCGTAACCGTGACCGTCAGCGTAAACGTAACCGTAAACGTAAGCGTAACCGTAACCGTAAGCGTAAACGTAAGCGTAAACAAAGAAAAAACGACAAAGAAAACAGAGAGTATGATGTGCGAGCTAGAGGCTATGAGCGAAGGAAAGGATACGTGCGTGCTTGCTTCGTCTGAAACAGGAGAAACAGAGACAGTATAATGTGCGAGCGGTAGGCGACAAGGATGAGCAAGTCGAAGGTCAAAAGTATGCTGGTTTGTTCCTTTTAATAGCCCTCAGATCAAGAAGAACATTTTACTGAAAGTTTCTTGAAAGACTTCGAAGGAGGGTCAAGCGTGTGAGATCAAATATCAAGTAGAATTCGGTGTTGTACCACAACAATGCGCCTCGTCACGTAGTAATTTCAGTAAACCTCTTTTGACTAGCAAGAGCATTCCTCCCCCTGGCTCCTCAGCCTCCTTATTCGCTCGACTTGAGTCCTTGTAACTTCTTCCCATTCTCGAGATTGAAATAACACCTCAAGGAACGTCGGTTTGGAGCTCTGCATAAGATTATAACGGTTGTAACCGACCAGTTGAAGGCTATTCCATTAGCTACGAGGAGTGGAAGAACCGTGTTCAGTACTGTGTGGATCTCCAAAGCAATTACTTTCAAGAGAACAATGGTAAATTATAATATTTTTGGAAGAAAACAAGTGAAGGAAGTCGGTTTCATTACTTTGTTTACACATCTCGTATGAGTTTAAGGAGACTGTGGTTAAGATAATGGGTGCACCGTGTTCGCTGTGGGCGTTGACCG
Organism: Chrysina gloriosa; assembly: GCA_038088585.1. NCBI lineage: Eukaryota > Metazoa > Arthropoda > Insecta > Coleoptera > Scarabaeidae > Chrysina > Chrysina gloriosa. The sequence goes on along the minus strand of CM076088.1, from coordinate 28,175,078 downwards.
GATATCGCTATTGACACTTAATACTTCCAGTTTTGCGACTTTCTCTTTTCCGGTCATTGAAACCACACCGCAGGAATGTCTTTTTGGGACAATGAACAATATTCAAACGGCTGTGACCGCCTAATTGAAGGCTATGTCAGTATCCGAGTCCCAGCATTGCAATTAGGAGTGGAAGAACTATGTCCAGCGCGGTGTGGCTTCCCAAGGCAGTTACTTTGAAGGGAACAATGTCGAAATGTAATATAATTGGAATAAGACAAGTGAAAAATTGGTCTCACATTTGACTTTGAGTACTGCTTCCTCAACTTAATAATATTACAGATCAAAAGTTAAATTGAAATTCTTCGATGGCAAGTAATATACTTGTAACTATACTTTGAGACAGAGTCATATACGTCAGTTTAATAGTTTACCTAAGATGCTTGAAAACCTCTTCCCTTGGTTTGGGAACGAATTGATGGTGAGATTTCCTTTTTGGAAATTACGACGTTGAACACTTTTTGAAAATGCAGGAATTTCAGATTGTTCTCTTGCAAATGAATAATATAATAATGTTTTTTCCAGATTTGTCAGTTTCTTGTTTTTAATAACTTGCAAAGAATCCAGAGAAGCTCTAGATGGCGAGGGTAATGTGTACGAGAATGTCACCAAATATGTCCCTATTGATGAAGGGGAGATGAAGGAAATCAGAGGATGGGAAGCTTAATAAAGAGAAACTTATACAAATACCAAACAGATAATCTAGAGGAAGTTGTGGTTAGACCCACCGATAAGGATGATGCATCTGAAGAAGTTAAGCCACGCCGCTCAAGAGAACAGCATGAACTTGGCATTCCTCTCTTATAAATGGAAAACTTAGCTGTTAGCGTCATGAAGATGCAAGTTTGGAGCATTTTGTTCTAGATTTCTCATAGTTTTTAACAACTTGCCAGGAATCCAGTGATATTCAAGTTAACGAGGGTAATCTATAGGAGAATGACACCAGATATGTGCCTATTGATTAAGGGGAGATGAAGGGGAATCAGTGAATGGGGAGCTTAACAAAGAACACTTATACAAACATAAAAGAATAGGTAGTCTCGGGGAAGTTGTGGTTAGAGCTGCCGTTGAGAATTTTGTACCTGAAGAAGTAAAACCATTCCGCTCGAAGAAACAGCACGAATTTCGAATTCCTCTCTTGTAAATGGAAAACTTAGCTGTTAACGTCCTGAAGACGCAAGTTTGGAGCATTATGTTCTAGATTTTTCAAAGTTTTGAACAACTTGCAAGGAATTCAGAGAATGACACCAAATATGCGCTTATTGATGAATGGGAGATGAAGGAAATCAGAGGATGGGAGCCTTAGCGAAGAAAAACTTACCAATTACCAATTGAAAAGAAACGGTAGGCTAGAGAAAGCTATGGGTAAAACTATCCATGAGGATCATGTACCTGAAGAAGTAAAACGATGCTGCTCGGGGAACAGTGTGAACTTCGACTTCTTCTCTTGTAAATGGAAAACTTGGCTGTTAGCGTCGTGAAGTTATAATTTTGGAGCATTTTGTTCCAGATCTCTCAGAGTCTCTAATAACTTGCAATGAATCCAGAGAGGTCCAAGATGACGAGGGTAATCTATAGGAGAATGTCCTTGTTGATGAAGGGGAGATGAAGGAAATCAGAGCATGGGAACCTTAACGAAGAAAAACTTAAACAAATATAAAAGAAAAGGTAGTGTCAGGAACGTCGTGGTTAGAGTTACCGATGAGGATAATGCACCTGAATTGTTAATTCATATAACATTCACCAATTCGATTTGTACATTCAATATTGAAAAATATGGTGATAAGTTTCACCATTCTTGTCGATCTTCGGTTACCTTCAAGTTGCACCATCGTTTCATAGCAATTTTCCCATCTCGTCGTTGTATACGCGTTTCAAATCCCTTTAAATCTTCAAGGAAAGTGCAGTTTCATTCCTGCTTTCTGAGCGCTTTCAACTAATAGAGCCTCGCTTCGTTTCAATTTTCCGGACGTTCGCTTGACAAAAATTACAACAAATTACATTTCGCTAATCCACTCGAAAATAGATTCCGAAAACGGCTTAGGAAAATGGAAAGAAACTTAAACGCGTTCCTGTAACCAACAAACCAACGCAAACAATTCCACCTTCGTTTCGTGCAGTCGAACGTTACGTCCGGCATTACCATAAATTCGCCCCGAATCGACTCCGACTCCGAAAAGGCGGCATCCGCATCCTCAAGAGCGCAGAGGGCATCGCGGGCTAAAAATGGAAAAAGGAAGACGGTGGGGGAAAATCATAGCCGTAACGTAACAAAAGGCGCACGGTGTATCCGCGTCACGCGTAATGCCTCCCTGTCGAATGGGGACGGCGGTGGCGGTAGGTCCGAATACGGGCAATCCGGCGACCCAGATACACCCCGTACGATCCGATTGCATAACGTGCAACGACGTCTACGGCGATTCGGATGCAATTTGGAAAATTGCACCGCACGCTGCACGTTTGAATTATAGAAAACGTCTGCGATAAAGGAAACGGAAGGGCAAAGATACGAACTGGCTACGCGACCTGGTGATACTGGGGATGAAAATATAAGGGTAAACTATTTAGGTTAATGAGGTAATATTCGAGATGCCATAAAAGGAAATATGACTAAGAAAAATTAAAATCAGGCGTAATGCATTGGCGTAATAGTCACTGTTCATTAAAATGGTACTTTAAAAATTGAGGCAAACCTGAGAAAGTGATTGTAGAAAGAGGAACCATCGAGCATTTTCAGAGCCGGGTTTAATGGTAGATCCCGAACTCCGACTTCTAAAAGACCCTGCAAAACTTCAACTTCACACTTTTTTCCAATGAGATCAAGTTTGGTGTATAAATTAGGAGTAGGTGAGTAAACCGGACACACCAATTTAAAGTATAGAATCGTGTTCTACACCTGCCGAAACATAAATAGACGAAGTGTTGCTATGATGCGAGAAAGGTTGAATTTTGCCAAAATTTCAAAGGAAAATTCCGCAAAACGTTGAAATAACTGAAACGTATGACACATCAAATCGAAGCTTTCGACGAGTGGATTCTTTGAAATGTATTTGTAAACCTCTATTCTTGCTCGTTTTTAATACATTTCCGAAATATCGTAAAAATTCAGTACTTTTTGACGTATTTCCGAAAGACTTATCAAACTACGGAAATCAACTTCGTTCAATAGTATTATTTCGATATATTTTGCCCTTCTTACATGTTTAATACACAGTTCGTTTGCTTAAAATTGGTGAGATTAGAACTATATCAGACGTATAGCTTGAAAATCGCAACAATATAAGGTTTTCGTGATTTTAATATAAACGGTGAGTAAACCGAACATATTTCAGCAATTTAAAGTTCAGGTTCGTGTTCTACATCCTTGAAAACATAAATAGACGAAGTTTCGTTGAAATGGGAAAAAGGATCGGATTTTGCCAAATTTTTTAAAGGAATTCAACAGGAAACTATGTAAAAGTTAAAATATCAGAAAGTCTATCATATAACAGATCAAATCAAAGCTTTCGACGATTAGCTTCATGAAAAATTATATCTCAACTTACATTCTTGTATGATTTTTAAATTATTTCTGAAAAATCGCGAAATATGTAATGAGTTTTGATGTATTTATGCGAAATTTATTGCGCCACGTGAATTAACTCCATTCAATCGGATTATTGTACTATATTCTACCACTCTTATGTTTCTGATGTACAATTTGTTTGCTTAGAATTTATGGACTTGGAATCAATTTCAGAGATCGCTTAGCAAAATTAAAGGATTTTATTACTTCAGTATGAATGATGAGTAAACCGAGAACATATTTGACTAATTTAAAGTTCAGATTTGTGTTCTACACGCTTGGAAACATAAATAAACGAAGTGATTTTTACTAATTTTTCAAAGAAATTCAACAAGAAATTCTGCAAAAATTAAAATATCTGAAGGTCCATCATCTGACACATCAAATTAAAGGTTTCGACGAGCAGATCCTTGAAAAATTATATCTCAACCTATATTCTTGCTCGTTTTCAAATTATTTTCTAAAAATTGCGAAAAATTCAATGATTTTCTTATGCATTTTTGCGAAATTTATTTTGCCACGTGAGTTAACTCCATTAAATCGGATTCCTCTCCTCTACTCTACCATTGTTATATTGCTGATGCACAATTAGTCCTCTGTAAATGGTCGAAATTGTAACCGTTTTGGCGATACCGTTTTGAAATACTCAAAATTGAAAATTCTCGTGATTCGAACACGAAGAAGGTGTACATCGAACGTATTTCACCGATTTTCAGCCCTGAAATGTGCTCTAAACGTCAGTCAAGGTAGAAATAGACGAAGTTTCAGTGAGATGCGAAAACGTTTGAACTTGGTCCATTTTTCGAAAGAAAAAATTTGAAACATTCAAAATCTCTCGTGTTAAGTATCAAATTGCAGGTATTGACCAGCTTGCTTGTCTTTAAATTATGCCCGAAACGCGAAAATTCACGGGTTTTGATATATTTTTGCAAAACTTATAGAGCCATGTAAACTGACTGCAATGAGTCGAATAGTTGCACTCTAGTTTGCTATTCTTTTATTTCTGATGTACAATTCGCTCTCTGAAAATTGTCAAGATTGGAACCGTTTCGATAATATAGTTTGAAGATCATAAATATTGAAGATTTTCGTCATTTCAACACCAAGAACGTATAAGCCAAACATATTTCAATGATTTGCAGTTTCGAAACATGCTATATCTGTTACAAATCAGAAATACATAAAATTTTGATGAGATGCGGAAATTTTTGAATTTTCAAAATTATTCAAATTTAAAAATAAAATTAAAACGTCCCTCGTCTTACATATCAAATTACAGCTTTCGAACGGTGGATTCTTGGAAATTTGTTTTTAAATCCAAATCCTTGTTTGTTTTGTGCTGGGTCTCCCCAGAACTGGGCTGAGATGCCCACACAAACTTCTGATTATTGGAAGAAGGATAAGCTAAAGAATAACTGGTTCATGCCATTTGAACCGTGCAACCAAATGAAAAATAGAAACCTAACAGTCTTATGTACGTTAAAATAAAACAAACCCCAAACTCCCGAAAAACCTAATCAAGAGAAGACTATGCTCGTACGTACCGAGAAAGAACCGAGCCGTTGTAATGCTCTCCATTAAGCATCAGAATCAAAAGATCAACAGTACGATAAATAAACCCAATATAATAGTCGACTATAATTGTACAAAGGGAGGAGTAGATGTTCTTGGCCAGTTATGTGCGAACTGTTCTATACCACCTCGAACAAGAAGGTGGCCTATGGCGATTCTTTATACAATTTTAAATATACCAGGAGTTAAGTCAGCTATTATATTTCAGTGTAACAGAAGAAGTGATCATTTGATCATATAACCAGAAGAAATTTGCTTAAAAACTTGGGAATGCCTCTAGTGAAGCCTCACTTGATGCGTCGATGTCGACATCTGTCCAACCTTAAGGGGATAAGAAAACGAAAGTGATGTGCAAAAATGTCATAAACATACATGTGCTAACCATATAAATTCCGTGTGAACAGTGCCTATAATTATGCTTTCATTACGGACAGTGGACCACTGTCCACTGTCTCCCAGTGGAGAGGAAATGGAATGGAAATGGACACATCATTTATCTCAATATTAAGGAGCCCTCTTTCTTTTTATTAATCATAGAATTGAAATCTAACTTAAGTAATTGAAATAAATCTTTTATTCATCTGAAAGAGAACAAAAATTGAGGCTTTTAATAATACCTAAAACGCACAAGAATACTCGTAGTTAGAAACTAACTAACTAATTAAAACAAACTAAATTCTCTCAAATCCATATTGAAGTAGACCATTCCTTCATACCGGGGCCTGGTGTTTGTCAATGGTATATGTTCTTCATCTATCATGGTAAATCTGTTTGATGCAAAATGTCTTTTTAGGGGTAGACACTGTGCAACCCTCTCAGTGTCTTTTGTTTACAACAGCGACGTAATTTTTCAAATTTCCTCTCTTGCCGTGCCCTTTAACTATTAAATAGTCACCCTCAGTCACATCTTTTACATCATCATCATGAACATAATTGCTTGCATGTAATTCATCTTTGGATAAATTATCAATGTAAACAATGTTTCCTCCTGAATTGCTACTTCTGCTTTGCAAGAGCTTTCTTCTTACTTCCTTAACCTTCTGTATTGGCGATTTCTTCTTTTCCTGATATACTTCTATTTCTAATTTTTCCGGGGTCTCTGTCGCACTCATTGATCTTCCACGTTTTCGTTCTTTTATAGATTCTTTTCTTACCGGTGCTGTGGGGTATGGCCTAAGCACCTCTGGTGGAACGAATCGAATTCCGGATGGTCTCCGTTCAGACGATTTTGGTGCGTTACTATTACCATGAACATTTTGCACTCTTATTTGGGAAGCGTTATTTTCATATTGTAGAGTCACTCGCGAAATATTACTTTTCTTTTCATTTGCAATATCTTCTGGCCCATCCGTAACAAAGGAACGTAAAAAGTCTTGTTCGGTGTAAATGTTTCTCCCAAAAGGAAAAATCTCGGTGTTCCTGAATCTAGATTTTATATTGGACAATGTTGCAGATCTATTCCAAGCTTCCACTGTAATTTGTGGCAAATCATAGATTCCGAGTGCTTTCTCAAGATGATTTAACATCCAGCAATGCATCCCTTGATTTAAAAATTTCTTAAAAGGACCAAAAACAGTTTCATCGTCTTGTTTTCATCAAAACACTTTCTCGGAAAAACCCAGACTAGTGGTAACGCAAAATCAGAAGCTGATATAATGTTAATAATAATAAGTTAATAATTTGAAGCTATTTCCTCATCTAAGTTAAATATTTAATTAGGCACCAACGATTATTTTCTCAAAATTTCCCCCAGCTTATCTTGGAATATCTTCACGTTGGTTTTATTAAAACTCGTCATCCTCGTCAAGCTGGTTGCTTCTGGCTTCCGGATTGACAGATTAGTGTGGCGCTTCATAAAGCCCCAATACCAATTTTTTCGGCCGCTTTATTTTCAATCCAGGAATTGGAAACATTTAGCTCATTCTCTACTGCAAATTCATAAGCCAAATATTTAACTGCTTTCAGTATTAACCCGTAAAACATCGAAGAGCATTTCATTAAATAAACTGCCAGAGCGTTCTCCATATCGTTGCAAAAAATTTGCGACTATTTATAATTCGCACTTAAATTATAAACCATGTTGACAAACTTTTTTAATATAATTACATAATCTTGATTTTGTAACATAACGACATACTTTTTTCTAGGGCGTCCGTAATGACGTACTTCATATTCTCTTCTTGTAAATCACGATTGGTTTTCTTTGTATATGTTTAGCGACGTTTTGTCTAGGATAGCCTAAATGTGAAAAAATGAGGAGAACGAGGGAGGGAGGCAATGGACGTCCACTATCTCCCCACTTATTTACATTTTATGTTAAATAACCAAAATGAAGTTCCCCACTAAAACTAACTTCAAATTTTGATTACTAGGAGTAAACAGATCATAACCGTTGCCGCCAATTAAAAGAATAATTAAAAACACGTGGCATAATAGTGATATTTCTTCTCCTTTTCGTTACTGATTTTATAACGGAGACCATAAAAAGCGGTTTTTTGCCAATTAAAAATAATAAAACGAAAATACACTAAAATTTAGCACGGCCGATACCACAACTTTGGATCAATACAGCCGACGTACTGAGGAAAGTTGAGAGGTTTTCCATAAATAGATTTTAAAATATGGCGCTTTCCATTGTCTCTCCGTGTCCATAACATTCCCACTCTCCCCTACATATACCTTATTATATAATAAGGAAAAAAATGAATAAAAATATGAGTATATGAGATTAGAGTATAAGGTTATTATTTTGGGGTCTCTTGAAATTCCATCAGCGTATTAACATATGTGTATTTCACCAGCGTAGTTAAGGGTTTAATATGTTCATCCTGTATCTCCGCCAGTTGTCCCAGATTACGGATTGTTTCAAGATCCATCCTTCTGTATTATTTCGTTTCTGATTCCTTAATTCTACTTCGTGAAATGTTTTCGCAATTACTCCAAAACTACTCCGCTCGACGTTTCAGCGACTACTCCAACACGCTTGGACGATCTCTTGAATTATTTTCCCGGAATAGCGACGGCGTCGTCCCACTTAATTTAAACTCGAACGTCCGCCGTTACTTTTTACCGTCGTCCCTCCGATCCTCCCTTCGAAATAGTCGAACTCTTACCTTTCTCGAGTGTCGCCGAAGCGGAAGGAACGAAGCAGGGGAAGAAAACGACGACGGACGATTTGCCATCGTCGACGTCATTCGACCAACCGCTCGACTTCTTCGCAAACTTCACTATTAGATCGTAGGTACTTTCACCGGAGTCCACGCTCTATTGACCTTTTGCACCCCGGCGACCGAGTTCGGTGCTACCCGTCCGCTCCGCCGGACGCGTCCTGCAATTTCATCGCGTATCGGTCGGATGTGTCGTCAGATGTGCATTTTTCGATTGAGTTCCGAGCGAATACGGTCGAACGGACGATTTGTTCGGGGCAACTTTCGTAAAATGGACGGCGACGCGGCCGGTGGTGGTGCATCGTGGATTTAGATGTACAGCTGTATTTGCGCGTGTTGGATTTATTTTCCATTTCCGTGTTGCGTCCTCGCGAAGGAACGGATTGTACGGATGTTTTGTCAGAAGATGGATGGAATATAATAAATCGAAAATAACAGGGGACTTCACCTGTGGCTTTCGGTGGGAATCTATGGACTTTTCGAACGTTAGAGTGTTACTTAAAGATCGTCATGTAATTCAATGTCTTTAACTAAACGAGGCCAGCAATAGTCTTACTTCTATTTATAACATGGGATCCTCTACGAATTGGACGTTATTCGTTAGATCGCCAACCCCCAACTCAATTCTAGTAGCTCACAACATACATATTTTAAAAATAAAAAGGTGTAAAAATCATGGAAGCTTCCATAAATTTCGCAAATTCTCATAATAAACACTGGTCGCGGCAATATGGTTGTGAGCGATCTTGCGCAGTCTACGTCACGTCTAGAACCGATCACCGTGCTAGTGTTCGAGAACGCTCTGAGTTGCTTTGAACGGATATATGAAATTGAAAATTGAATACCATAATCAACGTCAAGCGGTTGTAATACAGTTGGCCTGCAATTGAAAATATTATGGTAAGCAGTAGTAAGAAGATAAAGACATATGGAATGGTGAAAACAATACTTCTTTACAGAAGTTAAAGGTAAACGTGTATGTTTGTTATGTGATACTTCTGTTTCCGTTCCTAAAAAAGAAAAATTGAGAGGCATCATAAAACTGTACATTCAAATTTCGAAATATCATTCCCATTACATTCTGCCACCAGAAAGGAAAAACTCAAACAATTAGAAAACCAGCTAATCGAACAACAGTCAATATTTTAAAAAACAGTCGACAAAAAACCAGCTGCGACTTAAGCATCATACCGTGTGTTCCAGATAATTGTACAAAGGAAGAAATTTTATGAAGACTGGGAAATGATGAAACAGGCGTTTTTAGAAGCTGCAGATTCGTTATTTGACTTAGATAACTGTGTTTATTTGTCACCGCAACGGGATGAATCAACAGATGTGGTTGACACCTCCCAGATGGCCGTATTCGTCAGGATGGTTTCTAGTGAGTTTATGATTAAAGAAGATCTTTTGAAGTTCATTCCACTGAAAGGACATACTACTGGACTGGAGTTGTTTTCTCATTAAAAATATTATTTCGTCTGAGAAAATTCCATTATCGACAATGGTAGACTTCACAACCGATTGCGCTCCAGCTGTAGTGGGTTGTGATAAGGGTCTGGTGGTGTTATGTCGTAAAGATAAGTATTCCGCAATATCTCTGTTCCCACTGCAGTATCCATCAGCAAGTATTATGTGGAAATTTTCTAAAACTAAACAACGTTATGAAATTGGTAGTAAAAATTGTGAACAAAATTCCAGCGTTACAAAGAAGACTATTCAAAACCTTGGCCGATGAAATTGACTGTCAATATGGAGAGCTACTTCTTCACTCTGAAGTCCGATAAGTAGGGTACTAGTGCCGAAACGTTTAAATTATGTCCTATTTGTCATGGTCCAATTTTTCAAACAACACGATGAACCGATTCTGGAACTGGAAAATTCAATCTGGCTTAGAGATTTTGATTTTTGTATTGTTATTACATTACAGAAAAATTAAATTAACTTAATTTGCAGCTTCAGGGAAGAGACAAATAATTAGTGGAAATGATTTCTGATATAAAAGCATTTATAAGAAGCTTGAGTTTTGGGAACAAAACCTAATCAACTGCGATAGCAAGCATTTTCCTATTCTTTCAGAAAAGATATCTGTAAATCCATTGGAACCCTATGACAGTAAATATCACATAGAAATAGTTTCTAACTTAAAGGATAACTTGAAAAACCGTTTTATGGATTTAGTGGAGCAATTTTTTGTTTCACCCTTCAGAGAAATTGATATCCAATAGTTTGCAACTTGTTTTATGCAGAACTTTGCCGAAGACATCGCTGCAACAGAAATGGAAGTGATTGCGTTTCACAATGATTTAGCTTTAAAGTCGTTAGTCTCAAATACAATTTTTTTTTGGATCAATCTCTTTGTGTGAATCTTCTTTCTCCAATATGAAGTTAATTAAATACAAATACCGCAATTGACTTACAGATGAACATTTGGATAATTATATTCAAATGACTGTATCAAACTATATTGGAAATATTAAAAAATTTATCGATGAGTCTTATTGTTAGTGTTAACCTTTTCATTGAACATTATTTTTTATCTGCACATGATTTTGTTTAAAATAGTGCGTTACCTTTTCGTTATTTTTATTCACTTTTATTAAATCGTCTGTGACATGCCATTTTGGCTGCATAAAAATGTTGTTAATGTGTAAACACCTACGATTGGTAGATAGGGATTTAGTTATGTAGTATGTATTAGTTATTAATTTATTTGTATTAGTATCTATTAGTAAAATAAATACATGTATGTCGAATATAACTGTGCATTATTTCGTTTAGGTTGGCTTACGTCGCTTACGACTAGGTAGCTCACTGTTTGTTCCAAAATTATCAAAGTAACTCAACATATTGAAAACATTGACGAACACAGCGGTAAATCATCAATATTAGCAAGTGAGTAAGGAAAATAATAGACAATACTGTAAAAAACTGAAAATTGGAAAATCATGGAAAAGATTGTTCGTGCTGGAAGGAAACGTCGGTTGAAACGTAAGTAGGAAGATGTGGTCGGTTCTAGAACCACCGTTCCTAACCGCCTCTGTTGGCCGCATGGGTATAAGGCTGTTGCGGACAGTGGCAGCTCTCGGTAACGGCAACTGCCTCTGTTGACGGCACAGTTTTTCTTCTTGGAGCTTACGGGGAGCGTTCTCGGGGCAGAGTGCTGTGCGGGGGTTCGTATGAGTTGTAGACGAAAAACTCTGTAAATTGAGGGACGAAAGATGAAGACGAAGGAAAAAATCGAAATTCGAAGTAAATGAAAAAGGGAAATTCACGGAAGGAAGCGCAAATTGAAGAAACGAGACAATTTAGCAATATCTAGTTTATAGAAACGAAACGGATGTTTGCACCAACCATAGGAATGAAGAAACTGGTAAGGGATTGTCAGAGGGAAGAGTAAAGGCAAAAGAAGCTTGAGAACGCACCTATTATTGTCGAAATTGAGAGGTAAATTAAGGTTAAGAGAAGATAAGACAAATGATAAAATACTGAATTGGGAAAAATAGAAGGAACAACAATGGCGCTATTTTCGGTAGAACCACGTGTGGAAGGGAATGTTCGGACAAACTGTGGATGAAGGAAGTGATAAAGGAAATTAGGTCTACTACAAAAAAAGATCTAGAATATACAGAAAATCTACAGAAGGAAGTAGATATTGAAAAAACAAGAAAATTGCTGGTTTCTGGAATAACCTTGTGCGAAATGGATATAAGCGCAAGCTGCGGCTGGAGAAGGTTGAGTGGAAAGAGCAAAATGATGAAATATTGAATAAGGCAGAAAATTAAACCTGATCCCTTCCCGCGTTGGTCTTCTCTCTTTTCTGTTTGTTTTCCTTTTTTGTCCACGACCAAGAAGGCATCATTCACCCGTTCTTCACTCAATTCAATTTATAATTACAACTCCTCATTTTCTTTTCGACTTCTTCACCTACAGAATTTGGGAGTTTCTTTCAACATTATTCCTTCACCCTTCTGGTCTTTTCTCGTTTCTGCTTGTTCCTACTTATTTATATGTAACCGGTGTAACCTTCTACGTTGGGGTTTTCACTTCCCTTTTGGCTTTACCATTTTATTTTGTTTTGCTCCTTCGTCAGCGATCAAAAAGGCGTTTATAGCCCGCTTTTCACTCAATTTCTTTGAAAGTTATCACTTCTCTGTTATTTTGTTTTCGAGATCTTTTTCTATAAAATTTGGAGGTTGACTTCAACAATATTCTTTCATCTTTTAGGCCTTCTTCCTTCTCTGCTTATTTGTCGTTCTTTGTTTAGAACCGATCCAACATTACACGTGGTGTTCTTTTACTCCCTTTCAGCTTTACAATTTTCTCCTTTTGTATTTTGTTTTGCTCCTTCGTTCACTATCAATCACGCAATTTTCTTGAAAGTTAACACTTCCTCGGCATTAGTTGAAGCAATCCCCTATAACTTTTCATTCGTTTCATTCTCGTTTCCGCTTGTTTTTCCTTCTTTGTTTGCAACCGGTGTAACCTTGAATGTTATAGCCTTTCACCTCTTACTCTCAATTCCTTCTACTTTTTCGCTACTTGTCTTGCGATTTCTTCATATACATACAACTAGAACATCTTCACTTACCTATTTTGGACGCGGTGTCTTTCTTATTATGACCACTTTCAACAGAATTTCTTTCCCCACTTCTTTTTGTTGACTCTCTTTCTCTTTTCTTCTTCTCCTCTTATTCGCAGCTTTCTGCTAAAATTATTAATTTTTCAGACCCACACAAGTCCTTGAATGTCTATCACTACTATCTATCCTGGTTTTTAATGATATTGCTTTCGAATTCTTGATCTATAACTAGCCCATTATCATTTGGCGCGTGGTGCCACCCACGCCTGATGGCCTTCTGACTTCTTTATTTCTACAATTCTTTCTTTTTAAATTTCTTGTCTGGCTGGCTGTACGGTGGCGGATAAATCTCAGTGCTGTTCACATACAGTCAAATAGGAGTTATTTGAGTCAGCACTTGTATGAGCAACCGTCAATAATGATATGAAAGGAGTGGAAGGCAAAGAAGAGGAAAACCAGAAAGAAGAAGCAGAAGAATTTCTTTCTTTACAAGTTGCCTTATGTAGTTTCCATTGCTCGTGTGTTTTCCCAAACATAGTAGAACTTCTCTGTCTACTTTCAGTCATTTTCATCATGTTCTTTCTTGTCTACTTCTTGTTTGTCTTATTTTTATGCCCGTCCTTGGTTTCCTTTCTAAACTCATTGCAAATTTTATGTGGTTTTCGAAATGCCATTTTCTCTATGCATAGATTCTGGAAACGCTTCTTGTAATGCTTGAGGATGTAATCGAAACTTTCTGGACTAAAATGGATTTCAGATAATTTAACGATTACATTATTTGTTAGCGTGTTGTTTTCCTGAATCGATACTGCCAACTGTAATTCTTCTAGTGTGGCATCCAAAATCAAGGTCAACTGATTTGTCGTTCTTAGTAAACTTCATTTCGTGTAACATTCAGCATACCAAAGACGTAACTCCTTCCCCCAAACATTATCCCCCATTCTATGCAATGTCATAAAGGTTAACGCGCTAATAATTTATACACAAACTTAGTTTTAATCGCGTGATCATAATTTCTCTCCCATCTCTTCTCCTCCTACCGCTTTTCACCCATCTTTCGTGCGTTTTCTACCCTCGGCGGAGGCTGCGAAATGCCACCGCCAACAACTACTACACCCACTTCGAAGGAGGATGCCGCCGCCTCTATTGTTTTCGGCCGGTTCGGCCTCCGAAATTACAGCGCTGGAACTATGCAAATGAAAGTGTATTAACTTATGCAAATCCGTTAGTCCGTAGATCCGGACACCGTACGCGACCTCTGGTGGTGGTAGCGGCGGCGTCGGCGGCGAAGACGACGAATAGCAGCGGATACCGAGGGATGGAAGACGAACGGTTATCATTCTCCGAGCTCTCGTCCGACACATTTAAATTGCTGATCGCGTCGAGGGAACTCGCGACCCATGTAAATCCGTTAAACATCGGGGCACCCTTTTGCGCAGGAGGCAGCGATTCGATGGTGAAGGTCACCGGTACGTTTTCTTTGGAATATCTGGAAAATGTAACGTAACGACTGTTCCACGTTCCTCTTGGTTTATGTTCGTTTGGAAAGGCTTGAAAATATTCTGTAACACCGAGGAAACGTATAGTCCTGCTAAAGGCTATTCTTTTACGTGTCTTACACTTTAAGAACCAAGAAGGCAAGGCACAATGGGAATGAGCTCTCTGAAAATACAGCAGAGAAACAAATACTCAAAAGTGACCCTCGAATAGCTTTTTGTGTAGAGATTTTATTTCCCATGCTCAAACTGTGGAAGGAAAGAGAAGAAGAACGAGTGTAAGCCAACTAGAGCCTTCTTCGGGAAGGACAACAGGAGGCAAGAAGGACGAAAATACCTAAAGCGATGTAGCAATGGGCCTCAGGATGCTTCTTTCGAAGCTGGATTGAGGCGGATCCATAGATTCAAATATTAGAAATAAAAGGGCTTCTAGATGTCGGTAATACCTTCAGCACAAAAGAAGGAAGGTTAAAAACGGAAACAAACGGCTTAGTTCCGACTTGCTAGATGCTGTCATTTTAGATATCTCCGCAGCTCCTCAAAACCAAAGAAAAGAAGAATTAAGAAAAATACGGATAAGCCATCGGGAAATGCAGCTTCTTCAAATGTCTTCAGCCGTAGAAAACATCATTTTTCTTGCAATGTTTAAAAAATAAGATATCTGGATTGAGCTGTGATTTCTTGTCTATTCAGGCTGGGATACCGTCGGATGACACAACTGAACCAAACTCTCATAAATAACAATTTGACGCGGATCCTCTTCACCATATTCCCCCCCACTCCTTCAGTTCCCCGATTCCTACGACACCCTAATCATAACGATACAAAATCTACAGCCCGAACACGCAATTCATTACGGAACGTTTTCATCGTCGCCTTTTCATTTTCTCCACCCGATTTCACTCGTTCCCATTCGCAACGCCTACGCGCTCTTCTCCATTTGCGGCGGCGGGCGCGACGACCGAACTCCCGATGATTTAATTATCTCACCGAAAATTTATTTCTCGGTCCTTGTTTGCCAGACAAATAATAAATTCCGAACAGCAACAATATAATTGGAGGAACAAACGGTGCGACTCTAAGAAAATTTAGCATGTCTTCCGTTCTTCGCGCCCCTTCTTCCTCTCTCGTTCTCGTTCTCGCGCGTTTCCTATCCTTTTTGCCGACGGCGAATTAGTTTCCCGATAAGCATCCGATTTCGAAGAAGAGAAACGACGCGTGATAATTAAAAGATAGGAATAAAGAGAGAATGCCTTGCGTAGTACAATCGCGATGCTGCTACTGCTGTTTATTGTAATTTGACGTAAAAGGAATACACGCGTTTGATTGATGAAGTTGATAACGTTGGGGGGTGCGATGAAACGCGTGTTTGTCAGTTTATTGTCGAATCGTAAGGAGAGATGGGAGTGAAATAATTTCATTCTTTCACGTCGATTTCGGTTGTGTCAATTAAATTTTTTGCGAGGAGATACCGAGACGTACAATGCTGTTTTATCTAGAAAGCCAATGATTGATAACCGGCACAGTATGGACACGAAACGAAATTGAGAAACACCGAAAAATTGTGGAGAAGGTGAGGATTTTGAGTAGGATGGCAGAAACGGGGGACAGCGAGCAAAAATGCAGGGACTTCGCTGTACTTCCTCTTGGTGAGAATTCCGGAATCCTCCAGCTTAGAAGTTTAGACATCTCCAAAATGTCTAACTATGATAACTACTCCTTATCCAAATTCTACATACATAGTAGATCATAAAAGTAATCATATCGAACGACCAACAAGAAATCATTTCTTTTCAACGCAACGCAGCTTACCTCGACAATTTTCCATCCTGTCCCCACGCAAGCATTCTTCATGATTCCAACCACTTCAATCCACCCGAATTCTTAAGTTAAAGCCATAGAAATTGCCGGTTATTAAAACATCGCCCCTCGTCTCATCTCCTTTCTCTAATTATCCTTAATAGCGACTTCTGAACCAGCCGCAAAGGAAAATTATAATGAAACAAAGGGAGCTACCGTAATGCCTGAACGATGAGGTATCTGCAACGAAACGAAGGCCCACGCTCGGGAAAAACCATAATTAACGCTTCGTCGACGGTGACGTCGTTAGTCGAGAGGTAAATATAAAGAGGTCGTCATCAAAGCGAGAATTCCCTGAGATGGCTGCGGTTTTCGGCTCGTTAGTGGAAAAGGGCGAAAATTTAGGACGTTTTCTTAGCAAATTTGCGGGCGCGAAATCTAGAATATGTATGAGTGTTAATAAGCGATGTCATCATCGTGTTGATGGTGGTGGAAATGGGAGAGGATTGCTAAAGGAATTATAGCACAAAATCGCTAGAAGTTGGCGAAAGGGGAGTCGGAGAAACCAGATGATTTTGGTTGTACCGGAAATATGTATATTTTGTGAACTATTTAGATATATATATCTTTCGGATTGTCTTCCACCACTTTTGAGATAAAAATAAAGTTGGAAAAAAATAAGAAAGTGCTAGAGGAGAATGTTGAGAATAATAAATAACTGAACAAACGAGAACAAAATTGCTCTTCCATTCTTCTGTTCCTCTACCTCTTGAAGGAAGCTGATGTAAGACGCAAGTTCTGAACGATGAAGTTGATGACCAAGTACTGAGAAAAGAAGGAAGAGAATGGGTAAAAAATTGAAGTTAAAAAAATAGATTAAGGAGGTGGAAAACAAAAATTTAAGTGAATGGAATAGAAGAAAAAAGAGGGAAAATACTGAAGAACTAAAAAAACGCGAAAAATATTGCTGCTTTTGAAATTAAGCTAAGGACGAAAAAGTCAATAAAGGCAAAGCAAACACGGAAGGCGAAATGTACCAGTAGGTACCTGGACATAACTGTTCTTGGCGAGGATGTTTGCACAAGTTGCAGATGAAAACATTGGTGAGGCACTGCCAGAAGAAAGGGGAAAAGCTGAACAGTTGATAAAATTGAAAGAAGAATTAAGCTAAAGAAAATTTAAGGAAAAGAACGAAATACTGAAGAAGGAGAAAAATTGAAGCAATTTGAGGAATTCAGCAACTCCGTGCAAACCGAAGGTTCGTACAAACTGCGGATGAACGAAGCGATAGAAGAAAGCGAATAAACTAAAAAGAAGGAATTGAGGGCAAATCCGCTATTAACGAGATGGGGAACAAAAGTTAGTTAAAGTGAAATGCAAATAAGAGAAAAGGGGAAAGTACCGAAGAAAACAAAACTGATGAAGGAAGAATAAAATTCTGGCTTTTGAAATAAAGCTGATGATGAGGTAAAGGTAAACAAAAACAAAAAGAAGAGAAAAGCTGGATGATAATACAGTCTGTGGACACATCTGTTATTCGCGAGAATGAGAGAAAAGCAGTTATAGTTGAGAGAAAGTAGGGGAAAAGGGAAGGATAGTAAAGTTCTGGAAGCAAGAAGTTCATAAGAACATAAAAGGGACACAGAGAGCAAAAACTGATGGAGGAAAAGATAAAAGCCAAGAAAGTTGTATAATCTTGAATGGGATTCTCTATTTTTCTACTGTTACTAAAACACAGCAGTTTTTCTAGATGGTTTATTCCTATTTCTTCTTAATATTTCTTTTATTTGATGTTAACGACGTACGAGGACATCTAAAATAACAGCATCTAGCAAGTCAGATCTACCATCCAAAGTTGGAAGAAAATAAGCAAGGAAGAGTATGGGAAAAAATTGAAGGCAAAAGTAAATAATAGATAAACAGGGAGAAAAACAAATATTAAAGTAAAAAGAATACATGGAAAAAGGGCAAAATACTGAAGAAAACGAAACCAAACAAACGGGGAAAAGTTTGTTGTTCTTGAAGTAAAGATATGGGTAGATCAGCCATATATATCAGACAGAGGACAGGTCCAAGCACACTGCTGTGGTATTCCTTCTTTGATTGAATGCAATATTGTTTGTTCTTCATGATACCGTACAAGGAAATGTCGATTTTGCAAATAGGACTTTAGTATGAGGTAGTGATTAAGAGCAAATATCTTCCCTAGCTTAAATAGGAGACTCGTATGCCATACCTTATCGAAGGCTCGACTAACATCCAAAAACATTTCTGAACAGTACTTCTTTTCTTCTATCGCTTGATTGATGACTTTGGTTATACGATATACAGTGTCCTACAGTGACGTGCTCTTGCCGAGAGCGAAACTGATGGCTTGATATCAAGTTTTCCTCCATCAGAGCTGGCGTTATCCTGTCTAGCAGCAATTGCTCTAGTCGTTTGATCATAGTTGGAAGTAGACTAATAGGCATATAGGAATTAATGTCTTCCAGAGGTTTGCCCGGTTTAGCTACTTTCCACCCGAGTGGAAAGTAAGCAGTTCTTAGAATTACACTATCAATTTGAGTTAAGTGCTTTATTCCTTTCCTGGAGAGTTCTTTCAGGATTCTTGGCGTGATAAAATCAAACCCTGGTGATTTCTTAGGAATTAATTCCGTTTGAATTTTTCGATATACTTGATTTATGGTAAATTTTTGTGATGGTAGTTCTAGTTGATAAGGCGATCCAATTTGATGTTTAATTTAATTTTCCATGTTGCGATTATCATTTGACGGATGAAATTCAAACAGCCCAGTGAGGTGGTTGGTGAAAGCTTCAGCTTTCTCTCTATTGGCTTTTGCCCAAGGACCGTTGCAATTGCGAACAGGAGAATTACGGATTTCTTGTTGCTTGAACGTAAGCCTTGTTGTAGGAGTAGACTGCCAGGCTGCTTTTTGAATTAGTTTAGTGAAATATTGTATGGCTTGATGTATGTCATATTCAGTCTTTAACGGAATTTGCATATTCAGTTTGTACTTTGTTGTGGAGGGTACTACTTTTCAACAACTTCTGTACTTACTGTGACTAGAATTGGTGAGTGATCTGAGGACAGCTCAAAGCACGATTGTGCATTAAGAAGTTCTTTAGGAATGTCCTTTGCTATACAGAAGTCTACCAAATCTGGAATCTTGGCCCGATTGGTTGGCCACTACGTAGATTCATTTGTGGATAAATGTTTCAGATTGCTGTCTACCACAGTCAAGTAAAGTTGGCTGGCTTTCGCGTTCATTAACCTGAAGCCCGAGTGCGTGTGTTTCGCATTGTCGGATGTAATTAAATCAATAATTTCTTGGAAACAAGTGTACCGATGTGATATACCATCGGTAACAAGCTTTAAGAAAAGCATAAAAATTTCTTCTTCCGTGAAGAAACCGACATGTTTAGACGATTTCCCCCAAATTTTCTAAATACGGTCGGATTTTAATTACATTTTCTCCCCAACCTCCCTCATCGCGATAAATTCGCTTAATCAAAATTCACTTTTTTCGCCGCATAAATTCATTTCATTAGACTCGCTAATTGCGAATCCCTCCCCCGGATGCTAAATCTACGGGAAAATGGGATTACGCTCCGACGAAAGAATACTTCTCGACCGTAAATCACCGCGCGGCGGGGTCGAAGTTTGGCGCCACCTACTCTGCGGTACACGTTCGATTCTAAATTTAATCTCGACCTTTCGCCGGCTGGTCCCCGGTACGTTTCAGGCGACAACTCCCCTTATCGTCCCCGTCGCGAAGAGGTAGTAGAATTTCCGCGAACAATATAGGGGGGGGGATGCGAGACGAAGGGAGGTCGTAAAGGGAGTCATCGGGAAAGTCGTTGCCGCCTAATTATGCGTGAAATAATCGGATATGTGACGAAAACGACGCGAAGGCGCCCTAAATGGGAGGATGTAAAGGGGAAACGGATTGGGGGAGACGTTTACGTTTGTTTGTTTTCGTTCGTCGCCAAGATTAATTTAAATGATGATGATTCGAGGGTATTAAGTGCGATGAGGTGCGAGATAAATACGTAATAATCGTACGTATGGTGAACGGGAAACGTTGTTTGTTTCTCGAAGACTATAAAACTACAGTGGATGAAGACTTATTTTCATTTTCAGTTTTTCTCGGAATATTGCAAAGGTATTCTCAAAAGTAATCTCGCAGCTGAATATCGTACAAAAATATTACATTAGTTTAGGATTATTTGGGGTGTTTGATAAAATGCGATTTCAAGTTGCAAATCGTATAAAAAACCTCAATTATTGGAAAGATTTGATTGTTGACTGGCGACGGTTTTGGGCTAGAAATACAGCTATTTTGTTTGATTTTTTAAAGATTTTACAAGGTTCTTGAGAAGATCTTGAGCGTTGAAGTAAGGTGTCAGTTTAGATTTGAGAATAGTAAGGGATAGGAAACGTTAAATTTTTAGTGCGGTTACTTTAAGGTGTTAACAATATTTAGGGTGTCCAAATGTGGTGAAAGTTGATGGTTACGAATAATCTAAGAAATGACTCGAATTTCTTGAGATAATTCGAGAATTTTGTTTGTCACAGTAATATGGTGGTTTCAAAATGTTAACTTTTTCCACATTCTCTGAGAGTTTTAGACAAGTTTCGCATGTCTTCACGAATCGAGGCTCTTTTTCAACAGCATCTTCCGTCGCTTTAATTACTGTCTCAGATATTCCCACAACTTCTCACAGAATATGGTCTCTGAGCAATCCGAGTGTATGAGGCTTATTAGCGTAAGCTTCAGTTTTAAGGAAACCCCAAATAAAATAAGTGCAGAGCGGTGAAACCTAAAGGTCTATAAAGCCACCTCCAATCTCCATTTCTGGAAATTAAATTGGTTGTGGAAATATCCCCTTAAGAGTGTAATCGTAGTCCTTGTGGCATGGGTTGAAGCCTCTCAAAATGAATAGCCTTGGGCCTTATCTACTGTAGGCAAAAAGAATTTTTCAAGTATGTGTGTATAGCGCTTGGAATTAATGGCTCTGGGTCGTTGTTCGTTTTCGAAAAGGAGAGGTGCACAGTCCCCTTCGACGTACGTTAGAAAATGGCGATCAGCTGAAAACGAAGGTGAGTGAAACTTTGAGAGCGAGTCTAACGTAGCGAGTCTTGGTTCAATAGCGATGAAGCTGAGAACGCACCGCGCCGAGAACTGCGAGGAATGGCCTGTAATAAACACGGGTCATTAAACGAGGTACGTCAGTAGGTTTGCGACGAACTGGCGTTCCAGCACTGACTGATCGAATCGAAAAGGGGTCGACTGAACGAATCGCGAGAAAAAAGAATATGACGTACCGAATTATCGAATTTTGAATGTTAAATGTAAATGTGTTTAAACTTCGAGTTAATCTGTTCGAGTTTGAAGCTGGAAATGATCTGCCTATCTTTCTTAGGGAACAGGATTTTAACGAACTATCAAAATCAACTGCAGATAATGAGCAAGAAGACGAACGAAGGACTTCCAAATGTGGGCATACAGAAGGAGAAAATTGAGACAGAAACTTGGGCGCAACTTTTCAGAAACATCCGGTTGTGTCACGTCTCCACGTTGAGGAACAATGTAGGCTGTAAAAAGAGAAAACAGGCGAATACGCGTTGTCCAAAAGAACATTGGTTGAAATAGGACCAAACTACCAACTTTCAGGAGGATCTGCCAAAACCACAGAAAAATTGGGTACAAGGTCGACGTTGTATCAATCGATGAGTGCGGTGTGTCACTAGTTTCTGCTGGAGGAAAATGTATGCTTTAAAAAATATGTGGATCGGCCTTATGACCAACAAAGGATGGTAAAACCGACGATTTTGAAATTCGAAAGGAATTTTATGTACAGTTACGTTTCATAAAAATTTCAAAAGAATAACTGGTCTTACTACATGGAGCAGAATTTGTACGTTGAACGCAGATACGTATCGTTTAAAGCTATTAAAAGCAATAACTTTTGTTAAAAAAGGTGTACTGACAGGGAAAAAGAATTAACTAATGAATTGTGATAAATATTGTTTTGTTTTAGTAAGCAAATTGTAACAATGGCTTGTACTCGATGCGTTTAATTTGAAAGTAAGGGGCTGGTGTTTCATCTCGTTGCTTTTCCTTTTGTGCCCTTGTTACTGGTGGAACTTCATGTAGTTGAAAACGTGGCTTTCGAACAAAGAAAGTGAATCGATGGACAGGGATATGAAACTTCACAATGGGGCTCCACATTGTCACGTCGTGTAATTAGCGAGAAAAAGTAAGGGGAGCGGCAGGGGTAACAGAATGACCAACACGCAGACAATAACACGAAAATAGAATTTAATGTTTACGCGATCCTTGTATACGTATTTGAAATGTTAATACTAAGTTGCTATTTCTTGCAAGCACCAGAGAAAAGGAAGGCAAAATATCAATGAATGTTCGATAAGAGTAGGGGAGATGGACGGTTCATAAACCACCGTTCCACCGTTCCGCCGCTCGCACCGATTTAACAGCCTTCAATCCGTTGCATCAACAGAGGCGGTTGCTGTTAGACTGGTTTAACGTCACAGACATATAAGGCTGTTGTGGACAGTGGAAACTGTCGGTAACGGTAACCGCTCTTGTTGACGCAACGGATATGAAGCTGTTAAACCGGTGCGAACCGCGGAACGGTGGTTTATGAACCGCTCATCTCTCCCTACTGATACGAATCAGATAACGATCCTAGCTTTATCGCAGGCAAAACACATATCCAAGATTAATTCGTGATTATGCGGTAAGTACAAAGTTACGCGTATATTTTTAGTATCACGGGTGCACGTTTCGAAGAGGCATTAAGGGTAATCGCGCAGATCCCTTGAAGTAGTGAATATCGTTCTCCTAAAAACGCGATTTTCCCATATTTTCACTCGTACACCTGCAGTAAATTCGGTGGGCGCCGCTAAAATATTCGACGCGTTCGGCGTCGATTTCGCGATTTCCACGCGACGCACGATCCCTTTCCGCAATAACGCCGATGATGGATGGTGAGCGGCCTCGACGCCAATATTCGCGCAACACCGGTCGCGGTGCTGGGGGCGGCGGCGTACGCCCCCCGACTTAATTGCCGACAAAATAAAAGTCTGGGGAGATTTATGCGCGCGTATATCAAGCGCGTCTCGCGACGATGATTTGTTGGCGTCGCGCGGAAAGCTCCTTAAATCACCGGTGATGGAATCGATAAATCTAAGCCTATCGCTTTCTGTCCTCGTCAAAGAAAAAGAAACAAAAAAATGGAAGTTTAACCTGCATACCGTACACGGACGAAATTGCTATATCTTGCTTCCTATGGAGAGTGAGAACCGGAAGTGCCCAGCACGTAACCATAAATTTTGTTGCAGCTACAATGTACTTCTCTTATTTCTCCTTTCTTTAATATTTACTTCCCTGTGTGAATGTCACTCTATATCCGAAGTGACGTATTTGTCTGCGCGTGCAACATTTTCGTTATCGCCCCCTCTACCCCCACACACTCGTGATTTATCGATTTCTTACCGCCGTAAAGAAGATAGTTATTTTCGTTGAAACCTTTTGCGTATGAGAGTCACTGTTTACCTAATCTGGCATTCGCTCCAGTGAAGGCAAGCGTCATCAATGTCAAGGCAGACTTCTTCACGACATGCTTGTCCAGATCAATCATTCGTCCATCTTTGGATCTTGTCTACTGCCAGTGGTAATCGTTGGAGAACCATCCACTCCTCCCAGGAGATAACGTACATCCCATTGTCAGATTACCAGATTGGCTACAGGGCTGTGTGGTAGGTCGGTCATATCAAAAAGGCAACTCCGTGGCTAGGAGGAAGGCATAGGGCAACGCCAGTCTTCATCGGTCGCAAGGTTGATAGAAAATCTTCAGTTGTCACGACAAAGGAACTCCCCTTAAGGTACGGTAAGGTGATAGCACCGTGACAAAGTTGGTATTCATTGTGGAACAGATCCTCTTATAGATAAGTCTATCAAGTCATACGATGTCAAAAGCAATGTTCAGGTTAACCTCCAGTTAGGTCCCGCCTTTCCAAGTTGTTTTTCATGGCTCCTATCACACGCAAGATCTGGAAGTCCAAGCTCAGGCCAGCGCTCAAAACCAAGTTGTTCATATGCTAGTAGATTTAGGTCCGAAAGTTCGTGGCGGAGACGGTTCAATATTTCAGACCGGGGCTGGTTGGGTGTTAATTCCAAAAGCCTGATTTGGGAATCATCGCGACATTGGATGCTTTCCAGACATTGATGAGCTTTCTCAGCATGGATTTTGGTAGCCTTTTGTTAGCGATGTTAATGATGCAATTGTATCGTGTAGGTTTGCTCTTTTTCATCCATTTCATGTAAGGCACGATACCTCATTCGGAGGTGGATGTCCACGTACAGATCAGCTGTGAACACAAATTTTTCGCACGCTAGTAGATTTAGGTCCTAAAATTTTTTACGGACACGGTTCAAAATTTCATGTCATCTTTTAAAGTCTCGGCAACGGGCTGGTCGGGCGTTAATTCCTAAGGAAAGCATCAGTCACGATAATGCATTAACCAGACAAGAACATTC
Source organism: Chrysina gloriosa (assembly GCA_038088585.1). Lineage (NCBI taxonomy): Eukaryota > Metazoa > Arthropoda > Insecta > Coleoptera > Scarabaeidae > Chrysina > Chrysina gloriosa. Next base: position 28,150,296 of record CM076088.1, on the reverse strand, counting down.
CTATGGAAATGTTCTTACCTGGTTAAGGTGTTATCGTGACTGATGCTTTCCAGACTAACAGGAAGACGCCCATGAAGATCATATGGATATTTTTACTTTGGTAGCATTCTGATGGCGATGTTAGTGATGTCATCGTGTCGTGGAGATTTTCCCCTATTTCATTCGTTTTATGTAGGATACGGCTTCTCCTTCAGGGCTGGAAGTTCAGGAATAGGCTAGCTCTGAAGCCAAATTCTTCATACGCTTGTAGATTTAGGCCAGGAAGTTCGTGACGGACAGGGCCAATTTTTCGAATCCTGTTATCTTCGAGAGACTCGATGACAGTCTGATGGTGTGGTAATTATGGAAGAACGGTCTTTGCCTAGCTTAGGGATCATGGAGGCATGTGACGCTTAGCAGACTAGCGGAGGTCGTCCCGGGGTTTGTTTCTCTCCCTCTTTCATATGCAGGGGACCAGTAAACCTTTTTAAAGATCTTTAGGAAGTCTTTAAAGATATGACTCATTATCTAGAACTGCTGACTCAATGACTCCCATTCTTTTTAGTTTTAGGTGTAGCAGTTCCACCTTTGTTTTGGAACTGCTGATAGGATAATTACAAACTTTTTGCATTATAACACAGTGGCGCCTAATTTTTAAGATTTTTTTGAACGTGGTTACAAATCTGTTCGGAATAGAGTAACTTTTCTAAAAGATACTTTCAAGGTGTAACTCATTAATTAGAACTAACGATTCACGGATTCACGATTTTTATATTTCAGTTTTAGAAACAGCAGTTCTCAATCTTTCTGTTTGGTATTTTGAAACTGGTAATGGAAATATTATCTCTCTCGCTTTCTCTCTCTGGTGTCCCGCTTTTAAACGCGGTTTTAACTTAGAACTGTTGATCTTCAAACTTGACAAATTACTCAAATTTCCTTTACTAGGGCGGCGGTTGCAACATTTTCTATAATGGTTGCGCGTCCCTTGGGTATAGAATACTAGATGTTTCGTTAGATTGTCTATTCTTATCTTCGAAGCATTCCAAGTAGGGAGGGTTGAAAATTGGAGATTAAGAGGTAGTAAAATACCTCCCCCAAAACGTCAGAGATCCCACCGTTTAGGAAAGGATATGAATGATCAAAGCAGAGGTGATGGAATGGTGAGGTTGATATGAATCTTGGTGTTTTCTTGCGAATTTTACGGTAATAGGTGATGGCTTGTCAGGTTCCACGACCGATCGACCTAGTCAAACAGAGCTCTGTCCAGTCAGGTCGTAGATCAGTGGTTGCCGACGTTATTATTCGGTGAGTTGTGATGAATGTGTAGAAGTTGCATTTGGGGAATCCCACATTTAGGTTATCACAACAATAAATTCTAAAGATATCAAAATGTATTTTAATTGTTTGTCAGTGAGCTTCTTTATTTTTGTTTTTACGTTAAAATCTCGGCCGGCGATGAGAGGTTCATCACTGGACATGGCCTTGCTGTAGTTCTCGAGGTCACATGCCCTGAACGCCCTCGACAGATATGAGTGCGGATTATTTCCCGAGAATTTCAGTCCATATCGGTTACTGTTACTGTGTCATTGTAAGCACTCTAACCAGTATTATATTGCGCTGGGCATTGTTGAGCGATTCTATAGCGATCTCTACCGGGCTAAATCGCAAAGTAATATCGCCGCATAATAGACTGAAGGGGTCATAGGAGCGTTCCGACGTCGAAATACGATTTTTTAATTACCTGTTAGGGGTGGTTTAACGAGGGAGGGGAGGGGGTATCGAGGAACTAGGGCGCTCCGTAAAATGTCGTATCGAGCGAAATACGCGAAACACGAGGGAAATATCAAGAGCCGAAGCACTGCTACACTACTACGTCCTCAACGTTGAATCGAAGCGGAGGTAGATGGCTTTCAAAGTTCGCTGCTAATAGGATTTTGTTTTGCAAAGTATGAACTGCAAGCTTTTCGATAAGAAGAACGCCACCGGAAACTAAACGGGCTTAAGCGGAAGGAACGGAAGTTTGTAAATGTAAAGATCAAGGTAACGTGGTAATTGCCACTGCGCTTTGCGCTTATTCTCTTCTTGTTTCTCCTGAAATTTTGTAAATATATATGTATACATATATATATATATATATATATGTATATATTCATGGGAACAGTTGCGCTTTCTGTCTTTTAATCAGTTATGTAGAGCAGAGGCGAAAAAATCGGGACTAGAAATAAACAAAATATATGACACTAGGAAACAACGTGAAACGAAAGGAAAAGGAGTTTAAAGTTACGTCGTTCACAGGAGAAGAGTATAAATTTGAAAAAGGTAGATAAATTCTCCTACTTGCGAGTACTAATGGAAGAAAATTCGCAGAAAAGTATTGCAATAAAAGCAGGAATAGCGAAAGGCAATCAAAAAGTGGGAGCTTGAAAGGTCTCATGAAATTTAAATATATCTCCAGAAAATGAAGTTAAGAATATATGCAAAAGTGGTCAGCCCCACAGTAACTTATGCGTGTAAAATATGGGTACTAAACAAATCGAAAGAGAAACACCTGAGAAGATGGGGAAGACAAACGCTGAGAACATTTTTGGGGGAAGAAATACACCAGATGGATGGGCAAGCCAAACAAAAAAGGAAGGTAATATGAGGGACCCAGCTTTACTTCGTAAAAGCCCAAAGGATGACATGGTTTTCGACATAGTTTGGATGAGGGAAAGAATGCCAAAAACAGTGGAAGGACCCAGTAGGCGTAAGAAGGAAAGCAAAACCCATAATGAGATGGTTGAATGGAGTAGAGGAGGATCCAAGAGGAATCGATGTCAGTGACTAGAAAAGAAAAGCCCAGAATAGGAGGAGTGGAAGAATATGATGAAGAATTTTTGAAGCGTTGAATGAAACATAGAGATTGTAAACATACCTTATGCCCTAGGCCTACAAGACTTGTAGAACAATATATATATATATATATATATATGTATGTATATGTACAGCGTCGAATGAGGAACAAATAGTAGGAAACACATTTTAATGGAACTCAAAAGTTGTCAGGCAGAATAAGGGAAACGCAGCAACAAAGGAATTTCTGGTATTGGACCGTGCCGTGGTAGATTTTGACGGTGAGAGCCTTCATTGTTGTCTAAGATGCAGCGTTCTAAACTTTTAAACATTTTCTAAGTCCCCCGCAGGAAAATGTTTACGCCTGTTGCCAACAAGTCGTAGTGCTGCGTTTGTACTGGAAGTAGTTGCTTGGTTGTCGCTTCCAGTCTTATCTGTTTCCATCATAGAGCCTTCCTGCCCCGTTGGCCTATGCCTAACGTCGTAACATCTCCCGAAATTTATGTAAGGAGGTATATTAGTCCTCTTATTTCCCCTGTAAAAGCTCTTTGTAAATTTTGGCTGTCCGTGCTAATTTTTTCCGTTCTTTCCTGTCCTTTTCCTTTGGTCTTCAGTCTTCAATCTACAGATATGATAAGGAAAATAACGCAGTGAATTTCGATGTGGCAAAGAGGTAAAGGAGAACCCAGGAAAAGATGAAGGGATGCTGTGTAGGCGAATATGAAAACGATGAAGATATGCTGAGTTATCTTCCTTAGCGTATTCGTCGACTTCCTTCTTACGATGTGGCCCACCCACTGCAGCCGTTATGCCTTGTTGTATCTTACCATATTTTCTCCCTTCGTTCTGGTCGTCTATTTCTTCGTTGTTTCCCTCCCTTGTAATATTAGGCGCTGATATCGCTCTCATTATATTTCTTTTTACTATCCTTAGGCATTCGTACTCTTTCTTGTTGGTTATTTTTGTTTCCATTGCGTACGTGCTCACCGGCCTTATTAACGTTTTAGATATATTTATTTTGGTCCTCCTGTTGTCAGTATGTTGCTTTTCAGTAGTGGTCCGTTTCTTTTATATGCTTGAATTCCCTCTGCAATTCCTTCTCTCACTCTCTCCTTCTGTTTTTCTCCATTGTGACTCCCAAGATAGTTGAATGAGATAACTTCCTCATGGTTCTGTGCCCTCAATTGGGCGCACGCGTTTGCCCCACCTCTTCCCGTCCTCACGTAGTTTATTTTGACCTATTTCATTTCCAAACCGAGTTTTGTGTCTTCTTCTCCAGTCGTTCCAGGGCTTGTGTTATTCCCGCCTTTGTATATCTAACCATTTCCACATCATCCGCGTAGGCTATTATCTGTCGTCAATCAACTACTACGTTCTTCTGGTTCAGGTTTCTTCTTATACCGCTTTTTAAAACCAAGTTGAATAATATTGGTGGTAACGGGTTTCCTCGTTTCACTTCTTTATTCACTTGAAATGGGTCGGCTGGAATACTACTTTCGCTCCTGAGTTTTCTAAGGCCCATGTTTACTAGCGTTCTTAACTACCATATTCTGGTATTTCCAACGATTGCACCGATTTTGTCGAAGACTTTCCTGAAGTCGATGAAGGCTAGGTGCATTTCTTTTTAAATTATTTCCTCCACGATATGTATGGCGCGTATCTGCTCGGTCTGAACCTATTTTGATAATCTTCTAGGATTATTTCTGCTTGTCCTTTTACTTGTGGCATTCAGCGAGATCATCGGCCTGTAGTTCTTGCAGTTGACTACCTACAACAATTCAAAGAAGATAGCGTTCCAGCTATACCACCAGCTTATAATAACCGGAATAGATCGTTACAATAGCAGAATGTTTTAAAAATATATATCCAAATTACAATCCGCGTAAATTTTTCAATTGGAGTGATAACAAGGAAGAAGACATATCTAACGAAAATAACTTATCAAGTGAAACGTCATCTGGAAATACGAATGCTTCCACCGATGGTGATAATGAAGCTAGTAGTACGTCAGAGCAAAATGTGGGGTCATCTGAAAGTAATAATGGAGAAGATAGTAAACAAGATACGGAATCGGAGGTTTCTCATAATGACTTTGCTAGAGGATAGTGATGTCAGCGACGAAAATGACGCAACTAGCCAACAAGCATCATCGAAGCGTCATCTGAGGACATTGATGGATCTGATAATTCGGCATCGTCTGAAGGAAGTGATGGATCCGATAGTTCAACATTGAAGGAGTTGATGGAACTGATGGTTCATCGGAAAGGAACAATGGGCTCAATAGTTCAACATTGAAGGAGTTGATGGAACTGATGGTTCATCGGGAAGGAACAATGGCCCAATAGTTCGGCATCATCTAACGGAAATGACGGATCTGATAGTATCTCATCGTCTGAAGCGGATAATGCATACGCGAATTGGTGTATCTTCGGAAGGAAATGAAGGATCTGATAATACGTCTATGTCCAAAGGAACCATCACTTCCTTTGGACGATGACGTGGGTCATCATAGATACTGGGTCACTGCTTGAATGAAATGATGCATCGGATAGTGCAGCGCCGCAAGGAGGAGATGGTAGATCTGATGGTTCATGGGAAAGAAGCGATGGGTCTAATAGCTCGGCATCATCTTGAGGAAATGATAGACTTGATAGCCCAGCAGCACCTGATGGAAACGCTAGTGGATGATTACCGCTTACAGATCGTCGAGCATCTTATTTTTCTTTCAGATTGATTTAATCAAGTTGCTTATTTATATTTATAGTTGCTTTCCTCCATCCTTATAGGGTTATACTTCTATTTCATCTTTTCCTGCATCCAATCCAATCTCTCATCCAATGTTTCTTCCCCTGCTTCCATAGTCTCTCCATAGTAATCGTTCCATATGTTCCGTATTTCCCTCGGGTGCTGTTCCGTTTCGCCGATTTTGTCCTATATTCCTCTCGTGCTTACTATTCTGATGTTTAGCTATTTCATCTTTCTATAGAATTATTTTGTGTTATAGTTTCGGCTTGGGTACTGTATCTCTTCCAGTTTTGCGTTTCTTGATTCATTCTTAATGGTTTGTTATATGTTATTCAAACTGTTTCTCTTCATTGCATATGCTTCTCTTTCTTCCTTTGTGCATAACAAGCAAGATGTGTTAAAGCTCGTAAGTCTTTAGTTTACCTTTGTTTTTAGCACATGGGGCGTGCATTTCCCTAGCGATAAGAACATCATTAACCACGTCTTATTCTTCCTGTTTTCTTATTCGCTTTGTAAGGCGGATAATAAATCATCGTTTTTAGGGACACACGTTTCACTAGGGATTGGAGCACAATCATCAACCATATCTCATTTTTCTGCCTTTTTGTCCATTTTATAAGGTATGTATTATCTCACCTTCGTTTTTATCACAGGAACTCGTCGATATTCCGTATCCGTCGTATCTTTCCATATCCCTCCCCAAACCGAACCGTCGAAGATGCAATTAGTTCGCGTTTCCGTCGTCTCTAGTTATGTATGTACTTACTTGCCGGTTCAAAGCGATTTTTCCTCGCATATCTTCGGCGCCTCGGGACCGCCTACTCGCATATTTGCGATTAATCTTAGTGCTTCTCGAACGGCGGAATGCGAGAAATTTCCTCCATTACTCTTGCGAGATTAAAGTCCCCGCGCCGATACTTTTACAATTAACCTTCGCGGTGCGTGGGTAATATTCCTCATCCATCTCTCTCTCCTAGGCTAGGATCCCGTTTACCCTTCTATTTACGACAGACGACGCGTTTCCACCGATACGCTTTGCGGTCTCCGCTAACGAATTACCTTTTAATTGTCCGTTTCGCCCGGGTTAGTCCCGAATCATCATGAAGATGACGCGGATTAGAACGAGACTTAATCTCCGAGATGACGTGATGGAGCCTCGCGGGAGCAGGTGGTAGGTACACGTGAGATTTAATTCGATTTGGAAAGGAGGATGAAGGCAGGTTTTGATTCGAGGGTTGACTAGGGGATGATATGAGACAATCTGTTTGGAACTTTACGATTTCAAATCCAAAACCCCTTCCCTAGTTGGGCGTGTTCATATTTTAAAGCGAAGGAAGTTGCACTCAGGAATCTGAAAACAAATTAACGTTGATGGTAACAACAATTATACTTCGTTTAAAAAATAAAGAAACGAATTTTTGAACACACCACTTTTATAGTAAATTCTGATTGGAAAGCAACACCAAATGACAGTTCACCAAACCCGCTATAATCGTATTATATACATAATTCTATTCAATGTATCGACATTTGTTTATTACCGCTAGTTATTGTAGTGTTTATTATATTTTTCTGTTTTCTCTGCCTCCTTCGAAGTATAAACATATACTACTTCTTTGTAAGACTCTATACATTTTACAGAGTGTAATTTGGACTTGGGGCTCGTTCAGAAATGCGTCTCCCTATCTTAGAAAGGAGGTATAGGCGGTTGAAACCCTTTGTATAGTCCCGCTACTGTCACCGAATCTATCCTGTTCGGAAAGTCTTACCGTCCTTGGGCGGCCATAGATAGTGAAACGTGTGTCGTTCCTTAATACAATCACTTAACATATGTACGTACTTAATTCTACTGATGTATGGAATATTATAATAAAAGCTAATGACACTAGTTCTCTTCAACTAATTATAGATGTTACTGTGGAAACGATGGTTGCAATTTTACGCTGACTGAATTTTAGATAAAAAATTATTTACAATTTTTGTTATGGCTTGATAACTACTGTTGCTCCTAATTATACATAATAAAACTCGGTAAGTAAGGTCCTGTACAATTAAATATCACATCCCCAAAGTTGTTCCATCTAGCATTTGGGAGAACAATTCCCGAAGCTTTGGAACTTTTGGAAAGTTTTGAAATTCCCTATACTTCAAATATATGTCAATATAAATTCGAATAACAGAACTTTGAAATTTGAAAAATTTCAGAGAATTTCGAAAATTCTGGATTACTAAAATTTCTTCGACGTGATATTTCGAAAAATTTTGAAGATTTCTGGAAAATGTTATACCATTATGAACATTTTTGTCAGACGCCTAAAAAGGCATGACACAAGGAAACCAAGGAAATTTTCAGCAAAAGAACCCAGAGAATTAGTAAAATGTTAGAATTCTGAGGTATCGAGAAATATAAAGGAACATTGAAATTCTCCAAAGTTTTTAATTAAGAAATTTGGAAAGCGAAATATAGTAATAGCTCTTTAGAAGCTTAGTAGAAACTTAGTAAACTTGAAACCGAAAAAAGAATTGTTTGGAGTGTTTTTAATATTATTTTATTTCCAGGGTGTTTGTTAGTTCTAAAATTTCAAACTGTCTCAACAACCCGCATTTCTTTAAAACCTTTAAGCTTTGAAAATTTTGAAAGATTCTAGAGTATTCTACGCCACATTTCCAAAAACACAACCTCTAAATCGAAAATGCCGAATCCCTCGAGTTAGGAATCAATCGTTGAGGTATAAGTTGAGGAAGATCATCGCGGGTAACCAAGGATTTTGTAATTTTCGACCTCTTTTGAATTACGGCTTGTTTCAAAATTTTTCAGTATTTCCAAGTTTCAAAATTCAAAGACATTGAAGTTTCTGAAACGTTTCGAAAACAATTGAAAATATTTAAAACCTTCTGTTTTATAAAAACAATTGATTTTGAATAATTTTCAAAATTTTGAAAATGTCGAAAATGTCGAAAATTTCGATTCGTTTCAAGATGTTCACAAATGATTTGAAAGCTCAAACTTTTTTAAGAAGTTTGAACAAGTAGAAGAGACTTCCAATTTTGTAGGAATTTTAAGAAATTTCAGTATTTTTCGAATTTAATAAATTTTTTAAATCGCAGTTTTGATGAATTTTGTTGTATTTTACATTTCTGAATACTCCTGATATTTTTAAAGTGCTTACTCTCTCTGAAATTTGAAAAATTTTGAACCATTTAGAAATTGTGCAAATTCAAAATATTTGAGTCATTTTTGAATTTAATAATTTTTTAAGTTCGCAGTTGTGGTAAATTTAGTTGAATTTTGCTTTTCTGAATAATCGTAATATTATAACAGTTCTTATTAGTTTGGAAATTTGGAAAATTTTGAACAAATTTGCAAATTCCAAAGAATTGAGTAATTTTCGAATCCATTAATTTTTACGCTAGCAGTTTTGGTGAATTTTGCATTTCTGAATGAACCCAACATTTGAAAAGTTATACCTAGCTCTGAAATTTTGAAAATTTTAAATACAAAATATTTGCAAATTTTAAAAGCTGCGAATTTAATAATTTGGAAAGCTTACAGTTTCGATGAATTTTGGTAAGTTTTGCATTTCTGAATAATCCTAGTACTTAAAAAATCATTACCAGGTCTAAAATTTAGAAATTCTTAATATATTGCAGAACCTTGAACCATTATTAAATACTGAAAACTATGATAAAAGCAGAATATTTGAAATATTTTGAAAATTTTTAACAATTAAAGAACTTTAGAAATTTCTTAAATTTTAAAAGGTGTGAATATGTAAGTGATATATTTTGTAAATTCAATATCAATCAAAATTCCCAGCTTTGATAACTTTTGGTAAACTTTACATTTCTGAATAATTCTAGTATTTTAAAAATTAAAGAAAAGTTCGAAATTTTGAAACTTTCAATATTTTGTCAAAGTTTTAGGCATTTTGAAAATTCTGGAGAATTGCTGGATATTGAAAAGTTTTCCTAAAGCCGGACTTTCGTTATCCATGCTGCCGACTTCTTCAAGAATATTAAAATGGTTATCGATTAAAGTTGAGGGTTCTCAAATCAACCGCGTTTAATTTTTAATACAATCTTGTACTCGCTGAAGAGTTAAAGATGATTTATAACTTTAGAGATGAAAAAGTTTCCAGGTTGATGTCGCGCAAGCGATAAATATAGCTTTTTCATTTCAATTGGAGTTGTAAGTTTTCCCATGCCTTTAGGGACAAAACGTTTCCCACACTAACATCGCGATAACGGTGAATGCAGCCGTTTCATTCAAAACAGACGGTCTATAAATTTGGGAACGAAACGTTTCCCAGATTGCTGTCGTACTATTTAATAGGCGTAGATTCTTCATTGCAGGTCTGTAGGTGTAGTAAACTTGAAGATCGCAGCTTTGAATAATGCATAATCTCATCTGTGATTATTGGCGTATGTAATTTGTGCCTACTTAGTAAGCTATTGCACAGCTACTTCATAGATACCCAATTCACGCGCTTAACTATGTCGTTCTGGTGCGAGTCATCCAGATTCTATGAATTTATAGCTTCGGGGACAAAACGTTTCCCAAACTTATGTCGGTAGTATAGTCGGCTCTGGTAATAGGCCCCGCTATGGGCGGTGAGGAGAGTATTTTTTCTGGAGCTTCACTTCGCGATCTAGTAATAGGACCGCAGCGAAATTATACGCTATTTCATTGACCTATTGTACGGCCCTATTGACAGAGGCGAATATGAAACCATAGGTGAGCCAGTAGTGGGGGTAGCGCGAGCGAGGATTAGGGAAAGCGGCCCTATTGATAGTGGCCTTATTACCTAAGCGGACTGTAGTGATGGACGTAGGTAGTCTTTTCACGTCATTTCTGTAAGAATTGTAGATTTGAAAATAATACGTTGGAGATGACTTATTCCTATGGTCATTTACCTCTCATTATTGACGATGGTGTCCTTTTCCCGTAATTCATTCCAAAAAGAATCAAATTATCTAAATGCTCACCTCCATAAACTCGTTATTTATCTGTTAGGCAAGATATAGCGTCCGTGCTAATTCATGGAGAATACAATCCAGAAACGACGTCCGACAGGAATTACGGTATACGTATACAATTTGAATTATAACTCGGCGCCGGCATCGCCACGAACGTCCGCCATAACGCCGCCCCCGATGTCGCTACACCCTGCGCCACTTTGATGTCCCGCTACCTCGTTTACGTGGCAGTTTCGCAGTTGTTTAGACAATCCAGTCTTTTCCGAGGCAACGCATGTTTCGAAGGGAAACCGTCTCCATCATTTTTCTCTCCCCGGTTTTTTTGTACGCGCGAGATCGGATGAATAGCCTCGCTTTCCGACGCGAACGAGAACGTAATTTAAAAAAGGGGGAAATTAAAAAGGAGGCGAGCTAGATTGCGGAATCACCGCGTCTTTATTACGTACGTCGGGGCGCAAAGCGACCGCTTTTTCCGAAAGGAAATTATGTTGCGGTTTTGGCGATAAATCGGAGGCGATGTACATACATACGTATGTGTCGTATGTAGAGGAGAACGTTCGGGAGCGTCGAACTCGGTGATTTTCGAACGGGCTGCGATTAACGAGGTAATTGATAGCCGGGCCGAATATCGAAATTAATGTCAACGCGAAAATCGTTTTTGAAGCGCAATTAGTAGCGAAGCGGATGTACAAAGGAGCCCCGCTGGAGGGTTCAGTATCGACCAATTCCTATTTTTTCCGCCGTGTCCGTTACATTTTTTTATCGGAATTTGAATTATAGTCGACGAGACAAGCGGGAGGCAGGATCATATTCAAAATCCAAAAGAATTGAATCAGCTGTTTTGGCTCCATCAACAATGAACATTTTTCCTCTTGAGAACTTTCCAACAGGTTCGTGAAGGAACATGGCTTTGCATGAATTTTTTGAAGTAAAACTTCCTTTTCCCCGTTTGATTAATCCATAATTACACGCGAGATGAGTGACGGCGAAAGCGAGAATGGGGGTGAGAGTTGGCCTCGTAATCGGTATTGCTATTGGTCGCAGTATAAGAGAAAGCTGTCGTTTACTCACAGAAAGTTTGCTTCATATATCTTTTAATTTTATTTGATTCTATTTCTTGTCGCTTCTTTTTCCAATTATGAAGTGCTGAACACATTCGACGTTCCACTTCAGCCTTGTGTTTATTACACACCCCAATTCTTTTTGTCATTAAATTATCGTTTAAAACACCATAGACCAGAGATATGGAGACGCCTTAAGGAAAATATAATGGAAGCAGTGGAAGAAATTTGTGGTAAAATAAAAAGAAGGAACAACAGTATAAAGAAAACAGATTGGTGGACAGAGGAATTAGACGGAAAAATAAATAGTGAAGAGACAAATGATGACTGATAACAACAAGGGTTCTTTAAGTAGACGAAGTTTCGTTCTTTGTCAGAGGCAGGCGCTATTAGAATATTCTCTCGAATTGCTACGACCACGAATCTCCTCATATTGCTTCTGGCGACCTTCTCTTAAGATTCCTAGATGTTGTCTGTATACATTTGTAAACACCGTAAAGAGGAGATCATTATTGGTTGGTTCATTTCTAACGTATTGCCATTAGCGTAGTACGTTGTCGTTCTTAGTGGTTGGTTCGCAAGAGGAGCACGACATTAGTGACACTAAAATGGGTATAAGACTGGATAACAATCCAGTGTTACCATAAAAAGTTGGTGATATAGAGGCAATAAGTATAAATAGAAAAGTGAAAATATATTTTACCTTTCCATTTTCTACAATTAGAATGATTTCTGCCAATAAATCCGATTGATTGTTAGTTATTGAAGAACTTGGTACCAAAAACGTGTGCGCGGTCTTCTTCTCTTGTGCCTTAGAAGTTTTTTTTGGTAAGGCTTTTGTTTGCATAGAGTGTATTTTTAAACAAAAAAGTAGGTTAAGTACTGTTTGTAAGGCAAAAGCTGTACCTTCCATTGAATAAATAGATAATAGGTCGTTTGACAACTTTCCAGTTGCATCGAGAAGAAACAAAGCTTTGCAACCATTTGCCATTAAATCGGCAACTAGGACACCGTAAACGAGAGATCAAACCACCATCTTTTATGAGAATGACTTTAGCAAAATTTGAGAGTTAGATCCGTGTTTAAACAGTTTGTCTTGATTAAACGCAAAATACTTTAGTATTAAGTCCATTAACGTTTTGGTAATATATACAGAGGAAATCTAATGACTGCAGAAAGCTAGCGCGTTTCTTCTTTCCATCACTCTTGGAATACCACCAGAGTATTTAAGATAGACGTTTTCACCATCATTTCTCCTGCCCTTAAATTCAGCTATAATAACATCTTTAATTTTTTGATGTCTCGATGTTATACCACAGTTTATATAAACATTAGAAGTACTGTAATTTCGCAAACGCTTGCTATTACGGATGGTTTGCACAGCCACATCAACGCTATTACATACCATTTGCAAGGGACGAGGTTTTTTAGGATTAAAGATCTTGTCTAGTCGTAAAGCCTTCGTTACAACTGTATCACTAGCTGTAGAATTATTTTATCTTCAATACATGTATGTTTCACACATTAGTATAGTACGCCCAAAAACAAGGTTAGCCGAAAAAAAAAGAATTTTAATACAGAAAAACTGTACAGTTATTTACAAACAACTGCAGGACACGAACATCAAAAAATACAACCAAAATTACAATATATCACAATTGAAATTAATAATTATTGCCTCAGCAAACATCAAATTCATTCGCAACACATGAAAAGCGCGTGTACTGACTTGCAACACAAATTGGTAATGGTTAGGTTGGAATACCGTGCACACTTGTCTAAAAACGTAGCTTACTGCTACGTGCTGCTTAAGGCTTACTGCTGAGTGCTGGTAAAAAATATCCAGGCGAAACCCGCTCTGGACAACCAACAAAGCATTATTTGCTACAAAAAAGATATATGTGAAATGTTTACCTTTATCCGGATAACAAGGTCCAGTACTGTACCACTATTCGATAATTTTAATAAAATATCTAAATTGAACTGAACTGTGACTATCTTCAGCAATGTGTCTGAAGTTAAAAGGATGACCGCGCTGCACTTGCTGAAAAGTTAACAGATAAACTGAAGTTATCAGGTTAACAGGTTTGTATACATTTTTGCCTAAATTGAAGCCTATTGAAGCGCTGAGAGAATTTTAATGAAATACTTCGATTCCCGATCGTTGTCCATCTTCAAGGAATTAGAAACTTAGAGATGCAGTATCCTCGATGCAAGAGAAGTGAAGAGGAAGTGACGGAGGGGTGTGAAATTAAATATACACGACTGCAGATAAAGAAGCACGGTAAAAGAAGCCATGGGAAAAGATGAATTTCGTGGATGAGCAATCTGAGAAAGTGGTATGGATGTGGCTCTGTGGAATTACTTGACCAGCAGCTTCAAAAGTTAAAATAGCCATGATAGACTCTCGGTGATCTGAGACCTATCAGCATATTACCTGCTATGTCGAAGATTCTGGAGAGGGTTCTGCATAGTCAGCTGTGCAATTATATAAATACAAACAATATTTTATTGGGGGTGCAGTCTGGATTTCGCTCCGGATATAGCTGTACGACTGCCCTGGCGGCGGTTACCGATGACTTAATTGCAGCAGTTGATGCGGGTCGGATCGCCTTGCTGGTGCTATTGGATTTCAGCAAGGCATTCGATACGGTTGATCATGGTCTACTGGGACGCATTTTGAGGTATATTGGGTTTGGTCCAGGTGCACTTAACTTATTCGGGGACTACCTTGGTGACCGATACCAGAGTGTTTTTGTAGGTGATACTGTTTCGAGTGAGTTATTGGTTTCTGCTGGTGTTCCGCAGGGATCGATTCTGGGTCCCATTTTGTTTTCAATTTATACAGCTTTCTTACCTGATGCTGTAAAATTGTGTGATGTTCATGTCTATGCGGATGATACTCAGGTATATAAGTGTTTTGCTCCCGCTGACTGGCAGGATGCCGTGAGCGAAATTAATGAGGACTTAAATAATATTTATGTCAAATCAAGAGAACATTTTCTTAAATTAAATCCTGAAAAGTCTGTGTCTTATTCTATTTGGTAAAAGGAAAATCTGTGGAAATCTGAAACATGTAGTTGAAATAAAAATCAATAATCAAACCATCCCTATTGTTGAGAGTGCTAAGAGTCTGGGCTTAACCTTGGACAATACCTTTAGGTACAGGAAACAAATAAATAATTATACAAAGAGGGCATACGCTAATTTAAAAGAATCTACCCACATAGATATTACCTTAGTTTGAAACTCAAAAAGCGCCTTTGTGAACACTTTGTGCTCTCACAGTTTTCCTACTGCTCTCCAATTTACCATTCTGCTATAGACTCTGTCACAGCTCAGCGGATTCAAAGGGTTCAGAACTCTTGTTTACGTTTGATTTACGGCATCAGAAAATATCAAAGAATTTCTCATAAACTCAAAGATATAGGCTGGTTGAATATGACCAACAGACGTACATTGCAGGCTATGAATTTTTATCACAATATTATTCTTACTGGCATGCCACTATATCTTTACCGACGAGTACATTTTCGACACGATTGTCATATTCGATGCATACGCTTTGGGTACATGATCTTTCCGCCTAGACATAGGACTGCGTTTTATGAAAGAAGCTTCTCATACCACATCTACAAGTCGTATAATGATTTGCCAAATAGCCTTAAGACTTTAGGCCCAACTACTTTTAAGAGAGTATACCGCGAGCATTTATTTGCGAATCAATCATAATTATTTTAATTTGAATTTCTTGCTTACATGTCATTTGTGGCGGGCACATTGTGGATTCTTTCTCCGTACTTCTTTCATTCTTTCTTTGATTACTTTCCTAAAAGTTCTTTCCCTCTTTTTCTTTTTCTTTCTCTTTTGTCTCCTTTATCTCCTAGATTTTAAGGTACTAGATTAGGCATAAGCTGCATTAGTTTGTATCTATTTTCCAAGGTTTAGATGGTAGAGCAGTGGTGGGACTTGAACTCACACACTGAATCTCGCCTTGCGATTGTAGCATAATGATTTAATTTATTAATTTAATTTAATTTATGTAATCGTGTTCTAATTTTTTTTTTTAAATTAATTTTGTGCATTACATGTATGTATTTTTCTTTTCGTTTGATTCTGCTACAATAAAGACATTTATTATTATTATTATTATTATTATGATAACCAATCTCCTTAGATGAGATGGCAGTTGAAAAGGAAGAAGCGGCCGTATGGGTATTTCTGTCTAATCAGCGCGTGCAAATTTGGTCCGACCTTATGAAGGATAATCCCACTTTCAGAAAATTCGAAACCCATCATTGTAAAATGCTAGGTATGTTTCTGATCGATTCTTTTACCACCGCTGCAGATTCTAAACGTCTAATCTTCATTATTTCGTTTCAGTTTGAATTCAACAGTAATCATCAATAATTGCACATTCCTCATCTCGTTCTATCCCATCTCGAAAAAGCTCTTCATATAAACGACCGCAATGATATTTTGTCGTCCAAATAAACAAATCGCGTGGGCGGTACGATACGGCGAAGATGCGGTTGTCATTTCGACGCACACACAATAGACGTTGGAAAAATCCAATGCGGGATTCGTACTTCGCTTTTTTCCAGAGTCGACCGCGGGGCCGGCAACACGCCGATGAACAAAGCTATTTCGTCCGGTCGTAAATCTAAAGGACAGAAACCGGCTTGCCAGACTGGCCGCACTGGTCCATAAAGAAGATTGTCTGCCGTCGCGGCGAGACTGCTTTATTCGAGATATATATATTATTATATCGACGGCACACTTAACCGTAATGCTTAGAAGGATTTTCCCCCAGTCCGAGCGTTTTCGGGAAAATCGATGGAAGATTGTAATTTTTGATACTGGGAAGTAAATATGAAAGAAAATTTTGAATTTTGTTCGAGATGATCGTAGAAGGGACATCGATCCTTGAGGATATTGTAGTATGTTGATATTCACATGGTTAATTCCCACTAATTAATATATCATTAATTACAATTCAATATATTTAAATTCACGGTAAATGTTGGGGTTTTGGATGTTCATGTTCAAATGACATTTTGTTTAGTGTCGGGTTCTATTTATACTTTTTCGATATCACGCACGCCACCTTTTAAGCATTTTATTACTCTGCGGGTGTTAGCTTCTTTTTTAAAGTCCAGCCAGAGACGTCTAATGGGAGAAAAAATTTAACTAGAAATAAAATTATCAATTATTATAAAAAGCATCGATTAAAAGATAGAAAGCAATGTAACCATTTAAACACACACATTCAACACTTCCACATCACAAGAATATAAAAAAACCAATGGATATAAAAAAACCAAGGATACTTGGGCATCAACAATATAGACTTCCATAACAACGTCACGCCTTAATGAAGTGTTTTCCATGGTAAATTAAAACAGCTAGTTATCTGGACAACGGAGAAATAATGTAGTGTAGTCCTGGTTTCCTAAAAAAGGAGCGTATGTTTGGCCAACGACCAAGAATGACAAGCTAGAAAAGGCATCGAAGTACGTTTCTTATTGCATTGAAGGTGAATTGAAATAGAAGTTTCAACTGTATTTGGACCAAAAGGGTTTTAAAGGAAGCAACATTAAATAAAAGAGCTTCACTACACCTAAGAAGAAAGAAGAGAGGAAACCCATAGAAAATAGAGCTGCACCGCAGAAAGAATTTAAGAGGGGATCCAATTACAGGCTGACACACACGCAACACAATAGGTAATTATTTTCAATCTATGTCAAATATTTCTAAAATCTCGTAAATATAATTTGTTATAATTCATGTTTTTTATGATATCGTTAATTAAGAGCTACGCCGGTGCAATCTTCTTAATAAAATTATCTAAATTCTCAGTACAATATGCACACATACATATTCAGGAAACAGCACCATTTCTCCAAATGGGGTTTGCACATTGCTAAATTCTCAATTCAGTCGGTGAGGAACGGGAACAAGAGGAGAATGTCAGTGAGATAGAGAGCACGGGACGAACGAACGAAGGCAGTCGATGTAATATAATGGAAATCGGGGGAGCGCAGAGGTCGATGGAAGTCCCGGTTTTGCGGTGCCGGATTCCCTCCGGACGTACAGGGGACAAATATACCTTTTCCCCCGTCGAGTCTTGTTTAAGTTGGTCAACGTGGGTCGCGAATTCGAGCGGCGTAACCGTGGTGGCATTGTGGCGGGGCCTACTTGACATTCCGACCGCAAACGCAGCCGACGACGGTACGCTTCTAATTGCCATCCATCCAGCGACTAAAGTGGTATCTCGCGGCCCGCATACACGAGAGGTGCTCATCATGGCCGAAGAACAAATTGAGTGCGTTTACTTTGAGAGAAAGTCGCGAAAATATCGGATGAAAAGCGGCGCGGAAACGATCTGGCCGGGCTCGACGGAGCGGTTCTTGTCCATTGCATCTCGTTTTTGTTTTGAAAGGTGCTATTTTGAAGATGAAAATTCAAGCGGGCTGGCCAACGATAGTACTTACTATACTTGAATCCTTTTACTTCAAAGTAACATTTTAACTAAAATTAGAAAAGGCAGCTTCCTTGTCGCCGAGCCGGACTATCCAAACGATTGGCGTTTCGAAAACACACCCTTAACATCCTCAGCATCTTTGGACTACTATAAAATACTCAGACCTTATTACTGGCTTCTAAAGCCGATAAACAGAAAAGTCAGAAACGTGACCGATACGGAAGTTCGTCGCTTCGGCTCTAATCGCTCACCTCCTTGCGGGAGGGGGATCCTGGCCGTGCTAGCCCAATGGAAACAGCGTAGGTTAGGTAAAGTTCGAGAAATTAGTACCAAGGCGCCACTCCCCAATTATCTGGATCTTTATCGTCGTGAAGCGACAAGCAAAACTACTTAAGCACTCTATTTTAAAAAAACATCAAAGAAATAAAAAGAAATGGATTGAGGCTAAAGAATGACGTTTAAAAGCACTTGAGGTGTAACGATTAGATTGAAATTCAATTAAGCTAGCTTTTTATCTTAGGTTTACACCCTCTTGGTAACCGCTGGAATTCCAGCAGCCTTACAGCCACCTTACAGCTTTAGCCGAGCGTTATAAAAATAAGAATATATGCAAGGGACAAACAACTGGGATCCCTCTCCCCCACCTTTAAACTACTGAAAGAATTAAATGTGTCGTTCTACAAATATAATATTAACTAACAAACGTAAGGAAAGTTCGTTTTACACGGAAACCAATCCGATCCCTCCCATTAAAATACTAAAACGATTGAATGTTTCCAAAAGTACGAAACCCCTGTATATTCGAACACAACTCCCCGATTTCCTAACTTTAAATTCTCTAAAACATTCTAGGGAACTTTTCCCAAAACTCAATGAGTCAAAAATATAAAATCAAATAAAAGGGGACTTAGCGTGACGTATTTCCTGCTGTCAAACTTCGTACGGCGGCGTGGCAATCGGTATTGGGGCGGAAATTGTCTAAGATGGCGGGTTTTCTCGCACTTGATGAAAATATGTCGGGAAACTAGCTTTTAGCTTCCACGGTAGTTTTCAGATGTTCTCAAAATCAAATCTTAGCTCTCTCTATTCGTATATACTAGTTTATATTAGCTTACACTTGTTCTCTACGACAACGTGAAAGAGAAAATGACGCAACGTAATTAACGAAAAAGAAAAATCACCTCCAATAGAGGGAAAAGCAATCATACAACGGCCAGTAGTTCGAACAGCAAATTTGGGATAGTGAAACTTCCAGATTCACACAAAGATAGTAGTACACTTCCCACAGTCGAATTTCTATGTATATTACAAGTAGTAACTTCTAGTTCGCCGTCGAGTCGTTCAAAGCGAAGTCAGGGTTTATTTGAAAACCTCGCCCACGGCGCGCTAATCCTGCGAGCCCCCGCCTAGCACCACAACATATTACGCTAACGGCGGTACGTTAGAATCTGTTAAGAAATATTCTAGTTCAACGTTCCCACCATGTCGTAATGGAACTACAAAGGTTAACCCGACCCCCTCAACGATATACTAAAAGACGGTTAGTGAAGAAAAAGTCTTGAGTTTGGTTTTACAAGGGGAAGGCCTAGCCTGCGACATTGACGTAAAAACAAAAAAGTGAGCAAATCATCCCGGACGCATAAAAATGAAAAAATTGAGCCAACCAAATCAGACATTAACTAACCAAAAATGGAACCAACTTCCCAGACGCATAAGAAAGGAACAAGGAGCCAATCAAGGCCATTTAAAGGTGAAAATATGCAGCCTACTCCCCCAGACGCATAGACATTCAAAACTGAGTCAACTTCTCAGATGCAAAAGAAAACAAACCTCCCAGACAATTAAAAATAAAAAATGGGGCACAGCTCCGATTTCCTCTCTTGGGAAACTTTGTCACTTTGTTCGGTACTGAGGGTCTGCTGAGTCAGCACCGAACTACGTCTCTTCTCCTCTGGAAGGGATTGGTTCCTTTTGAGGCGGTTCCATGGACGGTACATTCAGTTTGGATATTGAAGTCTCCATATTCGATAGAATTTTGCAATACTTAGAATTATAATTTTTAGCACCCATGTGTCTTTTGCTAATCTTAGCCTGCAACTCGGACTAACCACTCGCTTTATTTTCTACTCTACATTTTTACGTTAAGGCTAATGCTCGTAGTTATAATGTAATTTATTTTTGAAACGCCAATCCTCTCTTAGATCCACAAATTCCTGCTTCCCACTCCAGCTTCCTGGACTATCTTGCCGGTGACCTCAACCACTTTCTAGGTTTAGGCTGATGTAACGCCGAAATACAAGCTTTTAAATAAGTCACGAAGTATATATTACTTCGTAGGTTATGTAGTCGCCAAGGTACTAAGTTTTGGGTTTCTGTAGTATTCTAACTTTCCGATTTTCCCAACAATTACTTTTACCGCTTCAGATCCTGAAGGTGTTAAGACTATCGTCTATGAAACACGGTGACTCACTAATCACAGCGTTGTCCATGTTTGTAAAGGTCGCTAAAAGCAGATCGTTAATGATTGGTCGGTTCGTTTGTAACGTGCCGCCATAAGCGTAGTACATTGTCGTCCTTAGCGGGGTTCGCAAAACGAGGATACCGCGAGTGACAGTAGAAGGAGCGAAACCTCGCTACTGATTTTTACACAGATCTTGACTCGCTTTTGAACCACAGATAACTCGATGTTTGAGTATTGTATAGTGGTTCCATAAACAGTTTTCTAGCTACGACCTTCATTTTCACTTCCTGATTATGCTCGAAGTGTTATTTCTTGAACGAGTTGCTCATGTTAGATTTAGTAGTTAAAAACTTTCTAAAAAAATTAATAATTTCAGCCGTTACTTTGTGGTATTTTATTATTATCTTTATTAATAAAGTGGTATATATAAAGTAAAAAATTCGTTGATTTTCTATTCTTAAAAACTTTCTAGGTTACGTAATCGGGTGTCCTTGCAACAAAACTGACAAAACATTCTTTGTGCTTCCGTCCGTTTGATTTCAACGAGCGGATGATGGTGGTAGTTGTTCAGATTTGATAGGTACGATTTGCCACTTCTGACCAAGTCCTTCCTGTACCTTATTAACCCGTTACTAACTTTCCGAGATTGCTTCTGGCGACTTTTTCAACATTCCTCGACGTTCTCTTTCCCCGTCTATGAACACCGCAAAGAGGAGATCGTTAACGGTTGGTTCATTTCTAACGTACCGCCATTAGCGCAGTACGCTGTTGTCTTTAGTGACAGGCTCGCGAGACGATAACGTCGCGTCCTGACTCCCTTTCGAACGACAGATAACTAGAAGTTTGAATACTGCATAATTTTCCAATCAGCGGTCTTCATAATTTCAGGTCCTGAAGATGAATAAGTGTCATTTTTGAAACGCTACTCTAGTCTTAGATTCACTAATCAGATTCCTAACTAATATAAACGTAAGGCATTATGGTTTTCTTAATTTTTCCAGGAACTCTTACTTCCCCAATAGCTATGACCTCTTTATTTCCTCTTTTCTGAAGGCGCCTATAGCATCGCTTCCAAAACGCTCTTTCCCGTGTTAGATCTAGTAATTAAACTTTTTACCTTACGTAATCAGGTTCTTTTGCAACGTAACTCACAAAAAAGTATTTGGGATTCTGTTCGTTTGATTTTAAGAAGCGGATGATGGTGGTAGTTGTTTAGGTTTCGTACGTACGATTGGCCACTTCTGACCAAGTCCTTCCTGAATCCTATTAACCCGTTACTAATTTTCTAAAATTGCTTCTGGCGACTTTTTTAAACATTCCTCGACACTCCTTTCACCCCTATACAAATACCGCAAAGAGGACATTGGTTCATTCCTGACTTCCCGCCATTACGCTGTCGTCCAAAGAGAGGGCTCAATGGAGAAGGCGAAAAGTTGTCATAAATCATGACTCCCCTTCGGACGAGAGATAACTAAAAATTTCGGATCCTAAAGATGAAGCAGTATCATCTTTGAAACTCTAATCTAGTCTTAGATTCACCAATCAGCTTCCTAAGTGACACAAACCTAGGGTATTACGGTTTTCCTGTCACTCGGATATTCCCAATAACTATGACTTTAATTTTCGTTTTTCGGAAGATGCAAAAAGTATCGCTTCCGAAACGTTTTTCTCGTGTTAGATATAGTAGTTAAACTTTTTATGGTACGTAATCGAGTTCCTTTACAATGTAACCGAAAAAAAAATTCTCCCGCGCTTCCGTCCGTCCGTTTGATTTTAACGAGCGAACATTTAAATTAATTACTAACGCGAAATTACGCCCGGTTTTCCGAAACGAACGCGTACACTGCGAACTTTTAATCTTCGTCGTCGCCGGACGGGGCGAACGGCGAAGGAGAAGAAGAGAAAAAGTGACAAAAGCGCGCCCCGACGCGCACAAAGCGACGGCACCTCGGCCTCGGAATGTATTTCTTTTAATGTTTTCATACTTCATTGTCAAAGCGAAGTCCCATTTGGGAAATAAAAGGTTCGTTAAACAAATTAAGTTCTCTCTAGCGCCGTTTCGTCGTTTCGCTGCGCGCGGAAAAAGACGCAAAAACAACAACGCGAAAAGATGAAGTGTAGTGTATATATATATAAAGATATACGGGTCGCTAGGTGCGCGCTCGGATAGGGAAAAATTTTAATTTATATCCCGTCACGTCGTTTAGGAGGAAAAATATCTGAAATGGCGCTTCGCTAATAATGCACGAGTAAAAAGCATTAATAAAACAATATCTACGTTTACTAATGGGGGCGCGTGTCGGAGCGGAACAGTTTAGAAATAAGAAATGGAAGAACGAGCCGAGATGAATTACGCTACGGAGGTTAAAGCATTTTTGATGGTTTAAAAGCACAGAAAAGTACTAAGAATAGCGCTTTTAAGTGAAACGAGGCGACGGACGTTAAGGAGATATTTTTCAGATGTAGTTGCTCCGACTTTCATCCATTTCGAATCTTTTCGTACACCGACCCGAAAGATTTTTTTAGTGCTTCCTTAATTTCTTCTTCAAAAACAGCCATCATCGTTCGAGGACCTCCACTTGGCGAAATCTACCATAACGTTGAGTGACAAAATATATAAACCGAGGCAAGTGACGTAAGGCTCTTTAGATTTCCTGTAGAAGACGTAGAAAGAACGCAAGAGCGAAATTGTGGAAATTGTTCAGATTGACATGGAATTATTACATAATAAGAAAATTTGTGAGCAACATTTCTTAAGAAATGATGAAGGAGGAAACACACCCCCAAAACTATCGATTTAAGTACGAAACACGCCATCCAATTCCAATACAACCCCAACCAGGGTAATCCACGGTTTCTACAAATCGCGATCGTTACGTCCGTCGAGATGGTCATAACGGCCGGAAACGAACGAAACGTAATTGGAGTTTCGGCACGTGGAACAACCGCCGTCGCGCCGCGCCGGTCGGATATAAAAATCTGCGAGAGACGCCTTTAGCTCTTAGCGTCGTCGGTTACGGTAATTTTACGTAATTGCCGTCGGGACGATCGTTATTCGAGATTGTTTCGATACTCGAACGAATCCGAGTACACGAAATTTTCGATATGGATGGATATGACCGAGAACCGGCGTTTTCGAATTGAATCATTTCGAATTACGGCCGTATCGAAGGTACCGGAAGAAGAAATAGGAGATTAACTTTTCTGAACCGATATATTTTTATGGGACGTAGGAATCGAGGAGGAAGTTTCGGCGGGTATGAAACGACGAAGATATATCGGGTGTGTATAAATTGGAGAAACAGCTACACGTGACGTAACCTCTTATGAAACTCTAAATCGAAAATCTCAATATCAAAATATTGTACTACGCTTCGTACGTTTTTACTAGGTTCTAGAAGTTCGGATTTTAACTCCAGAAATAAGCCCTATTGTTCGGTATTTGTTGGTAAATATTTTCTTCTTGATTTCCAATTATGTTTTTAATATTTCTTCATTAACATTCTTTCACGAAAAACACATCCTGCAACGTTGCAGCACAATAAGATTGTATTCGAATGTGATTACTATCAACAATACTACTGTCAAATTTTGACATTTATATATACTTAATTCGACTTTCGTGCTATAATTTTGTACAACTTTTTTCTCGATTATTTGTCTAGTCTTAATTAATAATTCTTGTGTTTATGTGTTTTTAGTTTTATTATTATTATTATTATTATTATTATTATTATTATTATTATTCTACATCGAATGAATATGCCGATATACACGGTGGGCCAAAAGCCATCATAGGGTTTAAAAACGTAATAACTTTTTCGTTTATATATTTTTTTATTTTTATTTCTTCAGGTTATAAAATATACAAAATGGAAATTTTTTACACTAAGTATGGAAAATAATGTCACCTAAATGACCCCCGTTTTCAGCTTCGCAATGATGGGCTTGTTTTAGAGCATTTCTCATAACATCTTTTAAAATTTGTGGCTATAGCGCTCGAATTTCTGTAACAATGTTGGTCTTGAGATCAAGGATTCTCTCGGGCTTGCTCACATATACTCGTTCCTTCAAATAACCCCAAAGAAGATAGTCGGGTGCTGACAAATCTGGCGAACGCGCTGTCCAATTAATTTCCGAATATCTGGAAATTATTCGCTCTCCAAAAATTTGATTTAAAAGTGCCATTGTGTCTCGGGCAGTGTGGGCAGTAGTTCCATCCTGCTGGAACCACATCTCAGGTCTGTTTTCAAGAGCAGGACGTAAAAAATTTTCTATCATAAACCGATACCGCTCTCCCTTTACGGTTACAGCATTTTCATCTTCATTCTCGAAGAAGTAAGGTCCAATGATATTTTCAGATGTAATGCCACACCATACTGTACACCTAATGGAGTGCAATTCGCGTTGATGAATGGCTCTTGGATTTTCAGAACCCCAAAACCTACAGTTGTGCTTATTAACAAAGCCATTCAAAAGAAAATGTGCTTCATCACAAATAAAGTTGATTTCATTTCTGGCCAACTGTTGAAATTTAACTGCAAAATTTAGAGGTTGCCGCTGATCTGCGGGTTTTAATTGTTGCACCAGTTGTACCTTATATGAGAATAACAGTAAATCTTTTTCTAAAATGCGCCGTAGTGACGTACGAGCCATTCCTAGCTGAGCAGAACGCCTTCTGGTTGATGTTTCTGGTGTTTCGTTAACACGTTCAAAATTTTCCGCAGAGCGAATTGAACGTGGTCTGCCGGTTCGAGGCAAATCTCTTACGGTGCCATGTTGGTGGTGACGATGAACTAAGCAACGAATCATTGCTTCACAGGGCGAAATTCTGACGTTAAGATGTAGACGACATGCTCCTTGCATTAAAATAATTGATCGCTGGTTTAAATAAAAAATTCTATTGTTCTGGTTCTTTGTTCAGTTGTGAATCTCTCCATTATTTATTCTCCAGGTGTTATTTATATAATTTGAAAAAAAATAAAAGAAATATATAAACGAAAAAGTTATTACATTTTAAACCCCATGGTGACTTTTGGCCCACCCTGTATAACTAAGACTGGATGAACGTCTTGGTGAAACTGGTTCGTTAAATATCAGATAAATATTAAAAAATGGATTAATCCCATTATAGAATGCACTGTAATTTTACAGTTTTCAATACGTACAATGGGCAACATTAATATTTTTTCATGTGATCTTAATTGATACTTTTCAGGATTAAAATGAGAAAAACTTAATTTTTGTGTTTCTAACACTTTGGTATATATAATTATAAATAAAATTTTTATTTTAATATAATTTAATTTAAACAAAAACTGGGAAAAACTACAAAATGGCATAAATGCACGCAAGATTAATATTCGGTTTCTTAGTATACATACGCAAGAATTATTTTATAACTATTAATATTTAAAAAAATAATATTTATTACTGTAACCAGTGTTTTTATAACATCATCTAAACATTTGGGCATATTGTTTATTATTTTTTTAATATAATCTTTCTCGATTTTGTCCCATTCTTTTTTAATCTTTCCCGTAGTCCCGTAAGTGATGAAACTGGCCTCTGGCGAACTTGCCGATCCAATTTATCTCACAAATTTTCTACAGAGTTGGGGTTAGGAGATCGGGGTGACATGACGTGGCGATCATTTTCGGGCAGTTATATAGTAGCTATTTCCGAACAATATAAGATTTATGCTTAGGATCGTTGTCCTGGTACAGTTTGAAAATGCGTAAAATTCCCATTTTTTTCAGACGACTGCTTCAAGTTTTGTCTCAATATGTTTAAATACATGTTTTTGTTCATGATTCCATTGGTAAATACCAGATTTTGCATGCCTTTGGCCGAAATACATCCCCATACTATTAGGTGACCGCCTCCATGTTTCACTGTAGCTTTTAAATATTGCGGCGTTAGCTCCTCATTGGGCTTCCGCCAAAACAAAACTTTTCCGTCACTTCCAGATAGGTTGAATTTGCTTTCATCACGGAAAATAACGTCGTTCCACCATGTGCGGTCATATTTTATATGTGCTCTTGCAAAATTCAATCTTAGCCTTCTAGTACAACGGCTTTCTGCTGCCTACTTTGCCATGATATCCCTATGATTTAATTACGCGACGAATTGTTTGGGGGTATGCTGTCTTGCCAAATTTTGACAATACATCTGCAGCGATTTTCGGTGCACTTAAACGATTTTGATTCTTAACCTCACCCATAATATGCTTCTCCTCTCGCATAGATAATATCCTCGGTGGTCCTTTCTGCTTGATGTACTCTAGTATTCCTTTGTCTCTGTATCGTCTAACAATATCTCCAACAGTAGGCATTTGCATTTTTAATATTTCCACTATTTCTTTATCTTATATGATAGATCTCTACCACTAATAGGTCAATAAAACAAGGCTGGTTTGAACGATAGTTATATTTTCAGAACGTTTACAAACGCTTTCGGAATACCTTCTTCAGTGAAAATATAAGTAGATAAATATATAAACAAACATTTGTTTTTATTTGGGAACTATCAACAAAATGACTAATGACTAGGATTTCTTGATATAGAGGATGTGTAACAAACTTTTATATATATATAAATTATAAAAACTAAATTAATGTGTAAACATACATGCAAATTAAGTAAAACCTTATATCAAAAAATCTTTGTCGAAACCTTAACAATTCTGTTCAAGGACTAGGGAAAACCCAAATTTAAAAACCTAGCCAAAGGTTTCCTTCTTAAGAAATGCAAATGTCATTTTAACAAATTGCTATATACATTACTTAAATTTTGAATATCGGTTCTGAAATTAATAGTTTTAGTGTCTTTTTGTATATTTATCATTTCATATATTAGTCTTTTTATAATTATTCTCTGTTTTTAATATAATTGTGTTTTCAAAATCAAAGTAATGCCCAAGATCTTTGTAATGCTTTGTTACAGCGGTCATTGCACCAAAATCATTATTTAAAGAATACTTATGGCTATACAACCTTTTCTTTAAATATTGTTTCGTCTGACCGATGTAACAACCATCACAGTCTTTACAGTTTATTGGGCATTACTTTGATTTTGAAAACACAATTATATTAAAAACAGAGAATAATTATAAAAAGACTAATATATGAAATGATAAATATACAAAAGACACTAAAACTATTAATTTCAGAACCGATATTCAAAATTTTAGTAATGTATATAGCAATTTGTTAAAATGACATTTGCATTTCTTAAGAAGGAAACCTTTGGCTAGGTTTTTAAATTTGGGTTTTTCCCTAGTCCTTGAACAGAATTGTTAAGGTTTCGACAAAGATTTTTTGATATAAGGTTTTACTTAATTTGCATGTATGTTTACACATTAATTTAGTTTTTATAATTTATATATATATAAAAGTTTGTTACACATCCTCTATATCAAGAAATCCTAGTCATTAGTCATTTTGTTGATAGTTCCCAAATAAAAACAAATGTTTGTTTATATATTTATCTAGTTATATTTTCACTGAAGAAGGTATTCCGAAAACGTTTGTAAACGTTCTGAAAATATAACTATCGTTCAAACCAGCCTTGTTTTATTGACCTATTAGTGGTAGAGATCTATCATATAAGATAAGTATAAAAAGGTCACGAAATATATATATATTTATACTATTTCTTTATGTTTTTCATCCCACTTAATGTTCGATAACGAGTTTTCTTAGTACAACTGCTGCATTTTTGCACTTATGTCCCATTGCTCCCTTTTTAAAATACTACACATTAAAAATGACATTCATGTGTAACGCTTAAAATTGACTACTATGATTTTAAACAGTACTTCCTCCGTTTCTGTTATGAAATTTTATCATATACTAAGGAAACCCGAATGTTTATGTTGCGCGCATTTATTACCGTATTTTAGTTTTTCCTAGTTTTCGTTTAAATGAAATTATATTGAAACAAGAAATGTGTATATTTTATTTATAAATACATATACGTAAGTGATAGAAAAACAAAAATGTAATTTCTCTTATTTTAATCCCGAATAGTAACATCATATAAAAGAAAACGAATATTAACGTTACCCACTGTATGTATTATTTTGGCAATAAATAATTTCAAGAACAAATCAATATCTCGCGTAATCTGTCGAACTTAAAACGTAAAATTTACACGTCTGATACTACTATTGACGAATAAAATGTTTTAGAAAATTGAATTTCAGAAAATATTACAATACTCACCTACTATTCCAGTGGTATGCGAGTGCGATGTTGCCAATTGTATGTTTCTTTCAGGTGCTTCCTAGAAACATACACAAGCATGATACAACATTCTAAGATTCAGATTGAGTAATTCAGAACCGAACTAAGAAGATATCCTTCGTTTAGTTCAGAAAATACATAATTGACGAAAAATTCGTCGGTTTATACAGAGCCTGTATATCGTTGTTTGCCAGACCGCAGTTGCGTCGTATCAATACAAATATTACAACTAGGAAGTTCAACCTATAAACATTCTTAGCAAATTTGACAAATGACAATTGCGATACGGATGGGATTAAATTGTCGAAAGTTGGCGTAAAGGCCGGTAGTTCGAACTTTATAGGGACATTTCGACAAAAGACAAATTATACCTATTTAATAAAAGCTGTTAATGCTATTTTTCTCCAACTCAAACAATATTGCAATCAAGAAGATGATAGAAACTACAGCGTAATTTTTTGAATATCCACCGTTTCTGATATTGCGTTTTGTATTTAATAAAAGTGGTTAATATTATGTTCAAAAGCATTTCTTCGAAAATTTGATAGATTACAGTTGCAATCATAGGAATATTGGAAGTAAGAAATTTAAATCGCAAACATTTTTAGAAAATTTGACAGACGACAGTTGTGTCGCAGGCGAGGTTAAATTGTCTAAGATTAAAATAAAAGGCGCTAGTTCGAACTTTCTAAAGACGTTTCAACAAAAGACAAATTATATTTAATAAAAGCTGTTAATGTTATCTTTCTCTAATTCATAGGATATTGCAATAAAGAAGATGATAGAAACTGCCGCGTAAAATTTTAGAGGTTGGTTAGATTGCCTTAAAAACAAAAGTCGTTAGTGCTCTCTCTCTTTCTCTCTCCCTCTAGTAGATAAAACCACAGGGCGAGGGATGAAGAGAAGGAATAAAGATTGTTATTATAGTTAATAAATATTAACACCGCAGTCTTGCTCTAACTGATAAAGAGTAAGCAACAAAAGATAAAAACGAAATCCGGCCGTATTGGTGTAACCACGCTCTTTTAGAGATAGTTGCGTCGGTGACGTTTTTCTGATGCTAAATTAACTAACACTATAACCGAGTACTCGAATAAGGTACAAAATGGCATTTTTCATATCTAATAATAGCTGATAGCTCAATTTTCTCTGATGAAGTGTAATCAACGATCACATAGAAGGTAGTCGTTTCACTGTTTCAATGGTTCTGGACAAGTGTGGCTTGCATTGAGCAAATTTTATAATTTTCCTAATATCCGATCTAATAAGAACGAATAGCACAAGTTCGTTGTAAGAGACAAAGATAGACAGTGGAGGATAAAAATGGATTTTTTATTAGTATGTATTTCATAATAAATGGTGTAATACGTTGCCTTTCTGTAATCAATAGAATTACGCGACAAGGGTGATTGAAATTAATGACCGTATACAATACTCATTGTTATTATCAAAATAACAAAAGTTGCTAGCGCGAGCTCTTTCTATCGGAAGTAAAATAAACGGTTCTTATTATTTCGGTGCTCCCTATTTACTTTTCAGTGTTGAGATTTATTTATAGCAAGTTTTGCAAAGGGTACGGTAAAATATAGCAATAAAAATTTACCCTTCAATTATGATGGCGGTTTTCAATAGATGACGCTTGCGTCGACATGTTTGCCCCGTTAATGTATCACGAAATTATTGTATAACACAAGCTGGTAGTGTTATCTCTCTTCCTGTCTCTCTAGCTGACCAAAAATAAACGTTGGAACAGAAAAATGGAAGTTCTGGACCCTCACCTCGGCGGCTGCGTGTTTTAATACGGAGGAGTAAGACGGAATAAGAGAAACTGAGTAAAGAAAACAAGGAAAATACGAAGAAACCACTTGCGGTTCGTTTGTTGTACCTTTGAATAAACGAAGGTAAAATTAAAATGTCGGATTTACAACTGAAATGAATCAGCTCTTACCACGCTGGTTTTTGGGAAAATTTTGCAAAATTCTGCATTCGATTTTCTATCCGTATTTCCCGCGGCATAAATAAAATTTTGTCACATCACATCCCCGCCGCTCGACGTTCGATCGATCGCGACATATACCAGTTAATAGCTCGCACTTTCTTTTTGATAAAAGAAGTTAGAGCTGGCAAAATTAAGCAGAGTTGCAACCCAATTTGGCGAGTGCGATACCGCCCATCCAACAGTGTAATGCAGTGAATACCGGTAGTTAGTAAAAATTACACAAGTATCGTTGTTGAAATCGTAAACTACAAGGGAATTTACCTGTATAATTATTGGGGATGCGTCGCTTTGTTGTCCTTTGAGGATTTCTGTTAGATGTGCTTCGAACTTATATAGACGGACCTACTCAACTAATCTCACAATAATGTTAAATCAGCTGCCACCACTCGGAGACGCGCCCACAAATAAGTTAGGATTTTCCGAATTTACTCCGTCAAGGACGCCGTTGGCTCCTTTGTTCGCGAGGTTACGATCTACTGGCGTGTAATTAGCGGGTCTACGCGCATAGTGTGTTGTGGTTCTTATCCTTGTCGGAATAGAAACGCCTAGTCTTCGTATATTATTGAATTAGTGGCGCCCACAGTTTAGTTGTACCATCGGTCAGTGCTTTTACGCACCTTCTTTGGGAAATTTAACTTTGACCCACACCCTGCGCTATGCTGAGAGGAACCGTTCCTCCTTGTCAATAGAGCTCATGGGAGTTACTCTGAGAGCCTGGACACCGTGTTCCACGTCATTTTGTATTTTTGACAATCTCAGCGATTCAGTTGTTTACTTTTCCATTCACAAACTTTCTGAACGGCCGTGTGAAACGAAACGCGTAGGGAGATTCCAAATAGAAATTGCGAGCATGAAATGGTCATACCTTGGATTCACCACAGACGATGATCGCTTGGTTGTCGAAATGTTGAATATACCTACATACATATTTTTCTCACGTAAGAATTTCTATCTTAATGTTCCAGTTATCACAATTTATGAATATCGAATTGCTTCCCACTACTTATAAATTTTCCTTTTATCTTTATTAAAAGAGCCCTTACCTGAGTCATTGTTAGACACCGCGTCATTCATCTTCCTTTTCCGAAAATAACGACGTAAATGTATTAATGTTAAGGGGCTCTGAGAAGACGTCGCATTATTCAGGAAAGGCAAATTGTCTTTCGATATCGAAACGGACCGGTGGAGGTAGGCGATAAATTTTTTCGGCTTGGTGGAGAACGTCTCCGTACGCTGGAAAGAGCCCCGCCTCGGTCGGATTGTCAAGTTGTCAATGGTTATGTCGACCGTACAACCTGTCCATTATTTATTCACAGCGGAATGAACCCATCGAGGTACTACCGGCCGTCTTCGGATCGCTGCTCTAGTCAGACATCGGAATTTCGCATATATTTCGAGCCGAGTCGTGTCGTAATTTGCGTTCTTCCCTGCGACTTCCGGTTTCTGCTAAGGTTTCAGTCTTGACAGGGTTGTATTAGGATCGGAAGTTGAACACTGGTTGCGAGTTGGGTCCACGCGAAAAGTAATGTTTCTCATGTATTCATAATTTTATCACAGGTTTATATGATACTGATTGCAAGAGCTGACGTTATATTAAATCCTCTCCACACTGTTTATTAAAATTAAATGACGCTTGTCTCATTGCCAGGAAAACAAGTATCACCGAATTCTTATTATTAAGGAATTGCGTGGTCAGGAGTTTACTGATGTAATATAGTGACAGGTTTATATCTTATTAAATTATTTGCAATATGTTTTGGGGCAAAAAGAAATGAACTTAAAATCCAAATCAAAACCTTTTTTAAAGAAAGGAAGAAAGATCCAAAACTTTTCAGTTGAAAGTTTGCACTTCGAATGGATGATTAGGTGTGGTGAGGGTCTCTTGTAAAAGTTCTCACTTTGTGAAGAAAAGTAGGAATATTTCTGGGAAAGTTTTCCATTCTTTTCTGGCCAAACTCAAAATAATTTTGAAAAGACCTGACACCTTCCACCACATGTACTTCCTTCCCCTACTTTATTAACCCATCATAAATTTTCTGCTGTTGCTTCTTTAACATCTCTCGACCTTGTCTGCCCGTGTTTGTGGACTGCGCAAAGAGGCGATTGCTATTGGTTGGTTCGTCTCTAACGTGTTAAGAAAATGGGGCCTCAATTTTGGGGATTTATGTTACAACCATGAGGCTCCAATTTTGGAGGTTTTTACTAAGAAAATCGTACTCCAAATTTAGGTATTTTTATTAAAGAAGTCATACTCTAAACTTAGGAAATCAAAGAAAATGGGGCTCTAATTATGGGGATTTCTGTCAAGAAAATGAGGCTCCAACTTAGGAGACTTCTACTAAGAAAATGAGGCTCTAATTTTGTATTTTATTTCTTAGTAAGGAAGTCATACTCTAAGTTTAGGGCTTTTTGTAAAGAGATCCTACTCTAAATTTAGGGATTTTTCAAAGAAAAAGGGGCTCCAATTTTGAGGACTTCTGTTCAGAAAATGGGGCTCTAATTTAGGAAATTTATGTTAAGAAAACGAGGCTCCAACTTTGACGATCTTTTATTAAGGAAGTCATACTCCCAATTTGGGGCTGTTTATTGATAAAAACCTACTCTAAATTTAGGGGTTTCTATTAAGAAAATGGTGCTCCAATTTGGGGATTCTTGTGCAAAAGAAGATTCTCCAGTTTTGGGTATTTCTCTTAAAAAATGAGGCTCCAACTTTGGCGATTTCTATTAAGGTTGTCATACTCCAAATTTAGAGTTTTTCAAAGAAAATAGGGTTCCAATTTTGTGGATTTTTGTTACAGAAAATGAGGTTCAAATTTTGGGGACTTGCGTTAAAAGATCAGGCTCCATATTTAGGGATTTTTATTAAACAAGTCAAGGTACAAGTTTGTGTTTTTAACTGTTTAGCTATGTCTCAATTTTGGAGTTCTTCACTGGTGAAGTTTAGCTAGCTTTTGGTACTATTGATTGCAGAAACCTGGCTGGATTTCTTTTGTTTTTTGCTAGCTAGCTAGCTTACTAGCTTCGCCTCCGACTTGGAGAAATCGTGATATTCTGCGTTTCGTAATAGCATTTTTTTCATGAAAATCTGTTGGACGATATACAAATCTGTAGGACTTAATCCGAGTCTGAGCTTTCTATTGAATTGCACAAGGAATATTTCTTCGAAGGGATATCTTTCCATTTCTCAAGTGAGGTCCACTTGAACTCAGCAACTATGTTAGAAAAATATGCATCTTTAACATAGTTGTTGAATTCTGGTCTAAATGGGAATTGTCCATTTTGACGTGTTCATCTACGGAAAATTTCTGTAAGAATTCCGGGACACATTCCAATCTCAACTTTTGCAATTGCAAAATGTTAAAGACGAAATCGGCAGAATTTCGAACATCGTTTCAAAGCGCAAAAACAACTTAAAAAAATATATATATACAACACCAACTATAAATAGTCCCTGAATCCACCCCTGTCCCTCGAATCCGTTCGTACGACGCGACGTGGGGGCGTTCGAAGTGTATAACAGGCGAACAAGCGGACCTTATAAGAATAATGGACTCCGACACCTATCATCTTTCTCCATTTCGAGCGCTCCGAGATCGCTGATCTATTGCCCGGATTTCGCTATTTCTATCTCATTGTCCTTCCACGACGCAAATAAAAAATAATTGCGAAAGCCGTCTCCTTTTTCTTCGCCGACATCTCCGACCCTGAATCAATGCCATCGGAAGGGGTTGATCCTTCGCCTTTCTTTGTATTTATGTGTTTACGTATTCCGCACCGTCTCGTTAATTTTATTGAAATCTTTTGTTTTGTATCCTCCTTCGTCTTTTTTTTGTAATGACAAACAGATTGTGTCTAAGAAACATGCGTTTGTCAAGTTGGTCTTCGACATTGTTAATGACTATTATTAATAACTACGGTTCGATAAATTATTAAAAATAATATTTTCTTATCTTTTAGTGGCGTCTTGCCGTCCACGGCGACAAAATACTACTGCCCCAGTAACGACCGACCGTTCGTTTCCACCGCTATCGAATGACTAGACTCTCCACTGGCTTCGCATCGACCTAAATGCCATCTCGGCGCTTCTGCCGCAGCACGGGTTTGTCGAACATTACCAGTAAATATTAGGATGAAGGAGACGAGGATGGAGAACAAAAGACGGAAAATAGGAAACTAATGTAAATAAAGACGAGGAAACCAAGATTGTGTAAATGGAAATATGAGGCTGGATTTTCTCTTTGTGCCTACTTATGTAACGATTTTCCCTTAAAACCTTCTAAAAATTGTAGATTGCTTTTGGCGACATTTTTAACATTCCTCGACTTTATCTGTTGACTATTGTGGCATCGCAAATAGAATATCGTCAACGGTTGGTTCGTTTCTAACCTGGCACCGTAC
Source organism: Chrysina gloriosa (assembly GCA_038088585.1). Lineage (NCBI taxonomy): Eukaryota > Metazoa > Arthropoda > Insecta > Coleoptera > Scarabaeidae > Chrysina > Chrysina gloriosa. The sequence goes on along the minus strand of CM076088.1, from coordinate 28,115,114 downwards.
GTGTAGTAGCTTGTCGACCTTAGTGGGGCATTCAAAAGAGATGAAAAGCAATCGTGGACTATCAAACAAATGTTCGACTTCTTTTTTGAGACACCTGACGTTTCAAAATGTTACCCTTGTCACTGTCAAGCGAAGAAAATTTTAAATTCCATTCAGAGTAAGTGGCGTCCTTCTCACCATCTAACTTTGACAGCGTTTAATTACGACATTTGTCTCGCTTACTGATTTTTCCCCACTCTCAACACAGAGTTTCTAGTCGGAGAGCTTTCTTCGTGTCAGCAGAACTTAAAAGAGATAACTTGATAGTTTGGATGCGTTCCACGTTCTCACCGATATGTTCTACGTATTTGCCCGTCCTGCTGTGTATATTGCGATGCAAAATAACTAAAATTCGGACATGAATTTTCCGTCGCAAGACCAAAATTTTGATTCCATTTGGGACCAAACTTCAAATCGCTGTAACTACTTTCTGCATGGCTCGATTGTGATAGAGCTTCCTAAAAGCAGATTTTGTCTAAGAATAGAATGGAATAAGAACGAACGCGTTATATCTAACAGTTTTCACGCTAGAACGAAATTACTGTAATTTTAGGTTAGAAATTTTCTCGAAGTACCACATCTCCGGAACGGTAAGACTTAGGTAGCTTCGGTTTGTTTCATTTTGCTCAGCCCTTCGAGTACTTTAATTCTCTCCGCTTGCGCTACCGGAAGCATGCGATCTCGCAAAACTTCTATGCCTTGAGTTATAAATTTTTTCGACAACAACATTTTTGTGTTCAATTGTCTTCAATATACACATATCACATAGATTTAGGCCCGTACAATCCAAATCTTCTATCCCGAATGCTGTATCTATTACCGCTTTTAAGATAGAGATTGCGTTCGAAGTATATCTATCGGATAGAGTCCAGATTTTTTAAATTATTTCCTTCAGTTAACGCCCCTTGACGTAGTGATTTTAACTGTATATAATTTGTTTAGGTTATTTCAAACGGTTGCCGAGAAAATGCAAGAAAATGCAAGAAAACGCAAAAAGTCATCAGAAATAGCTAAAGTCGTCTCGGTGCCCATGGCACTTGGGGATTCAATCCAAGACCAATCGACGCGTCGATTGTGTGTTGTTTTGGAGCGCAAATTTTGAATTAAACTCAACATTTCGTTTACGTTAAGAATGCAGTGTCGGAATAGATGTATCTATAAAATTCTTGAATACTGATCAGCGTTTGCCTCAGTTTTTGTGCTATGTCTTACGTAAGCCTATTTCAACTCCCTATGCCCTCTCTAACATCCATATATACATAATTTTTAATATTCAAAAATTGAAGTGTTCCTTGAAGAAACTTGAATGTTAGGTGTTAGGAAGAAATTACTAGGAAATTATTGAGCAAACACAGTAAGTATATAAAATAAATAAAATTATCCTTATCACACCTTTCGGAAATAATTCCAGATACGCATTTCAGCAACTAAGTTGTCATCCTCAGTGGGAAACCGGGGATTCAGTATAACTTGCGAATCCGGCTAATGCCCAAAAGTAACACCACACAACGAACACTACAACACCAAAACACTGCACAATGAACATCACGCAATGAACGTGCGAAACAGAACAAAACACTGTTGGCACTGTGGCACCAGTTTTCAGATGATCGACAATAACATATATAGCGGTATCAGTCACTTCACATTTTGGAGCTAATGAAACTTTTAAAGATTTTTGTTGTAAATTGTGTCTGACATAATTCAATGATAATGAAATTAAATATCTTCGCTTTTGCATGGCCAGGAGTTTTATTTGTTCCTTGAAGTTGTTTATTTAAGGTATTTAGTTTTTCAAAGATATCGAATAAATAACTCACAAATTTCTAATCGCCGTTAACAGATTTTTATTTCAGGTTTGTCGCTTGAAAAATCACTAAGAGCATCAAATATATATATCATAAATCTGTTCAAGCAGTTCCGTGTCGGGAGCCATCTTACTTCTGTGTGAAGTATAAGTCTCACATGGTCTTAATTTTGTTCTTCATAAAATAACTTTCGACGTTTTATGTTCTATATTCTATTCATTCTTTCATGAATCTTGGCCTGCCAGCAGGTGGTTCAAACTCATCCTCACTACTGGTATAAATAAATTTTCCAGGTTATTATTGCATCGTTAACACGCAAACCAACGGATGAAAGAGTAGTTAACTTAAACCTTCCGACAGTTACCGATTTGATCTCCCCGATAACGGGTGGTGACTTCAATTCAAGGCTGAACGGATAGTTGATTTTGGCGCGTTTCTCTAAGTATGCGTTAGATAACGTGACGAGTACGAGCTTGACAGTCGTCACACGGTTAACTTAAACTCCGGACGAGTCCATTCTCCAATTCCCGTTAACAATCGAATTCCTCCCCTGTGGGACGTGGCCCCCACGCTGAAAAAGAGTAGTTAGAGCGTGCTTAATTAGACAACTACTTTCACTATTCGCAGACGCGCGTTTCGCGGTCATACCGCTCATCAGTGCGACTGTGTGAACTAGTTTTCATTTTTATAGAAGCTCTATATAAGCCCGGGTGTTAGATGTTCGTACATATGAGAGTTCAGGCGGGCTAGCCGAGTGCCGATTGTAGCTACTACAGGAGTTTGTGGCAAAACAAGTTGTCTACTTCTGTAGTATCATATAGCTGCAAAAATGCGCAATTAGTACATTATGGCCGAATTTCGTAATTGAACTCTCATATGTACGAACATCTAACACTAGTTAGAGCGTTATCTAATGCATTCTTAACTAATTGTGGATATAGTAGTTGAGGTCACGGTTTTGAGATTACATGGATTGTTTTCTACCTCCGAAAAACAAAAAGAAACAGCCTCTTGGATGGTTACCCAAAATTCGACGAATTTTTTTTTGTCAGTTCCCTCTGGAAGTTATAATGTTGAATTCGTCAGAATCGGTCTGTAATGTCTTGCAAATTTCGTATATCACCATTTAGCTCATAAATTCACGAGAAACCTTTCGATCGAACAAAGTAAAACATCTCAAATATCTCGATTAAAAATATACTCGAAGATCAAGAGATCAAACCCGAAAGAAACCGAAAGGTTCCTACCCTGTCCTCAGATATGCTAATCGTCCAATTTAAAAACCGCACTCCACCCGCTCCTTCCACGGCGATCGTTCTTCGACAAAAACCTACCATTTTTCCATTTTCATCGCATGCTACGTCTCGCGTCGATAAATTGGGGCCGAAGGAACGGCGAAGCATCGGCGACGTACGCGCGCGGCACGTTATTAATGAAGCAACTTTCTCCGGGTCATTAATATCGTCGCGCTGCAAAAGAAGACAACGACGCAAAAAGACGAATCGTGGGGAAAAGATGCGAAAGAAGTAGAAGAAGGAACGTTGACATCAGTTCGCCGACTCCACCCATCCAACTACTCATTTCGCCGTCGTCGCTGCACTCGAAAAAAGATCTTTCGTCCGTGCCGGGAAGCGCGCCAGCTCCCCGGCATATTTTCTCGACCGGAAGGAGATCACTCGAAATTCATCAATTTCGCTTCTTTTGTTTTCGAAGCCGGTACGTCCCGTAGGAACTGCGGGTCGAAGACGAGAGGGGGCGGAACGAGGGAAGGGATCAGGGAGAAACGTTCGTTTAACGTACTAAATACGCGATAGATTTGCGAAAGTGGAAACGTTTCCATTCTTGTTTCTTATTTCCGTTTTTTTTCCGGCTCACTTTCGTTAAATTTTATATTGCGTCGCTATATCATTTTGTTTTTCCGTCGACTTGTTTTTCTCCTCGTATACGCGCATGTCGATTTTCGCCGAGGGGAGGAAATGGAACGTGAGGATGATAATTGTTCGCTTGTTTTCTGAGAATTGCGCCGGGAAAAGGGGCGTTTGTTGAATGAAAGAAACGCTGGAAGATGGAAATCGGAGTTAACGAAGTCAGATAAAATCTGAGATATGATTTCCACGATCTTGGGTTTTTGCCAAAATACCGCGAATTACTTCTCCGTTTTGGAACAGCTTTAGGCAATTAAGACAACTCTTTCGGGCTATTTGATATCCGATACTTTAGGCATCGGGAGGGGATTATGTGATTTGCTGACCATAAATCGAAACATTAACTTCTAATCGAAATAACCAAGCCATGTTCCCCAAAGGAACGAGCTTCTGAAAAATTTTAGAAAGAAGTTGTCTTCAGCGAATTTTGGGGTAAGTTATCGAGGTACGGACGTGTAATTATGGAACCTAATTTCAGGTCCATACTTTATATTTGTTTTCTTCGATCGTATTCACCTTCTCGTTCTTTCTCTCCTCTTGCTTGTCTGATTATCTTGCCCATCTCATCCATCCTATCCATAATAAAATTTCTTTAAAATGTCAAAGATGAACTGAAGAGTGGAAGCTATGAAATACCCTTGGAATGTTGTTCAACTTAAAAATTAACAATAGAGAAACGCTTAGGTGACCAATAACAGCGTTAATCATTAAATCCTTCCTTTGGACTTCATTGGACACAGTTATGTTTTAGTTTCGGCTTGCATCCGTCTCTGACACCGTCCAAAGTAAAATTAATATTGTTTATTTATTTTAAAATAGTGAATTTACCGGCAAGGATTTGGTGAGAGTAATTGTTTGGGTTTCGTATGTACGATCCTTCTCCGTCTCGTTCTTCCTTAACCTAATCCAAGCCTTTAGACGCTCCTTTTTGACTTCGCCCTATATCACAATGTGATGCTGACACATTGTTATCTATATTGTCACTGTCTTCGAGAAAACTAGTATGTATGAGGGTAAAGCAATAAATAAGTCGCAAATCTGGATAGAGCCAATAATAATAACATCTGACATTTATTTCACTTTCCAACATCTCTTTAGAAACCCTGAAAGCCGGTGGCAAAGTCTTTTGGTTACTGGCGCAGCCAGCGAGTAACTCCTTTGCCTAACTGCCAGGTTCAAAATGACGGCCGCCAAATGATTTCTTAGAGGCCCACACAGATTAAAATCACTGATTGCTAAGTTGGAGACTTTACGGTGGATGTTCCAAACGTTCCTAACAAATGTTCGTAACCGCTCCTGCATTGGTTTTTCTGTGTGAGGGCGAGCATTGTTATCCAGAAGAAACACTCTCTTTGTTTGGAGTTTAGGTTGCTTGCGACAAATGGCTTGTCGGAGTTCCCGCAGAGTGGTGCAGTACGACGCGGTATTCACAATCTTACGGCATGGAAAATCGTTTAGATTCGCAGTGAAACTGGTGAACCCAAAACTCGGCCCATGTGTACCGAGTGAGGTACTGCAAGGACTGACCCATCCTAATCATTTTGTGTTCCTCAGAAAACTGGCAGGCACCCACTGTCTGCAAACTTTATGAAACTGCCTCTGCTCACGCATGATGTTCCATGCGGCTCCGTGTGAACATCCTACAGAACTTGCTACGTCATCGATCATCACACTTCGGCCATTACGAATAATTTTTCCACATGCTGCGCAGCGGATACAGTTGGTACCTCCGCAAGACGCTTTCCACATTTGATGCTTTGCCTCCCCTTGCTAAACTTCTAGATCTAACTGAATACAGTTTTCTGTGTGAGAAACACTTGTCACCTTAAACCGGATGCATTTCGCGATTCACTTCTTCTATGGACAATCATTTCGCAGCCTATACGAAAAACATACATGTGGTGCCCTCTGTTGACAGAAAATGTGCTCGTAATTTAGAACGGTATAAGGTAAACTTACCTATATACTGAATTGCCCTCGTATTACTTATCTCCGATAATATATCTTGCAAGAAGCCTTCCAGTTTGTATGTTTTAACCTGACGTTTCGCTTTTTCAATTTTAGCTACCGAGAAAATCAAATTAACATCTACCCTTCTTTCAAGAATTAAAGTTCACTTGTGTTAGGGTGTAATTTCTTCATTCCCGGCTCGAAAGAGAGTGAAATAAAATTTCCAACCGGATTAGCACGGTATCCCCATTTTGGAAATTTCCATGCGCAAAACGCGGCCGGTCCTCTCCATCTTGGTCCTATTTTGCTAATGCCCGGATTAACGACGGCGAACTTTTACAACAGCTCGCGGTAAAGCCCACCATCGCCGTCGTCGCACGAAAACTTCGGGGTACCACATACATCCTCCCCTCCCTCCCCTAGTAACTTTAACTTTACGACGCGCGGTTAGAAAATAGAGAAAAAAATACTAAGGCGCACGACAAACCCCAAACACCCCAACCAACACCCTCGCCCTCCAGCCGCGCCCGGCGCGTCGCTAGCGTTGGGTATTTCCCTTTATTTTTACGATTGCGGAAGTCGCAGGTGGCGCCGGTCGTCGTCGCTTCGCGTTTCTTCTTTGCTTAGCCCTTCTCTTTCTTAGGAACGAGCTTTTGTTTTTACGGGCGGCGGCGGCGTTTGTTACACTTTCTTTTGTCGCCGAAATTGAATAAGTTCGGTTACTATGACGATGCGGTGTGCTTATTTAGGGTCGAAAGTGTTTATAGGTATTAGTGTTTTTCTTTTCTTAGACGTGGGAGAACGCGGAGAAGTTAGGTTGAATGAGAATTGTTTGTGAAAGGAAAATTGTATAAAGAAGCAAAGCGGTCATGAATGGAACGAAGTTAGAGCGGAACGCGACATCGAAATTAAGGAATTTAAAATAAAGAGATACAATGTATAACTTCGCCGCACGTACAGAGCGATATGTATACATATATACGTACAAATGCGAATTTAAGAAAATAAAGATGTCGGTCCTATCAGTCACCCGGAACTTTTCGATCTATTATAGTTCGCTCTTTGGGTGTGCCGCCGCCTCATTTCGACATTGTAGTGCCGTAGGCTGTTTAACTAATCAAGACTTAACCACAAAGAAGACTCTATTGCCAATACGGGTATCACTGATGCTATCATTGCACCCCTAAAATTACTCATACCTATAAGCTGCGCACCTAGAAAAACCTTGTTACATAGTTTACGTGTTCACAGCTATATTAAGACACTATTCAGGATGGGTTACTGGACGAGCTTATAGCTGAAGACAGAAGAATTTCTTGCTAACTTGCCTCTAAACCTACCAATAGCCGTAAGCTACGCGCCAATAAATATCTTATAACATGTTTCACGAGCTCATAAGTTTGTCACGATAGGATTGAAGAGGAAGGTTTAAATCGTCTTATTACTGAAAGCGATATAGTTGATTTTTTGAACTGTTATGAATCACTAAACAACAAAATATCTCGAAGGTTAACTAGAACGAAATAGGTGCCTAATTTACCAAATATACGAAGTTTAGCAAAAAAGAAAAGACAGATAGGGTTGTCAAACAAATGGCATTCTTCCTTTTAGATCGCCATAGTTTTCAAATACACTCTTCTTTCGACTTCTGGTATGAATAATTGGTTCTCGTTTATAACTCGTTCTCGGTATTAGTTTGCTCAGGTTCGTTCGGGCATTGGAATCTTCCACTTAATTCTTCCTTTTTCCTCTTCATATCCTTTGAAAATGTGTTGGAAAAATTCTCAGCCAGGAATATAAAACGGTTTACAACTGCAACAAAACAAAGGCTAGTGCTGATCGATAACCACCTAACTATCTCCTAGTTGGATACCTCCACCATCAGTTTACTTAAAAATATATTTCCTGGGAATCTTCAAGTCTTCCTGACAAATTAGATAATCACTTTGTCTACAACTTCCACAAAAGGCTGTACGACCGCCATGGCCATCCAGTCATCTTCCTAAAATAGATCTTCACCATCATAAAATAATCTACGTCATAATATTTACATCTAAGCGGCAAGATTCAAGTGTCAGGCGTTAAGCCGAGAATTCGTTCCGTTTGGTGCAACAGTGTGATCGAAAACTATTTATTATTATTTTTATTACCTTATGTTTGATTCATGCATTTTCTGTTAAACTATTGCTGTACACTTTCGAAACCCTCACAGGATACATGTAAGTTATCAATAATTTCATGCACCATAATTCGTCGACTAACCTGAATTTCAGTAAGCTCATGTTGCATTCTTCTATTGAACAGATCATTTAGGTCTTTAACGCTAGGGCCACAATAAAAAATACTTTGAGTACCATTTGACATACGAGCGGCGTGTGCTACTACGCTAAAAAGGAATTTTTATCTTAATGCTAGCGGATGAACAATATTTTGAATTTTTTCGGTAGGTGTAAACATAAAGATTTTTGAGCGTTCAAACTCTGGAGCAAGCAACATATAATTGACCGTGCGAAAAACAGGCATTTTCTAAGTTCAAACGAACAACACTTAGCGATTGGCCTTGAGCCTTGTTGATGGTTCTGACGAAAGCCAGACGCGCTGAAAACTGTAATCGCTTAAAATCGAAGGGCAAATCGGTTGAAGTCATTGCAGTTCCTGGTATCAGCACATCTTCTCCTTTACAGTTGCTGCTGATGATTGTGGCTCAAAATTCGGGAAAATTTTTGTATGGGAAAAGTCAAAAATCGACTTCATGAATGGACCGAATGTGCCTAATGCATTGTTTTACTGGTCTAAAACCATCTTCGTATTGTTTGCCTTTGACTGTTTCTAATGAAACCGGTTTGGGGCACATCGGTTGGATGTTTTTAAAGTCTATAACGGACATAAGTAGAAACAATTCTTGTATTTTATATATATATAGATTTTTCAATTCGGATGGTAGTTTTCTACATATATACTGCAATCTACGATTTCAACATATTTATGAGCGTTGAACGCTAGCTTTGGGAAAATGTCGTATCCCTCTCAAAGGACAACAAACGTAAAAAAATAAAACAAATCCCTCTTTGTACTGTAGACGCCACAAGTATTACGTATTGGAGGTAATGAACTCGATAATTGTTTCTGAGAATGCTTGGGATCGATCGTACAGCAAGATCTCACAAAATGGATGACGCAGCTGGTGTTTAAGCTTCCACTTCAGAAATGGGAAACAATTGCCTATATCGCTTTTGCCTCGTTCCTGAGACTTGAGCCAAAGAAAACAATTTTGTTACTGTACTACGGTACATTAATTTTGGAAAGCTTCTAGAATCTGTCCTGCTTGATAGATTGCTGTTGCTGGGGCCAGTAGGCACGAGGAGGTGATAAGGTAAAATTTAGAATATAATAGAACTGCCTACAACTATAAGAAAGACTTTTCGTTGACGATCCAACCACCTTCAAGTTGGATATCTTTACAACCAATTGCCTTATTTAGGAATGTATTCGAAGGCAAATGTCAAGTCTAACAAGACAGATAATAAATGCGCTTACAACTTGAGTTTCACAGAAGACTGCACTGCCCCATGGCCATCCAGTCGATTTCCATACGGAGTCCTTTGTCGTCAGTTTCTACACGGACATAGAGAAACACTCGAAGATCTCAATAATTCCAATCACCTTTCTGATGGAGCTTCCTATTACCGACTTACAATAGGTAAATGTCTTCCGACGGAAAAAGTCTGCCATACGATTGCCACTGCTAACGCTTGCAAACCAAAACATTCATCGTCATCGCTTTTGATCCAGGAATGTCACAAGTCAGTGCAGTTATATAATAGTACTGACAGTAAGTTGCATTGTACTCCATGAAGCCCCATTGAGTTTAGCTCAGCACGGATTACTGATTTTTCAGGTGATTTGCTAGTGAATTGAGAATACTGTTCCCAACTACGCTTTAGCCACTTAAAGAAATGGATCCGAGGCACTCATTGTAACAGGCTGAGTCAGCACCCGCAGTCCCTGAGAACTGACCCGACTTTATAGTGGGTGTGGAGATCGAACCCCAAATCTCCGAGTTTCTAATCCGGTGTCAAACCGACTCAGTTACTATGGACCTTTACAGGTTATATATGGTACCGTAATTGGCAGAGTTTTGAAGCTAAATGGGGATAATGTCGGAAATAATCACATGAATTTGGAATTGCCCAGATACAGATTCCGATAACTAAATTGTCGTCCTCAATTGAGAAGTCACAAAAGAAAGAAACATTTTCGCCAAAACTTTGTAACAAATCTCTCTAGAAGTATACGTTTTAGCAGATTATGGTACGCAATTTAAAAGAGGATTGGTACATCAGTTTTCCATTAAGTTACCAAATTTAATGTCACATAATTACCCATTTTAAATCTAACTCCATTTTCATTTCCATTATCGTTGAAAGATGATTTCCTTGATCGACTTTAGTAGAGAGATGGCCGGTTCTGGCACACCCGCCCACCCGCTCAGTCGCTCAGTCACAACCCCGACCGTGTATACTGGAAGGTAGTCACAACCCCGACTGCCCGCGTACGGAAATGGGGCCACAACCCCGGTTGGAGGGTTAAAAATGGGCAACAACCCCTCCCCGGAAAATTCAAAACTCCCGCCCCTCTGGTCGGTAAGGTAGATAACTGGGCAGTGCCGGTAATACAGGTGGCTGTATGTAGTACCGCTTTTAACCGGTAGGTGTCGCTGTTCGGTAGATGCCGGTAATACAGGTGACTGTATGTAGTACCGCTTTTGACCGGTAGGTGTCGCTGTTCGGTAGGACGCCTGTAATGGCAGTAGTACAGGGGCTGTATGTAGTATCGCTTTCGACCGGTAGGTGTCGTTGTTCGGTAGGGTGGCCTACGTAGTATGTAGTGCCGCTTTTGACCGGGAGGTGGCGCTGTTCGATAGGGCGCTTATGTAATACAGGTGGCTGTATGTAGTACCGCTTTCGACCGGAAGGTGTCGCTGCTGCTCGGAGTACAGGGAGCTGTAGGTGGTAACAGTCCTAATTAGGAAATTAAGCTTGTCACCAGAAGATGGAGGATCAGGAAGCACTGGCCGGAAGGTTTGTAAAGTTAAACGATTACGTAATACCATGATATCACAAACCGGTTTCGACGGTACACCATCCATGTACTGACCGCGCTCGACCTGTTTGACTTTGGTGAAAGAAGGAGAACGGTTATTGTCAATGTGTTATAACTGTTGCATTTTTAAATAGACAGACGGTACACCATCCAAGTACTGACCCCGCGCCTTACCGTTTGACTTTGGTGAAAGGACGAGAACGGCTATTGCCAACGTGCTATGACTGTTGCATTTTTAAATACACATACGGTACACCATCCAAGTACTGATCGCGCGTGTCGCTGTTTGACTTAGGTGATCGCATGAGGGTCGCTATTGCCAACATGGTGGTTGTTGCGGATATGTTCCTATATATTACGTAATATTACGCAATACTATTACATCACAAACAGGTTTAGATGATAATTTTAGATGCAAGGAATATGTTAGAACTTCGCTCTTAGTCAGAAGATGTTGATAAAACATATAATTATGTATAGATCCCTAATAAGATATTACGTAATACCATCATGGCATAAACAGGGTGAATGTTAGATGGGAAGAGCGTTCTCATTCATGATATCATACAAAATGCAGCGTTCTGATTGGTCGCACCCTATACAATGCCACGCTCTGATTGGTTACCAACTCGAAAAATTTCCCGATATGTATAGGAAGGTAGTTCACCCAACAACGTCCTTAACATTGATCAAGGTGTTTAACGTCAGACAGTAAGTAATAAAGTCACTGGATATGCGCAAGTTAGCCCTGGTGAACATTACATACTATTGATCTGTCATTAGTAAGGTCAAGAACCGGTTTATATGTTTAAATGTAAACTACACCAAACTGAGGAATCGGGAGATGACCCGAATTTCATACGATTGATCGACCACCAATCGCAGTACGATACATCGTTAGACATCACAAACAGGTTTCAACGTTATATTTTAATATGAACAGGATGAATGTTATGCTATGTATAGGAAGGTAGTTCCCCAACAACTTCCTTAACACTGATCAGGATGTTTAACGTCAGACAGTAAGTGATGACGTCACTGCGCATGCACAAGTTGGTTCTGCTGAACACTGTATACTTTCGATCGCTCATCAGTAACGTGAAGAATCGGTTTATATGTTTGAGCGTAAAATACACCAAACTGAGGAATAGGGAGATGACCCGAGCTTCATACGATTGACCGACCGCTAATCGCAGTACGCTACATCATTAGACATCACAAATAGGTTTAGATATTATACTGTAATACGATATTATAAGGAAATGGAACGTAAGTCAATTAGTTAGTAAATTATTAAAACGTATCACATAGGCTTATGTTTAACTGGAACACTTATACCAATAGTAATCGATTGTAAATCAACAAAGTCAAACATATCAGGCTCGGTCAGGTCGTAGACGGATAGAAATCAGTATCTTTCAGTAAGATATGTGGATTTTCTATAACCATCCTATACAGTCGGCATCTAATAAAATTACGTAATACAAGGCTCCTTTGTCTATTGATACGAGCATGTAACGTCACAAACAGGATTCAACGACAGTTCTGTGTTAAATGTGTAAGTTAATATAAAATCAAATTTAATGAAACTCAGTCCATTATTTATTAATATACTAAGATACATGTAGAAAAACACTTACAAAGTTTAATTGATCGCATCATATGAAATATCGCATTCTGATTGAATATCGATAAATCATATAAAAGCTAGTTCATTTACCGACAGCTTTCTAACAGCTAGGTCGTGAACTTCAACATCTTTACCTCCAGTATATAGTTTTAGTGTTTATAGTTAGGCGTTGATTTCCTACTGGTTTAGCGTTTCATTATCACTTAGTATTCGTCGTGATTGGACAGGCATATTTTAGGTAAGTTATTTAAATTTCACCGCATACTTTCCCTAATAGACTGCAATATTATAGTTTAAGATGGAGTGTGAGATATGCCACAAAACATTTGCAAGAAAAGATGGATTGAACAGACATCCCTGCCTAAATAATAAATCTTACACATGCACCATATGTGAGGAAATCTTTACGAGATCGGATAGTCTGTCTCGACATAAGAAAACGCATAATATTGATTCCATAACCAAGAAACGAGATGTTTCAGAAGAGAAACAGCCACCAAGTAAAACGAACCATCCGGCGAATAGCATGTGGGAACAGGATTTTCGATGCCGCGACCAAACCTTACCGACGGCTACATTACACAATGAACACCTTTGTTTCCATGCGCATCTGAACAGCAATTCTCTTAAACTTGAAGAGGATATGTTCATCATAAAAATCACCCGGAACAATAATGTAAAAATAATGATAAAGCAGGCACCTCATGATGTAATACAACCTACAACATGAAAATTTGCATAAATATAGGATATTCCAACAGTATTATCCGACGTGAAGGTAATATCGATGGACCGACGCTTTCCAAGAAACAGTGCAGCGAGTGAAATATAATAACGAAGTAAAATAATTTTATACATATTATACTGAATAAAAGATATCATCATACACTTTACGAATTTTATTTAAAGGGTGGACTGATTCGATCTCATTTTCTTGGTAAAACTCCTTCGAGGGAGTATACGTTCTCATATTTGAATTTCTGCTATTTCTGTTTATAGGAACACCCCAGAATCGGTTTCTCGTTTACATCTTCAATTAAATACGCGTTGGGATTACCCACCTTACTTAAACACGTAAGAATACGGGATTTAACCTGAATGGATCGATGTTTCATATGATTGTATTCATCGATTATTTTAGACAAAATATCCATCTACCTATACAAATTTCTCAAACGAAATAAATGTACAATGTGAAGCTACCAGCATTATTCGACAGTTCTAACCTCGCAAGGAACCGAGTTGCTGGTGAAATTATACGGTACTGAACACATCAAATACATACAAAAGTCTCATTCTAACATGATAACGGAAGTATATTGTTCGATGTCGATATGATGGACATACCAAAGGTGAATGTAATGGGAGGTTTAACGTGATGTCTACGATGGAAGACGAAGAAAAACAAGATGATACCGGAAAATATAAAATTTGCAAGCCATGAAAGAAAATAGTCATATATCGATCTAACCAGTTAAATAAAGAACAGGCTGTGCATCTAATGATACATTACAATCTTTCTTTACCTTGCACTTGAACTCACGTAAATATAGGATGATACGTTACCAGTACTATTCGACAATCTTAAACTTGCAAGGGGTCGAATTCCTGACGCGCGAAGTTGTATAAATCGTGTATTTGACAAGGGCGAAACAGGACATACATATCAATCCGCTATTAGTGGAAGAGGGATAAAACATCACTATGTTCTGATAACGGAACTATCTCATCCGATGTTGACATAGATATATCGAAGGCGAATATAAATATTCCAAATGATGAATAAGCGTGTATCCCATCGTGAATTACTGCAGTCTTTCGTCCAGCATGAAAAATATATATGGGCGACCAATTATCCGCACTGACACGCCTAATCTTGGAAGGAGTTAACTTTATGGTGAAATTAAAAGGTATTGGTCACATCGACACCCAAAACAACCTATCAATATGTAAATGTATATGGACTTGACTTCATCATAAAGACGAAAATGTAGGAAGTTGTATCGACCATGTATTTAACAAGGGGGAAAACGGATACACATATCGATCTATTATTAATGGAAGAGGATCAATACATCATTATGTTCTGATATCAGGTTGTTTCGATCGGTATCAACATCATAGACATATCAAAGGTGAATGTAATAGAATGTTAACCGTATTGACGATAACCGAGACGAAGAAGAAAGCAAGGTTGTTGGGGTGATATAAAATTTGTAAATCGCGAGCGAAAAACGATGTTACGTATTATGGTCCACATCGACTTTGCGTGTAAACCAATAGAATCATACTAGTCCGAGTCGCAAACAGCAAATACAAGTGGAATGCGTATTATGCATAAGCATAACAACGTACACTGGACCGGACTGAATCAACGTTTTCGTGCAACGATTGACGGAAATACATCAAACAACTATAAAACCGTCACATGGAATTCCCCAAACACATGAACCACCTCTCCGCCAGCGGGCGCAGAGCATAACACTGAAGTCGAAAAATGACATATATGCGAAAAGGCATTAAACGAACATACAGTAACAGAGCATTTCCATTTAACTTAACCATTCTGGGGTGTAGCGCATTCCAGTTGTAACCTCAACTGCAAAATACCTACACTCATTCCGATTTTCTTCTATAATTTAACTGGATATGACAGTCATCTTCAAATACGCTAGCTGGACGACGATAGCTAAAATATCGACGATATCCCACTTAATAAAGAAAAATACATCAGCTTCATCAAGAAGTTTAAATCGAATCAGTATGTCGATAAGGTAGATGTATTTCGAAAATAAATATTAAAATGCGATTTATGGAATCGTTCAGATTTATGGGCGGTATCTATTGAGAAACAGGATGAAATTTTTCTCAAAATCAATGTCAATATGTGCAGACGTACGACTAACAGTTGAAGTTCATAACAAAGAAACGTACATCCCCGTACTAATATCAACAAGTACGAAAATTAAATGAATCGACTCTACTGCCCAAGAACAGCTTCCACGACACATTGACAGATAAAGGCGTTAGCGATCAAGACTACGAATACACTATAGTAGTCTAGAACACGATCACTCGTTCCACCTTACTGTAATATTGGAATATTATCTAAAACCGATCTCCCGCTGTCCGCAGACGTATTTGGAAATTTTAGAGAAGTATATCACGATTCACAAACGATTTGAACCCAACCCACTACAACAACAACTGGTAGTTTCACCAATATGAATATTCAATGTGTTTTATCTCAAGTTAGTTTTCACCATGCAAGAGTCAAAAATGAATACCTAACCGTTAATGATAGCAGTGACCCATCAACCTACCTAGTAGTCTGAGGTGCTAATAATTTATGTGGGTAAATTATGTCTCAATCCCTGTCCTACAACAAATTCGAGTGGATGAACCCCGATGAAGTTGATCACCTCGACGTTAGTAGTATAGCGGACAACGATGAAACGCTATTGAAAGATGTCCGAAACGACCATCAGCTCCTTCTCGAAAACATAATTCATACAAAATCTGTAACAAACAGCATTGCATTATACATCATCGCAACCTTAAGCAGGCCATATTCAACGGTCTAGAACTCCCACTCACCCATCGAGTACTACGATTCAACCAGTTCACATGTTCGAAATATTACATTCATTAGAACACCTTCCTGAGGAACCAGTCCGAGGATGACTTCTAGATGAATTTTTAAATTAATGAACAATTCCGTTTACAGAAAAATGAAGGAGAACATCGATAAACAAGTATATGTTTAACTGCTAAGGTATTGAAAGGATTTGAGGTGAAGACGAGACGCTGGACCTCTGATTGCAAAACAGAAGTTTAAAAACATCAATATATTTAGCGATAATTTTACAGTAATTCAAATGAAGATACTTAAAGTCGTCTACAATAAATCCGCATATATCGGTTTCATCGTCTTGAAATTGTCGAAACTGCTGATGTATGACTTTCACTACAACTACCTGAAACGGTTGTACTAGAATAAAATACTATTATGCTATATGAATACCTACAGATAGCTTCATACTATACATTGAAATGAGAACGTGTATGCCGATATTAATCGAAATTCGCATACATTTAATACAACTGATTATGAATACGATATAATTCATACGAAATAAACTCGTGCAGGAATGTTTACATCGAAGAATTTGTCGATTTTCGATCAAAGATGGTCGGACTTCGCAGATAACCGACAAATAAAACGTGCGAAAGCGATCCGACCAACGACAATTTCCTGTATAAAACAGCATCTATTCAGATTTGCTCGCACGATATCTATCTAATATGGAAAGCAGGAAATTGGCACACATGCTGAACGATAGAGGTGCATCCATACTAATAGGCTAATGATATACATACGCCTAGGGTACAACAAGGCATCAAGACCGAAAATAGAGGTTTAAGGTAAAAATGTAATACATCCAGAAGCAAACCGAAACCCGTTGTTCCACGAATTTTCTTCACAACCAGATTTATCATCATCAGCTTAAACAACACGGACAACGTAAATATCTACAGCTACATAGATATCTTCTCGTACTGAGCAAGGTGAGATTTTAAGACATCTGTATTTTTATGAAAATATTAATGTTTGTATGTTATTATTGTATGTGAACGCCAGTTTATCTGACGGTCAATATATTTAATAAAATGCAATCTCGAGTGTTTTAACCGACTGAACGAGCCACTGACAGCAGCGTGTTTGTCATGCGAAACATTAGTAACATGTACTACTTTCTAGAAAGCTGATTAACCAAAGAATATCCCTAGCCGAACGACTTGGATATGCGTTAAATAGATGACGATGAGCAAATAAGACGGTATAGGAGCTGTGACGTCAGCACTATCCAACGTCAACGTCAAGACGTTTGAGCGGCATACTGCCAATATGTAGTCCGGGAGGGGGTCACTCTTCAGATGAATGTTGAATTTCCGGGCTGGCGAATTTTGAATTTCCAGGCATGCTGAATCGAATTTTCCAAGGGATTGACGCGAATTTGAATTTTCGAGGTTGTTGAACCGAATTTAAAATTGCAAGAGGGGTTGTATACCTTCCAGACACGCAGGCATACGTGTTGTCTACCTTCGGAGTCGATAAGGTGGACAACACGCATGCCTGCGTGTCTGGAAGGTATACAACCCTCTTGCAATTTTAAATTCGGTTCAACAACCTCGAAAATTCAAAATTCGCGTCAACCTCCCTTGAAATTTAAAATTCGATTCAACATGCCTGGAAATTCAAAATTCGCGCCAACCTCCCCCGGAAATTCAACATTCCCGTCATCTGAAAGAGTGACCCCTTTACCCCTCCCCGACTGCATATTGGCAAGTATGCCACTCAAAAACGTCTTGACGTTTGACGTTGGATAGTAAGTGCTGACGTCACAGCTCCTATACCGTCTTATTTGCTCATCGTCATCTATTTTAACGCTTATATCCAAGTCAGTGTTCAGTAGGGATATTCTTTGGTTAATCAGCTTCTAGAAGTAGTACATGTTACTAATGTTTCGCATGACAAACACGCTGCTGTCAGTGGCTCGTTCGAGTCGGTTAAAAACACTCAGAGATTGCATTTTATTAAAAATATATTGACCGTCAGATAAACTGGCGTTCACATACAATAATAACATACAAACATTAATATTTTCATAAAAATACAGATGTCTTAAAATCTCACCTTGCTTCAGTACGAGAGATATCCTATGTAGCTGTAGATATTTACGTTGTCCGTGTTGTTTAAGCTGATGATGATAAATCTGGTTGTGAAGAAATTCGTGGAACAACAGGTTTCGGTTTGCTTCTGGATGGTAATTACATTTTTTACCTTAAACCTCTATTTTTCAGTCTTGATTGCCTTGTTGTACCCTAGGCGTGTGTATGTATATCATTAGCCTATTAGTATGGATGCACCTCCTATCGTTCAAGCATGGTAGTGCCAATTTCCTGCTTTCCATATTAGATAGATATCGTGCAGAGCCGTCCTGAATAGATGCTGTTTTATACAGGAAATTGTCGTTGGTCGGATCCTTTCACACGTTTTATTTGTCAGTTATCTACTTGAAGTCCGACCATCTTTGATCGAAAATCGACAAATTCTTCGATGTAAACATTCCCTGCACGAGTTTATTTCGTATGAATTATATCGTATTCATAATCAGTTGTATTAAATGTATGCGAATTTCGATTAATATCGGCATACACGTTCTCAGTTTCAATGTATAGTATGAAGCTATCTGTAGGTATTCATATAGCATAATAGTATTTTATTCTAGTACAACCGTTTCAGGTAGTTGTAGTGAAAGTCATACATCAGCAGTTTCGACAATTTCAAGACGATGAAACCGATATATGCGGATTTATTGTAGACGACTTTAAGTATCTTCATTTGAATTACTGTAAAATTATCGCTAAATATATTGATGTTTTTAAACTTCTGTTTTGCAATCAGAGGTCCAGCGTCTCGTCTTCACCTCAAATCCTTTCAATACCTTAGCAGTTAAACATATACTTGTTTATCGATGTTCTCCTTCATTTTTCTGTAAACGGAATTGTTCATTAATTTAAAAATTCATCTAGAAGTCATCCTCGGACTGGTTCCTCAGGAAGGTGTTCTAATGAATGTAATATTTCAGACATGTGAACTGGTTGAATCGTAGTACTCGATGGGTGAGTGGGAGTTCTAGACCGTTGAATATGGCCTGCTTAAGGTTGCGATGATGTATAATGCAATGCTGTTTGTTACAGATTTTGTATGAATTATGTTTTCGAGAAGGAGCTGATGGTCGTTTCGGACATCTTTCAATAGCGTTTCATCGTTGTCCGCTATACTACTAACGTCGAGGTGATCAACTTCATCGGGGTTCATCCACTCGAATTTGTTGTAGGACAGGGATTGAGACATAATTTACCCACATAAATTATTAGCACCTCAGACTACTAGGTAGGTTGATGGGTCACTGCTATCATTAACGGTTAGGTATTCATTTTTGACTCTTGCATGGTGAAAACTAACTTGAGATAAAACACATTGAATATTCATATTGGTGAAACTACCAGTTGTTGTTGTAGTGGGTTGGGTTCAAATCGTTTGTGAATCGTGATATACTTCTCTAAAATTTCCAAATACGTCTGCGGACAGCGGGAGATCGGTTTTTAGATAATATTCCAATATTACAGTAAGGTGGAACGAGTGATCGTGTTCTAGACTACTATAGTGTATTCGTAGTCTTGATCGCTAACGCCTTTATCTGTCAATGTGTCGTGGAAGCTGTTCTTGGGCAGTAGAGTCGATTCATTTAATTTTCGTACTTGTTGATATTAGTACGGGGATGTACGTTTCTTTGTTATGAACTTCAACTGTTAGTCGTACGTCTGCACATATTGACATTGATTTTGAGAAAAATTTCATCCTGTTTCTCAATAGATACCGCCCATAAATCTGAACGATTCCATAAATCGCATTTTAATATTTATTTTTCGAAATACATCTACCTTATCGACATACTGATTCGATTTAAACTTCTTGATGAAGCTGATGTATTTTTCTTTATTAAGTGGGATATCGTCGATATTTTAGCTATCGTCGTCCAGCTAGCGTATTTGAAGATGACTGTCATATCCAGTTAAATTATAGAAGAAAATCGGAATGAGTGTAGGTATTTTGCAGTTGAGGTTACAACTGGAATGCGCTACACCCCAGAATGGTTAAGTTAAATGGAAATGCTCTGTTACTGTATGTTCGTTTAATGCCTTTTCGCATATATGTCATTTTTCGACTTCAGTGTTATGCTCTGCGCCCGCTGGCGGAGAGGTGGTTCATGTGTTTGGGGAATTCCATGTGACGGTTTTATAGTTGTTTGATGTATTTCCGTCAATCGTTGCACGAAAACGTTGATTCAGTCCGGTCCAGTGTACGTTGTTATGCTTATGCATAATACGCATTCCACTTGTATTTGCTGTTTGCGACTCGGACTAGTATGATTCTATTGGTTTACACGCAAAGTCGATGTGGACCATAATACGTAACATCGTTTTTCGCTCGCGATTTACAAATTTTATATCACCCCAACAACCTTGCTTTCTTCTTCGTCTCGGTTATCGTCAATACGGTTAACATTCTATTACATTCACCTTTGATATGTCTATGATGTTGATACCGATCGAAACAACCTGATATCAGAACATAATGATGTATTGATCCTCTTCCATTAATAATAGATCGATATGTGTATCCGTTTTCCCCTTGTTAAATACATGGTCGATACAACTTCCTACATTTTCGTCTTTATGATGAAGTCAAGTCCATATACATTTACATATTGATAGGTTGTTTTGGGTGTCGATGTGACCAATACCTTTTAATTTCACCATAAAGTTAACTCCTTCCAAGATTAGGCGTGTCAGTGCGGATAATTGGTCGCCCATATATATTTTTTCATGCTGGACGAAAGACTGCAGTAATTCACGATGGGATACACGCTTATTCATCATTTGGAATATTTATATTCGCCTTCGATATATCTATGTCAACATCGGATGAGATAGTTCCGTTATCAGAACATAGTGATGTTTTATCCCTCTTCCACTAATAGCGGATTGATATGTATGTCCTGTTTCGCCCTTGTCAAATACACGATTTATACAACTTCGCGCGTCAGGAATTCGACCCCTTGCAAGTTTAAGATTGTCGAATAGTACTGGTAACGTATCATCCTATATTTACGTGAGTTCAAGTGCAAGGTAAAGAAAGATTGTAATGTATCATTAGATGCACAGCCTGTTCTTTATTTAACTGGTTAGATCGATATATGACTATTTTCTTTCATGGCTTGCAAATTTTATATTTTCCGGTATCATCTTGTTTTTTCTTCGTCTTCCATCGTAGACATCACGTTAAACCTCCCATTACATTCACCTTTGGTATGTCCATCATATCGACATCGAACAATATACTTCCGTTATCATGTTAGAATGAGACTTTTGTATGTATTTGATGTGTTCAGTACCGTATAATTTCACCAGCAACTCGGTTCCTTGCGAGGTTAGAACTGTCGAATAATGCTGGTAGCTTCACATTGTACATTTATTTCGTTTGAGAAATTTGTATAGGTAGATGGATATTTTGTCTAAAATAATCGATGAATACAATCATATGAAACATCGATCCATTCAGGTTAAATCCCGTATTCTTACGTGTTTAAGTAAGGTGGGTAATCCCAACGCGTATTTAATTGAAGATGTAAACGAGAAACCGATTCTGGGGTGTTCCTATAAACAGAAATAGCAGAAATTCAAATATGAGAACGTATACTCCCTCGAAGGAGTTTTACCAAGAAAATGAGATCGAATCAGTCCACCCTTTAAATAAAATTCGTAAAGTGTATGATGATATCTTTTATTCAGTATAATATGTATAAAATTATTTTACTTCGTTATTATATTTCACTCGCTGCACTGTTTCTTGGAAAGCGTCGGTCCATCGATATTACCTTCACGTCGGATAATACTGTTGGAATATCCTATATTTATGCAAATTTTCATGTTGTAGGTTGTATTACATCATGAGGTGCCTGCTTTATCATTATTTTTACATTATTGTTCCGGGTGATTTTTATGATGAACATATCCTCTTCAAGTTTAAGAGAATTGCTGTTCAGATGCGCATGGAAACAAAGGTGTTCATTGTGTAATGTAGCCGTCGGTAAGGTTTGGTCGCGGCATCGAAAATCCTGTTCCCACATGCTATTCGCCGGATGGTTCGTTTTACTTGGTGGCTGTTTCTCTTCTGAAACATCTCGTTTCTTGGTTATGGAATCAATATTATGCGTTTTCTTATGTCGAGACAGACTATCCGATCTCGTAAAGATTTCCTCACATATGGTGCATGTGTAAGATTTATTATTTAGGCAGGGATGTCTGTTCAATCCATCTTTTCTTGCAAATGTTTTGTGGCATATCTCACACTCCATCTTAAACTATAATATTGCAGTCTATTAGGGAAAGTATGCGGTGAAATTTAAATAACTTACCTAAAATATGCCTGTCCAATCACGACGAATACTAAGTGATAATGAAACGCTAAACCAGTAGGAAATCAACGCCTAACTATAAACACTAAAACTATATACTGGAGGTAAAGATGTTGAAGTTCACGACCTAGCTGTTAGAAAGCTGTCGGTAAATGAACTAGCTTTTATATGATTTATCGATATTCAATCAGAATGCGATATTTCATATGATGCGATCAATTAAACTTTGTAAGTGTTTTTCTACATGTATCTTAGTATATTAATAAATAATGGACTGAGTTTCATTAAATTTGATTTTATATTAACTTACACATTTAACACAGAACTGTCGTTGAATCCTGTTTGTGACGTTACATGCTCGTATCAATAGACAAAGGAGCCTTGTATTACGTAATTTTATTAGATGCCGACTGTATAGGATGGTTATAGAAAATCCACATATCTTACTGAAAGATACTGATTTCTATCCGTCTACGACCTGACCGAGCCTGATATGTTTGACTTTGTTGATTTACAATCGATTACTATTGGTATAAGTGTTCCAGTTAAACATAAGCCTATGTGATACGTTTTAATAATTTACTAACTAATTGACTTACGTTCCATTTCCTTATAATATCGTATTACAGTATAATATCTAAACCTATTTGTGATGTCTAATGATGTAGCGTACTGCGATTAGCGGTCGGTCAATCGTATGAAGCTCGGGTCATCTCCCTATTCCTCAGTTTGGTGTATTTTACGCTCAAACATATAAACCGATTCTTCACGTTACTGATGAGCGATCGAAAGTATACAGTGTTCAGCAGAACCAACTTGTGCATGCGCAGTGACGTCATCACTTACTGTCTGACGTTAAACATCCTGATCAGTGTTAAGGAAGTTGTTGGGGAACTACCTTCCTATACATAGCATAACATTCATCCTGTTCATATTAAAATATAACGTTGAAACCTGTTTGTGATGTCTAACGATGTATCGTACTGCGATTGGTGGTCGATCAATCGTATGAAATTCGGGTCATCTCCCGATTCCTCAGTTTGGTGTAGTTTACATTTAAACATATAAACCGGTTCTTGACCTTACTAATGACAGATCAATAGTATGTAATGTTCACCAGGGCTAACTTGCGCATATCCAGTGACTTTATTACTTACTGTCTGACGTTAAACACCTTGATCAATGTTAAGGACGTTGTTGGGTGAACTACCTTCCTATACATATCGGGAAATTTTTCGAGTTGGTAACCAATCAGAGCGTGGCATTGTATAGGGTGCGACCAATCAGAACGCTGCATTTTGTATGATATCATGAATGAGAACGCTCTTCCCATCTAACATTCACCCTGTTTATGCCATGATGGTATTACGTAATATCTTATTAGGGATCTATACATAATTATATGTTTTATCAACATCTTCTGACTAAGAGCGAAGTTCTAACATATTCCTTGCATCTAAAATTATCATCTAAACCTGTTTGTGATGTAATAGTATTGCGTAATATTACGTAATATATAGGAACATATCCGCAACAACCACCATGTTGGCAATAGCGACCCTCATGCGATCACCTAAGTCAAACAGCGACACGCGCGATCAGTACTTGGATGGTGTACCGTATGTGTATTTAAAAATGCAACAGTCATAGCACGTTGGCAATAGCCGTTCTCGTCCTTTCACCAAAGTCAAACGGTAAGGCGCGGGGTCAGTACTTGGATGGTGTACCGTCTGTCTATTTAAAAATGCAACAGTTATAACACGTTGACAATAACCGTTCTCCTTCTTTCACCAAAGTCAAACAGTGTCGAGCGCGGTCAGTACATGGATGGTGTACCGTCGAAACCGGTTTGTGATATCATGGTATTACGTAATCGTTTAACTTTACAAACCTTCCGGCCAGTGCTTCCTGATCCTCCATCTTCTGGTGACAAGCTTAATTTCCTAATTAGGACTGTTACCACCTACAGCTCCCTGTACTCCGAGCAGCAGCGACACCTTCCGGTCGAAAGCGGTACTACATACAGCCACCTGTATTACATAAGCGCCCTATCGAACAGCGCCACCTCCCGGTCAAAAGCGGCACTACATACTACGTAGGCCACCCTACCGAACAACGACACCTACCGGTCGAAAGCGATACTACATACAGCCCCTGTACTACTGCCATTACAGGCGTCCTACCGAACAGCGACACCTACCGGTCAAAAGCGGTACTACATACAGTCACCTGTATTACCGGCATCTACCGAACAGCGACACCTACCGGTTAAAAGCGGTACTACATACAGCCACCTGTATTACCGGCACTGCCCAGTTATCTACCTTACCGACCAGAGGGGCGGGAGTTTTGAATTTTCCGGGGAGGGGTTGTTGCCCATTTTTAACCCTCCAACCGGGGTTGTGGCCCCATTTCCGTACGCGGGCAGTCGGGGTTGTGACTACCTTCCAGTATACACGGTCGGGGTTGTGACTGAGCGACTGAGCGGGTGGGCGGGTGTGCCAGAACCGGCCATCTCTCTCTACTGACTTTCTATTTCATTCCTAGTTTGTGCATAAGAAAACGTAACATGCGAAGGTCATCGTGGTTCCGCTTACGATTAAGTTCCAAACCGATAGACAGATAAACGAAGTGAATCAAAGAATGAAACACGTTTATAACTTTTGGGCGACTTTCCTTAAAGAATTTCTAAGGGTGCCTGGTAGAGAACGAAAATAAAATTTTACCTGTAATAAGCAAGCTCATAGCTGACGATCTTCAACTAAAAATAAGATTCTAACGCCAAACTACTCGAATAAAAGCGAATAAATCGGCTCAATCTCACCCTTACTCTTTCCCTCTGGAAGAATACCGATCATTTCATATTTCAAAGAGACTCCGAGGACGCGCCTGACTGCACGCGACGTGAAAAACTTTAATCACTTTATAAGATCTCGAGACTTTTATTATAGCCGGGAGCAAAATGGAAAAACGAAAGACGTTGCCGGGCGCTCTAGATTCGGTCGCCTCCTCGTTTCTTTCTCTCCTCTTTTAATACTGAGCTTGGGGGTGAAAGAAGAAAAGGGAAACACGCGAGAGAACATAAAGGAAAACAAAAGAGACGAGCCGCAGTAAAATCTGCCAATAAAACGAGTAAAAATAAGGGGGAAGAGGGCGCAATAAAGTCGAAAAACATCGTTCGGGACATGTTTGTTCGTCGCGACACGCGTTTGAATGGAATTCGCCGAAGGAAGAGGGGAGCGCGAGGAATTACTCGCAAGGAGTGCGTCAGGACGATATGGTTCCCAAGCGTACGTACCCCGGCGTCCATAAACAATAAATGGGAAATGTTGTCGGGCGCGTTTCGATTTTATGGCTCTCGCGGAATGGCGGTGAAATTTTCACTTTTCTACGATCCAGAGGGGATGGAGGAATTCGATAACAATTCAATTAAAATGGATAACAGTTGTAGGTGGTAAAATATTTTTTCAGCTTCCAAGTTCAAGGAAAGACGCAGGACGAAGGGATGCTGAAGTTGATAATGAAATTCTCAAAACATTTAAAGCAACAAAAATTCGGGAAAAATACTACAGGAATACTAAAAATCTTGTATTTCTTTGGTGACAAAGCAAGCTAGATATGATGGGGGTTGGAGATATATTAAGACGGTTCCGACACTAAAGTGATGTCAGTTTGTCAGACACCGCTCCGAGGTCTAGTTCGACTACTTTATCGTTCGTTTACGTAATATCGTTAAATTAATTAACCCCAAGAGAGAAATTATAATCAATTGTCAATGTTCGTGGATTGAGAACAAAGACATCGAACTTCTTGTCAAGTGTTAGCGATGGTGATTACGATGTTATTTGTGTTACCGAGAGTTGCTTTTCAAATGATATATTTAATAGTACCTAAACTATTTCCTCCGACATATTCAATTTATAGGAAACGAGGTGGAGGTGTTCTTTCTGGCTTTGAAATCTTATATAAATTTTCAATTATTAGTCTAGTAAAGAACGCACTTCCTTTGGTAGATATACGGCAATAGCAATAGGGTCTGCCCTCCAGTTGAGTCCTGGGGACTAAAAATAAATAAATACCCGAAATAAATCATAGGACTAATAAATAATAATAATTATTATTAATAATTAGAATATGAGGCAACTATGACAAGAGAGATGGAAGCGGTGACAGAAAATACTGCCATTGAAGAAAAGTGGTTGAAGATAAAAGAAATAATGGAACAAACAGTAGAACTGGAATGTGAAAAAATTAAGCGGAGGTCAAAGAAATGGTTTGATAATGAGCGTAGCGTCAAACTGGAGATTAGAAGAGGAATGCGTTTGAGGATGCTGATAGAATGAACAATGGATACAAAAAGTAAATATACAAATCAAAGATAGAAAGCGAAAAATTTACTAAGATATAAAAAAGAAAATATAGTATGGAAATGTTAGAGGAAATAGAAGATAACTTTAAAAATAATCAAATTAGAAACTTATACCAAGAAATCAAAAAGGAAAAACGAGGTTTTCAAGCCAGAACAGTTTTCTACAACGGCATGAATGGAGAAACTATAGATGGGAATAATACTTTAATGAATTGTTAAATGGAGAAAATGGGATGGACAATGAAAATGACCATCAAGAAATAAATAGGAATGGTAGCCAACAATTAAATATTAAAGCACCACCCCCTAGTAAGATGGAGATTGAGGAAATAATGAGAAAACTGAAAAATAATAAAAGTACAAGCTCGGACAGTTTAAGTGCAAAATTATTTAAGTATGGAGGACAAAGGTTACTGGAGCAAATACAACTGATTTAGGAAATTTGGAAGAAGAACAAATGCTATCGGAATGGACACAAGCAATAATATGCCCATTGCACAAGAAGGGCGATAGAAGTGAATGCGGTAACTATAGATGTATATCTCTCTTAAACGTCGCATATAAAATATTAGCAACACACATCAAAAACGAAATAACCAAAGAGACTGATAACATAATAGGCGAGTATCTATGCGGACCAGATCTTAAGATCAGAAAATACAAGCAGAAATTCATGAATACGAAAAACAAATGATGATACTCTTTGTCGATTTTAAGAAAGCATACGATAAAGTGAAGAGAAAGGAACTGTATAAAGCTATGGAAGAATCGGGAATAAATAACAAAGTACTAAGAATGGTTAAAATACGCAAGGTATGGTGAGAATAAATGACAAAACGTCGAATAAGTTTGAAATTGGAGAGGGCGTACGACAAGTACGCCCGTACTCTTTAACATTGTATTGGAAAAAGTATTTTGAAATGCAAAACTGAATAGAACAGTACTCGTGTATAGAAGGAGACACCAATGTTTGGCATTCGTGTCTTAGCTAGAAATAAGGAAGAAATAAGGAAGAAATACTGAATGGTGTGAGGAGAGTAGAGGCGGAGGCAATAAAGATGGGTCTATCTATAAACGAAGTACATGGAGTGGACGGATAAAGAATTTCAAAAAGGAAAATGCTTAAGGGTGAGAGCAGAGAGTGGGAAAGAATATGCTTTTGAGGAGGTAGAGCAATTCAAGTATTTAGGAACGATATTTGCGAGGATGCCAAACATTATAAGGGAAATAGAGTCCAGAATCATGATAGGAAATAGATATGTGGGAGCACTCAATAGCATCCTGTAGTGTAAATCCGTATTGAGGAAAGCAAAGGTGCAGTTGTATAAAACAGTAATAAGACCAATTGTGTTATACGCTTGTGAAACATGGACAAGGAATTGGGATTAAGGAAAATATATGGAAGAAAGAAAGTGAATGACTTATGATTAAGAAGAACTAATGAGGAGCTGAAGGAACTGTACAAAGAAACAAATATAGTGGGGATTACAAGATCACAACGATTACGATGGAGAGCACAGAAAGAATGCCTGAAACTAGAGTACCAAAATTACTTATGTCAATGTCAATAGGGGGAAAACAAGAAGAGGGCGACCGAAGGCGGGATGGAATTTATAGCGGAGAGGGATATAAGCAGTTTGGAAATTTTCGGATGCAAACAAATAGTAAGAGAGAAATTTATGGAGAAGAACAATTGCACAAGCCATGGGCCAGTTAGGCTCGAAGAGCTAATATATATATATGTATATATCATAGGATTATTTTCGGTGCAAACTTATCGCTATCGGTGGTTTATTCATTTGTTATATGTATACATATATATACATATATATGATTATTTATTTATGTTCAAAATTTTAATAGTGTCAGAAGTGCTTTGGTGTGTCTCTTGCGAGTGTTCACTGTGTGATGTTCATTGTGCAGTGCTTTAGAGTTGCACAATGTTTGTTTTGGGCGTTAGCCGGATACGCTAGTTATAGTAAATTCCCCAAACTATTCGAAAACTTCTAAGTTGATTGCGAAATTTCGAATAAGTTCAAAAATGTTATCTATTAACTTTAGGTAACTTTCTAAGTTAGTTGAAACAATCAGACCTGTTTTGAAGTAAAGATTAGGAGACTGTAGACAACTTCTGAAGTTACGTAAACGTTTCCGAAGTTTTGGCAAAACTTGAGGAAAGTTTCGCAAGACTTCAAGCAACCTTTTTGCCCAAGTAGCATAAGATAGTTGTCCAAATAGCATCAGAAGTTGTAAAAGCTGGCGAAAACGTCTGAAGATTTCAGACAACTTTGAAGTTTATCCAGAAACTTCAGTTAACTTCAAAAAGTGTTATTGATATTCACTTTATACAATTCTTGAAGTTACTTGATGGAATTGAGCTGCACTTCTAAAGTCCTCTGCGATTTTTCAAAATTTCGCCACATCTTTTTTGTAGAAATCCTCTAATCGAATATCAAGGAAATCGACGAACACCACGCAACGTTTTGGGCATTAGCTGGATATCGCTGGTGATACTTAATTCCCCTAGCTTTCTACTGAGGATGGCAACTTAGTTGCCTAAATACCTATCTGGGATCATTTACGAAAGGTGTGGTACGGATATTTTCATTTAATTTATATTTTAATAAGGTATTGAAGTTTTTGCGTTTGTAGAGCAGGTCATAAGGTTTTCGATAACGGGTAGCTAGTCGCTATCGGTGGTTTTGGGAGTGCCAGTTAATGATTGATTTTAAATATACCAAAACCGTTTACAACACGGATTTATGAAAGCTGTGCACATTAAATGACTGTAGAAAGTCAAGATTAAAACAAGTCAAAATCTCCTTTGAAGTGTGCAGTGCCATGAGGTCTTTGTCGGCGCTTGGCCAATGGCTATCCGTCATTTTAGGACGGTAGCAGACATTTCCCTGTTCACATGTGCAACAAGGGTGATTTCCTCCTACTTGTCGCTTTGGTAAAAAGTAAATTTTACTGGTATTGTCTATTCAATCATACATAGTTGAAAAGAGAATAAAAAATTCTATCCAAAAAAGTAAATATCCAGTATGGCGGGGATTTAACTTAGGGAAATTGATACGAGTACGTCAAAAGCAACCATCTTGAATTTATATTCAACATGAATTTTAAATAGATATTATCGAAGATAGTGACTTTCATATGAAACCATCTTTCATACCTCTTATACTTACGAAGATATTTGATATACAAGAAAATAATAATAATAACTTCTGACGGGTTTGACATTTTGAACCTTTCCAAAGAGATTTTTAATCAGCATATAAAACTGCAAAACATATCCAATTCAACCAAAACTCAATCTCCAATAATAAGAAAGTTACTCATCTCACTCGATCTGGGACACATGGTATATGGTACTCCAACAAAAGCTATATATGTACCGATTATGGTACATGCAGTAGTGAACTTGTTAATTTTGAAACTGTAACAAACAATTCATTACTTTCGCTCCTTTTTCTTCCTGGAAAAGTGCTCTTTCGTAATCATCGTCGATATTTACATTAATTCGAAATTTCCCCGAATATAATCCCCCAAATTTAAACACGGTATAAAAGGAAATCACGAACGAATATTACGCTTCGTTCATCTTTTTCGTGGACCAGCGCGAGGTATCCCAATCCCAATTAACCCCGTTTAGTCGCGCTGAAACCGGTTTTTGTCCACCCTACAATCCCCATAGTTCCTGCCCCCCCCACGAATTTGTCAAGCCGAACGGCGGCCGCTTAATAAACAAACGAACGTCAACGTTATTCACAGGAAACTCGTATGAACGGCGCCGGGGATCAGGTCAAACTCCGGCCGGAGCGTAATCCCATTAGGAGAGGACAGTCAGTTTTTCCGGAAGCCCCGACGTATTCCCAGTTAAACCACTTTGCATCTTCGTCGTCTCTCCGGATTTTTTCTAAGCACACCGAGAGCCAGGCGAGCTTTACTTAATCAAGGGAAATGGCGCTCGCGCGCGCGTCAGTTCGTCGAGCGAGTACTCCCCCTCTGCTCTCCTCCCTCTCGCTCCGGCCGACGCAAGCGTCCGAGTACATAAACTCCGGTTAATGGGACGATATATTTGGCGACGACAGTTTCCGGGGAACTGATCCCGTTTTACTTACTACTCCGCACCTATTATGACCCGACCTTTTTCGTTTTCACTTTTTAAAAGTTGTTACGCCCCGAATGTGTGGTACGTACGTATGTATCTATGTATACTACATACTCGGAGCGTTTATTTTGTCGGAACCCCGTTGTTTCTGGGATTTCCGACGAAAGCGTCGAAATGTATTGCTACTGGGCTTTTTGCGACGATGAATGAGGTAAAAGGATAGAGATACAAAATGCGCTGCCACGCGAGAACCGTAACTGGGTTAGAGTTTTTGCGTTTTGCATTCGAATTACGAGGATGATATTTTAAAGGAGGAATTGTTGAATTACTTCCAAAGAGGAAGGCAAAGGCTTGCGTGTCCTGCTTTATCCCTTAATGTCGAAAAGGATCAAAGGAATTTAAGTTTTGGAAAGATGGAGGATTCAATGGTATTTGCAAGAATTTTTTTAATTTATTTAATTAGCAAGTCAGAACAACTCTTCATTGACATGATGGGACCTTCTTCATTGAGATGGTTTTCCTAGTTTCTTCTTAGGTCACCTGGTCTTTAATCTTCTCTCGGAAGGTGGATCCAAACCAGAGTGGAGCAGCCTGTTGGTGTGGTTTGTCAGTTTGTTCTGGTACTATATGCTTTTTCCTTTCATGACATCTTTTACATGCGGGATGTTTAAGTCAGTATCTATGTCTGGTTAGAAACAAACCAAGGTCGTCAGTGAGCATGCGACATATTTTGGATTGAATCATTTAGATTACATCAATATTTGACTTGCTTCTGCATCCGCAGATCTCGATTCCATATACCCAAATTGGGTTTATGATGGATTTGTACAGTAGAAACCTATTTTCTAGTGGTAATTTAAACATTCTGCCTATTAGCCAATACAGGTCTTCAACTTTTAGGTCTATTTTGTTTCCATTTTTTATTGTATTATTCTACAGCCAACTTCACACTTAAGGCTCATAGTCATTATATATTTTGACAGCTAATAAAGTAAAGCTTGCTTCTGAAAAAGTTTCATTAATTCTCCTGGTTTGCAAAATTTCGATCCGGCAATTTTGATGTTGAAGATGCACATCGAATTCGACCGTTCATGATCATTTGAAACGCCTAGGTTTAATCTCAAACCTCGACATATGGATTTCTCATCTTCTTATGGAAAGAAATTGATGCTGTGGCATTGACGTCAGTGATTAGATTCTCAAACGTAGAGAAAATGATCCTTTTTTGAAGCGCATCATCACTGCGGTCGAAAAATGGATTCTCCACAACAATGTCAAACGCA
Source organism: Chrysina gloriosa (assembly GCA_038088585.1). Lineage (NCBI taxonomy): Eukaryota > Metazoa > Arthropoda > Insecta > Coleoptera > Scarabaeidae > Chrysina > Chrysina gloriosa. The sequence goes on along the minus strand of CM076088.1, from coordinate 28,082,844 downwards.
AGAGATCATGGAGTAAAAAGATGAATCGGCTCAAACTACTTCGAAAGCTGATATTCATCGAAAAAGGGTGATGCCGTCTGTTTGTTGGAATTTCGAGAGAATCGCTGTTTGAGCTTCTACAATACAACGAGTAATTCTGAAGTGTACTGTTATCAGCTGGACAAATTGAATGATTCATTTAAACGGGAAAGGCTAGAGTTGATTAATAGGAAAAGTATAGTGTTTCACCAAGATAGTGCAAAATCTCATACAAGTTTGGTAATTCGCCAAAGGCTTCTACAGCTTGGATGGGTTGTACTGCCATATCCACCATATTCTCCAGATATGGCACCTTCTGATTATTACTTGCTCCGGTATCTACAAAAGCTCTTTATACGGTAAAACTTCTTCAAATGAGGACGTCAAAAATCACCTGGATCAGTTTATTACCATCAAAGAGCAAACATTTTATGAGTGTGGAATCATGCTACTGACACAAAAATGGTAAAAGGTATTGGACCAGAGTGGACAATATATAATTCAATAAGATACTTATCCACTATAAGAAAATCATCTTCCATTTTTATAAAAAGAGAACGAAATTGCTATCCGAACACCCATTTATGTGTATGAATCTTCACGTCATTCTTCTGTCCATGTGAAGACCTAGATATTAAGCACTTGTCGCTTGTGGTATTCGGATATTGTTGAATTGGACTTGGGGCCATTGCTCTTTACGTAGAATGAAGTTCACTTGCACTGATTTTTTCGTTCATTTTAATCCCCCATTTCTTTAGTCAAATTTGTATTTGATGAACATGATTTTGCAGGCGGGTAGAAGTAAGAAATAAGCTTAGGTTCAGTTGTTATCTGAAGGATGCTGTTGGATTCAAACTTCTATTCCAGGTTACTTCCTTGCTGGATGTTTTAAAGACAATCACCCGATCAAAGCTAACAATTTTCTGGTGAAAGGTTGGCTCCTTTTCGTATATTTTTAGAAAAGAAGGAAACTGCTCGAACCTGGACAGACGCGTTATTGAGAAACTGCAACTGGAAAATATGTATGAAGAAACGTGAAAGAAGAATGAACAAAGATGAGAATACTTAACGATTATTCTGCTTACGCTCTTAAGTAGACGACGAAGCATTTTCTTCGCGTACGCTAATACCTAATTTAAGAACAAAACTTCTTGAACCGTACAATAATCGACTATGTTGCGAAGAAGTGATACGAATATCCCGCGTCGAGGTCGTGCACAATAGCCGCGGAAAAGCTGAGGCGTATATCGAAAGGGGCTCAGTTCTTCCGCGAGATTGCCGCTTACTTAATAGGTAACGAAGTAGATGAGCGGAAAAAGCGCCGCGAAAGGAAAATAGGCGAACGTCGTGAAAGGAAAATAGGCAAACGCCGTCGAAGAATAGGCGGGCGGACGATCGAAAGAACCCCCAGGGGAACGCGCTGCGTACACCCCTATTTTCCTCCATCGAGCGACGCGCGTCAACTTTGAATATTTACGCGTTATCGCCGTTCTGGCACATTTCGGATGCGAAGGAGGGCGGCAAAGTAAACAGGTTTGGGTTTGCGACCTGTTTTTCGCGCGCGTACCTCGCCGACGACGCGTGCGATCCGATTTTCAATCCGCGCTTTCTACGGGTGGAGATGAAGAAGGAGGAGGAGGAGGAGGTGGGTAGGTGATGGTGGTGGTGGAGGAATACGTTTCCCAGGGGATGCGATCGGAATATATGTAAATAACCCGTACGCGGTGACGGCGGCATAAATTGGCGTCGGATTTATTTCTCCTGCTTTCGCGCCAAGTTTCGGGCTGCGTTTGATGTGTAATAATTCAGAGCGATCGTTGGTCCAGGAATGGGGTATATGGGGAATAAAGTAGGTGGCATTCTAAAGATACCCAAAGTTATTTAATTAATTTGAAGATTTTACAAACGAGGAAAATAGAGAAGTGGAAGATACAAAGAAAGACGAGGGTTCGAATGTCAAAGGTGGCAGGAAAGCTGGAATTGCAGTAAAATTGTATCATAATGAAGCTACGGGGAACAACAAACAGTTATGTAACAAAAAGAGATTTGAGGCCGACGCTGTAAGGGATAAAGATAAAGAAAAGGAAGAGGACGAAAGCAAATTCAAAATAGAAGAAACAAAGCGGTTAACTAGGAAGGAATATTGCACGAAGGTTGTAAACAAATAAAAAAGGAGAGAAAGAGTCGAAGGTAAATCTTGACCGTCCACTTTTGTGAAGATTCAGCGTATTGCGGAATATTCTGGCACCCTCTCAGGACAAGACGGAAATACGTAGAAACCAGGTGTGGTATTGGGCGAAATATCTGAAAAAATCTTGGAGACGATTCCTTCGAATACCCCCTAAAATATAAGGCCTCCAAAATATTTTTCGCAAATGACTTTTGCGGAAAAGGAATTCCAACCAGAGGAATTGGAAAAATTACTTGAATATTCTTCAACTCAGTTAAGTCAACTTTTTTCTAAAATCGACTAATTGTAGGCGACAAATCGCATTTATCCCATAATCTATCTAAAATTGATTTTCCTTTGATATATCAGGGGACACAGACTACAGTAAACTGGCATGCGACTACTACTTCCTCTATACAAGTTACACCATCCTGGAACCACGCTGGTTGTATGAATTTATCTAACTACGGATTTGTGCTTCCAAACTATCCTCAAAACTGGACGCACGCGTCATTAGGAAACTGCAATTGGAAAATTTTACGATGAAACCAGAAATCTGGGAAGGATGGGAAAGAAAATATTAACAGCTGAAATCCTGAGAGAAAGACCTGGAAGAGGAAATTCTAATCATTTTCCTTCAATTTGCGCAAATTCCATAAAACCGTATTAACTGTAATATTCTTTAATACAACTAAATACTATTGGAAATTGTTACCTTTACGCGAACTATAGGCACCTGTATACCGTTTCCTCCGACGCCAATCGATGCTGATGCTATCCAGCAAGATGAATCAAGACCAAGGAAATCTCTATTGAATTGCACATCGATTTTGGAACCGTAGGTGTAGACGAATGCTTGTATTACTAGTATTTGAGCAGCTTGTCTTTATAGTAATTACTGTCACTCCATTTGAGAATACGGATAATCTTCGGAGTACTTCCATAAAGAGGCATACATTTTAACTTACCATACCGCGACTATAATTGGAAGAAAAATCATAAATATAATCATCGGTCATCATTTGCATTCTTACATAAACTCACTGATTTCACAACACTTTGTATTGCATATCCATGTCCGTGGACACCAGAAAAGGAAGATCGTTGGTGGTCGGCTCATCCAGTGAACCGCCATCGACGTTGCACGCTGTCGTCTTTCGCAGTGAATTCGTAAAGCGCCGAAAGGTTGAAGAGTGACTTCTACATGCTGTGTCAGTTAGGTTTATCCAGTAATGCTTATTCTAAAGTATCCTTCATATTCGGCGGTGACCGAATTCTGTGTGCAAATCAATGACGACAAATTGGAAAAAGTATCATTCAGTGATACGTGCCCCAGCTGAGGTTTGTTTTTTCCGGGTTTTCATGTTATGGGTTACCAGAGAAGATCAGGAAGTAGGTGGTTGTCAGAATATCTGATAACACTCAGAAATGAATTGGGCTAGCTACAGCGTATGGTAGTGGAATCCAGGTTAACTTTAACGGTAGAACGATGTTAAAAGCGCTAGCTCGTTGTACAAGAATTAAAAAAGGACATCACAGATTCCTTGAGGTTAACTGCCTCTACTCCGGCGAGAACAAGAATCGGATTTTTACTACGGCGGTACGTCAAGGAGACAGGATGTTATAAAAATATTGTACGAAATTATACTTATGTCCCCACTCAGGAAGATTCTGCTTCAAAGTGTCCGGTCTGAGGGATGCGCGGTTTCGTACAGGTGATTCTCGGGGGATGAGTTGAATTTTGTTCCTGTCAACACAGGCTCGGGATTATATCGATGTCCAGTTCGTCCTTGCAGCCTTTGACGCACTGTGAAGAACGTGCATCATGTCACTGAGGGTATGGACAATGCAAACTAAAATATTTTAATGATGGAATTGAATTTCTTGAAGACAGGGGAATACGAATGTATCTTAAAGTGATTTACGTAGAGGGTTATACATTAATCAGCCATCCTTTTCTATAGGAAGATTGCAGCACTTGAAAGATTGGTATGACCTGAGAATGTATAGAGCAGGCATGGGCAACCTTTTTTGTAGAAATTTTATGCTGTGAGTAATCTTGAAAAATATACATTTTTGTAGTATCCTTATGATTCATTATGAATTAAGTTTAGACGGGCCGTGCTAATATGCAACGAAAGAATTCAGTAGCGGGTCGGACAAACCTTACTCGAGGCCCCCATGTGGCCCGCGGGCCGGAGGTTGCCCATACCTGGTATAGAGTGACAGGATCTCGTGTATATGAATTACATAGTTATTCAGAAGCAGATTGGAAAACAAAGGGAATGAGATACTTTTATCCGAGAACATTAAGAAACTAATATGTAAAATACGGCGCAAAATATGAAATTCTTTCCCATTCTTAATCTCTAATTAATTTTCTGAGGCCGCTACTGATGAAGTTTGTCTGAACTATATGAGTTTTCATTGATTTGCCAATATTTTTGTTCCAATTTTACTTCAAATTCTCAGAGCTTAAATGTCTAAAATTATATTTTAGAAGAAGTACTGGCTGTACAATGTTAGGACTTAATTTAAATATGGAAAAACTATTGGGGATTGCAGCTAAGTATGAGTAGAAATAAAAGTCTCTCTTTCAGTAACTCTAAGGTTTCGAATTTCCGATGAAGGATTAAATGAATTAGAAAGCTTAGAGTTACTGAGAGAGTTTTATTTCTACTCATCCTTAGTTGCAATGCCCAATAGCTTTTCCATCTTTAACTTAAGTCTAAAATTATGTTCAACGCCATCAGACACTGCTTAAGTCGCAAGAAGGACCAGGGCTATCGGGATATGGCTAGAAACCTATCTGATTTGAAAACAAACTTTGTTCAGAAAATCAAATCATCCGGACCAGGGGGGATGTTTAGTTGACGATCGTTCTAGCAGTGGATAAAACAACAGTTATATCAGAAAAGGAATAATTTTGAAACAAACAGACTCTAATCCACCTAATGAAATAAGAAGAAGAAAAAGAAGCTTCTGATGAGTTTCATAGCATACCTCAATGTCGTCTGTTCCTGACACAGCGCGAACGAGCGAAATAAAGGAACAGATAACGGGAACTTCAGGCTGAAACACAGAGTAGACAGAAGCGACAAAGTTAGAAAATCTTGTGGTAAATTTTGTATGCTCATGGCCGGCAACTATATTTTAAAAACAACGCTAGTAGCTATATCTGGCTAGCTTCATTAATATAGAGACAATCGGTTACGTTATAGTGGGGTCGAGTTATTTTTATGAGCGGAGTTTGGTTCCAGTTCTAGAAGAATTTAGTTTGTTAAATTTGCCTCGTCTCTCCCTAACAGCTTGGTCGGTATTCACTTCCGGCATTTCCGTTCATAAAACCTGGGTGGGATTGTTTTGCATTCGATGGACTACATCCGCTGGGAAATGCAATTTTTGGATCCAAACCCCATTTGTTGAAACGGATTCTTTGCCCTGTCAAGAGAATTAGATGGTTTCGTTTTGATTTAGTCTGAGTTTCGCTAGCTGCGACGCTCCATAACCATTCGAGGGATCTAACCGCGTTTTTAGTAAATTGAAAGTTTATTCGCAGAAGAGATACATGCGTAAAGGGGACTTTACGTGGGTGTCCCTTCCCCCTCTTCATCCCTTGTAAGTGGGAGCGTATGTCCCCCGCCCCCTCCAGTCGTAGAGGGAAAATTTAGTTTGTATGAATGGTATTTAACACTAAACCTACTAGTACTGGTCAAATTGGCGGTTTTCAAACTTTTATATGAATTACATACTTTAAACGTTATAGTACCGTTATAGAACTATATGACAATTCTTAGAATATGCATATAACATTATTTTCACTCTGTACTTCTATTTATTTTTCTCTTTTTCAAGAAAAATTTATCATGTGTCCTACCTACCGCGCCGGTCAATATGACCGACCGTCGATATGAGACAATACTTCACAGTTACACTGCTCGCTCGAAGTTCATACGATTTGATAAGAAGAGCGAAAGAAGCCAGCGTTTACAAACCAATAAGTTTGCTATATCTACAATATAGGATCAATTTATTGAGAATTCACAAAATTGTTATAAATCTGGTGCATACGAAGACTAGGTGTTACACAGTATATGCCAAACAAACCAGACAAATTTGAAATAAAGTTCTGGTTGGCGTGTGACGTCAATAGCAAGTATATAATAAATGGGTGTCCCTATTTGGGAAATGATGAAAGGAGAGAATGTTCAACTCCATTTGGGGAGTTCGTTGTTCTAAAACTGATGGATTCTTTCACAGGATGCGGAAGGAACGTAACAACAGATAATTTTTTCACCAGTCTATCATTATCCAAGAATTTCCTTGCAAAAAGAACTACTATTGTTGAAAGAATTCGTGGCAACAAAAGAGAGTTGCCAAAGTAAGCCAAGGAAAAGAAAGATGAAATGGATAGATTTTCAAGCAAATTATACAAATCAAATTACATTACTCTTACAGTGTATAAAAGTAAGCCAAGAAAAATGTGCTTGTCCTAAATTCCAATAATGAATCAATAGAAATAGAAAAAACTATTACATTTTATAATAGTACAAAATTTGGTGTAGATGTGGCAGATCAGATGGCAAGCAGTGTGAAGTCGAAAAGTTGTAGGTGGCCACTTCAGGTATTTTTAACATTTTGCACCTAGCTGAAATAAATGCCTGGGTTTTGTACAAAGAAACGAGAGATGAAAATATTTCGAGGCAGGAATTTCTATTCCAGTTAGCTTCAGAGCTCGGCGAAACATACGAAAAATCTCGAGAAAAATACTTTTACCAACAGCGCCCATAAGTTCAGATTTGAAAAACTTGTCAATTAAGATTTTGTAAAGATTATAAAACAACAAAAATCGAAGAGCGAAAAATATGTTTGCGGCAAATGTACATTTCAGGCTAAAATAATTTGTAAACATTGTAAGGAAGCCGAATAAAGTATGTACATGTAGTACTATAGTATATAAGTATGTATGTATGTATGCATAACATTGAATATAAAAATTTTATTTCATTTGTTTTTTTTTATGAATAATTTGAGATATACAAAATATTTAGTTCGGTTTCTCATGTGGGAAACATGCAATTTTTGGTTTTTTAGGTTTATAATTGAACTTATATAAAAATAAATTTGGACGAAATTTCATGAAAATTCTTCATTTTATATACATTTAGCAATAAATCAACCATTATCTGCATTGGATACTAAAATCGATAACTTTTTTAAGTACCGGTCAATTTGACCGAGCGCGGTAGGAATAGGTATACAAGAACCGCCGGTAGGTTTAGTGTTAAGGAATCGTGGCTCATTCCTTGCTAGCGAAACGCTTATCCCGGGTTTAATTAAACAATTTTGTAGCGAGGACTTTACCGATGGGATGCAGTGTCTTTTAGGGAACCGTTTTACACTTTTTTTTTTTAATTTTGTGAACTACATTTAGATTTCTTTCAACAATTATTTCCTAGCAATTTGTTTCAAATTGCTTTTGACATTATATTCACCCCTCAATTTCCGAGAACCACCTCATACATTTTTTTCGTAATTTTTCGAAATTACATCAAATTTCATCTAGATTTCTTCCGGTAGTTATTTCTATGCTTTTCCATCTAAATCTAAGTTGCTTGTCTTTATTGCTTAGCTTTACAATTTTGTCTAAACATAGTCCGTACTATTCGCGTGCATATACCGACCTCGCTATCGATTTTCCTTCTCGCCGTAACCTCCCCGAAATAAAATTTTTGATAACCTCTTAAATAACATAACATCTTTCCGCCATATATTTCTAGCGTGCTGGCCCCCACGTAAACGCTATTGCATTCGGTCGGAGCGATCGGGGCTAGGTCCCTAATAGAAACTGCAAGGAATCGAAGGCGAGGGCGCTAGTGTTATCCGCCACGTACTATGGAACATAGAAATTTCATTTCGGACAAATCAACTCCTCGTCGTGTAGTTACACGAAAATTCGGGAGAGTCCTCCTTCGTTTCGCCTTAGTTTTGATGTTTGATAGTTGGAGTCCTTGTATCGCGGATCGAAAATCGACTCCGAAATAAATAATTCGAATTTCATCATCGGGAAAGACAATGCGAAGGAAACACAGCGCAATTATGTTCTTTTTGGTTTTGTTTGTAAGCGAAGTTAGGCTTAATCCGTTTTAGAATATACTAGCTTCCTCCTCTATATCGGCAGCATCTTCAACCGTAATTGATGGATGAACTTTGAATGAATACCAATATTAGTACAATACGGCATAGCAGTGAGTAATATCAACAGCCAACGTTTCGCGAAGAAGTTTACTACTTGGACGACAATATGTCAATATCAAATTGTAATCTACAGCGAAGTCCAAAAGACGTTAACGTTGTTATTGGCCGCCTAAGTTTAATACACGCTCTTCAACACCGTGGAGTGGATGGTTGACAGTTTGCCTTAAAAAGGCCTGTTTTTGAATGGGAAACCCAACGTGAAAATCATGCGTCCCGAAGAACTAAGAATGCTGAAAATATACGGGCGCCACTGATTCGTTAGGAGCAAAGGTCCCTTTTAAGAACCAGAACAGGGGTGCAACGACGCTCCATAGACAGACGTCTAAATGCGCACGACGATAGCTTAGCACCACAAGCATATACCAAACCTTAGTTTTTGGTGGTTCCTGCCTATTTGTGGGAGGGGAGGAGCACATAACACAAATAAAACTCGGGAAAATTTTGAAGAAGGAAAATATATTGAAATAATACAAAAAAGCAAATAAAATAATAAAGTGCTCCAACGGGTAGAAAAAATTATCACTAGCTAGTGATTTCATAAACTTAGGAATAAGAACACGAACTAAACTAAAATATGTAAAAAAGTCAACAAGCTCGACAGGACAGGGGACAGGAAATTGTTTACAGGAAATATAAAATAAAATACTACCGAGTCGTTTAACAAAATGCAATACAGTAAAACAACAGTAACAAGACAGATGTTCTAGGTTTCCGGTACGCGCAAAATCCTGTCCCGCACTGCACTGGATTTGCGTTGTTATATTAACACCAACAAAAGAGAAGAAGAACGTACCTTACACTAGGCGCTATAGGTGTGTAATTAGCCGGAGTGTTTTCTTTGTTTTTCATTGGGGGTCACTTGTTTCCTCGGGTTCCTGTGTCCGTCCTTTCCCTAAAGAAATCCTTCACTCTGGGGGTGTGAAGCAAACGCTCCTGTGTTTTATCGGAAGTACTTAAACTGGAACTTGACGCCCTTAAATTGGCCCGGTCAACTATCTCGACGTCGTGGCCTTCAAATATCCACCATAACTTAACCGTGACGAGTCACTACTAAAGCTCTAATTTCCGACAACCGATAAGATTTTAGACACCGATCAATTCGTAGGGATCAACCGACTTGATGACGCAAAACTCTCTCAGTTTTCTTCTTTTCGAAGTCGGGAACGGAGGAGGTGTAACAGATTGAATATTTTAGAGATCGTACGCAACAGCTGCGTCGCAACAGAGGACGCGGCGTTTTTGAAACCAATCGGAGCACGCGTTTGACGGAAATTGACAAACGGTATTGCGGCAAAGCGATAGTGAGGTAAAGTGCCGAACAGTCGCCCTTTCTATGGAACAGCGCTAATGCTGCAAAAGCGTAATGGACACCTGCTTATGGAATGGTCGGTAAATCTGCGATAACTGAAAGATGAGGAAAACGAACGCCCTACCTCAAGATGAATTAAAAGACATAAGGAAACGAACACATGCATAGACTCTCCATTCCATATACAGGGCAAAATATTGGCCGTGACATGCTTTGCGTTTCCAATGGAAATTTCTAGAATCATCAGCACGTTCATCACTCCAGGCTACAGAATAGACAGAAACGACAAAATATGTCGGCAGCTTTGATGTTCATGTGGTCGATTTCAATGACCTCGAAATAGCTCAACTTAGCTAACGCCACTTGGAAAATGCGAAAACTGCACATTTCTTCGTATTAATTGAAAAATATTAGAGTGTTGGGTATGTTAAAAGAATAGTATTAGTTAAAAAGTTAAATCAATGAAACACAACAATAATTGTATATTTTAATTCTAATATGCACACACTAAATCCCAGAATAATAAAGTAAGTAATCATCGAATGCAAAACAACCCCACCCAGGTTTTATGAACGGAAATGCCGGAAGTGAACAGCGATCAAGCTGTTAGGGAGAGACGAGGCAACTTTAACAAACTAAATTCCTCTAAAACTGGGACCAAACTCCGCTCATAAAAATAACTCGACCCCACTATAACGTAACCGATTGTCTCTACAGACCGATGCGGTTAAGAGAAAAAAAGAATTGATGATCGTTCAAAGTCGTGGCGTAAGAAAAGTTGAAAACCTCGAAGGGTTACGTTTCGAGAATACAAACGAAATCGACAAACTTCCAGCTTCCTCTTAAACGAAAACGTGACAGTATTTCTCGACGACGCCTTTTTTGTCTTCGTCCGTTCGTGTTTGACACGAAATTTCATTTCTACGTACTACGTACACGCTCCACCACCACCACTACCACCCTTAACTTTATCGTCCGCGAGATTAGCGGCGTAAATATGTAGGTACCTCCGTATAAATTTCGATTTTTGTCGCTTCGGCTAACGCGCAACCCGCATCGATCAAACCTGTAACATCCAAATCCGATCGACTTTAAGACCTTTTAAGCGGCGCACATATTTCACGTCGTATTTCCTATTTCGTAAGCAACGGGGGCTGAGCGTTCGTTCGTTCTTTGGCTCCGTTGAAATAACTCCTCCGCCCCCTCCCGAATCATAAACGGTGAGCTGGATACGTACAACAATATACGAGTGTGTATTTCCTTCCCGTTGTCGGACGGGACAACTTCATTTCGTTTTATGATATCGTACCGTACCGTTAGATTTATTGCATCTCTTCGTCCCGACTGCGATACGGATGTGTTTCTGGCGAAACGTTTCGAGAAATACGAGCCGACCGTTTGCCCCCTTTTCCTCTTATATTTTCGAGGGCGCAGTATCGATCGCTCTCGTTTTCCTTAGTCGTTGGAGATAAGGAGTGGATCCAGGTAAGGCAAAATTTAATTAGGTTTGGGGGAAGGTTACAGATGTATTATTATTATATATTGAATTATTCACTATATCATAGCAACAATAATAATAATTATTATTAGAAAAATTGTTTCAAGACACTTGATAGAGTTACAATTACAAAGAATCAGAAAGTAGAAATCCACATAACTCTCCAATTGGTGACCTATACTGGAGTTCATTTGATGGGCAACTTACACGGGAAGTTGTGCAACGAGTGCACTGCAGCCTACATTGTATATAATTATCAGGGAGGGAATTGTGCTTTGTTAATCGCAGACTGCAACCCTAGACTAGTTTCGTCCTTATTAGGATTCTTCAGTACGGTATAACATTTCTGCGAAAGCACAATTCCCTCCGTGATAACTATTGGCGTATGCAATGTGAGCTATAGTGCAGTCGTTGCACAACTTTCCGTCAAAGGTGTGCAGCAAATGAACCTCAGTGTAGGTCATTCATTGGAAAGTTATGTAGATTTCTACTTTTCTATTCTTTGTAATCTTAACTCTCTCAAATACTTTAAAACTATTTTCTAATTGTTACCCGTCGTTGTCGATGTATCAAAGGTATGTGAATGATTATACTAGTCAAAACATATTTTACTGCCGGACTTTTTAACTAATTTTGGTGCGCTGAATCTAAAAATACCATCAGATTTTCTCCATCACCTCCTTTTCAAAAGATGGGAGTACGTGTTCTTATTTAGCTAGCCCTATTCCGGCTTATAAATATTGGGTCCAATACAACCTATAGAAAACCCACAAATAAAAACAAAAATAAGTTTATTCTATAAAACAAGTATTTACAAATGTTATTACCCAAAATAAATATTTGCAGTAGTTGGTAACCAATTTAAGAACTTTCTTTTGAGCGCTTCTCTTGGGTATGTCTGAAAAGGGCTGTCGCTTTTAATACTCCAGCAGTAATCAGCCATCATGTGTGCGCTCCCTCTGCTCTGGTACCCTTCATCCATTATTCTGATATCCTAGCGGAGTCGTTCGCTCTGCTCCTCACTAAAGTCGGCAAGATTTGGCAGGAATCATAAGTGACTGTGGAGGTAATGGACCTTAATACTTATATTGCAGCCCAAAATTTGAAAGTTATGAAGCATATCTTCCATTATGTGTTCGTAATTTTCAGACTTATAATTACCATGAGAATTTTGCACAACCTTAACAAAAGAAGACAATGCATTGAGCGCAGTTTCAGCAATTGATTCTGTGAGATGTGGGTCTTTTATAGGTTCTCTTATCTGAGGTCGATCAAATATTCCTGTTTTTAATTTTTCATTACCGATAGCGGCGAACTGATTTGCCAAGTATTGAGAACAAAGACCATTTTGATCTAAAGCTTTCACAAATTGTTTCATTAGCCCTAATTTAATGCGCAAGGGAGGTAAAATTATTTTTCTCATTCCACTAATGTAGGTATGGGCAACCTTTGACATGTTGTGGGCCAAACTTTAGTGTGCAAATACGTTCGCGGGTCGCGTTTAAAAGTAGTATATTTTAAAGTAGTGTTGTAGTGTTCATAATTTTTTGCGATAGATATCAGACATGAAATAATACGACAATGTTATTATAATATCAATTTATGAAAATAACAAAATGAAATAATAACATTATAATTAAATCGTTAAATTTGGAATTGTTACAAACTACGAAAGTTAAATAGCGATACCGAAATCAATGAGACACTTGAGCTTGAACTTGGGAAACTAATCCATCGATGTTTGGATTAATTCCACTGATACAAAGACGTAAAGAATTTTCCAAATTATCGTCAGTCAGCCTTGTACGATATTTCGATGTATTAACTTTCATCAGTGAAAAGAACTGTTCGCATTTATAAGTACTGCCACGCACAAATCAATCTTCTTGCGAATTTTCTAAGCTGCGGAAAATGGTCTTCTTCGAGGTATTTTTGTAAAAATCACACAACTCCACGTCTTCAAATTTAGATTTTAGGAGTGAGTTTTCTTGAATCTCGATCAACTCCATTTGCAAGTGTATTGGAGCATTTTGTACATTACTTTTTGTTGGAGTAGCAAATAAATTGAAACAGTCTTTCATGTTTCTGAAATCGCTAAATCTGTTCGAAAATTGCTCCGACAGTACCTTGAGTTCTTCAACATATTGAGCATAAGCAATATTCTCATACGCAGAGAGCGTGGTGAAATGGTAACTGTTTCCAGACAGCATCTGTGCCTCCCACAAGCAGATTTTATTCTGAAACGCTTTCAAATGGCTGTACAAATCATTAACTAACTGTCCTTGTTTTTGAAGTTTCAAATTTAAATCATTCAAATAGCCAGTAGGTCGACCAGAAATGCTAAGTCGCATATCCATTTTGGGTCACTCAATTCAGATAGTGGTTTATCTTTTATTTGCATAAAGTCTTTTATCTCATTTATAAGCTCGTAAAACCGTTTCAGCATTTTCACTTTGCTTAGCCATCTGACTTCAGAATAATATGCTACGTCGTCATATTCGGCTGATATTTCATCCAAAAACGCCTTGAATTGACGATGGTTAAGCCCTCGGGATCGAATAAAATTGATGGTTTTTACTACCACATTCATAACATTCTGGAGTCGAATGGACTTAGAACACAAGTTCTGTTGGTGGATAATGCAGTGAAGGACTATCAAATCATCTTTTTGCACATTTAATTCAGTTGCTTTCTCCTTCAAAATTCCGATGAAACCTTTACGTAAGCCGACCATAGAAGGTGCACCATCTGTGCATACTCCAACTAATTTTGACCATGGCAAGGCAAAACTTGTAAATACCTTTTGAACTTCATTAAAAATGTCCTCTCCTGTAGTGGTTCCTTTTAGCGGCTGTAAAGCAAGCAATTCCTCAGTAACAGTGAACTCTTTATCAACACCTCGAATAAATATCGCCAGTTGAGCTGTGTCCGACAAATCGGTGCTCTCGTCTAATGCTATGGAAAATGATTCAAAACCAGCCATACGGTCAGTCAATGTTGTTTTTATATCATTAGCCATCATTTCTATACGTCGGACAACAGTTCGTCTTGACAAACAAATTTCTTCAAATTTATTTTTCTTTTCAGGACACAAAACACTGCAAACTTCTAACATACACTCCTTGATAAGTTCGCCTTCGGAAAATGGTTTTAATGACTTTGCCAATTTTGAACTAACTATAAAACTAGCTTTCACAATATTATCAAGTAGAGTTCTTTGTTTATGAAACATTTGCTGCTGCTTTTCCAAATTTGCAGTAAGCTTCTGGATTTTGTCTTTTCTTATTTGTCCTGTCAGTGAGTGCAGCGTAGGATGCTTAGTTGAGTAATGCCTCTTTATATTGAATTCTTTCATCACTGAAATGGATTCATTACACAGCAAACAAATAGGCTTACCATTGTGCAAGATAAAAGAATTCTTCAGTCCATTTTTCTTGAAACTGGCGACCCTCTGCATCTACTTTTCGTTTCTTTCCACCAGACATCATTTTCGTATACAAAATATAATTAGAAAGCACCCAAGATGCACACAAAGTCACAAAGGTAATTGACGGCACTAGCAGTTCGCTAGGATATCGCTCGTCGAAGTTATCACCTCGGTAGCTCAAGTAGAACTGAACTAAAGTTCGGGCCATCCAGGTATCCACTCGCTTATATAGGCAAAATGAAGGAATGATCTAGAATCGTCTAGTGTAGAACAGTTGAGAAGAAATAATCTTTTGTTGCGCCGCCAGTGAGGCGGCAAACATCGAAGGCTTTGATGTTTGCCGCCTCACTCTTTGATGATCGCCGACACTCGGCTTGCTCGCTTACTTGATTCCGTGAGTTTGAGTAAGTAGTGTAATTTTAATTTTTTTAAATTAGGTTTTTCAAAATGTCTCGCGGGCCGGATCAAATCATACAGCGGGCCGGCTGTTGCCCACCGTGGCACTAATGCTTCATTAATAACATTGGCCTTTTCCTCTGCTAGAGCGTCTCTGTTAGGCCATTTTTTATCCAATGTGGATCTTTTGCGCTGCTGTTCCGAAGACACAAAAAGCAAGGACATTTTGTATATCCACATTGCTGTCTTAAAAGGAAATTTATCATTTTTAGATCAACACATATCATCCACCCAACTGTGTAATACTTAATTTCTTTTTAGAAGTAGAGATAATCCTCTTTCATCATTGTGGAATGCCCAATTGAAATACTTCCATATTTATTTCCATTGTGTAGAAGGACACACCTCAGATTTCTTTTGGAACTATCTATAAAAAGTCGCCAATCAGTTGATGTGTACTCTGATATACCGACTTTTTGTAACAGTCCTTTTATGTCGTTGCAAAATACCATGTTATCGTCCTGAGAATAAAATGGCGGATTTTTTCTCTGTTACGGTAATACGTAATTCCTGTTTCCGGAAAAAGAAGACCTCTTTCATTAAGTCTAGAAGCAAGCAACTGCGAAGACTCCTTTGAAAGGTTTAAAAACCGCGCCTCAACTTCCTTCTTCAAGAAATACCACGCTTACCACCAATTCTCTTCTACTTGAGGATCTTTCGGATTTCCTCGACCATTTTCTAGATCAACAAAAGACAAAGTTGAAATTTACAGCTTATATTGCTGCAGTTAGCTTATCCCCAAATAGTGTCTCTTCTGGTGGTGGTAGTGGTGGAGTTGCGGTGATTTCTCGTGCACCTCCTATGTCCTCCCCATTAATAGAGGACTTGTAGACTTTGCTTACCACATCCACTAGGGCAACGTCTCCTATCAACTCACCGCCAGCAACGTTTTCCTCCTCAACCCTATTAATTTCCTGTGAAGCCTGTTGGACCGGCTGTTCGGCTTCCGCAAGAGGATCTTCAGATGCTGCTTCTGCGATGGACTGCATCTGCTATTCCGACTTCTTTTGCGTGAAAATACGAATCTTTTAAATAAAGACGAAGGCCCCTTGATTCGGTCTGTGCTGATCGATTTATTGCATAGGGAGAAATAGTTTGCTTCCGTATGAATGTTATGTTTGCAAGCAACTCTTCGTCGTGAGGATCTCGGATTATCTCTACCACCTTTCTGGGTTAATAGAAGATACAGTTGAATTTTGTAGTTTATATTGCAGCAGCTGGCTCATCACCAGAGGGAGCCTTCTCCAGCAATGGCGGTTGAGGTGCGGATGGAAGCAGACTTCCTTTTCCTTCAGCCTTGACTTGACTGTTATTCCCTGCTGATCGGCTTCTGCTTCTCCTGCGTCTTCTACTTCTTCTATTTTCGATCTTCCGGGAAAATCGGGTGGAAATGAACTTGCTTTTCCTTCACTCATGACTTGACTCTTATACCCTGTTAATCGGCTTCTGCTCTTTCTATTTCTTCGGCTTCCTCGGTTTGCGATTCTCTCGGGTGATCAACACGACCAATCCTAATATACACTTGACTTTGTTTAACATACGGGCCGTATGTTACTAACGCGTACATTTCTACGTTTAAATAAGAATCGTTCGGCTTTACTTTTTAGTGTGTAGTTCCCAGTCAGTTCCTTCTGCGACTTCAAAAGTTGATTTCGTTTTTCCTGTGATGGTAGGGAAATTTTTTTCTCTGAAAAATTTTGTTTTGTTTATTATACATTTCTATATGCTTTAAGTTGTGTACAACTTGAGAGAAATCTTCTATGCCCATTTTCCTAAGACTACAACTTTGGTTTCATCTAACGCGAGATTTTAACGATTTGGTATTGCCGAATTGCGTAATTCTCAATAGGAACTTTTCCAGCTTGGAGCGAGTTTAAATATCAAATCAACAATTTCTCGAGGAACAGTGTAAATTTATTAGAACGATGTTGAACTTTGAAGGTTTAGCTCTCTTCCTCGACCCGCGTCCATCGAAAAGTCGAAATTAAACTTTGATAATTGTAAAATAGATGTGGAAAAAGTCCGGAGAACGGCGAATAGGAAAAAACGAACGAAGTGATGGCACATGCAGAGAGTACTACGTATAGCGCTGCTCCGGTAGTTCTTCCGCCGCCGCCGGCGTTCCGGTTTGATGCGGAAACTTACTACGCTATTAAAACTTTTAAAATATAAATAGTCCAGAAAACGTATCCGGAAGAAGGATATATGTATATTTCGTTTTCGGCGCTCGCCCGCGTACCTGAAACTTCGAAGGAGTTCTTTTTCTCACTTTTTCGCCGCGTAGTTTCTTCGATCTCCTGCATAATTTACTTATTAATTCCCATTTCCGTTCGACTTCTCCACTGACATAATGTAAAGCCGGTGATCGTTAGCTTCTAACTAATGTATTGGAGCTTCCTAGGGAAACCTCTTGTTAATTACGGGGGAGGGGAGGGCGGCTGTGATTGAGTTATTTGATTAAGAATGAGAGGGTGTGTTTTGATTGCAGGGTGTTTGATTTGTAAAAAACTGATTGTTGTTGATTAATTGATTGATTGGCTAGATTGATACCTCCCTTACGTAATAACATTAATAAGATTTTGGAGAAGGTGAACGTGGAGAAGTGCAAAAGGGTTAAAATAAGCTAAAATAAAACACGCATTTACTTGCTTGGTAAATAAAACGAATACTGTCCTTTGAGAACGTATATTACTTGTATTAATTAGATCGTTAAATAATTAAAGCAAAAAAGAAACGATAATCAAGTGCGATTTAATTAAATTTCGAAAATGCGTGGTCGTACGTTTGTGTGTGAATGCGTGGTGTGGAGTAATAATAAGAAAGATAGACTAGGTAAATTAGAACGATAGGGCTAACTTACTGCGTGGTATCTGAGCTTGAAGATGGGCTTCTAAGCTTGTATGCGATGTCTGCTAGGCAGCAGAATGGCGGAGACGGGGGCTCCGGTGGTAGTTGTGCGTGTATGAGTGATACTTACTTAGAGGCACTAACTGAAGCAAGTGACTAAAGTAAAATTCGCACGATTTGTATTTAAATGTCGCTGAAGGGTGTGAGGGGTTACTAACGGTGAACGACAAAATTAGAAAGTTGGGATGATCAGTTTACAAGAATATGCAGGCCCTTTTTACGTACTAGGGATCGATCGTTGGAAAGAGGTCACGAACGTATATTCGCAAACACAAAATTGCAAAAATAATTTTAAATACCTTCCTTCTATTGAATATAACACAGATGTAGGCTAAAATATTAAGAAAAATAATTTAATCGCGTATTTAAAATGAGAGGGAATTATTTTAGTTAACGAATTGTAACACTCTTTACGGTAATAATGATAAAGTTTACTTCTACCCCTCGTATACAGATTTCGTATGCGATGTGTGTGCACAAGGCTTTCCTATTCCTTGCTTGGAAAAGAAAAAGTCAAATATGTCAGCCTTGTGCACACACACACCGCAGAACGAATCATTTTTAAAAATTTTTCTGAACCTAGAATATTAGATAGGAACAAAAATGGGCACAAACGATTAGTACTTGAATTAATCTACATAAAAGAGACACGTGCGTGCAATTTTAGACAGGATATATCTGGCTTGTCTAATGCCTATGTTGGGGTATCAGACCTAAAAAAATAAAAAATTGTTTCTCCGTAACTATTTTCATACAAACCGTTCCCCTTTCTCTCCTTTTGTGTCCTTTCTAGGCAATATTGTCAAATTTTTGAAATTTTCGCCTCCGCCCCACATATGCTTAGGTATTTCAGTACATTATGATCCCCAACAGAGAGCAGGGACACCCTTACTACATTGTCTGATACATGTTACACTCCCGCCTTAATAAATTAAAAAAGAAACTGCACAATAATCAAGTTAAAGCTAGACTAGTGACTAGTTGCATATGTTTTCTAAAATTTAACTCTCAGTACATCAGGTATGAACTGGTACGGATATTACTGTGACGATTCTTTGATTGCTTTAATTTGTAATTTTTAGCGTGATAAGATATAATAAATAGTGAAAGGTCACTTCATGTACTATTGCATTTAATTAATTACATATTTGCTGTCCGAGACTCCGAAGAAATAAACCCAATTAAATCGCCATACTCACAAGGGGACACCGCATAATGTCTATCATGGATTTCGATCGTATTACGTGTGAGTGTTCTTTGAGACATCACGAAAAAACCCTTCGAGCGTTTATCCGATTGGGGCTTCGTTTCGGAGATATGAAATTCCGAAGAATGAAGTACTCATACCCTAGGAGTAAGTACCGAATCGCGAGAATAGAGCTGCACAGGCCGCGATGGTCGGACAAGGTGATGTACTGGAACGGTGGATGTTCTGGTGTTGGTTCCTATTGACTCCAATCTTTGTTTCTTTTTTCTTCTCATTGCAAACTTCAGTGGTATTGAATTCAATAATTAAAAGCAGTCGAAAACAATGTTTGCTACGTTTCATAAGCTCTCATTCAAGGATAGAAAGCCAAGAGAAGAAAGTTTCCCTCATCACAAACATCAGTGATTCGAATTCAATAGTCAAAAACAATTTAAGTAATCTTAAGCAATGGTTTGCGATTTTCGAAATGTAAATGAAATTTGTTTTCCGTCGACTCTTTGGAAACTAAAATGTCAATGCCGCGCAGTTTCTTCCATAAAATGTTCGTGGTGCGAAAATGATTTATGTTTCAAATGTTTTTACGTTGATTATCACTGAAAATCATACTCACCGAATGTTAGCAGCAGCGACAAAAACTGACTTGCAATCAGACGACGAATGAACTTCTACCTTTCCCCAAATTTGCTTTACATTCTCCAGATTTCCTTTCATTCAAAATCGCCCTTTCATCCTCCGATAGAAGTTTATTAAACAATGTAATTGAATTCGAAGCACTGATGTTTGTGGTGAGGGAAACATTCTTTGTTTGCTTTTCTATACTTGAATGAAAGTTTATGAAAGAAGAGAAGAAGAATCGAAGCCATAACCTCCACCATTTCAGTACATCACCTTGTCTGTTTGACCATCGCGGCCTGTGCAGCTGTATTCACGCGAATAGGTACTTACACGTGTGGTTTGCGCACTTAATCTTTCAGAATTTAATATCTCCAAAGCGAAGCCCCAATTGGATGAACGTTCGGAAGTTTTTTTCGTAAGGTCTTAAAGAACACTCACGCGTAATAGGATCGAAATCCGTGATGGACATCCCGCGGTGTCCCCTTGTCAGTTGAAAATTGGGGGAATTCTGTGTAGCTACATCGAACCCTGCACAACAACTTTAAAGTACTGCATGACAACTTTCAAGCACTGCACAGCGAACATCACTTGTACGCACTTCACGAAAAACTATTTCTTTTAAGGTAGCTTACTACTGCTAACTAACTAAGTAAATGCTTTATTTATTTCTGTAAACCTTAGAAAGTAGACTTTACAACGTATAGAAACAAGTCAAAAGCGCTACTGACACCTCACTAGCTTTAATTGATCAGTACTTCTTGGGGAACATATAATTACTATTATTATTACGCTTATATGATAGAGATCTACCACTAATAGGTCAATAAAACAAGGCTGGTTTGAACGATAGTTATATTTTCAGAACGTTTACAAACGTTTTCGGAACACCTTCGTCAGTGAAAATATAACTAGATAAATATATAAACAAACTTTTGTTTTTATTTGGGACTATCAACAAAATAACTAGTGACTAGGATTTCTTGATATAGAGGATGTGTAACCAACTTTTATATATATATAAATTATAAAAACTAAATTAATGTGTAAACATACATGCAAATTAAGTAAAACCTTATATCAAGAAATCTTTGTCGAAACCTTAACAATTCTGTTCAAGGACTAGGGAAAACCAAATTTAAAAACCTAGCCAAAGGTTTCCTTCTTAAGAAATGCAAATGTCATTTTAACAAATTGCTATATACATTACTTAAATTTTGAATATCGGTCCTGAAATTAATAGTTTTAGTGTCTTTCTGTATATTTATCATTTCATATATTAGTCTTTTTTATAATTATTCTCTGTTTTTAATATAATTGTGTTTTCAAAATCAAAGTAATGCCCAAGATCTTTGTAATGTTTTGTTACCGCGGTCATTGCACCAAAATCATTATTTAAAGAATACTTATGGCTATACAACCTTTTCTTTAAATATTGTTTCGTCTGACCGATGTAACAACCATCACAGTCTTTACAGTTTATTTTATAAACTACATTACTCTGATTTTGTTTAATTATTTTGGATTTAGTATTAGTAAAAAGAGATCTGTTGCTATAATTTGGAATGAAAGTAATGTTTATGTTGTTTTTATTAAATTCTTTTTTATTTTTTTCGCTTAAACCTTTTTATAAGGAATAGCGTTATAACATTTATTGTTATTAATTTTAATTCCTCTATTATATAATTTGTTAATTCTATTTTTTATTATTTTTTCATAAAAACTATTTGGATAATTATTTTTATCTAAGATTTCTTTAACTTTGTTTAAATTCTTTTCCCTAAATTCAGGATTAGCTAATCTAACCGCTTGATCAACTAAACCGGTAACTACATTAATTTTATGTAATTTTGATGTTTCTGAAAAATAATTTAAATGTCTTCCTGTATTGGTAGACTTTATATGCCAATTTGTTTTCACAATGCCGTTATTATGCATGACTGTCACGTTCAGGAAATTCAATGAGTTATTAGATTCTCTCATATGTAAATTTTAATCTATTATGATAACTATTAAATGAATCTAATATCTCATCAATATTATCCTATCTTACGGAACAAAAACAGTCATCCACATAACGTCTGTAAAAACTTACACTAGAATTTAGTTTTGCCAAACAAGTTTGCTCTAGGTCCTCCATTACCAGGTTTGCGATAACTGCTGATAATGGAGAACCCATTGCAGTACCGAAAATTTGTTTATAAATTTTATTTTGATATGTAAAATAAGTAGAATTTAAACAAAGTCTCGAAGCTGCAATGAATTCCTCCTTTGGAAGATCTGTAAGATCTTTTATGGAATTCCATTTTTTATCTAAAATTTTTAGTGCTAAATCCACAGGAATATTAGTAAATAAAGAAACAACATCTAAACTGATTAATTCGTAATTATTAGGAATTGTTTGATTTCTAACCGAATCTACAAATTCCCATGAATTTTTCACATTATATGTAGTTTTACCTACAATATTGCTTAAAATTTTAGATAAAAATTTGGAAAGATTGTAAGTGGGGGAATTAATGCAATTTACGATTGGACGTAAAGGAATATTATCTTTATGTATTTTAGGAATACCGTATATTCTTGGAGATATAGAATTTAGAATTTTTAAATGGTTATTTAAATCTTTAGAAATATATTTTTTAAAAACCAACTATTTATTAGTTTATTTATTTGATTTTGTAATTTATTTGTTGGGTCTGATAATAATACCGAATAAGTTTGATTATCTTCCAATAAGGAATTCATTTCGGCTTCGTAATCAATCTTATTCATAATTATGGTTTTTTCTCCTTTATCTGATTTAGTTATTATAATATCTTTATTAGATTTTAAAAATCTTTTTTGTTTCATTAAAAAAGCTTTTTGTAAGATAATATTGTTACTATTATTATTTTTATTGTTTTTTTTTATTTTTGTAATTTGTCAAAAATGTTAACCAACCTATGTCGTAAGTTAGGTTTTAAGTTTTCCTCATAATTTTGAAAGATATTTTCTATATTACAAATAAAATCATCTATCGGTATGACATTAAAATCTATAGAAAACTTAGGACCTAGACTGAAAATTAATTTAACATTTTGACAAATCTCTTTATCAGTTAGGTTGATTATCCAATCTTCTTGTAAAATTGGGTAATCAACCCCGCATTTTATTAAGTGGTTAAATTTATTAATATTGTTTTGTTTTATTTTATTAAAAGTTCTTTCATAGTTTATATTAGCTACATTAAAAAATTCATCCGAATCCTGTAACGACATTTGAATGACATTTCTAACATTAGAAATGTCATTCTCTAACATTTTAATTTTAATATAACAGTCATTTATTGATAAAGCTAACGTCTTTTATAGAATTCGGATTTAATTTTGTTGAACTTACGTTTTATTGAATCATTTTCAAAACCGATATTCACGGTCTTACTAATAAAATTTGGAAAGATCTTATGACACTCTTGCATTTCAAAAGGAAAATGCGTCTTTTGACGAGCCATTTTTTCTAGTAAGATCTTAAATCTTCTTTCATTATGTAGTAGAACAGGGCTCTCCGCATTTGGTTCCATGACAGTTTCTATTTTTGTGGCTAGAAACAATAAATTAAATGTATATATATATATATATTTCGTGACCTTTTATACTTATTACTATTAGTGGTAGATCTCTATCATATAAGATAAGTATAAAAGGTCACGAAATATATATATATATATATATACATTTAAATTATTATTACGCACGATTCGCCATCTTTCCTTCTTTTTGATCAAGTCCTTCACCTACCTTTTTAACCCCGCATTCATTTCTCGAGAAGGTTCCAGGCGAATTTTTTAACATCCATGTCCACGTCTGCGAATTGCGCAATGAGACGATTTTTAATGGTTGATTCATTTGTATGGTTCCGCCATTAGCGTAGTACGTTGTGATCCTTAGCGGGGATTCACAACACGAGCACGCCGCAAGCGGTATAGAAAGGAACGAAAACTGACAAGGGTTATCAATCGCTCGCCTTTGAACGACGACGACGAAGTAGCAATTTGAGTATGTTATACAATCCTTCCAGGATTTCCTTGAACAGTTTTATTAATACTAACTGTTCAAACTTACCTATATTTTATTCCTAACACGGTAGGAAACGGAAAGTTTGCTTAAATTACGACGTTATTTAAGCGTCTTTTTGGAATTTAAACTCTTCAATGCGAATTCTTTCCCACGTGACCTGTGTCACGTTACAAGTTTGAGGATGACAACTTGTTATCCGTCGAAATTTTCTCGATAGAATTTAGAAACATTTTTATGGGGACTACCTACGACGAAGTTATTTCTTACCTCCCCTTTTTGCATATCGCATCTAACGAACCTGAACAGCTCTCGAAAACTTCAATCGAAAACCCGTCGTCGAAGTTTTCCTTTAGTTTTAACGATGTTCGATTTCTATGGAAGGATGTATGTATATACAGAAGTATATATGTATAAGCTAGCAGTTCGATAGTTGGAAAACTTCGCGTACATTTTTAATGGACGCCGCACGTCTTCGCCCGTAGAATATTTTCTCGCGACGGCCGAGCGCGGCCGTAAGACCAGGTAAAGTTGAGAAATTATAATTTAGTGCAACTAATAGTAATTTAAGGTAAGAGGCGCGTTTCTCTCGCGTAACTCGACGCTGGGTTTCTCAAACGAGCTATATTAACTACGAGCGGAATTCGGAGTTTCAGTTCAACGCTGCTCTGAAAAATTGTAGGGTAAAAGAAAATTCCATTAAATCATCGAACCCTTTCCAGGATTTTCCTCGACTTTCAGCAAAATATTTACCCAGCACATACATAAATACGCGGACGATCTGATATTGTAATAATTTAGGCCCTGACGTTATTAACGAAGTTAATTGTTAGCGTTGGATGGGCGAGCGGGCTCCAAAGTAATTTTTATCCAAACGATGATTTAACGCGCTAGTAATTGACGAAGTAATTAACATTGTTCCTCATTATTCGCGGGGATATGCGTTGGTACTGTTTGTTGTCGTTGCGTATGGACCGGGCAGACGATACATCGATAAAGCAATTTTCGGTAAATTCGTAATGAAAATCTGGGCCGCTTTATGTGGAGTACAACACGATCTGGTCATTTCCCGAATGTTGATCTGTTGTCTGTGTTGTTGTTTCCTTCTTGTGATGACGAAATAATGAAAAGAACAAACTCGCGATAACGCCACCGCACACAGCAATTACACAGGCCAATGATTAAAAACTTTGTTAATAATGTCATCTAATTCTTATATTTTCTGTGGGCTGAGTCCGAAAATAATAACAAAAAGTTGTGTCACCCACCAATTCTTCACATTTTAATATTCAGTATGTGAAAAGATAATTTTGATCCAATATGTTTGCATTCTATTTCATCGAAACTTACAGTAAAATCAAATGTTATCAGGTTGGCAGTTCTGGTAAAAACAACAGCCATTTCTTCTCTTCCAGTAAACATAACTTCACTTTTCAGTACTTGGTCCATGTGCATTATGGCTAACTATGGTTGTAAAAACACTTTTTGTTATATATGTGATGAATTTGTAATTAACAAACATCAAAGAAACATTATTGACTTTGTAAAAGGTGTACGCTACATATTTTTGTATAAAAACCGGTGATCAACAAAAATGTTGGACTAACCACAAGGTGTGTTATGTTTGTGTCGAGCATCTTAGGATATGGCTTTAAAACAACTTTTAAGTTTGCAGTACGTATGGTATTGAGAGAGCAAAAGAATCATTCAAATGATTGTTACCTTTGCAGCGTTGATGCTTCTGGGTATAACTCCAAAAATAAGAAAGTAATTGTCTACCCTAACCAGGACTTGCTGTCCTTGATCAATCTCAGTCTATTGATGACGTTTTACAGGTCAGTGAACCCAAAGAGGGGGTGGAGGGAGATGATGAGTTTCAATGCTCTCCAGAAAATTTAAAACCACTTTTGTTTACACAAGCTGAGTTAAATGATTTAGTGAGAGATTTGGGTTTGACTAAGGAAAAAGCAGAATTGCTCTTCATTCGAAACATCTATTTAGCAATATAGAACAACAAATCAACAGCTTGTTTAGTTTTTCAAAGAGGACGAGGTTTTGGGTTACTGCCATAATTTTGGTAGTTTAATGAACAAATTTCGCAATGAACACAAGAAGGAAGATTAAAGCCTTTTATAGACTCATCAAAAACTACTTTAAAAGCTGTTCCTTTACACAATGGAAATACTTATGCTTCACTGCCTCTTTCTCATTCTGTCTATATATATGCAGGAAACTTACGAAAGCAAAGTAAAAGATTGATATTGGTCCATAAGCCAATAGCCCGTAAGAAAAACTTTTACAACTGGCGAGAAGAACATTTGCTATAAAACCTTAGAAGATCTAAGAAAGGTTCTTATACCACCTGTACATATCAATTTTATCACAAGTCAAACTGAAAGAAAGGGCTTTCGTTGAGCCTGATATTCGTAAAATGATGTTCGATTTCAACTTTGAAGGAAGGATGGCTATAAAGGAAAATTGGGGTTGGATATCATTTAAGCAAGTTGTGACTAAGTCTTTTGGCAACCTAAACTATGACAATGACGTATGTATATGACAAGTTAAAAAATCTGGGTTGATGAGCGGTAATGTCCACTTCTTGCACAGCCATCTTAACTTTTTTCCTGAAAACTTGGGTGATGCGAGTGAAGAGCAGGAGGGACGGTTTTATCACGATAAAAAGGTGATGGAAAAGGATGCCAGGGACTGTGGAATATCAATATATATGATCGGTGATTACTGTTGGTCACTTCATCGAGGACATCGGAGAAAAAGCTATATAAGAAGCTGTATAGAGAAAACGGAGAAGAAATACAAAAGATAACCACTTAAAATATTTGTATTGAGTGGGATATGTTACGGTGAACAACAATTGTAGCCTAATTAGATAAAAGTATGATTTAAATTAAATGTTTTCCTTTTATATATCCGATTTTCCTCATTTTAAAATATAATCGATATGTCAGATATGAAACAACTACTAATGATCTTCTGCTAGCAATGTCTGCCAGCGTGCGCAGGCAACCTCGGGGAACGTTATAAAAATCCTCCTTCAAACGACCTTTATATAGTTTGTCCTTAGATGGACGCATGAATGACTCAAAAATTCCTTGAATTTTTGAATAGAAATCCTATCTTGTGGCTTTTAACCCTGCTTGTATAAAAACCAATTTCAATCGCATATAACAAGAAGTGAAATCTGTCTTAAAAATTAAAAACAAAAAAGGAAAAAGGGTAGGTGTCGTAGGACACCCGACAAGAGCGAAGCTTTTTACGCCTTTGAAGCTTATTTGAATGAAAGGTAAAATTCTATAATTGAATAAACAATGTCTAAAGAAAAATGATTTCAAATTGAATTTGAAGTAAATTCGAGCCAGAATAATAAGAGCGCCATCTGATGGGGGAAAACGCAAACGTGTGTGTGTGCGAGCGAGAAAGAACTAATGAAAGAAGAAGAATAGAGGAAACGCGTGTATCTGACGATTTCAAGAATCTCACTTTTTCCCGGTTAACTCTCGCCGCAGAACATCATTAAAAGAGCTTCGCTCTAATATAAAATTCTAAGCAGTAGTAAAAGTTATTTTTTTATATAGTAGATACCACAATCTATTATTATGAAAAGTTGACAGAGATGGGATTTTCTGTTACTACTAAATTTCCCTTTACGAGCAAGTTTCCTTAACTATTTTGTTGTATTCACTACAGAAGATACTTTCTTAGCGCAGATTATTTTCTTTTAAATTTTTCCCGACGTACTAGAAATTTGTTTTATACATCATAGCCGAACGTTTTTTCTATCCAAGCAAGTCAGAACTCCACAAGCTGGACTTTCAAGTGAGGGGAAATATGAATTTTCAAGGCGGGTGCTACGAATTTTTAATTTTCAATGGGATTGGTCACCTTCCAAACCGGGGTGTTGGGTACTTTCCAGGCATGCATGCACGGGGGTTGACCATTTCCCAGTGTAAATGCAATGGGTGTTGCTTACGTTTCTGAAGGTGGGTGGATAATCCGCCATCTCTCTCTACTCGCGACCTAGACCCAATCCAGTGACCGATGGTGCCTCTGCGCAGGAAGTAGATATTTTTCAGGAGAGAATTGCCTGATTACCAAATTAGGTCATCTGTGGGGATTTTGTGAAATCTGTGTTGTCATCGACTTTTTGTCATTATTTCACATCAACTTGTCATCTGGTCTCTTCTTTCCTTTTTCTCTTTTAATTGCTTTCCTGTATATGTTAAAGGTTTTTCAAGCACCATTAACAGAAGAATCGTTAAGACCGTCTTTACAATTTCAACTTTCATATTATATTGAGAGTTTTATGAAAATAAATGAACTGGTTCCTATTTTTACTTGGTTATGTATCCTCATTCGTCAGATGGTCTGATGTATACCAGAAAACTGGAGTTAGATGGCCAACAGAAAGGAAGCTTATTTGTAAAATTTGTATGTTATCGTGCATTACGTTATTAAATATACACGTACGCGTCTGTGTTAAGAAAACAACAGCAACGGTGTTATTACAAGAGTCCATCTTATTTTGGTGAACATCTTCAGGATATTCGAATCAATCAACCCAGTAGAAAGCATTTTGAAACCAAACATAAGAAACTCAATTTCTTTCCCAAATAGGAACTACGCCCCGCACTTCACCATCTTATCGAAATTAACGGAAATACTCTCAGCGTTCCAAAAACGAAAATTAAAGAACCGGTAGATTCCGCTTCGCTTTCTTTTCGACTAATTTCACAACGGAAAGCCCACTCGATCGAACCGATGCGAGCTTTCGAAGCGAAACGCGTTCGGTCGTTGTTTATTTTGCGCGCGCCAACAATTGATGTTTGCTGCTGCCGCTACCGCTGATGCCGCCGCCGCCGCCACCGCCGCGGACCGTCGGAGATCCGAACATTTTTAATTGCGCTCGGCTCGTCCGCCCGTCGCCGACAATCCTACTATTAAATATCAATCGCGACGCCAACTTCGATCGCGAAAATAATTGCATTTTTCGCTTTAGAGCCGTCAATTTCGGCCTCGATTGGACATCAAAATCGACGGCGCGAGACGGTTCAATGAAATGCTGTTGATGATAAAAAAAGAAAGAAAAAGAAGACTTTAGTGGAAACGGAGGGATTTCCGTTGAGTCCTGCAGGGAAATGAGGATTGGGAAGAAACGGGCGAAGGGCTAAGATGTAGAAATCACTTTTTATGATGCTGCTAATGAGAAGATGATACCACACGTCAATATCAGTAGAAACTCCTAAAACCCTATGTATGCGGTTATACAGCTGATCATCATGCGATTTCTGGTGTTCTCATCTTCACAGAGAGAAGAGTTCTTGAAAACAACCAAATTCCAGTTTCTTTTTTCCTCCTGAGTGCAGTACCCTAGAAACCAGGAAACTATCATAAAACTTTTAAGCTAAAGGAAGGAAAACACCTCTAAATAGCTCTTCATAAATCGACCTACAACTGAGTTCATATGTTAGGAAGTCCTCATAGAGAGCTGTGTAATAGCCTGCTTAGCAAGGACAGATTGTATATGAGCAGCTCCCTATAAAATGACCCAGAACTGAAGTTCACATGTTAGGCAGCCCTTATAAATAGCTGTGAAAAAATCTGTCTAGCAAGCTCAAATTTTTAGTGAACAGCTTTTTATAAACCGACCTAAAACTGATGCTCATATGTTAGACAGCTCTTATAGAAAGCTGTGCAGTAGCCCGACTAGCAAGCAAAAATTGTATATGAATAGCTTTTTATGAAACGACCTACAACTGAGGGCCATATTTTAGGCAGTTCTCAGAGAAAGTTGCACAATAGCCTGCTTAGCAAGTACAGATGGTATATGAACAGTTCTTTATAAATCGACCTACAACTGAAATTCATATGTTAGGCAGCCCTTATAAAGAGCTGTGCAATAGCCTGCTTACCAAGCGCTAAATTTATATATAACAGCTCCTTTTAGAACAATCTGGAAGTAAGGTTCATATGATAGGCAGCTCTTATAGAAAGCTGTGCAATAACCTGTTTAACAAGCACAAATTGTGTATGAATATCTTTTATGAACGACCTACAACTTAGATCCATATTTTAGGCAGTTCTCAGAGAAAACTGTGCAATAGCCTTTTTAGCAAGCACAAATTGTGTATGAACAGCTCGTTATAAAACGCCCTACAACTGAAGTTCATATGCTAGGCAGCCCTCATGTAGGCGCGAATGGGACAGAGATATTTCTTTATAAAACGACCTAGATCTGAGGTTAATATGTCAGGATCCTCTCATAGAAAGCTGTTCCATAGACTGCCTAGCAGGCATAAGGTGTGCATGAATAGTTCTTTATAGAATGACCTATAACTGTGGTGCATATGTCAGACAACACTCTTATAGAAAGTGTCATAGCCCGCTTAGCAAGTAGAGATTGCATATGAATAACCCTTTTAGAACGACCTTCAATTGAGATCCATAGTCTAAACACTTTTCATACGAAGCTGTACAATAGGCTGATTACCAAGCACAAATTGTATATGAGCAGCTCTTCATAAAACGACATTGAACTGAAGATTATATGCTAGGCAGCTCTCCCGCGGAACTGTGTAATAGTCTGATTAGCAAGCACAAATTGTGTATGAATGGTTTTTATAGAACGACTATAACAGGGATTCATGCTAGACAACTTTTACAGAAAGCTGTGCAATAGCCTGCTTAGCTAGCAGAAATTGTATATGAACAACCCTTTAGAAACGACCTTCAACTGAGGTCAATAGTTTAAGTAATTCTCATATAAAGCTGTGCAATATCCTGATTAGCAAGCACAAATTGTATACGAACAGGTCTTAATGAAACCACCTGCAACTGAGATTTATATGCTATGCAACTCCTATAGGGGGCTGTGTCATAGCCTAAGTAGCAACCATACATCTTGCATGAGCAGCTCTTTATAAAACGATTTAGAACTAGGGCTCGTACGCTCGACAGTTCTCCTAGAAAGCTATGCAATAGTTTGCATAACAAGCACGAATTATATATGAACCGCTCTTTATAAAATGATCAACAACTGAGTTCCATACATTAGGTAGCTCTATACAAAGCCGTGCAGTATACTGATTAACACGCAAAAGTTCTGTATGAACAGTTCTTTAGAACGCGACTTAGAGCTTAGGTTTATATTTTGGGCAGTTGCCATAGAAAGCTGTTCAATAGCGTGTATAGAAAGCACAACTTGTATATGCCAATAAATATTATGGAGAGGATTATCATTTACATATTTTGAGAAGTTGTCTAGAATGTAACGAAGAACTTGCCTTATTTTGTCCACTCAGCTGCGTACGCATTCACAGTTGACAGTGACGAATATCATGTGTGAAATGGAGAATCTGAGAAACGTGCTACCTTTAAAATTTACTCCATTTTTTGCAGTCTCTTACTCTTTCGGGTATTGCTTTGCTCTCTGCTTACGTTCTTTCTCTGGGTCTTCCTCTTCCTTCCTTCTTTTTCCTATGCTCTACGGCTGGATACACCTCCCTAACCAGTCGATAGATCTTGATTTCTTCGTATGTGATACGGTCACCTCGATTTTAAGCATTGCATCAAAATAATCTTTATGAACCTGGTTTCCCCTCCCCAATCTTGCCTAGTAATCGCAGACTGGAGCCGTAGATTAGTTTCGTCCTAGCATGTTTGCGATTAACAAATCAAACATCCTCGTTGTACATTAAAAATGAATGGCAATGGATTTGAGCAAACCGATAACTCCATCCGATGAACTAAATGGATGATTTTAAGGAAATTTAATCTTTTTTCCCATATACTTAATTTATATAAGGTCACTAACAGGGACGATATACAAAAATGTCAAAATACAAGGTGACGACCTTGCATGCTATATTACCAGCCGGGGTCGTCGACATCCAAATATTTGCAATACCCTTCCACCTGCTCCTTAAAGCATCGTCCCATCGACCGCTGTGGCTGAACACCACATCCATATTTCCGCAACCCCTTCGGGCCCGTTTGAAAGGGAGAAAAGGGGGAGGCGTGAAAAGGGCACCAAACTAATACGCAATGTGCGCTTCGCTCCGGCAACGGCGAATCTATGGACTGGAAGCACACGCCTGTCATTACCTAAATAATTACTGAAATTCTATCGGAGGCCTGGCCTAGATCAAAGCTCGGCGCTCCGTTCTCTCGGAAAGCCCTTCGCTAACGTGAACTCCCGTACGTATGTTCTATACACGTATCTACACATACGTGCATGTGCGTCTCGCATAGGTTTCTGAGCCGGAAGCGTATTGACCTAATGTCCTGTCAAATTTCCGGTTTCCCCGAACCCATAACTAATCAAATAATTGAGGCGCATAGTCGCCCGGAGCCTGTATTGCGGGCTATCCTCGTACGTTTCAGAAATTTCTGTGCGACCCCCTGTATACATTCCCCGATAGTATCGGAATAACGGTCGGGGTAGAAGTTCGAATTGGACGACAAATCGCTTTAAAAATTTTTACTGGTACGAAGACCGGTTACTTATTTTATTTTTTCTATTTGTCGTGAAAGCGCGATATGCCACACAGAAGAAAATAATGGAGGCGAGGGGAAATAATAGGCGCTTCACCGCCGTTCAATGCGGGTGGGACCCTGTTGTCCGGGGTTGCTGTTTCCTCTTTGCGATGAGAGAAACAAACCGGCGGTGGTGTACCACAGCAAACAGCCAGCAAGAACTTACTTCTTGCGTGATGTACTTAACTGCCGGCCTAATTGTTGAAAGACGGGATGAAATAGCTCCTCAGCGCTTGTTGGGTAGCTAGAATTGGAATTTCGGGGACGTACGATCGGAACGAAATATAAATCTAGGCTGGCACAAAGAAAGATAGTACCTTTCAAATTAAAATGTCCTATAAATGAATAAAAAGGTAAAGCATCTACATAACTTTGCAATTGATGATCTAGGTCGTTTATTGGATGTGAAGTGAAGGTTTGGCTATAACAAATTAATTGTGGATGGGAACATTTGAAAATGGAACAATAAACTAGAAAAGATGGAATATCCAGACCAATAAAAGTAGAGACAGAAAACACAAGGAAGGACTGCAAGATGACCAAAATCGCAAAGAAAGAGGATGACGGACTTAATCATAAAAAAATAATAATATGTGTATAATACTATACGATTACTGTTATAATTTCCAAAACATCTGAGGTACGACAAATACAAACAAAAGACATAGTACACACCCGAATATGATGGAAAACCGTTAAATACAAAAAATATGAATTAGTATTTAATATTAAAATGATCCTGTGCAGTATAAAAATATACTGCAGTAAGTATTTCTTGACACTCCTTCCATAGGATACAAAATTACTAACACACCTTATTTCTAGTGGTAATTTATTATAAATACCACAGGCTCTATATACCAAACCACTCTGAAAACAACTGGTATTATGTTTTGATGGTCGCAAAAAATGTGTTGTCTATTACTAAAGGTGTGTTGTATATTATTGTTAGTAAAATATTGTTGATGTTTGTGCACAAAATATAACTTTTCTAACATATAGACGACATAAAATGTTAAGCGGTTTTGATCTTTGAAAACTGGTCTACAGGATTGTAATGTGCCTATGCCAAAAATCATTCTCAAAGCTCTTATTTGCATTAAAAATATTGTATTTGCCGAGGATAAGCTTCCCGAATAAATTGTTCCATATCTCAGGACCTACAGAAAATTTGTGTTGCACAATGTTAGCAGAATATCAGTATTACATATTTGTTTTAGAAACCGTAAGCAGAAGGATATTTTCCCTAAATTTACAGATAAGTAGTCGATGTGGTTTTCCCATTGTAGATAACAATATATTACCACACCCAACACCCTAGTATGAATGTTAGTAGAAATACGTCCATGATTGTTAAATTAGAATGTATATTTTGAAATAATACGCAAGTTGTCTTACCTATGCTGAGACATAATTTGTTAGGTTTAAACCAATATAAGTTCTCGTAAATAGAATTTGTTAACTTATTTAATTCTGTAATATTTTCCCCTAACAACCACATTCACATCATCAGTGTAATTAGTAAAACTACAATTGATGTTCCTAAGACTAGACTTAATGTCATTTATAAAAATTAAGAATAAAGTTGGTCCAAGAACCGAACCCTGCGGAACGCCAACATCAATATTTGCTTCTACAGATACACTGCCAGCACAACGAACTATTTGCGTTCAGTTATTTAGACACGATTAAAATCAATTTTGACCAATTCTTCTACCGCCCACTCTCTACAACTTGCATAATAAATATTTATGATTAACACAATCGAAAGCTTTAGAGAAGTCAGTGAATAGTCCCAGAGTTGGTTCACGTTTATCCAATTTCTCATATATTACTGATAACAGACTAAATAAAGCCGTAACAGTGTTTCTACCATGTACAAAAACCATGTTGTGTTTCACTTAGTACTTACAGTGTTTTATTTAAAAAATACATTGGCTTTCTGTTTATTAAATATTCAAAGACTTTCGAAAATATTGCTAATATATTAGTGGTTCTGGCCAAACGAATTTATAAAGGCGGAGACTTTATATAAGGGTTGTACAACCGATGTTTCTAATTTTAAAGGAAATGCACCAGTTTCAAATGATCAATTAATTACATAACACGTTGATGCGGCAATATGCTCACAATCAGTACATTTTAACAGAAATGAGGATATATTGTTTTCATCGGGTGTATTTGATGAATTCAACAATATCAACAGTGGCAAACGGTATAGGTAACAGCAAATGTTGACGAGATGTCAACCAAGTGTCTACTAACATCGGACAAACTATCATTATCTGAAAAATTATCCTGCACAATTTTTTGAAAAAAATCACATCTCTTATTTTGTCTCCCTTTTCTTCGATGTTTGTACATATGCGAATGAATTGAATTAGTAATTATTAATTTATTAATATTAAATACAGAAACTTTGCCAGTAAGTGACTGCCGAATGTTAAATGCCGAGAAGCGCGACGTAGCTACTGCAGGAGTCTGTAGCAACTTACTTGTCCACTCTTGTAGAATTAAATAGCTGCAAAAATGCGCATGTAATTACATATTGGGGTAATTTTTTAATTGAATTCTCTTATATACAAACATCAAACGTACTAGCATATATTGTGCTTATCTGGAAACTTCTCACAAAGTCGCACTGACGAGCGGTATAACCGCTAAACGCGTCCGCGAATGGTGAAAGTAGTTTTATAATATCACTCGCTTTTCTTTATCAGATGAGAGAAAAAGGATTTACACGTACATTAATCGGTTATAGTGTGGGACTTATTATTTGTTCCTTGTATATCAAAGGAACCAAAACGTTAAATGAAGAGTATTCAGTCGGTCGTTTAGATGTAATTTTCTCGCATTTCAGATTAAATTTTTTTCTTTTAAGATAACCAATTATGTATATCTTCCTCCTTGCATTCGGTTCTAGTTTACATACATGAAAATACACGTAAGATTGTACCTCACTTTATAGATGTATTCTCAACTGTCCATAAACTAAATTATTTTTCTTTTTGTTTTGTTTTCTATTTATTGCCATCTAGGAATTTCCGTTATCTCCTTTTAAAATATAATCCTTTCTGTACAGATTCAGATTTTCGGGAATGTTTTTCGATTTAACAGATATGACTTTCTCGGCAAATAATATCGGATTCTGTTCCTTCGTACTATCAATCATAATTTTTCGATATTTTACAATAATAATAATAATATTCTTTATTCCTTCAATATATAAGATTAATATAACAATATACAATATTAGAAAAATATATGTATATGAAACAAAATAGAAAAATAAATAAATAAATATTATGAAGGAACCACAAGGAGGAGTTCAGATGTAGTATGGCACTACTCTGCTTTTAAACCTAATCCCTGAAATAAATAACGGGAGAGAAATAATGGAATATACTCAAGCTACCTTAAAAACTAAACCAAAAACTAAATTCTGTGAGGCATGTCGCATGCATATTCATATAGCATAAAAGAAAAGAAAAATAGTTAAAAACAAGGAAATAATCACAAGCAAACAGCAAAGAGTCCCCTAACCAGCGAGCATACAGTTCTCAGATCAATTCTTACTTAAAAGAAAATCCTTTAATCGTTTTTAAAGTTTCTCGGAGTACAAATATAAAAAAGTCAGTCAACTCGTTATAGATTCTATAAACATTATAAGTAAGTTTGGTTTATATTTAAGTTTTCGGTTTGAGTGTTACTTTTTAAGAAATGTATCAAATCAATATTCGATTGATTCAGTATTTTTACTTCATTTTGAGTTCGTTTATAGCTAAATCTAGTCAAATAAGTTCTTCTCGAAAAATGTTTTTAATTATGTCAGCAAATTCTTCGCTCTTCAAGAAAGACATTACATTACGTCATTAGATTTATCTCCTGTTGATCATAAGTTTAGAGCCATTATATAATTAACCTCGTTGCAAATTTACACTGTGTTATAAATTTAACTTACGTAGTAACACCCACAAGCATTTCATTTAGTCAATGATCAAACCAATTGGTTTACGGTTTCGTAATGCTCGCCTCGTGCTAGCGAAACACATGTCACCAAATTTATTATTGCACAATTATGTGGTGAGGACTTTACCGATGTGATATAGTGTAAGGTTATTATAATTATTTATAATTGATCTGTTATGATTGCATTATCCAATCAACTTCGCCCGGGTAAAAGTTAATTTGAAAAGGGGAAACGTCCATGCGAGGAAACGATCCGATGTAATTAATAGTAACAGAAACGAGCTCACGACCCTAAACATTTCTCCCCCGCTTCGTGCACATAGGGGCACGACGGATGCAATTTTCTTGTAGAAAAGTTCGCCCCAAACAAGGGCGTCGCTTGGGCTTCGCTTGGTCGAATCATGTAAGTTAATAGACCCCAACCGCAGCTGTCACAGGCAGGGATTTTAGGATATGAAATATAGATTCTTCTCTATTAACCGTGGTAAATCGCTTATTCGTAAGTCGTCGATGTAAAACTGTAACGAGCGGTTTGGTTCCCTCTTAAGTCTTCCAAATTTCGTTCCATTGTGTTTAATGACGAAGCTTCTCTGGAAGAATATGGGGAATATAATGGTAGGGCGGGGAAGTTATAATAAATTATCAACACTCTGGAATCCAGACGTATAGACTATATTTAGATGCTTCCATAGGCACGGTTTAAGTATCCGAACTATTTCCAACTGCCAAATAGCTGAGATGCAAAAATCATATCATGCCACTTCTGATTATTAAAATACCCCTAACTGGTTTTTTATTCTCAAGTGTATAAGTTCGAAATTGAGACCCTCAGATGTTGGTAGTTTCTAGTAATTTTTGGAGGCGAAATCATAATACTGTGCTACTAGAAAAGTTCAACATTGATGGCTCTTTGGTAGAAAACACATTTCGAGTACGCTCAATGCAACGCTGTCAGCTGCTTCGCGAAGTTGACTCTGGTTTTCGAGATATTACGATGTACGAGTAAAGATTCTACAAAAAAGACCCAAGAAATACGTTTTTCTTCGTACATCTTAACCATTCATTCATCAAATATCGTTTCAGTTCAACAAAATTTCTTCGTTTCATGAGATACTTTTTACTTTTTCTAACTAACCGAGTATTCAAGGTTGCAGAAAGTATACAAAAATATATAATAAGTCTATTTGTTGCCAAAAAATATCTGCTCAAAGAGCATCCAACGTTTTCCCACTATACCAATGTTCGAGTCTTGCCGTCACTTGGATGAAATTTCGTCGAACTGAAACGATATCTGATGGATAAAAAGTTGAAATGTACGAGAAAACGTGTTTCTTGGGTATTTCTTTTGTACAATCTTTAGCCGTAAATAGCCGTAAAAACTAGAGTCAACTTCGCAAAACGGCCGACAGCATTGGATTTAGCGTACTCGAATTGTGTCTTCTACCCAAGATCCATCGATGTTGAAAAAATAAGTTCCCGATTCGAGCATAGTGCCATTAAGCAAAGTTCTTCTTAATTCTTGAGATTTTGACGAAATTGTCGATACCCTCAAACACAGAGGTTTCATGTAGAACCGCTGGCATTATTACAACATTCAAACGTGGAGATACCCAAACAGCACCAGAAAAGGAAGAAGGCGCGAATGAGTTTTGAAGATGATCTTTCGCGAATATAACCGTTCCATTTTGGGGAGAAATCCCAATGTCGTCCGGTGCAAAATCCAAGAATTGCATAAGCGTCTGAGATAGTCAGAAATTGTGCCATTATCTATTCTTAAAATTAGAAAAAATCTTAGATATGAAAATCATTGCCGCTGTGAAAAAGCACAGATCTCCAGTGTAAATGCCTACTTCCATTTTAATAGTGTCAGTTTATAGCATATCAGAAAAATTTGACCAAGGAAAACCGGAAATATTATATATATATATATCTTCAAATAGGGTGGCAAGTCACGTGACGAAATATCATATGCAATCGTGATTGCACTGTCGCTTGTATTGCCGCGTTGATTTTATTCTAACTTCGTTCAGAATCTCTAACTATGATATTTTCTAGTTAGTTTTGACGTGCTACCAATCTATAAGTTATACAACTAATTTGGTAATTTGAGAGAAGTCGCGTGTTTTGCCAAGGAAAGGTTCCCAACCTGCACACGCCGATTACGATGAAACGTGTGGAAACTTATGTAGAACTGGTAGAACTATGTAAGAGGTTTTCTGTTTCTGCGATTAAAGCCATTGAAGGGGTGAAAAATGCCCCCGAAAATTAATTTGTTTTCGCTTTTTTTGGCAACTATTCTGGAATTGTTTCAAGAAAAAAATATTCATATGAGCATGTAGCGCTTCAAGAGGGCTATTGAAACACATCTGAATCGGTAACCCTTATTCTTAAAAATATTACCCCCTCCTCTACCCGATTTCGATGGAACTAGGTAATTATGTAGGGCTAATTGGACTATATACAAGACCGAAGGGAGGAGTGGGGGTAACATTTTAAAAATAGTGGTTACTAATTCATACATCTACGCGAGGAAACGAGGCGGTATATGTTCATATGTTTGAATGTCATAATAATAATAGTAATAGTATTTTAATTAGTTTCATCATGTACATACGCCATAGAATACGTCAAAGCAAATATAAAAATTTGCATATATAAATATGCAACTTATAATCGTTTATGACTGTAAAAGAATTCGTTAATGCAATAAAATGTCTAACGTAATTTATTTTAACAAAAACAGCGCACTCAAAAACGTCGGTACTGGGCAGAGTGAATATTTTTTGTGTTTTAAAGATATTCCTACACGAGTCTCCTGACTTCATGTTAAAAACAGCTCTGATACATGATTTCTGAATACGAAATATTCTTGCTGCCTGCACCGATTGGCCCCAAAACATCACACCATACTTGAGTCTGGAATGAATACACGCATGGTACACATACATAGTCTAACTTACATTGATATTTCTGGAAATTGTTTGCAAGCAGAAACAATACCTACACATTGCTGCTGCCAACATATCAACATGCGCTTTCCAGGAAAATATACCATCCACCGTTATTCCCAGGAAGTTGACCTCCTGATGCTGTATGAGTCGTTCACCATCATGCACCATATCAGCCTCCTCTGTTTCTTTGAATATGAGCACTTTAGTCTTGTGTATATTTAGTTTAAGATTATTTGCACTGAATCAGTTGTTAAAATCCACTAACCCAGTCTCAATTTTATACACCAACTCCTCCAGCCATTTTGCGCGCACCACAGAAGAAGAATCGTCTGCGAACATTACCACAAGTTTTTCCTCGATTGTTGGAGGATCGTTCGCATACAAGACGAATAATACTGGACCCAGTATAGACCCCTGTGGGACTCCATCTTCTATTTCGTCCCAATCCGACTTGACCTCCTTTCCAGTATCATAGTGTGCCAATGTACATTGCTTTCTGCCCCTCAAGTATGATTTTATCCATTCAAGCAGGCCAATTTTTAAGGGTGTGTTTCACCCCTTCAAAGGTTTGAATCGCAAACACAGAAACTGGCCTCTTATGTTGTCTTACCAGATCTACAGAATTGATTAAGTTTTATCGAAATCAGCGTGTGCAGATTGGGAACCTTCCTTTGTAAGTTAGCCGGAAGTTGATTAAATTAAGCATGTGGACATCCGATAGGTGAGGGTCTATGAAGCCAGACTTAGTGCTACTAGCGAAACACGTGTCCTTACGATTAATCAATAAGTACATTGCAAAGAGTCTATCGACATGATCCATCGTCGATAATTAAATCTTTGAATGAACATCCTCCGAGATGAAGGATTTGCGCAAATTCCCAATAGCAAAAGATTTTCAGATATAATCCAGATCTGGTTAATTTCGCGTCTTTTTCGATACGCGAATCTAAGCTTGTTACGATCCACCGTTCGTAGCAATGGTGGCGCTCACGGCGCCTCCACTGGGCAACGCCAGTAGTCGACGACCCGCCGTTCGGTCCGCTTCAAAATTCGCCCCGATCGAATCGCGCGCACCGGAAGTTAAACTCGCGATTGCCTCCCAAACGTCGTACGCTCGCTCGAACCCAAATCGGTCGTTTAGCAGCGAAATTTCCCCGTAAAGGGGGCGATGAATCGGCTCACCGCCTCTCCGGCCGAAATCCCGGACACCTGTTCGAAGGGTACGCGCGATTTCTGCAACGCGCTGTGAACAATCCGAAGGAAAAAACAGGAAGAAAAATTAAATAAATAAAACGCAAGTGTACGACTTTTGTGATCGAACGGTGTATTGAGTTGGTGTATCGAATCCTCGCGTAAAGGGGATCGAAGAAGGGGAAGAAGGAAGAAAATACCTAGTAGGGAGTGGATGGAGTAATCGGCGAGAATTAGGAAATCGGGCGCCATCAAAGTAAGTAATTATCCTTGCGATGGGGAAAAACGCGAATTCTGTCACTTTAGCCTCCGGGATCCCCTTTTTGCGCCGAAAACCGCCTTATGGAGGGAGGGGACCGTTAAAAAAATTGACAGGGCGAATTATATTAGCGTTTGCCGGGTGATTGATTGATGCTATTCCATAAGGCAATTACATCGATTGAGAGGCTATTAAAATGAGTGGGGACTTGGGGGCTTGTGGAGGTGGGGAGTTGATCGTTATAGATCTTAGGGAATTTCGAATGTAAACGAATGAGGCTTCCGGTTGACGTTTTTAGGTCAAAATCGCTTCTTTTACGAGATACGATATATATTTACATTTCTAGGCGATGAAATTATAGGGGAGAATATGATTGAGTGAATAGTTGATAGTTCTGTGAGTTGAAACGTAAGCCTTTCCTAATTGAGTGAAACGAGGAAATTTCTGGTCACGTACGTATATAAGTGTCTGGTACTTTTCGACTTGAATTGTTACTTCCTATCGGTGGATTTCCTTACCAGGATGATTGAAGATGATTCCCTCTCCGAACCTGATGTTCCTACTTTGAAAATTTTGGGTGGGGTTTAATGCGCAATTACGAAGGTCTGTTCCTTAAATACTGCGAGTTCCTGCAAACCTAGTTTGGATCCGAACTACAACGCAGACCTTTTCAAGAAAATATTTAAACAGTTCATTTATGGAACGACATTACTTTAATTAGCAATATTTTTTACGATTTATAGAAATAGCTATTGATATCTTTTCAATTCCACGCTCATAAAACTTCTTGTTTTTGTTGACAAGAAACCCAACCAAGGCTGATGTCACATCATCATCATCATCGTTAAAAATATAACATCATTCAGCAAGGTTTCGTGCAATTTATATCCTTGATCAAGGCCAAGACTCTATGGTGGATGTGACAATTCATCACAGTTAAATTCCAATGTGGATTCTTCGGAGAACAAATCTTTCATGGAACGACACAACTTCCTTCAGCAAGGTTTCGTTCAATTTTATCCTTGATCGTTTGCCATTTTTTAGGCAACACCACGATTCAACGTTCATGAGACTTGTGTTTTTGTTGGTTTGAAACCCAAGAAAGGGGGTGGTATCACATTAGCATCATTACTATTGAAATTTTTACCGCTCAAGATAGTCTGCAAAGGATGTATCAATTTAGCAGAGTTGAATTCCAATGGGAATTTCTCTAAGAAAATATAAAAGAATTCATTCATGGAATGACACAACTTTATTCAATAAGGTTTCGTTCAATTTTAACCTTGATCGTTGGCATTCTTTAGGCAACACCACGATTTCAAACTCATGAAAATTGTGGCTTTTGTTGGTTAGAAACCCAACCAAGAGGGTGGTATCACATCATCATCTTTATTGAAATTTCTACCACTCAAGATAATTTGGAAATGACGAAATAATTAATAACCTGATGGTTCAAGGGTAAGACTATAAGGCAGACCCGGCAATTCCTCACAGCTAATTTCCAATGTGGATTTGTCCAAGCAAATATAAAACATTTTTTTCATTGAACGCCACAACTTCATTCAGCAAGGTATCGTTCAATTTTAACCTTGATCGTTGGCATCTTTTAGGCAACACTGTCATTCCACGTTCATGAAACTTGTGGATTTTGTTGGAAAGAAATCCAACCAAGGGGATGGTGTCACATCATCATAATTATTGAAATTTTTACCATTCAAGATAGTTTGGAAAGGACGAAGTAATTAAGAATCTGATGGTGCAAGGCCAAGACTATTAGG
This sequence comes from Chrysina gloriosa, assembly GCA_038088585.1. Taxonomy (NCBI): domain Eukaryota; kingdom Metazoa; phylum Arthropoda; class Insecta; order Coleoptera; family Scarabaeidae; genus Chrysina; species Chrysina gloriosa. Next base: position 28,040,229 of record CM076088.1, on the reverse strand, counting down.
TGGATGTAGTAATTCATCACACCTAAACTCCAATGTGAAATTTTTCCAAGAATATATGAAAGAATTCATTCATGGAACTACACAACTTCACTCAACCAGGTTTCGTTCAATTTTAATCTTGATCGTTGGCATCTTTTAGGCAGCACCAGGATTCCACGCTCATGAAACTTGTGATTTTTGTTGGGAATAAATCTAACTAAGTGGGTGGTGTCACATCATCATCATTATTGAATGTTTTACTATTTTTACCACTCAAAGTATTTTCCAAAGGACAATATAGTTAATGATCTCATGGTGCAAGGCCAAGACTATATCGTGGACGTGGCAATTCATCACAGCTAAATTCCAATGTGGATTTTTCAAACTACATACAAAATAATTCATTTATGGAACGATACAACATTATTCAGCAAAGTTCCTCCCATTTCAATGATACGATCTTCTAGGCAACACTATCACTCCACGTTGACATGTTATTTCTTCAACATTATCGTATTCTCGTCTTGCATTCTCAATTCGATGAGTTGGTATAACATTTTAGGAATTTGGATTTGTTTGAATAAATGCGCTTGCTGCCACGCCAACTCGATTCTTCATCCGAAATTTTAATGGATATGGTGCGGTTTTAGATTTGACAATTTGCGTCGACCGGCAACTGCAAAGTTGTTCTGTTAAACGTCGTTTGTTGAACAGAGTTTTGTCTTGTCTATTATTTTTGATTTGCTTCTGTTTTTACTTGTTTATATGACGCTTTAGCGTCGTACCAGGGTACTCCATCTGAGGGTACTCCTTATGTTATGTTTTGGTCGTCTCGTTTGCGACCATTTGTTGTTTCAAATGTGGATTATATCGGCAGGAAACTTCATCAAGTTTGATTTCGTATCGTTAACGTTATTGAAATTTTGACTAGTCAAGATATTTTGCAAAGAACAAAATAATTCATAATTTGATGGGGCAAGGTCAGAATTATGTACATATCTGGTGGATTTGGCAATATATCATACCCAACCTCAAATGATCTTGTTCTAGCTTGTCAAAATCGATCGTCGTCCCTGAAACTTTGTCGTCATCTGCGTCTTCCTTGAGTGAGGATTTTCCTCTTTTAATTTTGGTTTTCGCCTTATCGGATCAACACTAGTATGAAACACGAAAAATATGACGAATTTCCTAAAATTTTGAACTCTTAAAATTGGCAAGTAACATTTTAAAATGTTTTAGTTATCTTTCAACAACAATTTTGCTATGCTCATTCCTGTTGAATGAAAATCTTGTATTTCGATAATTTTAGTTTTGTTGCTATCGGTTGAGGATTCGATTGAAGTATAGAAAGTGTACACCTTTCCAGGATGGTAATCCTTGTAGAGTTGGCAATCAGCATTTCGACGCATTTTCGTTACTTTCATCTCACTTGAATAATTTTGCGTTTCATGACTTTAGTTTGCAGTCATCGGTTGAAGATTAAACTCAAATACAGAGGAGTATGCATCTTTCCCGAAACGTGGTTCTTACAGAGTTGGTAATCAGAATTTTGACATATTCTGGTTATCTTTATTTTTACGTTTCTAATTGAGTCAAAATTTGAACGAAAGGGAGACAGTTTAAGATTTTCCTCAAACACGGTCGTTGGTAGAGTTCACAATGGAAGTTATGAAAGGTGATTAGTATTCCCATCCCTTTCAAATAGCAATTTTGCATTTCCTAATTTTAGTACTGGTGTCATCGCGTACAGACTCAATTGAAATGAAGAAGGTTGACACCTTTCTTGATGCGTTGGCCCTGCAGAGCTGGTATTCAACAATCTGAAATTTTCTGGTTACCTTAATCCCATTTGAACAATAATTACGCATTTCTAATCCAAACAAAATCTAAACAAAACAAAGAAAGTTCCACATTTTCCTCAAATCTTATTCTTGTAAAATTGACAATCGACCTAATGAAGGCTGATTGATATCGTCAACTCTTCCGAATGGCAATTTTGCATTTTCTTAATTTTAGTCCTGGTGTTATCACTTGAAGACTCGATTAAAATGCAGAAAGGTGACACATTTCTTGAAACGTTATCTTTGCAGAGCTGGAAATCACCAATCTGAAACATTCTTGTTACCTTCGTCCCATTTGAACAATAATCATAGCCTTCCAGTTAGACCAATTGGATTTTCCTCAAACCCGGTCGTGGTGCAACTTGCATTTTGAAATCTGTTGGTTCTATTTGTCCCTTTGAAGCTACAGGTTTACACTTTTAATTTTGATTTTGGGGTTACGTATCCCTACTAGAGCGAAACACCGTAAGTGGATTTTCCACAAATACGTGATTGTTTCAAAGTGGCATGGTATTATCAATTCAAAACCCGCTAGAATGAGAAAAATAGAACAATTTTGGTTTTCGCTTCTGATTGTGCGAAATTTTCCATCTCCGGCAGATTTTGATCCTATCAGATTAGTCGAACAAAACAGAGAAAATAAACGACTTTTCTCCGACGTGAAGAACTAGTAATTCACAGTTCAAGTCTGTTTTTGATTTTTCGAAACGGGAAAAGTAAAGGATTTTCCCCGAATACGAGTCCTTCAAATTGTCTAAGAGTCATTGTTTTAGAATGTTATGGATATCATTCTCCCTTTTAAGTAATAATCGACAGTTTTAATTTTGATTTCGATATTATCGTTTTGAAACCTGATCAAATCAGAAAAATCAATTTTGGTCATCCTTTTTGAGAGCGACAATTTTGCATTTTCGAAATTGATTCGGATATTGTCACATTAACAGATCACTACTTGAACGAAAGTGAAAAAATAGGCGATTTTCCTCACACCCGAAGAATTAGCAATCGTTGTTTCGAAATGTCATCATCTTTATCCTTTTCGATAGTTTTACATTTTCAATTTTGATTTTGAGGATAGCCACTCATGTCCCAACCAAAACAAGAAAAGTTTCAGATTTTCACATATCAGTTTTAGTAGTTCTGGAAATGTTATCATCTCCGTCCCTTTCATGAATTGCCACTTATTGTCTCTCCATGCAAGTTTTAAACCACATACACATTGCTATTTTGATAGTTTTCATATCTCCTGTCCGGCAGTTCTATATAGTCGGTTTTATCCTTTGGTGCTAACAGTTCAAACCTCAAATCAGGGAAAGTGGGTAATTTAGATTTTGGGGATAGCGGTTCAAGCCCCGACCAAAACCAGATTTTGACATATTAATTTTAGTAGTTTTGGAGATGTCACCATCTTAGTGCCTTTTTATGAATAACCACTTATTGTCTCTTCATTCGTGTCCTAAACCAGAAACAAATTGCTATTTCAATACTTTTCGTATTGTTTGCCCGGTAGTTTTATATTTTCGCTTTTATCTTTTGTTATTAACAGTTCAAGCCTCAAATCACAGTAGGTGGATAATTTTCGTCAAGTATGGTCCTCCCGATGACAACAATCATGGTTGCCAAGTATCATCGGTGTCCGCCTCCTTTTCCAATGAGGATGTTTCATCTTAAATTTCGATTTTGGCGCTACCAGTTCGAGACTCGGCCGAAACAGGGAAAATAAACGACTTTTGCAAATTACGGCAACTTGAGCGTTAGCAATCATTATTTTGTCCGTGTGTTATCGTTATCTTCTTCATTTTGTTTTTCTTGTTTTATCACCTCGTTAACCTTTTTGAGAATTTGACGTTGGTGTTATCGGTTGAAGACGTGATCGGAACAACGAATCCAGACCACTATCTTCAAACATGTCCTTGGCTAATGTAAGTTCTATTTAAATTAAACCGTCGCATTCGCACATTCATAGACCGAAACGGAAACAGTAAATTACTTTTTATTTTTTACCAAAATGTAGTTATTGCCGGCTCCTTCCTATAAAAAGGAAAATATTTTACATTTTTAATTTTTGTTCTGGTGTTATTTTCGAAAAACTCAACTGAAATTAAGAAGGTCGACAACTTTCTTCTGAGTTACTTGAAATGGTTTAAGGTAAGCTGATGCTGTATAACACCAGCAGTAACACTCAAAATCAATTTATACTTTGAAATAATTTTAAGCAATCTGAAATAGTGAAATTTCAATTGTATCTTGACATGCCGTTTTGCAGAGACTGCAAACACTATCATATAGTCGCAAATCAATTATCAAGTTTCTTTCCAAGACTTTAACAATGAATTGGAACGGTCAGAAAAAGGTCCTCTTGGAATGAAAGTTTTGGCTTTCTAAAATTAATTTTTTCCCAAACTCCAACCGACACGGCACTAATACGGTTATTGGAGAGTTACCAATCGTCGTATCAGAGTGTCATCGTCATTTCCATTTCTTCTCGGTTGATCACTTTCCATCTTAAATCTGGTGCCATCGTCCCCTGAAATTGTACCATAACTTCGAAGTTATTTTCTTTCCATTATAATATCTTAAGAGCGAATTAAAACGTGTAAAATATCGCCGGGCATAACGCCATTTATCACTGGTAACCGTTAATCCTCGTAATTACCGACTTATCACCATGAAAATGTAGCGCTCCAGATTGATTACGATGCTGAATAATTTGTACAAGCTAAATTAAGCTTCGCGTGCACGTACAGTAGATTATTCCGGGCTATTATAGTCCTTATCGGGATTGAATTCCGTATCATAAAATATGTATGTACTACCTACGTATTTACATTAGTAAGTCGCGCGGTAATTTCGCTCGCTACGCCCGTCGTATGCTGACATTAGAAGGATTAAGAGTTCGTTTCGAAAATAACGCGATTCGTTTTTTCATTTTGGCAGGGAGTAAATTGCATATTTTGCGTCGTAATAGATATTTCTGCATGAGCTTTGTTCTGTTTGTAATTTACTAATATTGTTAAAAATGCAAAATATCGCTGTTGACACTTAATTTCCCTAGTTCTTTCTACTGAGGATATGGCAACTTAGTTGCCGAAATAAGTAAAAAATTGAATTATTTCCAAAAGGTGTGGTAAGGGTAGTTTCATTTATTTTCTAAAAAATAATATCGTTGTTTTTGTACGGAAAGTAGTCGTTGAATCCTAAATGTTTTTTCTAACATAAGATCATAGGAACGCACATTAACGAAAATATCTTTGCTGTTAACTTATTCCTTCTGGTTTTAGAAATGCACATTACGACAAAAATCCTTCTTGAAAGCTATTTCACATCTATGTTTTCTTTAAATTTTATCACTTCATTTCCTCCTCTTTCACCATTCTCTTTCACGTGCTAGAATCATAGATTACAACTTTAGCGGCAAAGACACGACGTTAGAAATTGTTTAAATTCTGCACGTATGATTCACTACCGTTCCCTCTTGTTTACCAAGTACTTCTTCTACTTGGATAATCTTTCGGAAATCATCCCAGATTGCTCTGAGCGACTTTTGAACATTCCTGGACATTGTCTGTCCGCGTTGTTGACACCACAAAAAGCTGATCGTTTAATGGAGGCATGGGCAACCTTTTTTGTAGAAGTTTTATGCTGTGAGTAATCTTGAAAAACATACATTTTTGTAGTATCCTTATGATTCATTATGAATTAAGTTTAGACGGGCCGTGCTAATATGCAACGAAAGAATTCAGTAGCGGGCTGGACAAACCTTACTCGAGGGCCGCATGTGGCCCGCGGGCCGGAGGTTGCCCATACCTAGTTTAATGGTTGACTCGCTTTTAATGTGTCGTCATTAGCGTAGTACGTCGTCGTTCTTAGACGGGGAGTTCGCAAGACGAGCACGCCGCAGAGATTTTTAAACAAATTCAAACTCACCTTCGAATAACGGTGAACTTGAAATTCGGGTATTTTATAGTATCGTTGGGTCAGGGTTTATTTGAATAATTTAGTTCGTAGTAATCATCCAAGGTTACCGGTGCTTTATAAAATTCAACATTGGCATCACTGGCGTGTACGACTTCCAAGTGACAAATAATTATTATTGAATCTCCGTTGGAAGAAGGAATGATGGTTTTACGCTGGGACAACATCGGAGAATAGAAAAATATTTACAATGCGAGTGCTGTGTTGTGGCCCTGCAACGGCCGGTGTAACTCCATGAAACTGGTAGGCCTGGGGATAGCGCAAGCTGCTCGCGTGCTCGCCCAGTGCGCATATCTAACAAAATTGTGGATGTTGCTTAAGTATACGCGAAAACCCAAGGACTTCCACGCGTTACAAAGCTCAACAACTTACTACGTGTGTAACCATGTGTTCGGCCGGAAAAAAAAAAGTAGCTGCAATATCGGAAAAAGAGCTGAGGGAGAGACCTGTTGACACGCAAAAACAAATAGCTAACTCCCGTTTAGGGTTGTGAGTTTTAGGAGAAAAATGGTAAAATTTAGTATCGGGCGCCACTGGAACTTATAAAGAAATTTTGTTTTCGCTTCGCAGTGAGAATCAGAAGAAGAAGAAGAAGAACCAGATTCAAACGCGACTATACGTCATCGGAAGGCTGACACCGTTTAAAATTTGGCAAGGGAAGTACTTACTCTCCTATCTCCCCGCGGATCCCAGGCTGAGAAGGGTCCAGTCTACAAGGGAGCAAAAATAAATTTAGGATTTTGAAATGAGATCCTAAAGGTTCAAAAAATAGGGAAGTGTACCAAACGATAATTTAGATAAACTATACGTCGGTCTTTTCTGAGGTTATAATAGCGTACAGACCTCAACTTATTTGCTTACAAACTGAAACAACAGGAAGGGATTGAAAATCACCATTCTTTTCTGAAACATGCCATTGCTGTTGGTGAATCACATGAGCTTTGCACTTTTTCCCCCAGCAACTCTCGATTTTGACGGATGTATACTTAGGTTGCTCCTATCCAGATCGTCCAGATTCTTTCTGGCTTGTCATCCTGGATTCTAAAAGATTTAAATATCCGTCGATGATAAATGGACTTGAAGCGGTCTTACTCTATCTGTTCAGGTTTTCGGAGTGACAAATCGTGGAATATTTTGAGGAAATCGACGAAGCAATTTTCCCCCGATATGTCTTTTTCAACTATCCCTCTTATCGTGCTATCGTGATAACGTTTTCCGAATTGATTTTCGAATTAGATGATTATATTCAGTTCTTTTTGAGTGCAGTTTCATGCTGATGTTGAATGAATTAAACATAAATCTCTTAACAATCGCTCAATATCGTCAAAATTTCAATATAAGCTCTCCAGATATTCGCAAAATTATTAGCATCACCGCCCGTACATCCCCCAATCGAAATTTGTTTCCCCACATTATCAAATTTACGCAATTATGTACATATTTAGCGCGATTATCGCCATGCGATTCCTGAAACAATATCGCCAATTTCATCCGGTTCGGCCGATAACATCCGGTAAAAGCGTTGCCCCCTCTCCCCTCCGCCTAGTCGTAACCGAATATATTCACTGTTAATCCGTTTACATCATTAATTTCAATATCAATGTCGAAATCTATAAATAATGGATGAACGGCGATATTAATATTTTAATAGAAATTTCAAAAATTCGTTCGGTTTGTATTACCCGGGTAACCAGAGCAAATACGCGGTGATGTTTGGAGGGATCGGAATGCAAAATTAAGGAATGTTTCGGTAAGGCCGATACCCGTCGCGCAATATTCTGCCCCCGGTAATTTCGACTAAAGCATCCGAAAATATTTACGCCCACGGCGGAAGGAATTCGTTATTTATCGTTCGAAATTCAAGTCTAATTACGTCTGAGGTAATCTGCAAAAAGCGTCTCGACCTGAACCGGGATTACTTCAAGAAAGGAAAAAAACTTAATAACGAACAAATAATATCGCAGAAACTCGGGGAGATTTCTCGTGCGAAATGGAGCGAAAGAAATGTTACGAGACGAAGCAATATTAGAAGAAGTGGAGGGTAGACGAGGCAGGTGGTATGAGACGTAACGAGGATCAATTCGGATGGGATTATTAGCTGGAATTGGTCCGAGAAATATGTTATGACTTATTGTTCTATTGTTATTGTTCTATTCGAATGTTGAAGGTAACTTTTTCATTTTTATGAGTTATGTCTAAATCCATAAAAATCAAAAAGTTACCTTCAACACTTACAGCAAACCTACAGTTACAAATACCAGTATACCTTATTCTTTAGTCACTTCAGTGCTATCAGCAGAGTTGCTCAATTTGCGCCAATAGCCAATGGCGGACGCATAAAAGCTTAGACATAAAATAAAGCATTGGTCGTTTTCGCGCCGTAGGCAACATTTTTAAAACAAATCTAGAACTGCGAAATAGTATTTACGGCAACGTACATGTATACACAACAGATCTCATTGAGACTCACAGTTATACTGAGTGTTGTATAGAGTCCGGCCAATGCCCGTTGGCGCTTGTGAGCAACTGTTTTGAACTTCTTTAATTTTTCTTGAAAAAATATTGTTCCTCAAATTAAATGTACTATTTTCTAACTGAAGTTTTTAAAATTTTTGAGTGAACTGAGCATACCCTAACGTACGACTAACTACGGCCGCGATCAGCCATCACGTCATGTTTTGATTGGATCTTAGCTTTGGTGTGTTTAAGATGCGCTGTGTTTCTTTAATAGGTGCCCGTCCCTGTTTTAACGATGTAAGATCTCGATTTATCTCCTTTTCCGAATATTCTTCTTCCCACCCACTTGTTCGTTGCTGTTTTCATTTTCATTGTCTTCTCTCTAACAAATACCCCAGGATTGCTTGTCGGTGCGGTTAATGTAATCCTTTCGTTTTTCTCTTAAATTATGCAGACGCTCGTGTACGTTCTTTAGTGGGTAGCACTAACCTAGTTATCCTGACCATTAGCCTTTGAGTTGGTGATTCTATGGATGTGTTTCGTGAGGTGTTCCTCTCCTTCAGCGACCCACAGTACTTTATCAGATTTTTGCTTGTTTAGCGTAAATTTCTGCTAAAGCATTGGTTCTAAAAACGCTGGACTTCACGTGTGATTATTAAAATTCCAATTGCAAACTGTTTAGAACTATATGGCTGTCTGTTATCTGTTTGGAATACTTCGATAATTTCGTGTGGAAGAAGAAGCATTCGAATAATTAACGCTTTTGGCCGTTACTTTGTGATATTCCATGGTTCAAATAAATAAAACACACTTTTTACTTTGTAACAATATCACTATATTTCACTTATTTGTGACTGCAGTTTCGACATACCATGTCATTATCAAACTGTACAATATTTCTTGCTAGCGACTAATATAAAGGTAACCTTAATTAGGGGAAATTTTACATCAGCTATTTACACAGCATTCGAAAAGGGGGTATATAATAGGCCAGTTTGTTCATTAAGAAGGTTGTCGGACTTTCTAATAGCTTTATGAATTTCTAATGACTCTAATAGGTTTAATTTGAATCCTTTTTCGGCTACATGTAAAATTTGTAGGCCGTCATCTGAAATATTATGATTGTATTCTATTAAATGGTTTGCAAATGTTGAATCTGTTTTTTTCAAATTAAAGGATCTAATATGTTCCTTTTGTCTAATATCAAAATTTCTGCCTGTCTGACCTATATATATACCTTTACAATCTTTACACTGTAATTGATAAATGCCGGATTTTTAAAGAGGTTCTAAATTATCTTTAGCGTTAAACATTATGTTCCGTAATTTAGTATATGGTCTAAATGCTATGTGAACTTCTTTATTTCTAGATATAATATTTCCTATTGTTTCGCTGATTTTCCCGAAATATGTTAGTGTTACATACTTTTTATCTTGTTTTGTGTTAATGTGGGGGTATATTGTTTTTAGAGTTTCTTTTACTTGTATGTTCTTTAAAATATTATTGATAATCCCACTGTTATACTTATTGTTTACTGCTATCTGAGTGATGACCTTCAATTCTGCCTTGTAGTTTTCGGTGGACAGGGGTAATTTAATCAGTCTGTACAGCATTGAGTAGAAGGCTGCAAATTTGTGTCTTTTAGGGTGTATTGAATTTTTAGGGATAACTGAGTCTGTGTATGTAGGTTTTCTGTATACCTTAAAAGTTACTTTCCCATTGTCTTCGTTCACTGCATTCGTTTAGAACTATTATAGTTTGGGCAAACATAGTAAGCATAAAATAACAAATGATCAAAGATTAATTAATTACTGCATGTGCAAAAACACATGGTTGTAAAAAGCACACAAATGCAAATAAAGGAAATATACAAAGGAACATGGACATCACCTAATGGAAAAATAACGAATCAAATAGGCCATGTTCTGACAGAAACAAACCACACGAACCTTATTAAAAACGTTAGAAGCATGTGTGTGTATTTTCTGTTAAAAGTTAACTGTAAAATGACCCAAACGGAAAAAGAAAAATAATAAAAAAGGGGAAAGTATAATACAATATACTACAAAAAACGAAGTAGCACGCAAATATGAAGAGGCAATAAACAAAGAAGTAAACCAAGGCGATTATTGTATGCAGAATTGAAGATGAATTGAACTGAACAACTGAAAACCGCAATAATGGGAACTGGTTAATCGATTATACCGACCAAGAATGCGGAAAGTTGGGTATGAATTAGTTTGACGAGGAATGGGTCAGAATAGCGGAAATTAAAAGGAAGTTAAGAAACCAAGTTTTAATAGATAGCGGTGGTGGTTCAGAAATACAAAGCAACCACAAAAAAATGAGGAGAATATGTAGAAGGAAAACAAGATAGTTTGTGTATTATTTATTATATTTTTGTTCATTGGACTGATACTTATTTGATTTTCTAGCATTTCATAGCATCCTGTACTCGTCCTCTGCTACGTATGTGTTTTGCACTGTCCAAAAGTTGCAAGTCATCAAGTGTCAATATCTTTGGTGAGTTTGCAGTTTTTGCCTTGACCTTTCCTACAGACTAAAAATGTGGTCCCTTTAACGTACTTTTCACTTTTGGCAGCAGATAGTCGCATGGATCGCAAAATCGGGTCAATATTGTTGATGACCGAGCTCACCAATGTGCTTGTCCGCTGGGAACTGTTATGCAGAAAGCGAATTGAGCGCTGGTACGTTGTGCTGGTGCGAAATCCATGATTTGCTTCCACACAGCTCTGGTGTTCTCTTCGTTAACCTTTCCTTCAGCTTCGCCAGGACCTCAATGTAATACTTTTGGTTTACCATTTAGTTTATCATGATTAGGGAAATCCGAGACAAGAATGTCCTACTTAAGCATGGATTCAGAAAAAGTAAACTGGATAGAGAGATGAGATAAGGCGTCACAGTCACAGCACCAATCCTAACAGCTTTTTCATTGCCTTACTCTAGTATCGGAGGACGTAAAACAACAGCGGAGCGAATAAAGAGAAAAAGGGAAAAATTGTACCAGTGTTAGAATCTAGTAAAATGTGAAGGCAATAAATGTGACACCAGCCGCAATCAATTTAAGGATGCAATCACATTTTTAATTAAAGAAATACATATAAGCAACACATTTTTGCCAACTTATCCTTTCATTTCTTTTAAAAATATTTTAAGATCTTAATTGTTTACGCATTCATTAAGTTCATTAGGTCTAAACGAATAGCTAAACAAATATAGAAAAATTTCCATTTTAACGAAAAAGGAAACAAACAAAGCCCTTTCGTGCTATATTTTAACAATTCCTTTGCGAAACAAACCTTTTCTCCTTTCCACCCTGACTTTAAGTAAGGTACAATATTATAGGTACAATTACCTCCACCGACAAACAATCTCCTCATTAACAACCGATATGCGCAAATTTTCCAGTTGCAAACTAAAGTCCGTAATTTGCATGTTAATTTTCGGTAGGAAAGTTGCGCTAGCTGCAGCGCTATAATTGGCCTCGTTTTCCTCTTTCGCCGGTACCGTAACCGGTCGTACTCTTTCCACCTCTCGCCCCGCTTATCCAACATCGTTTTGTTTGTTTAGCAAATAAGCTCGCGTATTTTTCGAATAGGAACGGTACCTAATTATAAGGTGAAAATTTAAGAGTTATTTACATTGCAAATGAAACGCGGGTGTGTGTTACCTGTAGAGTTTGCTATAGCAGCATCTGTATTAGCCGTACGAGAAAAGAAGAAGTTGGGCTAGTTAACGTGTTGTAATTCGTAGTGAGAATTTGTACGCTACGGTTCAAATCTCGAATTAAAATGAATACACAATTTAGTGTAAGTTAAAAGGAAATAATGGGGGAAGGAGGGGCGAGTGAGGAGAAAATAGTCTGGAAATTTGTGTTATGAAGTAGTAAGTTTTGAAAGATATCTGGAAATACTTGATAGTAGTAAGTACGAAAGTAAAAATGAAAAAGAAGAAGGAAACAGAGGAAGAAAGTGCGTGGTGAAAATTAGGAAGTCATTAAAGGTAAAACCAACAACAGGCAGAAATATTTTATTTTGGATGGTTCTTGAGCATATAAGCAGGGACAAGGACGAATGTGTCGATGAACCTACAAACGGAGAAGAAGAAGAGACAAAGCCCAAAATAGCACTAATATGCGGATAACTAGATTTTGGTATTGCCAACCAGATGCGTTACATAATTCAAGAGATTTTGGATGGAAAATTCATTGTAATACAGTTTAAGGGTTCTTTCTTTTATTAAAAATAGATTTAACGTAGTCGTATAGATCGAGAACCTTGTTCGACTATTTTTCCCACAAGTAACCTTACCTACATTTGGGAAAAAAGGAATTGTTCACTTTTGGCCAAACTATTTGTCTGGAATATGATGCGGGTAGTGCTTGGAGTTATTAAGCTCTACCTTTGTTACAGTCTAAACTTAATGCTTCGCTTATCCCCTTTTTACGTTTAGAACGCATTTCCAAGTTCCAAATTTTCTTTCGTAACTTATTATATACCGTATACGTTGCTACCTGCTCTTTCGCATATCCTTTCTTTAGCCAAGGGAATCACGCGGAGGCTTCTGAACTTGCTGTTCATCAAATTATACACTTTGGACGACTACCGTGAATCAAGTTGCATCGCTCTCTGTTCGACGCTCTACAAAAACTTTGAAAGTTAGTGCTGGATTTTCGCTAATTAAATGTGGCGTTTACGCGGACTAGGTACCGTTTATCGACTTCAGAGAGAGAGAGAAAGATCCGAGTAATATAGGGCATTTTCCCATGACAAATTCAGAAACGTTAGTTTTCCCTCCGTTGTGAGGATACGCTTCGAAGCTGCCCAGGCTGTAAGGATAAACTGGACATCGACGTCATGTCGATCCCGTATTGACGCGAAAGGGATTCAACTCACCCCGAAAATCACGTGTAAGACATTCTGCGCTCTATAAACTATGATATTTTATTTATGCAGTTTCCTCAACGCTTCGAACATCGTTTGCCTGAAGCTGGGGGTACGGAATTCGTCAGATTCCGAAGCAAATACGCAACATTTTCTGTTTTTACACAGATTGGTCATAGCTAACCCGTTTCTTAAATTATCTATTCCTCTAAAAGGAGCTTTGTTTTAATATTAAGTTTATGTTAATTAATAATTTATGTCTAGTTGACTTTTTGTTAAACATCAGCAACGTCGGTATTTTTCCTAAATTCTAATCTTTCTTCCTTTGTCCGTGTGCTTTAATCCCTTCCTTGTAGGCCGTAGGCTTTGAAGCGGAGATATCTAAAGAGATGGAACATAAGGAGTTGTATAGCCCCTTTTGTGATGGAAATTATAATTGAGGGTTAAATTTGGAAATAGCCTTTCCTGGGTTGGCCTTAGTAGCCATTAGCTCGACTTTGAGGCTTTGCAACTAGTAAATACTAATAATAAAAAACAAATAAAATTAATGATTATAATTGATGAATCTTATGATGAAATATGGACAATTGGAAGTTCTGTTTGAATCTTGACCCGGTTCATGCAATCGCTCCAATTGCTTTTGGCATTGCTGAATAACTAATTTCTTGATTACCTCAAACGTATATTTCAACAAGAAATCACTTTTACTACAAATTTCCGGTTTTTAATAATATTTTTTTTGCAATAATGCGTTCGCTTAACTTCCATATCGTGCAAAAGCTTGTTTGGTTTTTCCTTTATCAGGATATACCAGATTTTTTACAACGTATGCGTCAAATTAAAACAGATGGAAGTTCAAACAATATAAAACAAAATTTTTCTAGTTGCGCAATAAATCGTTCAATTACCGCTGAGGTTACCTACGTTTATTATTTAAACGTGGAAATGTAAAGGCTAGTAAAATTCGGGCCATATCTTTAGCAATGTTTAAGTGGATATTTGGATAAAGTTTGTATGTTTAACTTTACGGGCCACATGTTTGCGTGCATCTAAAGCCGAGTTCAAAAACGTCGTCGGTTGAGAATGTTTACTATTTAAACAAAGAAATGTAAACGCCAGTAAATTTTGGGCCTTCTCCTTAGAAATGTTAAGTAAATTTTGGATAAGACGTGTTTGTTCAATTTCACGGCCACCGCGTTTGCCATATCCGACCCACATTTTAAGCAAGGTGAAATAGATATTTGGATAAGACATGTATGTTATATTGCACGCTCGCGGCAATCGGCTGCATCTAGAGCCGAATTCAACGAACTTCGAGTGCTTATGTTTACTATTTAGAGAAGAAAAGCGAAACCGCTAGTAAAAGTTCTCTCGCGTTTTAAGCAAGGTCAAGTGGATATTTGGATAGGCGTTTGCTTGCATGTGACGTCGGGTTCAACGGACGTCGAGTGCCAATATGCACTAATTGGGCAAAGAAATGTAAATGCTACTAAAATTCGGCCCATTTATTAAGCAAGGTGAAATAAATATTTGGATAGGATAGATTTGTTCAATTTCACCTACTATACGTGTACCTGCGTCTAATGCCGAGTTCAATGAACGTGGAATGGAAACGTTTACAATTAAGAAAGAAGAATGTAAACGTTAGTAAGATTCTGTCCATATTTTAAGCAAGGTCAAGCGGATATTTAGACAGGACGACACATATGTTTAATTTCACGACCTGGGTGTTCGCTTGTATCTAACGCTGAGTTTGGCGATCACCGAGTTCGAGACATATGTTGAGATAAATAAATCAGTGCTTCCAATACAAGACTTTGTTAGCCTAGTTTCGTTATGAAGCATTTTTCTTTTACATTCATTGACTACTTCTCTCCTATAAGCTTAATAAATAAATTTGACTTTATTTGTTATCGGTGTGGTACAACGAAGAGAGTGTAATATATAATAGCTCAACAGGTCTTGAAGGCCCAGTGATACAATTAGTTTCCTGCGACTTTCTTGCACTGAACTCGTTCATCCTGGACTTGTCTGCATTACTACTTCACAATCCAGCACGTTGTGAAATTGCAATCTAACGCACGAAAGAGAGTTGTGTTACCGTAGTAATATTTATTTTCTCCCCGAAATTCTAATGACAAATTCTCATCAATAAATTTACTTTTAATCTCACCGGAGGCGGAGCGAAAATCATCACAAAATAGAAATCCGCCATCCTTCATTCATATCCGCTTTCCCTCCTTTCCCCGCTTCTCGCCGATCCCTTAACCTAATTACGGACGACGTCACTACGTCGTCAACCTCTTAACGAGGACGTGAATACGAATTCTTCCTTTTTCCGGGCGGAAACCGTAGACGCACCCTCTACCTGGGCATTCGGGAATCCCCCAAATCTAGATATGATTATAGCGGGTCTTATGCCATCGATAAGACATCGCGAGGGGAGGGTGGTTTCCTTTTTGCCGACCGGAAACCCAGACTTAATTAAGCGGAGCGTCCCGTTCCGGGAGCAGCAGGTCGAATCCGGGAGACCGGGGGATGAGCTAAAAACTGTTTACAGGTATTCCGACTTAATTATCTTGATTAAATTTGTTCGGAGAACAAAGACGACGATGACGGTAACGGTGACGGTGCGGGTTTTTGCGTGTACGATGAGATGAATTTAATTAAGAATTCGAAGGGACGGACGTTTCCCCTTTTTCTAAGCGGATTCTCGGCGGAAACGGGTAAATATTTTTTTTTTGCGTAAAATTTAAACGTAAAAGTAACTTTGTAACGGCAAGGAGACCGTTGCTTGTGCAACGGTACCCTAACTTAACGGATTTGAACGAAAGATGCCGGTTACCATCCGCGGATAGGTCCGCTGAAAATTTCCGATCGATAACCTCGGTGTGTTTTCGAAGTTCGACTATATAAATGGCGCCAATTATGTGTGTGCGTATTTGCGATATCGTCCGCGATATTTCCGATAAAATTGCAATTTTTCAACGCTAACGAGGGCTCGTATTCCGAATTAATTAGCGATATTGCACCCGCTTTTACCATCGGGGATTGTTTACGAGGAACGTCGATGCAAATACAAAAAAGAAGCAGGCGAAACAAGGACGGCTATTAAATCGATTCTCACCATTTAGATAACAAAGGAAAAATTTCATCTCCATGGCAGAATTGATTAGCGTCCATTAGCAACTTGATCGGAAAGCTTTTAATAATCGCAAATTTGCAGCCGGCAAAAGATGGAAAATTACTATTCCGACGTCTAAGAGGGCGTAAAATAGAACTTTATCGTTTCCTCGCAAGACTCGTATTCCAACGTAGATTACAAGATGGAACGTTGCTATTTTACGACGTCGGTGTTTACGAGAGGCCGGCGCGGCGCTGAATATTTCATCAGCTCGAAAGTAATTCGTTTATGAAAGCTGCATCCCGACTAGAAGGGCTTCGATATCGTGCTCAGAGGATGTGGCGATAGAATAATAATAAATGTGGGAAGTGACCGCTACGGGTTGGACACTGGTGGATGACTTATTTTTGCGTCTTGGGTTTGGTGCTAAATTAATTAAAAATTTAATATTTTTAGGAATATAATAATTTATGTAAGAAATAAAATCATAATTATAGTTTATGATATTATAATATATTTCTTTTACATATTATTTTAATCTCCTTATTTGAAATATATTAATATTATTTGTTTCTCGTTTTTTTAATAGAGCATGTTAAAAAGAATTCTTTAATTCAAGATTTTTAGAATATCACTGTATATCCGAAGCAAAGATAACACTCGCAATATATAAATATCTTACCACCGTGAGTACCGTCATTATTCCTGGACCTGTTACCGTTTCAGATTTGACTTTGGCTTTGAAAAATGTTAGACCGTCTTTCCTATTTTCTAAATTCCCTTCGTCAATTTATCGAACACCGTACGTTCTGGATACACCCTCTTGCTTATCAGTTATTTTCCCTGTTTTTCCTTGAATTGGTAGGATTCCCTTTAGATTCCTTCAGAAGTACATATTACGTCATATCAACCTGCGAGAACGAAATGACAGAGACGTACAAAAATGCACAAAGAAATATGCAATTTGCGTAATCTGCACTTCTGACTGGTATACCGCGTCTGTTATACTTAAAGAAACGGAGACGCTCCTGATCGAAGCCTAGTAATCTTAAACTTGCGGCGTTTCGTAGGAAGTCGTGCATCGGTTCGGTCGTGTTGAAAGATTGTCGATGCCCAAATCGCAGGTTCGCGTATGAAATATTCTTCTTCGGAAGTTCTTCTACTTCTCTTCTTAATCCCTTATCCTTTCGTCCTTTCGGTGTACGGTTTCAGAGTAATCAAGCCGCATAAATATATATACCGTACCGCATCCGGTAATTAACCGTACTAATTACGCGAAATGCTGTTATAAGTTGACTCGACTAGGGTAATTTTCCCGTATCACCGGCATCCGTGGAGAGAAACTAAGGAAACGTCTGTTCGCCTCTCATTCGTGACGATATCGGTTCGAGAACCTGGCCGCGAGACCAAACCTTCCAATATACCAATAGCGATCGCACCTGTTGACGTTAAACAATCAAACTCAACCACGCCAACTACCTGTAAGAAACCCGGGCATGCGCCCAAATTACAGAGGCTTCTTTACGTTATAAGGCGGTGTAAGTGCGCATAAAGTTTTATGTTTCTGGTCAACACGAGATTATTTCTGTGTGGTTCCACAAACACTACCGAATATAGAGGTCTATGAAATACAAAAACCATCAGCTACCAATGGTCGCGTTTCTAAATATGCGCGTGCGTTTGACCCGATAGCGAATGGAGACCATGTCTGAAGAAACGAAGGATAGGGAGACCCCAGATGAAATAGGGTAATGATCTGAAAAATATAGACTGGTTACAGTGGAAGAAAACAACGCAATGCAAAGGTAACAGAGGTGAAAAGTAACTAACTATGTATGTCCAAAATTGGACGAAGTGCGAAGAAGAAAAAGATGGTACAAGAATCGAGGAAAGTATCATGTCGTAGAAGACACTGCGTTGCTTATATTTCATAAGCAACCCTTACCGTCCTCCTTAAAACCGTGGTACCTTACCCTTGATACTTAACACATCGTGACATAAATTTTACAAATCCATGGAGAGTTATCGAGGAAGATCGTGCTGGATTTGCAAGCAAAGACCTCTTAATTCCTGTATAATATGAGGAGCTGGTTGTTACGCTTTAAGCTGGCGCCCTGTGTTATCCCAGATATGTCCAATAAGCGGACCAAGGTATAAAATGGACCTGTTCACCATCTACTTCAAATTACTGTAACGAATTTCCGCCCTTGTGGAAAGGGGACGCTATGCTGTTAAAGGGGTTCCTTTTCGCTTAGAAAGACAAATGTCATGAACAGCGAAGAACTGGTCAGCAATGGTATTTTTATAGTCTGAATCTGTTAGTGGCGGTGTTCTAAAACAACCACTTATCCTGTCGGTGCTGATTAGAACGCCCCCCACAGCACCATACATTCACCAGTGACTTCTCTACGTTTCGTGTAAAGTTTATTGCCTAGAGGACGGTGTATTCAAACATGATGATCGATGTGGTACAAGAGCGATAGTGTTTTTTCTAATTAGGAGACTCCTTTTCATTGTTGTATGACCAAATCACAAAATTCACTGATTCGGTCTAGTCGCATGTGTCTATGAGTCTGGATTAACAGAGATAGATTCAAAGATGGAATAAAGTCCGATGGATTGGTTTGGTATACCTGTCCAGCTACTTGGTATTTAGTGCAATTTTCGCAATTTTTCTTTCGCTTTTCGTAGGTGAAAGGGCAGCTCAAAGAAGACAAAAACTAATAGACATAATTGAAACAGTGCCTGTAATATTTAAACAAAGAAAGAAAAGTGAAAAAAGATATTCCAGAATAGGGAAACTGGAAAGGCGTACAATGAAACTTAGAATTCTATAGGAGTCGTATCGCCTTAGAAAATAGTAGTACTTACAGTGAACAGCAAAAGTCTTGATATAAAACATAGTTATCAAAACTTACACATCCATGTTAGAATGTGTCAAAGACTCTTGTGACTACAAAGAGACATAAAAAAAAGATAGAGTTATTTATGTAATGTTTAAAGTTGAATTAGCCAACATTGGTTCAATCCCGCCTGCGATTTGTTCGTGCCGGCTTGGATTTAGGGGCCGCCGCGAAATATGTACGCTGGTAGTACGTTGCTTTCTATTTGAAGTGTAACATTGTATCGTAAATCATCATTCGAGAGATTGTTAGTATAAAACTATAAATACAGAAGGCCTAAACTGAATAGCAATAGTGTTGATAAAAATGTAGTTCCCGAAACTTACACATCCATGTTAGAGTATGTCAAAAATTCTCATGATCACAAAGAAGCATTTTTTTAAATTGGCTTGCTTTAAGTTGAATTGTCTAAAATAGGTTCAATCCCGTCTGCGACTCGTCCGTGCAGAACTGGATTTGGGGACCGCCACAAAATATGTACGCTGACAATACATTGCTTTCTATTTGAGTTGGGATTTTGTATTGCAAATCACCATTCGAGAAACTGTTTGTATAAAGCTATAAATACAGAAGATCTACAGTGAACAGAAAAAGTCTTGACACGTGTACATCTGTTTTACTTTCCTTCTAAAAAGTTTTTGTTTAGTCTAATATAAAGATATAAACCCAAAGAACACTATATTAACATATTTAAACATGGAGACGGAGATATTATGGTTTGGGCTTGAATGTCCACATCAGGTGTTGGCGACCTTGTAATAATTGATAAAATAATGACAAAGGAGATGCATCTGATTATTGCGGGAAAATGCTCAAAACCATTTGTTTGATCGGATAAAGAAAATCATTCGACTTAAGGGGTATCCAACCAAATATTAAGGTATAGTTGTTTCATTATAATTTTGCTGTATTTCTAATTTGTTTTCAGGAGTATCAACACGTTTGCCGCGTCGTTTATTTCATTTCAGTTACTTTCTTGTTTCTCAAGATTGAAGGAAAAGCCTTATGTGTTTGTTCTGTTGTTTTTAAAAGGGCACATATAACCAATTCAACTTAAAACATTGCGTAAAAGTATATTTTTTGTTTTCTCGCGGTCACAAAAGCCATGACATATTCTAGTATGGAAGTTTGGAGAACTAGCTTTTCATCAAGAAGTTTGCTGTTCACTTCAGGTCGTTATTATTTGTAGTTTTATACTATCAGTGTCTCAAATGGTGATTCATGATACAATGTTACAACTCAAATAGAACGCGACGTACTGCCAGCGTACATATTTTGTGACGGCCCTTAAACCCAAGGCCGCAAGGATGAGTTGCAGACGGAATGAACCGATTTTGGCCAACTCAACTTAAAATATTGCATGAAGAAGCTTTTTTTTAAAAAAGGCTTGTTCGTAATCGCAAGAGTCTTTGACGTATTCTGACATTGAAGTGAACTCAGTTTTAGCCTTAATTAGGTAGGCGTAAACGATCAATAATTCATTATTATTAGACGAAGCGTCATCTGAGCTACTCCAAATTTGATTAATTCGACACGATTTCCTCGCTCGCGGAAAAACCGACCGCGCCGGCCTAACACACAATAAATAATTCAATATCTCCGGTTCTCCCTCACTTTCTCTCTCCCTATATATATAGTCGCGCGTCGACTTTCGTTATTAATTAGGATAAAACGCCGCCCAATTTGGTCCCGACTCGTCCGGATCTTAATCGCCGCCTCCAAATAATCAACCGGAACCGCTTTTTCCCGCCACCGTGATAACGAGCGAGGCACTGCGTAGATTACTCTCGTCTGTCGGGAATAGGTTGTCCTTCGCTAAATATAAATGACTCCGACCGATGAAGATTATTTCCTCTTCGTTGCGACAGCGCCGTGATCCGCTGGTAATATTAATTACGCGGGATGTCGGATCGGGATCAGGTCGACGATTTCTACGGGACGATGAACCGCGTTCTTCGGTATTGTCCTTTTCCGCGTCAGATAGCGATTACGAGGACGAGGTGGATGAGATACTGTTAATGCCGTTATATTAGTAGTATCTATCGTCTTGGAACGATTCCGTTAATTAATATTAAATATCTGATAAAGTCCGTGTCATTTATCATTGTACGAGGATTAAATCAAAATTTGGAGTTAAAATAGATGGATTACAAAAGGGAGGAAGCGATGGTGGGAGGTGGAGGTAATGTCTTAGGGCGATAAGAAGGATTTAATGGATTAACAGCGAGATTTGACGATGTCCTTTTGTAATCGGGAGGGATTGAATTCAAATTTGTTTATTTGGATTATACAGAGTTTTTGGCGAAATATTTTAATAGCATTGAAGTTGTGAAAGAAACGAAGAATCCCCAACACCATAGCGCCACCAACCGCCTACAATAATTTTTGAGCAAAGATCACCCAAAACATCGATTGGTAAACATTGGTACGTCTGTGCTTTGGAATAAACTAGAATGAGGTGTTATTTTTATCCTATCTAATTAGGAACCTATTTCGACAATTAAATTGAAATCCTCAGTTGAAAAGGAATATGTTTGCTGATTTCTTGCTTCCTTTTTTGAAGCTAATACTTCTTAAGGGACACCGGACCAGCTCAGGCGTAAGAACGTAAGCGTTAGATTTCGAGAAAGAGTATGATGTGTAAGCGAGAGGCGATGAGCCAGATAAAGGATACGTGCGTGCTTGCTTCGTCTGAAACAGAGTGCGAGCGGGAGGCGACGAGTCGGGCGGTCAGAGCAGAGGAGACACGTGACTTGCTTGAGAAGGAATGACAGAGAGAGTATGATGTGCGAGCGAGGGGCGACGAGCCAGGCGGTTAACGTTAAACCACAATAGGTGCTGCGCTCAGAAATACAAAAAGAATGAAATAAAACGTTATATGTGAAACCTAGATGTAGTTGCTAGATGACCCTTTAAAATTACTAACCCTGAAATATCAGCCGCTACTGACTTTTTATAAAAGTTTACTTTAAACATTAAAATCTCAAAGTTGGAATATCAAATTCCCTGTTTTTCAAATTGTAGCTCGGCAGAGTACAAAAGGTCATCCCTGATTAGCCTATGAGAAGCGAACAAGGTGGGCGTAGAATCCGAATAGAAGAAGCGCTTTGAAGACAAAAGTTTCAATTCTTGCAACCGTCGTTAGCAACTCTCCGATGGAGAGTACGACCCCAACAATACTTCTCACTAAACTTATACATAATTCAGTTTGTACTTTTCGTCAACGTAAGTAAATTACGCGATGTCTGTGGAGGCGGCTCGCCTTATGTGCGAGCCGGAAGTATAACGGTAAATTACCCGTCTTTCTTGAAGTTGCCGTGGAACCGTGATGAAAGCTTCGGATTCTTTCGCTCGTTGAGGATCTGTGCTGGACGCCTGATCGTACTTAGAATTTGTAAACCGTACTCAATCAAGCAACCACTCATGGGCATTAAGTTATTTGGATCTCACCTTCACCCTTTTGAAGCCTGCTACGCGTACAAGAAAGGAAATTTTCCAATCTATTCCCCCACCTAAAGAACGCGCCCAATTCGTCGATTCGCTGTATCAGTAGTGTGATCGGGCGTCACTAATGTTAGAAATTAAAATTATTAGTAATAACTGAACTGATGTTGGAGTTGCCACAATGACCACAATGACCAGTGGCGGAGTAATCTGTAAAGTGCCTTAGAAAGCCGAGACGGGAATATGAGACTAACACTGATGACAGCGAAAGGGAAACAGATAGGGAAGAATATTATTTCTTTGAGAAAATCAAAATAACTAAAAGGTCTCTAAGTAAAACCAAGACAACGAAGGGGTGCTACTAATTATGATGAAAAAATGCTTGTCTAAGAATGAATGAATGATGACAGATCGTATAAGTAATATGCGTTCTAAGTAAACATACACTTATTAACCTTATTCAACATGTTAACCTTTGTCTAAACAGGAAAAATACGCCTCCTAATTTTACTTGATATGCATCATGGAATAATTTCTTTCCTTACAAATTTTGTTGCGTGTTAACTCGTGCGTCAAATGAATGTAGAAAATTGTATGTGGCAAACGCAAGTCAATGAGGGTAATTTAAATGAAAGATGATTAACAAAAAGTCTGCAAATAAAAGTGTGTGTTTGCGGTACATTGACATACTAATCGCAACAAGTATTCGAAATGCTTTCCGCCTGTCTCGGTGCACAACGCTGCTTTGCATAATAAGGAATTACGGCAGACAGGCGTTTGTGTTACAGTTCTTGACGCATTGTTCAGCCGATGTTGTATTTCCTTCAAGGCTTTTACTTCCGTTTCATAAACTAATGGTGTTAGATGACTCCATAAGTAACAATTGATTGGATTTGACGGTGCTCGGTACTTTTTTCAAGATCGGTTAAATTTTCTTTTATTGGTTCCAAAACTATTTTGAAAATTGTATATCTGACCTTTAAAACTAGTGTGTATAGTACTAGTTTTTTACAATCTTAAAAGCTTCTACAGCTTCAATTTTTGTCAATAATAAGTGAAGAGTCAGTAAGTTTACATGCTCGAAATGTTGTATACCGTGTATTTGCCACGATAGCTATTACTTGTCGATGAACTTTTTGTAAATTCCTTTTTGTTGTTGAACTTAACCTCAATTAAGGAATACAATGAGGACCATGGACTTACCGTCATTTTTGAGCTTCAAGAAAGCAATAATAACAAAGGAATTTACAAAAATGCTCTTTGATAAGTCCTTGGTACCGTATCGAATATGTGGTATTCAAAATTTCAAGCCTGCAAACCTGCTGGTTCTTCACTTACTATTGACAAAAGATCAGACCTTCCTGACCTCTTAAAATTGTAAACAATTAATATTTTATTGTTATACATACATTTTCTAGAGTTAAAATATACAGATTTCGAAATAGTTTTGGAACTAGTAAAAAAAATTAAGTTTAACCGGTCTTGAAAAAGTACCGAAAACCCTTAAGTCAAGCGATCGCATGGGCCATGCATCGGCTTATACGCATTGTTGAAGGGTCCGCAGGAAACAGAAAATTATGATTACCAAGAAAATAAGTATTGATAAATGATAACGTATTTGCTGTAAAGAAGATTTTATAAATGAATTTAGATAAACACTGTTTTGTTTTAATAGACAAAAACTTAAATGAAAAATTAAAATCCACTTGACCTTGCTGTACCTATTCAACGTATTTTATATCTTGTTTATGTTTACAAATCTTTATTTAAACATTCGCAACGGATTTATGATTTAAGTTCGATGAACTCGACTTTAAAAATGCAGCGCTCCATCCACTTAATCGTAATAAATAGTCTGGGCAAACAGCGGTAACAGCGAACAATTATGAAATAAGTTACGACAGCCTACATATGCACAGAACTGCTCGCATATACGATCGATTTAGTACTGGAGTTGGCGAGGCTTGCGTAACTTACCGCTGTTAGCCCAGACTAGTAATAAAGAGGGCCGCTTGTTACTACTGTTTATATTTTTACGTCTAACGTGTGAACATAGGTAACGTCTGCGGTATGAAAACTCCTTCATGCGATTCGCTTCCGAAATTTAAAAATTCGTTTCGGATTTCCTGTGATAGTAGGGAATCTGATTCTCTTATAAATTTTGTATTACTCTGTCTGAACTTTCTTCCGTTTTAATTTGTTGCATAGGTTACATATACATAGTCAGATAGTTGATAACTTATTGCGGGTTTGCGCTACTTTGGGTGTTGTTTGTGGCGTGCTCGTCTTGCGAGCGCCACCCTAAGAACGGCAACATTTTACGTTAATGGCGACACGTTAGAAACCAACCATTAACGATCTCCTCTTTGCAATGTACATAAACTTGAACAGACAACTTCGAAAGATGGAACAGAAAGCTGCCTGAGGGATTATTGATGTAGGAGAAGGAATTGATGGCGCGGGCAGAAAACTGGCGCCACTCGTACGTACAGGATCTAAACTATTTCTGACATCGAGTCTTTGGTGGTAAAATTCTAATCTATGATTTTAAGTACAAAGTTTTATTTTATTTGAAACCATGCCTCACCTAATTAGATATATAATAGGTCCCATTTCGGCAATTAGGTGGTCATCCTCAGTGGAAGAACACGAAAAGGATAAGCCGTTTCACTTGCTTTCCTCTTTCCTTTGATTTTGTTCCGGATGTTGGATCAAACTTGTGGACGATGACTCAAGATGTACATGATCCTCTCGACAGGAAAGATAAGTTAATAGAAAGGAGAAACAAAAATTTCGTCATCTTTTGATTATTATATCTATAATACAAAATTTTGAGAAATTATTCAAAAATGCGCTCTATTCCTATGTCTACAATAGTACTCAATCTTACGTTTCACCTAATCAACATGGATTTATTTCCGGGCGTTCCATCACCAATTACCATGACCATCACCAATCTGGATACAGTGTCATAGTACACCGTTGAAACTATGAACAGACGTGGTCAAGTCGATGTAATTTCGACTGAATTGACCACGAAATGCTTTTTTCGAAATTGAACTCCTTTGGCCTCCTTCCTACCTCTTTTCATTTTCTTAGGTCATACTTGCAATGCAGTAGTTGTTATGTAACCTTCAATGGGCATGTTGTCCCTCAGGGATCGAACATCGGCCCGTTGTTGTTCGTGTTATTTATTAATGATTTGCTACTTGAGATTGATTGTCCGATTCTTGGATGCGCAGATGATATTAAAATATATTCTGAAGTTTCTTCGATAGATGATGTAAATAAACTTCAACACAACCTAGATAAACTAACCAATTGGTGCGACTTATTTGAGCTTAGATTAAATATCGAAAAATATTGCATAGTTAGTTATATTAGGTGATGAAGGTCATGAAGTGTGACCCTTGAGCGTAAGAAGGGATGCTGTTTGTGAGAAGTTTCTGAATGGACGTTTAGAGAACAAAATTGATTGCCCTTTTATATTAAACCGTATAAATTTTTCTGTACCCCAGATTAGCTGAAGATATGGAAGCAAATTCATAATTCCATTTGCTAGAAGAGCCGCGATAAAGGGAGCTCCAACATATATCCTTTCAAGAATTGGAAATAAACGATCGGGCAGTGTATTCACTTAAAATTGTCTTTCTTGTGTTTTTGTGCATGGTGACAGTATTATACTGTGATTGTTATTATTACATACTTTTTTATATATTTTAGTGTATTCTGTAATTGGGCTTGCTCAGTTGGATATTAGGGTTATTATTATTATTATTACTATTATCATTATTATTATTATTATTATCATTATTATTATTATTACCGACGAAATTCTAGCAGAAGGCATCTTTTCTAAAACCCATCAGTCTTCGTTTCTCGGCTGATCTCTCGCCCAAGAATAAATACGGCCTGAAGTTTGCTCAGACACGGTTCGACCAGGAACGCGCACTGGGTAATTGAAAGTTTGTGGCGGCTTTACATCTCGTTCGATGTCGTTGGCAGCGTGCTCGTTTTGTGAGCTCTCCACTAAGGACAGCATGGTTTGAAGCTAACGGCGGAACATTAGAAACGAACCAAGGATCTTCTCCTTGCGGTGTCAATAAATGGGGACAGACAACGTTGGGATACAAAAGGCGCCGAAAGCACGGTTTGTCGAGATAGAAGAACGACTTGGTCAACAAGAGAGAAAAGTGTCGGGACTCCTACGTATAGAATCTAAACTATTTCTATATACCTAGTCTAGTACCTCACCGATTTAGATATATAAAAATTCCTATTTCGACAATTAAGTTGCCATCCTTAGTGGAAAAGCACAGAAAAGGTTAGTCGTTTTATTGACGTTTTGCTTTCCCTTATTTTTGTATTTTTCTGAAGATGGGGTCAAAACTTCTGGAGGATGATTCAAGTTGTAAGTGATCCTCTCGACGAGAAGGACACGCTCATAAAAAAACAGAATCTCGTCATTTCCTCATTATCGACGAAATGATACCGGGACGTATTCGCCGTAAAAATCTATCGGTCTTCGTTTCTCGCCCGATTCCTTTCCCTCCCAAAAATAAATACGTCCTGAAGCGTGCTCCCACACATTACCGTTCGACCGGAAACGCGCGACATAGATTCTTGGGGAAAATATCGCCCCGCCATCGTACGCCTAACGTATACCAACGTACGTACGTACGTAGTCGGGTATCATTGTATTTCACGTTAGACCCGTGTGAGTTGTTTATGGCGGGTCTACGCCGACAGGAATACATATTCACGGTCCACGGCTTCGGCAAACGAGCTTCCACAAACAGAACACGTTGTGAGGGGAGGGGGGACCCGCCGCCCTTTCCCCGCTCGCTAGTTCGACGGTGGCGTCAGGGGAACCACCGCCCTCGCCTTCCCCTCCTCCACCCCGTGATCGATACGCTCATTACTAGTAACCGGTTAAGTAAATGTTTTATGAATTACCTACCCCCTTCATGAAGTCGCTTTTGTGATGTTATGTTAAGGGATGACGATCGAAGTAAGAAAAGGGGAGAAGAACGAAGTCGGGTGTTTCTGGCTTTCGTCGGAGAATTGATTGCTCGTTTGCTTCGCGACTAATTGCTCCTATGAAGAAGAAGAGGAAGAAGAAGAAGAAGAAGAAGCAAAAGGAGGAGAAGACGGTATTCGTAGTGCTGCTCGTGTTTTGTTAATTTGAGAGCTAATGCTGTGATGAAGAATACATTAAGGGTTTTATTAACGTTGTAATAAACGTGTTGATTTAATAACGCTCTCGTCTTGTAAACGAGGGGACCTCCTACCGTTGTTATGAAGCGAATTGATGTAAAGTTATGGAAGCGATATTTCTCATAGCGTATAATGATGATTATGCGAGGTAATAATTGGAGAAATAAAAGTATGAAATTGAAATTTTGAAGGTAAATGTAAGCATTTGCGATACGTATGGTGTGCAATATACAGTTTCTGGTACGTAATGGCTTTGCATCATCGAAGGTTATTGGAACTTGTAGTATTTGTTTGCTAAATGCGATCATTAGAGTTGTTTAATTTACACCAACCGCCAGTGGTGGCGCTAAATGTTTACACATACAATAAATCATTGGTCGTTTTCGCGACGTAGGCAACATTGTTAAAACAAACCTAGAGCTGCGAAATAGTATTTACGGTAGCGCACATGTAGATACAAGAGACTCCATTGAGACTTGCAATTATACTAAAGGTTATATCGAACTCCGCTACTGCTCGTTGGCGCTAGTGGATAACTCTGGTGATAATTGTTTCTAAAGCATAGGCAGTGTGTGATATGCAGCTGCGTTCAGCCTACAATAATACTTAACCACGAACGCTTGTTAGTGCTTGAAATATCTGTTCGCTATATTGGCGTTGTTCGCTTTTGTTTGCATGTAAACAGGGAAAATATGTGGTATGATGACTCTTCTGTCCTTTCCACAATGTAATATTATACTACAGAGGACAAAGGTTAGGTGACTCATCATACCACTTTTTTCCCCAGTCTACTTGCATGTATGGTATGTAGTACCAGCTGTCCAACGTGTAATCGTCTTGCTCCATTAAGGCTCGTTGTAATCTAAACTTGAAACATGTCTCTTTTGAAGGTCGACGATGATCTCTTCACTAAGTCGACTGTGAGCTAAAGAAGCTTTCTACTAAATACATGGAGTTTTCTTTCATATTTCTGCCCGTGAGTCAATTAACCGTCCGACTATTTCTCATAAATTGTTTCTCCCTTGATACGTTTGGGTTTCATCTTTTGTAATCCAACGTGCAGTTAAATCTTTCTAGTTTCCATTTGTATTGTGCTGCGTTGTTAGTAACATTATTCAATCTAACCTCTATCATTTAACGCGTCCTCTTGCACACATTGCGTTCATCACGAATTGAGACCTTCATGCGTTTAGTCGTATTTTATCGAAGCCCACCGACAGTTATTGGAAATTTCCCCGATAATTAATCGGATTTTGTCGAGGCAGCAATGTGTGGTAATGGCGCCCGTTTGGTGCGAATGGCTGAGATTTCTCTGACGTTACGCACTCAATTAAATGCATCTAAATTAAAAATGAACTTACATTAAGACTATAATAGTTGTCCTTACCATATATTGGATGGTCAACTATCATCTGCAAAATAGCAGGCTCAATAGCGAGTCTCGATGCAGATTCTGTGGCAAAATAGATGAAACTACCAACTTACCATCATGACGCTCTAGTCTACAGCTATTTTCTTTCCTTAGGAGACAGAAATCTGGAATCTATGGACATAAGACTTTTTCGGCCAGAACTGATTCACTCCGTTTTTAAGGAACCGCCTGTTGGGCTGCTCCGCCGATTTGAGGAGGTTAACAGAATGAACTCCACAGAACTTGAGGGTTGCTCTGTCAGCCAATTCCTTTAAACCATTTAACTGAGCTTGAATCTAAAATTTTGAGAAATAAAACTACAACTCCGAAATTTATTCCTTCTACTCTACATACATATTCTAAATATCCCAACTAATAGCTAGGTGTAAGAAGCGTAAGTGGTCAGATCCAATTAGGCAGCACGACCGATGCGCTGTGTTACATAAAATGTAATTTAGACCTCTTGGAAATAATTATTGGTCGTATTACCTGTGGCTAAACTTTGTAGTATTTAATAGTCTGGGCAAACAGAGGTAAGTACAAAATAAGTTGCGACAGCCTACACATATACAGAACTACTCGCATATAGTGCACTGAGTAGGGTCGGCGATGCTGTCTTAACTTATTTCGTAACTGTACGCTATTACCAATGTTTGCCCAGACTAGTATTTATTCTGGCAAAAAAATTGTTTGTATTTAGATGTATGTTGTCATGCTCTAAAATAAATATTATCATTATTATTGCTATTATTATTATTATTATTATTGTTTAGGTTTCTTTAATCAATGAATAAAACAGCTGTTTCTTTTCTCAACCGCAGATAGGCTATAAAAGAAATAGGGGTGAATAGAAAAAATGGTTTTATTACCAAAAGTAATGCACAATAAAGGTTACTTCTCTACATAGTCACCTTGACGACTGAAGTGTTTGAAGTGAGTTGTGACGGTTTCTTTGAGCTCTTGGTCAGCTTGGAGGCGCTGGTCCCCAAACCACTTCTTCAGTTCGGCAAAAATATGGTAGTCACTTGGCGGTAGATCGGGACTATATGGTGGGCGTTCGAAAATGTCCTATTGAATTTGTTCAAGGAGCTATTGGGTTACACGAGCAGTGTGAGGACGGACAGTGTTATGGATCAGACCAATTCCAAAAGTCAGTATGCCTCTTCTTTTGTTTTGAGTGGCTCTCCATAAGCGTCACACAGTTTCACAATATGAATCAGCAGTAATTGTTGTCCTCGGTTGTATAAAGTCCACAAGCAACACAGCTTTTTGGTGCCAAAAACAGTTGCGATAATCTTACGATTGTTGAAGGTTCGTTTGAAATTTGTGAGATTCTTTGGAGAATTTGTGTGCATCCATTGTTGTCATTCTCGTTTCGTTTCAGGGCGTGTCATATTGAACCCATGTCTCATCGCCTGTCATAATGTATTCCAAAAAATCTTTTCCATCAGTATTGTAACATTCAAAAAACGCCAAAGCTGCAGCCATTCGGCGAGTTTTGTGGTTTTTGGAGTTTTCTGTAGCGTAATTGTTCAATAACTATAAAGTACAGGGAAGATCCTGAAGCTTCCGAAAATTTCATAGATAATAATTCAGTTATGGTGAACCTCCAATTTTCCTTAACCACTTGGTCAACTTGTTGAACAAGATCATTTGTAGCAACAGACTTGCGTCCTTGACTTCCTTCATCATGCACACCAGTTCGGCCGTCTTTGAACTTTCGACACCATTCACGAACAACATCATCACTAATAAAGCTGTCTCCATACACTCGAGTCATTCTGCGATGAATTTCCGATGCACTATTCTCTTCTGCCTGCAAGAAACGAATAACACTTGGCAATTCACACTTCACGGGACTCAATAGAGACAGCCGTGTTTACGTGACTACAGCTCAACCATAAATTGCGTGTTGGACTCAGCAGTGACAGAGCGTGTGGAGGGCGAGAGGCGCACCCACCAATACGCTCACCAGAGGTTGAACAAAAAACAATCGTAAGTTATTGCTTATTATCAATCTCTGACCAATGAGCTAAAAAGATTTTGTTATTTCATCGTCGCACTACCTTCATGAAGAGACTAATGATACCGCGAGACTAGTAATTCTTTGAGTTTGGCTTTCCATGTCGACGAGTTTGGACAGAATACTAGGGAATCCAACAATATTACTCACACTCAGACCTTTCTCAATTCACGGAAAGAAAAACCCTCTCCAATCCTTCTCCCGAATTTACTATTCCTTTAGCTCTCTTCCTCTTTCTCTCTCTCTCTCTACCTCAGCGGCTCGATCCATATGGACCGCTCGATCGTGGGTTACCTACGGACGTATGTACATACATATTAGGAGCGCGTCGAATTTACGATCGCACCCTTTCCAATAAATATTCCGGTACGATCGGGTTAAATAAGGGCGGCCTAAGCGATCGTGGATATATGTAGCGTACCGTTTAGAGCGTTTACTCATTAATGCGATAATAATTCGTAATCTACCGGGAATACGACGCGGACGATCGCAATTGAGCGTTTAGTAAATTTAATTTCCGCCGTGCGGTTATTAATTTACGACAGCACGATTTATGTACATATCTACGTATGTATGTATGTATGTATGTACGCGAATATGCTGCGATTTTTTTATAATTATCTTTGATCTACGGCGGTATAAAAGGGAAATATGAGGGTTGCGACCGCTTGAAAAAGGACGCCTCGAAGCGATTGAATTTTAGAATTATGGAGCAAAACGAAGATAAGAAACGATGATAGAGAGAGTTGTTCTTTGAACGAATGATGTAAATATATTTAGTTTCCTAACAGATCCATTTATAATAGAGATAAAAAGTAGAGGTACTCATGCGAGCCATAAGACGATGCTTTTTTGTCACGATCGGAGTTTAATCGGGCGTGGTCGCCACTTACGAGGACGGATCGAGTGTTTATATTCTGATCGCCAGCGAATAACTCCGACTTTGACAATTTTGGCTAACATGAACAACTCTAATAATAAGACGGAGAGGGAGTTGGATGAGTTGCGTTAGTAGCATGAGTTACCATTCTTCTGTTGTTGTAATGCAGTTTAACATTAAATATTTCTGCAGATACAAGTGATGGGTTCTTGGGCGAGTTAAATCGGATGGTTAAAGAGAAATTCGGATTGCGACGTTGAAAGTTTTTGAAAATAGAAATCGATTAGGTCGAAATTCTCACGTTACGTGAACTTGTAGCGATACGCAACCAATACTACAACGCAGCCTTTTCTAGGGCGTGGTGCTTCGCACGGTATTTAGGGGTAAAATAATAAAAAAATACCCTTGTTGTTGGAGTAACAGGCGGTTTTATTTGAGCCTTGAGCCCGTTTTATATTATCATATTAAATTATACCAAACAATTGAATACTATTTGATAGTACCATGTAAAACGCTTTACCAGTCCTTTGTACGAGATAGTTGTATGAATTTAGACTGCATCATTCGTCAGGACTATTACATATGTATTATGTTTATAAAAGAGTCACTCTGTTCCTCATTGGTTTACGTCGGAAACTAAATTTCTTACTAGAACCAAAAGGTACTACCGGAAAATGTTAAAGAATACTGGACTTCGAGCGTACATTGACAAGTTCAGAGTATACAGAAAGCTCGTAAAATCTTGAATCACGCAATCATATTTTGCTTGTGAGTGATCCTAAGAGATTGTGGTCATACATTGATAATCTGATGGGTCGGACTCATATTTCTGGCACAATTACGAGTGATTGAGTTGTTATTGATTCACCGGCAGCCATTACTAATGCTTTTGCAAGACATTTTGAATCAGTTTTCAGCCACCGCTTGATTGTATTGGTGTGACTAATGATTGCCAGGACGGCCACCTTGCTCTGACGCTTGGAAAATTTGATAAGTCTAATGTAATTGATGCAATCAATTCTCTGCAAAGTGATCTTACAACCGGCCCAGATAGGGTAGCCGCGTTTTTTGTTAAAGACCGTAGAGATGTGCCTTTTGAACCGCTGTTGTATATATTCGGTTTGTTATTCTCTGGTGGAGTGGTTCCGGATGTGTGGAACGTGTCTCGTGTTACACCGGTTTGCAAGTCTGGCAGTTGAACTGAGATTAAAAATTACCGTCCGATATCTCTACTTTGCAATTTCGCAAAGGTCTTTGAGATTATGCTTTACAAGCCGATCTATTATCATGTTCCAAATCAGTTGTCCCCTATGCAGTATGGATTTGTTGGGGGCAAGTGTACAGCTACCAGTTTAGCTACTTTCACACACTGGATATCCCATGCACTGGACAATCGACATCAGGTTGACATAGGTTTTTAGTGATTTCTCTAAGGCCTTTGATAGGGTACAACTTTCATTAATTCTGAACAAAATCAGAAAATTCGGAATTTCCTCGTGCTTGATAGAAGTTATGAAATCTTATCACTCGCATAGGAGAAATTACGTAGAATATCGTGGATTTGCATCTTGTGAATGCTTGTCGACATCGGGTGTGCCTCTGGACTCTGTATTGGGGCTTATCCTCCTCCTTCCTTATGTTTGTCGATAACGTTACTCTGTTTGTTTCCTCTGACTGTTTACTTTATGCAGATTTGAAATTCTTTCGTAAAATTGAAACGCTTGAGGATTGTAAAGCTTTGCAGAACGATGTAGAGCTACTTTATCAATGAAGCGCTGCCAATTAGTTATCATTGAACACAGGTAAATGCAAAATAATGACATTTGCAAGAAAACAGAATTGGTTTTTATACGATTATGCGATAGATAGGATTTTGTTGGAATGATGTGGAATCATGAAAGATCTCAGTGTTGATTTGATTCCAAGCTGACTTTCAACCATCTCATTGAGGGCATATGTAGGAGTGCATATGCTATGCTTGGTTCTCTTGCCAGTAATACTAAGCAACTGGGGGATAATGCGCTCTGCAGTTTCTACAATGGTTACGTTTGCAGTTTATTTGAATACTGCGCTATCGCTTGGAACCCTGGTTATTACAAGTACGATAACATGATTGAGGCGGCGCAAAAGAAATTTATTAAGCTGTTATACTTTAGAAAACATAATAAGTATTTATCCCATAATTACAATTAGGACGACTTATTGACTAGTGAGCAGGCGCAAGTCAAAACATTTCTTATGAAAAATAGGACAGGTTCTAATTTCATACAATGGTTTTGCACAGAAAGATAGTACAGGGGTTTAGATCGTACTATAAAATAGTCTAAAATTTTTACGTACAATTTAATATGATAATGTAAAACGGACTTTAATGACGAGGCTCTCGGAGGAATGAGCCGGCACCAGCAGAGGGATCTCACTTGAAGCGTGCCTCCCCCTCCCTCTCCTCAGTTGCCGAAATGGTGTGCTGAAAGGAAGAATAACTTCGTTCAAGTAGTGTTAAATGAGAACCTGATTGTCAGTTTTGCTACCACACCATGCTGTTTGAACTTTCTCTTCTTTCTTCAAGATACAATTGATTGATCTGTGGACCAAGTTTTGTCAACTTACGGTTTACTCAACTCCATCTCGTTGAAGTTCGGTTTTTACGGTGGAATTATAACCAATTCTTTCTTAATGTTTTGATTGAATCCTGACTCGCCTTGAACAGAATTATAACGCACATATGTCGCTGTCTTCTGAAGCTGTGAGGTGATTTAGCAAATTTGGAATTATGATTTGCTGATGGTGTTGGCAGTTTTGATGCGATTTTGTTAGATTGGGATTTTGCTGCGCTTCCTGGGTTCGTAGACTATAATAGAATTTTACGGGTTTTCTTCATTTTATTTACGACTTAAAACCTCAAAACGTACATATGGCAAGATTACAGAGTGCTCCTCAGTTACCTCAAAAGACGGAAAATATCCCCATTTTTACTGTATACTCTACTAATTAAGGGCATTTTGAGGGAGGCGTCTTCAGTATACTGACCGAAAAGTCTTCGGAGAAAATAGTTCATTGCAAAAAGTTAGTCTTTTTAGTCACGTTGCCCGTTCCGAACATCCTGATTATTATTATTTAATTTTCCTACTAATAGTTCGTGATTGTTTCCCTACTCGGTAAAACGAGATGTATACGTATTCTTCATTATTCACCTGAATCTCTGTTATTAGAATGAATTCAGTCTGATTCTTGTGATGGTCTTTCGTTTGTGCCGGAACATCGTGTTTGTTCTGCTAAGTCCGTTGTACTGCACAAGATTAGTAGCAGATGCTCCTTTCTTTTCCTGATTTCCACGATCTTATCCGTAAATGGTCTTCTGCTTCGTAAATATTATTACAATCAATACTTCCTCTTTCGGTACCATTTGCCACAGAGGGATAACCCACTGACTGCTGTAATCGCATATATACGTCAGCTGAAGCTTATTGATGTGAACTATGGATGCAAATGTATGTTTAGCAAATTTTTTTGTCATATTATGGTATGTATGTACATACATACATCTAACAAACGCAATGGTAATCACTATTTAAGCTGCAGATATTCCGGTAGCACAACTGAAAACAGCCTGTCACCCACCTGACACATTTCCTCTCTAAATAATCTGCACACAAATGGTAAGAAAAAATTTTCATTGTGTGTGATATTCGAATTGCAATGCGCGAAAACGTTCATCGCGTTTTTTAAAATAAAAATTGATAAGGTTGAAATTTTCACTTCACGTGAAGCTGTAATGCTGCGCGTCGGTATCATTAAAACACTACGGTGAACACTATAACACAGTGTCTTCTATGATGTGATATTCTCCACAGTAATTAGAGATATAGGAATAAAAATACTACCTTAGATTACAGGTTGTTTTATTTGAGGCTTACAACGACGGGCCTCTCGGAGAGGTTTAGCCGGTTCCAACAGATGAATCCCACTTGGTGGGTGTCGTCTTTTCCTACGGTTCTAAAATGGAAGTTGGAGTTGCTATCATCTGAAAGAGAAAGTCTAGCCTACGATCGCCAAAAGGAAGTTTCGAGACGACCAAATTTCACAGTTTAAGAGTCAAAAGAAGATATGGAATTTTTGTATTATGTGCAAAATTGGGATTATGACGTGCTCACAATCGTAAATGTTTTAGAAAATAAAAATTTATTAAGTCGAAATTCGCACGTCACGTGACTCTATGACATTGTGCATCTATATCGCTGACGTCACTACGGTGAACACTACAACACAGCGTCTTCCACGGCAATTAAGCGTAAAAGGATAAAGATTTACAGTTGGTTTCATTTGAGGCTTATAATGACGAGACTATCGGAAGAGTTCAGCCGGTACCAGCAAAGGAATGCTACTTGGAGGGTTTCGTTGTTCTCTACGGTCCTAAAAGGGAAGTTGGAGTTGCGATTACCTGAAAGAGGAAGTGTGGGTTACGATTCTTTGAAAGTTCGAGACGATCAAATTTCAAAATTACTAAATCAAAAGAAGATAAGAATTCTTTTATTGTGTGCGGAATTTGGGTTGTGATGTGCTCACAACGGCGAACGTTTCTGAAAATAAAACTTAATTAGATCAATATTTCACGTCACGTGAGCGTGTGATGATGTACATACATCGGTACCATGACGTTACTATGCACAGCGTCTTCCACAACGTGATGTTTACCACGCTAATTGGACACCAAATTATAAAAAATTAACTCCAGTGGTAGTAATATATGAACTTGATGGTGTCCATGCATGTGTCATCGAGTGACTGAAGTAACATTGGCCCGATTCGTTTTTAAATGGAACGGATGAGTGCGAGGGGTTAACTAACGGATCAGCGAAATAGAAAATGAGTATAATCTTGCCTGCAAAAATATTCACATCCTTTCTACCTCCTAGAGAACTAACGGTCGATAAGGGTACAAAGTCACAATAGAATCGGAGAGAAATATTTTCAAACGTACCACCCGAAGGCATAGAAATTCTAAACATAAATTTTAAAATTACTTTCCTTCAACTCAATATAACACATAGATGTTGGCTAAAATAATAATAATAATAATAAATAATTTAAGCGCGTAATTAAAATAACAAATAAATTATTTTTGAGTTATACCAAGTGTAACAGCATGAGCTACTCTTTTTAAAAATTAAGTTTGATTGCATGTAAAATTAAAAGTTAAAAGTTAGAATTTCCCACCTTTCTCCTTCTTAGAAAATTGCCGAAACCAACGCTTTCCTTTTGTTTGACAATCAGCCAGCAGATCAGATTTCTTCTTGAAAAAAGTGCCATCTTCAATTAACAATTTCCGCTGAGATCAAAATTGACAAACTAATTGGAAACGTTCAAAATATTTCTGAAAATTACAATAATGTGTGTGACGTTAAGTCTGGTGGAAAACAGGAAGCAGGTTATAGGAATTTTTTCAGTACGTGCGAAATTTGAGCGGTACTTAGGCCTTGTGGAGTTATTTTCATATATTAAGGTTCTTCGATGTAGTCGAGTTTCGTGAAATATTTTTTATTACTAATTTCGGAAATTTGACTTTTTGCTGTGTTCGCTGTCTTCCGAAGCTGTGAGCGGGATTTAGTAGAATTTGGTATTGTGATTCACTGGTTGTATTGGGTGTGGTTTTGCGAGTTTGCTGTATTGGAATTTTGCTACGCTCGCTGGCTTTTGAGACTGTACTACTATTTTACGATTTTTCCTTATTTTTTGTGTACGACTCAAGAGTTAACCGTAAACTCCGAGAAGCCACGTGTTGATTCCAAAAATCACCACTACCATCAGCAACTCAGCGATTTAATTGCTTCGCTCGCCATTCCACTTAATCTACGTACGTACTTTCCATTACTTAATTACTACCGCCTCATGTTTCACGTTCTATACTCCAAATTTCGAAAGCAATTTCCCCGGGTTTTCTCCTTTTTTCCGCGTCGAATAATCGCGAAATTCGTCGAGCGGGGGAGAATTATCGGATTATCGACTACTATTAAGGGATTATCGCCGTCTATGTACCCCCAAAATACGTCCGGTATCGCTTTTTCCTTCCAATCTCGCCGCCATTATTCGTAAACGATATACACACGCACGAATTCGAAAAAAAGAGCGGAAGGGGGAGCGAGACAGAGGAGGACGACAATCGTATCCGCTCTATTTTTCTCGATTTTCCCGTCCATCCGCAGTCGCGGGATTTACGAACTGGAAAGGGGTTTTACGTGCTGCAATCAGATTACGTAACAAATTGCGGACCGAATGAAAGCTCGTCCGGTACCCTTCCTTTCTTTCTCTCTCGCTCCCTCTCGTACCCCTTCGACGTTGACCGACCACGCGTCTCCCTAAGGTCGCCCGGCGCGATGG
This sequence comes from Chrysina gloriosa, assembly GCA_038088585.1. NCBI lineage: Eukaryota > Metazoa > Arthropoda > Insecta > Coleoptera > Scarabaeidae > Chrysina > Chrysina gloriosa. The sequence goes on along the minus strand of CM076088.1, from coordinate 28,001,693 downwards.
AACAAGGGCCGTAAATAGCGGACACGCGCTGGGCCGGAGCTTGATTGACAAACGTCGCCGATTTATTTCGGGTTTTCGAGATGTGATTGATGGACGCACGACGTGCGGGATGGTCGGTTTCCGCCGTTTGAGGTACGATCGGACGCTATTAACTCGTGAAAGCGCAGGGAACGAGGTCGGAAAATGTCCAGGACACGCTGTTTCGTTGTGCGTTGTGGAAAATACGTTTTTCGGTTGATGGGGCATTGATGTTGGAGATTAATGGGGAATGTTCGACCACGGTCGCCATGATGGGTTAATTATTGGGATTACTATTTTGCATCGAGCAACTAAACCTGCGGTGACGACGCCGAGGAAGTCGCTTGGTTATCATTAGTAGGTCATCAGTTACGTTTGGAGTTTGAGATATCTTGAGCTGGCCCAAATCGGCGGCGTATGCAGAACTAATTATGAACTTCGTTATAGACGCAGAGCCATACGCAGTCAGCTCGCCCATTAAATTGACAATGTCCTAATGAATAAAAATTTAGCAATTGCTTTAACCAATTACTTTTTAGGAAAAGCAATTACTTGACTAGTAAATGCTATAAGTAAAATCAATTTCTAGATCAGCACATGAATAAAGTTTTTAAGCAAATGCTGTCTTTCCTACATCTCTATAGCAATTGCTTACTCAACAGATCTCGACCTACAAATTTAGATAGTCTCAATTTACTTTTGCAGTAGAGATGACGTTAATATAACAACGTGGTTATTTATTGAGTACATCTGTTATCTTTTTGTGAAAAATAAAAAGTACATTCTGTGATATGGCAAACTCGAGTGGAAGTGAGAAACTTGATAATAATGATGAAGAAATTGACAAGTAGTTGATAATTGTCCACAAATTAAAAGAACATAAAATCGTTCTTAATAAATTACAAGTTCCTCAAGTTAAGTCAGAAACGGAGGCCGTTTTAAACGTCTTAATACAACAATATACAGATATTTTTAACGTCTCACTAACAACAAAACAGGTACAAAAAATTGGTAATGTGCCGGCGGAAATGGCATGTAGTACTATTCCTGCAAAGAAAATTAAAATATCAAATAATTTACCTGAAACTTATGAAACGAAAAAATTATCAACTGCTGAACTGCGACGACTAGTTCTATTACAGCGGCTGAAATTATATCGTATGCAACGGAAGGAAGTCTTCAGGAGACAACGAGAAACTGATGACGTGAAATATATTTTATTTTGGTTCCGAGTTCACATATGTGTGAATTTGTTTTTATTTCTAATTATGATACTTTTGTGCCACACCAAAGGGTCTAGCCCAACCCCAGAAGATTCAGATGTTGTTGTTCGCACATATGGATCTATAGCTCTACCAAAAATGCTTTCAATCGCCACTTTTATTGTGAAATGCCTAATGATTTGTGCATCACTCTCCATGCGATGAGCACGGGTATTGGTATCATCAAATCGAATGAAACCAATGATGTTTGAGGGATGCCCATTGCTGCACGATACAATGAATATAAGTACGACTGGCACATATCATTTGTATTCTCAGTATTCGAGTCGTTGGCACCAGAGGTTATCAAAATAGCCAGGAATGTATAAAATTCCTGAAGCTCAAGATTTTTCCACACTAATTGTTTTTTCCCTTGGATTTCTTTCATTAAATGTTGAGCTTGCTCTTCTGTTGGTACGACGTAGGATGTCAGCCATTTCTGGCGTGAAAAACTATTTGAATGTGTCGAGATTTGGCAGCATTTTGGTGTTTCTATTAGGTCCACATCTGTCGCCCAATATTGTGCCTTCCAACTTGATGTTCACTTGTTGGTGCCTCAGCGTAAGCTCTGAGTACGCACGAACGCGATCCGTCGTTGAAGGATTTTCGCGGTCAGTTTGAACGCCTTTTTATGACCGAAAGTCGCGCGCAAAAAATTATGCTATCTGGAGACGAAAATAAATAAAAATAAAATAAATCGCGGTTTGTGCGTACCAATTAGAACAATACAAAATTGGAACGCACGGCAACTGAGGCAGTAGGTAAGTACCCGGGTACCCGGTTGTTGAATGAATGGTAAATTTTTGGTTACTGGCCGGATGGTTAAAAGCGAAAATATCTGTGTATAGATTAACAATTAGATACTTACATAATTATTGAAGAGCATTTGGGTTGTTAGATTTCTTTTTTGTTGTCCTAATTGGCGAATCATATTTGATGTCAGGCTCTCGCCATTTCATACGTTAATTTCAACATTAGTTTCTTCAGTTAAGTGCTGAAAATCTTCATCATTCAAACGTTTAGCGATGTTATGAAGCACAGCGCAGGCAATTATCGTTAATTGACTCCTAGTTTTATACTGAACGACAGGAAGCCTTGCTTTTAACTACCCGAAACATCGTTCAATTATCACACGTTCTCGACAGAAAATGTTATTACAATTTTGCTGCAATGCGATATAGAGTAGCCATTGTCTCCTAATAATACGCATTCTTCTGTCCTGTTTCTAAGAATCTTATATATGTTAGAATTTTAGAAAATTCTGCTGTCGTGCACAGAGTCTCGCCATTGGCAGTCTACGCTAGTAAACCCTTTCTTTGCACCACAAGTTGCCTGTACGTTAACGCTGTGGTATCCTTTTCCGTTTACATATTCACCAATCATCACCGAGTTCATGAAACTTTGGAATTCTAACGTGTGTACAGTCTAGCGCATTGATGGCAGTTAGAAAACGGTATCTCCCTGTGACTACAATCGCTTAGCTTCCAGAAAGTCTTCAGCACTTCTAGGAAATCTAATGAAAATATTGGCCTTTTCCAAAACTGTCTTACAGACAGTAGGGTGGTGAACACCGATTTCTTCAGCTGCAGAATTTTGAAAAGGCCAGATCCGAAAACAGCCACAGAAGGATTTGCATCTTATTTATTTGCAATAGTGCAGCACCTCGCCCTTCTCACTCACCCCCGCTCAACATATTTGCAGTCAAACCGATATAACTTTCTGAAATCACCGTCTCTGAAATTTTTAGGCACTTTGTATATTTTTCTTTTACGGGCATTCATATATTCAGCCATAATTAGAAAGGTTCAAATAAATAAGAACTCATGTGCATGCTGTAGAGAACCAAAGTTGGCTGCACAAGCAAATGATGCCTTACAAATTTGAAAGCAATTGCCACAGTAGAGAAAGCAATTCCTTAATTTATTAATTCAGGCTTTTAAGAAAGAGCTTTGACTATAAGCAATTTTTACCTAGTAGATAGAAAGTGAAGTAAAGGAAAATGCCAAATATTCCTCAACACTCACTACCTTTATAACTCCTTTGGGAACGTACAAATTTCTGCGCTTACCATTTAGTATTTCCTCAGCACTTGAAGTTCTCCAAAAGGAAATAAGAGAAATACTAGAATATTGTTCAGGAGTCATTTGCCATTTGACGATATTATTGTATTCGAAAAAGACAAAGTGGCACATAACAATCGACTAAAAGTAGATTTGGCTAAATTATCTGCTGATGGATGGACCCTAAATATGATTAAGTACGAGTTGTAGAAGCATTCTATAAAGTTTATTGTACATGTAGTCTCAAAATATGGAGTGTCTCTAGACCCTGGTAAAGTAAATGTTTTACTAGAACTAGACGACCCATCTAAAACAAATATTTGGAGTTGTCAATTTGGTTCCCTACGTCCAGTAGCAAACGCGTCAAGAAGTCTGATCGACGCAGAAGAGCGTTATGCACAAATTGAAAAAGAAGCTCTCTTTATGGTCTGGCGATGTGATACGTTTTCTGAGTTTATTATCGGTCCCAGGAGCTTTGTCATTTAAACCTCTGAAACCAATACTGGGAAGCAAGGACTTGGACATTATCTCCCCTCGTTTATAACGAATAAAGTTGCGACTATGAAGTATGTATATAACATGAAGTATACACCTGGTAAGCAGCTAATATTAGCTGATACTCTATTCCGTAGTCCTAAAAGTAACCTAAAAATTAAGATTGAGCCTTCTGAAGAAATTTTAGCTTATGTACAGCTAGTGACATCAATGTTTTTAGCGTCAGATTTTAAACTAAAGGAGTATCGAATAGTAGAGAATCAACTAAGGGACGGGGTTTCTCTGGAGTTAATGAGATGTTCTCAAGTGCGTTGGCCGTCTACAAAGGATATTTCTGAAGAATGTATTCCTTACTGGCAGGACCGTAATCATATATCCCTTCTGGATGGACTTCTACTAAAGGGTTCTAATTATACCAAACATTATGTGAACTGACATTATCAACAAATTCCATGGAGGGCACCAAGGTATAACAAAATGCCAAACATTCGCTAACCAATCTGTGTGGTGGCCTCTGTAATACAAACAACTATAGGATATAATCAGAAATTGTTTTCAATGTATTATTATATGTATTATTTTTCAGTGTATTTTATACGGGCAAAACCCCTATGAATCACTAATATCGACACTATTACCAGATCGCCTGTCGCAAATGGTTGGGATAGATTTTTGCAAATTTAATGGAAGATAGTATCTCCCATTTACCGATATTGTCTTATTAGAAAATATGACAGCTAGCTGTGCAATAAAGCACATGAAGTCAATCCTGGAAAAGTTTGGCATTCTGGAAATAGTAGTAACACAATTTAACGACTGCTTAAAATTTAATTCGTTCATAAGGGATTATGGTTTTCAATTAGTGACCTCTAGTCCATATCATAAACATGGAATCTCAAGCCAAAACTACAAATATATTATTTAAAGAAATCAACAGATCCATAGAAAATGTTATTGACTCTACGAGTAACACCATTGGAAAGTGGTTATAATGTTGCAGAACTTTTTATGAGGAGGAACATACGCGGTATTGTACCTGTTACCCCTAAAGATGTGCAACCTACGTCGCTCAAAGGAAAGATCCTGGAATAGCGTGAAAAAGTACTGAGGAAAAAGAAGAACTAGAAAGGCGCCAAAGATTCTTGTAACTGATAGACAAGAATGGGGTACTGTTATTATGTTCTGCTCATGATATACTTCATTTTAACCTACTTATTTATGTATTTATTGACTTTTTATTTTTAAATGTATGTCTTGTAGATATGACAATTATAATGTATAACTATGATGTAGAGGAGAGTGTTGTACCTTGGAGCAATTTTCAAATTATACTAGATTTTAGGGGTTTCTAATCCAAATATTGCAATCATTTATTTTTTGCCATAATGCACAATCATTTTGCATTTATTTCAAACCACTTTTAAAAGTGTAATTTGAAAACAGTTGTCTACAGGGAATTTGTATATTTTGACTGAAAATGATTCAAGGTACAGATCAACGTATACCTCTGAACAGGCCGTCATATGTCCCTGAGCATTGCTAAATAAATATATTATAATTGCTAAGAATGTATTGAATAAACAAAATAGCATTTATATTGTAACAAAAATTCAAATAAACAAATAATTTTCAACATATAATTATACAATAATTTACCAAGTCCCGGAATTCTATAAAAACCACGCTTTGACACTTGCAAAGGGGATTTAAGCAAATCAACATCTTCCCAAGGATAGTCAAAAACATTTGGTTTCTCTGCCAACTTCCAAGATTTAAGAGATTGTTCCATCGAAGAAATAATAACGCTTTCATTATTATGATCAACCATTTTTCCGGGATAAACCCTACTTTGATAAATAACTGCTACGTACTGCCTAACTTCTCGAACTTGTAGCTAAATTGATGAAATCTTCTCCATTTTCTTTTTCTTTAATTTCTTCCCAGATATCCTATTCATCATACGAAGAATTCCTTAGAGACGTATTATCTTCAACGTCACTTTCTTCTACGGCCATTGGATTCCCCTTAATGTTATGCTTTCTTATACTTCGTTTTTGGTTTACTTTGGCCGATGTCAATGATGTGTCACTGATTTCAATCCTCTCTGGTGTTTGGGTTAAGATTGCAGATTTTCATTTTTTCTCCCTTTTGTGGTTGGCTTACGTGGTTCCGTTTTTGGAAATCAACTAATGAATTCTGGACTCATTACCGGATTTCCCATATTGGACGTCGAAGTGGACGGATCTGATAAATTCAAAATATATTGGTTCTGATCAGCTTGTTCTTTGTCTGGATTTGGTCTATCTGTTTAGTAAGTGGACAGAAAATGGTCGTCTGTAAAGATACCAGCATTCAGAGGTGATAGCGATATTGCAACAAATCCGCTCAAAATATTTTTGATAGTGAATGAAAGCGGAAAAGATCTTCCTGTAATTTCTACCATATCATAAATCGACAATGGCGTTGTCCATGTGCAGATCCAGCCTCTATTGCTCTATTGTAATTTGATTTGAAAGATCCAAATAATGTGCGGTCAAGTGGCTGTACTCTGTGTGAAGTATGTGGAGGAAAGGCTAACATATTCACATCAAAACTTCGAGCCTTTTCAATTATAGCTACGCTAACATGATTTGCATGGTTGTTTAGAAGCAACAATACAGGGTCGTCTTTAGATAGTTTGACATGATCAATGAAAAATTCAAACCACTCTAGAGACAGTTTCTCGTTCGACCATCCAGACGGAATAGCACCTCCTTGATTACCAAGTGAAGAACCTTTTAGCATGGGACTTTTAAAATGGGCATTTAGAAAAACGAACACTAGTGCTAGGTGGTTAGCAACTGCATTTATCGTTGCTATTAAAGTGACACTTAAGCCTCGTTCACTTGAAGTTGCACTGCCAAGTTGTTTTATGTCTTTAGGAGCAAAAATTTGGGTGGAACGTGGATGGTAGATAATCCGGTTTTATCTAGGTTAAAAATTCGATGTAGGGGAAATGGTCCATACCTCTTTTGTTTCCATAAAATACTTCCACGTTGTGCCGGTTAAAACTGGTAGAACGTGCTAAAGATGTTCAGGTTCAGGTTTCCTTAGATAAACCTGGGCACTGAACTTTTTTGAAATTCTATCATCCACTCAGCACCGGCAAGCTGATTTTCATCCTACTTCTGAGTATAATTAAGATTATTAATTCTAGCATATTCGAAGGCCAATTTCCGCATTTTCCTTTTGGTTACATTACAAAAACAAATTTGAACTCAAGTTTAGATTGAAATATTTTCTGGACTAATACAAGATAGCTCGTAGACATAGTCAATGTCGTTCGTGTATACTGCATTCTTCTCCCCTTTGGGATTTTTAATTAGAGGAGTGGTGCCATTGTGTAAGACGTTCGGCAGTTCCTTTCTACTTCTCCTGCGACCGTCCGGGAAGTAACGAATACTATTCTCTCCGTATTCTGCAGTTTGAACTTTCTGTTTCCCTTGTTACAATGTTGGTATCACGGCACCTGTGGAAATACACAATTTTTCTAATTATCCAAAATGTCGAAATAATGCTACCAGTTTGTTGGATAACGAGAGTTTGCGATTCATTCAAGAGCCTCCCTGTTTTGCCTTAGTTCCTATAAATTCATTCACACGCTTAGTCTACAATGTGCAGAAGGCAACGCTCAAAATGGATTCATTCATCTTTCTGATTTTTGAAAGGTTTTTCTTCAAATTCAAGTTCATTTCGAACCGTAAAAGGCGTTCCCGTATAACCCAGATTTGTTTTTTTCCTGAAGTTTACATTACGGATCGTCGATTCTCATTTTTCTAGTCTAAACTTCCTCGTTGCTCATCGCAATAGACACTTAACAAATTGAAACGTCGTATTTAGCGCGGCGATATATGAACGATCTCGTTCGCAATAAAAACGGTTAGTAATGAAAGCGAACCAACTGTTACGCGCATTATACGAATGACGGCCTAATCCATCGCCGTACTAGCAGCGGGTTATAAATCGCCCCGTTTCTCGCTATGATATTGATAAATGTTCGCGTTCGGCGTTCGAAACAAATCGCAGCAGCGGCAGCGGCTCCGATAGATCTTTCCGTTTTCGGTTTTAAATCCGGACGATTTGCTGCACGATATACGTAGGCGAAGCCCGACCGGAGATCAAGAGCGATTCCATAAAAATGTTTACGACCGACGTGTTTACGTTATAGCCCTTGGCTATTAGGTAAATTGCTTTCAGCTAATTTTTTTCGCGATCTAGTTAGTAATTTTTTATGTCCCGAACTATGTTTCAAAGACATAGAATGGGTGATACTAAAGGAATTACATGAGTTACGGGGGCTGTTTTTCTTTCAAGCCCCTTTCGCACAGTATGAAGACCAGGCATGCAGCAGGTGGGTGGTGAGCGTTTTGGTGGCTGCCCATCTCGCCCTGCACTCACGTAAACATGGCCATCTCTATTGATTCTCCCGCGAAGTGAAACTTGTGAAACTTTGCGACCCTTACGAAGAGCTATTCTGCAATTCTGGACTTCTGGAATTGTTCTGGTCCATGACAATGCCCGTTCTCACATTGTTCGTGTAACCCAACGGCTTCTTGAGCAATTTCAATGGGACATTTTTCAACACCTATCACATAGTCCCGAGCTAGCGCTGAGTGGCTACCATCCTTTTCCTGAACTGAAGAAGGGGCTTGGAGGGCAGCCTTTCCAAACTGACCAGACGCTCAAGAAAACCGTCACAACTAACTTCAAATCATTGGGGACAACATTGTATGAACAGCGGACTACTGTCACTGCATTCCGATATTCACTTCTTCCCGCATCGATCTGGCGTGGCGCCCGAGGGGTTCAATCGTGCTTCTCTGCCTCCATTGTTTCCTGTCCCGTCAGTATCCGTATGTCTTCCCACGGCATTCCTTTTTTCTCTGGTTCTTTCCTGATTCCGTTAATCCATTTGACTCTTGGTCTTTCCCTTCTATTTTTACGCTCGTTTAGTCTCTCGCCCGTCATCCAACACACGTGACCAAACCATTTAAGTTGTCCTTCTGTGGTCTATTGTCCCTATTCGTAGTTTTTTTCTAATTATTTCATGCCTTATTCTATCCGTCCTCTTTTTATTTTCAATTCTTCTCCAAAACCTTATTTTCATAGCCGTTATTCTCGATTTTTACCTCTCTGACAATGTCCATGTTTCGCTGCTCTGTATGATTTTTAGTTCTTTTACTTTTTGGCAATATTAGTTTTTATCTTTCTCGGTATCTCTCTTTTCCTTATGAACGTTGTTTTCATTCTACTGAAGATGCGAGCCAACTCTCCCCATTTCTTCATTTGTTTTCCTCTATATCTGCTCCTAGGCATTTAAAGTGTTCTGCTTGTTCGATTTGTTTCCCGTTCAATCTGCTTTCGTGGGTTTCCTTTGTGTTGAAAATTATCATAGTTTTTGTTTTTCCAATATTAATCTTCAGATCGATCTTTAATAATTGTTCTTCTAATACTTTAAGGTTTGCTGTAACAACAAAGCCATATAATCCGCGAATATAAGCGCTGTCAGTTGAGTTTGTCTCATTTGCCAAAATCCCAGTGTTCATTTCCTCATCTCCTTCTTTGCTTCTTTCACTGCTTCATTGAGTTCCGCTATAAGCAGAAGCGGGCTCAAGGCGCAGCCCTGTTGTACCCTTTGCTTTGTAAAAAATTCTTTCGAATTTTGCTATGTTTGTCTTGTTATATCTGTACATATCCCTCATTAACCTTATTGTATTTTTGTCTACTCCTCTATTCATCAGCACTTTCCAGATGTTTTCTTCTGCCGAACGCGTTTTCTAAGTCAATGAAGCATACATCTCCTGGCTTTTATCGATTATTTTCTCGTTCACTTGTCTTAATGTAAATATGATGTCCTGTGTGCTTCTATTCTTCCCGAATTCGCACTGAGTGTCTTCAACGGTTGGCCCTATTTTGGCTCTTATTCCTTTTTCCATTATTTTGGCTAAAATTTTCTCCGGAATACTTGATATAGTTATGCCCCTATAGTTGGTGCAGTTTCTTTTTTTCCCTCTTATATATCTTCCAGTCCTCTGGTATCTTTGTTTTTTTAGTACGTTGCTCATTAATTCTACCATTTTGTGTGTTCCTCTTTTTCCATTGAACTTTATCATTTCAGGTGTGATATTTTCCCCATCATTTTTCTAGTTTAATTGTTTTCATCGCCTTTTCTAATTTTTCTTCTGTTATAAGTTCTACGGTTTAGAATTTATCTTTGCTTGCTTGTGCCTTTTTCTCGAGGTCTTGATTATCTATATACGTCAGCTCCATTTTCGTTTATTATATTTCCGTTCTCGAAAAGTTTTTGATTTTCTCTGTCTCTTATCGTCATTTTCTGTCCAAAATTTTCCCATGATTTCGCTTTTGCCTCTTTGATAACCATGTTGGTTTCTTTTCTCTTTCCTTTATATCCTTCGTAGACTTCAGATCTTCTTGTTATTTCTTTTATTTGTATTTTTTACTCTTTATTTCTCCGCGTATTTCCTCTGTCCACCACGAAAATAATGAATAGTAGTATAAAGAAAACATAATTCTCTTTATACTGTTCTTCATTATTATTGTTTTACTACAAAATTTCTTCCGCTGTTTTCCATACATTTTTCTTAATGTGTTCCCATTTTTCCCCTATATTTGTATTATTTCTTTCAATTTCATGTCAAGTATTTGTTGAAATTTTACTTTGATGCTTTTCATCTCTTAGTTTATAGCGTTTTATTTTTTCATTTACTTTTCTTCTTCTCTTATCTTTATTTTCATCTTTTGTTTTCTTCAACCTCATTATCACTAAATACTGGGCGCTTCCAATCTCTGCTTCTCTTTTCACGTTTATGTCTTGTATTCTACTGCAAGTATTTTTATTCATCAGAGAGTAATCAATGATTGACTTCTCACTCCTATTCTCAGATACTCTTGTCACCTCTTGTGTATTTGTGTGTTTTGATGTTTAAATTTTGTGTTTGCTATATCTAGTTTGTTTTCAATGCACAATTCGATTATTCTGTCACCATATATCTTTCTCTTCTTTCTTTGTGTCCCCATTTGCATTATATGCCGTTATTATTGACCATGTTTCTTCGCTTGTTAGTTTTCCTTCCAGTGTTAATAGTCTCTCATTTACGAAATCTTCCTCTATAAACGTCCTTTAGTCTATTCGGGTCAGTTATTAGCCCTACTCCGACCCTCGCTTTTTGTTTGGATTCAACACCTGTCCAGTACATCCAATATCGTTTGTGTATCCTTTTAAAACATTTTTCTTTCTTTCTTTTTTCTGTAATTCCTAGAATTTCTATATTTTGTTTGATCATCTCCTCCGCGTGTTCTTCTTTTTTTCCCAGGCTACTTCTTATGTTCCATTGTCCTATTACAATTTCTTTTACACTTTGTTTTGTTTTATCTATTTTTCCTCCATTGTTCTTATTCCTTGGTTTAGTCGTCGCAGTTGTCCCTCCTGTTTTTACTTTAGTTAGTTTTCTGTCTTAGATGTTCTATTGTTTGTTCGGTGTCTTATCAGTTTCCCGTCCTCATTTTTCCACATATATTTCTTCCCAGATAGTACTATTTTTCATCCTTTGTAAGTTCATTATCTATGTATATTTTTTCTCTCAAGTTTCTCAATTTGCTTTTGTTTTTCCTTATACGTTCCTTCCCTGATCTGCCATCCATTTCTATTTTGCAGATTCTTGTTCCCATCTTTGTTACCTCTTTCATTTTTACTTCTGTCCCTGTATTAGCTTCTACGAAATTTTCTATTCCTATTTTCAAATCCATTTTAGCATCCGTTTTGTTTTCCAGTCCTGAAAATATGATGAATTTTTTATTCGTACTTTCGCTACTCTTTCGACTTTTGTCATATCATATCAATATCCTCTTTCATTTGTTTATTGTCTATTCTTAATTCTTAATTTTTCTTTCAAACCTCGTTCAGTTGTTGATGCTGTTTTCTTTGGCTCAGTTTAATTTCTTTCACATCCGTCATTAGTTTTATTAATAATATCCAACTTAACTTCTCTATTCTATCTTTATCCGCCTCCTTCCTTTCTTTTTGTGGTGTTCTATTACTCATTCTATTTTTCTTGAATGTTGCTCACGATTCTAAACTTTCCCTCTTTGTTTTCGAATCTTCCGACGTATGTATATTCGTCACTATTCATGACACTCGGCACTATTTGTTATTTATTATTTTTATATACCTATTTACTATTTCGCGCATCCTAAATTTTATACCTAGATTATCAATTTCTGGTTTTATTAGTTGCTATTGCTTAAGTTGACCTCCATTGTCTGGCCTTTGACTCCTCGCGTCGTATCGCGAACTTTATAGTTTATATACCTTTATTAAGATGTATCTTCGTATTGTTCGATCACTAAAGTATAGTAATAACTCTCGATTTACAAGTAGGTAGGTTATTGGCGGTACACGCGGCTACACGTCCGATCACCTTACCTGTCAATACTTAATTCCGATTTGAAATACAATTGAGAATGATATTTGAAAAATACAGTAATGATAACAAAGATCAAAAATTGGAATTTCGATTTAATTAAATCTTTGTTGATTTCGTTGCCAAAGGCAATGCTCGAGGACTTCCCTGAGATTTGTAACGATCAATGTTAAAATTACAGCGAGGTCTGTCGCACAGCAAAATAAAACCAAAAATAAAGGTAAAATACTAAAAATTAGGCTGTTAGTTACCAATGAAATTATTCTCCAACTACCATCATTGTTCGATTATAGCTGCTAAAGTTACCTTGTATTATCCGATCTTAAATCAATTTCACCCCGCGTTTACGATAGGAAATAATAGACCGGAACCGAGCGAGTACGGTACGATGAAGTATCAACCGCTTTCATACTTCAATCCACTTAGACAGTCTCCACTTATCAGAATAATGTACGAGCGGGTACGAGACATCGCTTTGGTAAATTTTCAGTCTTCATTAAAGACGCCGAACGGAGAACACGGTGGCGGCTCGACTCCCACCGCGATGTTTACATCATTAATACTACAGCTTTCGTCGCGGTTCGAGTTTCAAACGTTCGTACTCGAGAGTCATCTTAATAAATTATTAATCCCCCGACCCTGAAGAATATCTAACTTGGCAAGAGCGCCAACAACGTTATCTCTTTTATGCGAAGTAAACCAAATAGACGGGGCGAATAGGTGCCCCGCAATAAGTTTCATTCATTGTTCGTTAATTTTCGCCGTCACGATTCCTGGTGAATTCTTGACGAATTCTTCACTTATGCATGCGAGACGATAATATACGTGGGGAGTCCGCCGGTTTCATTGTTGCTAACACTCACCGATATGCATAATGTATAAGGGAGAACCTACCCTTCCGCGTTACCTATACAATTATTTAGGTTAAAGGGATATTTATTTACTTGCGTGTGCACGCGTATACACGCTCCGGGGCGTCTGAGATGGTAAATAAACAAAGACGGTGGTGGTGGAGGCGGAACGTGCGGAGCGTGCCCCGGAATGTTTTAGAACGTCTGGGAATGAGGCGAAGGGTGGTGGTGGACGTTAAAAGGCGATTTAAGTCGCGTTGGTATTTTTGTTTGAACGACGTTAATTTTCCTTAGGAAATTGCTAGAATTGTAGGGAATAATATTTGCCTTTTTTCTGTTAAGGAACGAATACTTTTAACCCATATTATCTTAAAGGTAAAAGAGTCAATAAAACGAACACTACGGTTAGAAAATATTTATATTGGAACCCTTGGGAATATATTTCAGTAGTAAACACAAGGAAAAACTTAAAATGTATGCTAAAAAACACTGGTGCGTAAACAAACTGGAAAGAAGCATGACATTATGTTAGAACAATTGACAAATAATTAACAATTTCAACTAGCATCTACTATAAAAGGGTTTATCTTACAAAAAGAAATTAAAATATTTTTTACCTAGGGCCTCATCTGATACAAAGCGCAGTACAATAATTGTTAGTGCACGAACGAACCACTGGAAAATCCCGATTCATTTTTGATTATATTGTACGAAGCATGGCGTATGTAAATTTATGTTACACTTTTTGCAAATGTCAACTTTGTGACTATGGCAAATCCTATATCTCCGTTGAGCTTTAATGGCATAGAAATCATGAAGTGGCCTTCTTCATTATAACGGAGTTCATCTATGGCTGAAGCAAGGTTTCTTTCAGTTATTGTTTTATCAGTCTTTAAAGGTCGCAACGCTATGTAAGATTTAAAATCTACCTGCTATATCTTCTTTTTGTTAACAATATTGTCAATTTTCCAAGCATTTACTACTAATTGTAAGTTATGTCATGTATTACAAATTAAGACTACCACCATTTTTCCCAAATACCTATAATTTGTAATTCCATTATCATGTAAGTTTATCCCACCCATATATTTATTGAACTGAAAAATTACATTAGGTTGAGATAGATATACATCTCTTCTTCCTTTGCTAGTTACTGAAAAGAGTGGATCTACATTAAAATATAAACAATTCTGTTTAAACATGAAGTTGTATTTGGTGAAGACGTTTTTAGTACTCTCTCAAATATATTCTGCTAACTTTATTGATTTTCTTGTTGACCTCTGAGTGATAGACCAAATTCTAAAAAACAGAACCTACACTGAATACCAAGAAATAGAGGCGGAAATATAAGCCCTTCATTTTCAGTTACTCAAGTAATACAACGAAATGTACCGTACATTAACCTTTTAACTACTATCGGTACGTCGCAGTACCATCATATCTAGGTATGTTCAAATACCAATAGCAGAAATCAAAGGTATATAATAAAAATTACAGAAAAAAATTGTAACTATTTCATTATTATAGTTTTTATGAAACAGCAAGTTGCTACTATTTATAATTGATTACTTTTTATATCTGGTACTCGTAAGTACCTTTGGTACTGCAAGTTTGCTTAGTTAAAATATGTGAAAGAAAATTCAAGTAAATGTAGTGGCGAAAAGTTTATTATTATTAATTACTGGTATTTTACAACCTTAAAATTGATGATAACTAGTAAAACAATTTTTTTCTTTGTTTAAACATAAATTAAATGTATATATATATATATATATTTCGTGACCTTTTTATACTTATCTTATATGATAGATCTCTACCACTAATAGGTCAATAAAACAAGGCTGGTTTGAACGATAGTTATATTTGAAGTTTAAACATAAATAAACTTCACAGCTGACACATTTTGAATATGGTTTTGACTGAATACCCTGAGCGCTACAGTACTCGCATCTACCTCGCCTTTCTGCAAATAATGGCCAATGTACTCCTTTGTTTCCCAATCTTACACTATCAGGTATGCTGAAATTGTATCTTCTTTTTCTTGATGGAATGCTTCCTGAAAGTCGTGTTTGTTTTTGCAAGATTCAACAAACCAGAGGTTACTTCCCGTCTAAATTCCAACACAGTACCGGTCTTACGATGTACCAAAAGATGTTTAGAAATTATGTATGCATTATAAATGCAATTTCTATGCCTGCCCAAAATAAGCGATGCCACCACTTTCTGGATCTTGTATCGGTATCGTATATCGCACAAAGCTGATCGTGATGATCAACACCACCCATATAACGATTGTAATCTGGTATTACTTTCGGTGCAGATATTTTAATTTTGTTGCCATCTTTTGTTTTAAAGGTAATAATTTCAGTGCCATGAAAATTTGATACAAGCGTCACTAATTTATCGTCTTTCCATTGAAAATAAATAATGCCAGTGTTAGAGATACGATAATCGATTTCTCCTTGCTGCATTTGTTTATCTTTTAGTAAACCTCGCGGTATATTTTTCGGTTACTTCTTATAGTGTCACAGGCCAAAGTACGTTCCATTTTTAATTTTTCTAACAATTTCATTGTCGTAAAGCAACTATCAAAATAAGCAATTTTACTTTTGCCTAATTCATTTGCTAATAAACTTAAAACGAAACGTTCTCCGTGCGTATTCCCTTTATTTCGGGTACTTCTTCAGTTTTGCCTTGATATACGTTAAATTTTTTGACAAAGCCATATTTGTCGCAGAGGCACCATAACTTACAACCTCGTTCCACGGGTTTCATCGGATTGTATTGTTTAAAATTACAGCGCCCTTTAAATTTAACTATACTTTCGTCCACACTCAATTCGCGAGATCCATAATAAAAGAGATTAAATTGACTATTTAGTTTTTCTAAAAATGCTCGAATTGTCTATAATTTATCTTTATTTGTCCTTGTTAATACTGAATTATCATTCCGATGTAAGTTCGCCAATATTGTTTGAAATCTGTTTCTCAACATTGCTTGAGTAATCATTGATACGCCTAAATCCGGACTAGTTGACCAATAGTCTGCAATGCTTGGGAGTTGATTGTAACCCATTAAAAAATTTATTCCAAAAAATACTAGCAACTCATCAGAACTGATATTTATAGGCTTGTTTCTTTGTACACTATATAAGTTGGTTTGATATGTAATATCTGCTACAATTGGCTGGATTATTTTTAAAAATACTTTAGTTGCTGTGTCACAGTCTGTAAATTCGCCTTCATTAATGCCTTCTGGGTAATTGAATTTTTCTGATATGCCAGTTTGCCTTTCTCTTTTATTCCAAATTCTTTCAAATTTTTGTTCATTCTCATCTTCCTCGACTGCATTGGCTACGCTCTCTTCAATTTGAAAGTTTTCATGGTCACTTGCATTATCTTTCTGAGATTCTATGTCCGTAGTTTCATTATTGTCTATTGGCAAATAAAAGGATTCGTCGTTTTCTAATATTTCGATAAGCTCTTCATTAATTAGAGGCCGTTTGTCTCCGTTTGTAGGCATAGTATGTTACTGGAAGTAAATTCAAAATACAATATATATTTCTAGTACGAAAGTGCCAGCGGTACTTAAAAGTACCAGTAGTAATTTTGTTCATTATTCAAAATATAACTAAAATCAATTAACGGTAATACAATTAAAATATATATTTACGTACTATATTATTCGTATTGATACAGAAATACCAGTTCGAAAAGCTACACAAATATATTTATAACATTTAAAAATCTAGATGATCGACACTATGTCTCAGAATGCCACGGTACACTAAAACCACTTAAACTAACATTTGACAGCGTAACGGTCGAAAATACTTTTTAAAAGTATATATAGATGGCAGTCTACTAAAGACAGTAAAGTACCATTGAAAGATAGCGCACTAAATTCTATTACGTAAAATTAAATAGAAGTTTCAATATCTGGTACTTGTAAGTGCCGCTGGGAGTGCGAATGACTTTCTTACTAAACGGGTATGGTAGTTAAAGGGTTAAAAGGGGTATTCGTATTAGATATATATATAGTTAATGTCATGCATTTTTAAAACGTGAGATTTACATAAATTATCTGCCGAAAATACGTATTTGAACCACAAACACGAGACTCTTTTTCTCTTGTTTTTTTTTACACAGGCAGTCGAAATACATATTCTGAATTTTTTCACAATCGGTGTGGTACGGCTAACGTTTTAACTGGAAGCACTACTACTTTTATCTTATCATCATTTATTCAACATATTTTAAATTTTTCTAAATAGCTTTATTATGCTTCATGTTATGTAAAACGGCTTTGTTTAAAAGTAGAATGGTTTAAACGACTATATTTAGAATAAATTTAAAATAGATATAAGTAAGTAATTATAAACAATTTTAGTGCCCGCGGTTTTCGATTTAGTTAAACCTTATTATTGCAGGAAGCGCTTATATTTGTTTCCCACCTCTAATATTACAGTTTCCATTCTCGACTGTTATCTCTGGACAAATCTCTCTTGTGTATGTGATGTAATGTAATTTAAGTTTTGCGACATTTCAAATTTACCTTTCCCTTTTGTTTAATAATTTTTTGAATGTCGCTGTATATCCGAAACGAGGCTTTGTACGCTGTTTACAACATTTTAGCCCGACACACGCACACTCGCGATTTATCGATACTTGCAATGTACGCCGTTGAGTTCTGCGGTTGCGCCATTGGAAATGATAATATCTTGTATTTTGGAAATTACTCTGCATTGAAACTTGCACACTAATGCACTCTTGATGGAAATTTAATGGCGATTAAAATCTTGATGCAGCATACGGCGAACTCTTCTGAAATTGGACTAATTCCTCGCTGGGTAAACAGCTTATTTCAATAAACACTTTGGATTGACCTTTCCTACGATAGTACGTCAGGATTAGCCTGCTAGTATCCGAAAACAATTTGAAATGCCAACTTCACCACTTACGATCAACTTATTAAACTAGAGAGTTTAGCGGTCTTATTATAGGTACCACTTAGAAAAGTTTCAATTTTAACGATCATCTTTCTCGCATTATTTTCAAAATTTTCTAACAAATCTCTTTATCAGTTAATCGACGACCTACGAAACGAAAAAGGCTATAAATTCGGGGGATACCTATACAACTCGATATATTTGCCGAATTAACGAATTTATTTCCGTTAATGTGATACTTTTATTTTGGTAATAAAGCTCAGGCCGTAACCGAACAGATTCAGAAAGAGGAATGACTCATAAAGAGGTTGTTACCGGGTAATAAAGGACGTATTAAGAATGTAATTGTGTACGGATTTTTATGGTCCAATTATTTTTGTAAGTGCTGATGACAAAAAAAAAAGATGAAACTACCAAGGAAGACGGAAATTTGATGTTTAATGGTTAATATCGATGCGTACAAATTGACGAATTGCTCAATCTGAAGCCAAATCTAGAATAATTCGCTTGAAATTTATTGTTGCAGAAACAGTTCTTATATTGTTAAGTATCCTTGTTTCGCCCTGTCGTTCATCTCAAGCCATCATGGTTTTGGGAGTGCAATGTATGGAGAAAAATATTTTAATCTTGTACGCTTCCTACCTTTTAGGTGTAAGGGTTCTGAGATACCGTGCCGTACACATACGTATACCGTATCGCTCCATCCCCGTCTCCGTCAAATTCCACGAATGCAATTGCTCGAAATCAGTTGCCCGAATTCAATTGCTCGAAAGTGAGAATGCTCGAATATGTCTTTCCTCGAAATACAAGTTCCTCGAACGGCAATTTCTCGAAACTGTTTTGCTCGGATTTGGAATGTAGAAAGTATTTATTATTGGAATGCAATTACGGACTAGCCGTAACACTATTCTTCAGTTCTATAGTTTGTACCAGGAATAATAAAAAACAGAAATTACAAATTATTATCTTTATTAACAAAAAATAGGTACTTGTAGGTACCTATATGATTAAGTTAAAAATTATGAAAAGCATAACATGTTTTTAACATATGTTATGTGCTATTCCAGTTTTTACAATAAAGCCAGTCTGATGTTACTTCCAATTGCTGGTTTAGATTTATGGCAATGATATGGATACCGTCTTTGCAATAACAATCACCGCATTATTCTCAGTAATTACTTTCGAGCAAAACATTTTCGAGAAATTGCCGTTCGAGGAACTTGCAGTTCGAGGAAAGACATATTCGAGCAACTGACTTTCGAGTAGCTGACTTCGAGCAATTTACATAGAACCCTCCATCCCCGCCCAGTGGCATTTTTTAATTCTGCAACATAATTACTAAAATGCCATAATTGTACAGTTTTCCGTATATCAATTCTGTTGAACATATAAAGAGGTTACTATCTGGTAATAAAGAGCGTATTAAGAATGTAATTGTGTACGGAGTTTTATGATCACGCCGCGATAAAGTTTTTGCAGCCTAGCGATTATGTCGGGTTGATGCCTAATTATGCGGCGCTTATCGTTGACCTTTCCTTTACTTCCTTTTTCATGCAAATACTTTTTCTCTGTTTATGTGATGAACTGCTCGTCGAAAGTCGTATTCATATCCTCCACATTATGCTCTACCACTTTGAGAAATGATGGAAAGCACCACGGTCATTTCGCAATGTCGACGAACTTGACGACGAAGCAATCGACGATAGTCAATGTTGGGAGTGGTTTGCTCATTTTGAATCCGACGGTCAACCCCTTGCAAATTGATCCTTCGAGCTTGCGTCGCCAGATTTGAAAATTTTCTTTGTTGCTAAAAGAAACATTTAAATTTTGTTTGGATGTTTTCGTAGTTTTGAGGAAAGTAACATTTGTTATAAAGGATGACATTTTTTCATTAATGTAGCGGAGATACTTGTACTTTAGGACAGTTGAAAAAGTTGAAATCGAACGCCCAACGTTATATGCATTGGAATCCACTGCAGTAGGGAGCAGCACATTTCAAAGTAAATACGATAGTTGTAGTAACTAGGCCCAAACATAGTAATGTTGAATTTGTCAGTGCACCAGTATATTATAAATTTCAGGTATACGCTTAGGTAACGGCAAGTTACTGATTTTTATTGGTTTTTTGAAAATGTTGTATATACTTGAACATTAATCCATAAACATAATTTAAAACAAATTTAGAATTAGACACGAGTTGTGCTAGTACTTCGGATCATGCCCAAAATTACAAAAGGTAACAAAAACTGGATAGCTTTTAAGTTACGAATACAGAATTTATTGCAGATTCCAAGAAGTAAAACAAAATCAAATACGAAAAGGACTTAACCAATTACTGCAGGTATAATAGTTACAGCAAAAGCTGCATTACAAAATCTGCTGTCATTGAGACAAGCATCTACAGATTTTCAAGTTAACCCTTTAACGGGCCATTTGTTTCTAGTGATGGTATATAAAAATACTTTTGGGAATGAGATTGATTTACGAAAAGAAATTCATTTTAGCTTATTAGATAAAATTAACTTAATTCTTTTAAGACCATTCTTTGAGTGATAAGTGTTACCACCGTCCATTGCGGACTATTAAAAAGTAGGTAGGCTCTTTGTTTTCATATTTATAAAATACTAGCTGACCCGGCGAACGTCATACCGCCTTAGAATTAATAAATGTTGTTTTATTAACTTGTTTATATTAAGATAAAATTAATTAAGTTGAATAAAAGTTCAAAAAGGAGCAAATTCACGTGGGAGCAAAGCATTTGCTTTATTGCATGTAAACCAAATGATTCGGGTATCGTTGTAGCGCAACTTTCTGTTAGTATTTGCTGAATGGGTTGGACTCGTGTCGACATCTTCATTGAAGCATCTTGTGATATACTGTATTTTGCGACTTTATCTATTGTCGGAGCGTTGAATTGTTGTTCGTGTGTTCCAGCGGGGCGTTTATTTGCTCTGATCATTACTTTATAGTCATTACTTGGCATGCGATCTAACGCAGTTTGGAACAGCCGAATCAATGCATGATGTTCATAAAGTATTTGCTGCAAATCTTGAAGAATTTTTCTTTTGTTGCTTTATTGATCGTTGATCAAGTTGGTCCTCCATATTGGCCATGAAGCAAATTTGTAACAATTTTATGCTGTGCGTCTTCAACCGGTTGTAATGATCCAATTCTATGGTGAATTTGTTCTTGTATCTGTATAGTCGAAAGGGAAGTGATAATTAGTGATTTATGATTACCAAAAGTAAAGGTTACTCTCTTTTACCTTGAATGTAGGACTCAATCCGCGTTTTTCAATAATATTTGCTCCAAATGAAGTCATTTAGAAACATGCATTGTACCTTTAAGCGTTCGAAAGAAAATGTCGTGATTCTTGAGATTCGCCACGAAGCAGTGAATGCAATGGCTCAGGTGAGGGAGGCAACAATGGCAATTTAATCTTTCCACTGAGACAGTGCAATCCAGGCGTTTCTCCAGCGAACTTCAATGCACCGCAATGGACGCACATAACCTCCATAGGGCCAATACTAACGAAAGGGTGCGAGCTGTAGTCAATTGTGGAATCGTATTGAAACGCTCCTCGATTCAAATTAACACTTGAAACCTTTCTTCTTGCGGCTCGACGTTGTTGATCTCTGTGTTCTGCTCGACGATTTCTCATTGCCAAACGAGCCGTTTCACGTATGGCCTCTCTTTGTTCTTTTGAAGCACGAAGTCGGGCCGTACTAACACGGCACCCTTCTCTCGTGCGATTTCTTCTTCATCTGCAGTGGATTGATTCGCAATATTCCGCAGTCTATTTGTATTACGGCTCCATTGTGAAAGATTCGATCTTCCCGCTCGCGGCATTGTAAATAAGACTGTGATGGATATTGCTGACTTTGCTTCTATTATGACCTAACAATTATTCATGCGCGCACAATCAAAATTAGCGCACAATCAAAATTAGCCAAATCGGTCCAGCTATTCTCAAGTTTTGGCGAGACAAACGAACAGCAATTGATTTATATATATAAGATGTATTTACTCCAAAATAATGAACAACACAACACAATAGTGGACGAGTCATCAGTTGCTGTAGCGTAAACAACTAAAGCATTACAACAGACCACACTTTCAACAGAAATGCTGCAATATACTTGAAATTTTCTATTTTGTGTTATTGATAGATGGCGGCACAAATGAAAGATGATAAATTGCTTACTTTGGATATTTAAAAAATTTATGACGCTGAAAGGCATAAGGATTGATGAGAAGAAGAAGAAGAAGAAAAATTTATGAAATTGGTAGTAATTATACGTACCACAGCGTTACAAAGCGTTAAACGGTCGACTCTTTCCAGATATTTGCAGAAACATTGACAATCTGGAATTGCATCTTTTGTGTATGAAGCTGTTAGCAAGATGTTAGCTTTCACAAAGAACCAAAAATTGGAGCTGGTGAAGTATTTCATTGCACATGCTCAAATGCAACTACCGTCTTTCACCAGTTGTAGTTCAAACGTTAGCATTTAGTTACGCGAAGGCAAATTATTGAAATTATCAGCTGTTCTGGGAAACCAAGCAGAAGACAGGTAAAGAGTTGTTTAGATACGTTCTACGTTGACACCCGAACATATCTTTGAGAAAATCACAAGTTACTAGTTTGGCAAGATCGACGGCATGTACTAAAGCAAATGTAAATACATTCTATGACAAACTACAGGTGTGGATTACGATGCTGAAACATCCAACGAAGCAACATATTTCACTCAGCGTATGACAGCATTTTGACTCGAATATGCCTTTGTAGACAAATCGGTCCATTATGCCATCAACTTTATGAAATGAGCAATTTCACCAACAGGAAAACAGGCCCATAGCATAATGCCACCATCTCCATGCTTGAAACTTATCTTGCAGTTCTGTGAAGCTAAACGTTTACCCTTCCTGAGCCGGACGGTACACATACCGTCGGAATTCATCAAATTAAATTTTGATTCGTCGCTGAACAAAACTGTTTTTCACTTTCTCCTGTCTAATTTAAATGTGCTTTAGCGATAGTTAGTCTAAAACAATGTTAAACAAGGTTTTACCAAAATTTTAACTATTAAATGAAAAATGTTGAGTAACACCTTTTTGTAAGTGCTTTTTCGTAAGCAGTGGTTTATCTGGTTTGTAACTTTTTAAATCCTGTTTAGTAGCTCGTTTACGAGCTCTGCTGTTATGAACATTTAAGTCAAGAGTCCTCATATTTTCAGTAGAAGTAGCAAATGCTTTTTCTTTAATTCATACAAATTCTTCTATCCATTTGCTTGGAAGCTTTTCGACGACGTCCACCTGAATGCACTGTAATAACGCTATTAGTTGAGTTGTACTTTTGAATAATTCTACGGATGATAGATCTATTAATGTTATAGTTTTTAGCAATAGAAGTTTGCGATTTTGCCTTCTGAAAATCACTTTCAATATTTAATACGACCGAACGCCAGATTTGCTTTAAAAAGCGCAAAAACAACTTAAAGGCAACCGCTGCATACCTGAAATACCGTTATCTCCTAGAAACACAGGTGTCTATTGTCTTCAAGTACTTCGTTGCTTTTGATTTATACACTTAAAATTTGAATATATTTTGTTTTTGCGATTTGTGTACTTTTGAATTTCGTTGTCGATACCGCCTCCCGCCACCTTTTCCTCGGTCTTCCTCTCTTTTTCTTATATCCTGGTGTTTTCCATGCTATTTTCCTAACGGTTCTTTTTTCGTCCATTCTCTCCATGTGACCTAGCCACTGTAATCTCCTTGCTTTAATGATAAAATCTATCTGCGATTTTTTATAGGGCTCCTAGACCTCTTCATTAGTTCTTCCTATATAGCCATCTTCGGGCTTTTTCCCTTCTATTATCCTACGAAGTATTTTCCTCTCCCATCTCTTTACTATTTCCTTTGTAGATTGATTCAAAACTCATGTCTCGCATCCCTATAATGCCGTCGGTCTTATTACGGTTTCGTATAGCCTAAATTTCGTGCTCCTCGACATCTGTTTTGCTCTTAGTAGGTGACTCATGATTCCAGCAATTCTATTGGCTTTACTCAGTCTTGCTTCAATTTCCTTTTCTTCCTCGCACGTGTTCGTTATCCGTGTTCCTAAGTAAACAAACTGATCCACCTCCTCAAAAGTCATCTCTCCCAAATGTGTATATACTTTGAACTCTCCTCCGTACATAGCGTACATATATTTGTGTATATAATTTTCTTAAGTTTACTTTTTCTATGTAAAAATGGCTAATTAAGTTGTATGATCACTTCGTTGCTTTTGCTTTGCACAGTACTGTACATATACGTAAATGCTTTGATATCCCTGATAAATTCGGGAAACGAAAGCTCTTTGAACCGCGACCGAAATTCCGAAACTACATTCTAACTCGAGTTTAATTTTTAATGGGGATACCTCCCCATGATATATCAAATAGTAGATGACGCGACGCTACGTTCGTTATTTCCGCATTTCTCTGGTGAAACGCGCACGAATCTCGTTAAAATTTACCACCGCCGCCGGCGAACGCCCGACCTAATGAATTGACTTATATCCATCTGCGTTTCCAATTAATGCGAGCGCCACGGAACCACAGAAACGCGACTACCTACCTACCTACCCCTTATATTTACTACGTCGCTTCGCGTCGCGTGGCGACGTATAAGCGGAATTATTATGAAGAAGGAGAAAGTGAAGCTGCGTGTTCGACTAATTATTTTCGTATCCGTGGAATCCCGAAATCGGGAACTCCTCTCGTCTAATTTGCATGATAGAACGCGACGGGGCCGGCATTTGCGTCCTATAAATAACGAATTTAGAGGAGTCGCGGCGCGCCGACGACGGCCCGGTTAACCCTCGCGATGATAACGTTTTCATTAAAAAGGATTCGCGCGGAAATTTACGGCCGTCGGAATATTTAAATTCGTGAAAGATCGTGCGGTGGTTGGTGGTGGTAGTAGTGGGCCGTTTCGGGGAGAGATAAAAGTCGGAAATTTTGCGTTGAGAGCTTCGAATATTTTCGGCAAATTCGTTATTCGTGTTCATCGCCGGGCGTATCACGCGCAAATTGCGATTTGACATCCCCTTTGATAGAAGATTCAATGGGATTATGGTTTTCGCACTGCGTCTATTACGACCTCCATCGACACCTCATTTCATCAACGTCACAAAAATACTATGCACGTGCGTACCTTCCACCATTTCTCCGCCTATTATTGAACGTCGAACGAAACTCGAATGCAATTTCAAGAGTATCGCTCACAATTTTGACGGTGCATAGTCGACCAAATCGCGCGCACAAATAAACCGGATAAACTGGGGATTGCTAATCCAATAATCCGCGCAATCTGAAATTCGATACTTCATCAATTAGAAGTGGTCTATCGGTTTATAGCTGACGGATTCGTTACATGCAACGAAAACTGACCGAACAAAATGCATAAGTACTATCGACAGATGTAATTGCATTTGTCGCACCACAATTATATTTTGACCCGTTCATTCGTTGCAACGAGTATCAAATTTGAGGTTTTGGTGCTGATACAATGTTTGGTGATAATCTTAAGAATTTTGGGACGTAAGTTATTTAACTCTAATGTGACTGGAATAGAAAAACATCTAATTACGTCGTCGGTACCTGTGTAATTGGAAATTTAACTAGAAAGTATATCGGAGTTTAATCGGGAGCGGTCGCAAATCGGGAGTGTATGTATGTATATTCTCGAGTGTGTATATGCCAACCGCCCGCGAATAACTCCGATATTTACAATTTTGACTCGAATAAGCAACTCTAATTACGATGCATTTAATGGTATACGGTACTACACGTTATAACGAGGCGTAGGAGCAGAATGGAACAAAATCAAAACATGTGAAAATGAAGCAACGACAACAAAGCGGCAGAATGGTACAATGACGAACGCAAAAACGTTCAACAAGAAAAAGATAAGACTCAAGTGGCTAAATAGCAGTAGAAAAGAGGATATGGAGAGGTAAGAAAATAATGCAAAAACAATAATAATTGACAAAAGCGAATTGAAGTTGGATGGAAAACAAACACAGAACTGGAGAAGAAGGATAGAAACTCGTTATTATATAAAAAATCGGCGAACAGAATATAGTCTATAAAAGGAAAATAAGTGGACTACTGCATCTGGGAGGAAAAATAACAGAAAATTAGCAATAATACATACAAATACGGAAGGAAGATTTAAATAAGTTATTGACATACTAGGAAAAAAAGGATATCGAAGTAAATGCAGGAAATCAAGAGCTATAGCAGTGTCAAGTACCTTTAGTCGACCCAACGATAGAAGAAATTGAGTGTTTATATCGACTAATCAGGAAAATATGGAAAGAAGAAAAAATGCTCCAGGAGTGGAAACACGGACAAATAATAATAATTAATAAAAAAGAAGACAAGAAAATATGTAATAACTAAGGAGGGATTACTATATTGAACACCGCATACAAAAGAGAGACTAACAGAAGATACCAAAGGTATAGTGAAACAATACGGATGTGACTTTAGTAAGGGAAAATCAACAGTCGATGCAATATATATACAATGAGATATATTTGTTTCACTGTATATATTGCATATTATTATTATGAAGAAGGCTCACCAATACAAAATAGAAATAAAATTACTTTTCATTGATTTCCAGTAAGCGTTAGAAGGAACGACTTTTAAAAAACACTGAAGAAACTGATAATACATCAAAGACTAAGGAGGATGATATGGATGACCATGGAAAGGACAACTGTGAGTGTGAAAACCCAGAAAGGGAAGACTGATATATTCGAAGCACTCCTTAACTTGGCATTGTAGAATGTACTACGAAATCAAAAGTAAGGAACCTTGGGAATAAGGATGGGGGCTCACGGCTGTGCATGCGGACGATCTTATGCTCATCACAAAGAAAAAAACATAAAGATACTGATCGAAATGTGATGCAGAATTAAGCAAGAAAGGTAGGAAAACAGGACTCAAAATGCAAAAGAAAACCAAATGGTGAGAGTAGACAAAGTATTTGAGATCAGAGGAATTGATTAGGGGAATATACTGTTGACGGAGTCGGTACGTTTTAATATCTGGTAATGACGACAGACAGGGATGACGGAGGAGAAGTAGGAACTAAAATAGAACTAATAATTACAAACGGAGCACTCCACGCGAACAAAATATTACCAAAGAATAAATCACTATAAGTATAAAGTGCAAAATTACGTCCTATAAGCAATATTGGTCTGAGCAGTCGAAATACTCGGCATGACGCAGAAGTATAAAGAAGGCCGGAGAATAATCGAGAGCAGAATAATGAGAATGATACTAGGGTTAATACTATATCACATCTCTGAATTCCTCACCACAGAACGTTAACTGGAATTATAACTAGCTCGACAGAAATCCCACGAAGCAACAATAAAACAGTAAATTCACAAGTGGTAGGGGGATGAATTGTTTGAACCGAAAGGTACAAAGGATAAAAGAGTCATAAGAAGAAGTTACAAATAAATAAAAAAGTGGAACATCTACATAACTCTCCAAAGGTGACCTATAACGGAGGTTCCTTTGGTAGGCAACTCTCATAGAAAGTTCTGCCATGGCTGCACTGCAAGACCACATTGCACATGCCAATAACTGTCACGTTATTCTTCCTGGACTGCAACCGTAGACTAGTTTCGTCCTTATTATGAATCGTCAGTACGGTATACCTTAGTTTATCAGATAGAACTACTAGTTTGGTGAAATGTATTGGTAGTATAAGCTATTTTAACGTCTAGCTGTTGGAATTAATCGTGGTATTTTTATACCATACTGACGAGTTCTAATACGGATGAAAGTACAGTCTATGATTACCAAGAGATATGCAATGTGATATTGTATTGCAACCGTTGCACAGCTTTTTGAGAGAGTTATCTAACAAACGAACTTCAGTTGTAAGTAGTTCCTTGGGAAGTTCTACTTTTGCTCTTAGATGTTATACTTTTTATTCATTTGTAACAATTTTGACTCTCTCATGTATCTTGTTGAAACTAGTTTTCTACAAAAGAAGTGCTACAAGTTTTCTTTTATTTAACCCAATAACACAAGCTCCAAGGACTCTTTTTTACCTTCTGCCTGATTACGGTTTCATCAGCAGTTCGAAATCTTAAAAATGCATCAACTTTCTTCAATATGGTGGGAAAATTAAGGAAATACAACTAGACGGGCCAGGAGCGGTACGGTATACGTAGGTATACTGCTTTATATCTCCAAACCATACACTGGTTCGGAAACATGAAGCAAATCAGTTCAAGGTTTTCCATGGAAGACGATGATAAACCACCATACTCGGTACGGTTGTGTAAACGATATGAAACAAGTAATATTTATTTATACTGGCTATATAGTCGGGATAGTCGGAGAAAGCGGCGAAGACTATTGAAGCCGAAATCGCCAGAAAATAACGGGAGCCATCGGATTGGGGGTCACGTATTTAGCTAACTACATACGTAGGTATACGATGGGAATGTTTTGAAGAAGAGAAGTTCCACCGGGTTCGTAATAAACGGGCGCTTTATTGAGTTTGGAATAAACGAAGGCTCTACCAAATTCCGGAAAAAATGGAAGCTTAAATTGTAGCTTTTTGGATTCTGGATAAACGGAATCTTTCCGAATTCGGAACAAATGGAGGCTTTATCAAATTCCGAATAAAGGGAAGGATAAACGACAGCTTCTCGGATTAGGAATAAAAGAAAACTTAATTGGAAACACTTTGAATTTGGAACAAAGGAAGCTTACCCGGAAACTTTTCGGATTTGAAACAAAAAGGAAGCTTAAACGGAAACTCATTGGATTTGGAATAAAGAAAAGCTTTATCTAATTCGGATTAAACAGAAATTTTATCAAATTCTGAATAAATGGAAGCTTAAACGGAAAATTTTCTAATTTGGAATAAACGGAAGCTTTATCAAATTCTGAATAAACGGAAGCTTTATCAAATTCTGAATAAATGGAAGGTTAAGAGAAGGCTTCTCGGATTTGGAATAAATGGAAACTTAAACGGAAACCTTTACAATTCGAAATAAACGGAAGCTCTATCGAATTCTAAATAAATAAAGGGAAGCTTAGATGGAAGATTTTGGGGCTTCGGCATAAACGGAAGTTTAAAATGATTCTGACTAATTCGGAAGCAACGCCGCGAGCTGCCGGACTCGTAGCGACGGATTTGGATTTGGATTTGGAAAGGTATATGCCGGGCTCGGAGTGCCCGGAAGTGTAATTAAATTCACTAAACTCGGAGTAAACAGAAAGGTTACGAAAATTTCGAGGCTTGGAACAACAGGAAAATATCGGAAAAGTCCTGGCCGGATTCTGTTTATCTGGCGAAGCGGAAGAGATGCCGAGTTCTGGGCGACCGGGAACGCCTAATCCGTTAATAAGAAAATGTAAACCTCGAAGCCCAACGTTATTTTGGACATTTCTTATTAGATTTTGTCATATACGTCACTAGCTTGTTGTCATCTGGGCCTATCTAGACTCGCCGAAATTTCCGCTCGTGTTGCCTTCTGAGCAAGAGAAGCACTGGGCGGACTTGGCGTAGCCGGCCAAGCGATTTTTCCCGCTTCGTCGTCGAGTCCAGCCAGTTCGTGCTCTGAACGATCGGAAAAGTAGAAGGAACTGAAATTTTGGGCGAGTTTATATAGGCCCGTATAACAGCGAGCTCATCACATGTACTACAAGACATTATAAGAAATGTCCAAAATAATGTTGAGATTTAAATGTTAATTTCCTTATGAATAGATTAGGATTAAACTTGAAACAGACCGAGGAGAATAATCTTTGGAAAATGTAATAACAACAGATGAGATACATAGAATAAATTTAAAATAGCAATTCGGCTGAGATGAAATCTTTGTTAATTGAATTGGAAGGTGAATTGTGAAAACTATCTTATATTAGGTAACACATTAAAATACAAACTTTCAGATGGGTTCGTTCCAACCCTTACTGCCAGATATTTCAGTCTGGGCTTTCGCCGTTTTCCATAGTAGGTAGTAAGAAACTTCTCCAATCTCCTTCTTTATTGATTTCACCTTCATCTGGTTGCTTCCTTTCGTAAAGTATGTATTTCGGTTCCAACACCCTCTATGTCCTTAAGGAATTAGTAAGAATCGAATAGGAATAGCTTTCCCAAGCCTCTCAACGCTTAGAATGTTTGAAACTAAAACTTTCTAAGCTTGAGGGTCTTATTATACCTGTAAATATCGAACTACCAGTGTTTGTGCAAAATGTAAGGTAGAAATTTGCGATAATGCGGGAGATAGCGAAACATACCAGCTGAATCGTGTTTACTAAATTTACGGCCGCTGCTTTACACCTTTCAACCTCGCGGTTTATGTGTACATCAACGTACATACATATGTAGATGTTAGTAATTCACTCACAATCAGTAACAAAGGGGGCGAAAATTTACGATCCCGAACGAATATTATCCGCGACGCACTCCCCGAAATAAATATTATCGATTATTATGAATAATATTCGCGATGATTTATTCAGGAGCGGCGCGCGAGCAACGCAAACAGGTAGCTGCCTATTGTACACAAGAATAATTTAAATTAATAGCCCGGGCGTAACATGCGCGTGTGTACGACCCGCCGACGAACGTCATTTTAGTTTGCGAATCGCGCGATGAATCAGCGGATTCGTTTTAAAGCGAGCTCAAATATTGTATGAATGTATCTGCATAGCGTTTCAAAATTCAGTTTCATCTTTATGCTTCCGATGTATGTATGTATGTATGGTGCAGTTAGATACCGGTATATACATACACAACGTGTTGGCACATGCATGATTCTGTACGGACGTAATTAAACGGAATATATGCATGTATAATTTTTCTGAATTAAAACTCGATGTTCGATAGTTAAATCGCTATCATTACCGGTTATTGGAAATTTATGGGGGGATATCTATTGGATGATTCGGTTTTGGTTGGGATAATTCCGAAAATTATGGGGAAAAATTGATAATATTGATGAACATTTTATTTAGGGAATTTGATTGAAAACCAAAATGTCGTGAAACTTTACTAACTTAAATTATGGTGCTACGTGCATATTGGGTGAACAATGCCCCTGCGAAAATTTTAATGAAATTCATATTAATCTCTTAATGGAAATAACATTCTAGTGCGATATCAGATGCACGTGTCAATCCCCAAAACAGCTGATATCATGTCACATCGTCAAACTGCCACATATACACATGACATGGAAATTGCAACATCAAGCATGGGTGCGAATTTTTTGACGAAACTTGGCAGAAACGTTTACCTCTCTAAATGTAATTGATTAAAATTTCAAAGAAAAGGGACAAACGTTTAATACTTAATCTTTTCTTTCTTAATATGTTGGGCCTGCCCTATTAGTTTTACACCACCTGCTTCTTGGTAACATTGATTCCAGTGGGTGTTCGATGTCGTCTTCAGATATGATATCCCAAACAACCTATAATTTCTGTATGTCGGAGAGCTTCTAGTGTTTGCGGAGGATTTGCTACGTTTTTCCCCTTCCCATAATGTCCCGCACGTGTTTAAATGGCGAAAGGTTGGAAGATCTGGGTGACCACGGCAAGATACTGACATGGGCTCCTTCGAACTGGTTTAGAGGAATTCTTGCAATGTGGGGATAGGAATTATCCCGCCGAGCTGGTGAAGATATGGAAGCATACAGTTTCCTACCATCTCATCAACGTAACGCTGGGCATTGATGTTGCCTTGGATAAACATCAAGTGAGACCTACCACCATATACTATAGCATCCCACACCATAACTTCCACGGCTCGGTGCACTTGCCGTTCAACAGAAAATTGAATGCCATTGAAACCCAAAAGAAGAAATCGTTAAAAGACTTCGAGAAAATTGTTCTGCATTTAAAAAGAAGCGGATTGGAAATATAAGTGGTTGATCAGAGCAGACAAATAGAAGTTTCAGGTCATTTTGGCGTAGACCATCATGTGCATTCACTAAGGAAACGGTTTCCGAAACAACAATTTGTCTTAGGCCCTGTGCACAAAATTCTGAGATTAATTCCATTTATATAAGATGCATATTGTTCAGCAGCTCAAAGAGGGTGTTTTTTTATAGAAGAATGGAGTTTTGTAAAACGATGGCAGAGAAAATTGATAACAATCAGATAAGATTATTTGATATTTGTTTTAGTGATGAATCAACATTCTATCTAAGTGGGTCTGTAAACCAGCATAAGTGTAGATATGGAAACAATAGAAATCGTCATTTATTCAAAGAATTTCACACGCAAAAACCTGAAGAAATTACCGTTTGGGCTCGTATACGTGGAAATGAGATAATCGGCCCTGTTTTCATTAATCAAGATCTTATCGGTGAATTGTACATCGAAGTATTACAAAATACAATTCATCTCTTAATAATAAGATGTTTGAAGAACCAGCAGAATCAAATGAGAAATTTATGAAATTAATAAAAATGAGCTTTTCTTCCAACAAAATGGCGCGCTTCCTCGTTATGTCGCGCTGGTTAGAAATTGGCTGGATAATAATTTTCCAAATCATTGGATAGGGCGGCGAGGATCAATCGAATGGCCTACCCGCTCTCCAGATTTGACCCCACTTGATGTTCTTTTGTGGGGTTACCTGAAAATAGTGTGTACTAAACACAACAGCAGAATATTGGCTAACTTGAAACTTATAATTACTGAATAATGCAAGCGTATGTCACCAGAAACATTTGAGACGGTCACAAGAGAATTTGGAAATAGGCTGTACTTTTGCTTTCAACTGAATGGTGCAAATATGAACAGTTAATTAACTAATTTGGATAAAAGTTGATAATTTTACAATTCTTGCTTAGCATTCCCTTTTTCTGCTATAACCCCCAGACCCTGGCCAAATTGAATTTGTACTGAAAATACTTTTCCAACGATGAGTAACAAATGGTATCATTCCATTTAAGATTTTTATGTTGAGGGTGAGGGGACTTGGTGAGGTAAATTCGTATCATGATATATTAATCAAAATGGTTCCTTCTCCAAAGAAAAATTGGTATGTCTTCGCATTTTTTAATATTTCTTTTAGTTTTGGATGTAGGCCACCTGGGAAGTTTTCAAATGTGGTACATAGTTGCCAGACCCCTGTTTGGGGTTGAGCTTCCTTTAGATTCTCTAGATCCGTTTCATAGTTAGGGCGGATCAATCCCTCTTACGCCTTGATAATCATCTACATATTTTCCTCATTATCTCCCTGTCGCTTGTCTTCCTCTTCCAATTTCTGACCTCAGTCATCCTTAGGTCTTCCAGTATTTGCTTCAGCCAACTAGTCCTCGGTCGGTACCTCTTCTTCTTGTTGGCTTTTAGTGTAGTACCTTGTATGTGGGTGCGCTCTGTCCCACCGACCAACCATATCCCACACCATTCAGCCCTTTTCTGTTTTATCTTTCTCACTATGTCCTCCCCAAGTACTCCTTGCATTTCCTGATTTGTCCTCCCTCTTGTCATTTCAGTAGCGTACAGTATTATTGGGGTCTATTAATCTTCTGTGTATTTTCATTTTGCTGCCCTTTCCAAGCATTTTACTCTTTATTAGTTTCTTTTTTGGTGTGATAAAACTTACAAGGTAGCACCGACAACTGAGAAATTCTGATTTCGACGAAACTGTACAGACAGTACATTACTGTAAGAACAACGCATTTTTAGCGACCGAATTCCCGATTTCGGGGTACAACCCCCTCAAAAATTTTCATGATTTTTTAATTGTAAATATCTTGGAAACTATCACAGATATCTTTCTCTTTTTAGAATATAATTTGAAATATATTACATAGTTTTAAAGATGGCACAAATTCTTTTCGGAAAAAAGGGGGTGAGTGCGTCCGGTCGCCCGTTATTTACTTTTTCCGAAAATAATTCGCGCCATCTTTGAGATCATATAATTAAATTAAATAAATTTTTGTTGGGGGCTGTACCCAGAAATTCAGCTGCTAAAAAAATTGCATTGTTCTTATAGCAATGTACTCTTTCAGCCTGTACAGTTCTCGAAATCAGAAGTTCTCAGTTGCCGGTGTTTCCTTGTTAATAAATTACTTTTGAGAGCCAAAATATTAATAAAATAGGATCTGGAAAACTATTTATATAACGACTTAATTAGGTCGCTATGTAGAGAATCCTCCAGATTTTATTTTATTATGATACAACTTGTTGGTCATTATGATTCTCTTCTCCATTTCCATCTCTTTATCTCTCTAAGGCGTAAAATTTACTCCCAACTACTTAAATTTTCTTACTGTTCCAGATTTATATCTTCCTATTATTGCACCTTTCCTTCGCCTTCTTCTGTCCGTCTGTTTATTTTCATTGTTTTTGTTTTTCCTCGTTCATCTGCAATCCCAATCTCATCCTCTCGACATTGAACTCATTCACTGTCAACATTGTTTTGGTGAAGTTTCGCGCAGGCGTTTGGTGTGCGATGTTCATTGTGCAGTACTTTAGAGTTGTAAGGTGCCCGTTGCGCGGTGTTTGCCTTAGGCGTGAGCCGCCTGTGGTTGGTGATACTGAATTCCCCCAGTTTATCACCGCGTATGGAAACTTAGTTGCCGAAATACGTATCTGGAATTATTGTGGTGGTAGATGTGGTGGGTGTAATTTTATATCTTTATATATTATTTTAACCTCAATCTCCTTATTCTTATTTGTAATTTTTCTGTTCTTCCAGTATTATCGGATTGTTTAAACTGAATAACTTTCATCTCCAAAATATTTTTCTTCCCCCTTTATTTTGAGAGCACTTAATTTAACTCCAACTATGCTCGTTTTGTTCTAGATATCCATCGACGTTTCCCCCAGAACCTTGCCGGTTATCCTCAAAACCCCCTGGTATCTAACTGCAATACATATTTTGCTCAACTTTCTCATGCAATTATTCCAAGAAAATGTTCTTTTGAGTTAAATTGTTGCACTTTTCATTTGTTGCAAAGATTTAAATTAGAGATGGGACGAATCCAAATTTTCTCGAATCCGAATCCGAATCCGAATCCTAAAGGATTCTCGAATCTCTCGAATCCTTCGAATCTCGAATCTCTCGAATCCATCATATAATTACAATAATAAGAAAGGACAGAGAGGAAAAACAATTTTACAAGAAAATTTTAAAGCTACTTTAATTAAAACGATACAGTTTTTAAAAATATTTATTAAAAAAGATTTTTTTTTGAACATATTTATATTACAAATGAAATTAAAAAAAAACAAATTACACAATATTAAAAGATAAATTATGTTAAAATCTTGATGATTATGCAACAAGTTTTTATTTATATTTAATTTCCTTAGCATATGGAAATTAATATATCAATAACAGTACCGATATCTTTTCAGAAACTTTTGTGAATGAGAATAAGGGAGAGCTAACATAGATAAACAGCAAATATTGCACATGAAAATCTAAACACATATTTTAGTATATAAAAGAAAGCACTCAACCTAAAAGAAATAAGTGAGAATTTTAATTCAGATTTTTATTTAAGAAAACCAGCTTTCGAACTCGCTCTGGATCCAACCGACTACGTTTTTTATCCACTATGATGCCTGATGTGCTGAATAGTCTTTCTGAAATCACTGTTGATGGTGGTGTAATTAAGAATTTTTTGCTAGTTTCATCAAATTTTGGTATTTTGTGTTGCCCTTCCAGTATTTAAAGATGTCTGCAGTTGGTGGGAGCAGTGGTTCTGCTAAATAGGCATTTATTTCTTCTTCAGGAGATGAACTGTAATCCACATCACTGCAGGTAGCTGGGGTCATCAACTGAGAATAGGAACTCCACATACTATGACCTTGTTCAGTTAAAGATATATCTGTGGCATTTGCTTGAGTTTTCTCTGATGACTGCAGATCACCATTTGTTTGCATATAGATGGATGAAATTTCATTAGCCAGTGTCAATTTAGCTTGCTCAACGTTTTCTTTATTCAAAAATACATTCCCTTTGAATCGCGGATCCAGTAAAGTACCAATAGTATACAATTTCTCTGTCTCAACAGAATGGTAGCGCCTTTTAGTGACGCAAGCAAATCATTTCGGAAACCCTGTACTGAACCTAATTTTGGTTTGAAATTTTCTAGAGCACGAATGGTGCTATTCACTAAAGGAATTATTTCTGAAATTGTCACTTTACTTGAGCTGGCCACAAATGTAGCTTTATCAAACACTGCTAATATTCGTATAATATCTTCAATAAGTTTCCACTGTCGAGGACAAAGGTCTATCTGAATATTCAAGTCAGAAACAGACAATAAAATGGCTTGCTTTTGTTCCACAAGTCGATTGAGCATGTGAAGCTGAGAGTTCCATCTAGTCGGCTCGTCTTGTATTAAACGACGACCTTTAAGACCTAACTTAGCTTGAGCAGTTTTTAACATTTTTGTCGCTTTAGAAGAGTGTTTGTAATGTCCCACAATATTCCGACAGGATATCATTATTTCCTTAATTTCATTCTTATTCAGTAAACCATCTTTTATAACTAACTGAAACGTATGGGCTAGGCAAGGCAAGTGGGTGAAGATGCTACGCTCTAAAGCTGCAACCATATTAGGACCATTGTCTCTCATGAAGCATACAACTTTTTCTGTAAGATGCCATTCTTTTATTATGTTGCTAATGAAAGTTTCTATAGCAGATGCTGTATGTGAAACCTCTAAAAAGGAATACATTCTAAGCACAAATGATGGTACTCAAAGTTTTCATCTACAAAGTGCACTGTCAGGCTTAGGTAGTCATCAGATGATGTTGATGTCCACATATCTGTTGTGACTCCAATGTATTCAGTATTTTTAAAAGTTCCTCGACTTTCATTTTTTCTTCTTCATACATATCTGGAATTACCTTTTCAGAAAAATGTTTCCTACATGGGATGACATATCTTGGTTCAAGATGGTTAATCAATTTTTAAACCCCTTATCTTCCAATATGGACAGTGGTTGATTATCTGTACATATCATTTCAGCAACCAATCTGGTAATTGTTTTGCCTCTTTTGTCCCCAGGCTTAAAACTTTGCATTTTATCAAAAAATTTTTCAGAGTAGGTTGGTTGAAAGGTTCTGCTTTGCGTTTCACTGCGCATTGTTTCAAAGACCTTTGTTCGCCATAAGAACAAATTTTTGAACCTGGACTAGGAGTTGAACTAATTGACACAGGACTCCCAAAAGTAGTTATATCATCTGGATTATTTTCTTCAAATGAAGAATCAACATTGACAGTCAAAGGGCTTAAGGGTGAAGTTGGAATTAGTAATGAGTTTGATGAACTTGTACCTTTCAGTTCTTGATATTTGGATAAATGCCTGGTTTTCAAATGTTTCCACATAGCTGAAGTAGTGTGCGACTTTTTCCCTCTAGATATTTTTCAGAGCACAGATTGCAATTTGCATAGTTTTCATTTTCTGAAATTTGGAAATAGTTCCAAATATCAGAAGTTGCCTGAGGACACAAAGCCATTTCATAGGTTGCTATTGAATGCAACAAATATGATGTAACAGTGACAGTTGTGCAACTTCAGAACTCCCCTGAAAAAGAAAAAAAAAAGATTAAGTTTTCATGTTAAAATCCTAAAATCCTTGTAATTTTATTATTAGCTGTAATAATTGCGCGAAAATACGGTATGCAACAGTAATAATAAAACTGCAATAAATGTACAAAATTACTATGCCGTGAATAATTAATTAATAATGCAGTTGACAGACATCTGAAATGGCCTTTGACAACAATTAACAAGTTATTTATTTTTTAATTCTTATACTTAACAATTACATTTATATAACATTCCAATTTGATTTCCAACTAACACCGCATGCAATGTAATATAACTTAATATGTGCAAAAAAATTATATATCAACACAGTATAAATGAAAATAAGTAACTTACCTCATATATCGTATAAACCACGCATATCCACTCTCAAACGTCACAGACTGAACAGTACTGCACTATAAAGTGGTCGTTGCGATCTGAAGTTTACTCGCACCACGCACCTTTTATATATCATATATCAAGAGTTTCGAGAATAATCCAGTATTAGAGCTCAGTCATCCAGAACCGACGAGACTATTCAAGACGAGATAGTTGCTAGAATTTACGAGAGAGCGCAGGATGTTAATTAGAATCACATAAAGAGCGATAGATGGTATTAGTGTAGCATATATGGTGTTTAAAATATAAAACTTGACTGAACTGACTTAACATGATATAGTCTTAGCTAGTTATTAGAACTAAATGTACATAAGTTAATAAGTTTTCATAATTTTTGTAATTAGATTAGTTATATTATTTGCTGTCTGTATTTGACATGTTCCATACCTTTTCTGGTCTCAGGAATAAAGATATTTATTTATTAAAATACCACAAACATTAGGAAAGCATGCCAGCTTATAAATACTTTGTGGCTGAAAGAACGAGAACCGAAGAGAATCGTCGAGATCTTTCTAGTCAGTGATTCATATGTGTCGTGATTACATGAGTCATCATTATTATTATTTTTTTTTGGATTCGAAAGATTCGAATTACGAAAATCGTGCGAAGATTCGAGTTTTCGAATCTCGAATCTTTTCAGGATTCGATGGATTCGAGGATTCGCGGATTCGAATGTCCCATCTCTAATTTAAATCTTTAAATCTTTAAATCGACAACTTTAGTTGCTGGGCTGTTCGGATTTATTATCATCTCAGCTTTAGTTTAATAAAATATTTTCAAATTGTGACAGGCTGAAATTGGTTCAAGTTAACGAAATCGGTAGGTGGAGGTGTAGGAGTAACCTCCACCTACCGATTGCGTAACAATTCCGAGATAATCTTAACGGCACGCGTTTTAAGTGTCATCATTATCGTTCTAAAACGACGTAACAAGACCACTTGAAAAAGGCTCCGTTAAGAAGGAAGCCCTACAAATTTGGGAAGTCTGGCACCTCTACATGTGCATTTTCAACAGACACTATCTGAACGAACCGCACAATATCTCTCATAACCAAAACCTTATCGACCTCGTTAAACGAACGCCACGCTACCGAACTTTAACACGGATATACATACGTGTAATAATTGGGCGGAGAAGTCGCGTTAAAACCGTATACGGCAAAGCATCGCCCCGGCACGAAGAGCTAACTTAGTTCGCCGGAGATTACCGTAATACGATATTCTCTCGTAACGGAAGCAGTTTGGACAAGCAACTATATTACCCGGATCTAACCCCGGCCTAATTCCTTGCATACATATGTGTACGAGAGCGGCTCGGATGTACCGTCGAGATATTATCGTATTAAGACGTCCATCGAGTCAGGCGAGGATACGCTC
Source organism: Chrysina gloriosa (assembly GCA_038088585.1). Taxonomy (NCBI): domain Eukaryota; kingdom Metazoa; phylum Arthropoda; class Insecta; order Coleoptera; family Scarabaeidae; genus Chrysina; species Chrysina gloriosa. Next base: position 27,962,205 of record CM076088.1, on the reverse strand, counting down.
CCAATTTCAAATCCGAATGTTCCTCGTGGGAATCGGTTAAGATGTTAGAGGTGAAACGGTTGGAATTTGCTACAGTCTCAAATTTACGTTTATTTTTTTCTTTTTAGTTCTAAATTCTATCTTACATAGCAAACACCATATGTCTCCTTTTTCCGTGGTCGCATGTTTCGAATTTGTACCCTTTTCTCCTGACATTTACCACCCTTTCACCCCACAGTCTCCCGTGATTACTGGACTACATACCGCCACCAGTAGGAAGTTATTTTGACCCCAATGTTCGGCGCAGTAAGTAATGTTCGTCTAGCCCATGAAAGTCGGATGCTGTTCGAAACGCGTAAGAACCAAAAAAGAAAAAGAAAGAAAAACGTGTTGACGGCGAAAAAGCTACTTCAATAAACGAAAGAGCCGTAGCAACCGTCTGAAGGAGAGTACATCATCGACGGTAAAACACTCTCCGATGGTTTTATGTAATGCTTCGGTAATTTAAAGTAAACTACGCGAAGCGTATAGTGCCGTTCGACTTATGGTAAAATCTAAAATCCAAGAGTATTTGTTAAAGTTGCTCGTATTTGTTAAAGTTGTCGTAGAACCATGATTAAAATATCGCTCCGTGGCCTATCGAGGATATCTGCTGGAGGCCTGGTCGTGCTCAGTGAAAGTCAGAAGACGGGTTCATTCAAAGTCAGCGAGAGCGAGACATTCTCACATAATTTTGGTAACCTCGTTGTTTGTTTGATATTGCGAAATACACCGAGCCAAATTTCAGGTCGCCATCTTTAAAATTAGGTTGGTTGTGTTCTGGTTTAGTCCGAATAGGTTCCTGGATGGGGTAATCCCTAAATACACCAAGCGACTTTACCTTCCCACTATGTGCCTGTCAAGTTTCAAGTCGCCATCTTTAAAACTAGGGCGGTTGTATCGGTTTGAAAATAGCTGAGATGTCTAGTTTGGGTCGTCAGGCGGAAAGTCGAGTTCTGGTCTGGTCCAAACTGTATCCTAGATGAGCTAATCTCTAAATATCCCTAGCGACTTCACCTTCCTACTATACCCCTATCAAATTTCAAGTCGCCAGCTTTAAAACTGGAATGGTTATGTCAGTTTTAAGATAGCTTAGATGACTAGTTTCTGTTGATGGAGGGAAGTCAAGTTCCAGTCTGGTTTGAATTGTTTCCTGGATGGGGTGATACTGAAATATATCAAGCGACTTCACCTTCCTACTATACCCCTCTGAAATTTGTAGTCACCATCTTTAAAATTATGACGGCTGTGTCGGTTTGAAGATAGCTTAGGTGACTATTTTGGGCCGTGGAGTGGTACCCGAGTTCTAGTTCGGGACGGTTCGAATTGTTTCCTCGATGGAGTGATCCTGAAATACGTCAACCGACTTCACGTACTTACTATACCCTTGTCAAATTTCGAGTCGCTATCTTAAACACTGTGACGGTTGTGTCGGTTTGAAGATAGCTTAAATCACTAATTTGGTCGTGAATGGGGACCCGAGTTCTACACCGGCCCAAATTGTTTCCTGGACGGTGGAATCGGGAGATACGGCAATTTGCGTTTAACATTAGGACAGTTGTGTGCGTTTGAATTTACCTTAGATAATCTTCTGATTTTTCCGTTGTAAGAAGTTTCATCGGCGTTACGAAGGGAAGCTCCATCTTTAAATTTTATACTTCAAAGCGCTATAAATCTTTCACCAGAATACGTCGTCCTCTTTACCTCGAATCGTCGTTCCAAACGGCCGAATCTCGTCTCTCCTCGAAATAACTTAATTCCTCTGTGCGCTCGCCAAATATCCGATACGCGTTTTCTTACTTTTCGCGCGAGTTATGCGACCCCGTCTTTACCTAAATATACCTCTTATTATGAATTTCTGAGGAACGCCCGGCGATAGCGCAAAGACGCGAAGCGTTGCGGATATGGGGCCGGTGGGTACCAATTTTGCATACCTACTCGCCCCAAGAAGGAGAGCTTTTTGAACGACCAGTTTAGAAGTGCGCTTTTCCTTGTCGAATAAACTGTCAGTGGGAGTATATATTGTTTCTACACGAGATCAATGAGTATGTTTAACATTGTGGAAGTTGTGAAGTATATATTTAAAATGAAAGATGTCGCTTGCAACCAGAACTTTGTGTTGCGTTTTTTCGTAAAAGAAGTGCCAAAATTTAGGGAACGTAACTGTTTTGGATCGGATATATCACCTATTACTAGACTAGTAAACCATCAGTAATCATAAGATTTAGTTCTAAAGCCCGCCATGGGTTATCAAACAAATCCTAAATCCCCATCGGACGTCGGTAAACTAGAAGTTCGAGAACCTTAATTTGACGTTTAATCCGGGTTCCTTTCAATGTTCATCAAATGCTAGCATAACGAGATCCCAAATCAAAAATAATTTGAAGTTACGAAGATGACAAACGAATGAAACAATTGGTAATCAGTAAAAGCAATAAAATTACCTTTCGAGGCCACACAGAATCCATGAGATGTTCGAAAATCCTAGATTCGAAGTAAATTTGTAACTAGGAAGAAAACAAAAACAACTAGTGAGACAAACTCCAAAATAAGTGCAGAACAGGTGAGATATGATTGTTTCATAAACTCGACGAATGCACTAGATGGTGTGAAAGATGGAAGCTCCGCTGTTGACGATTAACTAGCAAAATACCAAAATATATATTTTTGAGGCGACAAGATTAGAGGAAAATTCTGCACATAATGAGCAAATTGAAAACCACGGCAAACAAAAACATTTGCAACAATTCCAGAAGTAATTGATATTAAAACAACGCCGCCATCATATTTGATCAATACATGCATGAAGGAGAGCATTTTTTTTTGATGGCCTGAAAGTAGCAAGTCTGTCTCGCATTTACAAGCAAGGTGATTGGGACGCCCGCAGACACTATAAACCGGTATCGATTTTGCCAGCATTATCAAATATAGGAGACAGTAATTAAGAAACGCAATATTCTGAGACAAATCCGATTATTATCGCAACATAGATAGCAAAAACATAAATCTACGGTTATGGAAATGACCGAATCAATAGAGGAATTCACCAGAGCTATGAATAACGAAGAGGTAGCAGTCGCCACATTCGTTGATTTGAGTAAAGCTTAATCCATTCCTGCCTAATGAATATTTAAATACCCAAAAAATGAAGAGAGTAAAAATTCTAGCGCGGGCCAGATGAGAGATTATTGCTGCAACTTACATTTTTATTTAGTAGTAGGGATTGATTAGCGTAGAAAAAATTAAAACAGTAAAAATTTGTGCATTTTACCTTTGGTTTGCATATAGGTAAAATGGAGGTTTCTGCTTTGTCGGAAAATGCTCGGAAAAAGTGTTGCCAAAGAAAGAAAAATGCGGAAAACTAAAAACACCCGCCCATTCTAGATAGTTTTAGGCGTCCCCTCAGCAATGTAAAAATATTTCAACATACTTAAAAAATATTACACCAAAGCCTGTTGGGTACTTAAATACCCATGTCCTATCCCAGGTGTGTGAAGAGCTAAATATTTTTTTATTCCAAGCAACTTCTACGGATCCCAGGTAAAAATTTGAAAATTTCGTCAAAATCGTACGAGCGGATCTGTGGGTACGCATTACTGAGTTAAAGCAGGTCATAAAATATTACTGGAAAAAACTATGGGGTTAGAAGTATGCCGTTGCAACTCCTTACGTCCTATCTCACAAATTACAAGCACCAGGGCAAATTGAATTCAGCGTGAGACTGGTTATGCGAGGAGTTCCACAAGGGTCAATACTGTAACCATTTTGTTCCTAGTTTGTGTGATTGATTTTAGAGATTATATGGCTTCAATAAAATGCATTCTCTACCCTGTATGATCATGGGGGATACACACCGCAAAGTATCTAAAAAGATATAACAATATAAATACAATTTACTAGAAAGAGTGTTTCAAATCCGTTGTCGGGAATATATGAAGATGTGGGATTGAATAATCAAAAAAAAGCAATAACGCAGTAATTCTGTTAGAATTAAATATAACATTTATGATTTAAGATAATATTGTATTCTTGTACATGAATAAATTTTTTAGTTGTGATTCAAAAGGAACCATTAAAAATTACAGAAAAGCTTTATATTTCAATAAACAAAATGATTTCCTTTTCTTTAACTAGAACAAGAAGAAAAATTTGTAAAATCCTAGGAGATTTGCATTTTCGATGAGTGAGTGGAATTTCGCGAAAGATCTCCTGTTCAAATTAGGTTTCATACAAAATGCTGACTAACAGGAGTATTAGACGATATGTGAGAGATGTAAAGGTAAATAGAGAAGCGGAAATCGGAAGCGACCACTATCTGTTGCTGAGCAAATGGAAAATAACATTAAAGGAAAAAGAGGATAAAAAGAGAAAAATAGTAAAAGGAAAGATTAATTGCTACAAACTAAGGGAACCACAAATAGAAAAGAAATAACAGGAAATACTAGACATAGAGTTAGAGAAAACGCAGACGATAAGAGGCATAGAAGAAAAGTGGAAAAAACTTAAAGAAGGCATGATAGAAGCAGCAAGAGGAAGTTGCGGAGTAACAAAACTAACAAACAGGAAAAGAAAAAAAAACGGCATGGTGGACAGGAAGGTGAAGGAATTAATAAGGGTAAGCAAAGAAAAAGAGAATTTGGAGAGAAAATTACTAGAAACTACAAAGAAAATCAAACAACTGTTCTGTGGAGCGATAAAAAATATGAGGAAGCCAAAACAATATACATTGAATAACATGAAGGATGAAAACGGTAAGGTAGTGACTGAGGAAAACAGGATAATGGAAGTATGGAAAAGATATTTCCAGACACTACTACAAACAGAAGGAGAGAAAAATACACAACTAGAGCGAATATATCAAGAAAAGAATTTTATAGAAGGGCAGGTACAACAGGACATAACAAGGGAAGAATTAAAAAAGTCATACAGCTAATGAACAACGGAAAGGCACCGGGACACGACGAAATTACTGTGGAAATGATAAAGGGGCCTAGTGATCTAGGATTAAAACAACTACTGGAACTACTAAACGAGGTCAGAATGGAGAAAGTTACACCCGAGGATTGCAGAATAGGAATTATATGCCCAATTTCCAAAAAGGGAGATAGTCAACACTGTTCAAATTACAGAGGCATAACCCTGGGTAGCATAGTAGGGAAATTATATGCAAGGATATTAGAAAGTAGACTTAGGAAAGAAATAGAACATACATTAGAAGAAACACAATGAGGAATTAGGAAGGGACGACGGACTCAAGATCAAATATTCATTTTAAGACAAGTAATAGAAAAAGCAATAAAAACAGGCAGAGAAATACATATATGCTTCATCGATATAATAAAAGCATTCGATCGTATAAGGAGAAATGATGTATGGAGATAGTTAGAGACAAGAGGTGTGAATGAGGAATTAATAGAGTGTATAAAGAGCACATACTACAGAACAAGAAACTACATTAGAGTAAGAAATGAAAAATCGGAGACGTTTATATGTAGAAATGGACTAAAGCAAGGCTGCGCGCTGAGCCCCTTATTATTTAATATAATGTTGGACGAAGCGATTAAGAAGTGTAAACACCAACTGAAGCCATATAATGTAGGATACTGGAAAATGGAGAAAATACATATAACTGAGTTAAGCTATGCGGACGATATGGTGATATTAGGAAACACGGAGAGACATCTGCAAGAAAATGTCAATATAATAAATGAACAATTAAAAGAGATAAACATGGAAGTTAATATAGACAAAACAAAAACAATGGCAATAAACAGAGAAAGTCTAACACATAACATAAAAATAGAAGGACATAGAATAGAACAAACTAACGCGTTTAAATACCTGAGAGGGATTATTAACAGCGAGGGGTCCTTAGAAGATGAAATAAATGATAGAATATCAAAAACTGCAAAACTTTACAACATGATAAAAACACCATTCTTAAACAACAAAGAAATACCAGAGATAGTAAAGGCAGAAATGATCCGCAAGGTAGTGAAACCAGTACTGACACACTCATGCGAGTCATGGACTACAAACGAGAGACAAAGAAGTAGGATGAACAGCGTAGAAATGAGGTTCCTAAGACGAATAAAAAATAAAACTAAGTTGGATAGGATAAAGAACGCAGAATACAGAGAGGAGCTGAAGATAGAGCCAATCCAAATAACAATATAGCAAGGGCAATTGAGATGGCTTGGCCATGTTATAAGAATGGGCGAAGAAAGGTTGGCAAGACAAATATACGAATCAAAACAAATGCGAAAAAGGAGAAGAGGAAGACCGAGGAATACATGGGAACAAGAAGTACGAAGTGCATACGAGGCAAGGGGAGAGAAATGGGAGGATATGAGAGCAAGATGCAGGGAGAGAGAAGAGTGGAGACAAATATGCAAGAGGGAGCCAGAAAACTCAACTCCACACAACTCGACACTTCACGGTCAAACGGGTTTCAGGATTAAGAAGAAGAAAATGCTGACAGGATGTTGCTTTTCAAGTTCCGGAATTTTGATTTAGGTCCAGTTTACTTTGTTTCCATCAGAACTGGAAGAAAAGTCCTATCTCAGAACTTAATCTTTCTATAATCAGAAATACCGTTCTGCTACACTTCGTTTGCCACGTATGGATCTTCAGATTTCTTTGCAAGGGAATTGGAATTGGTGCTCTTAAGCACACGTTTCTTCTCCTTGTCGATTGCGGAATACATACTCTCACCTTCGTTTTGTGTGTTGGCCGGTTACTAAAAATTTCATGAGTTATGGATTCAATACTTAAACTTACAGGTACATTGCAGCAATATATTTATGTTTATTTTGGCAACAACAATTATCCGAATAGAAGATTACATTTCTTTTTGAATGAGTATTTTCAATAATATTCTGTAGATATTTGCAGGTCTCAGCTTTCCTCACACTTTTCTTACTTCGAGCAGTTTCATGCTTTTAGTTATTCCTAGCGGATTTTTCAACTTATTTGTGAAATGAGCCGACTTCAACAATTTTCGACGTAAAACTACGACGATAAACGTACACCTTTCATCCAATTTAAATCTGTCAGGAATACAAATTAAGCGCCCGGAACTGTTACTAAAAATCGAAACCTTTTTAAACTCGACTCGTGGCGTCGATAAAGCGCGGTCGACCGAAAAGCCCAAAACCACCTCGAAAATCGGCCCCGAAGCGACGACCGACCGTACCGACGAAATAATTCAAGGAGTACCAATCCGAGCCACCGAGCGTCCCTCCTATAACTTTTCTTAAAACTTATAAAGAATGCATTCGGACACGCTTCGATAAAGCCACCGAAGGAGACGTTCCGTTCCCGGTTTTATTCCCGCCTGAAACAATAATAGCACCGCTGCAGCTCCGGGGAGGGCGAGTGAGGCGTCCAAAACGTCCCCATCGGAGGACGAGCATACGAGACGGACGATCTTCTTTCGAGGAGCGGGCGCTTTCTTCGCGCGATTTCGCTTAAAAATTCAGCATGTTACGTTCAGCTACATCATCCGGCTTAACCGAACTTTAAGTCTCCCGAAGCGAAAGCTCTCCGAATGCTCCGACGCTAACGAATCGAGATTATTGGGAAACATTTATAAATTACGGACGACTGCAATCGATTTGACGCGATTGGATGTGAGTTTGTTCGTATTTGCGGTCGGATTTCCTAAACTAGAGTTATTACCGACATCGATAGCGAAGTATCGGATTTATTTGGAAAATATAATAGACTACGGAAAAGGTAGGCAAAGAGGAAAAGAAGAAGAATCTACTACTTTTATGGCCCCGACATCTTCCTATCTTTTCTTAAAGAAAGGATTTCAACGAAATAGAGCACGCATTTCACTTAGGAAATGACTCAGATGGTGCCACATTCCCCATTTCGTTGTGGTTCCAGCAGAATCTTCCATTAGAAGTGAGAAAGTTGTAATTTCTTTCTACCGCGGATGGTGTTTATGCCTCCTACTGTTGTTTCTTCTGATTTTGCTGATTGACTTGTCCGTTTAACAGATAATGCCAATATTTGAATTCGTGACGGAGTTAATCTACTTGGGGTAAATTGGAACTATTTACCTTTTACGAGCAATATTGACATTAATTACATTCTTGATAAAATTTAAACTGCCATACTTCTTTCTATTTATCTTGTTTGATACTTGACCAAATAGATCTTTCCATACAAGCCCTTAACAGATGGGGATACAACAACATTCAAAATAACATTTTGGATCGCTCATTATACATCTTTCCTTTTTTTTTTTTTTTTGGAATGATATCTATTGCATATGTTTCCCAAAAGAAGAAAAACAATTCAACAATCCGTGGTAACTTGTCGACTCTGTTGGGACAGGATCTCGAAACAGGATCAAGTAGGTACCTCACAGCCGAAGGCTGCAATGTATAACCTTGACAGCGGGTCACTAGATAAACAGACCATAAAAAATCTCCCTTTGACGGTGTGCATAGACGTTTGTCATTTGAAGGAGAGTCACAAACTGTACGATAACCTGTGACGGTTTTCCATCCCTTTCGGTATCGCTTGCGACGTGCTCGTCTTGTGAATCCACCACTAAGAACCACGGCGTATTACGCTAATGGCGGCAAAACGAACGAACCATGAACTATCTTCTCTTTCTGGTATCCACGAATTTGAGGAGGCAACTCCGAAGGATGTTCAATAAATCGCCAATCAACGAACTAAGAAGATTTCCAATGGATTACAAAGGTAGCGGAGGAACTTTGTTAGCAAGAGGGAGATGTCGGAAATCGTAGCTGCAAAGTTTAAAGAAAGTTTGATGTTCACAATGTAAAGATAGTATGTAAACAAAGTTTTTAAGTTTTCCTCTGTTTTTGTACTAATTCAAAAAATTATTTCAGATAGTTTCGATGATAAGTCATTTTCAATCGAAATCTGCAAAATTGGGCGTAATTACACTTATGTTTATACACAAGATAAACGTGCTTACATTTATCGAATTAAAAATTGTAAAAACAAACAGTTTTAAAAAAAAAATGGGTAAAAAATTAGATTGAGGTTACATTTGCCAAAAGAACTAAAAGCTTGTAATACAATGTTAGTTTAATAAAATTAGGTTTAAAGGTGAAATAAGTTTTAATGTGAAATTAACATTAAGAATGGAGGCTAACATGAGATGAGATAAAAACGAGTGAGAAATGGATGTTTATTCCTTCGTGAACTGAGACGAACAGGGAGGATAAATTCACACTTGGACTTCTAATATATTTTATGAGATATGCAATATGCAATAAAAAGCATTATAAGAACAGGAGAGTTACTAAATATTCCAAACGAAATGGTACTAAAAGCATTATAGAAACGAAAAATAATAAAAGATTGAAGTGACTGCAACCGAATATAGAAGCTTCAAGTGGGATAAACTTTGAACGCACAATTTATTCAAATTCGATTGCTTAAGTCATCATCAAGCCTCGTTAAATAATTTGTAATATTTACTGTTTAGACAGGGAAATGCAAACGAAAAAATTGGATCATATGTTCAGCAGGCCAAGGGCGTCTATTCTGGGAAAGTGTCAATGTATCTACGACCATAAGGAAGCGATAACATCGTATATAAGGTGTATTCTCGAAGCATCGCATTCACGTTGATAGCAAGCAACTTGCCAGGTATAATATCAACGTTTGAGTAGAATAGGCGATGTGATTTAATTTAAGAAATTTCCCTGATCCGAACGTTGCAGTGACCTGCCAGGATTTGATCGTATTGCACAAAACATTTTATCCCATATCCATCATTATGTTTTCCGGTTCTTCATCTCTCCTTTTTCTACGTCATATCTTCCGCCTTCTCCAAAAACGAGGACTATAGCTCTTTTCCAGACTCCGTTAAGTTGCATAAAGCTGTCATTTTATCTCCTTGTTGTTGTTCGTCCCCCTTTGTTTCTTTTTCTTCTCTCTGATATGTTTTCCCTATTTCTTCCTTTATTCGGAATTTGAAAATCTTCCTGATTCGAACGTTGCAGTATCCTGTCAAGATTTGATCGTACTATATAGAACATTTGACTCTGTATCCTTCATTGGGTCTTCCGGTTCTTCGTCTCTTTGCTGTTTCCTTTCTTCATTCCCTCCGTTACATTGTCCTCCTTTTTCGAAAAAGGGGATTATGGCGACTGGTCTGGATTCACAATTAGTTGAGTTGTTTAAAGCGCTGTCAGTATATCTTCGTGTTGTAGCTTGTCCCCTTTTCCCCCTTTCTTTTGCTCTCTTATGTTTTCCCTTTTGCCTACTTTATTCAGAATTTAAGAATTTCCCTGATTAGAACGTTGAGGTGACCTCTTATCAAAATTTGATCGTATAACATTTTACTCCGTATCTAATATTTACTACGTATGAAGTGCTTTGTTTTCCGATGCCGATACGCCTTCAATAACAAATTCAATTGGAACTTCACCATCGTCTCCAATTTTCATCATCTTTTATGTGAAACTTTTTTAGTTCCATTATGATAGATCGAGAATTACTCGTGGGATGAGTAACGGCGAAAGTGAGAGTGGCACTGAATGATAACCTTGCAACTGGTGTTGCCATTGGTGGGAGCTTAATAGAAATGTCTACATTGCAGTCGTCTTTTCGTTCTCTTTCACTCGATTCAAGCGTTGTTGATGAGTTGACACAAACGGAATCACTGCCAATCACTAATCATTAATCGAGTTTGTGCGTATGAGGATTCCTCAAAGTCGTATAAATAAGTATGGAAAGTAGAAATCAAAATACGCGGTGTTTCTATTGTGTTCATTCAAAGCCATAATGTGCCTTTCTGCGTCACGAAGTAACAGCTTAGAAAGCGTGCGATGTGAAGAAACTATTTGCTCTTATTTTATCTTCTAGCATAAATTTCTATGTTATTTCATTCGTAGTGAGTAAATGATTGCACGTTTTGACTTTGTTAAACATTTTACTTACACATACAATTAAAGAATTTTATTTTCATTGACTTGTATTGATCATCCTTTTCTGTTATTTGCTCAGTGTTTGTTGCAACGTTCAAATCATCACTTTAGCCGTGTATTCTGGAACACACTCCAATTTCTTTTTTATTTACTTTTCTTTTTCGGCCGTTTGTAATCGTAATTATCAACAGTGGAACGGAAGGAACCATTATGACTACGTGACAGCTCATTATTGCCGCATCGCCAGGGACATCTGCGGCTGGAATTATACAAACAGTAAATTAGTAGAGCGTTTTTGCAGCTGCCCTCACTTCCTCCCGTCGGGTCTCATTTCTAGTTTCTGGTTTCTGTACGTATTTACATTTATTTCCAGCTTTTTCATCCCCCGAACAAAAAATATCGCGTAATCAACCGAAACGACGTGCTTTTTCCCCGCTTTTTTCGAAGGGGACCTAACACTTTGCCGCTACGCGGCAACCTATGTGACGGGGGTGTCCGGGCGGATCTCATCGAGAGGAAAATTGCGTTGTCAATTTCGTCGCCGAAATCGCCGACACGTAATTGGCCGGGATTGATTGGTTTTTGTCGCGTAATCGGAATCGGGATAAATAACCGGCGGGCGAGACTTTAATTACGAATGTCCCCGGTATAGCTTTCGGTACGTGCGCCGGGGATCCACGCGAAATCGCTTTATTAGCTTTCGAGAATTCCAAATGTTTTTTCTATTGTTTATCCGAGGCCGACCTCCAAAACAATCCAACAAGAACTCCCCGTTCCTTATTTATATTGCTTTCGTTTTCCGCAAACGGAAAACATCATTCTCGAACTTCCGGTCCCTAAGAAACGGAAGAGAGGAGACCCGAACGTTATACCCTCCCACCCCCGACTCCACGAATACGTAGCATATTCTAATTTTATATAATGTCATTGGGAGCAGAAGTCAGAGAAGCGTTTTCCGGATTAAACTATCGATCCTGGAGGAGGGCCAAGATGGAACAATAACAACACTGTTATAAATTACGACCTTGCGGACGCACCCGCGCCGATTAGGGGGAAATAGGGGAATCCGGAGCGGGCGGAAGTAAAAGCGAAAATATCCAGTTGCCCGTTCGGATAATTATTTTTGGAAAAACGGGGTAAAAATTATCCCCGGCCGTCCGACGCGCTGTAGTTCCTCTGATTTATGTCGAGTAAAAAATTAAAAATTTCCCCCAATTTTTTTTCTCGTCGTCAACAACCGAGTTTGTATCTGGCGCCGTTTTTTTGTTTTTTTGTTTTTTTTTGTTGGAACTCTTTGATTTATCGCCGCGATACGTAGAATAAAAATTTGAATTTTATGTAATTTTTGCGTGTATTTGCGTCCGAACGTGTGAATGAGGGAATCGGAGCGATTCGAATGAAATATCGAACGCCTGCAATTAAAAATATTTATCGTTGTTGTATTTACTCGTTAAACAATAAAAAGCAGTTGTAGGTACATGAACGCGTTCAATTTTCCATCCCCCCTAATTCTAATTTCCGATTATATCTTTCCAAAAGGATTGGACATATATATCCCTTTTTTTAAATTACCGCTTCATATTTTAGTTACGTAGCTTCCACTGTTGTTAATCGTTAGTATTCATCCACCTGATGAAGTTACAGTGCGGCGAAGCGATATGTAGAGGTACTATAATAAATATTTTAAACTTACAAATTGTTTGTATTCTAATTAGTTCAATTATTCTAAATAATTTATTATATAATAAATTATTCTAACGGAAAACAGTCGTAATAAATCACAACATCGACGTTTCCTCGAGAGCTATGCGTTCTGCGTTCGAACCTATATATTTTACGTAATTGTCGGTCTCCTTTAGTATATTATGACGCAAAATAGCTTAGAAATTCGAAAACTAATTTTTCGTCGAATGACCAACATTTTTATTATGGGTGAAACTTGAAATCGCTATAAGTCCTTTATTTATTTCTCGATTACGATGGAGTAGACCTTTCTGGAAGCAGATTTCAACAATGAATCGAACGAAACAGAAACGAAGGAGCTATCTCTGATAGTTTTCGGGCTACAGCGAATTACGGAAATATCTGATACAAACTCCGAAGCGCTATAATTCCGGAATGCCAGGCCGCACAGACGAGCGGCTTATTGCATTCTAATCAGCTTCTCAAGTACTTTACCACTATCACCGCCACAGGGAATGGAAAAGTTGGTCACTGTCGGCCAAAGCAAGATGTTTGCTATATAAGCCTTTATATGCTATCTTTACGGTTTTACCATCTTATATTTGCTTTCTTTATAATAATTACTTGTTTCCTTTGTGGTATGCAAAAGTGTTACATCGGCCTGTAGAAGAAGGAGCTAACATGGGTCGGATGTAAAGTGCACATCCAATAACCTATAACAATGAGCTATATTTAATGCGTTATTTGCTTATTCTGTTACTTTCTCTTATTGAAATGCTTTTTTTTCGGATGCCTAATATTGCATTCCATTACTTGTATCAATTAAAAGTTCGTTTTATTCAGTTTTGATTTTTTTTTTGTTAATATGACTTTTCCATGTTTTATAGAATGTACTAAAGCAATAAAAACAAAACTCATTGTTGTGCCATACACTGATCCGCTAAAAACGCTAGAGGCCAAAGTTTTATTTAACGTCTGATAGTCCCAGGATAGTAGAAGGCCAAGTTTAGTCTAGACAAGGAAGTTAGGCCTCAACAGACGGCGGAGCCTACTAAACGTAAAGAAAGGACGGAGGTCTAAAGAGGCGAGGTCGGAGGGCAGTACTCCCGCAGGTTTTACGAGAGGCAAGAGGCCTAGAAGATTTAACCTTCAAGGAGGGTGCTTTGGTGAGAATCGCGGTAGTACGCAACGACTATCCAGCCACCCAGATGGAGCCGGCAAAGCTTAAGGCAGGCCAGGACTCTACTATGGAGGCATACGACAGCATTACGGAGCAAGGGCTTCAAGTCCGCTTTAAAAATACATGTATATACGGAAGAACTGCTCTCAAAGCTGTTAAATCTAATTAAATGAATAAAGCTGGAGAACGTACTCTAAGGAGGCATGAGGACCACAGTAGATCTGGAAAGGTCGCAGTGGAACAGGCATCAGTGTCACCTCAAGTAATCTGATCTAATCTAATCTAATCATCTACATAAGTCTCCAATGAATGACCTACACTGGCGCTCATTTGATAGACAGCTATTATAGAAAGTTGTGCAATGGCTGCACTGCAATTATTGGCAAAATCAATGTAGTCTGCAGTGCAGCCATTGAACAACTTTTTGTGAGAGTTGCCTCGGTGTAGGTCATTCGTTGGAGAGTTATGTAAATATGTCATTACTAATAACAATAGTATAAGTTTCTCTGTCCCCAATCGCGTCCAGTCCTTCACCAATTCATTCGTCTTGACGAGCCAGTTCCAACGATATGTGATTGGTTTAGATTATTTTAGACGGTTGTGGAGAAAGACATTCGCAAAAAGCGCTAAAAATCGCTAGAAACAGTCAATATCGCATACCTATTCGATTTATATGGGACTTAGGAGGTTCGTTTCTACACCAATCGACGCGTTCTTATGTGATCATTCCAATAGTATATGATTTATTTTGATTGCTCCAAACGGTTACCGAAAAAATCGCAAAACACCCCAAAAAAGTCGCAACAAATCACAATATCGTCCGTTTTCTCGGAACCTAGGCGTTCCACGTTTGAAGCGATGTGTTCAACGTAGTTGTAGACGTCCTAAGAAATATTCTGATGCGGAATAACTTTGAAATTTGAACATAAATTTCTCATCGAATACCCTAAATTTCGTCCAAATTCGGTATTTTTATATTAGAAAAAATTACAATCGCCGTATCCCCTTTATTTATTTCTCGATCGCGATCACGTAGAACTTTCTAGAAGCAGATTTTGTGAAGTAGTTGGACGGAATGGGAACGAACGCGCATTCTCTAGTAGTTTCCACTCCAGAGCGAAACTACGAAAATTTCAGGCACAAAGTGCTATAATTCAGCATTTCGAAGACCTGCGTCCAATCGCGTTTACTCCTATACCAATCGATGCTTCTTGGCGAGCTGATTGCAACGGTATATGATCTAATTAGGTTATCCCAAACGATTGCCGAGAAAGTGCAAAGAAAACCGCATAAAATCATTACAAATTGCTAAATATAACATACGAGCTTGGTTTCACAAGAATCAGATGGCAACTACATGAGTATGAGGACGAAAATTAATTACCATTAGCTGCTGAAGCATTGACTGATATTAGTCCGCTACGGTAAAACTGGCAGTTAAGACTCCAGTCTTGGAGAATCATCAGTTTGAGGTTACGTTCTTCTTAGTGACTGAAAAATATCTCCCAGGGCGTGAGGATTCATTATATCTATCGCTACTTCTTCGAATTGAAATCTTAATAATAAATTAATTTTCGACAGAGCTGTCAGGGAGAGAACAGGCAACCCTAATAATCAAAAAATTAACCAAACCTTTGACCATAACTCTGGCCATAAAAGTAATTAAATGCTACTAGAACGTAATGATTTTTAATAATCAAGTTGAACTGTGGTGTTCGACCGAGTTAGAGGAATCAGTTTCCTTGAAGGCTATGGTAACACCAAACGATGTTGTAGAGTTTCTGCGTAGATGAATCTGCATAAAACTGCCAAACATATTCCATGCAGGGCACCACTACGTACACTTGAAGAGTTGCACATATTCGATATCGATCCAACTGTCAGGGAAAGGAGGGGCAACTCTAACAATCCAGAAATCCCCTAGAACTTCGAACAATTTCTAGTCATAAAAATGATTGAAGAGACACAAAACCGTAACGAGCTTTAATAATGAAGTTGAACCGTCGTATTTGACCCAGCTAAGAGGAATCAATTTATTTGAAAGTCACGGAAACACCAAACGATGCTGTCAAATTTCAGGCTAGATCAACCCGCATGAAACAGTCAAACATATCCCATGTGGGTATCACTACATAGACCTGGAAGGTTGCATATACTCGATATCAATCCAGCTATCAGGGAGAGGAGAAGCCACTTTAACATGCCAAAAATTCTCTAGAACTTTGATCAACTTTCAATCATAAAAATAACTCAACGCCATTAGAACATAGCGAATGTTAGTGCAACCAAGACGCAAGTACGTTTGTGTGCTGTCGAATAAAATGATAATAACGGTTGCCCTTCACGAGCTGCTCAGCTTTCCGCCGGATAGAAAACAATTTCAACTTTAACGATTTCCTACAGTTACAGCTAATTGTTTTTCGCATCGATATACTTCGAAATCAAACCAATAAACCGGGAAACCGGTCCTGCACTTTTGAGCATTCATTCCTTTTTATGCGCATACCTCGTTTATTATTATTTTCTTCGCCCATTCAGGATGAAGTTTTGCCGCGTCCGTAGCGTACGTGTGTCGTACGTATTTAAATAAAATCGTGATGGGGAGCGCGATAAAAATTCACCGATCGCGGAACTGATTTCTCTACTTCTTGTAGCCCATTCGTCGTCGTCGTCGTCGCAAGTCGTAAAATATTATTACGGCTGTAAAATTTTATATTTACTTATTTCCTTTACGGTCTTCCATTCGACGATACATTTCCGACGAGTGGATATTCTGTATTTCCACGTATGTATTGTATCGTACGGACGTAGAAAGGAGATACTTCCTTATTCCGGAAAGATATTCGGATACAATGTCGCTTTCTTCCGGTTGTATCATTAGGAAATGGGAAATATCGGTGAATTTTTGCGTTTGTTCGGAGGGAAACATCGGGAAGAAATAAAATTTAATATAAATATGTCGTGTTCAGGTGGTGCCCCGCCCACGATTTTCCGTTTTCTCAGATATATTCTCAGAAGCTGTTTTTCACTATAATCTCAAAATTTTCAAACTTAATTTCACGTAACAGCCAGCGTACATTCCCTTCTTGGTTGACGGTTTCAGCTCAAAGTTTATACCCCCTTTCGTCCCACCGTTTACCGTGATTTATTGATTGCTTAGCATCACCGATAGAAAATAGTTTTGATCCTAGCGTACGCCGGAGGTCCCTGAATTGACCTGGGGAAAGCGAGCGTTGTGCGAAGCCCGTAGAAATCGAAAAGAAGGAAACGCTTTGCGGGCAAAGATTCAATTCGTGGAGGGAGAGTGTTAGGAACCGTGCCCAACACATCGTTCGACTTTTTTCCGCACCGCCATTAAAGCCTTCCTAGGACTCTACGTTGCGCATCTTTTGTGTTTTGTGTTTCCTTTCGGTAGTTCTGTTAAAACAGGGGATTTGGTTGTTGAGGTTTGTAAGTTGATTGCGGCCACTAATTCCTCCTTGTAATTAATTAGGAAAACAAAGGAAAACAAAAGACTTTACTAGAAGCTGCAGAAAAACGGTTAGGAAAAAACACAGGCGCTTGTTCTTGAATGTTATATTAAATGACTATAATATTTACGACTAACAGCTATAAAGGGAAATTGAAAAAATGGCTTCGGTATGTGATTATTACAGTTTGTTAGAAAGATGATTGGAAAGTTGATTGGAGAATAGGTAGGAGCGTGGCTATGTAGGTTAATAAATTCGCATTAGACGCTCCGTCACTAGAGTTTAAGTGATTATAAACGGTAAAATCAATGATAACGTAATAAATGGTGTAAACCTCGTGGAAGCTAAAATAAAGCAATTAAGATGAACAAAAGTGGCAACGACGAATGTAGCATCAGAAACCGCCTTCAGTCTGCGTTGTAACAAAGGCCAACCCGATGAGAGAATGAATGTGTGACACAAATCAAGCCTTAAGTCCTGTGACCTTGATCTCGAGCAGTAGGGCTGATAACGGGCGCGCTTGGTGTGCGTCGGAATAAACGACAATCTGCTGAAAGAAAAAAATGAAAGATAAAAGCAAACCTTGAGTCCTGGGACCCTGATTTCGAGCAATAGGACTGAGAACGAGCGAAGAATCACATGCGGACGAATGGAAAACTTCTAGTTTAGAGCATACAAAAGAGTGAAGAAATAGAAAAAGAACCTAACACGTGGGGAAGATTGGCAGCAATCCCCGTTCCGAAAACGCCATCCGCTTTGAACAATGAAGGCTGTAAAAAGAAATAAATTAAATTTACGAAGCTCCGGTAGAATTTGCCGAAAACAACCAAAAAATGGGAAAAGGAAGTCTGCAGAACAAAGCATACTGTACAATAAAATATGAACAATCGTACGATTGATAGAAGACGATTCCTAAGTCGCGAAGGAATTATATGCACAGTTACGCTTCATAAAACTTTGAAAAACGCTGCATGGTTTTTATTACTACGTTCAGAAAGTTTGTGAACTCACATGCTTTTGTTTTTAGGTTACTAAAAGAAAATAAGTTTTGAGGGAAAAATGTATGACGGAAAACAAATTACTTA
Organism: Chrysina gloriosa; assembly: GCA_038088585.1. Lineage (NCBI taxonomy): Eukaryota > Metazoa > Arthropoda > Insecta > Coleoptera > Scarabaeidae > Chrysina > Chrysina gloriosa. The sequence continues at coordinate 27,943,844 of CM076088.1, read as the reverse complement.
ATAAGCTAGTATAAATGCTATTTCTTTTTAGTACGCAAAGCACAACAGTTTAGAGTAAATTACGCGCGGTATCTGTAGTGCGGGTCGGCTTATGTGCATTATGTCAAAAGATAAGGGTGAATAGCTCAAATCTCCTAAAGGTATCGGAGTTTCGCTTCCTTCTGCGCATTGAGGATATTTGCTGGAGGCCTGGTCGTACTCGGAAATCCAATACGGACTTTTAACTAAACTAGCTTTCATAAACGTTAAAATCAACTAGTCGTAACACTCGTCTGTTGACATCCCCTCCATCTACAAGGTCGGAATTTTTCAATCTATCTGCCCTCCGAAGAAGGCGAATAATTCGTCGTTTCACGAGATATCATTTGTTTAAATAGTAGTACTTTAAACTTAAATATACTTGTTTGTATCTGCAATTTCTTATAGAACACATTTAATGCAATAAAAGTTGAATAACAAACTGGAATTCGGGAACATGTTTATATAAAATATGGATTATGTGAAAAGCACAATTACATTCAAATATGCCGCCGAGAACTAATACTTTCCCTACACAAACTAGATGGCGCAATTTGGCTCAACCTAGTTTGCAGTAGGTTAGTGTTCTAGAAAGTGGATGTTTTATGTTCCTAATTTGAGAACCACAGACTACTACAGACCGTGCTGTTAATGTTATATAATAGACCCCACCAAATTCATCTATTTCACTCTATGCGATGTAAAATAGGGACAGAGAGCGCTGAAGTAATAAAAGGCGCTAAATTCAAATTAGATATTACGTTCACTGCATTATTTGTTAAACTTAAATGAAAGGGTTTTCTACGAAAGAAATATCTGCAAAAGTGGTTAAATATTTATATTAATACAGCCACAAAAGTATAATATTAATACTACATAAAAATTCTTATTTCTTATTACATTCATTACATATTTCTCATTTTTTTTTGTTTTACGGAGTGAACATTTATTTTCAGATCTTGAATCACGAACTACTCTAGTGCAATACCAGGGAACGCCTATGCGACAGACACTTTTAATAATAGTGCTTTTTAAGAATTGGTTATGCACTTCACTTGAAAGAAAAGAAAAGTCCAGTAATTGGTGCAACATTGTTGAGACTTTCTCTTGAATAAATAGTTTCTTGCGCAAAACAGACATTTGTTGTTCTATGTATGTTACTGCACAACCCACTAACACTACTAATTTTTCTGATGGATACACCAATTTACTGTTTTCTTCAGAATATTCCTTTTGAGAAATGAAATGGATCCATGGTTCTAGAGCTGTGGCACATAATTCCAATTCACAAGTAGCGCACTGGAAATCATGAAATAGTCTTTTCACTATATAACTACACCACAGAGCGATGTGGGTGTGCGACGATTCTGTCAATGGCCGTAACTAAACATAGTCGCAAAGGGAACTCGGTCGTTTCCTTTGTTCCGCCCCGTCAATCCTTTTTCAAAGGTTTATGTACAGATTCAACGTGATCATCAACTTTACTGGTTCCTCTATGCGCTCTTGTCTAGAAGAACTTCTTCGCCGAACCTCAAATTCATTGCTTTCTGTAGAGTTGCATAGTTGTAAGAGGATGTGGTTTAGATGACACTAAAACAGGATAGCTTCTGCAACTACTATTTTGGAGAAAAGCCTATGTCGACAATTAAGTTATCTTCAGTGTAAACACCATGCACAAACCACGGTACGCGATCTAAAGACGCTAAAAACCCTGGCTAATGTTATGAAAATTTGATACGGATGCCACTGATTTTTAAGAGTAATTTTAGCGTTTCTACTTTAGTAAGTACAAGAACCAGATTGAAACCTGATACATTCTCGCTATTCCAGATCTAAGTGAACCACCGGCAGAATGGGTATATTGCAGGTGTAGCTTTGCACCGAAACCATTAGCACCGAAGATATTTGAGATTTGCAAAGCTTAATAATAATCCCCGAGAGATTCACTCATCAAGTTCCATGGCTTCCTCAACTGCTTGCAAGAAGTGAAAAACTGTCGAATAGTGTACGGACAACTTCATATTCATGTTTACTCTAATTGGTGAATATCAGATTTCACTGGTGTTTGTAATTTTTCGTTCTTAGTGGTAACTGTTCCTGGCTCAGGCAGCTCAGTTTCAACGCTTATGTGAACAGACCGGAATATTTCAATTAATTTCAAATACTGTTGTTTGTTGAATCGGTTTTTTAAGTGAAAGGTTCAATTAAACCAAGAACCTGAACTCAAACGCTCAACGCTCAAATGCGTTCCACATTAACCAAATTGAGCCAGTTCAGTCTATGTTCATCAACCGCATAATAACTCGTACACATACGATGAAGGTACAATTAGTTTGTCATGTGAAATATGTGTTTACCGCCCTTACTTCCACTGAAGATGTCAACTTCGCATAGAAGATAAATTTCGAATTTACGAAAGCGAAACACAGCTTCAGGTAGCTCAATGACGAACGGCAATGGGGCTTGATGATCCAGCTTTCTGTGCCTCAAATGGATGGTATGGATTTCGAAGACACGTGGTTCCCACAGAACGGTGCTATTCCCCACACATCACGTAAAACAATAGCACTATTACACGAGACATCCCTTGTCGTGTATTCTCCCGTTATAGCTGAAGTTAGCGCACACGGGCGGTTTAGCGCTTTTAGGCTTATTTGTCTGCTTTTTTTTTGAAGTCAAAAGTTTGTGTTAACAGGCCAATCATCACCTAAGCCTTGATAGAGGATATTAGACGCTGCATCGCCGAAGTACAGCCGTACAGGGATGGTACTAAATGGTGTGGAGCGACGCGCGTGTCACTGGATTTCATTAAACAATTTACGTATTATTCTCATTATTATTATTATTCCTACTACTATTATCTTTATCTTTACTGCAACAAAAACAGCTCACAGATTATTTTTTCTACGTACAAGCTCCACATCAATTGATCTGGAAGTATCCGTCTTTTCCAGCTGAATTCCCCCTCTGTAAGAGCTCGACGCGTTCGCCTCGAATAAATCGCTCCGAATACTACCGGCACAAAATACTTTTTTGGTGCGCTCAGAAAATAAGCGGGCACGGTTCCAAAACCTGGCGAGCGCGTCTCCCTCTATCGATTTTATTATTTAATTTCATCGCCCTATCATTTATCATCGACCTCCATTATCATCCTTCTTCACCCTCAAAAATTCTTCCCTATCCCATCTCTCCATCTTCGCGATTTTAATATCGGCATCCAGAATCTAATCTACTGGCCGACCTCTCCATCTAACGCCTCTTACCTACTCGTGTATTTTTCGCCTCTCTTTTTCTCGTTTTCCCAGAGACGAAATAAGCCGTTCTCGCCGCCGTCGTATGAATAATACAAGGGTAATAGTCGGCAGTGGGCCGGAAAAATTTCCCAATCGTCACATTTATTACGTAACGTCGGTGGCGGCGGCGGACGAGGATGGAAGGAGAATGGGTGTATGAGAGAAACGTCGGAGGAAAAAACAACAGGAAGTCGTGCGCCGTAAGTAGGTGGTGGAAGCAAACGAATCATGAATTATTGACGTGCGAAATGAGGATAATACACATCCGCGACTGGAGAAATTTATGACGTTGTAATTATGGGGGAATTGTGTGAGGTATAATATTTGTTGCCATGCGAATTCGGCGCGGAAACGTACCTCGAAATTATTCAAAAGAAATAAAAGATTTACTTTGCTTATTTGTTTCGGGCACGGAATACTTGGTTAAAAAAAAGATGAATGGATATCCTTCGCTGCTTTTTCACAGAAATCGTGCTGGCAACTTTAAGAAAAGATCAGCAAGGTTTAACGATAGGTACCAACGAAATTATTCGAATAAGTCATGACTGAACGACACCGTAAAATAGTCTAATTTATACTCAAAACGGCATCAAGATTCATTTGATTATCTGTGATAGATTTTCGTCATTTCTGATGTCGCTTACTCCTTGCTCGTCTTGTGAAACCTCCGCTGAGGACCGCGACGTTAGAACGGAACGTTAGAAATAAACAAAATCGTTAACGATCTCCTTCTCCCGGTCATCACGAACGTGGACAGGCAACGCCGCGAAATGTAAAGATGTCATCAAAATTTTTCGATGGAGATTCGCTAGTACTAACGAAATCACTCGAATAAATCTTGACTGAACGACACAGTAAAACACTCAAATTTAGACTCAAAAGGGAATCAGAATTTGTTTGATAATCTCTGGCAACTGTTCCTCACTTTTAGTGTTGCTTTTTGCGTGCTCGTCTTGCGGAGCCCCCACTGAGGATCGTGACGTACTACACTAACGGCGACACGTTAGAAATAAACCAAATCGTTAACAATCTCCCTCTTTCAATGTTCACTAACGCGGCCAGGCAACACCGAGGGGTGTAAATAAGTCACCAAAAGCTATTGATGGAGATTTGAACTGATAAACTTGTTTAAAGAGAGGTAAGGGAGAAGTGGCGAACTTAAGTATAAATTTTAGATAAGTACGCTAACTTTGTGAGATTCAGAGCTAGGAGATAATTGTGGGGAATTGTGTGAGGAAATTTTATTTGTCACGTAAATCCGGCGGGGAAATACTGCGAACTTAAGGGCGGGCTTCCTCCAGGTTCCAAGTAAGTTCTTTTCAACTTTCTAAAATTTCTTCGAGTCAAACCCGAGATCAGACTCGACTTCGAGAGAAAGGAAATTAAATTTTCGTAACCAATTGGATAACGGGTCTGACTCATTTAACATCGAAATATTAAAGTTCGTTGCCACACGAGTTTCACCTTTGACAACGTTATTAACGCGACAACGACGGCGGCTTCGCGTATATGTAGTTAATTAGGAAGAGTGAAGGAAATGCAGATATGAAGAGGCAATTAGTGGCGTTGATCTACCTGTGTACGCCAATTCGGCATGTATGTTTGTTGACCTCGCTAATTACTAACGAAAATGTTTTTTGTCTTTCGATAAAAAGGAAGAATTTCGTTAAGGCCCTATATATAATTTTACCAGCTTGAATTATCAGATGACAAAGTAAGAATTAATATTTCTTTGGGTCTTCCACTATCTTTAATAATTAAATAATTAATAATAATAATAACAATAACTACACCTTACAACTATCCCCAAGTGGTCAGCATTTATCGCAGGGAAGAATTCCTCTCATTACTGGGCGCCATTTTGCATCTGCAACCATCTTACGGATAACATGCTGTCGAATTCGCAATTGCTAATTTCTTTTCCGAAGGGGGTACATAAGTCAAAATATGTTGGGGAATACTGCCACAATTAATAATGGCTAAGAAAAAGGAATGGCGTAATACGTAAAATAAATCCAAAACGTAAAACCACCGCCTCTTTTATCAACAATAGACAGAATAGATTTAATTTTTGACTAGGGTCACACAAGTGTGGAGATATTGGCAACCACTGCTGAAATTAATAATGGCGATAAAAATCGAATGGCGTGATACGTGAAACAAATCTAAAACTTAAGTCCACCTTTTTCCGGAACTTTTTTCCGGAAGAGGTACATAAGTGAAAATATGTTGCGAACCACTGGCAAAATTAATAATGGCGAAGAAAAAGGAATGACGTGATACGTAAAATAAATCCAAACGGTCAGATTACCGCCCTTTTTAACCTCAAACGACACAATCGATTTATTTTTGAATAGGACCACACAATTGTGGAGATGTTGGGAAACACTGCCAAAATTGAACATGGCACGTGAAACAAATCCAAAATGTAACACCACTACAAAGATTATTAATGACCAAGAAAAAGGAATGACGTGATACATGAAACAAATCCGAAACTTAAGACCACCGCCCTTCTTTAACAATGCTAATTTTTTTGTAAGAGGGTACAGAAGCGAAAAAATATGTGGAGCCACTGCAATAATTAATAATGGCGGTAAAAAGGAACGGCGAATGCGTGAAGCAAATCCGAAATCTAAGATCACCGCTTTCTGTAACAGCAGGGGACACAATTGTTACTTTTTTGTTCCAAAGCAAGTACACCAGCGAAAAAATATTGGGAACCACTGCAAGATAAATTAATGGATAACAAAAAGGAATGTTGTGATACCTGAAACGAATCCGAAAGCTTAGACCACAACTTTTCCTTAATAACGAAAAACACAATTGCCAATTTTTTTCCGAAGAGAGTACAGAAGCGCAAAAATGTTGGGAACCATTGCCAAAAGTAATAATGGCTAAGAAAGAGGAGTGGCGTCATACGTAAAATAAATCCAAAACGTAAGACCACTGCATTTTTTAACAATAATGGGGCCACATAAGTATGGGGATGTTGGCAAACACTGCCAAAATTAATAATGGCGATGAAAAGGGAATGGTTTGATAGGTGAAACAAACCCAAACCCAAACACTAGTACCTGTTCTTCTATGCGAAGGGACTACAGTAACGAAAAAATGTTGGTAATCGCTGCCCAAATTAATAATTGCCAGAAAGAAGGATGGCGTGATACATGGAACAAATTCGAAATTTAAGACCATCGCCTTTCTTTAACAAAGCAGGCAATTGCTAATATTTTCTTTCCGAAAAGGGGAGATAAGCGACGAAATGTTGGAAACCATTGCAAAAATTAATAACTACCAAGAAGAAGAAATGACGTGATGCGTGAAACAAATCCAAAACTTAACAACACCCCCGTTCATAAATAACTAGGGACACAATTGCTAATTTTTTTCCGAAGGGAATACAGAAGCGAAAAACTGTTGGGAACCGGTGCAAAACTTAATAATGGCCAATAAATATGAATCACGTGATACGTGAAACAAATTATAAATGTAAGACTACCGTGTTTCTTCAACAACGGGCACAATTGCTTTTCTTTTCCAATGGGAATTACATAAGTGAAAAAGTGTTACCAAAGTAGTACCACTGCCAAAATTAATTACGACGATGATAAAGGAATGAAACAAATCCAAAATATACTACAATTACTGCTACTACTATTCCATTTTTTTGAAAGTTGATATACGAGTGTGGAAATGTTAAGAATCTCTGCCAGAATTAATGATGGCGATGACAAGCCAACGGCGTGAAACGTGAAACAAATTTAAAACATAACACCAGTGCTTTTCTTTCACAACGAAGGACACAATTGCTTTCTTTTTTCCGAAGGAGGTCACAAGTGAAAAAATGTTAGGAACCACTGGTAAAATTAAGAATGGCCGAAAAAGGTGTGTAGAAGACGATTTACCATATTCTGTAAGAACCGTTAACGCCAACCCGTTCTAGCTAATGAGATGTTGCGAGATAGAAGACAATCAATTACATTACATTGATTAAAATTTGTTATCGCTAACCCCTTCTACCCAAGAAGATGTTCTAAGAAAGAAAACTATGACATTTTGTTAATGTTGATCGGTGGTTCTTTGTTGAAATGCAAATCGTCCTCCGGGAATGCAAACGCATACGGTGATGTGGATGACAGTCAACTAGTGAAGACTAACCTACTACCAAGTTAAGGATGCAGTTAAATTGCCTTCGTTTCAAGGAAAGCTCCGAAGCTCAAAAGCAAATAAAGCATCCGACTCTATCGTCCGTCAGTTCCAAACCAAACATAAAATCTTAAGCTGATACCGCCTCCGTTACGAACGAAAGAATTACATAAATCCGCTCGAGTACACCGCGAAATATGCGCGCTATTCTTCTAAGTACACGTCTCGGTTTGCAATTGCATCCCCGGCTTCATTAAACATTTACCGACATTCGTCTAAAATAGCGAAAGCTGGGGGCGGCAGGCTTCTATCCAAAGCCGGCGGTATTAAAAATCTACGCTCCGAGAAAAACAAGGAAATGTCCGACCTAGTTCCTTTTAAACGTGGATGGGAAATATTGACATGTCAAATTAACTCTTCGAGAATAATGCATTATTGAACGGACCAGGAGCAAGCGCGGGTGGCGCACATGATAAAACGGTTTTAGAAAACGGCGCGTCGCGGCGGCGGTCGACTTAAATTTACGGAATCACAACCAACTGTCGAAATAGAGACGTCGTCCTTAATAATTGATCGCGACGTCTCCGCTTCCGGTTCAATTGTCGATTTCATCGTTTTGAGGCGGCTTCGAAGTGGACGTCTGGAAGTAAATCTGTGGTAGATTCTCTTATTTGGACGTTCTCGTGGTTTATTACGCGCTAAATATTCGAACCGCTCGGAATATGACGGGAAAAAATTACGGAAATATTTATGAGACTCAAAGGGAAACGTTATAAATCAATCTCTAAAGAATGCTGCTCCGTCGTCTTTTAATCATCCCAAGACGTTACTGATATGTGCGGTCTTTTGAAGAAGCGAAATTTTCCGGCAACGATTAACTCTCAAAAGCGCGATTTGAAATTTTATCTTTTTTAATTCTTGCGTAATAATGCACTAAATAAGGAAGTAGAGAAGCGCTAGCCTTACAAGTCACCTACCAGCTCCTCCTTATTTCTCTGGGTTCACCCAAACAACAATAAAGAAAAATGTCAAATAATGTTGCGTTATCTTTATTTTATTTTATGAATTTTGTTTGAAGCTAGTTGTGTTCTAAAATATGAATAAATATGAGACTGCTATGGAAACATAATATTAGAATAATCCGTAAAATTATGCAAAAAGTTTTGGAAATATGGGAGTCGTTCGCACCACAATCTAAGGTTGATGTTGGGTAATCGTCAACCCAAAACGTAAACGTTTGTCTCGAATTACTAGAGTTTGGTATTAGGTTAGGATTATAAACGAAGATAACATCCAACTGGGAAAATACACGCCATCCTGTGCGAAGAGGGTATGGTATTTTGAACTAAAACAATATGCAAGCTACCAGAAGAAAAAGAGCAACAAAAGAAAAACAGCCAGAGAAACGTTTAATGCTTCTACCAGAATGTTGAAAATTCAGAAAATTTCTAAAAATGGAAAGTAAGTTTATTCTTCTTCATTATTAGGTTTATTCTTGGACTAGTTCCTCTACCAATTCTGCATCCAATCATTAGGCTGTAATCGTGAACTCATACATTTGTAAACGTTTCTCTCGAATTTTTAGAGGTTGGTATTAGGTTAGGATTATAAACAAAGATGACATCAAACTGGTAAAATACACGCCACGTTCTGCGAAGGGGATGTGATAAGTTCAACTAAAGAAATATGGAAGTTAGCAGAAGAAAAAGGGGAACAAAAGAAAAACAGCGAGAAAACGATTAATGTTTCTACCAAAATATTGGAAATTCAGAAAATTGATAAAAATGGAAAGTAAGCTTATTCTTCTTCATTATTACCTTAATTGTTGGACTAATTCCTCTTCCAATTCTGCATCTAATCAAAGGCTGCCGTTGGGTAATCATCAGCTCGAAACATTTATAAACGTTTTGCCCGAATTTCAAGAGGTTGGTAGTACGTTAGGATTATAAAGAAGATGGCATCGAACTGGAAAAATACGCGCCACGTAGTGTGGAGCGGATATGATAATTGGAATTAAAACTATATGCAAGCTAGCAGAAGGATATGGAGAACAAAAGGAAAACAACGAGAGAAGCGTTTAATATTTCTACCAGAATGTTGGAATTTCAGAAAATTGATAAAAATAGAAAATAATTTGGTTCTTTTCTATTATTACGTTCATTCTTGGACTAATTCCTCTTCCAATTCTGTATCCAATCAAAGGCTGCTGTTGGATAATCATCAACTTAGAACGTTTGTAATCGTTTTTCTCGAATTTCTAGAGGTTGGTATTAGGTTAAGATTATGAACTAAGACGACATCCAATTGGAAAAATACACGTCACGTAGTTTGAAGAGGATGTGATATATATGTGATTATATTTGAGCTAAAACAATATGGAAGCTAGTAGAAGAAAAAGAAGAACAAAAAAGAGAGGAAGCGAAATTGTTTATACCAGAATGTTGGGAAATAAAAAATTAACCAAAACGGAAAGTTATTTTATTCCTCTTTATTATTACTTTCATTTTTCGACCATTTCCTCTTCCAATTCTGCATCCAATCAAAGCTTGCTTTTGGGTAAATATTAGTAACCGAAAGCATTTGTCACCATTTTCTTTTGTATTTCTAGACATTGGTATTATGTTAGAGTACGTTACACAAAGTAGTGTGAAGAGGATATAATAATTTGAACTAAAACAGTATGGAAGCTAGCAGAGAAGAAGTTAGCAAGGGAAGCGTTGAATGTTTTTACTAACTATGAGAAAGCTATATACGATGAAATATCCCCAATACTAAGTCTCGCATTACTCTTGCAAGAATTAGCGTTGGAATTGGTGCAATCTCTGGCTTGTATTTCTAATGTGGCATATAGGAACGGGAAAAGAACTATTTCTCCAATAACAGCGAAGAATCGCATTGCGTACTGTCTCTAGACTTTGTGTATTTTCTTGTAAAACTTTTTGAGATAAGGGAAGATCTTAGCATGTTTCCTGTTAATGCTGCTGGTTGAATAGTTGTAGGCATAAGATCCCAAAATTAACGGTACTATCACTAGCCATCAACCATCTAGCACACCCATCGAAAAATATTTGCAAAAGCAAGCAAGGCATCCGTTTTAATCCCCAAACGAATATAATAGAAAACACGACTTCCCTCCAGAACCTGAAGAGGGAACAGCCGGAGCTGGTAATGAAACCTAAAAGAAGAAAACCAAGACGTGGGAGGAAATCAATGTAAATTACTGTCAACATGACTCAAAGTAGGTTACTACAATATTGGAAATCATTCTTCACCCTACTATATATCCGTTTGAATGGTAGGCACGTGCTTTCCTAGACAGAGTGTTCCAAAAGATCGACGCAAAAGACGAAAGTTTGAGTCCATAGCCCTCCCACCCCTCCACCCTTAAATTCAGACAAAACTGGAACAAGGTGGTCAAAAAGCTAATAGCTGTCAGATTATATTATAGAAAATGGGATTGGTTGGCAACCAGAAATGATCCGGTGAGCACAGAGTTAGGGCGTGGGTCAAAGGTAAGCTTTCCGAAAGAGATATGCAAAATCGTTGTCTAATGGTACGATGGGTATGGATGTCACCGCTTATTCAGTTAATGTGATTATTGAGCGTTTCCATACTGGAGAAGGCCACAGATTATAAGACGTCATTTTGTCCCTCAGATCGAAGTGCACTATTGAATAAAAAAAAAATAAGAACTTAAATGTTGAGTAAACAGTTAGTTTCAAAAACATGGAACGAGTAAGGAAAAAAAATATTTAAAATTAGAAAGGAATCAATAAAGTTTTGAAATCAGAAGCAAGTCAGAACAGGTTATGCAGCTTTTACGTTAAATTTCAGTAAAAATCGACAGATTCTCAATCTGTTTAGATATCTCCACCACAAACAGGTCAATCAATAAACAACACTGGATGTAATAGTTATATTTTCAGATAATAAATAACGAGGGAATTTGTTGTGGGGTGATGTTTGTTGTTGAGACTGCTCACAGTTAGTTTCCCCTTGTAATGAATTAATAAATAAAAGAACATGAGCAAAACGTACAACACTTGCTTTTGCAAACAAAAGGTTAGAAAACATGCAGGAGGTTATCCTTAAAGCATAGAGTTACCACGGGACATGTGCCCCACCTATTTCAAAATCTAAACTGACACTACGCAGTAAAATAGTTCGTGCATATGTTTTGATCCATTTTGTAATTTATACCAAACACGTAAAAATATTTCCCGATTACAGAATAACTTTATTTGTACTTTTTGACTTTTCTTTCGTATTCAAAGCCTCATAAACATCATTTTCATCGACATGCTGCGTTTCTGATGTTTCGCTGTCCGTGAAATTTTTGAGTATTTCGGGCTCCTGCTTTTGTTCTCGTTTGTTTTTACAGTCCTTGCTCCTTATGCTTGTTTTTCCTTCATAGCAGCCTGTTTTTCTCATTTGACCTTTTTCTCTGCTTTCGTCTGACGTCAACAAAACAGCTGATTCCCTAGTTCTTCTGATAGATGTAGAAGTCAGCAAGGTCGCAATCGGAAATTTTATGAAGCCTTTTTGTTGGGGACAGAGACTCTTGAGAAGAAGTGGGCAGTTGATGTATTGACACGTCCTGGTCACGCAATTGCTGGTTAATACTCTGTGAACGGTTTGGATCTGATACAGGGCTGCAACTGTAATGCTGTTCGAGATTGCGAAAAAATGGTAAGGAATCATGTTTCGATTCAATGGAAAAATTCCAACTGAAGCAAAACCGCTGATGCCATTTTCAACTCTAGTAAACACTGAGTCTAACTTAAATGGTTAAATATTGATAAATCTTAAGATGAATATTAATAAATATTGAATTCATAATTAGAAATATTAACCAGTATTTATAAAATAAGCTCCCCGACCCAGATTGTTGTTGGGGCGTGTGTCCCCGAAAAATAGTGGGGTGTATGATTACACAAGATATATGTAAAATCCTTTTGTTTAAAAATATTCATTTAGAGCCAATGTCCAAGTGGTCATGTATCAAACAACTTCCTAAGATTTGGAGGTTATGTTGCTTTAACCAATATTTATTAGTATTTAGTAGACTTTAATATATCATTTATGAACGTCTAGAAAATTTTTTGATTCTGTTTCGCTTTCTTTTTCAGAACAGTGCTCAATTATGGCAAACTCATCAAAGTACTATTGCGGCAACAAAAATCGGGACAAGTCTTATAGGCTATTTTGACTGTTTTTTAGCTGTATAAACCAATCGTTTGTCAATGTCACGTCAATCATGTCTTATCTAATGTCAAAAATAATTTACCCACGAACGTAAGAAAATTCTGTTAAATGCATTTATTTGAAATTAAAATCTTGTAAACAATAAATTAATCTAGTTTTTAGTTATGTTTACCGCTGATTATTTCTTAAAAACTGAATAAGATCTTCGTCTTCCATAGAATTCGATACCAATTTATGACCAGAACTACTTTGCCTTTCTACAGTTCCCGGATGTTGTGAGTAGTGCTTTTGGGTAGTCCAAGTCTATTACCTAGTCTTCTTACCGACCATCCTTCCCCAAATAGTGTAATTATTTGCATTTTTCGGTAGCACTTAAATGCGGTATAATGGCATATGTCAATAATGATTTCAAAATGACATAACATTTGACAAGGCAAAAGCCAGATATAAACTACATTATTTTAAGTGTCCCATTTTTTGTTGCCGCAATAGTACAGCTTTCTCCACTCACCTTTCTCATTTCACACTAAAAGACTGTTTTTCTCGACGTGGCGCTCCAATCACATGTTGTAAATCTTGAAAGTGGGTCGCATGTTCTCGACGGGGTACATGTCTCGGAATAACCCTAATATAACAAGTACGGTTAAGACAAGAAGAAATTATTTCGATAAGTTACCAAATGACGTGATTGATAAACTGGGCAAATATGCGGTATGATGAGTCATCTGTCCTTTTTACAATACAATATACTAACGAGGACAAAGGACAGATGAATCATCATACCGCATATTTGCCCAGTCCAGTGATCGACGCAGTGCTCAATAATAAATAGCGTTAAATAGGATATGCCATAAACTCCAATGATATACAAAACTGCGATTCTACCGCTTTTCTGGGTGTCAAGTTTGAGTCTGAATTGTCATGGCGCGAGCATTGCGAGGGATTGGTTAAAAAGCTCTCTCTAGCAAATGTTTTATGTTTCGCTGCTTAAGGTCTCAGGTTTCTATTCAGTGTTTGCTGTCAGTGTATTATGCGGACATTTACTCCAGAATATTGTACGGCATACTGCTGTGGGGAGATTCTTCAGCGGCAAAGTAAGTATTTCTAGCCCAAAAGGCAGTACTACGATCAAAGGTTGGAGCACACTACACTGAGTCTTGTAAACCAATTTTTCTCAAATTAAATGTTTTACCATTACCTTGCGTATATATTTTGAAAGCGCTTTGCTACATGTTTAAAAATAGAGCCGCCTTCAATACTAATGCTCAATTTCATCCATATTGCGCTAGGGCTCGAGAAGACTTAGATTTGTCAGGGAACACTCTTAATGTAACAAGTTTGGGAATTAAGTCTATAGGGATTAAGATATACAACTGTTTGCCCCCTTCGAATAAAAACAGTGCTTCGATTTATACTTTCAATAAACAAGTTAAACAATTGCTTCTTAAACATCAGTTTTATAGTGTGCATGAGTACTTGCAATTTAGATTTAGTTAAATTTCAGAAATTAGAGTGTCAGAATTATATACCTACTATCTTGTTAATTTATTAGTTTCATTACTATATTTATTATTATTATTATGTTATTATATTTTATTGTATTACATTTTCTTTTTATTTTTATTATTTTTTTATTTATTATTATTATTGCTATTATTTTTATTATGCTTCGGTCTCGTGGGAGCTGAAATAAAAACAGTTAACCCTGCAGAACTCGCCTCATCCAGTGAAACGGGAACACTCGCGCGCGAGCATTTCCCTCATGGTTCATATTTTCCATATTAAATTCAATATTTATTATTTTTTTAAACAATTTAGTAGCTTATACGAATTTAAAACAGCTAGCATTTGCCAATAAAACAGAAATAATGAATTGTAGTACCTAGTACCTAATTAAAAATAGAATGCAAAAATCCTGTTTTCAGTAAGAAGTTAATCATTCTGATCTGAGGAAATATTCACACTGTAACACGAGGGACAAACATATTTAACGTATTCTGTGCAAATAGCTTTATTGCACGCAACACTATGTTTCTTGCTTTTTCGATTTTTCTCCTAGGACAAAAAACACAAAAGCCTAAAGCGACATCTCCCACAACTTCTGGCTCCTCGATGTTCAAAATTTTTCTAATTCAAGTACGTAAAGTCAATGGCAAATTCTGTTTTGGCGACCGATTTATCAAATGTGGTTTGATCAATTCGTGTGCCAACTCTTTGAAATATAATCTACGGTCTTGAACGTTTCCCGTATTACTTTTATATATTATTTGAGAGTTGATACCGCCTATATCCAAAATTGAGAAAAATAATCTCAGATGCCATCTACAACAGAACCTAGAGACAGAATACGTTGAATTTAACTCGTCAACAACATCGATATCGCCTTTTGTCAAATTGTAAAATATAATCCCCGGTTTTGAGGCATCACCAGATTCTTCTTCGATTTTATCATCACTGTGAAATGTAGATAGCACAGAAACGATTTTACTTGGTTTCGGTTTGTATGAAACCAAAACAATGGGCTTGCAAAATGCAAATATGCTGCTATTCAATGGCCTAATTTTAGTATTCAACGTAAAAGGAGCTATCTCTTTTCTATTTTTTTCTGAGAGTTCAGACGATGGTTGTTCTGGTCATCATTATCTGATTCCTCTGTACCTGTATTATGGTCACTATGATCACTCAATACTCACATAGAGAAAAACCAGAAAAACACATCCAAGCTGTATTAAGAGAATAGTGCAATGGGCATAACAAAACACCAACGCGAGAACTAGCGCCGTGTGAGAAACGATCACACGGTCTGCAAGTGTTGGACGAGTTCTCTCAAGAAATAGCTGAAGACGACTAATTGTTGCTCAGATTGCATTTACGAGTAGCAGCGATACATAAACTCAGCTAGAGGGCGTGCTGTTCCTGTATCTCAACCCTGTTTAAAAGTATGGCAATTTTAACATAAGTGTGAGAAAAATGCTCATAGCGCTAGTGCTCCAGGGTTAAAGAACGAAGAGCAGTAACAACGACAAAGGTAGTACGAGGAATGGCCTACGGAACCACCTTCGGTGTACGTCAAACAGAAAACGCCATTCTGCTCAAAGATAGAATGAGTGATACAAGAAATTCCTATACTTCGTATCAGTCGACGCACTTAAAGTTCCATCCTCTTCATCATGAACCATCATTCGCAACCGGTACTTCGAGAAGAGGAGAAAACGACAAATCATTTTCCCCTTCGTAAATTCTATCCGTTAAGTAAATAAATTTAGCGCTAACGAGGCCGACATTTAGAAAGTAATTACGCGAACACGCAGCGTGTAAATTCAGGTCAACGCGGAGATAACCGTCTAAAACCTCAACCGGCGGCGTTACATCCACTCCGCGCGCGCCGACCCTTAAGATACCGCTCTCGCAGAGAAACGGAGGATTCGGCTTTAATTTACGCTCCAGAAGCTTTACATCAACGCCTCATCCCCCGCGCATTTGTGGGTGGAGGAACGGACGATCGCAACCGGGAGGAGGTCGATTTCGTAACATTAAGATTGTATATGCATGCATCCACCTCAAACCACCCGCTCCCCCTCCCCATTCGTCCCATGTTTATCTATTATGTGCGAGTTTGAACGTACGTACGTACGTAGAAAATGCACCGCGGGAGGGATAACGCGAAACAATTTGAATACGTTAGCGCGATAATGTTGTTACTCTAATGGATATTCGGGAGCGTAAATCACGGGTTTTAGTGGTAATTAAAAGTTATGGCTCGCTCGCGATCCCGGTGATGCAACGAGGATAATGCGGACGCGCCGCCGTAGTGGTGCACGCTTCCGGGAAGGAAGCCCTAATTCAAGTCGAGAACCGGCCATAGAACGTGGCAAGAATACGAAAATCGTCTCGTTAGAAGGTAGGCGATTCAAACCGGTGAGATTGGTTTAAAATGCGGCGGGAATTGAAAAAGTTCTTTTACAATTGCTCGGTTGGATCAACAGAAATGTAACGACCGACGTACAGTTCACCGCTTTCGATCTTTTCGTGTGATAGTAAAGGCGTGATGCGCCGTACAGATAAAAATAATGGTAAAGAGGGGGAGGGGGTTGACGCCTCATCGTCATGATTTTCCCGACACGCACGACGCGCCGTTATTTGGGATTGCTGCTTTCCTCTTGTGATGACAAAATAATGAAGGAAACGAAAATAGAGAAAAAGACGACCAGATACGCCAACCTCAATTTCTAAATGCCCAAATTTGTATGAAAAATGTACTTTATTACTTCGTTATTGTCGCGGATATGATGTCATCTCCTTTTCCTTTAAATGGTAACGTTAATTTTTGATAACTACGTTTGAAAGAAAACGTTTCCTTGCATACAGAACGATGATTTCTGGTTAGGTCACGTAATAAGATTTTTGAGAAATAGATATTTTGTGTATCCTTGACATTTTTATTTACGTTCAGCTATAATTTTTTGTTTAGAATGTACAATTTAAAAAAGCAGATTATTTCGAATAACAACCAGGCAATATTCCTTAAAAAATCAGTTTTTGATCAATTTCTTTTTCAAATAATTAACGCTTTTGGCCGTTACTTTGTGATATTCCATGGTTCAAATAAATAGAACACACTTTTTACTTTGTAACAATATCACTATATTTCACTTATTTGTGACTGAAGTTTCGACATACCACGTCATTATCAAACTGTACCATATTTCTTGCTAGCGACTAATATAAAGGTAACCTTAATTAGGGGAACTTTTACATCAGCTATTTACACAGCATTCGAAAAGGGGGTATATAATAGGTCAGTTTGTTCATTAAGAAGGTTGTCGGACTTTCTAATAGCTTTATGAATTTCTAATGATCTAATAGGTTTAATTTTAATCCTTTTTCGGCTACATGTAAAATTTGTAGGCCGTCATCTGAAATATTATGATTGTATTCTATTAAATGGTTTGCAAATGTTGAATTTGTTTTTTTCATATTAAAGGATCTAATATGTTCCTTTTGTCTAATATCAAAATTTCTGCCTGTCTGACCTATATATATACCATACACTTTACAACACGGAACAAGCACCTATCAGGCCCGTGGTTTCATATGTAAATTGTCCGGTCAAAAAGTTTCAGAAACAGCAAATAAATTATTTAGAAACCTTTCACACTTCCGTGATAATCATTCAGTGAAAAATTCAATTCACCTTACAGAAAAACTAAAACATCTAGAAATACCAAATAACGCCAAAATCGTATCGTTCGATGTGTCTAATATGTTTTCAAAAATACCGCCAGACGAATGTATAGAGTTAATGGAAAACTGTTTAAAAGATAACCAAATCAACCCGGTGTTAATAAGCGAATTAATAGAACTGGTAAAAACTTCTTCTACCCAAAATTATTGTACGGTTAATAATAAAATATACAAACAAACTGAAGGTTTGGCCATGGGATCTCCGTTGAGTCCACTTCTTGCGGACATTTTTATGGAGAATCTTACAAAAAGATATTAAATTCAGAATTAGGTAAAAAACACATTAGGTTTTGGTACAGGTATGTTGACGACATATTAGCGGGTTTCACTGGTACACCTCGCCAACTCACAAATTTTCTTACATACATTAACTCCACCCAAGAATAACGTTCACCGTGGAAAGCGAAGAAAACAACACCATAAACTTTTTAGATCTCACCATAACAAAAGACAATGGGAAAGTAACTTTTAAGCTATACAGGAAACCTACATACACAGACTCAGTTATCCCTAAAAATTAAATACACCCTAAAAACACAAATTTGCAGCCTTCTACTCAATGCTGTACAGACTGATTAAATTACCCCTGTCCACCGAAAATTACAAGGCAGAATTGAAGGTCATCACTCAGATAGCAGTAAACAATAAATATAACAGTGGGATTATCAATAATATTTTAAAGAACATACAAGTAAAAGAAACTCTAAAAACAATATACCCCCACATTAACACAAAACAAGATAAAAAGTATGTAACACTAACATATTTCGGGAAAATCAGCGAAACAATAGGAAATATTATATCTAGAAATAAAGAAGTTCACATAGCATTTAGACCATATACTAAATTACGGAACATAATGTTTAACGCTAAAGATAATTTAGACCCTCTTAAAAAATCCGGCATTTATCAATTACAGTGTAAAGATTGTAAAGATATATATATAGGTCAGACAGGCAGAAATTTTGATATTAGACAAAAGGAACATATTAGATCCTTTAATTTGAAAAAAACAGATTCAACATTTGCAAACCATTTAATAGAATACAATCATAATATTTCAGATGACGGCCTACAAATTTTACATGTAGCCGAAAAAGGATTAAAATTAAACCTATTAGAGTCATTAGAAATTCATAAAGCTATTAGAAAGTCCGACAACCTTCTTAATGAACAAACTGGCCTATTATATACCCCCTTTTCGAATGCTGTGTAAATAGCTGATGTAAAATTTCCCTAATTAAGGTTACCTTTATATTAGTCGCTAGCAAGAAATATTGTACAGTTTGATAATGACATAGTATGTCGAAACTGCAGTCACAAATAAGTGAAATATAGTGATATTGTTACAAAGTAAAAAGTGTGTTTTATTTATTTGAATTTCTTTTTGTCATAATCCGATCGTATTTCTCCTATAATTTTTTTAAACAAAAAGGTAACCAATTTCAACGTAAAATATATTATTGATGCTGTGCTGTCAGGTTTGACAAACGTTATTTTTCTTCTAATTCATTAATTAATAATTAGATTCGGTTTTATACTCTACCGGTCTACATGACCAATCTGATAACATCACTTCCCTGCCAAAACCCGCCTTCTTTATCTACTGCTCCGCTCTAACTTGTGCCGTTACCTCATTAGAAAATCGATTAATAAGTAATGTATTTATCATTTTCACTATATCTTCAACGTTATTACCACTGATGTATATCATTGTATCATTATCAAAAATTTTTATATCACACTTATTTATAATAGGTACTATATCGTTAATATACATATTAAATAACATTGGTCCCAATACAATCTCTTGTGGCACCCCATATTTTGTGTTTATTTCTCGTGATACACACCCATTAAATTCCACTTTTTGATATCGATTTTCTAAATACATTGAATACCACTTTTTACAGTTTCATTAACTCCCATCGATTCCAACTTCTTCACTAGTAATTCTCTCTCTATTGTTTCAAAAGTTCTTTCAAAATCTATAAATACTGCAACGACTATCTTTCCATCATCTATTTTCTTTTACCACGCATCACAAATGTCCACTATTACAGTTCACACGAATGTTCTTGTGTAAACTCCGAGTGATTAACCGCTACTATACCATTTCTATCACAGTAATCTCTTAACTGTCTTTTAAGAACAGTTTCCAACTGTTTCTCACAAGCTGGTACTGTATTAATTGGTCTAAATTCCTCACACTTCCTTGTCCCACTTATTTTCGGTACTGGTATGATATATGAAGTCTTCCATTCGCTGGGGAATTCTCCTGAATCTAAGGACGCATTTATTATATCTAATAATCTATTAGCTGTTAGAAAACATTTAAATGTAATATTTGTTGCTGGTATTTTATTTTTGATAAAGGCCCATATTTTTTCAATTGGGTTAAGCTCCAGATGGTATGTTGGTTGTTATATTCGGATAATATGCTATCAATTTTATATTTAGTATAGGTTTGCTTATAACGTTTAACTGTACTATATAATTCAGGTTTAGTAAAATTGAATCATACACAATAACTCTTACCTCCAGCCATAATATCATCTCTGCCTTCCGAGTATTTGAATTCGGATGTATGATAGACAAAACATTATGATAGCTTGCATTATCCACCACCAAAACTAAGTGTGGTGGTATGTTCGGTATTAATTGTGTTTCCATTCATTGCTTATAATTATTATAATTCATATCATCATGATAATCGCCAATTTTTGTCCGAATTTATAAATCAATAATGCGTTATTGACGAACTCTTGTTAAATATATATAAATTATGAAATATATTAATATTAATTGAACAGCTTCTATTAATTATATTAGTGTACCTGCATGTAGAATAATCAATCGCTTTACCTTGGGGGTAGGGCATTTTAATCCTTCGTTGGATCCATCAACCTATTCATAGGCAGTGGTATGGCTGCTGTGGATATATGTTTTATCTGAATTAGGAAAAAATCGCTGTATGGACACAGTTAAAATATATTAGCACAATATTATTATTTGTGTGTTCCACTTTTTGTCTATCCATAGCTTTTTGAAGCCCACTGATGGGCTAGAAAGCTGAAAATTCGCATGCATATAGTAAAACGCCTAGGCCAAATCTGTGGGCGGAGAATTAAGACGAACAAGGGGCGTGGCAAAATTCAATTTTTTAATATTTTAGCTTATACTTTCTTTTTCTTCCTGCCTGGCAGGGATAGGCTTAACAGCTAGTGTAATAATAATAATATCACTTTTTTCCATTACTGGCTTTCCGTTCTCAGTAGTTTTCTTCCATCTGTATATCTAAGTATTTAAAGTTGAAGTGTTATGAGTACTGTGTATAATACGAAATAATAGTAATATTCACCGGAATCCCAATCTTAGCAACAATGTCCTATAAGATGATATCTATGGATATATATGCAAATTGTTTCTGCGAACTACTTTTTCATCCCAGTTTTCTATTGTCGATTTCAGAGAAAGTTTTGCAATTCCAGGTTTTGGAGTTGCAAGTGATTAACTTGCATTATTGATAGATACACGGCCCTCTTCAATAACTCTAGCAACGCTTCTTCTAGAAATGCTTCAGTTACAGTAGTTAAAATATCACCTGTTAGAATATATATACCTGAAAGAATATATTAAAACAGTATACATACGTATACCGTACCGCTCCTGGCCCGCCCACTGGCATTTCTTTACTCTTTGCAGCATATTAAAGGTAACAGATCCATTTTAAATTTTTAAATTGCTACGCTCTGCCACGATCGGGTTTTGAGCGCCGAACCTTCGCACTGTGAAGCGCAAATTTCACCACTCAGCCATTGGGTGATATTTGGTAATCTAGTAAGTAATACCTACTAAAAATATCATATAAAACTAAAATAAATGCTTTGAATGGTGCTATAATGAAAACAAAAGACTAATTATCTTCATGTTTGTTCTTGTTCCTGCATAATTTTCTTCTTCCTGGGAGTGCTTGCCACTACAGCGTTGACGTCAGTGTCCGATAATTTTATTATTACTTACCCACTAGTCAATAGTATTACAGATCTTTGAGCTTTGAAGAAAAGTTGATTCTACCGTAGGAAGCAGTAAATATCAGAAACATACGCGGGGAGGCAGACCCAGTACAACAGCAGATGAATAACTAACCGGAGTACGAACTAATGATTGAGTTTAAACTTAAGCTTTCTTGCCAGCGTGTTTGTTCGAAAAGTGTTACTAAAATCCTGGCTTCTACAAGCAGACGTAGTTGTGTTAATCATCCAGACGTTTTTTGCTATATATGTGGCGAATATTAAAAGAGAGTAGAAAACCAATATGTGAGTTTTACTTACTATCACAGTTATTTAGAGAGGTTTCCTGCAAATCTTGGCGACTTTAGTGAGGAGCCGGGCGAATGATTCTACCAGGATAGCAGAATAATGGAGTGAAGGTAGCAGGGTAGATGGGACACACACGTGATGGCTGATTACTGTTGGAGTATTAAAAGACATAAACCCTTTCAGATATACGCAAGAAAAGCGCTCAAAAGAAAGTTTTTAAATTAGTTACCAATTATGGCAAATATCTATTTTGGATAGTGACATTTGCAAATATTTGTTTTTTATTTGTGCGTTTTTTATAGATTGTATTTGAACCAATATTTATATGCAGGAATAAGACTAGTTAAATACAAAGACATGCTCATATCTTTTGAAGACGAGCTGATACAGAAAATCTGCTGGTATGTTTGGATTCAGCATACCAAAATTAGTGAAGAACAGATAAGAGCTAAGTTCCGCAGTCAAATATGTGTTGACCAGTGTTATTAATCGAGCTCTGACTCATTCCGCTATATTTCATTGACCCTTTTTCTCATTTCTATTTCTGGAACACTTTCTGAGATTTCGAATGGTAGTACGAACCTCAACTTTCTTCATGGTGGTTCTCTGTAGTTATTACCTCTTCGGTCGGACCAGTGTTTCGTTAGCAATATTGCTTCTTATCCACGGCTCACCAGCTTCTTCACCTTCGGATTGAGTTTTTCGTTTTCCATTCTTGATGGTTCAGTTGACTCCTTGGATGTTTCGCTCCCCGTTCTGCTTTTTTAAGTGATTCTCTTTCTAAAACTGGAACTTCCGTCTATTGTGATTGTATCGCTTTAGATACTCCCCTCTACCCCTTGCTCTTGTATAGTTTTAACCGTATCCGGTAGACTTGAAGATTCGCCAATAGGATATGTTACGTTTTTCTTCTTTTCTCTTCGCGTAATTTCCATTGCTACAATTATTTATCGTCTTATTTAATCTTTGTTCGTGGCCTTGGAAGTCATCTTGCGGTCGATATGCGTTATCTATAGTTCATGGATTTTCCCGATAGAGTGAATTTACCTGCAGAATTAATATCCGTTTCCCGTTTGACGTTTTCCGTTTTATTATTCGGGGTTAGGCCAGAAGATCGTAAACCTTGGCAATGTACACATATGTTTCGTAAAGTGAACTTTCTTCCAAAAGTTGTTCGTGTGAACCTTCGACGTTACGTTGGATATTTGAGAGGAAAACATTTCACAATTCCGTCGCCTTACTTTCATTGTTGGATCGCCAAACAGGCGTGGGTTGTTGATGAAGGATCGGAAAACCGATTTACTTGGGATTCAGTGAAGCATGTGTGGCATGCGTAACCATTTTGGGTGTTTTACTTCGTTCTAATGGTAAGCGGCTCATTTTGTCTATATTTGGATTTTTAGAATTTTCTGTTTCCTTAGGGGTTCCACTTTTCGGGTCGCTTTTAGCCATGGGCAGTTACTACTTTTGGTAATCAGTCTTAGTGGTAGTAATAGTCTTGGCTGTACCACTCCTGGCCGGTGCTCGTCCGGGTAGTTAACCTTCGGGCAGATCCAGTTTCACCAGGGAAGAACGAGAGACGGGAGAACGGAGCTGCTTTCATTTATGTTCAGTTTTCCTTTCTTTCCCTTTTTTTTTTAAATTTCAATATTAGAGTCAGCAAAGTTACCAATTTAAGCCATTTAAAGTTTGACCGAAGAAAAAAATTGTAGACGTCGAGTTTAACACATTTGAATAGGTAGGTCGGGAGGGCGGGCGTAGAATATTTATTTAGTTTTCTGTTTTTTTGTAAACAAAACTCTTGGTCAGGGTTATCAGTAATAACGTACAAAACTTAAATTTCATCTACAATATAAATAACATCATTTTATTTACTTATTCTTTAGTTTCATTTCATACTATGCAATTATTTCTTTATTTAGGTATTTTTCTATCTGAAAAATTTTTTCTTTTGTTTTGATAGTTCTGCCTAAATATTAAATACTCGTTGACGTTGTTTGTTTTTTTGTTTTTATCGGATTTTCTCCTTACTATAGCCCACTAATTTCTAACCTCTTTTTGTTATTGAACACCGTCAGGATTCCTGCTTTTCCCAAGAGCTACAAAGGGGAGGTACAAAGCAAGTGGTGCCCTCAATTATTTTTTTTTTTCGTTTAATTCCCCACTTCCTCGCCCACTAGCTGGCTGGCACCTGTGTGTAAACGACCTTCCTGGGGCGGAATTGGTGGCGTGGGGAGATTTCGGACTTTGTCAATAAGAAACGGGGTGCCAATACACCACGTAACAGATATTTTCGTTTTATATCAGTACTTGGTTCAGTCTGCTGGATAGCTTGATTCACTTCTCTCGAAAGGAAACAAAGATGTGCGATATATTTTCGCTAGCCTTCATTTCGTTTCTTTTGTTTAAAAATTTTTTAAAATGAGATATCGGATTGGAAATCAGGTACTAACAGCGCGAAATTCAAAACCAGATCAATTGCAGAAGACTACATTTTATAGCGCCTCGCGAGGTCATAAATAAAATGGCTTTTCCTGCGATGATTAATCTATCCCTTTCAACACGCGAAGGGCGACTATACGTACGTACATCGATACGAAACGGACAATTTTAAAACGCTACCACAGAATCGAAATTAATTTCTTCCGCCGGCGCGGCGGCGGTCAGATAAGTTGTTTTAAACGAGTTCGGCGATCTATCCGCCTGCCCCCCAGTTACCCCGCCGTGTCCGTCCGTTTGTTCGTGGCTAATGTGTTTGCCCGCGCTTGTATAGGTAGTATGCATGATCGTAGTATGCATTTCGACGTTAATGTACGACTCCGGTTACCGCGTCCGTCCGGATCGCATTTGGCCGGATTTCAACCGGGTTCGATCTAGCACTTATCTACGTGATGCACGCCCGGAATAAACGACCGTCGCGTCCGACGCGGTGGCGCTAGGGGAGCCCGGAACGTCGCGCGAGGCGCAAATCAAACGACCACTTCGACCGGCTCGATCCAGGACTAACCAGAAATAAACAGGTAGGAATGTATGTGCCCTTCCGAT
The DNA here is from genome assembly GCA_038088585.1 of Chrysina gloriosa. Taxonomy (NCBI): domain Eukaryota; kingdom Metazoa; phylum Arthropoda; class Insecta; order Coleoptera; family Scarabaeidae; genus Chrysina; species Chrysina gloriosa. The sequence continues at coordinate 27,918,568 of CM076088.1, read as the reverse complement.
AGATGGACGGACGAATTTGTTAGAGTACGGAAGAGGGGAAAAATTGCTTTTACAACGACGGCTTGTGTATTGTTAAATGCGTATTTCGACAACGGCGAAGTCGTTATTTCCAATAGCAAAAATGACGGAGGGAAAAGTATAAAGTATGAAGGCGATACGTCCCGGTTTAACAGAAACGAACAAAGTACCAACGTTGTCATCAAGCTACCCCATTTTTCAAACGAACTGCTAACCATTTGAAGCAGATCTTGGAGGTGGCCGATAAATTCCCCGATGATATCTCCGAAGCGTTAGTCATCACCCGATCCGAACTCCCTCTCGTCCTTCGAGATCGATCGGAAACTAAGATAACTTCATACGGAAAACACGCAACAGTTTGCTAAAAACTCCGCTACGAAGGAAAAACTGATTCCTTCGTCTATCTGTCCGTCCATCTATCCATTCGTTCGGAAATAAATCATCCGTTCGCTCGATACGCGCGGGGCGAAAATTGCTTTGTCATCGCCTTAGCTCGTCCTCTTTAAATTTCCGAGCTCGGCTGTTGCAAAAGGAAAGGAAAGAAAAGGAACTCGAAGGATGCACATAAGGATCCAATCTTCGGCGATAAGGGCTTATGGGTGGAGACGGCGGCGGCGAAGCCGCCGCCTGTTCACTGCAGATAGGGGTGGCTCCGTTTCAAATTTCAAGCACGTACGCTGACCGTTTCCCTTACTCGGTTTAGTAGTCTGCACGAGAATCCGCGTCCTCGGGGTCTGGGGGCGATGGAGGGTAGTTATGCTGGTGTTTATACATGTGTGCATGTCTGGAACGGAAGCCCGGGGAAAATACTGCCGTTTTAAGGGAAAAAATCAAAAAGGAAATCGCAACTATGTACGTATGTACGAAAGTTCGTACGTAAGTTCTAGTGAAATTTTCAAAATGGGGAAAAGACGAATTTTCTTTCAGCGTCTGAGGATTAGAATTCCAGATGCTAAGCTAGTACGTTTGCTCCAAATGTACGTATGTAGCTGCTTCTATTTTTTACATTCGAGGTGAAGTCGTGAAGGATACGAAACGAGAATCTGAGAATAATTTATCAGAAAGATAGGAACGAGTTAGGAGGAAACACAAAACGATTAAAACAAGGACTATTAGTGCTGTACTTCCGTATTTTCACGTGTTTTATTTTTGATTGCTTATGTAATACCTTTGAACACGAATGCACTACGGTTGCTTGCCGATTTGTAGTCAAAAATAGATTTTCTATTGTAATCGGTACCAGTTGTACGGCTAATTTCGAAAAGAATCGTTAAAAATCGAAGTTCTTCCTACACCCTTCTCCAAGCCGCTTACAGAAGCCAGCTTCGCTGGGTTTTTATCTTGCATTCGGAGCGTCGTCGTTGCGTTCAAACAGTCACACACAAGTAAATCTTCTACTTGATTTAATAATCCAATTCTTCTTACGCTTCTCTTACTTATGGTCTTGCCTCTCGTTTCCCGTTTGTTCTTAAACTTGGAACTTTAGATTCCGTTCTTGCCCTTTGATTGCTTTCTACTAAACTAATTTACAGATTCAAGAATTGTGAATTGTGGATTAACACTTTTAAGGTGTCTAAAAACACAAAACAAACTTTTTGAAAGAAATTTCTGTGTTATTCCTTTTTTGTTCTTCTTTGTCCTATTCTGTGTTTCATCTCTCTTCTGTTTTTCGTACTTTATGTTCCTCTTTCTGCTCTTCTTTCTATTGTTTTTTTGTTTTTACACAAACACTCTTTTTCTCTTTCTGCCGTGTCTTCTTCTCCCTCCGTTTCTATGTCCTTGTCCATTTCCTCTTTTATTTTCTTCTTTCCTGTATTCTTCTCTTCCTTTCTATTCAACGAATTATTATGATACACAGCACAAAAATACCCGCGAAAAGAATTCCTCCGAGTTTGGTTTCCTTTTGACTCCTCTTTGTTTTATTTCTTTGTCCTTTATATCCTGTATATGCATTTATGTTCCTCTTTCTACGTTTTCTTTTACTGCTTTTTCCTTTTCATGCCCCTTTATGTTCCTTATCCCCGTCTCGCTCCTCATTGCTCCAGTTGTTTTTGTTTCCTCCACTGCTTTAATTCTATCCACTTTCTTTCCCTTTCTTCTCGGGTTTATTTCATATTGGCTGTTCTTTAGTCTTGTATGCCGTTTTCTGTATTTCGCTTTAGTTTGCTTTCCTCCATTTTCTCTCTTACTTCATCCTTTCTATTAGACTAGTTTTATGGTTGTTTCAAAGGACTTAATTGTATTTCTTCACAGCCAACTTTACACTTACGCCGCATGGTAAACATATATTTTTGCAGCTGATATAGCCAGGCCTTTTCAAATAGGGGTAGTAAAAAAGCAGCATTTTCGGCATATTTAACTCTGCTACTATCGAGAAGGTAAGAATGTTATTCAAGCAAGACAAAAATTATCGGATATGTATGGAGTCAATACATATTGTATTGACAGAACGCCAGTGCCAAAACTGGTTTACAAAATTTTGATCCTGCAATTTTCCTTCTGGAAGACCAGTTGAAGGTGATAAAGACACAATAAAGGCATTAATTGATGCAGATCAGCTGAGAGGTTAAATTTATCGAAGTAGACCGTTCAGGATCATTTGAAACGCCTAGGTTTAATCCCAAAGCTCCACATATGGGTTCCTCATGTTGTACCGTGGCGTTGATGTATGTGATGTGCTTCTTAAACATCAAGAAAATGATCCATTTTTGAAGCGCATCATCCCTGGCGACGTGAAATGAGTTGCCTCAATAATGCTAAATGCAAGAGATTAAGAAGGATTAAGTTTGGTGGGTTTTCAAGGGGATTGCTTTTTTGAGCTTCTACCGGACAATACAACGATGAATTCTGAAGTGTACTGTCATCATCTGGACAAATTGAATGATTAACTTAAACAGAAAATTGATGAGAATTGATCAAGAGAAAAGGTGTAGTGTTCCATCAAGATAATGCGAGACCTCACACTAGTTTGGTAACTCGCCGAAAGTTTAGATAGGGGTCAAAAATCACCTGGATCTTGTTCTTCAAAGAACAAAATTTTTATGAGCGTAGAATCATGCTACTATTGGACTAGAATGGACAATATATGATTCAATAAAATATTTATTCACTATAAGAAGATCGTCTTTCATTTTCATAAAGAAATAAACAAAATTACTTTCCAAACAGCCCTATATTATTCTAAACTGCCCAAGAATGGTTGCGAAGAGAATTTCTTCCCCTTTGGTTCTTTTGATGTTTTCGTTTTTTTCTATGTATTTGTTTTCTATATCACTTTGTCTTTTCTTCTTGCTTCGTCTCCGTCTACTTCCTTCGGTTAGCTTTTTGTGCCTTCTTTTTACTTCTCCTGTTTTTGGTTTTCTATGCCCTCTTATAATCCCTCTCCTTTATGTCTCATCCGATTCTACTCCATTTTCGTTTTCTCCTCCGTTTCACTTCCTTCGCCTCTCTTGTTTTCTCCTTCAGATATGTTTCATATTACTATTCTCCTGTCTTCCATTCCTTCGCGTTTTATGCCCTTTTTGGTTCCTCGCTTTTATTTCAATTTCTTCTTCTTTCTCACTTGTTGCATCACTCTTCAATTTTTCCTGTTCTTTTCAATTTGACCCCTCCATTGTACAAGAATGGAAATATTTAGGAAAGCTCCACCTGGTTGCACCTTTGTCTTTCCTTTTCCTATTCCTTTGTCTTCTAATATATTGGCTGTTTCCGTCAACTCCCATATACGTGTTAATTACAATAGTAATAATAATATTTATTTCTACTCAACGGTATGAAACCCACAAGGCGCGCATCGCAATTATTATGTAAATTACCGGTCCCTCACTCTACCTCATGCTATCGCGAAATTTCCCATCCAACGCGGTAATCCAGATTGACGAAACGACGGGACTTAATACGATATTTCGCATTTTTGTTCCAATTCCGTCGACCGTCGCCGCGGTCGTTATTAAAGCGGGCGCGCAAACAGATCGAAGGCGGTAAACAAACGTCGCCGGAGCGTTACCGGAACGTAATTACCTTTCGCACGATTATCCACCAGCGCGATCCGACCGATCGGGCCGGGGAAAAAACGTAAACGTTCGGACGCGCGATTCTGATTGAAAACATCCATCCGCCCGTCGGTGTGATCGTCAATCGACGTCGTGACGAGTGACGAGCGATACGGTGCCGTCGGGGCGCCGAAATGAGGAAAAGGCGGCGGAGGGAAAGAGATCGTCCGATCGGTAAAACGGAGACGAACGGACGGGGAAAATCAAGCGACAACAATTAGAGTGCTGACAGGTTATCGGCTCGAATACGATCCCTCGGCTTACGCCCGTTTCGTTTTTCGAATTGAAGCGCGCGGTATGCATATACGTTGACGTTTGGAGAATTAAGGATAACGTTTTCTAAATGAGTTATCGCCTTTTCTTCTTTATTTTCGATTCGTCTCATTCTTCCAGCTTCCATTGTTTTCCCTTAGCTTCCTCTACTTTTAGTTTGGGCTTTCATTTTCCTATTTCTTCCAGTTTTCCTGGAAGTGGAATCTTGTCATATTTCCATATTTTATTTTGTATTTGCTCATCTTATTCTTCTATTCCTTTTTAATCTACTTTTTTCTTGTTACGGTTTTCTGGTTTGGAGAGAGCAACAAGCGTTTTCCCGCTTACGTGAGGATAGATAAAATAAGAACATGCTTTTCTGCTTTATGCCGGTTTATTTAGACATGTAATATTGACACATTTACAGTATAGAAAACGTTTATTCAAACAGATAAGATTGATTACAGTAGAATAAATGATCATAAAAAATTGTATTTCTTTGTGTGAGCTTTATTTGAAACTCAATTTTTTTAGATAAAAATATATGGCAACTTATGCTTATATATATATAATATATCACGCATTTAGCGTGTACTGTGCTTCTGTTTCTAATATGGATCCGAGGAATCGGAATAATTGTGTTTCTCGCTTTGGAGAAATTAACACACGTTTGTGGTTAAACGTTTGAAGATACGTTTCGTACAAAACAGTTCAAATATGTTTGTTCTAAACATTTTAAATACGCTTGTCATAAATGTTTCATTTATATGCTCGACATTAAAGATCTGTCTAAGTACTTTTAAATCGGGGGTGCCGAACAAACCGGTGCTAAGCGGTTTCTGAAAGAAAGCAAACTAACCTCGTCGGTAGGACTATGTCAGTTCAAGACGACGCGACGCGACATTCGGATGATATGGTGTCATGCTAAGTTTCTCTACAATGCTCCCTTCTAACGCGCTTGCCCCACACATAAGCGACAACAAGGGTAGAATGTTACTCCAGTAATCGGTTGATCCATTTCAAACCGTAGTGTACGCAATGGGCCACATGTTTTTAGTCGACACTCAATGAATCAGTCTTGTAATTCGCACCGTAGCCGACCGACGAAGTTTCTTATTTATATTAAGGATTTTGCTGTGTACGCATTGTCGAAGGCTTTCGTTGTTCGCAGGCGACGAACTGGCGGTAGCGTTTAAAACATTATTGGTATAATATAAGCATTTACAAAAACTAAAACATGAAACTATTTTAAATTTAATTCATATACGATATGTATGACATATATAACATGAATATATAAAACAACATGAACTTAATTTTTAAGCATACTAGTAAAAGTAAAAGAACAATTATTGAAGTTAAAAAATAAAAATCTTAATGCATAGCAAAAAGCATTCATATAATATTGCATATAAAACAATGTCTTTAGGTCTTTAACTCTTCTCGGTAGAACGATTCTCGAAGTTTCCGGCCATGTACTAAACGATTTTCTTCAATCTCCCCCTCCCCTTGGTCTCCCCTTCTCTTTTAGCCCTTTTTTCTATAATCCTATTTGTTGAATCTACTTCTTCGCTTTCTTTATCCCATTCTTTTCCTACCCACATCTTTCTTTGATAAATCCCCAATCAGAAATCAGGAAATCAAGTATTACTGGTAAAATATCTAAAGCAGATTTTTCGTTGTGATTGTCATACATATTTATCTACTCCACTTTTTCCTCGTTAGAATGTCTTTTTCAGAAAATTTCCTTATTCTTGTTTTATGGAAAATGACGTAAGATGGGGTTGTCAAAGGATAAAGAGCAAATTAAAGGGAGGGACGTTTCACCTTTCTCCTCCTTATCGAAGGCTTTCTTTGGATTTCGTTGGCGTTTCTTCTTTTTTGTCATCTTCTTCATATTATTTGGAATAGGTAGAAGAGAAACAAAAGAAAGAACAAGAAGCGAAAGGAAATCTGTTATAATTTCTTGTTTATTTTCATAATAGGAGAAATCTATGTACTCTGCTATATGTGTAACCGAAATGAGCGCCGATGCAGCTGTAACTGTTCCCTATCTTCAATTTACTTTGTTTCTTCGGTTTTTTCTTATTTCTCTTAATTCCTTCAATCTTCTCCATAGCAGTATTTTACGCATTTCCCTTTTCATGCTTACTCTTCCTTTATTTTCTCTGACATTCTTGCCTTTTGTTCGAGCACTTTCTGAGTTTCTTTGTGTCCTATTCTGGTTCCACTTCCATGCCTATTTTGTTATCCATACCTCTTTCCACCAGGTTCCTTTTTGTTATAACTGCTCGTTGCCTTGATTCGTTTGGTTTTAAATCATCAGTTTATTTTGTTTCCTCAGTATCTTCGTATTTCTCTTCATTTTTCCACTTTCCATCAAAACAGAATCTTACGCATTCCTTTTTTCATTCTTACTTTTCCTTTATTTTTCTCATTTGTTCCTTTTTTGTTTGAGTGGTTTCGGAATTTCATCATGTCCGCTGCTGCTCCCATTTCCTTGTCTCTTTCCTCGTCCATATCTCTTTCTTCTACGTTTCTTTTTTGTTCAAATGTTCTTGTCCTCATGTTTTCTGGTTCTTATATCTGTCGATTACTTTGTTTATTTAGTTTCTTCCCATTCTAATGCTTACGGAGTTTCATTATGTCGTTCTCCGATTTTATTTCCTTTTCTATTTCTTAGTCCATATCTCTTTCCTTTATGTTTATTTCCTGTTATAACTGTTCTCTTCCTTGTTTTCTCTAGTTCCCTTTTTTAGTTTACTTGGTTTCTTCAGTTTCCTCTGATTATTATTATTATTATTATTATTATTATAGGATTAAGATTTTACGCGGTCCCGTTATCGTACTTCCTGTATTTTCTCTGACTGTGTTCCTTTTTCTTTCAGCGCTCTCACCGCTTCCTCCTGTCCTATTTTGGTTTTATTTCCTGGTATATTTCCACTTCCATGACTCTTTCCTCCACGTTCATATTTTATTATAACTATTCTCTTCTTTATTGCTTCCTATTCTGTATCTTTAGTTTCATTTACTTCTTCAGTTTCTTCTTATTCCTTTTTATTTTTCAGTTTCATTCAGCACCATTCTACGCAGTTCCATTTTCATACTTATTCTTCCTTTATTTTCCGTTTCATTTTCACTTATTGTTCTGGCGTTTTCATCATGTGTTGCTTTAGTTCCATTTTCTTGTCTATTTCATCTTCCGTAGCTCTTTACTCCATGTTTTTTTTTTGTTATAACTGTGCTGTTCCTTGTTTCTACTAGTTTCAGTTCAGTTTACTTGGTGTCTTCAGTTTCTTCTCATGTCTGTTTATTTTTTTAATTTCCCCAGAAGCACGATTTTACCTATTCTCCTTCTGAGTACTTACTTAGTACTTCCCTTATTTTCTTTCACTTCCTTTACTTCTATTCTGGAGTTTTCAGAGTTTCATTATGTCCTTCAACTGGTTTCATTTCTTCGTCTGTTTCCTCATTCATATCTCTTTCCTCCATGTTTGTTTTTTTTTCTTCTGGTTTTCTAAATGCAGTCCACTTTGTTTCTTCAGTGTTTTCTTATTCCTCTTCATTCTTTCAGTCTTTCCTCAAAGGACGATTTCACCCATTCCCTGTTCCGCACTTATACTTCCTTTGCTTCCTCTTACTTCTCCCCTTTTTATTGAAGCGTTTTCAGAGCTTCATCATGCCTTCTTCTGGTTTCATTTTTTTGCCTACTTCCTAGTCCATATCTCTTTCCTCCATACTTTTTCTGGTCTCTACCACTTTTGTTGCACCTAAAAGCGACAGAGATAACCCAAAAGATCTTGTTAAGCAGAAAACATTTTTTAACATGTTCGCATTTTTATTTTACTTCCTCATGTTCCTTGCGTTCCTTTTCTTACACATCGTCATTCCGTTCTGAGTTGTGGACAATCACAAATGTCTAGGAAGCGAAATTCTTCTTCTTTTATTGTTTCCCGTTTTCCTATTTAGTATTCGGTATTTTTTTATTATTTTAAAATGTTTGGAAGACAGACACCGACTTTGTTCTTGTTTTGCTCTCTTTCCTCTTATCCTTTCCAGTTATATGTTCATTTTCCGTTTTCTCGTTAACTTCATCTTTCTTAATTTTTTACCTTTCCTTTCCAGAATACTTACTAATGAGAAGTTGGGTTGGGGTTGAGTTGGGTTTCTTTTACTTCTATTCTTTCTTGTTTGTATTTGTCTTCTATATACCCTTGCTGTTCCCTTTGCTGCTTTCATTTCTACTGTTTTCGCGCTTTTAAGCCTTTTATTTTCTTTCTTTTTGTCCCGCTTGCATTTGGTCTGTTTTCGTTTTCTCCGCTATCTTAGTCCCCAGACGTTTCTCCCCTTTTATTGCTTCTCCTTCTTTATCTTTTATGCTCTTTCCTGTGTCTTGCTTATATCTCAGTTTCCTCCCATTTCTCTCTTGTCTCATCACTCCTTGCTTTCCTTTCTTTTTAATTCGATCTCTTATTAAACGAAAATACTTTTGGTCTTTTGATTCCCCTTGTGTCACATTCCTCTTTTTCCATTATTGTTTTCCATCGCCATTTGTCTGCTTATCTTTATTCATCTCATCTTAAACCAAACGACAACAGATATATTTTGAAGATAGCTTTTTCCTAAAGTATCTCTGATGTATTCTTTACGGACGTAAACGGGAAGCAAAAACGTTATTTCATCCATACTTTCCCCCAGTTTCAAACCGTAAATGTTCAAATTACAATCTCGAAGGCATCCCCTTCTCATGAAAAGTCCTCGATTTATTTCCGAGACATCAAAACTGACATTTCCAACTTTTCCTTCTTTTTTTCCTTCCGCATAAGCCGAGCACGTTCAACAAACATAGATTTCCCTTTCGGGAATTCGAAAAAGATTTTAAGCGTACACCGCGCCTCGTCTACCTTTCTCGAAACGCAATTTACGCCAACGGGCGAGGAAACGGCGCGGTGCCGGCTTTTCGCGCCCCTTTCACCTCGAAAATATCATTTCCTTGTATTACGGGATTCATCTCAAATTTCGTCCGGATACGATCCGATCTTTCATCGTTCTTCCGCTTTTCGGGCGCTTCCACTTTTCTCATTCCCCATCGTCCTCGTCGTCGGCGCCGTTGCCGCCGCTCGCAGTAAACAACGCTTTTAAAAATGCTTGTTATGACGATATCAGCGAGCGCGGACGAAGAAATAAGGACATTCTTTTTCTTTTACGGAGCGACGCAAACGAATCTCACCTTTTCCCCATTAATCTTTCCGCGATGGGGGATGAGCGGACGTGTCGCGCCTTCCTCCCTCCCGTTCTGCCAAAGCACATAAACTTTAAACGGAGCATTTACCTTAAGATACCTTTTTTCACGTCTCCCCTTGACGTATCTCGCAGGGCCTTATTTTTCATGTTTTTTCCTCTTTTTTTGCTTTCAGGTCGGAAGAGAGGAGGTCGTACGCGGCGGAGGCGTTGCGAGAATCTGCCAGAATGGAAAGTGGCTTTATTACCGGGATGAATCGAGAGTAATATCCTCGCCGACGCGCACGAAAAGGGGGTCTTAGGTCTTTTTAGACGGGCACCCTCGCCGAGAGGGAAGCGAAGGACGCTGAGGGTACCGTTCGGGTCGGGTGTTGTTTTGATACCCGCGGTGATTTATTAACGATATCTGTGTGACATGAATAAATGTGTTCGCCGTCGTTTTTCGCCGAAACGAGTCGACGATGGAGCGCCTAACGAAGACGTCGGGACGTCAGGATTGAATAAGGGGTAGGAATTCGGGCGAGGACGCTCCAAAATCACCGTCATGGGATTGGAAAGATGGCCGCCTTTTCTGTTGGTTTTTCTCTGCTTGAGGATCTTGGCCAGCGTATCAGCTCAAGGTAGGTGGAAATTTTCATCGAAAATATTATGACGATGTTTCTGCGAGGAGTTACTCTAAAAGAAATGTAAGGGATCTAGTTCCCTGAAATTATCTGGAAAATTTCAGGGAAAAATAGTATGCATTTCAGTCACGTTAAGAGGATAGAAATGCGCGGAGTTAGCAGGAAGTTCTTTTGTCTTTGAAACGAAAGAAAACTTATTCATAATAACTAGCAACCTACCAACCGTTTCCTATATTTTGGTTTCGTGGGCATTCGACTTCCTATTCTGGACTATAGAGGAACTTACGAGAAGACGCCCTTGGGGTTTGTTTTGCTTTTCTGCTGTCGTTTCTTGTGCTTTTTGTCCTTTATGCGCTCTTTAACTTGTTGGTGTGGTCCTATTCTGTTTCTATATCTTCTGTTTCCTACCGCATTTCTCAATTTCTCTGTTTCTCTCCATTAGACATCTCATTCTAAACCAACATAAATATACCTTGAGGTTGGGTTTTTATTCCGTCGTTTTTCATATGCACCTGTTTTCTCTCCTTGCCTCTTCTTGGGCATTCCTTTTCCCTGTTACCTTTCGTGTTTCCTCTTTATTTTGTGGCCATTCGAATGTTCATTCTGAACTATACAGGAACGTAAACACTTACAAGAAGACGCTCTTGGGGTTTGTTTTCCTTTTCTGTTTTCGTTGTGTTCGTCTCGTCCTTTATGCTCTCTTCAACTTGTTGTCTCGTCTTTCTCTGCTTCTATTTCCTATAGTTCCTACCGCGTTTTTCAGTCTCTCTGTTTCTCTGTATTAGATACCTAATTCTAAACCAAACAACAGAATACATATATTTTGAGGTTAGTTCGTTATGCCGTCGTTTCTCATGTCCTTTTGCTTTCTTTGTTTGCTTCCTCTTCGACTTTCTTTCCCTCTGTTACTTTTTGTGCCTCCTATATTTTTTGTGCACATTCGACTTCCTATTCTGGATTATACAGGAACGTAAACACTTATGTGAAGACGGCTTCCAGATTTGTTTTCTTTCTCTGTTATCGTGTCTTGCGCTTTCTTCGTCTTTTACGCTGTCTTCAACTTCCGCGCGGAACTAAATGCAAGGAATCTAAAATTGTGCGAAATTCAGTAATGCTAAGCGAACAAAAATGCCCGAATTTAAACACGATATCCTTTTGCCGAAGAAAAGGAAGACAATTCATAACAACTACCAACATAAAACTTATGTCGTGCCGTTTCTGCTACTTCTTCGCGTAATTCGCAAACACTTCCCTCTATCTCGCCCTACATGTACGCATCCACGTCCGTAAACAGAACTTTCTTAATAACAACATAGACACCATCCTTGTCCCACTTGCCATCACGGCGTGCGCTCATGAGTACCAGCAATTAGGAAACTTGATCTAATTCTCCCCGTTCAGGTAATTAACTTAGTTGCCTTCACATCTCCCAAGTTTATTGCTGCCGTAACTGCAACAGAGTGTAAAATATAAACTTCCGGACCGGAGTTCAAATCCTGAAATCTGGAAATCGGGTAGGTAGGTACACAGCATAAGTAGGAACGTATATATATGACGTTGAAAGATACCAGCTTAACTGGGCATTGTTATTGAAGCTGGACGAGGAAGAAGTTGTAGTTTGTGCTTGCTACTATTTTGGAGTGGTTTGTTCCTGAAATTCGCCAAATTGGAACCATTCGCGAGGGAGTAACTTTTCCATTTTTTGTTCATTGCAAACAAGTTATTAGAAACTCCATCTGTTCTTCAATGTAGCGGTAGTTAAACAAAGAGTTTGATTGAGATCCTTCTCCCTCCCCCTGTTACAATTATATGGATCTCGTTGGAAATACTCCCTCTACAATAATTTTGACTTTCTGTTATCCCGAAGAAGACGATTTCGTATCAGTTGACCACTTAAAGTTATGTGTTTGAAATCGTCAGCGGTAATGCTCAAACTAAAGGATCTTTCAATTTCGATTGTAGAAAGCCACGGACTTACATCAGGAGGTGGGTGTCAAGATTAAGTAGGAGTATTTAAAATATATGGCAATAAAGCGACTCTTTCGAGATGAATAAGATATTTCAAGGGAAGTATCAAACAGTAATTGTCAGATGTACATTTAACTATTCGTTTTGAGCTAAATTATGAACTTAATTGTTACGTAAACAATTAACAAATTAATCTTTTATTTAGGAAGATACGAAAAACTAAACTCCTATTTTCAAAAATGTGCTGCTTTGTTCGTCTTTTAAGAAAAATGAGCACTGTCATTGTTCTCTTATGTTGGTAGTCCCCGGCTAAACGAAAAGAGGTTCTCAGCATGCCGAAGCGGTGCGACAGTTGTTCTTCCAAAACGTAATAGTTTCGTCGGTTCTATTAAAAACGAGGGGACAGGGAGTCCTTCTGGTGCATGTTCGCTGTTGAGCTGACTAGTTCCCTCTTGTAATTAATTAATCAGAAAAAAACGGGCAAAACGTAAACAATTTATTAGAAGTTGTAAAAGGAAGGGTAGCAAAGAAAAACAAGAGCTTGTCCATAAAGTTTATACTGGATAAAATATATTTACGGTTAATACAGTAAACTAAAATAAGTGGTTCCGATTTGCGATTAAATAAGGCACGCTTTGGCCTCGTGGAAGCTGAAATGGACCAATTAAGGTATAAACGGAAGTGGCGACGGCAAAGGTGATAACAGGAAGAGCCCACGGCACCATCTTCGTTGTTCGTGTGGAAAACAACAATGTGCTGAAAGCAAGAAGTGAGCGATATAGTCAAACATTGAGCCAAGAGCCTTGATCTCGAGCAATAGAGTGAGAACGGGTCGTGCTGGGCGACTACAGTGGGAGTATGCCCTGTATCATACGCGTATTGCAAGAAATTCACATTTAATTACTGGACTGATCGAATCTAAAACGAGTCGACTGAACGAGTAGCATGAGCCGAATATCGCGTATTGATGTTAAAGTACGGAAATGCCGAATTTGGAATGTTAACACGTGAATATGTTACGAACTCGAGCTAATCGATCGTATCAGCGACTTGAATACTGATCGATAGAAAAAGAACGTGCTGGAAATTGCAATTGTTATTGGTTCGTTTCAAATTATCGCGCCAAAAATATAAATCGCCCGTTGATCAACAGTTAGCGGCATTTCTGGTGGATTTCAGCGCGTGTTGAATTAGGTAGCAAAGCGATATAAGGATTGTCATAGAAGATCCAAAATGACCTGCGAACTGAGGTACGTTTGATAGGGAGCTCTCCGCGAAAGTTGTGCAGTAACCTACAAAGCAGGCACAAATTGCATATGCCAGTACAATTCCAACGGGAATGTTGTTTTGTTAAGCACAGCCCTCAATCGAAGACTAGTTTAGTCTTCATTAGACCTCGTCAGTACGGTAATTGTACGATACTGACTATAGGGATTAACGATACAAATTCCTTCACATCTGGATGTTAAGTAACAGCTTAGAGCGCGATATATTTTATCAAACGAGGGGCTCCATCTGATAAACTAAAGTGATTTATGGAATACTCATATTGTTCGCTACTTGCAGCGAATAACAATATGGAGAGTTATTTTCAACAAACAGTACATATAAAAGAAGAAGAAGATATCTAAAGCGATTCTCAGCAGAACAACCTACTCATTAACGTACGTTTGATAGGTAGCTCTCCGCGAAAGCTGTGCAATAACCTGTAAAGCAGGCACAAATTACATATGCCTACAATTACTCCGGAGGGATTACGGGAATTACGCCTTGTTGCCAACTGTAGATTAATTTCGTTTTCATTAGACCTCATCACTGCGATATGGCTTGTGCGTGATCTACGAAACAAATTCCCTCTCAGCTGAATATTAAGTAACAGTTTATAGCGCGATAGAGTCATCAAATGTATAGCTTTATCTAAGGAGTTAAAGTGATATTGGCAAACTCAGATGCATCCCTACTTACAACGAATGGCAACAGAGGGGGCTGCTTTCAACGAATATCATAATAGTTTATACAAGAAGAAGACGAAATCTTGAATGACAACAATACAAAACAATCTACTAAGAAACGTACCTCGATTAGTAGGTCGTTTGGCAGAGAGTTGACTAAGATTTCGTCTTCTCCTTCTGTTTTGTTTGAATTACCATGGATCCAGGTGAAAACAACTCTCTCCACCTACGGGGTATATCTAATGTAGCGATTGAACGTAACTGAAGCAATAGATCGCTCCAGCCGATTGTCCAAAAACAAGTATGACGAGGTAGCAAGACGAGGTTCTGCATCTCGTCAACCATATCAGAAAAACTGTTGTTGTAAAAGAAATCATTGACCTCGTTGATAAATATGGAAAGAGTCTAGATGTGGAACAGAACATGGACATGGGCTATCCAACGGTTAGAACAAATCCAGCCAGGAACGATAGCAAAAGTAGCTCCACAGAGCCTTCAACCTTCCTCTCATGATTGAACGAAAAATAAATCAAAATCCAGCGACCTCTTGGTTGAATTTAGTTTAATAGTTGAGTTTAGTTTAATAGTTAACTTAGGTATTTCAATTAATAGAGAAACACCTAAAATTTCTTCTTGTTAAAAATTCGTAGAGAATCGTCCAAAATTTCTTGTTGCCGAAAATTAGTAGAAAATCATCTAAAATGTCTTCTTGTCAGAAATTAGTGGAGGATCATCTAAAATTTGTTCTTGTCAAAAAATTTGAAGAGAATCATTTACAACTTCTTCGTTCTGATTTCTGGGATGACTTGCACTAAAGTTTTGAAAACGAATTCTCATACATTACTCCAAACATCAAACGTCCAACAAAGATTTAAATCCTTTCTACCTGCCGACTAAACTCTAAAAAAGAAAAATTTAACGAACGAGTTCCATTTGCGCCGATCCTCCAGGGACATAAACGACTTATATAAGAGATAATAAATTCCAAACGAAATAATTCCTCCAAAAGGAAAGCGGCTTTATCAAGTGCTCGCCGCTAAAAGGATTTTCCATTCGCTTAGCTCGTACAGCCGACAAAGTAAAACGGACGCGGCGGCAGCGGCGACAGCAGCGACAATTTCTCTTTTTATGTATCGCCCCGTTTCGACGATAACGCGAGCTGCATCTTACCACTACTTTCCATACAAACACTGATTTCAAACTAGACGATGATGACGACGACGACGGCGACGACGATGACGGTGACGGTGACAGTCTTTCATTTGCGCAAAACCGCCGCTTCGCGTCGGGCGGAAACAAAGAGAAAAAGAAGCGAAGGAAACGAAATACGACGAGGACGACTGCGTTCCGTTGAAATCGCTGCTACCTTACCAGGCGCGAAAAATATGCGAAAAGCTGAGGACCCATTTATGATAATACGACCGCGTGCGAAGCCGAAAGTACGTCGAAAATTCCCCACAAAGGGATTCGCGTTCCTCCGTTTTCATTCCGAAAGGGAAAAAAGTACGTTTGATACAACGCGTAATAATCGTTTTATTTCTTTTCTCCGTGGGGCGTCGTTTTTGACCTAATTTCCAGTTCCGCGGATCGTAAAAATTTGTACTGTTGTCGGCTTGTAATCATCGGTTTAATAGCCGTGAAAATTGAGCGCGAAATTTCCGGAACGTTGCCCCTCGCTGAAATACCGGGAAGGATTTCCATCGGAACGCGTTGTTGTCGACGCCTATGAATGTAATTGAGGTAGAAATCATATTTTCGACGGTGAATATCAAATTTAATTGATGAACTCTCGTAATTGAATGATCGAATATGGTTCGTATTATCAACTAATTTAGTTGAAATATAGCCCTGGTTCATGTTTTCTCAGGTTTTTTCAAAAACAATTCACGAGTCTAAGTTTATCGAGAATCATCGTCATCAGCAATTTACATGCAAATTTCTTATAAATTTAGAGCTCCTTAATTTTTTTCGAAAAACCTAATATATTCTTGCTAAATTTGTTATACATATATATATATATATATACAAGAATTCTTACAAGCATACTCGACCAATTCATTGTTCAGTCTCTAAACAATAATCAAATTTGCATTCAACCAGATTTCTAGAAAAAAGGATAAGTATCATTTAAAAAGATTTAAACCTTCGTATTAAATCCTGAGCATATATTTTTTTCTCTGTAAAAATACGTTAAATATTACGCTAATGTTGAAAGATTAATTACGGGTCGCATGAATCCATTACGCGGGCCATATGTTGGCCATGCCTGAGTTATACGATCAAACTAACTTTATTACAAAGATAGCAACTGAATAGTTACTAATAACATTAATTATACAATAATGACTAGTAATGGGAAAAACCGTTCTTTTAAAATAACAGTTGCAACCATTATCATTATTTTAAAATAACGGTTTCAATATAACAGGTTGTCGTTATTTCGTAGTCGACAATTCATTCAATAACGCATCATGATTCCACATAGCAAATGTTATCAATAAAATATGTCACGGTCTGCCCAGCTGAGTCAGTGTTTACGTCTGGGTCACGTTCGAGTCCTAATGATGCTTGACTAAACGAATAAGAAAACATTCTTTAAAAAGTTTTCATCGCCTATGTTTGACCTTTATTTATAATTTTAATTAGAATTGTTATTTTGTTCCCTAAAATATATCGGTTTTATTTGTAGTCAATGCATACAATTAGTTAGAAAATATTTCCCCAATAAAAGTCTGACTCAATTTTGACTACCGCCGTTATTACCGTCCGAGAGAATATATAGATACGTAATAAGTTATTTTTCTAGTGGAGTTGTAACGGTTATCCATGATAAATGGCGGCTTCGACAAGACGGTTGTATCGCCTCAACTACGTTCACTGTAGGTACGGTGGATACAGTCCGAAAGGAACCGTTATTTTCCTAGCGAGATAATAGCTGTAACCGTTACTGGATCCATAACGGTTTTAAAATAACAGATAGTTCAATACCGACCCATTTCTAATAATGACTTCCAGGAAAAGTCCGAAAGAAACTACCAAAATTATAAGAACCAACCATAGACAACCTTTCCGAGTGAGATATCTATTAAAATCTAGTAGACTGTGAAAAACAATCACACAGTGTTTATTTAGAGCAACTTTTTATGTAATTTGACGTTTAGTTGTTGAAGTTACGTTCGTTAAAACTCAGCTACTTATTTTTTAAAAGTAAAATAAACTGGAATTAACCAGAGAACACCATCGAATCATAGTAATTTAGTATGATTTTAAAAGGGGTTTAAGCGGTTATTTGGATTCAGTTCTTAGTAACCAAGCACCTTCCTTGGCTACAATTTATCGATGATATAAGGAATTTGAACCCTAAAGGAATTCTGTTCAGCATCAAAAAGTAGCAGGGCGTCCCCCTTCGGCTGTTAACGACAAAAACATTGCTGCTGTTAAAAAATAATTGAAGAGGACAATAAAGCCAGTTATGTGATAATGAACTCAAAATTGGATCCTCTGCTGTTAAAACAGGCATACACGATCACCTACATTTAAAAAAGTGGTAAGTCGTTTTGTACCACATCAGCTTTCTGACTTCCAAAAATCAGGGCGTGTGAGAATTTGCGTTGAAACTTTAACTTTATTAAATAGTAGCGGGTACCAAATTTTTTCCAAAATAGCGACAGGGGACGAAAGTCATATTCTCTTTTCCGACCGTCCTATCCGCCAACAAAGTCGTGTATGGAGTCACAAAAATGGCGAAACTCCCACAATGATTACAAAGCATCGACCTATGAAAAAGGTTATGTATATGATATTCTTCACAAGTACGGGCTTGGCAAATGCAATTAAGCTAGATGGTCCAAAGGCAGTTACAGCTAAGTGGTACACTGAAAAATGTTTGCCTGAAGTGTTCAATAGGGTTCAATAGGGTTCCGTAGTTCACGCTTATGTTGAAGGTATTCCGAAAGGGGATGGGTTAGGAGCTTTTAAATAGTTGAAAGAAAGAATTGTGAAGTGTATCACTGCCGAAGGGAATCTCCTTGAGCATATTTAAAATAAAATCATAGGAAATATTAAACGTGTCTTTCATTCTCAATAATTTTAGCTTATGCTTCGTATAGAACTAACTGTATAGTGATTGCAACGACTGTGGTGTATTTACTGACACTAATATCGCATCGGTCAACCACACAATTTTTTAACTTAAATCCGCTGACATACGATTCACTAGCATCGGAGAAAATATCTGCGAATTCGGCAGTCGGCCATTTTGAAGAGGATTGATTCGTGGCTAGCGAAAGACGTGTTTAATTCAATAACTCTATTAATAGAATAAAATCTGGATGATTCCTTATATAACCGCCGAATTAAGTAAAGTACGTTAAGGGACAGCTACCAAGTAACTGTGTCAACTGCCACTCTGCTTATTTAATAAACTTTTGCCCATTTGGTAGCTGCTTAGGTCGTTATATGGAGAGTCATCCAGATTTTATTTTATTAAGATATTGGCTCTAGAAAATACTTCACTATTTTTATGTATTCATCGTAAATAATTATGTGGTCAGTTTACGTAATATAGTGTTATAACTATTTTGCTCAAGTAAAGGTGATCCCTTCAGTCTAGTAACGTGTTATGGGCAGCGATGCATCAAGTTCATTATCTTCGCTGTCACCGGGAGAATCACTTTACCCCAGGATTCCACGGGGGTTTATCTTGCTTGATATGCGATGAATTTGGATAGGTTAGTTTGGAGACAAACCTGGGAGAGAAAGTTGTTGCTTGTATCTCGGTGTCATCCACGTATACGCTCAGATATATTTCGAATTTGGTCCAAACAGTTAATTTTAGGTATTACTGAGTGTACGCTTTCATGGCCGTTGACCAATGAATTAGTGACTTCTAGGTTGTGCTGTAGTAGTGCTGGGAAGCTGCGAAACATATCCAATTTAACCTGTTGCATTTGCAATAACTACAATAATCCATTCATTATTTTAAATAGGCGGTTGAATTATTTTCAAAAAATCTACGGCATATATTGTAAACCGCTCACATCGCTTCGAAGCCCTATCTTCAAGGTAAGGTATCACACAGAAAGTCACCTCGTATTATTTTAATTTATCTCATTTATCTTTTCGTCTTAATACTCTACACTATGTATTCCGCAAAATGTACCTACTACCACGCGTTTTCCAAATTTCAATTGCAGTTCCTATTGTTTCTTTTACTTTTGCTTTAATTAATTAATATAATTAATAAAGATTCTCAAAGGGCAGTGTTTGTTTTATTTGTATTGTTCACCAATCAAATAAATAAGTGTTCTATTTTG
Organism: Chrysina gloriosa; assembly: GCA_038088585.1. Taxonomy (NCBI): domain Eukaryota; kingdom Metazoa; phylum Arthropoda; class Insecta; order Coleoptera; family Scarabaeidae; genus Chrysina; species Chrysina gloriosa. The sequence continues at coordinate 27,899,147 of CM076088.1, read as the reverse complement.
GTTTTGTTTTAACGTTTTTATATAGCACTGCTCCACGTTCACCTTTTACTAAATAAAATCACTAATTAATGTTAGTGCGTAAAATGAGGTGTCAAGCCGGCTAGTCAGTCAATTATTTTCTTTAATTTACAACAATTGACCCTCTTTCTAATTAATACTCTCTTCGTAATTAACCAACCAAATCTCCATCTTCAATAATAAAGGAGTTACCCATACAAACCCATTCGATCTGGGATATGCTGTATATTTTGCGGTTGAATAAAGAGAATATTTTCCCAACTTGCATTGCAGTACACTCCTCTGTGTTGGGCTGCACTTCGTGTCCAATGGAGGCCAGTGCAGCGAAATGTAGCGTGGCAAAGAGAAAATTCATAAATTTGATAAATCCTATGACCTTTCAATTTTATTTTTGTTAGGTACTCGTATCTAACATCTCGACCAGGGAATATGGGTTTTACCCGAAAAGGCGAAAAAGTAGCAGTAATCTTATTCTGTCAATACCATCTCATACTTTTTACCTCGCGGAGTTGCTAGTTTTACGTACAAAGAATTTTTTTTTTTTTTTGAAAATAATCTTGAAATGTCGCCTTATTCAACAACCATGTCAATATTTAATCTTTTCGACAAAAAAAACTACATCAAATACGACTTGAATAAGACTGAATTGCCATCTCGCCAACTTTTACTCGAATAATAAAATCGTATCCCTTCGATCCAGCCATTTTCTCCTATATCCATCAAAGAGAAAAAAGGGGATAACGTAGCACCTATAAATCTTTTCGCGTTATCGTCATTTTATTTGGTCCGCGGGCTCCCAAAGAAAAAAAAAAAGGGAACCCTCAGGTCCGACATTTAGTGCTACATGAAAATCGCATATTTTAGGATTACCGCCGGCGGGCGCGTCAGAATATCGTCTTACGCAGCGCGAAAGGAGGAAGAAAAAGAAACCTCGTCGTCCTGTGAAGTTTCCCGAGAAAGTACGCGCGGATTTAGTTCTCTTCTTTTTCTTTGCGCCACACGAAACGAAGTGGAAGAAGAAAAAGAAGAGGACGTAATTTGTGGCGGGATTGAGTGGATTTCGTCCTAAATTTTTTCATTGGATCGTAGATGGGGAGGGAAGCGATTTTCGAAAGATTTTTGTTCTTTTGGGATTTGCGTTTTTTAACGAAATCGATTCTTTAAGAATATTGGTAACTGTCACTGGATCATTTTCTAATAGAAAAATTTCAGCATACTTAGCGCAAAGTTTGTGAACAGAAGTTTTTTCTTCCTTATTTAAATCTTTGGTATTAATCAAATCTAATAATTTGTTAACTCTGTTTAAAGAATTTTGATTATTTTCGAATTTATGTAATTCAAAGTTTGATAAGTTAGTTGTTTCGGGTTGAAAATTTCTGATATTTACTTCTTTGTCATTTGTATTTAGTATACGAACGGGAATCATGTGGGATCGTGGCCTTGCTATAATGCCTGCTGTGAAAACACCTTCAGACACTTCACATGGCAGAACCACACAGTCATCCGGGTCGTCTACCCAAAAATATTTAATAATTTCGCATCGTGGGGGAATTTTGGTAAAACAATCATATTGAGATTCTAAAGGGATAGTGATTTTCTGGCTGCCATTCCAAAAGGAAAATGAAAATTTTTCAAAATCAATAGTTGCGTTTAATTTACAAAGAAATCAGATCCAATAATTCCATGCATACTACATTTCAAATCTTTCACAACCAAGAAGTCATGCTGTATTGGATGATTATCTAAAAGTAACGACATATTAACTGAACCAATTGATGTTGTCGAGCCCGCAATTCCATTTATAGTTACCTTTCTACTGGTATCGATAAATTCGTGCTCATCTAGAAATTTTGAAAAATTACACTAATTGTTGCACCTCTATCTAAAAGAAATAATAAATCATTCATTCCGTATCGCATTCTGACATAATTCATGCCGTTTATGCTTAAAATTATGGGGTCTTCAGTCACGAAAAAACCGATTCTCCGTAACTGGGGCTTCTACAGATTCAGCACAAAATGCATTACCGCGGTTAGACGTGCGACCACGGTTAATTACTCTACCTCCATTCGATCTATGTCTTGAATGATTTTGACCTCTATTTACATTATTATCTTATATGATAGAGATCTACCACTAATAGGTCAATAAAACAAGGCTGGTTTGAGCGATAGTTATATTTTCAGAACGTTTACAAACGTTTTCGGAACACCTTCGTCAGTGTCTGACGAAACCAGCCTTGTTTTATTGAGCTATTAGTGGTAGATCTCTATCATATAAGATAAGTATAAAAAGGTCACGAAATATATATATATATATACATTTAATTTACATTATTATGTATGTTTGGGCGTGTCTTCCTAAAATTTTGATTATGATTATGATTATGACTATTTAAATTTGTCGAGTTTCTAAAGTTTTGCGATCTCGAGTTATATGATGAATAATTTCTATTGTAGTGCGTTCTATAATTACCTCGAAAATATTGGGAATTTTTGGACCTTCCGGGTTTATTAAAATAGTATACGTTATTCGAAGTAGACGGTTTGTTTCTTTCTTCATCTTTTACTGCACTAATTGCATCCTTAAGAGTTACACAGTTTCTAGCTTTAAGAATTGTTCTTAAATTATGATTCCTTACACCATTGCAAAAAGAACTGATTGCAATTTTTTCGTTTACGGGGCGCAAAGAATGTAATAATTATCTCCCGCTTGTGCTAGCGTTAATTCGCTGAGCAACTGTTCAATTTCCTGAGCAAACTCGTGGATCAATTTATTTAATTGTTTGCATTGATGTAATTGAGTTGACAAAGTCGTTGCAGATTTTTTAGTTATGAAATGATCTTTTATGTTTTTAACAAGCAATTCTATGGAGTCGTAATTTTTATTTAAGCGTATTTTAGCATTTTCAGATAATCGTGTTTTTAAAACATAATTTATTAAATGTTTTCTATCATCATGACTGAGTAAATCTGCGTACAATATGATTGAATCTATGAGTTTTTGTGGTATCCTCTGCTCCATCCATCGATGGTAACAGGCTACCAGCCGTTTTCAAATCGAAAGATTCCGGCATTTTGATATAATTTAACCTATCTTCTAGTACATTATGAACATAAACTAATAATAACTAATTATATTTTCTATTGCCTTAATATGATGCTTTATTTGTATAACTAAGTTTACGTCTATTTTTGAAGCATTAGTGTTAAATTTTATTTTTAAAGTATTTAGTCTTATAGAAAATATTTGTACCTCTTTAAATTTTTTCTCTACTAATTCTAAATTTGTTCGCCTTTCCTGATTGTCTTTTATTAATTTAATTTTAAATGATTTCACCTCATCATACAGTTTTGTAAAATTGGAAATATCCATTAATGTCTACGATTGTTAACTAACCTTATTATCATTATTATTATTATTATTTTATAATTATGTACCTGCACTTCACTTTTGTAGACCCAGCGAAAGTAATTCGTGGCTTCTCGTGATTTCCTTTCGTATCTTTTTCTCCCATATTCTGCGGCATCGATTCCAAATCAGATGTCCGATTATTGTGACTGCTATCAGGACGGTTAGACCTCCTCCCAATTCCGTTAGGGTGAAGCCTTGGGCCGAGGTACCTCCGCTGTTACCTGCCTGCGTGATGATGATGTCCTTTTCCTCTTGGGATTGAGTCGATCCCATTTTATAACTTCACTAGTACATCTAGAATTATGGAATCTTCTAAACCTTGCAGCTTCAAATCCCGAGATCTTCTGATCCTGGAATATCCATGTTCTATTTCGAAAACCGGCACCAAAAGCCGAAACAATAAATTGAACACAATCGATTGTGTTCAATCGACCGTTAACAGGACCAACTCGATTCTCGCCATACAATCGGATCCATTTTTCGATCTTTCGATCCGTATTTTCGCTGAAATTCGCGCGCGACAACTGGCAGGATCGCCATGTAATAACTTGTATTTACTTATTGTACTTTGTTTTATTTTGATTTGTTTCAACGCAAATAATACTCCATTTTTCTTAAACTTATTTATTACTCTGTGTAATTGGACATACCTCTACAACTATCTCTAAAATACTAACTTACTACTCCTTATCTTTCTTTCGCTACGGGACAGACACGACGCCAATACCGGACACTGGGTGTCAGATTTTATTACACGTAAAGACGAGTGGCCTCGCACTGCAAGATGTCGTGTCATCTATTTCTATACCTACATTAGATAATTCCACTACACTTACACTTGCGAATAAAAAATTTGAAAAACGATTGAAAGAACGATCGGAACTGGTTGAACACTGTCAGCTAATATTTAATTAATGTAGCAATACTTAGGTTACACCCAATTTCGTCTGTTTTAAGCGTCCTTGTATGCGAATTTCGACGACTAACTCGTTATCCTCGGTAGAAACAAGCAAAAAACATCACAAAACCGGGAGAAACCACCCTCGAATTAATTTTAATCTTTTATTCCAAAGGCAATCGCGACAGACGTTTTTCCCCATATTTTTCTTTTACTTTCTTACAGCCCCTGAAGAAGAAGAAGAAGAAACAACTTTATCGCGACATGTTTCCTCACAAACGATGGCTTTCTGTCGTCCGACAAAACGAAAAATACGTTTTCGAGCTCTATTCATCGTTTTGACCTGCTACATCCCCTCGAACCGGTGATATTGCGTCACCATTGTCAACCGGCGAATAGACGGAGTACCATCGATTGGTCGTCAGCCGGAGGTCGAATAATAAAGGATTATTTCGGAATACGTGCGATATTTTCTTATCGTCGGCGATATTGGATTTACGTCGCAGACGGTTTTGATTGATGAAATTCGCGACGAATTACAGTCGTAGCGCGTTAGACGTAAGAGGACGATTGTGCGTTGTCCTGCCGATATTTACTGATATTCCGAGCTTAGTTCGAGCTCAAGAAGGATGATTGAATGGAATATCTGTCATTTTCTTTCCTTTTGGAATGAGGCTTCCTATGAATGACTGAGATAGAAGTAAGTTTATAATAAATCTGAGTTTCGTCGCCTAGCTTTATGTTAGGCAAACTAAAACTTATATATGAGCATACCATGGCATATATATTTCCTGTACTTAGGTTTCCGTCTGTTGGAAATAAAGGAATTATTATTAGTATTATTATTATTATTATTATTATTATTGCTCGATAGTTCCAATTCTAACCCGAAATTCAAACTATTAAAAGCGAGGGGAGTTTAATATAGGGATGTTCGCTATTGAAGTTATGGCAGCTAGTTAAAAGGGATAAAAGAAACAAGATGTAGGCACTTTATTAGAAGCGGCAGAAAGAAACGAATAAAAGCAAACACAGGAGCTTGTTCTTAGAGCTTATATTGGATAAGTTACTGCCAAATCTACGATTAATAAAACAGAGAAAACAAAAGAAAAATAGGATATGAATTCATAAGGTCGTCAATACTCTAATGAACCCAAATGATGTAAAATAGGATACGCTTACCCCTCGTGGAAGATGAAACACAAGAACTAAAAGAAAGAAAAGAAGTGACAACGACAAGAATAGTAAAGGTAGGAACGGCCTGCGTAACTACCCTTGATGTAACGCTACAAGGATGGCAATCGGTTTAAAAACAAAGGGTGAGTTGTACAATTAAACTTGGACCGCGAGTCCGATGTTTAGGGGCTTCGTTTAGGAGCCACGGTACAGACAATGAGTTGTGCTGGGGACTGAACTCCCGAGTATGCATTGCACTACACGCGACTCACTCAACGAGAGAAGTTAGACTGTTCGCCACGAATACGCGTTCTATCACTAGACTGATCCAGTCGATAAGGATCGATTGAACGAATCGCAAGAACGAAATTGAATGTCGAGTACGAATGCTAAAGTTGGAATATCGAACTTCGAATGTTGAGTGTGAATTTTGTTACGTGCCTCTTCGCGTACGGTGTTTTCCGGACGTTGAGACGGCTAGAAACAAACGAACCGAGGTCTTAAGGGTGCGGAAGACGACATAAGGGCAGGAATACGGCGTTCAGGAAGTAGGTGCAACTGTAGTAGAATTCAGTGCAAGGAAATGCATTAGAAAAATATTGAACTAACCCAGTCTTCACCACAATAGGCACTTCCTCACATTACAGTGCCAGTATTTGAAATGTACTGTTGTCAAATAGTAATGTTAATAAGTGCAGTGTAGTAGAGTTAAATGCAAGAAGATGTATCCTACATGAATTAAGCACACACTATCTTTACCACAATAAGCAATCTCTTGCATGAAATTGAGAATATGTGTAATATAGTGTTGTAAAGTAGTAGTGCTGATAAGTGAAGTGTAGTAGGGTTCAGTGGAAGATAATATAGCATAAAGCAATCGAGCTAACACTAATATCCCCACGATGTGCACTTTCTTGCATTAAATTGCAAATGTGTGAAATGTAGTGTTGTCAAGTAGCAGTGCGGATAAGTGCAGTGTAATAGAGTTCAGTGCAAGAAACTGCATGATAGATTAACTTGATTAGCGCTATCCTCGATGCAACACAGCATGCAGACTTTTGCACAATAGTCCTCAATATTTTTCGTAAAGCACAGTACAGTGAAATCAGTTTCGTGATGTAGAGTGTAATGGAATTGGAATTGTGTAATGGCCTTGTGTTAGTAGGGAATGCACCCTCTGACACTAATTTTGCGAATGATAAAGTAGTAGTATAAGCAAGTGCAGCGTAGAGGAGCTTAGTACAAGGAAGTCTTTTATAGAGTATCTGGACTAACGCTATCTTCATTACAATATAGTGTGCCTTCTTGCACAACATCGCTCACTACGTTTTTGTGACGAAATAAAATCATTGCCGTGTCGTGTAATGAAGTGCAGTGTGGGAATGTGTATTGGCAAAAGTGGGCCCAACACTGTCTTTGGCATAACCCAATGTACTATCTGACACTAAATTGCAGTTTTGGGAAATGTAAGATGATGGAATAGTAGTGCAGAGAAGTGCATTGTAGAGTTAACTGCAGAATAGTGGATGATAAAGTAACTGGATTATCTCCATTTTCATTGAAATGCAGTGCGATTTCTTGCATAGCGGTCCTCAGTGCATCGTGGCGTAATTATACTAATTCTATATTGTTAGTTGCAGCACACCACGTCCTCCTGGACAACAAACTGCGTTTTTCCAGAAATAAGATCAACACTCTTTCTACCAGAAGAAAATCCATTTTATTGCACCAATTACAATTTTGTGAAGTATGCTATTGTGAAGTAGCAGTACAGATAAGTGCAGTGTTTAGTACAAGAAAGTGCGACGTAGAGTATTTGTGCTGATGCTATTTTCATTGTAATAGAATGCGTCTGCGTTCATGGCCTTCTCGAAGAAATAGGGCGATCATTTTGTTAGGTTCAGTGCAGTGAAATACAACGCAATGGACTAGAATATAACGGAATTTAGTATGGAAAAGTGCATTATTGAAGATTTGACCTGAGATGATTTTCACCTCAACATAGTACACTCTTTTATCCTTTGCTGCAGTTTCGTAAAATGTGGTGCAGTGTAATAAAGTTCTGTAATAGTGGGAGTAGTCCTATCTTCATTGTAGAATATTGCCATATACCATTTCCCTGTAAAGTTTGACGAAGTAACGTCAATACTAGTGGGGTAATCGGCGAGGGTTTGCCTGTATCAAATAAACACGTCAGTTATTTCCACAGAAGATGACAACTTAACTACCGAAAGGCAAATTATTACTTTATTAGTATACGTTGGTAACCGAACCTAAGGTCATATAGCTCAAATATATCATATTTATCTTATGTTAGTAACACCAATTGATTTATTGCACAATCCTCGTTGGTAGCTTTTTCCCCCACCGCACCTATTTATCAAAATTTTAAATAACAATAAAAGAAGAGAAATCCTCGCTGTGCAACCGGCGTGACGCGGCTCTTTCCCATATTTAACCCGACACCATCTGCAATGACGTCGCGCTCGCCGTTCGCAATTTCGATTCGGCTTGCGCCCGCGGCGGCGTGGGCGTGCGTATTTCGCGTGGAAACACGTACGGACATGTTTCACGGCTGGAAAGCTGACGCGTCGGTACGCGTCGGAGGCCCGCATATGGCGCTTATAAATCTTTCACGCTTCGGCGAATGTTTTTATTTGTTCATGGGCGGCGTCTGGGGCTCGCTAGCGGCGCTGCAACTGCAGAGAGGGACAGAGTTCCCCCATTTTCCACCCTTCGGGGGTGGCTGACGAGCGACGGGAACGCGTACAAATTTGCACGACGAAGACGCCTGGTGCGCTCTAATGCGGAGGGAAAATGGGGGCAGTAAAGGAGTGACTCGCGTAGTTGACGTATGTATGTATGTTATGCGTGGGGAAACGTTGCGAGGATTATTCGACTTGATTATATTTCGTAGGAGTTTTTGTTAGTTGTTATTTTTGACGACGCCCTCATTACTCGATCGCGTTGTTTACCTGGTCGTCGAAAATAGGTGGAATTTTTCCACGTTTAGCGAGAACTTGACGTCATCGGCTAGTCATGAGGTGACTGCTTTCATAGTAGGTTCTTAACTTTTTAGGGTTACCGCTCAATTTCGAAAAAAATTTCTAACCGCCCCCTTTTCAAAAGAAGAAAAAGGAGAAAACACGCCGACTCCCGTTTTTGAAATGAATATCGTAACCCACAGTTTTACTACTAACATTTTTGGGTCATAGCCCACATTTCAACCAGTGATTCGATGACACTCTCCTTAGGTGACAGACATATTTCTTAAGTTATGTTATTAACACATTGACTGCTGTGGCTATCATATTTGATAGCCAGTGATGTTTTCGTCGAGGCTTTGGCTGTCAAATATGATAGCGAGAATGTATTCACATGCCAGACCATAGCTATCAAAAATTTATCACCTAGACCCAAATCTTGTAGAAGTTTGACTGCTTTTTCTTCCAATTGTTTTCCTCCTCGTTACCAGCTTTGATATTTTCTCTATACGACCTAATCATCTAAGTCTTTGCATCTTCATGTGTCTTACTATACTTTGTTCCTTGTACAATGTTTTCAATCCGTCCTTCGTCCTTTCTTTCTTAGCTCTTATCTGCTTTACTTTCCCCGATAGATAGCTCTTTGTATTTTCTTTCCTATCTACTTAGAATGTCCTCTTTTGCTTTGTTCAATATCCACGTCCCTGCTGTATATATATTACTCGTCGTCTTGTTACAGTTTTATATATTCTAGTTTGTGAAGCAGAAATCAAAGAGAAGATAATCACAACAAATATAATTTTTTACGCAAATAAATTAAGCAGGAACAGCAAATTGCAGATCTACTAAAACAATAATCAGACCAACACTGCTCTGTCACTGAAACGCTGTCCTTGAAAAGGAAACATGAAGAGGACCTAAGAGTAGTGGAGGGAAAAGTAATAAGAACTATCCTGTCACCAATCAGACTAAATGAGAATGAATACAAAAGAAGGACGAACGAGGAATTGGCATAAGAAATAGAAACAGATGTAGTGAGAAAATTAAACAATCACGAGATCGGGTCAAGAAGCTGTAATCTATGATGTGACACAGTCGAAGGCGGGATGCAGAAGAAGGGGAGGGCGACCAAAGAGTACAGGGTTGAAGGAAGTGGAACAAGATATAAGAAGGACCGGAGACGAAACCAAAAACTGGAAAATTAGGTGAAAGAATATAATCAGAAGGGGCTGGTCTCCCAAATTGTAATGATCTAGAGATCCGACTAGGAGACTCAATCCCTTCGGAGATGTACGGCCACAATAATAATAATATTCTAGTTTTCGCCTGGATATATACTCTCAGCTAATCAGTGACTTCAAGCCGCCAAATTTTGGTTTCCTTTCATTATTCTAGCTCAGATTTTCTGCTCTTCGTGGCCTTTTCCTTCTATCAGGACCGCCAGGTATATAAATTGATTCATCCCTCTCGAAATTATATTCTTTCTGTCTCTACACTCAAGCAATTATATTCTCGGTTTTCTCTTCTGTGCTTCCCATCACCATGTATTGTTTTCTTCCTGGTAAATTTCCAATCCGCATCCTCTTGCTTCTTTTATTAGTTGTCCCGCGATCTTTTCCGGCTCTTTTCCCGACTTTTGCTATCATGGTTAGATCATCTGTGCAGGCCACTGTCTGATGTCCGTTACTAAGAAGAGTCTCTTTTATTTTTAATTTACTGCTTCTTCTTATTTTCTCTAGCACTACATTGAAAAGCATCAAAGTTAACGGATCACCTTGTCTATTACTCCTATTATTGTTTTCTTTGCTGACCAAAGTCTCTTCCATATTACATCGTTCTAAATTCTTTCCAGGGTCATGTTTGTTAGTCGTATTAATTTCTCTGGTATTTCCATTTCGATCATTGCTTAGGGAGTGGGCGGGCCAGAGGGTCCTTACCGTCCTCTTAGATCTCTTCGACGCCCACCAGTGGGCGGTATCAATCGAGGTTTCGTTTGAACCTTTGTAAACCCGCAGATCAAAAATATTTCTACCTCTTTGGGGATTATTATTTAATGTTTCTGCTTTATACGCCACCCTTTCGTTGATAGGAATTGGTATCTCATCACAATTATACCCAGTAAAAGAAGCCTTCTAGCCAGTTGTTGCACTGATGATGACAACATAGTTCTCGAAATACGCATTTAAAAACACCTACTCAATTTGGTGGGGGTATGGGTAAACACAATTCCATCTCTATCTTTTTCCTTCCCCTTATTTCCGACTAGAACTTGTACAAAACAAGACAAAGGTGAAAGAATTTCTGACTAATATAGGACAAAACTGATTCTACTTCAAACTAAAAAGGATAAAAATAGGCGAGAAGACTCATTTACTATTATTACGTCGCATTACCGCGTTTTAGTCGAACCCGGCCACTTATCGATCGGGGTATTACGTTACTACTTCTGTTGCAATGGCGAAAGGTAATTTTAACGATGTGTCGGTCTACTTGTCGCTACCACCCGACGAGAGGCCGGAAGCACGGAGAAAATGGAGATGACGCGGTGTTATTTTCCGCTCCGTGCGTCTTTCCGGTAGTTAATTAGGCCGAGGAAAACATTAAAAATTTCCTGGGCGACAGATACTGGAAACGCCTCGAAACGAAGGGAATTTGGATGGATGGTAGGTACCCGCGGTGCTTCTGAAATAAGTGCAGAGCAAAGTAAACTTTACGTTGATACGGTCTTGTCATGTCTTTTTGTCTTTTGTATGTAAAATAAAGAAAATTATCCTTACTATACCTTTCGGAAATAATTCCTTAATTGCCGAAATGGCAACTAAGTTGCCATCATCAGTGAAAAACTGGGGCAATTCAGTATCACCAGCGATATTCGGTTACCGTCCAAGCCGATCACCACGCAATGAGTACGAGCATAAGTCTGAAGCACTGCACAATGAACATCACACACTGAATGCCTGCGCTAAACACATCAAATCCCTGTTGACACTAAACTCCCATTATCCCTTTTTTGTAGTATAATTTTGTCTCTTTATATTTAAGAGTATTTGTCGCATCGAATTAGTTAGCATTTAATACAGTGAAGATCCTTTCAGTAGCTATGTATCTAATGTGAATGCGAAGCTAATAGACTGTTAGGTTTTTTTTTTATTCCTGTATATTTCCATTTTAGCGAATTTTATTTGTTTCGCGCATGGGCTCGCGTAACAAGGCTTCGGACGAAATCTCCCTACCGTTGTTTAGATTCTATTGAGGGAAGCCAGGATAAATTAAATTAGATTTGACATGAACCGCATGCAACAAAGAAAGTATAATTTTGGTTTTAATTATAATAAACGCAGTTCATTCCTATATGGGTCCAATGGATCCATCTAGTAGTTAGTGCATCTTGTGATATCTAGTAGACAGGTTAAGAAAATGATCAAGTCTGGAGAAACTAAGCAAAAATTAATTCTTCGTCTTTTTACTCCAGGATAGCCTGAACGTATAGAAACACTGAAACAGTACAGAGAAAGTATGACAAAATAACTCAATTCTAGCACTTTCGAAATATAAATAATGTTCTTCAAAAATATTTCTTTTCTGAGATTTCTATACTACAATGTAGTGCCGTTCTTGATGGTGCTGCCGTTTATTGATCACAAAATCCCAGATCAAATTTAGAAAAAAGCAGAGAAATTTACGAGCTTTTCTATTTGCAACCTCATCCTGTTCTTCTTTTTAATCTTTTTTTATATGTTACCTTTCGGCATAAGGTAACCTCTTCTTCTTCTACTTCTTCTTTTTCTTTTCTTTTTCTTCTTCTTCTTCTTCTTCTTAATTTCACTCTTTTTCATTACTTCATACATAACATAATTAAAAAACGTTGTTCTAAGACGATCGTCGAACTCGCCGTCAGATACGAGCGGCATGATCTGGTCGTGAAAGTAAGCAAAGCACGTCCAATCAAAACATGCGCCTCACCTTCCTTAGCATCTTTCTTGTTTATCATCGCTACTTTGCGTTTTTCCGCTTTTATACTCAAGTGCTTTATTTTCTCCACACGTTTACTACTTTTTTATTTTCTTAAGCGTATTGGCTTGCAGTAGGTTCTTGTATCCAATTATTGTGCTCATCGGAGTCTGTTTGCTTCATATTCTTTATAGTCCGTTTCATTATAATGATAAACAATAATGAGCTCATACTATCCCTCAGTTTCACTCCTTTGTTTATCATAATTTCTTCCTCATTCCTGCCCCTTTATTTGCACTCTGCCTATTGCTGTTTTCTAACGACTTCTTACAACTTGCATCAATTCTTTTGAAACATCAAGTTTCTCGAGATTCCCAAATTTCAATTCTCTTTATCGTTCGAAGAAGGTTAGCAAATCTCAAGTAGAGTTTGTTTCATTAGAGAATAGCACATTACGTCATGAAAGTATGCACCAAATGTGACGTTTCATTGACTTTCGCTAGTCGGTTGCCATGGTAACGTATACAGAACACCCAATTTGCTTCATTGCGTCGCTGACGTAATATACTCTCTCTAAGGAAACAAACCCCATAACGTTTCAGTATCAGCTTATTAATATCCCCTTGTCAATTACATCTTTGTAGAAACCTTAAAAATCATGTTCATAGACTGGACAAAAGGATCAAAGAAACTGCATAATCAAAAGTTTTCGTCTTATAAAATGTAGACTTTATGTTTCTCATTTATAAATTGTAAATAACATACGTATCAGTAATTTGTAGCGCTAGTTACCTGGTAACATTTACCATTTTTTGTGAAGTTCAACTAATGAAGAGGTTTCCAAAGAAAAACCGAATGGTTAACAGAACCAATTGCTCCACAAAGACGTAGAATTCAAAAATGGACGATACCACGTTTCAATGCAAGCAGAATACCTTATAAAAGGAGCCATGCCTGGAAGTTTTCCAAAAGCGGGAGTAAGTTCGAACGGAATGGGTTTAAGAATCTAAACTTTTATTAACGAAGCAACTAAATTCACCACAATTAACTAGATAGAACGAGGAGCGGTATCGTGCAAAGGAACGATATTAAGAACACTGTAAAGTTAGTAATTAATTAATTTGAAATTAATGAAATTAAACGTGTTTAGTTCGAAGATCGATCACCACTACTTATCCGTAATTTGTATCGTTATTTTTCTTGCAACATTTATCATTTTATGCAAAGTTCAACGAATAAAGAGGTTTCCAAAGAAAAACTGAACAGTCAACAGACGGTACAACGTTCTCGTTATAAGCTAAAAGCGTGGTAAAACTCATATCCACTTCCGGGAATTCTCCAAAGCAGAAGTAAGTTCAAGTGGAATGTGTCTTATTACCGAAATACCCAAGTAAGAACGCAAAATCTGAGGCTAATTTCACCACAATTAACTAGATAGAACAAGGAACGATGTCGTGTAAAGAAATGATATTAAGAACACGATATAGATAGGAATTAATGAACCCCAAATTAATAAAATTAAACGTGTGTCGTTCGAATATTTTCAGGAACATTTTAATTCTAAAAGTAGTACAAAAATGGAGGCAAATGTGACCCAAGCCTAGGTACGGGCTAAATTACCCGTAATAAAGTAAGAATCTAAACACACAATATTCTAGGGGTACCAGCTGTATCCTCTAGACGGAATTTGTCTCGTCGTTACCGCTTGATCTCGGTACTAGCGCACAGACTACAGTCTGGGCGCTGATACCATCAAACTTTTGAGAATACATAGAGTAGCACGCAATCACGAGTAGGTTTTCTGAAATGAAGTGTGTTGCGATCTGCATAAATGAAAGTACCTCGTTCCGTCTGTTGTTAATAAAAACTTCTTCAGGAACAAGGGATTTGTTGCGATTTGAAGGGGAAAATTGGCACAGAAATTTTTGCCAATTTTCTTTACGATGATATATATATATATATAGCAACGCTCCAGGTTTTGTAGACTCCTAGCTTCAAATTGTCTTGAGATTTCTTTCCATTCCATTCTGTCTTTTGTTCTGCTTTGCCACTCCTCCATCTCTATTTGTGCAGATCTTACTTTACGGCGGCCAACTTTTTCCTTTTAGGCGGAGAGAGGAGGGTCTCCGCTTCTCTCCTTCATCTCGAGTCCTGAGTACCCTTCTAACATGTCTGTCCTCCACCATGCTCGTAAGAAGTCCCAGTAGTCTCAATCCTTTTATTTCTATGGTCAGCGATAATTTTGATCTTCTACAGAGGTCTTTAATATCGTGGTTTGTCCCCTTCTTCATTCCATGCTTATCACGTGTTCACCTCCGAATACCTTTTGCAGGATTTTCTTCCCCAATATATCGATTTTTGTTTTTTAATTTTTATTTATTTTGTTTATTTATTTATTATTTCCTTACGATGATACCTTGGGACAACTGGAGGTAAAGAAGATACTAAAAACGTTTTATAGGTAGATTCCTGCATCTTGCACGATCTCTTTAAGCAAGTAGTAAAGGTGTAGAAATTTGAATTTAGTTTTTGTCTCAAAAAAAAAAAAAAAAAAATTAAAAAAATGTGTGGTAAGGGTATATGTATTAATTTTCTTTTATAGATTATTTTAACAACGATCTCTTTATTCTTATTAGTTCTCGTCTTTTCCTTTCACCTTCGCCCCCTCTTCCTCTATTGTCTTTTCACCTATATTCGATAGAATCCAAAAAACAGTCAGCAGAACCATCCATGGGAGCTTTTTCGTGATTTTTCGCAAAGACTAATATACCAACACGAATTCATTAGATCTTCGTTGTTTTGCTTCCTTATGCCGTTCCTCTCCTATCTTCGCAGTTCTTCTCAAATGCATTCGGTAAGGTCCGAAAAAGAAAAAAAGAGGTTGTGTTCTTCGCAGGAGTTAAGCGAATTTCTCGCTAAAAATTACCGACGCCGTAACACGAGTTTCACTCAATTTTTGTCGTTTGCTTTTCTCATTTCCCCGTTCTTTCTTCTTTCTTCGTCGTCGTCGTAACCGATACGATCCCAATTTGCAATAATGTAAACACGAAGCGTCCGCCGGGGCGCTACAACGATCCTCCTAAAAATGATTTACGTCGACGTCTCGGCGGCCATTTCGCGAAATGGGACGATATCGACCGGAAAATAAAACGTCGACTTTTCCTTCCCTGTTTCTCCTCGAATAAATCGCTCCTAATTCGCGACGTAAGCGCGCACACGCATCGGAACAACAAGCTACGTAGAAGGCTGTCCCCGAAGAATTTATTATTAAATCCTCCTTCCCTTTCGTCCCCCTGAACCCGGATCGTGACCGGAGAGAGGAAGAGGAGCATTCGCTCGCGTCACGATCCCGGATCGGGACTCCAATTTGGATAAAATGTTAACAACGCGGCGATACCAATTTCGCGAGAGATATATACATAAGAAGAAGAGGCTACCCGGTCGTAGTTGTACCGCCACGCGTCGCGTCGCTCTCGAAAATCAACTCTCCGTCCCCGAGAACGCATTTTTATTATCTCATCAAATAAACTTTATGGACGTTTTAGAAAAAAGGCGAATCGCAGATTCCCGGCTTTATATTGATGTTCCGCTTTTTATTACGATTTTCGTCGGGTCTGCTCGCGAGCTTTTTGTCCGATAAAAGCCTCGTCGTGCCGAGGAGGCTTTTTGCGAGCCCCCGTCGTAATAGATAGTACCGAGGGCCGTCGTTAACGGAAAAAACGAGGGCACTCAGGAACGAATCGGGGACGTATATAAGTAACGATTACAACGTGTTTTTCAATGGGTGTTTAGGAGAGATTAGCCTCCGACAGTCCCATTTGCATAATAAAGTCGAAAAGGGCGGTAGAAAAACGAAAACATGCTCGAATTTAATAATTTTATTCCAACTCCATTTTCTGGTAATAAGAACGTTTCATCATTTTGGTATGGGCGAAACGACGGTAGTTTTAACAAAAGAGGGCGCCGACTATTTCATTCGTAAGAATTTAATAAAGAAATCGAGCGTTTCGTATTTCTTCGCAAAATTATCCCCAAGTAGAATGGACAGAAAGGGGACAAAGAAAGAAAAAGGAAAGTTAAATAGTAGGTCGCATTACGACAAAGAAACTCAGCTTCTGAGAAGAATCAAGATAGAATGGAAACTCAACGTATCAAGGTCCCAATGACCATTGGAGGTTGAACGAAATTAATCCTTGAAGTAAGTTGCTTTATTCATTGGTTTCTTTTCCACTGAGGATGATCGTATGGGTATCAAAACACCTAGTTGGACTTATTGGGGTGATTCAAATCAGTATGTTAAAGAGATGATACGATTTTACTAAAATTATAGGCGAAGAAGTTTAAAATTCTGCCAGTTTTCATTGTTCGCTAGGAAAATATTCCTTTCCCCTTAATAAAGCCATTCCTTTATAAGTAGAATTCCGTTCTGTGCTTCTGCGACGTTATTGTCAAACTTTTCCAATTTCGTTTCATTTGTAATCGTGAAATTCGCGGAAATGATATATATTAGCCGGCGGTCCATAATCACTTCGAGACACCTGACTCTGCAACGTCAGGTGATCAGTTGGTTGTTCCTGTGATGTTTTTTATCTTCCCGTTCCGCAGAAAATCATCGCCACATCCATGTCTAGGTGGATGACGATTCTCCATGTATCCTACCACGAAGCCGAATAGTCCAGTGATAACGGATTTCAACGGTGCTTCGGCTTCCGGAATGGGAGAAGATGCAAACTTTGTTCATATACATCGCCAGGTTGACGTGCGGGAGACCATTTGATATATCACTGATGATGATGTTTAATTTTAACCCGGAAATTTCCATTACCGGGAAAAGAACTGTTAATGCGTGGATAACCTATAGAGATGCCCGATACATCTCATAGCTTAGACCGCGATGACAAGTCTTGTCAGAAGCCCTTGAACACGCTATGGAAAACAGCGCACATGAACTCGTGGCTTTTGTGGCCACAATTAATGCATTTAACGAATCGGAGAACTTAAAAGCCAAGTGTCCAGACTTAGCCTGAATCGGAACCGGTCCAACATCCAGTTAATATCTTTGAAATCTATCTCTTCGAAGAGCCGCCAGTACAGTTAGACCCCGATGCCAAGGCTTGTCAAAGGCTCTGGACACGTTACCGAGGACAGCGTCCAACTGACCATTGAAACCATCCTCTATGTATTTGACGACGCGGAGAACATAAAGTGATGTGTCCAGACTTCGTCTGTATCGGAACTGGACGTAGGGGTTAATGTCCTTGGAGTTTACCTCCTGGGAAAGTCACCAGTGCAATTAGACCCCGTTTCTAAGTCTTGTCCTGCTGCATCCACCTTCAATGTACTTGACCAAGCGGAGAACGTAAGGTGAAATGTCCATACTTTATCCGAATTGAAATTGGGCGCTAGGGTTGAAACCCTTGAAATCTACCTTCTAAAAGAGTCATCAGAACAGTTACACCCCCGTGGCTTTGCGCATGTTGCGAAAGGCTAATGGCGGAGACGCGTATCCTTGCTAGGATCTTTGAGTGCTTGGGTTAGGATTCCGTCTGGTGCTGGAGCTTTGGTCGCATCAGGGCCCTTAAGTACACCTCTCGCTTCCTCCGGCCAAGTTGGTGAGATATACAGCACTGCGCCACATTGATTTTGCTGCACCATACTTCACAAAGGCTTGGATTGCCTTGCAGGAAGGCGCTTCCATTGCAATAAAGATAGTAAAAGTTTAATTTAGGTAATGTGTTCTTGCATTGAGCTGGTCTTCTAGATTGGGGGCTCGATACCACGCTAATTGCGCTATTAACACTTCCGATTCCAAAATTAGTCGCATGATACGTAAACTATCAGTACGACTTTGCAAGAGCTGCAAGTTTGTATACAAATTTTATGTATATATAGTTTGCAGGAGGCTGTGGCAACGCAAATTGTCCACTCCTCTAGAAACAAATGACTGCAAAAATGCGTAATACGTGCATAATGAGAGAATTCATATCGAATCCTTTTCGTATGTGCAAACATCAATATTAATCGCATGATAGTGTTTAAGGTATTTTTTCTTCCTCTGCTGCTGCGTATTGGGTAGTGGATGTTTGCCGATACGGCGGTTCTGTTGCCTGGTTGCAGTTTCTTTCTTCACCCTATGGCCCGCGCCCTTAAAGCTTTTGCAGCTGCATCGGTCAATTCCGAGTCTCGAGGTAAGGAGGGAGCTGACGTCCATTAAATTGAGCATAGTGGAGGATCAGTGTGGTCGCGACAGGTCTGGCGATATTGGCGGACACCGTGTTCACACCATTACCGGTATCGATAGGGCTTTGCAGCTGCACCACCTTATCCCAGCGATAATAACAGTTCTGGGTAGCGGGCATTGCGACGGTATTCCATATGGAAGACGGAGTGTCATTATATCGACGACCAATCGTTGGCTCTCAATTTAGGGAATCTCTTGTGGTTCATCTTAAAGAAGTTCGGTGGTGTCCGCACCCTTGGGTGTCGTAGCGCTGGTATTCGACCTATTAGACCTCAAATTTCTTGGCGAAGGTCGTGGTCGTGGTCAGCACCTATGGGGATGGGTTTCGACTTGACCGTGCCCACCTTACAGGTTTACGCGGAAGGGTGTGACTGTATCTCAAGGTTGCACTGTCGTTGCTGTCTTTGGTCGGAATATTTTCAGCATGGGAATGCGCTCCTGGTAAATTAGGATCTAGGATAAGCTCATTAGGTGATTTTAGCAGATGATTATCCATCAAACGTTGGTGAGGAACCCCGCCTAATATATCTACCACAATACGGGGGAGGAGGGGGAAGCCACCGGCGAGAGCGTGCCCATCTATCTTCGGAAAGTGTCGGACTGGCTTGGACAGTTGCTTTGCTGTGGAGATATGCTCTCGCTCATCGCTGAACGGAACGCATGCCAATTTTAGTGGGAAATGATCAAGATCATTCGGATCCATCCTAGTGGTGGCATCAATTCTAACGTCCCCATATATATTTCTGAATGTATGGGGATTGTTGTAGCATAGTTCCTAATACATTGCACAATTGGCCCACTTCTAGCCTACTTCTAGTCTACTTCATACGGTACGCATCAGATCTTCCACAGTCCCTACTCCTTACTATTAAGTATTCATGAAGGTATTAAATGAGATGGCTCAGAAAGTGATTGTGGTGGATGAATGTTGGTAAGAATGGATGGAAAGATGACGGGGGGTTTCTTGTAAATACAATCGCAATAGTATTTTAATAGGACTTGATTGTTTATAATTTTTACCATTTATCTGATATCCCAGAACCATAGGCTGCCCACTCAGGTTCAAATATTCTTCCTCATTCTCTTTCCTCGAAGATCGTATGCTCCAGCGCACCTCTTTTGCCGCATCTGTCAAAGATAGCTCCGAGTGCTTGATTCGCTTAACATCGGCTTCAACACAAAAATTGTATGATTGGACGCCAATATCCATCTCTAGTACTTCGATGATTCGTTGAATATTTGTCAGACCATCATTAAAATTGCACACAGCAATATCAGTCGCTATATTTAAGACTTTTTTATATAGTAGTTTAATTTAGAATTAATGCATTTTGTTGAACAGGGGGACTTTCCATTACGAAGAAGAAGTATTAAGTATGTATATGCAATTGCTTCTTGGAAGTGAAACGTAATTAAATATTAAGGTAAGCTTCTCGTCGCATTTAATTGCTTAACCTTATTAGTCAGACTGGGCACTAATATCACAATAACGTTTTCGAAACCTCATTACCTCATTCCGAAGCACTTAAACATTCATATGAACCAACTATATAAAATATAAAGCATTGAAGAGTTAGTAATGTAAATCTTAACTAAACACAATTAAAAATTACTTACATATGTACATATGTATATAGGAAGTAAAATGGGATTAATCGGGTCAGCGGTCCCGATTAATCCCTTTTGCTTCCTAACAGGTACGGATGATGTAGTTCTTCTCAACTTATTCATACATATATATATATATATATATATATATATATATATGTATATATATATATATAGACAAATGGGTTTGAGAATTAGAAAGTTCTTAATAAACACTTAACACTCTAACGACTTCTGTTATTGTATTAGAGGAGTTACAAATCAAAAAGAAAGACATTCCTAACTGGTATTTATTTGGCGCGGGTAGTCGTTTCGGAGATATCCGACGTGCTTGGGGAAGAGCTCGAAATTTCAAGGGAAAAACTTTCTTCCGAGTAATGAACTTTTGCCCCATATTCTAGAAGGTTCAAAGCATTTATTAAGCCAATAAAAACAAATCGATTTTCCGAGAAATTTACAGTGGTGTTGCACCTTGGTGTTTTGTTGACGGTTAAAGATATAGAAGGAATCGAAGGTCGACTGCTCGCTAGGTTTTGATGTGTGTAGGGTGTTGGGTGTTCGCTGACCATGGTGGAGCTTGACGGTGGCTGGGAAGTCATGCTGTATTCCTTAGGGTTGGCCAGCGACCGAAATTGAAGATACCCACTCCTTCACCGTATGCCAGGGAAGCCACTTTATCTTAGGTTCCAGTTCTGTCCATTAATTAGTCACTCGATATGGAATTTAAAATCCGAAATCACGGCACTTCGGACAACAACGCAGCGGTTATCCTCGATAACTCAAAGAGACGGTAATAATCTTATCGCTGCTGCGCGTAGCGGAAATTAATGAACCGGCGCGATCCGTAAAAATAATCTCAGAGCGGATTCGCTTCGAAAGTGATTTAGGAACTCCATTGTCGGACGCGCTCGCTGCAATGGCCATTGTTACCGCCATCCTCCACCATCGTCGGGTCGAAACGTTCGCGGGCGTCCCGATAGCAGATATAACGCGGAAGATCCGGACCGGTTGGCGGTAGCTCCTAAATTATGCAAAAATGACCGGTTTTAATCAGCCTGCCGGCGGATAATTTACGAGCTGTGCCGCGCCGGCCTGTCATCATATTCAAGCCGTTCGAAGGACGAAAATGAAGATGTACGAGATGCAGGGATGAACCTGAGTTTACACACCGGGTTTGGGCGTGCGAAATTAAACGTATAAATGGATTTGAAAATTTCGTGTAATTGTTCCGACGCGACGGTTTTATCTCACAAGACATGTTAAGAATCGTTGTTTTGATGGCGAATTTTATCGAAAGAATCGAAGCGAGAAAATTAATCAAGGCTCACAATCAAAACCAACCGCTCAACATCCGCGAACTCCCGGAGAGAACACGTCGCATTACCATAAATCCATCCCGCTGACACCGACAGGATTATATTTTCCTACCGATCTTCGCTTTCTTTTTTATTCCGCCGCAAATTACCGCGCGGAAAGCTCCGAGATCAATTCGTTTCGCATTGTACCGCTTCGCTAGGGGAAGGTCTCCCGCCACTGGGAAGACGAAGAGAAGGAAGGAGAGAGAGGCGTATAATATATTAAATCGCGCGGGCCTCTCGGCTAAGATTTCAGCTTGCCTGTCGCAGAAATTTATAATTCCGAATGTAAATGTGAGCGTCTCCTGATTTCACCCGTAATAAATCCTCCGTCCTCCTTCTTCGTCGGGGCGGATGAGACGACTCCGAGAGAGCGTAGGGTAATTCGAGGGTAAGTACGGATCGAGATTACTACTTAAGCCCGGCAGTATGCACCGATGTAAGACGGAGGAAATCGTTAGAGCGAACGGGGAACGGAATAAATACATCGTTAATTAGAATTAAGATAAGTAAGGTAAGAAGGTGTGCTGTGCTGGTGCTCTTTACTTAATTAATTTCCGTTTCGTGTTTCGGAATGTGGAAAGAAAGAAGAAGCGAGAGATGATGGTGGGTATTGTCGAGATGTTACGGGGTTCGATAAGGATGATCCAATTTAGTTGTTTTGATAAAGTGTATGTACAAAGACAACTTGTAAAGTAAGCTCCGTTTGGTTATTAAGAAAAACACCAAAACATGTGGAGGCATTTATTATACAGGGACAGTTAAAAGTATGGAGACCGCGATTTATTGTTGTCAATATTCATTTTGGGAAACTATATTCATTACAAAAGCTTTTCACGGGATTTCTATCTACATTTTAGAGTGCTTCAATTTCCTTATTCTTTAATTATTTTTGAGTTACGCCTGTTCGCGTAATTCTTTAAATGGGAACTTGTTAATTTTACTGTACCATTCAATAGATAATTTTTTTCTCTTCACAATACTTTTTTTTTTAATTTCTTTAATAACATTTTACAAGGAAACATTAGTTCAAGTATTTAATAAATGTTAGGTACATCTAACAAGGGGACCGCCAAGTATATAATTATTTGCAATAAAGTTATCGGTTACAATCTTATCATTGAAAATAAATTAATAACTAAGTAAATTAAATTAAATGTTCAAATTGTCCTCTATTTGTAATTTGACAACGACCCAATCGATTTACACAACCCAGAAGAGCATTCTCTAAAAGTTCACGGAAAATTTCTTGTATCGTCCTGGTAATTCCAATTTTTAAATGTTCGATATTATTAGGCTTATCCTTGTAAACTTCATTTTTTACATATCCGCAAAAAATCTGTATACAACTTAAGGCTACCACTTTCATCTATTTTCCTACATAGCTGCCATTAAGATTGATACATTTGTTATAGTGACGAACCAGTTTCTTAATGCCCTCTTCACAGAATTCTACCGCATATGAATTAAGTGATGCAGTAACAATGTCCTGCAACTCTTCATCGCTCTTAAACCGTTGTGACCCAATCCATTTCGTCATGATAAGGACGAGATGGCACTTGCCGAATTTCACGAATTTTCTCTTCGATATTACCCAAAAATTCGTCCCGCACTACAGTTGATCTTTCATTATGTTCATCATTAGTTCGTTCTTCTCAAAACATAATGCGCCATCTTCCAACCACACTACCGCTCATGACCTTTCCACCATAAACAGAACAAAGTTCTCGATGAATCTCAGCAGCCATCATGTTTTCTGCACACAGAAATCGGATAACAGCACGTAGTTTAATTACAGCAACCATTTTAAACGACCAAAATAGCACGAAAGATAGTCCGAACGATTTTCTCACTAGCACTGCCAAACTCACATGATTGAACTAGATTATACTGCAGCATTGCGATGGCGCTGATATCCGCACTCCTCAGCTCATTAGGCGGAAGCGAACCTTGCTTTACAAGTCTCTCTCGTATATCGGTAACCTGTAATACTCTTTCGGATTACCCTCGTCAGTTTTCTAGGTCAATCAAAGGCAAATTTTAAGTTTACGGCTTATGGTATATCGCCTTATTCTTGATTGGTGTAGAAAAGTGGTGAAGGTAATGCGAAAGATGAGTAGTTGTTTTGATAGCAAGAATTCAATGAAAAATTATAACGGTCGAAAAATTGGACGAAAGATGATTTATCGAATCGGGAAGATATCCATGATTCAAGAACTTCCCACGATCGAATTTCAGAGAAGAGATGCACCGAGGCAGAGGTGTGGTTGGCACTATCAAAACTACATATTACCGAATCTTGTTTTTATAATGCTTGTCTCGTGATAACGAAACACATGTTAGAAGTGCGCAGAAGTGTGGTTGGCACTATCAAAACTACATATTACCGAATCTTGTTTTTATAATGCTTGTCTCGTGATAACGAAACACATGTTAGAAGTGCGCAGAAGTGTGGTTGGCACTATCAAAACTACATATTACCGAATCTTGTTTTTATAATGCTTGTCTCGTGATAACGAAACACATGTCACCGAATTTATTATTAAACAGTTGTGTGGTTAGGAGTTTATCCATTTGATATATTGTCAGCCACCGCAAATTTCTTCCTCTCTCGAGACTCTTCCGATATTGCCACAATTTCAACTTTTTATTATATTTCCAAGACATTCTCCCCAATGCCTTTAAAATGTAGTTTAAACCTAACACCATGAAATCCCCTAGAAATCTTCTACCGCCAGACCATATTTTCCGTGTCTCCTCCAAACAAAGCAACTTAAACTTCGATAACGCTATCGCAAACACACCACTAACGCCCCTCGTCAATATCTCCTTCTTATCTTCAACTTTTCCGTTCCCGTGAGTATACGTAGAAGACGTCCTTGCACACGAGGTCACGTCTTTGAGTCGCGATTCAGATAGACGGCAGCACCATCGTTTCCGTCGCCACCGCAAATTTCTTTCTTTCTCTAGAACCTTCCGATATTGCCACAATTTCACAATTTCAAGTATTGTTGTATTTCCAAGATATTATCTCTAATTTCTTTAAGATATACTCTAAACCTGATACCATGAAATTCCCAAGAAATCTTCTTCAGCTCCAGGCCATCTCCTCCCCCTCTTCCGGCGTCTCTCCCAAACTCTAACACCTTCAGCTTCTATAACGTTGTCGCAAACACCACAAACGTCTATCGACGGTCGTTCACATCTCGCCTTCACCTTCACCCTTATTGCGAGCGTACCTGGAAGGTGTTTTTGCACACCAGGGCACGTTTCTGAGTCAAGAGTCGGATAGATGGCAGCATCGTCGTTTCCGCCGCTATCGCGAATTTCTTTCTTTCTATAGAATCTTCCAATGTTGCCACAATTTCCACTTTTTATTATATTACGACGACATTTTCCCTAATTTCTTTAAAATGTAGTCTAAACCCAACACCATGAAATCCCCAAAAGATCTTTTACCGCCGGGCCATTTTCCTCCTGTCTTCTCCAAACTAATAACTTCAACTTCGATAATGATGTCGCAAACACACCGCTAACGGCCCTCGGCGGTCGTCGATATTTCCTTCTTACCTTCAACTTCGGCGTTCCCGCGAGCGTACGTCGAAGGCGTTCTTGCACATCTTCGAGCCGGGACTCGGATAGATGGCAGCGCCGCCGCTCTAATTATAAACTCGAGACTCGTTCAGTCGAGAACATAATGACGCCATTTGTCGGCAGGATGCATCCCTCTAATGTTCCGCTAACTGCAGCCGCGCGACTGTAATGAGAGATAGGCGGCGTCTAATGCACATGCACGTCGAGGTTGGGGTGGCGAGGGGGCGGCGGCACCGACGATGCACGGCTCGCGCGTTGCGAATCGTGCGGGCGGCAATTTCGGCAATGTTGCGGTCCCTTAATTGAAGGTTCGAAGCGAGACTATTCGAATTCGATCGGAACCGAAATTGTCGTATGGTGTCTACACGAACGTACGGTCGGAGATGATGCTTTTTCATGCAACAACGCAAGAGGTCCACGAGTTTGGTTTAGTCCTAATCATAAAGTGGAGTAAGATATTCCAACTAAAGCTAATATTGATCTCAAATTTCAAGTTTTTCGCAATTCGTAAGTAATCGTTGCCATAATTTGCTTTTGAGAAATGTCCGAATTGGTATTAGAAAGTGTTCCTGCTTGTCGTGTCTGCGTACGGTGCATAAGGCGGATATCTATACGAAACTGTACAAAGGATGCCCTGTCGCTAGATGGCGTAACCATAGGCTTGCAGCGATCGATAATATCGATGGATTCTGTTTACGTAAGTATTACTAAGGGGGCGGCTTCTGTGGTGGGGACTTGATTTTTCGAGTGGAAAAAGTGATAATTCTGCTGCTTATTAACAAATGCCTCACCTGGTACGTGGTCTATCCATAAATATAAGAGACATAACGCGCCATAGCTATCTTTGCAATGCGTAGAAAGTCTTGCAATCTAAGTGAAACGAAATACAATAGTTATCTCACTCTTTGCGATGGCTCAAAAATGTGTGTGAGTAAAAGTACAAATTTTAGCGGCATTCAGGAATGTTAGTTTCCTATAACTTGAACAACGTAACCTAAATTTATAGAATTTGATGACATTTTACATCGGTCTTTTCTACCAACTGCTCAATTTTGGATCGAAATGTTAGCGCTGAATAATATTAAATTTGTTTTGTATTTATTTCCATTTCTCAGATTGAAAATCTAAAATTGTTTCTAGGTGTTAGAATGGACAGAAAAACGTAGATAAGTTGCTTTCTAAATGTAATAAAGTTATATAAAGATATTTAACACTAAAGGAACTATTTTCTCTCCAAGCGGAATAATATTTATAACTAGATAATAAAAAGTTAAAGTTTAATTCTGGAAGTAATATATTAAATGTAAATGTATGTATATGTAAACTTAATTGAAACCTGAAAATGTCTCACAATACGAGTAAACCAAACTAAGAAATTAAACTAAAACTTAAACTAGTCATCTGGCGAAGCAAGAGTTATCAGACAAGACAATATTTAATATAAATTACTGCATATACACTTATTGATTATTAAATAAAGATAATTTAATATATTTATGCCAAATGTTTGTGCCTTTTTGTGATCGTAATCAACCCTCACGATGCAGTCGCGCAGTTAAATAAATCTTTAATATTAGTGTAACCAGTACCATGTTGTGATCATCTAACACATTCTGCAATGGAAAGCGCTTCTGCATATTTTCTGTGTTAAATGTGGGGGCCAACCTTTAATAATTTTATTCATTAATGAATGTGATGAACAATGCTGGAATAGTTTCCTTTACCACTTTTTCTGCAATTATGTAAATTCTAACTTCTGTACTCGTGTTTATCAGTTTTCCTCTCTGCGCATTTGGAAATCTGTAAAATCTGTTGTTACTATCATCTTTTCTGTAGACCAAACATGAAAACTATCTTGGGATAACTGCAGTCTGTTTACTGCTGCATATAAAATAATATCGCGAATATATGTTTTAGTAAACACCAGACCCTAACGTATAATTGCCTGGAATATATGGACACAATAACAGCCACTAGGTAAGCTCTAATCGCCAAAGCGCTGAATTCCGGACTATGATTGGCTTTTATAACGCAAGCGCATTATACTCTCACAAACGAAACAGAGATATGTTTCCTGTTCCATAATGTTGGCAAGACAAATGTGTCACAAAGCGCATTATGTCTCTTTATATTTACATATATTACAAAAATGCTCCTCCATCAAAAGTTGAAGTTCTTTCGTTGGTATTTATTTTTAATATATTTTGCCGTATATCGGACAATGGCTACACTTTTATCGGGATTTTGAGGACTTATAAATCAACTGCCTGTCATAGGTTTACTTTGCAGATACAAATGATTGCCTATACATACCGAATTGTTGATATTCTTACAAATTTCACATGTACAATATGGCGGCAAGGCTTTGTAATATGTCTTTCTTAATTAGCAATGTTAGAACATTGTATATATAATGTACGACATATTTCAGATTGATAATATAACCACGCCCTAGTTCATTCCTTCCACTTTCGGTTTGTTAATGATTTTATTAAAAAAATTGCTCCCAGTTTTGTATTCTATAAATTAGTGCCGTTTTTTCGATTACGGTGTCAGCCGTTGACTATGAACTCTCAAGTCGCCCTCTTAAATCGAGACAAACGAAATACAAAATAATGACAACTCTACGAAGTTCACTTCTTACTTCCAATCCTCGTGGGTAGTGCAGTCGGTTGTTCTAGGCAACTACTACAAATTTTCTAATGACAGACGTTCGGTGCACTATTTCGGCAACTAAGTTAACATCTAGACCAATTCGCATCCAATCCCGTAATCTACTCAGGCGTAAATACCCCTCACCAGCACCAAATCTTTCCCAATTTTCCATCGAGATTTATTAAAATATTTCCCGTACGCCTTCCGGCACAAATTAACGAGATTAAGTCCATCCGATAAGCCGGCTTTAACCTCTTTGCTTAAGACCGGCACATCCTTTCCTAACATCAGTTAAGCGTTAACCGGTTAAAAAATAATCTTTGGCGTAACTTTTCCGCAAGCACTTTAAAACATTCCGGTGCGGCGGGCGACGCTTCGACGAACACAAACGACGATCGAAAACTCCAAATTAGTTGCCAGAAGTTCGTCCGTCCCGGCTTATTCGGAAACTCCGGTGACTTCCGGGGCGATTTCGCGAGCGAAAGTCAATATTGGCGGAACGTGTAGCGATAAGACCGCGGGGCGCGCGATTTTAGCGTAAATTTTCGTTAGCGTTCTCAGTTTGATATACGGCGAGGTCGCCGATAAGTTTTCTTTTTCTTTTTCGACGGATGAGCGCCCTGAAGAAGGTTCGTAATTGGAGGAAACGCAATGGAAAAAGGGAATGCCGGAGGTATAGAAAGGGGGTAATATGCTGAAGAAAAAGGGGGAGAGAAAGTTCAACACGAAACTCCTGTTGGATGATCAAACTTTAATTCGATTCAAGTCTGAGTCTACAGCAATATAGTCAAGGGGAGAGTATCTCGAAACAACATAGCTCAAAACTTTTTATTTTCAGCTTCGCGATTTGCATGTACCTAATCGGTTATAATTAAGGTTTGACAAACGAGTGGATGATAAGTAGTGTAAACGGGACTGAAGCTGCCCTTCCTCCGAATTTCCATACTGCGGCTTGCACGTAAGTGGGGACAAGCGGTGGATTAACAGCGTCAGTTCGGTTTACACTATTTAATGATAACGTAACATGCATTCCTTTGTCGAACCTTAGTTATCACTATCCACCTTGAACTTGCCGTACGTACCGAAAACAATCACAATGTGTGGAGGTTTATTGCGATGTCGATGAATTCAATTCGGAAAGTTTGAGAAAACAATTACGCCAAAATAGTTACGTTAGCGTCAGAGTGGATATCGTATCTGCTCGGTCTCGGTGCAATATGTCCGTTAATCGTCGAGGAACATCTTTCCATTCCGTTGGCTCTTCCGATTTGTTGTGATTAGAAAGAGCGCGCGTGTTGGCGATTATTATTTAGAAAAGAAGAAAGTAGGTGCTTAAACTGCGTTTTTTTCTCACGGCATCTCATTTGATAGGTAGATATTGCACTCTCGCTACTGAGAAAATGGAAGCTTTACTAGTATTTACCAAGAATAACTTTTCCTCTTTCCCGCTTTCCCGCTATATCCCATTTGTTCCATGAAGCTCGCACAAACAGCTTTTATTAAATATAAAAAATACTAACAACAAACAACAAACAATAAAATTATTTTATTCCTCTAGAAACTGCGACCACATGAACAAGCATAGCGTTAACTGCTTTCATCAAGTTTAAATGGTTTTCTCTATTGGTATACCTCGTAAGTTAACGGGAGTTCGCAGTAACAGCTTTCATCACATATAAAAAATATATAAGCAACCAACAATAAAATTATCTTTTTCCACAGAAAACTGCGGCTGCATACACAAGCATAAGGTCAAACACTTTCATCAAGTGTAAATCATCTTCCGTCTTGTCATGCCTTATAGGTTAAAGGGAGTTTGCACTAACAGCTTTCGTTAAATATAAAAATACAAACAGTCAACAATAAAATTATCTTATTCCTGAGAAAGCTACGGTTTCGTAGACAAGCATAGCGTCAAATGCTTTCATCAGTGTAAATTGTCTTCTCTGTTGTCATACTTCGTGGGTTAAAGGGAATTCCCGCTAACAGCTATTATTAAATATGAAGATGTAAATAACCGAAAATAAAATTACCTTATTCCTCAGTAAAGTGCAACTACAGAGACAAGCATAGCGTTAAGTGCTTTCATCAAGAGTAAATTGTCATGTCTCTTGTCGTACCTTGTAAGTTAAAGACAGTTCACACTAAAAGCTTATTTATTAAATATAACAAAAAATACAAACAGCCAACAAGAAAGTTATCTCATTCCTCAGAAAACTGCGGCTACATAGGCACGGATAGGGTCAAATGCTTTCATTAAGCGTAAATGGTCTTCTCTCTTGTCATCGCTCGTAGGTTAAAGAGAGCTCGCACTAACAGCTTTTATTAAATATAAAAAAATACAAACAGCCAACAAGAAAATTATCTTATTCTTCAGGTATCTGCGGCTACATGTGAAAGTAAGGATAGCGTCAAATGGTTTTATCAAGTGTAAATCGTCTTCTCTCGTGTCATGCCTAGTAAATTAAAGGGAGTTCGCACTGACACTTCTTATCATATATAGAATACGAGAAACAAACGACAAAATTGTTATCTTCCTCATAAAAGCTGGAGCCAGCTTTAGAAGAAGTCTTCAGGGATTTCACCGTTCTCCCTCGTGATATTCCGTTTGTTGCAGGCACTTCTTGCGACCAGCTTTTATTAGGTATGGTAACCACAGATTGTTAATTATACGGGGGTGTGGTTGAGTGGCGTTGAATTGATAAAGAGGGTGTGTGGTTGATTGCAAGGTGTTTGATTTGTTGAAATAAAAAATGATTGAGTTGGTAATTAATTCAGCGGCTAGCTTGACACCTCCCTTACGTAATAACATTAATAACATTTTGGCAAAGGTGAACGTGGAGAAGTGCAAAGGGGTTAAAATAAGCTGAAATAAAACACGTACGTATTTATTTGCTTGGTAAATACAACGAACACTGTCCTCTGAGAATTTAATTATATTAATTAAATCGTTAAATAATTAAAGCAAAAAAACAATAATCAAATGCGATTTAAGTTTAGAAAATGCGTGGCCGTAGGTTTGTGTGTGATTGTGTGAAGGCGTGGTGTGGAGTAATAATACGAAAGATAAATTAGGTAAATTAGAACGATAGGGGCTAACTTACTGCTTGGTACCTGAGCTTGCAGATAGGGTTTCGAAGCTTGTTTGTGATGTTCGCTGTAGATTTTGCTGGGGCAGCAAAGTGGCGGAGACGGGAGCTCCGATGGTAGTCGTGTGTGTAGGTGAAGTATGTGAGTACTTACTTAGAGGCACTAAGTGAAGTGTTGGGTGTGTGGGTGTCAGCAAGTGACTAAAGTAAAATTTGCGCGATTTGTGTTTAAATGTCGCTGAAGGGTGCGAGGGGTTACTAACGGTCAGATGAAATTAGAAAGTTGGGGTAGTCAGTTTACGAAAAATACGCAGGCCCTTTTCACCTACTAGGGGATCGAACGGTCGGAAAACGGTCACAAACGTACACTCGAAAACACAAAATTGCAAAAATTAATTTTAAATATCTTTCCTTCATCTGAATATAACACACAGATGTTGGCTAAAATATAAAGAAAAATTATTTAATCGCGTATTTAAAATGATGAGCGAATTATTTTAGTTAACGAAGTGTAACAATACGAACTATAGAATAACGAGATACGTTTTTGGAAAATGATGAAATTTATCAAATAACCCACGTAGAAGACATTCATCCCCCACGACAGCAATACGAGGGTGAATAGCACTAATAAAACCTTCACCGTTACATTTGCATTTTCTCTTTGACTAAATCGGATTGAATCCGGCAACTGCTCGGCGCGATTGCATCTCAAGCCGGGAACTCCGGAAAGCATATTGTTTTCCGAATTGATTTACGCCTGAGCGCGGCAATACCAGAAAATGCATCTCCCGCCTCCATTCGTATTTCTGATATACTTAACTCGCTCCGCTTTCCTCGAGAATTCCGAAACTGGCATACATGCGGTTCTTCTTTGTTCGGCTAGAATTACGCTTTGCGGTGGTGTCCGCGAACTCGCCGTTAAAATTTCGAACGGGGTGCGCCCGTTGTTTTGTTACGCCCCGACCGAGCGACGTAAATATGAAATGCGAGAGGAAATCGCACGAGCGCCCGTAGAAAATAAACGTATGGAAATTTTGGGGCGAATCGTGTAGGGTGTTCTGGTCGAATTGTAGCCGCGTAACGCACCGGAAATATTCGTATTGTTGGGGTTTGTTTTAAGTGGATGATTTTCCACAATTTAACTAGTTTTGTTTGCGCTAAAATTGCGCTCGAATCGGTTGTTAAAATTTCGTGTATACATTAAGCGTATATGTTGCGTTTAATTCGAAATGTAGCTGGTATCATTCGATATAGTCGGGGTAGAAAATATGATTAAATGTTCCCGTGCCCTGAAAAAAATTAATCTCGAAAAATTGAAATACTCAACAAGGCAACTCGTAAACTCGTCAAATACTAGTTCTGAGTATTTGAAATGCATTAACGTTACAAGTCGAGGGATGCGAAATTTCGTATTTTCGAAGAAATTAAAAGTTTCGTATTTTCAGGTTGCTAAATTCCAAAATGTAAAAATGTTTATATATCCATATTGAACCTCACGACGTAAAAATTTCCCTACCTTCAAGTCATTAAACGCCAAGAAGTGGAAAATCTACTTTCAAAACTTCACACACTTCATGCCGTAAAGCCTCAATAAATGAAAAGTATCAGATTTTCAGGTGGCTAAACCCTACAAAAAATAATTTCAAATCATCAAACGTGAAGAACCCAATAAAAAATAGTTTCAAGTCATCAAACGCGAAGAGATGAAAAATTCGCTTGTAAAAGGAAGTTTGGCCTATCTTTGCCAACTTCGAAGGTTTGTGGCTTTGTTGTGACATAAACGAAAATCAATGATGCTTATTTTGTTATTATTAAGTTTTAGAATGCCAAAAAGAAAGAGTGAAAATACCCTTAACCAGATTGCTAAACCAAACGAAATAGAATAGTTCAAAACTTCGGAAAATGAAAAGTTTTTAACTTACTAAGCCCTAGAAACGGAAATGTTGCCGCATTTTAAAGTTGGTAAACGAAAGTTTTCGTATGCGTAAAATGGAAGTAAACTGTTTTATACCTTTCGATTGCTAAATTCCTTATTTCCAAATCATCGAATCCTAAGAAAAGGAGAATTTCGTATTTCCAAGTGGTTTATTCAAAGGAACTGAAAAGTTTCTTGTATTCAAGTTGCTACACTTTAAGAAGTGGGGAATTAAGAATTGGGAAATGACATATTTTCAAGAAGCTAGACTCAGTAAATAGGAAAGTTTCATATTTCTAAATAGTTGAGCCTCAAGAAGTAAGGATTTTCGTATTTGCAAGTTGGCTAGATACTAGGAAGTAAGTAGCTTGGTAATTCAAAGTTATTAAAGCACAAGAACTGCAAAATTTTGTATTTCCAAGCTGTGAAAAAGGATGAACAGTTTTGCCTGTCCAGATTAGTAAACACGACAAAGCGATAATTATCACGTTTCCAAGTGGCCAAGCCCTAGGAAATGAAAAATATTATATCCGTAAGCCTTAAGGGAGGGGAAAACGCCAGGCAATGAAAGTTTTATATACCGAAGTGCTCAGGGAGTTAAACGCTAGTAATTTAAATAGTTCGTATTTTCAAATTGACAAACATCGTAGTGACCGTAGGTTTGGGTTTACAGGTTATCAAAGCACAAGATGTGCAAAATTTGTCCTACCGTCACGGAGTAAAAGAATTTGCATTCTCAAGACGTAAAATCCCAAGAAATAGAACAATTTTATATTCATAAGCCTTAAAAGGCAACTAAACCCTATGAAAAGTAGTTTCAAGTCATAAAACGCAAAGAAATGAAAAAATTACTTTTAGAGAAAGTTTGTTTTATCTTTGCGCACTTTAAAGTCTTGTCCTCTGTGACATAAAAGAAAATCAGTTATGCCTATTTTACGTTCTTCAAGTTTTCGAATGTCAAAAGAAATACTGAAAATACCCTTATCCGGGTTGCTAAACTAAGAGAACTAAAATAGTTCAAAGCGTTAAACTTCAGAAAATGAAAAATTTCGTATTTCCAAGTTGGCAGATATTATGAAGTAAATATCATCGCATTCAGAAGTTATAGCACAGGAAGTGGTATTTTCCAGTCCAGAAATCCTAGGGAATAGAAGAATTTATCTCCCTAAACCCTAAAGCAGTTAAACGCTAAAAGGTGACATATTTCGTATTTCTAAGTTGGCAGATTTCGTAACGTCCGTAGTTTCGTATTTTCAAGTATATTAAAGTAGAGCAAGTGAAAAATTTGATATTTTCCGGCTCCATGAAGTGAGAAATTTTCCATTTTCAAGTCATGAAATCCCAAGAAATGAAAAATATTATATTCCTAAACGCTAAGGCAGTTAAATGC
Organism: Chrysina gloriosa; assembly: GCA_038088585.1. Classification (NCBI taxonomy): domain Eukaryota; kingdom Metazoa; phylum Arthropoda; class Insecta; order Coleoptera; family Scarabaeidae; genus Chrysina; species Chrysina gloriosa. Next base: position 27,864,856 of record CM076088.1, on the reverse strand, counting down.
TAAAAAGTGAAATTTCGTATTTCTAAGTTAATAGACCTCGTATTGTCTGTAGTTTGGTATTTCCAAATTATTAAAATACAAGACGTATTAAAGTTGTGAACATGGATGAAAAATTTTATGCCCAGATTGGTAAAAATTCCAAGTCGTGAAATCGTCGGAAATGATGAATTTTACACCCCCTAAGCTGTAAACGCTCAGAACTGAAATATTTCGTATTTCCAAGTTGGCAGACTTCGTAGTGTCTGTAGTTTCGTGTTTCCGAATTGTCGAAATGAGAGGAAATGGGTTAATTTTATATTTCTAAGCTGTTAAAAATTGAAAAGCGAAATTATTCACTTCAACCGGTTTATTTGTTTAGTATTAATAATAGCCGGTTATTATTCATACTAATCGATTAATCGCATTGACCGTAAAATACATGCATACGCCTCCGGTCTTCTATCCCATTTGTGAAATTAACTGTTGTTCGTCCCGGGTTGTTGGTATTGAGGCCCGTGCTTTTGTTTTCGTTCTTGTTTTTATATTCTCTTCTTGATATATTTTCGTGTTTATATGTGTCCATCTCTTAAAGAGAAAGGACACAATCATTCAAACTTCCAGGTATTCAATCTTCAATGGCTTTACACACTTTAAACTCTTGCTGGCCATAATTTTAAAAGTTGTTTGTGAGAGGACGTAGCCAGACTTCGCTGAAAATTTTGAAGAAGATGATTGAATATTCATAGATTATTTGAGAGGTAGCAACATATTTGACGATTAGTTATTTCCTAAGCTTTGGAGAAAGGTAAAACAGTCCCCGCGAGGATATGGCTAAAACTTCTTTTTTTGTAAACTGACTAAACATTGGAGGTAAATCATATGGAAACGATAATTATTAGCTAAACTCCTGAAATAACCTGGTTATTATTTTGATTTTGTAAGCGAATGTACTCAAATTTTGGAAACATTGGACACAAGCGCTCACAAGTGCCTAATTTTCGAAAAATGTTAACTGTTGGCTAAACTTCGAAAGGTGGCCCACGCACTTTGAAAGATAAATTTCTGGGAGCGGTTTCCAAAAAGGCGGCTAAACGTTGGAGACCAGTTGTTGGAAGAAGGAAGACGGATAACTAAATTTCTAAAGCAATTTTTAGCAGGATGTGTCTAATGATAAGTTTTGATGATTTTCAGGGGAACGACTAAATTTTTCAAAGATTACTTGTTAAGAATTGACTAAAGTCTTGCTGGGTATTGGTTAAGTTTCGAATGCAGTTTCAAAGACAATGTGACTAGATTTGTAGATTGAGTTTTCAAGATGATTCAATTTTTGGAAGTATCTTGTTGTAAATTAGATAAACGTCGGACGAATGCTGATTAAATTTTCAGAACAGTTTCTAGAAGAGTGTGGCTAAATTTCCATGAGGATTTTTGAATTTCTCTCACTTTGTTGTTTGTTTGACGATTTGATACGTTTTCAAGTTACCGATTCGTTAGAAATTCGAGAAATTCGAAAACAGTTAGTTACATCCCGAGAAGAATTGTTTCGTTGCGAAAATCACGTTTCCATCCAAATTATTCGATATGGGATAACGCGAAAACGACCGTCCCCGTCGCCGCCGCTGCCGCTGCCGCCTGAACGAACTCGCGTGTGGCTAAGCGAATTTGCGTAATCGTAAAATTAAAACGGACAATAAAGCGGTTAGGCGTTCGTTCGGAAGCCGACGGACGAGCGTTTCGCCAACGGCATTGTATGCATGTATGTACAGGCGCGTACGTAGTATTTATTGTGTGTGTGGTAAACAGGTTCACGCTGCGTCGACCTTTACGACCGGCTCGTCCTGTCATTCGATTTTGAATCGACGAGACTATTATCGTCGTAATAACGATCGCCACGTCGCTTAATTATTCGCGAATTTCACGATAAATCCGACGAACGGACGTATCGGTCGATGCTAGGATGATTAGGAAGTCGAATCGAGCGCTTTCTACCGATATCGAAGAGGGGAAAATTATTTGCCGAGGAGGTCGTATTTGTAACGACGACACACATAATACTATAAAATACTTAAACTTTCAAGCTTTTACTGCGCCGTCGTTTACAGGCGAGTCAGAATATGTTTGATAACCTACACCATCTGTTTCGGTGTCGTCCGCAACGTGCTCGACTTGCGAACCCCCTCTGAAGACCACTACCTATTAAGCTATAGGCGGTACGTTAAAACCGGCCCAGGCCTTAACTATCTCCTCTTTGTGGTACCAGGGACTTGGGTAGACAATTTTGAAGTATGTTAAAAAGGACTGCAGAAGCAATCTCGGAAAATTAACGAATAAGTTTGGGAAAGGACTTGCGGCGAGTTTTCGTCCCTTTCAGTGTCATTTAGGACATGCTTGACTTGCGAAGCCCCCACTGAGGATGGGAACGTACTGCGCTAATGGCGGTACGTTGGAAACGAGCCAGCATTAGCCATCTCCTCTTTATGGTGCCTACAACCCTAGACAGATAATGCCGACGGATGTTAAAAGAAGCCCCCAGAAGTAATGTCAGAAAATTAACAATGAGTCAATAATGCAGGGAAAGGATTTGTGGCAAGTTTTCGTCCCTTTCTGTGTCACTTATGATGTGCTTATCTTTACGAATCCCCCTTTAAGGATAACAATATACTACGCTAACGACGGCACGTTAGAAATGAACGATCTCCTCTTTGTGGTGCCCACAGGCCTGGATAGACAATGTCGAGGGACGTTAGAACAAGCCGCCAGAAGGAATTTCGGAACATTAGCGATGGGTTTATAAAGCACTTGTGATAGCTTTTCGTACCTTGCAGAGTAATCTACGGCGTGCTTGTTTTGTGAGAATGACATCGTACTGTGCTAATAGCGGCCCGCCAGAAACGAAGCGGGCTTTAACGATCTCCTGTTCGTCGTGCCAACAAAGCTGGACAGACAATGTCGGGAGATGTTAAAAAAGGCCGCCAGAAGGAATTTTGGAACATCGACGATGGGTTAATAAGGTAGAAGGCGGGATCTTTTCGTGCATTTCGGTGTCACCTATGGCATACTTGTTTTCTGAGCCCCCGCTGAGGAGTACATGGTACTTTGCAAATATCGACACGTTATGAACGAAGCTGGCATTAGCAATCTCCTTTCCGCGGTGTCCACAAACCCGGAGAGGTAATGTCGAGGGATGTTAGAGAAAAGGATACCAGAAACAATTTTGGAAAATTGACCATAACATAACATAATCAGTAACCCTCGGTTACCCAAAGGTGTATCTTGTTGTTCTCTCTAAAATGCTGGTCTTTTGTTAATGGCCAGCATCTTTACCTCAAACCAACTCTTCCCGCTGTTACTCAATATTTTACTTCTACTGCTATTCCATGTTTTCCTCTTTTATTTCTTCTAGCGCTCTTATTTACCATGTTGCTGTAACCTCTCGGTAATCCCCATTCTTAACAACTGACCGATCCCTTTTAAGTTCCATCTTTCTATTCTTTATTTCAATGGTTTGACTGGCAGTCCTTGTCTAATATCGTCATTTCTTCGTTTCTCAAGTCTTCTTAGTTCCATTACCTTCCTTAAATATTTAATTTCCTCAACATATGGACGTCTTTCCTGCCTTTCATTTAAAATCCAGTTCTCAGCTCCAGACGTTATAAGTAGATATGAATAGTTTTATATATTTTCATTTTTGTTTCCCTTGATATCTGTTTTTTCTTCAAAAGGTTTTTATATAATGAACGATACAATATTGTTGCCGATTTTATTTTATTACCGATTTTATCGTCCTCAGGACTCGGACTACTTATTGTTATCTTCAAGTACTTATATGAATCTACTTGTCCGACTTGTTCTTCTATATGTACATTCAGATCTTATTATTCACTAGACCTACCACCATCACCTTTGTTTTCTCCAAGTTTGCTGTGAAATAATATATCTTGGATTTATCTAATCAGATTTTCATATTATAGAATAAATTGATGACGGATTACTAATGTAGAGGAAGGACTTGTAGCAGCTGTTCGTTGCTTTTGGTGTCGCCTGTGGCATGCCCGACTTGCAAAACTCTCACTAACAACGGATATTACGAAATGATTCGGGTACAAATTAAAACGAATTCCTCCGAATAAAATATGCTTTTGAACGATGCGGCGGCGAACTAGAAATTTGAATATTTTTATAGTATCGTTCAATCGGAACTCACTTGATAAGCTGTGACGGTCGTCTCTTTCGGTGTGGCTTCTGCGGTGCTCGTTTTGTGAGCCCCCACTAAGGTCGGCAAGGTATTACGCTAATGGTCGCACATAGCAATAAGCCAACTATTAATAATCCCCTCCTTACGGTGTCTACAAACATGGAAAGATGATCCTCATCTAAATTCTAGATGACATTGCGATGATAAATAAATTTTTCGCCCCCCGACTTAAATAGACGCTTTCGCTTTTGAAAAAGATCCCTCGAAAAACAAGTCGAAACGTTGTAACGAACGTGTTATTGCTTCGTTGTTCCTTACGTGAAATTTAATAAAGTTCTATACTTGTATATACTTGTTGGGCACGTGTCCGTGCAGGGATTATTCGACCGCTTCGTATATTCGAAGTTTCTGAAGTTGCATTTTTTCGAGTATCATTGTAGGTTACTATTCGTGACTTTCTGCTCTAATTAGTCGTTTTCCAAAGCTTATTGTAAAGATCGCCTGTTTATATTCCTTAAGCTGTGTTTAAAACGTTTAAAATTTTTACATGTGTTAAATATCATTTTGATTTTTATAAAGTTTTGCCTAATTGTGCATTACTTGATTGTATTTATGATTTCTAAAGGTATTTGAATTGTTAATTTAATACGTACTTCGATTGATTCATTAATTTATTATATACTACGATTAACATTTCTTTCCAATGTATATTGATATTTCTTTCATTTATAGTTGATGATCATGAATAGATTGATCAAATTTTGTTAGTTAATGACTATTGTCTTTGTCAATATCTTTTCCTTTGAAGTTGAATTATCTTCTGGAAATTAGATTTCCTTCTGGATTGTTATAGAGTGCTGGCATTCATTCCACTTCGGTTATAATTTGAAGTTTCTGCTCTTTGAATTTGTGGCCGGTTTACGAAGTAAAGTGTTGTAATCTGAAGACGTTTCATTACCGTTAATTTTACCTGGCATCCCGTGGTTAACGTGAAATCATTTCGGTTCCTTTATTTTGTTGCATCGCAGTCATCGATTGCGGTATTATTTTAGTTCACGTAAGCCCTGTAAAACCACGTTAGCTCCAGAGGCATTTTTCTGTGTAAAGTTCTGGACAAAAGTGAGTTTCTTTCGCCCGTTTATCTGTGTAACGAAATAAACCACCGAGGTGCGTGGCAACGTGAGAAAATTCTTATATCGTCCAAAAATTCATTCACAAATCTGTGACGTCTCGCGCGCAAGCAACCCCAAAACAAACGCGACCGAAATCTCTAACGATCCGACTCTCCCTTACTCGGCGAAAGTTTTTAAGTGCGGCACGTTCGCAGCGATCCCGTTCGGACCGTCAGATTTATGGACTTCTCGTCATTAGTTACCGCTTTAAGATAATGCGCACGCCCCGCCGCTCTATCTCGGATTCCGGTTCCGGGCGGCGATGACGGTTCTTTTTTTTGCGCGCGACCTCGACGACGATCGTCGCCGGGGAACGCCCGATTTTCGGTCGTTCTTTTATCGCCGTCGATCGCCTTACGAATGACGGGATATTTTTCAACGACACACCGGGACGTTTAAGGTAGGAAGGAATCGGGAAGAAATTTAAAGAAGGGTGGTGAGTAATGGTTGTTTGAAATAAAAAAAAAAAGGTTTGGGTAACTTGTCTACTTTGGAAGCAGGCAATAATCGGAGGGAATGAAGTGGATCAAAAATCCAAGAATTGGAGATTAGGTCGCAAACCAGCCAACTATATCAACCGCAGATTTCAATGTATGATCAGATCCTCAATGTCAATCCGTTTTGAAAATTTGAAAAAATTCTCCCCTTTTATCGAAGTAACGTTTCATGCTCATAGCAGTGTATGTGCCACCATATTTGTTGGCGGATGACATTACTCTTTTCTTTGCGGCTCTTAATTTGGCTGGTAATTTAATATATTCCACTGATGTTGATCGGCGATTCCAATATCAAAAATTATTTTCCTCCAAACGTTACCGATCCTAAATATATATTTACTTATAAACAATTTCACTTTACCCATAGGTCTTCACCAATTTCGATAAAATCTCAATATTAACTCGCGCCTTCTTGACCTCGAGTTTTGTAATATAATTCCCACGTGCTAGTCGACCACTGTACTGGTCCTATCGTTCTTAAGGACTCATATCATCCCCCGTTACATATTCTCCTAAGCGTTCCATATGGATTTTCAATGAAGCGTTTTCCGACCAATACCAACCTACGCTTCAACGTGCTAATTATAATACTGTGTACAGTGACATGTTCAATGCCCACTGGAACTCTGTTTTGAGCGCAGTGGATGTGAATAAAGCTGTCGACCGTTTTTATCAAACATTGTACAGAGTGGTGAGTAAATCTGTTCCGACCACTCAGTATAGATCTACCTCTTATCCACCGTAGTCCAACAAGCCTCTAATTAATAAACTTAAAATGAAAAGTTACTATTACCGCAAGTGTATAGCTACTCACCGTCCTAAGTTTTATGAAGGTCTTGCGCGATTGCGTAGGCTTACTAAACAAAAAATAAACATCTCTCACGCAGCCTACCTTAATAAAACGTCGACTCTGAGGTCTGATCCTAAAGCATTTTGAGAATATGTCAATACAAAAATCGGTCACGCATTTCAGAGCAGTTGTTTCATGGACGGAGAAAGTTGAACGGACCACAAACTATAGTTGATGCATCTGCGGATGCATTTACTGAAAATCTTAGGCCTAGCAACGAGATTCGTATTTGTGACACTTGAGATAAAGGTCGTTAACAGCATCGTTAAGCTTACAAGTGGTTCCATTACCAGTGAGGATCAAATTCCTTCATTCTCCCTAAAAGATTCTCGTGTGGTTCTAGCTATTCCACAATGTGCTGTGTATAACTTATGTATAAAATCCGGTGTCTTTCCAATGATTTGAAAGGTTGCTGGAATTACAGCAGTTTTCAAAAAAGCAAACCATCAACCTATTTCTGTGCTGACTAATTAAATTGAATGAAGATTTTGAACAAATTTTAAGTGATTCTATCTACAGTAATATCAAAATCAAATTGTCTTAGCACCAGCATGGTCACACGAAGTGCAGATCAACGGTTAATAACCTCGCTTATATAGCGCAAAGCATTTGCGAGACTATTGATCAGGGCTCACATCTGTACATACTTCACGAGAGCCTTTGATCCTGTTGACTTTCCCGTATTGATTCAGAAGTTGCGTGCTATCGGCTTTTGTGCTTCATTGCTGCAATTGTTGGCAGATTATTACTGGCAGGATCAACTATGTAACCTGCAACGGTTTTTCCTCCATGCAATATTTAACAACATCTGGCTTCCCACAGGGCTCCAACTTAGGGCGGCTGCTGGTTTTGATATTTATGGATGACCTCTTGCAAACATTGACTTGTCGTTATGTAACGTTTGCAGATGATTTAGAAATATTTCATAGAGGTGAATCTTTTCATGACACCCGGCTCCTACAAGAGAATCTAGCAACTATTAGTGGTTTGTGTATTCACAATAAATTTCACCTTAATGTTGAGATATGCTGCGTCGTCAAGTATACCCGGAGAGTATCGAAGATTATCTTTGTCCTCACTGTCAACTCCTGTCCTTTTCGTGTACTATAAGAGATCTGAGATCTTGGAGTACTGTTTGCTGATAAACTTTGCTTTAGTCAACAAGTTACATCGGTGTGAAATTGTGCGTACAAACTACTTGGTTTCGTTCTTCGTAACACATGAACATTTACTAATTGCGCTGCCATTAAAACCCTTTGTTATTGACTGATTCGGAGTAGATTAGAATATGCAGCGACATGTAGTACCCTCAATACGCATCTCACCAACTTCGACTTGAGTGAGTGCAGCAGCGTTTCTTAAAATTTTTAACGTTCAAAGAGATTGGTAACCATCCGGGGAGGGAGGGGGAGTCAGGACCATGCACAGCTTCTTCCCTCACACGAAATGTCACCACTCCATATGCGTTATCAACGTACTAGTGCGGAGTTTCTTTACAGACTCATTAGCAATAGGATTGACTGTCCTGTGTTGCAGTCTTGTGTAGCCTTTATGTACCTCCTAAATAATCGCTAAATAATATGGTTATTTTACTTGGATCCTACAAGAACAAACATCATGTACCTAGCGCCAATAACGCGTTTGTGTCGTTGTGGTTATATGTCATATAAAAACATTTTCTCTGGCGAGTTAGTTTAATGTTACGGACATACAGGGCGGCGCATGTACATTTGTGCCTATATATATTTCTAGAAATACCTAAATATAAAGGCGTGTGTATCTCGTTGTTTAATTATTGTATATTATACTTTTTCTTATTGTATATAGCCTGATTGTGTGTGCCCGTTGTGGTTTTTTACTATTGGGCACAAAATAAAGTAGGATTATTATTATTATTATAAAACTAATGCGAAGCTGTCTGAACTCGAATAAATGCCGTCGTATTTCTAAAAAGTCAAGTTGTTTTTTATGTTTATCCATATTTTAACCCGTGTATGTTGAAAACATCAATTTTGAGATATTTTAAGTTGTTGCCTGCCGCTTTAAACATAAAACTTGACAGAATTAGTTTAAACTTTCCGAATTACTCGATGGCGGGTATCTTGAAGAAAAACAAGGCAAATTATTTGCTCCAATATGATTCATGGCGGGTATTGTTTGCTGCCGTTTCTATTTTCATAAGTTCAACGGAATCGGTTTCGGACATGTTTAGAAGAATTTATTCGCACCTTCAACGTGAATATTTTATAAATTTGCGCGCCCTTGATAGTTCCAAGTGTCTATCAACTCGAACTACATATTTTTATTCTTCATTTATCACCATTGTAACTAGTGCGTGACAAAAGTCTCAATTTCACGGAATACGAAGCTTAATATACTTAACCGAATTGGTTTCCAACTCCCTGTATTACGCGAAGACGTATATCATCTAGAAAAAGGAAAGGTTTCATTCTCGAATCTCGTTCCTCAAACATATTACGCGTCACGTATGAATTTTTATCAAAAAAGAAGGAAAGGAGCCCGAACTAAAATAGAACTCCCAGACGATACGCGCACGGATCGAGCAAATAGCGTTAGCCGACGGCGCGGCTAATGCACGACGCAAAGCTTTTACCCTTAAATAATATATTTGACCGTCTTTTCACCGGAAATTTCCGTAAAGCGCAAAATATCTCGCCGCGTATTTCGTTGCGAACCGGGAAGAAAACGATATGTCGTCCTTTCTTACTCGTTGTGTCACCTATGTAGTGTGGGCGAGATGTGGTGGTATCGGGACCGCTTTTATCGCTATATAACCTGGTTTTCGAGAACGAAGTAATACGCCTGTTTGTCGTGAGTATCCGTGCGAGAAGCAGCGACTCGGTTATATAATGTGAATATCATTTTCGAGACGTCTCGATATCGTGAGGTAATTTGTGGTGTAATTTACTGACACCATATCACATCGGTAAATTCCTCACCACAAAATTGGTTTATAATAAAATCGGTGACACGTGTTTCGCTACCTCGAAACAAACATTATCACAACCGCATAAACCGAAGTAACGGGAAGAATGTCATTCCTTAAAGTTCTAAGCATGTATTTTTGCCCCACTTTTTTTACTGAAACCGTGTATGTAGCGTAAATACATATTTTTCCGCTCGAAAACGGCTAGGACGCCTGTCACCTCCGTCAATGACCTTTTCTTCCATACTATATCAAGCGGACGGTCAAGTGAAAGTACCTGCTAACTCGAACAAGCTTGAATGTTACAAAATGACAAGTGTTGTTGTGTGAATAATTTGGTTAATTCGTAGAAGAAATTAAAATTAAAATGCTAGTTACCCTTCCATGAGCAATATTACTTAATTATTTCATTCAATTATAATAGACGGAATAAACTAGATTGAATCGGTCCGGCGTCCAGATTTAGAACATTTATTTATTATTTTTGTGTAGGTGTATCACTTCATACACATCAAGTTCTCGCGCTGAGTCAACCTGTCTTATCAATTTTAAATTTTCCATTTGAATGTCGTGCCCGGTGCCGTGCATATGTTTCGCGATATTTGACGAATCTATCCTGCCATAACGGTAATCTGTCACATGTTCTTTAAATCGTGTAGCTATTTCGCGCCTGAACTGTCCTATATATGCTTTCTTGCATGCACTATAATTAATTTTATAGACACCCGACCGTTGTTCCAAAACTTTTGTTTTTTTGGATTACCTAAGAGATTCTTTAAGGTGTTCTTAGATGTCGAGCACACCTTCATGTTTTGTTTCCCTAGAATATTACTAATCCCTTTTGAAATCTTATGATACAGTAGTTTTATAAAATTCTTTTTGCGCGTCACTGCTAAACCCAGAGTTGTTGAATTTTTTATGTGTACTTTTCTTTTAATTCTTTCTGACCGTTTTTCAACATCTCTTACGGAGTAACAGTTATATGTAGCTGGGATTTTTTTGGTTGGTAGAACTGAGTTGCTAGTCTAACACGGCTCAGATTCTAGGATTCAAAGTGGATATGTTGCGTTTTCCTCACAACGACTCTTTCAAATATCTGCTACACCTATAACATTATGTTGTTATGCCTTATAGACACTAAATTCGGCAGCGTTACTAGCTCTAAATTGCTTGATAACTTGCATAAAATCTTGTAGGTTTACTAAAATGGCGATAGCTACCCCAAGACTTTTGGTACTTTGCACAGTGCTCGCAACTGTTGAGTTTGACGAACGGACCCAATGTTACTCTGGCCTGTAATTGCAGCCATTGAAAATTCAAGTATTCACCACATTCAATTAACCTCCTCCCCACAATTGCAGAGAAAAGTTCAACTATTGTCCGATCCCTTATTAGAAACCTACCCGTTTTCTGTACCTATTATTATCAGAAACTCCATTTTTGACCACCTTCTTATCGGAAACTCAACGCCTAATTTTTACCACATAACATATCTCTTCCAAAACAACAAACCTAATTTTCTCGCTTTACTGCAATCTCTTTACTTTTCGAAATCTGCTGTAGTTGAAAATGCTTTCTCCTTCTCGAAATTGTATTTAATGAACTTGAATGACAGTTTAAAGAATTTTGCGAAGTTTTGCAAGAAATTTGTTGAAGTGTACATGATATACCATTCACGATATTGCAATTATTTTAAATCTGATTTATAACATCCGTTTGACAAAAGATCGTTTGACTTCTTTTGCCCACAAGCTACGTCATTTCTAAATATGAAACGGAAAAAAGATTTTAATACCTAAATTACATTTTCTTTACAAAAGAATCGTTGAGCTATCCAATGGCATTTCCCCTCTTAAAGTCGCAGCGATTGTTTCTATTTCTACGAATTAAGTTACAATTTATTCTAGTGGAAACCAACAAAACTATCCAAGATTTCCCCAATTTTTCTCTTAACAAGGTTCCGAAGGTGACGGAAATATAATTCAATCTCCATCATCCTCTTATCCTCCACATCTACACGCGCTAATTGCTCCTCGATCGTCCGCTTCTCTCCTTCAACAATTTCCCAAATTACCCTCGTCATGAACACACGCCTCGCATCCGTTGAGCTTTTATTAAGCCCCTCTCCGGCTCCTCGTTTTAAGAGGGTTTTCGAAATTGCGGCGCGGTCTTTCTGACCGCGGTACGGCGGAACTCGCGCGACTAATTTCCAACGAGTATCATCATCAATCATGATCCGTTTTCGTCCTCGGTCTCGGAGATTTCGTCGTCCGAAAGGTTCGAATATTCCGTCCTCGAAAGCTGCCGCGGTTTATGAATGGTACCCTCGGTATATTGTCCTCAACGTAATGACTAGAAGATGAGAGTTTTTACTCTTGGCATCTGAAGCCGTAAAAGTCTACGAGAATACACCAGTGGGACGTTTGTAAATATTGTTATCATCAAGTAGAAAAGGATGAACGAGTCTAGAGAAAGATCCGTGCTTACTGAGAGTTGGCTTTGGGCTCAGCTAGGGGCGTGGGATCTTGGGAGATATTTTTGACCAATCCCTCGTAGAGTTCAATCAAATCGTCGAATATTTGAGAAAATCCGAGAAAAGAAGGTAATACAAAATGTAAATAAAAGCAAAACCAAAAAGCTTAAAACAATCAACAGTGGCGGAAAGATGAATTCGATATAATAAAAGGCACACCTTTAACGGAGTATAGCACTGCTACGTGAAAAAGGGAATACTACCATGCGGTAGTACATCAAATTGATCCCTCGAAAAGTTATGGAGTATCGAAACCGGCAAAATCCAGACGAAATGAAACCGACACTATAAAATGCCTTGACAAGACACACATCCGTTTTACAACCAAATTTTCGGTAAATTTATATCGGAATGGGAGACGCCGATAAGGGCAAGACAATTTTCGAGAGATCCTACACCCAGTGTCATACCTCGAATGCCGGCGCAAAGCATAAAGTCGGACCAAATTTGCACCGGCTGATAGGCTGAAAGAGCGGTATGGTTCCTGGTTTCCCTTATTCAGACTTTAATAAGAATAAAGGTATCATATGGACGGAGCAGGTGTTCGATTATCTAGAAAATCCCAAGAAGTATATTCCCGGCACCAAAATGATCTTCGCCGGATTGGAGAAGGAACAGGATAGGGACCATTTAACTGCATATTTGGAACAAGATACGACATAGAGAATTTGAAACAAGCGATGTTCGAGTCAATACAGTATACCTACTAGTCGGTCAGACTACCTGTCGAACAAAAAGAGCACGTGTGTACCGTCGCAACTCTCTGGGAATTTATCTGTTAATCTTTTGTGCTTTACATTTACAGTTGCTCGTTCTTTACTTCATCATTTTACTTTTATCGTAGCTATACAAGTATCATCAATTTCTGTTTACTCAGAACGGAGAAATCATATAATCTATGATGAATTGGCCATTGGAGAAGTCCCACCTCTGATTCGAACGTTCCCGATGTGAGTATGTACGGGTTGCATATTTCTATGTAGAATGGGAATAGGTATAGCAGTCATACTTTCAATGAAATAGTAGAAGTGTAAACAACAAATAAATATACAATTTGGCCTATTGCAAGGTATCTTGAAGTTAGTGATGGTCAGGAAATCGATGCACGACTGGAAACATTTTTGCTTAAACAGGGAAGTGGATATAATCTTCGAAATCGATGATAGGAGAAATGTAGCAAAATTTGATAGGGAAATCTGACGGATGAAGGTGCTCCGACATGAGAAGTTCACTATAGTAGAGCGTATGCAAATCGCTCGAGCAAAACGATAACACTATATGGTGAGGAAGATACTCACTTTGTCATGGAGTTAGCCTATAGTAGATGTTGTCACAACCTATGAGAAACAAGATTACTTTAACGGTATTCCCGTTAAGACCAGGAGGAGTTTGGAAAGACCAAAGGCAAATAACCGCTCCATTTTATCGGAAAATATACTTCAAGCACCAAGAGGATTTAATGTTTATATTATCGATGAAGGACAATCTACTGATAAAGATTCTGCCCAGATGGTCACATTAGCATCATTAAAGTTTCAGTGATCCACTGATTACTGGAATGGCATTTTGAGATTTATTGTTAACCAAAGCGAGAAGGAACGTAGTGCCCTTTCTTATTTTACTGCTGACGAAGAGAACTTGGAATCCGTGCAGTGTATTCCATTATATCCGCAAGTTAAAATAGCTGGAAGAGTCAACAAAAGCAGAAATACGGCGTTCGGGAAGCAGATGGCTGACATGCTGACACGCAGAAATGATAAGGCTAGCTGTGGCGTAGGGTCGTGTATGATTAAGGTCTATTTTAGCAATATAAGCTTTAAAGGGCTGGCTGTTGTCCAAAAATTGAAGAGAAGATAGCACTAACGATTCGTAAGGGCGTTTCCACTGCGCAGCGTACAAGAACCAGATTGTACCCGACGGTAGATCAAACACATAAGAAATCCCGAATGAAAACGATCGTCCCTCTTCGTAAGTGACTCCGCCTCGTGGTGACATCCTGTAAGGAAGGGGACTTAAAACACACACAAACAACAACGATAAATGAAGCTAACCACATAAAATTTGACGTTTCCGGCGATTCTACAGTAATAAAAAAATGGATTTGGTCTCGTATCTAATCTAAAAAAATGACGTTCGACAAAAGCTAACAAACTGCTACAGAGAATCTTAACCATTAAAACGGGTAGAATAAAGGAAAATTCACATGTATTTACAAGCTAAAACCAGCCGAAGAAATGAGAACGTCCGGTTTCGTTTCTTGCTCAAACGAAAATTGTTTCGCGATGCTAGCACGCGTTGGAAAACGATGTTGCTACGTAAAAGCGTTGGCCGCACCAAACTCTCCTAGGAACAACGTTTTGTGGCGTTGCGAAAAATAAGATGCAAGAGGAAGTTCCTCCCCTACTAAAGGAGACGCGTACAGGTGGTCATCTGAGTAAGCAGAGTTTTCCTTAATTGTTGTCAGGTGGAGTAGTTCCTGCAAACTGCACTACTCCGGAGACATCACCCTCCCCAAGGAGAAGAAACACAGACACTGAGCTTTCGTAAATCAATTTGTCGGATAATATATTACAACGGGTGGAAAATTAATTAATTACGAGCACTCATTACCAAAACAAACTGAGGGAGAAAATTACCGTACGAAATCTCTTCGGAGAAGGAGGCGGTGCCGTGCGCGTTATGACGGGACATTTACACACTACTGAAACTAGACGAAAAGTTTTCTTCGCGCGATTAACGTGATTCGAATTCCTCTGCCTCAAGCGGACAAATTTTACATGGCCCGAGATTAGGTGCTAGATTTTAGGTGAAATAATCGGAAAATAAATATGTGGGTAGCGGAAAAGATGACGTTAAATAGCCTTTAAGAAAAATGTAGGTACTAATACGAAACGAAAGATGCGGTGTTTAGAAAGTTGTAAAAGGGAATTTAGAATTTAGGAGTTATCATCTTCGCCAATCCCGATGGGGACGAAAATGCTACATGGATGACAAAGAGTCTCGGTAATTGTCCAAGTATGAACTAAGCTATGAGAAAATTCGTGATAGCTTTGGGATTCCTAGGGTCAACAATTTCCGGTTGATTCGAAAATAGAGGAAGGGAGAAGTACCATCGCCACCTTTAGGTAAGGGCTACCATCTCGCCAATCCCGACGGACACGACATATGCTACGTGGATGATGAAGCGTTTCAGAAATTTTCCAAGTATGAACTGGAAGAAGAAAAGTTCGGGATAGGTTCGTTAAAAACAACGAATCTGGCGAATTGGAGAGACGGAACGGTGGCAAAAAGTGAGATTTGGAATAGTACGAAAAGATGCCGAGTACTTGTATTTTGTATTTTATATATTAGACAAAATATAATTGTTTAAGAAGAGTGTAAAAGAGATAATATTTGATAAATATCATATTTTGAGATGTAACGTATTTTCTTGTACTATATACTTCTTTTTCATTTACTTTTCAGTAAAGACCCGAAGGCGTCCAAATTTACTCGAAACTAAATACATAAACAACATTCACCGAAATTGTTAAAGTTCACCAACTTTACCCCTTCCTTCTTGAACGCTCTCCTAAATTTGATTCCTGATTTATGAAACGATTTCGCTTCGAACTTATACGGTGTAAATCTCCCTCGATGCCTCATACCCGCGGATCAACATGCCTACACATACATACATGTCGTAGTTGTATCCCCTTTTATAACCGCCATTATGCGTTCCAATCATCGACAGCGAGACAATAGCAGCTTCGAACTTTCTCCAAACTCCACACATATCTGGAGACCTCGTAACGTTTCTTTCCCCGGCAATATAGAGCCGTCTAAACTAGATATCGAGAACCATAATCCTGTCTACAACGCGCCAGATCCCGAGATGCACGGACTTAGAGAGGATAGTCGCGTATTTACGAGCGAGCGACGCCCACGGGACTACTTTGGGACCATAATTGGTTTCTTGCTCCCTCCGTCTAGGATAGGATACCGTTTCGGGTTGATAAATGGCAAATTCGAACGCCGATAAATGGCGATTATTTAGGTCGTTCTAATTCATCAACTTGAAGATGACGAAGAAAATATCGTAATCAGTTAACGAAATATTTAATCACTATTTGTTGCTATTTGAAAGAAGCAACAGTAACTTGAAGGAAATTCACAAATTAAGTATAATAAAATAGCTGGTTTTGAAGTTCCACAACATTATTATTCTACAACAGCTGTTTCGCTAACACTATAGTTATCCGCTCGAGTTGAGTTAAATAAGTTAGAGTGTGTGTTGATGAAAGAGCTTACTATCCTCCTAAGACTAGTAAGTTACTTAAAAGCTTGAAACACCAAAGAGTAAGCTAAATGCTACCCTGACGGTTAAGGTAATTACTTTCAGAAGCTCCCCTTAGGCTATCACAACGTGAATATATGCTTACAAGCAGACTGAGCTACCCCTAACATGCGCGAGCAGGGAAAATCTTGAAGCCCACGCCATAAAATATGGTGTAGTGAATAGGGTAGACTGCCACTACAACATTTAGAGTTGACTTGTAATGCATAAACCTTAAACAAATACAATAATTACGAAGCGCAGGTTATGCCTTAGCATGCTACCTGAGGTATCTGCAGAATCTTCTCAGGACTGGATCAATTATTAGTAGTAGCTCCGCAATCTGAAACAGACCAGCTTTGTAATACTTTTCACATCTCGACGGGGGCTTAATTGCCTTATAAATTACATACCCTAATCAAGCAATATTGAAATAAAATAATTGGCGAATGAGCGAGCTCTGAAAGTCTCGAAGTCCCCACCTTAGAAGGTGAATAGGGTAGGCTACAACTACAACACTTGGACTTGAGTTGTAGCGAACAAATCTTTGCCATATACAATAATTACAAAGCTCAGGTTATGCCTTAGTACGCTACCTCAGGTATCTGTAGAAAACTTCATACGAGTTGGTCAACTATTATATTCATAAAATTATGTCATAATTTAAATTATCCAAAATAATAAACTGATGGTTGTATTCTACATTATTTATGATTGTGGTGGCACATATAGACCTATCGACCCTAGCTAACAATTTATTTGTACCAGATCTTACATCTGCTCTCCTTATATTTATTAATTTACCTTTAAATTTATTATAGTTTTGTTCTATAACCCTTTTAGAAATTAATGTGGCTTCAGACCCTATATCAATAAATGCATTTAATTTTAAATTATCTATTTTAACATCTACTATGGGTCATAATTGACCATTGATAATTTCTGATGATTTTCCGTTCTTGTAAAAATTTACTGGATGCCCATAAACTATACCTGATATTTCTTCTTTTATTGCGGCATCTACTACAGAGTCCCTATTGTCGCAAGGGCTTACTGAGGTTGATCTAAAAAAGGTTGTTTTAGAAAGGGTTGGGCTATAGGTTGCTGCAAAAAAAGTTGATCTACAGTTGCTCTAAAAAAGAATTATTGCTGTCACTGGCTCGTTAGCTTGGTTCGTTTTGCTTTGTGTAATATCGTCTATTTTGATTTCGATATTGATTTTGCTTTTCTCTTTGATATGTTCTGGTTTGGTGTGGATGCATATTATTTCTTGGAAATGATTGCTGAGTGTAATGTGAATGTTGAGCAAATGAAAACTTTCTTATAAAATAAATTTCCCTTGGAGTCCCTAACGTCGGATTATATTTTCCATTAAATAAATGTAATCGTATTTTATCTTGACTGAAGTTAGACCAACATTTGTTAAAAATTAATTCAGAAAACCCATCAAAGTTTTGAAAAGTACCATCTACAATTGAAAACCAATCTAAAGCATTACCCTCCAGCGATGATCTTATCAGATTCGATAACTGATATGTGTCTAAGTTAGAGTTTATAAACCGTTTTACAGCTTTTACATATTTTACTCGATTAGTATGTTACACTTCGTTAACTAAAATAATTTCCTCGTCATTTTAAATACGCGATGAAATTATTTCTTTCTTAATATTTTAGCCAATATCTGTGTTCCGTTCAGTTGATGGAAAGTTATTTAAAATTATTTTTGTAATTTCGTGTTTGCGAGTATGCGTTCGTATCCCTTTTCCGGTCCGGTCCCTTAGTAGGTAGAAAAAGGCCTGCATATTCTTCGTAAACTGACCACCCCAACTTTCTAATTTCGTCGCTTACCCTTAGTAACCCCTCACACCCTTCAGCGACGTTTAAATACAAATCGCGCGAATTTTTCGGAAGTCACTTGCAGTCACTTGCTGACACCCACACACTCAACGCTTCACTTAGTGCCTCTAACTAAGTGCTCATACACTCACATACACGACTACCATCGGAGCCCCCGTCTCCGCCATTCTTCGAACTCAGGTACCACGCCGTAAGTTAGCCCTATCGTTCTAATTTACCTAATTCATCGTTCATATTATTACTCAACACCACTCATTCACCCATTCACGCACAAACGTACGACTACGCATTTGCCAAATTTAAACCGCATTTAATTATCTTTTTGCTTTAATTATTTAATGATTCAATTAATACAATTAATATACGTTCTCAAAGGACAGTGTTCGTTTTATTTACCAAGCAAATAAATACGTGTCTTATTTTAGCTTAGTTTAACCCTTTGCACTCTCCACGTTCACCTTCACCAAAATCTTATTAATGTTATTACGTAAGGGAGGTGTCAAGCTAACCGCTCAATCAATTATCTATCAATTAATAATCAACAACAATCATTTTTGTTTTACAAATCAACACCCTGCAACCACCAAACACCCTCCCACCCTTTAATCAATCAAACCAATCACCCCCATCACACCCCCGGTAATTAACAAGAAGAATAATTATTGAATTTAGATACCAATTCCTTTAATTTAAAAATGTTTTCCTTTATATGCCAACTTAGATTTCTAGTTTTATTTACAAATCTATCCTCAATATTTTCTAATTTTTATTTGTCATCAAATTTATTTGTACTCTCTTGGAAGTTCTCATATACTCTCTTTTCTGTTCATTTATTTAGAAGTTAAATTGTCTATCATTGATGTGAGTTTTTCTAAAACATTTACAATATTTCCCTGTGTCGCCATTATGACGTGTTTTTGGCATTTTGAAATTCTATTGGTAAAATGAAATAAAATTAATTCAAAAACTAAATTTAAATGAACTATCTTTAGGGTCGTCCCATGATTCGGAAGTCAAATTTGTAAATAAACAAGCTTGCACCGCCTTAGTTCTTAATTAACGATATCGATATTGTTTTGTGTGTCAATATGTAATTTCTTCTATTCGATGAATTTCTTGATATGGATCCCCTCTTAAATTCTTGCTTCGGTGTGGTGAAGCTCTGTTTATTGAATGGGTAATTCTTTTAAAAACCTTTTGGTTTAAATATAGTTCAAACTTCTATTTCAATCCACCTGCAACGTAGTAAAATTGTACTTCGATGATTTTTCCCGTTGTTTTTCGGTCGTCAACTAAACATACCTTCATTTTTTCCGAAACCAGGACACTTCCCTATCCAAAGTTTACTACATTATCTCTCCGTCGTCCAAATAACTAGACGTTCTATTTTCCATGGATAGCAATTCATCATTGGCGTGAGGTTGTTACAGAGGCTTATATTGTTAATGTCCAGGTGTCCTTGATTTCTTATATCCAGTAGTAATTGGGAATTCTTGTGATGTGATAGTGTTGAATGTATATGTTTAAACGGTTTTATTGCTTTCTATCTCTTAATCGATGCTTTTTATAATGATTGATAATTTTATTTCTGGTTATATTCCTTTCTCCCATTAAACGTTTCTGGTTGGACTTAAAAAAGAAGCTAACACCCGCAGGGCAACAAAATGCTTAAAAGGTGACGTGTGTGGTATCGGAAAAGTATAAATAGAATCCAAAACTAAACCGAATGTCATTTGAACATAAACATCCAAAACTCCAACATTTACTGTGAATTTTGATATATTGCAGTGTAATTAATGATAGATTATTTAATGGCAATTAACTATGTGAATATTAATATACTACACTAACCAAACCAAAATGAAATAAAATAATTGGTGAATGAACGACTCCTAAATGAAACGAACTGGGGAAGACTCGAGGTGTATCTTAGAAAGTGAGTAGGGTAGACTACAACTGCAACACTTGTAGTTGCAATGAACAAACTTCTGCCACATAAAATAATTACGAAGCTCAGGTGATGCCCTTGCGCGCTACCTCAGATCTCTGCAGAAAACTTCACGCAAATGGGTGAACTATTAACATTTGCTCTAGGATCTGAAATCGACTAGCTTAATAATACTTTTCACGTCTCGACCGGGCCTCCAGTCCTAATTACATATCCTAATCAAACAATATTGAATTAAAATAATTGGCTGATGAACTACTTCTAGATAGAGCAGCGAGGGAAGTCTCGAAGCTCTCACCTTAAAGAGTGAATAGGCGCAACTACAACATTTGGAGTTAAGTTATAACGAAAAACCTCTGCCAAATACAATAATTACGAAGCTGAGGTTAGCACGTTACCTCAGTTATCTGCAGAAAACTTCACACGAGCTGGTGAACTATTGATAGTTGCTCTAGAATCTGAAGTTGATCAGCTTTCAAGTTCTTTTTACATCTGGACCGGGGTTTAAGCCCCTTTAAAATTGCTGTTGAGGTGCAGAATGTTACTTTAATTATGTCGGTTAATCAGGGGTAAATGGGGCGACTACTGCGCGGTAAATCATCGGTCAGATTCCTCGAAAGCTTGTGGAGCGTCGTAACCAGCAAAATCCAAACTAAATTAAAACTGCACCGTCCCTATTCTACTTACAGGGCAAACATCCGTTTCGCAAACAGTGCTTGAAACAAAAAGCATTCCACCAGTCAATATGGCCCGCCGAACGCAGGAAAGTTCACCAGAGTTCTATGAAAATCGGAAATACCGGAAGGGGACAAGGAACCAGCTCTCAAGGAGAGCAGTTATAAGAAGTCAAGTCCCCCAAAATTTCGACCAACTTCTGATCATAAAAATAATTCAACGCCACCGAAACCTAATAACTTGTTACTAGAATAAAAGTGGAAACAGGTTTCTAACTTTATCTTACAATTTTTGGGGTTGGCCGAGAAGATCAGTTTGGTCGAGAAGAAAACGGATCGGATACGAAGTATATAATTGCGCGACGAAATCGGCTCGAGATGGTGGATGATGTTCTCGGATGCTCGTTAGTATCGAGATCACGTTTCGAGGATAGTATCGATTTCAATTTGAACTTGTACGAGGCGCAAGAAAAGTATGCGGTGTATTTTCGTCGGTGAAATTATGAATAACGTACGTGAGGCGGTTTCTTATGTCGATCCTGGAGAAAAATTATGAAATAAAAAATAGTATGTGTTCGGTGAAGATGATATGGTACGATATTTTCGTAATTCTCCTTGGAGCGAGTTACGGAGAATTAGTCAATTATGAAAAGTAGTGGAATGTCACGAAGATTTGGCATTGGTTACAGAAGCAACTATCGCCTAGCTTCGAGGGTCCATTTCTACCGTTTCGTGGCAACGCCTTTGCACCGCGGAAGTTTTGTTCGGGAGTAAAAGTCTCTCGGTTTTTGCTAATGAATTGTTAATTACGCAAGGGTATTCACAGTTTGTAGGGCTGAGGGCGTTGACGTATTTAGGGTTTTAACCCGATTCATTTGTTCTTCGACGAATCAAGTTACGGAAACTTTTTGTCTCCTTCTCCCTGGGAGGTTTTAGTTTGGAGCAGCGTTTTGGCCACAGGAATCAACCGAATGTCGACGCTCTCTTCTCCGAGGATACCGAAGAAGCGAATTTTCTACGAGTTCTGCACACACGGAATCAAATGACCCAGAAGTTTTACCTTCGAGTAACTAGCATAGTCACCGAATCACAAGGGGGTGTCGTAGCGCTTAAACCGGATATAGAATGGGCTTCATTATTAATGAAGCATAATTTCCTACCGAAAACGAAACGAAATTATCAACCGAAAATAAATCGGCTTACTGTTTAGTTCTACATAGTTCTTCCCACCTTCTTCTAGTTTCATCCCCAAAAGCACAAAGGAAGGGTATAAATCATCAAAGGCGTATGTGAACAGATTCCTCCCTTTTCTTTTCACTCCGAGAAGATCCGATACGTGCGATATGCCTCGGACCATTTACGGCGAGACCTCCTTTCCCTCCTTTCCTCGCCCGTCTTCGGTTTTCCGTCCACGATTCGCCTAGAAATTTGGATTTTAAATTATTATTTTTTTCGCCTCCGTCGTGGTGTTCTTCGCCGTAGCCGTCCGAGAAGAACGCCATCGGGAATAAATTACTCGCATCGTTTCGGAGCAAGAGGAACAGGACGACTAGTCGACGTCGACGTCGGAGGAAGGAGGAATATTATTATTATTATTCTTATTGTAAGAGCACGCCCGGCGTCCTTATTAAATTTTAATGTTATTGTAAAATATGTATTCTGCGTCAGAAATTCCCTCGGCGTAAACAGCGCGAGGGGGAAATTTATGCGCCGAGACGCGTCGCCCTGTTTGCAGGAAATAATGTCAATATTTTAAAATTAAACAAGGGATTGCTTTTGGCGCCGTTTTGGACTTATCGCGATTCGAAACCGATGCGCGAGAGTAAGTAATGGCGATATTTTTCTGCGTATATGTATGCTGTTCTTGTTTGCGATAAAATTAGGTGAAATCGCCAAATACTACTAATTCTCTTTTGAAGAGTAACGCATATATCTGTTGTTAAGGCAACGTGAAGTTTCCGAATTAATCGAAGAGAAATAGGTCAAAATGTGGTTAAAATGCACATTCCGATCATTAAATTTTCATGCTCAGTACTGAAGTTTAGGTCTCTTAAACTCAAACTTCATTTTCTGCAACATTTAGCAAATTATGACGTTTTATTCTTGTTGTACGCATGTTTCCATTGACTATTGGATTGAAATCTTTGAAGCATACAAGTTTGACCTAATACTGACTTACATAGTTGCTTTAAAACTATTTGATATTCCTCAATCTTTCCTCTTCTGTTATTTACGTGGTCTTCGAATCTGGCACCAGTATTCAAAACTAAACAATTTCCTCCCAGTTTCAGATTTTTACTGATTTCAAGTGCAAACTCCTAAAACCATATTGCTTCATCGTCAAGGCATTCGAAGATCAGGCGAAATTTTGCAGAGCACAAATAATCTCAAGGGTTTATAACTGATTTTGGAGATCGACAAAAATTACACTCTTCAGTCCATGTCGGCTGATTTTGTGACTGAAGTAGAAACTCCAGAGGTTTCAGTCACAGAATCAGCCGACATTGTCCAAGACGCAAATAATCTAGAATAGAAATCTCTAAAATGAAGTCTGACGTCCAGCGAAGGCGTTCTCAGAATGTTCGAAATAATATTCAAAACGCATTTCAGTAGTTTTTGATTTTAGAATTTTGGAGACATACTCGAGTATGCAAACCTATTAAGATCCAACCACCTCGCTTCTACAATTTTAAGAACCTGACGCAACTCTGTCAAATCACACTTTCTACTCCCAATTTTCTTTTTTAAGATTGAGCGATACTCCTCAATAATGGAAATGACTAATAATAAGTTAGGATACCTCTTCCAATAATTTTGCAATTTACCTCAACAGTAGTAGGAGATGGTTAGTTCTGGACCCGCCGCCTTGCCCCTCGAGGAATAAGTTAACCTATGCCTATTTTTCATGCATGGGAGTATGTTTTCCAACGGCGGAACGGTGGGTCCAAAATCTACTACTACCTTCCTTCCCCAAAATTTCATTGATTGTTCGAATTCTTTCAGTTAGGCATGATCCTTTACTATGTATAAGCTTGAAATTAAGTCACCTTTTCCATCTAGACGCGGCAATTCATCAAGTTGATCACTTAAACTAGTCGACTCTTTAGATCTCAATTTAGCAAGCAGAATCCTCTAGGGAGACAAAGCAAAGCTTAACCAGGTAAGTGTAACAAGTCATGTGGACGAAATAAAATTATACTTATCACGCTTTCGGAAATAATTCCAGTTATGTGCTTCGGCAACTAAGTTGTCATCCTCAGTGGAAAACTGAGGGAATTCAGTACCACCATAACGGCCTAAACTCCAAAATAACAGTACGCAACGAGCACTGTACAACCCTAACAAGGGGACTGCCAAGTATGGTACAAACAGATTTTAATGGGGCTTGGATATGTTGTGAGGGAATACCCCTAGAGTACTAGGCTAAAAGAATTTTTTCCAATGGACCTTGGTTTCCGAGAATATCGAAGTCAAAGTTCCATGCGTACCTATTATATCTGTACATTTTGTACGTTGTCCTGACCGGAGTCTTTGCGCTGACTGTCCCCGACCCTTCTTTTGTTGTCCCTGCTTATGCTGTGCCTATCCATTCTACGAGTTCTAACTGGATTTTATCCTTCGGACAGGTATGGGCTACTTTATTCGTTGCCCCACAGCGTATCTAGTTAGGACGCTTTTTAGAGGCTCTTCTAGATTCTTCTACCCGAAAATGATTACTAAGTCTAGTGGGTGTGTATCTGTCCGGAAGCGAAAACTCCCCGTAAGGGCTGGCGAACGAAAAATACCAAACGACTAAGCAATAAAAATTTGTGATAATTGTTGGCATATGTAATTTGTGATTGCTTAGCAAGCCATTACATGGCTATTTTGCTATTTGCCCAACAAAGCACCCACTTTAGGCGTTCTATAGAGGCTTATTTAGATTCGTCTCCCTAAAAGTAATTAACTTTACATATTTGGGCCGCAAACACTTAGCCTAGTCGATGTAAATCTGTCCGGCTGCCAGAGTTCCCTGTAAGGGCTTAAGAAAAAGATACCAAACGGCTACGCTGTTACGACCAGTTTGTCACAGTGTTCCGGTATTGTTACTTTTGGCCTCTAGCTTACACTTTTGATATGTAGATGGCGCCCAACTTCCATAGGTTTTTGATATTATTCACGCTGTTGGACGCACATGTAGGTATTCTGCTTGCAGCGCTCGGTTGAACAGGTAGTTTTCCGTGAATAGGTTATTCCGTTTTCGCTTTAAGGCAGGTATGGGCAACTTCCGGCCCGCGGGCCACATGCGGCCCTCGAGTAAGGTTTGTCCAGCCCGCTACTGAATTCTTTCGTTGCATATTAGCACGGCCCGTCTAAACTTAATTCATAATGAATCATAAGGATACTACAAAAATGTATATTTTTCAAGATTACTCACAGCATAAAACTTCTACATAAAAAGGTTGCCCATGCCTGCTTTAAGGTCTCGTTTGAGAATGTGCACGTCAATTCGACCTTCGGAAGTTTAATGTTATCGCTATGTGAATTTTGGGAGTTTCGCTTACTCAATTTTGCTGTTTTTGCCGAACTAATAGGCCACGTTAAGCATTTGCGCTTCCCTCAGTGGGAGGTGCGTCTTTCTTTTGTTATTTACGACGCCGTTATTTCCTTTTTCGCGTTGTTGTAGGGAACTAGTATAAACTAGTAGAGAGCTATAATTCTACGAACACCTAAGAATTATCGTAGAAATTGAAAGGATTTCAGTTTGCTGTGTTGGACTGGTTTCCCGATATTTTTAAACCGAGTGCCAGAAAGCTTGCTATCTTTTACAGCTTCCGTCCTGATACCGATTACGATGCCGCGCCGTACGATAGTTGACAACCGGAAGTACGTGCGCAAATTCCCGCCTTTATTTTATTTTAGTAGTGTCTCCTTCAGTTTTACGAATACTTCCTTAGAACTATTTAGTTAATTCAGATTTAGTAAGTCGAGGATTTGTTTTTGACTAAAAAAGGGTTTCCTTACTTTTGCTAATTTAGTAAGATATGTATTGCACGTAACGTTCAATTCCTCTAGTATTTTAAGGGGAGGGGGCGGTACATACACTTATCACTTGCACATATCTTTCTAATTACGTGTAAAGGCTGCTGGAATTCCAACGGTTACTGAGAGTGTTAAAAGCCTTATTTAGAAAGTTGGTTTATTTGAATTTTTATGAGACCCGTTACACCCCAAGCGCCAAATAAAGTGCTGTTCAACGTCATTCTTCCGCCTCAATTTATTTTTATATCTTTTATGTTATTTTTAAAAGGATTTCTCCAGTAATTTTGCTGGTCGCTTCACGACCGAATAGACGAATCGGTAACGTAAATGGTTCGGATAACCTCGAATCACTTAATAAAGAAGCTGGAGGGTCTCTCTGACTCCAGCGACTTAGAAGCGGTCCAGTTGATAATTGGTGGGTGGCGCCTTGTTACTAATAAGTTCTCGAACTTGAACCTACGCCGTTTCCATTGAGCTAGTACGGCCTGGATTTATATCTTGATCACCAACTAAATAGGTTAGTCGAATGGTAACGATTGACTTCCGTATTGGTCACGTTGCCGACTTCTTTCTCTTGAGCGTTGAAGCTAGTAACAACGCAATAATCGCCTCGCTGAGAGGAGGTAGCACAGGACAACTTAATTATTAATGAAGAATTTTTCTCTCCATGATAATCACTGGCACAAGGAGTTTGTACTTGTCTAGGATGCAATTGCATAGCTGCTTTGCGAGCTGCCCAACAACACTCCTAATAAGGTCGTTTTGTAGAGAGTCATTTAGATTCGTCCACCTGGACGTAATTAACTTTACAGGTCGATGCTTGATCACTTGGCCTAATCAGTGTGGACTTATTCGGCAGTCAGAATTGTCCATCACGGCTGGCGAAAGGAAAATGTTATACTGCTACTTAACAATAGCGTGGTCGGGAAAGATAACTTCTGTAATACTCGGCTCTTCGAGTAATTAACATAATTTAGATTTTTTTTAAATTAATATTTTGGCCTTCGTAAATAATTTTCTGTTTAAGAAGTCACCTAATAAAGCGTATTTGTTTGACTTCTTCCTCAAATATCTTTGATGATTCTTCGACGTAATCGTTTCGGAAAAGTTAAACTAGCAATTGTCACCCAAATAATCGTCGTCCCCTTTCCGCGCGAAGCACGTAGTTATTCCAAAATCCTCGCTAAAACGCTCGTAAATCGTGGCACCTGTCGCTAACGGTTAACCGCGAAATGCTTCCGATTAACAGCGGAAGCGCCTTGCGCCCCCGACACGCCGAAAGTTCGCCCCCGAGGGCTCTAAAAGCGTATCCGACCGGTGTGTTCGCGACAGCCATCATCAAACTGTCACGCCGTTGACGCGATCGTAAAATGCAACTGCAATGTTACTATAACGTGCACACGGTGCTGACATCAGCCTCGGTTACCGCTTTTTAATATGCCGGTCGGCGATTGAAATTAAATTTTTGGAGCGTCCCTAACGATCCGGGCCGACCTTCGACTCGACGCGTACGGTACGTGAACGAAATTCGCGATTTTTATCGTCCTCCCCTCTTTCCGAAGGCCTGGCCGGGATTATTCGATTTCGCATCCTCTTTCGTTTTTTCGACGTATGTTGTCGTTCGTGCTTCATTTCGTCAATGTCGACCTGTCAATGATCGAGAAGATTTTATTTTCGCGTATAGGTAGGGTATAGGATGGGTAAGTTTTTTTCTCATGTTGCGGGTGCTTTTACGTTGGAGTTAATGATTTGTGACGGGTGTTACGTCGTGGTCAGATTACGAGTTGTAGTTTTGACGTCTCTTTGTGTGCATACGTAGGGAGCCACCGTTGTTTCGAGATGGTATATGTCAACATACGTACTATGTTGGTACACGCTCGTTTCGACAGTCAACATCGCGAATCTTTCATCGTTCATCGTGATTGACGTATACACGTTCGTTCGCTGCAGTGTTTTTTAATTAACGAATGCAGCAGCGGTGATAAATCGAAACGTACGTGGGAGATGGATGCACGTGTCATCTTCAGGGGTAATTTTCCTGTTATTTTTACTCATACGATACTTTTGTAGTGATGAACGGCTGATGATGTTACCACATTACTACCACAGTAATGGTTTCGGTTTCCACATCAACTCGGGCTATTGTGGTTTCAAAATTACCCCTTTTACGTTTACAAATCGATACTTCAGTTGCCGCTGTACTTCTTCGGTTTCCCATCGAATCGTATTTCAAACCTACATTTCTAAATTTACCCCCTGTTTTAGGAGAATTTATCGATCGATCGGCTTCAGCCGAGCCTCTCAAGTCGTCTATCGTCTATCGTTGTAGGCCCTAAAGTTAGTTAGTGAAACGCTACACTATAGGGCGAAGAAGTAAATATCATCTCAAAATACAATAAGTTTATAAATAGTACGTTTATCGAAGTGGGAACATAAGTTAATAAATAATTGTAATTTAATAATTTCTGAAGAGTTTATTCAATATTACATTAGATATATAACAAATACTCTTGTGAAAATAAAATTTGTAATGAATTTTATGATAAACCAAAAAGCCTTTTTTAAGTTCCAAAATATTTAATGATAGTACCACTACAATATTGTTTCGCCACACTGTGGCTTCATTAGGTGGATGAATTATTAAAAATTTGTAATTTTCTGCAAAACTACAAATTAATTTAAGAATATAACTTGGGAAAATTCTTATAAACAATAGTAATAATATGCAATAGGCATATATTTAGTATGAAAAAATAATGTTTTAGACTTTTCTTTTACATCGAAACTAAAATTCGCAGAAAATAGTCTCTATTCTCTATTTACACTTTCTTCTGATTTTGCACTTAAACTTTGTAAAAGGACTTTAGCTTCATCTTCTAATTCCATCATTTTTCGCCAACTTTTGCTAGAAATATATATGGATCTAAAGTGTATATGAGGGTGTCCATTACAGCTTTATTTGTAGATGATTATGGGCATTTTCTAACATAGTGTAAGCGGTAATTTTCATAATCCTTGTTCCGTGCTTGCTGGGCATGCTCTAAAAGCTCTCCCAGTGTAGCACGGCAAGAGGTTTTATGATGTTTTCGCCATGGATTAATATCTTGTGAACAGAAGCAGGCGTATAGTACCATCCGTACTCTTCGACATAATATTCAGCAGTTGCTCTTGCATAGTCCTCGAATATTTTGTAGTCAATAGGTTTTGCGCTAGCCATAGTCTATAAAATTATGCAAAAATCTTTTGATAAGGTGTTCATTAGGGTGACCGTAAAAAATCGATGTTGTATTTTTGACAACGGGAACCCCACAAAATGTCTTTGTCTTTGCAGACTTTACGATAGCCAAAATTTGAGTACGATTGGAGTATGTTAACCCGTGCCGCTGGGAGCTCAAAGTTAAAAAAACGCTTCTTTTGAGTTTAGTAGCCAGTAGCCACGTTTGGGGGTCGTATCTGCGGAAATTCCCTTTATTTTCTCATGATATATGTCTCAAGCGAAAGGCAATATCATTGTGACTAATTTATAATTATTAATTATATATAATTATTGTTACTATCATTATATCATGATGGAATTGATGATACTCAAGTAACTTCAGATTTAAGTTAATTAATGTTATTTCTTTTCCTTTGTTATTTTTACATTTAATTTCGAAACCAAATATTCGTTGTAATGTATATTTCATTCAAACTGAGTGATGAAGAACACAACGCCGTAGAAGCTGTCTGTATTTTTCTCGCTAGAGTGTATTGCAAAGCTTGGTTCAACGCCCACAAATCACAATCAGCTCCCAAGTAAGACTTTGACCTCTTGCGATGTTTGTTGGACTATCAGGTGATTGACAAGGATATTTCTGAGAGAGCTTTGGAGAAATTCTCAAGCCATTTGTGGTATTTCAATGCAGAATTGGTAGCCCTCGTTTTCTTTGATACCTCAATTTCAGACGAAGAAAAATTGGAAATGGCGAACAAAATCCAAACTCTGAGTGAAACCGAGACAGAAGATTCAAGAATTGTAAACTCCAAATTTCGAGGACCCCGGTTGGAAGAACTGGTTAATGCAGGGTTATATCATTTAGTAACCATGGCGACCATGCATTTCTTTGAGCGTTTACATATTAATGCGGATTTTCTCAGAGCACCTCTCAGTAACTGGCCTGAAAATAGAAATTTTTAGTAAGGATTGCTGATTGTGAAGTCACCAAAGGTCGTTAATGATGTGGCAGAACGAGGAGTGAAATTAATTACAGACTTTAATAACCTTGGTGAGGACCAAAGGTGAGGAGCGGAAACAGTATGTTTTACAAGTAGTACACAAATACCGAAAGCTGTATCCTGATGCTTCTAAACACACTTTGAGCAAACCTTTAAAATAAAGTTTTCATTATTGTATCTGTTCGAGTTACTTCGAACAGACAGTTCTCTCAACAACATAATTATCCAAGCCCTATCTATATATTTTATTAAAGTCTTAGTAGGTAAACATAACAGTATTTGTGTTTCATTGCGAACTCCCGCGCTCCTTACAAAATCGCGATTCAAGGAAGTGTTAAAACGCCAGCGAACTGTACCTCCGTACAGTATCCTTCTTAAAGATGGCAAACGATACAATGTCACTCTTTTTTATTAAAATATATTTAAGTTTGTTATTAAAAAGGACTGTCATTTTATTCCATCATAATTTATTTCAAATGAAAAAATTCTCATATCATCATTTCCTTAATAGAATTTCCTCGTCACGTTTTTATGAAAAAGGCTGTTATAGCTCTGTTCTAGTATAAGTAACAACAAATATATATAATATACATATATTACATAGAACAACATGGCCTATGATTTGACTCATACATCATGAGAAAATAATGAAAAGTTTCACTACACCACTTCACTAGCCAAAAATCGAGTTTTTTAAAACTTTGAGCCCCCAGGGGCACGAGTTAACATACTCCAATCGTGCTCAAACTTTGGCTATCGTAAAATCTGCAAAGACTCATCATCTTATCATTGGGACTCATCCCATTGACAAAATTTTGGAATTTGGTTCCCCCATATCACTGCGGTCATCCTAGTGTTCATTTACCCCAGTCGTATTTGCGCTGTATGTGTAGTTAACAAAGAATCTACTGGCGGTGTTTCCATCATTTGAATTTCCACTACCTTGAGGAGGTTTATTGACAATCAACCCAAGCTCGTTGCAGAATTTTCTTTGTATAGCTTCGATCTTTACTGTTCTTTTATTTTTGCCTTCTTCGCTTCGACCAGACCACTTTTTAAATTGTACGTTAGATGAAATATGCAAAACACATTCCATAAACCGAATCCAGCAATGAAATGTTAATAGCCCGAATCTGCAAGCTTCTTGCCGATCTTACATATTTCTAACCAGTTCCAAATTATTTATTTCACATGGTTTTCCCAGAAATTTTATGCATGCTGAAGAGCACCTATGTTACCTTTCCATCCATCATCGTCAAAAACATGTCGCATTTCACGAAAGCAACGGTATGTTCAGTAATAACCTTATGGGTAGGCTGAAGCGTACGAATTTCGTTTTCTAAACTTGAAACTCTTGCTTTTGCTGGAGTTCTCGTAGTAAATTCAATTGATATTAGACGGCAATATCCGTTGGAAGAGGGTGGAGCATCTGAAATAAGATAAAATTTATTTATACTCGACCCCTAGGACTAATATATCAATTCAAGACACCGGCAAAAAGCGCTAATTACTAAATGTCTAATTATAATTGTCTTAAATGATTGATGTTGGTACCTATGAGAGTGATTTGATTAAGAATTCTCCCGTTATGTACGTATTACGCATGTTTGCAACTATTTGTTTCTACAAAAGTTGTGAGGGTAGAAAAAGTTTTGTATTCGTCTTAAATTAAATTATTTTCCTTCTCAATTTACTTCGAAACAGTTATTAACTATCAAGAATCTAAAAAACAACAAATTATCTACATTCACTCCATAACACATTAAGATAGGTGTTCAAAGTTACGCGTAAAATGTAACAAGAGATCGGTTATTTACAAATGTTCAAATTTGAGGCTTTATAAAAAATTAACGGAAGGACCTATAAAAATACGATCACAAGTCCAAAAATATGGGCTTTAAGGATATATAATCAATTATTATTTTCCTCCTACGACATACTTGGCAAAATTGAATTTTGAGATAATATTTGCCTGTTTGCCTCATACTGCATCGAGGGAAAGAAAGACACATCACTTGTCGACCAGCAGGGGTAGATTTCGCTTCGTCTAGATAAACCGGAAGTCTATTTTAAGGCGGGTTTAAAGCTTAGGAAATTACCCCTTGTGATACGGCGATTATTTTACTTGCGGAAAAACAAATTTTCTGTATCGTCAGGAGGAAATTTGTTTCTCTGTTAAAGCCATTGCTGCGTAGCGGTTTGGCAATTTGCCTTCGCCAGCCATCACGGGGAATTCTGACTGCCGGACAGTCCGATATCAATAAGCCTAGTTGATCAGGAACCAAGGTTTATCGCCTCCGGGTACCACCTACCTCTTCAAAGATATTGAACTAAGGTATTCCTTTGGTTTTAGCCATACAATGACAACCGCGCTGACTCTTCCGTGCCGTGCTTCCGTCGTTGTACGCGAAAGAGTTATCACGCCGACTAGTCGTCTAGATGAGCCGGAAATGCATTGTAACCCAGAACTAACATCGCTAGTTTTTGTTACACAACTATCATGGCGGGGTGTAAATCTCAAACGGAAAATCGAAAAGTAAATACCTCAACATTGTTGGGCTTTCAAGTTTATTATTCTGATGTAATAAAGAGTCAGCAATAACATTTAGTAACATTGAGAATAAGAGAAACACTATTCTCGTAATTAGAAACTCTTCAATATAGAAAACAATAAATACACAACTGTTTTTAAGTAATATAGGAATAAAAAAGCTTCACAAGTAACCACTTTTACATAAAACATGCCTTTCTTTTCATTGTTTTTTTGTTTTTTTGAACACGAACATGTAGGTACCTATGCAGAGGAAACGATAAATCTTTGCGAGCCACACATCCATGGGGTTCAAGCATCTACGCTATGCTGAGGATACTTAAGAGAAGAAGCGGATATTTTAGCTGGAAAAAACGTTGGTTGGTTTTCTTGGAACTGAGGTTTAAAACAACTCCACGATATGAGTTAAGGGTTAAGTCTGTTTTAAGGCTTATACAACCCCACTTGTGACACGGTGATTATCTTAATTACCTTTCGACCCCGTGGAAGTCCAATAAAGAGAAAACGCTTTTCGCCGAGGAAGCCATTGTTGCGCAGCCATTTGGCATTTCTTCGCCAGCCCTTAGGGGGAATACTGAGTGCCGGAAAGGCTGACACTGACTACGCTAAGTTATCTTGAACCTACGCTTAATTACTCCAGGTACCACCCACTTGTTGAGAAACATCACACTAAAGTGGAATCTTATTTTCTGTTCTTTCCACAAAGTGGCGCTCCCAGCCGAACTTTCTATACCGCTCGTCTATCGTTGTACGTACTAAAGCCTGTGAACGGACGGTCGGAGAAAAGGAGGATTTATCTTTGGCCGAAAGTAGGCGTAGTCCTCGCTTTGTCTAGACATACTGGATATCCATTTTAAGTTCGTAGTGACTATCTTAATTACACGGAAACTGAGCTAGGAGGAAATTTCTTTTCTGTGAAAAGCATTGTTGTGTAGCCGTTTGGCACTTTATCTTCTTCAACCCTTCCGAGGAATTCTGACTACCCAGACAGGCTAACATCGACTAGGCTGGGTGATCAGGCACCAACATTTCTTACCTCTAGTTCTCATCTACCTGTTGAAAAGCATCGTAGTTATGTAGAATCCTATTTTATATTCTATGCATACAGTCACATGCCCAGTTTGGGTTGTTGTACGCGCTATAATTTGTTAACGGGACCTGCAAGGGAAAGAGGAGTTATCACTCGCCGCCTAGTGGGCGCAGTTTTCGCTTCGTTTATATAAACCGGGAATCCATTTTAAGTTCGGGTTAGGGCTTACGCACCCCACCTTGTGGTACGGTGGCTATCTTAATCAGGCGAAGCCAAAGTTTGTGTGTCGCTCGACTCCATGAAATCCGGGTCAGGAGGAAATTTCTTTCACTGTGAAAACCATTGTTGCTTAGCCTTAGACAGGCCGACACCAACCAAGCTGGGTGATAAACAATCATGACCTCTAGGTACACCCCCTCTCCTCACCTGTTGCAAAATATTGAACTAATCTACGAGAATTGTTTTACCCGTAGAATGCCGCCCCCACTGAGTTTCTCATGCCGTGCTTCTGCCATTATACGCCCTAAAGTTTGTTAACGGGGCGCAATTATCACTTGTCGACTAGTAGCCGTAGTCCCTGCTTCGTCTAGGTAAACCGAAAATACGTTTTAAGACCGATTTAAGGCTTACGCAACCCTCTTTATACTTCGTTGATTAACTTTTGTGTGTCGTTCGACTCGGTGGAGTCCGCATTAGGAGAAAATGCTTTTCTCCGAAGAATCCATTATTGTATAATCTTTTGGCAGCCCTTACGAGAATTTGGACGGTCGAAGCGGTCCACACTGTCTAGATTAGATGATTGAGAAAGAATATATAAACTTAATGACATCCAGGTATCACCTACCTTTAAATATATCAATTACCGTATTAACAACCGTTACCTTCTGGGATTTTAACCTCGAACACACATCTTTACGCGCTTATCCGGAGCATTTCTGCATCCTGTTCTGATTTTGTCAGCATTTCTTAAGAACTCAGTGTTTCTTTAACTGGGTACGCCCTATGTAAGGAAGCATGTCATAGGACATTCCCAAGCATTTCATCACGATTGCAGAGATTTTGGTATAGTACGGCTAACATCAACGCTAGCATCTTAAGTAATTAAATATAAGATGCTAGCGAAACACCTGTCCTGAAAATAAGCAATTGTGGAATGAGAAGCTTCGACGGGTGTGTCATCGAGTGTCACCTGTTTTGCAATGAAACATCTTTCACAATACCACCCTCGTATTCTTACTTTTACTCTAAAATCTCCACAAATAAACCCTTCGATCGCGTGTTGAATCCTCGTTAATTCAAAACTTGACAGTATTAAAAATCCATCGCTTTGCTTCCTGTATCTCTCAAATATACGAAATCTCACGCTTCGGGTTACAGGTGGAACGAATTATTAGAACCGTCGAGATAATCGAGGGACCGATCGACGTCCAAAGAATACCGTGGCGAACTCGTTCGGTACCGTCGTCGTCCGTTGCGGCGTTTCGGACGTAATCTGCGATTAATTTCGCGCCCGCCGTTACATAAATTATCCTGATTTGCCGGTCGTAAATTTTCGGTCGCCGGGCTGACCTCCGCGTCCGCCTAAAAACTGAGGCCTAGTTCTAACCGGGCCACCGAAGCTACGCGCGGGAATGGATAAATAAAACACATCTGTTTAATGGAAGGGTCGTCGCACAACATTAAAACCGAAACTGAAATCCTAGGCCGGTCGGCGGCCGCCCATCCGAAAACAAATTGTATGCGAATAGTTGTGCGTGTTAACGGTGGTGTGAGCGAATGGACGAACCTATTTGCCCTTTTCGGTTATTGTCGTATATTCCGTTATACGGCCGGCGAGTTAGGATCGGGCGGATATTAAGCGCTGTTTATGTAGATTTCGCATTAGACTTGCCGTGTTCCAGTGCGAATGTGTCGGAGGGAGTTAATGCCTTTTAAGTGCGCATTTGTGTGGGGTCCTAATAGTGAAGATTGGTTCTTATGACGAGATACAAGGGCTAGTTATATATAGGGTGGTGTATGTCCAATGCTTCTCTGCTCGTACGTTTCTTCTACCTTTACATTTTTCCTCTAAGTACATTGATTTTTCCAACGAAATTACCAAAATCCTAAGGGGTGCACATTTGGCTTCGATCTCTGCCATGGAGGTACTCGAAGCAAAAAGAGATCAGCGAGCTTGTCATGGAACTGGTGAATTTGAAAGATAAGAGAAGAAAGAAAGCCGGGTCTGGGGATGATACCAAAGAGGAAGATAAGGATGAGTAAGAAGAGGCTAAGAAACCCGTCGGACAGAAGGCCAAGGAAAGTAATGCGAGATGTCCGAAGGAAATTTCGAAGAGAGGTATTCGCATAAGAAATCGAAGCCCATCAAGACGTGCAAGTTGCCTTCCAAGAAGAAGAAGAGTTTGGAATCTGATTCCACCGAAGATTGGGGAAAGAAGAAGGGAGGCAGCGAAGGCAATGGTTGGAGCGCCGCCGCCGCCGGCCGTGGTACCGGTAAAGGGAAAGGATAAGGTTACATAAAAACAATGAACCTGCCAACAGAACTGGCATCTCTAGTTGGACAGGAAGCGAGGGCCCGTCACGAAGTGGTAAAGAAGGTATAGTCGATAATTAAAGAGCGCGACTTCTGCAATCCAAAGAATAAGCAATACGCCATCTGCGGCAATACACTCAAAGCGATTGTACATCTTAATCTTTAAAAAATCATAAACGACCTGAACAATAGCGATTTCGATCAAGAACTCTCAACACCTAACTTTCCATTCGTAAAGTACCAAAACAGTATGTCATAACCGGGTGTGAAAGCAGAGGTACGGGGTCCTCGACACCTTGCCCTATAGGTTAACAATCAGTAATTGATATAACAAATACTAAGGTATTTAATTATAATTTCAAACAATGTGGCAAATATAATCATAAATAGAGGGCATTTGGCTGTAATTTTAAGAAGTTTACTTATCTGAATTACGGTTTTTCGCCATCGCTTACAGCCTCCATTAACCGATCGATCGGTCGTGAGTGCTTGACTCAAGAGCGGCTAAATTTTCCCCTCACAAGGAGAAGGCAAGGTAATCGGATTTTTGTAATTTTTGATATTTATGATACGTGTAGTTTGTCCTTCAATAAGAATATTTTGGAGTAGTCCGACGCAACGTTCATAAATCACCGAGATAATCGACGTTGAAGTTTCACCTCACACCTCAAGGTGTATGTCAAAAAATGGAATAGCACAGGAAAGACGACGTCAGGCATTTAGAGCGAAGTATATCGAAATTTACACCAGTTTTCTCATTTTTCTTCTCCACTTATACGTGGCGATGCAGTCCTCTATAATCCCAAAGAGTTACAACACACCAACGATCAAGTTCCTGTGGCATTATCGAAATCCATCTATAGATAATTTCGCTTCCATCTTTAGGCTGATGTAGTTCTTGGGTCATTCTGATTGATGTCGTTCTCTTAGGGAAAGGATTAGGTCCGTCCTGGAAACAAGCTCTCAGCCCTTAACGTATTCGGCTTACCGAACTTACTTCGTGGTAAAAGTGGCCACGATGTTTACATAATAATATTATTATTCGTCGTTCTACATCCAACAGGGAGAGCTGGAGTCAAAGATTGTGATTGCAAGGACTTTGGTGTGTTTACTGACACTGTGGTACATCGGTAAACGCCACACAATTACCTAATCAATGTGTGATACAACCATTAAATACAAGCTACAAGTCGCAGAAAGCAATCCCAAAATCAAAAGTACCTCTCTAAGCGTCCATCGTGACGGTCCCTGGTCTACATTTATGCTTCGTCATCTGTTTCGTTGTCCAAATTCTCTCCTTCAAACCTCATTAAATGTTTAAATCAAAAATTCTAGACGACTTTTCAATATGCCTCGGCATTGCCTGCCCACGTTGCGAATGGTGTGGAAGAAAGATCATCCACGATCGGTTCAACTAGTGAGCAGCCGTTTGCGTTATACGTTGCTGTCTTCACCGGAGTGTTCGCAAGTCGAGCCTGCCAAGAGATCTGCCTAAATACATGGAGCATTTCACGATGCTCTCCTTAGAACGACGGCGAACCGGCAAATTATGAAGCGATATGTCAATGTATACGGCAAGTAGCCCCATGGTCTGAGAATTCCTCAGAACTTCACCACGACTGCATCCTGTTCAGAAAAGGTGGTAAAATTCCAATTATTCCAATTCCTTGACAATATCGTGCGATGTAGTTTCTTCTGAACTATCTTACTAGCATATTCTTCAGAATATGTTACTAAGTAAATGATAGTCCCGTCATCAGATCACAAATCGCTACAACTATATATGCCATTTCAAATTCTAAATTCCTCCACTGATGATGCGTTCTTTCGGAAGAACTCGAGATCTACAGTGAACATCTTCAAAATGTGCTATGCAGACTGTTTTATTCCTTGTTTCAAATATTTCCAAAAAAAAAAAATCGTCAAACGTGGTGGTTTGCATGACGTTCGCAGAATCACCCAGGTTCGTAAATTTTATTTAGAAGATATCCACTAAAGCACGAGGAAGAACTCCATTCTCTCGCAGTGTCAGTGCAAGGTTGACGTTTGCGTTATACGTTTCCGTCCTCAGCGGGAGCTTCGCCAGTCGAGCAGAGCAAATTGTTTTAGGTATCATTGAAAGAAGTTACCAAACCGGTTCCAGACAAAAGACGCATTATATTTTCCATACAATATGTTGACGATTGAAACATTTAAGTGAACTTGAAATAAAAATCCAAATCCAATTGGAAAACCTACTCGAGCTAAAGCGATTATGTTAAAAAGTGCCAAAAGTGTTCATACAAGTGCCAACATCTTGTTTTTCCAAACATTAACTCGATTTATATCTAATATAACTAGAACCGAATTTCGTCGAATTTCTAGCGGAAATTCCTGGTAATTTCAAATTGTATACACATACATGTGACTCAAAATAAACGTTTTAATTTCCGAATATGCCGATAACGATTCATACATGATATAATTCCGTCTACTATTTAGTTTTGTTATTTTTCACATTTTACCGCCATTGTCAAAAACAACTGTTAATATCGGCGGAAATCGTTCGGTTTTTAACTCTCATATTTCGTGGTGGAAATAAACATACAGACACACAAAAGCTCTATGTTCGTATCGTTGTATTTTATCCTATGACCGTTGTTAAAAACAAACAGAAAGTTACGTGCATACAGTTTTCGACATTTGTATAAATCTCTCGGTAAGTCATTAACGCACGCTCCTGTATTATATCGTGTTCCGGGTTCGGCGGTGTAAGTTTAAATTTACAATACGCTTTCCGCCGGGGTCGCCCGGGCGCCGTTTTCTAACTGCTTCATCGGTCCGCACCAGAAGTTTCTCCAATTAATCAGGGAAATTTAACGCGAAGTTGCGCGGGCGTAAGCAACTAGTGTTTTTGATGTGAAGCGAGTAATTTACTCGCGGCTAACGTCTCTTTACTTAATGGAATGACCGAGAGGCGCAGGTATCCGGTATGAAGTTGAATTTGATTGTACAATAAAGAACTGGACTCGAGTTTAGTTGGAAAAGGCCCTAGATGGATGTTTCAAAAGAATTTAGTTATTGTCGTCAATAAAACGATAGCACTCAGACGCACCTAAGCTAAAGTAAGTTTTTACATCCTGCCCTCCACAAACCGTTTCGTTAAGCGAATGGATTAACGCTTTAGAAAGGAACTTGTTCACCCCATTTCGCCCGCCTTCGACCTGTACAGCATCTTACCAGCATCTTACCAGTTTTAACAGTTAAAAATTCCATTCACGATTACAATCAAAATACAGAACAGCCAGAGAAAGCTTCATGAAGAACTCAGATGTGGTCTCGAAACTACGAAACGCCGTTTGCGTAGAATGCCACCGTCCTCAGTGAGAGGTTCGCCAGTTGAGCCAACTTTCAACGTTATTTCTCCCGTACCGTACTAGCATCGTAGTAGCATTATATGGAATTTGTTCGGGTTTTAAGAAAATTTTCTAGCAAGTTAGAAAATTTGAAACTCTGCTGCTAGTTAGAGTAGAAGTAGAACTCACGCACATCCTCATACAAGCTAAAGTCGTTCCTACGTGCTTCAGATATATGTACATAGCTCTATATACTAGTTTATGAACTACTCGGATGCAGTCTGGAAACTAGAAGACGACGTTTGCGTTATATATATATATCAATATTTTTCCTCTAGTGTCCTACTATCATCGTAGTGGCATTATATGGAATTTATTCAGGTTTTTAAGAGAGTTTTCTAAGCTATGTTCTAACAAATTAGAAAACTTGAAACTATGTTGGCAGTTAAAGTAAAAGTAGAACTCAAGTGCATTCTAATACAAGCTGGAGTAAATTCCTACGTGCTTCAGAAATAGCTTCGTAAACTACTCAGATGGGATCTGGAAAATAGAAGACGCCATTTGCATTATACGTTGCCGTCCTCAG
This sequence comes from Chrysina gloriosa, assembly GCA_038088585.1. NCBI lineage: Eukaryota > Metazoa > Arthropoda > Insecta > Coleoptera > Scarabaeidae > Chrysina > Chrysina gloriosa. Next base: position 27,824,617 of record CM076088.1, on the reverse strand, counting down.
TGGGGGTTCTCCTGTTGAGCCAATTTTCACCGTTCTTTTAGAATCCTACTAGCATAGCATTATATGGAATTTATTTAGGTTTTAAGAGAGTTTTCTAAGCTATACCTTTACAAGTTAGAAAATTTGAAGCTACGCTGGCAGTTAGTGTAAAAGTAGAATTCAAGTACCTTCTGATACAAGCTAAAGTTTGTTCCTATGTGCTATTCTACGCAAAGTGTTTCGAGGTCTTGCGAACGGATTAACGTGTTAGAGGAGAACCTACCCACACCGTTTCGTCGGCGTTTGAACTATTCGGTGTCAGAATCACTGTTCACCACAGCTTTAACAGTTAAAAATTCTACTAACGATCATAACCAAACTTCAGAATGGCCAGCAAAAGTGAACTACTCAAACGTGGTCTGGAAAGTACGAAACACCGCGGCGCGCCCTTTGCCTACCACGTTGCCGTCCTCAGTGGGAAGTTCCCCAGTTAAGGAGACTATCAACGTTTTTTCTCTACTATCCTATTAGCATCGTAGTAGCATTGTATGGAATTTATTCTGGTTTTAAAAAATTTTTGTAAGCTATACTTGCGCTTCGATTGTTTCAAGGTTCTGGAGGTGATTAAAGTTTCACGAGGAACATGTTCAGTTCATCCTTACCAGCTCTGGACCTATCCGGCGTTAGAATCCCGTAGGGCGATGGTTATCACTCCTTATTTTTCTTTCCCTTTTGTTGTCCTATTTGCTCTTCGGTTGCTTTATTTGTAGTCTTTTATGGTGGTATATTCTGTCTGCATGTCGCTCTTATGGACAGAATCTTCCAGCAGATGTTTGGCCATATTTTAAGCATGCCTCTACCTATGTTCTATTTACTCTGGGTTTCTTCGTCTTGTCTTTTCTTGCTATTTGTTTCACTGTTGCGATTACATTGAAAGGGCCTGTCTCCACGCATTAACCCGTGCACGTTCTTACATCCCCCACCGTTGACTATGATACATTGCATGCTTTATCGAATTAGTAGCTTATTTAACTAATATTACTTTAGAACTTCTTGGCTGTTTATAGAGGAACGTGTCTCCTATAAACAACCAGGAACCCGATTGACTCACCTATTTCACTGTAATTTCACCGTTATTACTTGGCATTTGCACGGAAATTTACAATTTGATTCAAAACCCGACAGGCTTTCAAATTTCTTGAAGTCTTTACAAAAACTCGAAAGGAGCACTTCAAAAATTGGCTACATCTGAATTTGAAATTTTCCGACGATCTACACTTGGAAAAGTACAATTTGGTGCGGATCTCAACAGTCTTTTAAGCTTTCTGCTCTTCTACAGCAACCCAAAAGAACTATCACTTAAGAAATTGACAACATTTTAACATCCTTCGATCCAAGTGACTTGAAACGCTTAGAAACGGACCCTATCAAGGTCAATAAACGACCGAAATCGAGCATACATCATACACACCATTTATTATTATCCCTCACCTTCCCTTAATGACTGAGGTTCGACAAAAGAAGGCGATAGATCTATACGAGTTTGATATATATCTACTCCGTCACATATGTATATCAAACTCGTATACGTCTGTTGCCTTCTTTGGACAAACGCGTGTCTTGTTCGCTACATATAGACTGGTCTTTCAGCGAACAAGACGCGCATTTGTCGAACCTTAGTGATGACGAAATCTCAAAACCATCCCTTGAGCTTTCTAATGTATTCCAACAATCTAAAAGAACCACTATCTAAAAAATTGCTTGACAATGTAACGCCCTTCCATCCACGTGTCTTAAAACTGACAGAAACTAACCCGACAAAAACATACGTCTCATCCACATTTGTCTCTAACTAGCGGTCGGCAGGCACTATTGGAAGCGCCCATTTTAAACTTTCCATCCCTAATCGCGCTTTAAGGATGAAATCCCCATCACAACCGTTCGATTTTACGCGACTTTCCGCTTCTATTTCCCGAATTTGAACACTGAGGACGCATTCATACCAGTAATCGAAATAAGCCCTAACGATCCAGATTTCGAAGTATTACCATCGACCCCGTCCCGAAAACATTAAATTAGACGATTAAAACGGCGCGCGCGTCCCCGCAACGATAATAAAACAACACCTACTTCCGGAAACGCGTCGCGTCCGCTCCAGAAAGGGTCCCTCGCGTCGAGTCGCGTCCCTTCTCGACGACAAAAACTGCCGACTTCGTCGAACCGCAACCTCATTAAAATATGTAATTAGGGAAAGGTCGTCGCGGTGGGGATCGCGGCGGAAGGCCGGTCCCCATCCCGACGACGACGGCGACATCTGCAGCGGAACTCTCGAAGTATTACCGGAGGATTCCCTCCCCCACGCTTAGACCGCTCCGCCACCGTCGACCTAAGCCTAACGGGATTTTCGAGGGGATTTAAGTTTATGTTATATTTCGACGCGGTCCGAGTTAGTCTGAGAGAGGTTCGTCTTCTTCGAAATGGTATTCTGAATGAAGTTAGAGCGAAAGTGGAAGCGGACGCGAAGATTTATACTTCGTAAAAGTTGTAATAGCCGAGCGTTCATTTCGTAAGCGCGAAATTGAAAAAGGAACAACAAAGCAAGAACGGGGAACTCGGACGGATTTGACGGCGATTTAGTCCGTTTTGAGCGAATAAAATCGACAAGAAGACGTTTTAGCACAGACATCGAGAGTATGGTCGCTGTGGCTGGGATTTTCTGACGATAAGCTTTCTGCGAAATAAATTAGTTCTTGAGCTTACCACACCGGTTCTTTGGATATTCCTAAATAAGGATCTCGACTACCAGGTATTCTCTCCTGGAGATTACGATTTAGTGGCCGAAATTTGGCGCTCTTCAAAGAATCGGTCAATTCAGCCAATTTGATACTTTTGGTAAAAATTTCTTCGTATTTGTATACGTCCTCTCCTGTCCTTTATATAAGAGGTTGTTCTTAATTTTTATCTACCACTAAATATTTTCTATTGTGGTAAAAATTTGACGTATTGGACGATTCGCAAAAATCCGTGGGTTGAGGATCCAAATTTGTCTTCAATTTTTATCTACCGTCAGCTGTTCTCTATTGGGGATGGTTACTGTTCGAAATTTAGCGTATTTGGCGTTTCTTTTTTTCAAAGAATCGGTGTTGGAAACCACAGTTATTCCCAATTTGATTTTATTTCGGGGAAACCCCTTGGTCCCATCTTCATCTGCCACCAGGTATTACCTACTGGAAATGTAGATTTAGTGGTTGAAATTTGACGTATTTCGCGTTCCTCGAAGAATTGGTGTGGTGAAGATAAGTTCCGAACAACAGGCATATCCAATTTGATTCCTTTCTGGGGAAAATTAATTACTGTTTATATGCACTCTCTCCTCCTCTTAACAACTAAGTTCGTCTTTAATTTTCATCTACCACCAGGCGTTCTCTACTGGGAACCACGACTTAGTGGTCGAAATTTGGCGCTCTTCACAGAATCGGTGTGGTTACAGTAGGTCCAAATTACAGGCATTCCCAGTTTAAATTTAAGAAAATCCCTTGCTTTACGCCCTCTTTTGTTTTTAATATCCAAGTTTATCTTTAATTCTTATCTACCACCAGACGCTCTGCTCGGGATGACGATTTAGTGATCGAAATTTTGCGCTTTTGACGGAGTCGGTTTGGCGGTTTGTTTTTATACTTTATTTATCTTCAAGAATCTGTTCCTAGAACGTACCGAGTTTCACATTATTCATCATTGTGAGGCTTAGCATTTTTCCCATTCCTGTTCAAAGCGGTTTCTCCATACTTCCCCATACATTTACCTCTTCTGCTTTTGTCCTTTTCCATTCTTGAATTCTGGTCTTTCACTATTATAATCTTCAAATGTGCCTACTATGTTTTGTCCAATAGTTTCCGCAGTTCCTCATAAAATTCCTGCATTTTTCTCTCGCCCGTTTTGTTAGTTTGTCGTATCTAGTCGCTGTCCTATTCTCTTTCTGTCTTTCATCCTTCACAATTAAAAATAGCTCCTTCCTTTGCTGAAAAATTTTCTTTAGGAACGCTTTCACTATCCATATTCTACCGTTTACATTCTCCATTTCTTTTTTCTATAAAGAATTCATTTTCAGGCTGTTTTCTTTTAGATTCAACGTGTACACATTTGATGCCATGTTTGTCCAAATTGATGTCCAAAGATTCAGTTATTTCTTTGGTTTCCTTCTACGAGTGCTGTTTCTGTCTTTCTCGTTGTAAGAACACTGTTCTCAATTCTTGTAGGGACATTGTTTGTTTTAGCTTTTGGTTTATATTTTCCGTTTCTTTCATTAGTTTTCTTTTCAAAATATTTAATTTCTCAAGTTATAGGTGTATTTCTCGCTCTCTCCTCTCCCCAACATCCAGGCTTCTCTTTAATTTGTATGTACCACTAGGTTTTCTGTACTGGGGATGACGATTTAGTGTTCCAAATTTGGCGTATTTGGTGCTTTTTAAAGTATCAGGTTGGTGAGGTTCCAAACCACAGACATTCCTTACTTGACATTCTTTGTGAAAATTTCTATTTGTGTGACCTTGTTTACTGCGTGCTTTAGTGGTAAAATTTCATTAGGGCTATATCTTTTTTGGGTTCCACATAGGAATAAAAGGTAAGCGTTAACTGGGATATCATATAAAACAAATGTTTTTCACTAGTGAATCTAGTGAATTCCGATACATATTAGTTCAATCCCTGATAGAATAATTATTGACGCGGGTATTACTATAATTAACTCCCAGAATTGTTTATTTCTCGCAAACGAATCGAATATAATCTTGACATAAAGAAATCTTCTTTTGATAATGTTAACGATTCTTTATTTGAGTTATCTTTATTTTATATGAATATTCACAGCACTTCGAATAAAATAAATGGATTAGACGCTTATCTATTAGATAAGAAATATGAGAATGTACACGTGAGGAAATATCTCATAATTCAAGAGTACCGGAAAACATCGGATAGTATAGCAGAAGAAGATGTCAGAGTGGCAATCGGAACAATGAAGACTGGGAAAGCGGCAGCATGTGATGACATAACGGGAGACATGGTCAAGGCTGAAAACGAAAAAATTATACCAGCCCTAGAAACATTGATTAACAAAGTTTTTAACATAAGTGTAGCGCCGATTGACTGGTAAACAGGTATCATCGTACCAATACACAAGTAAGGAGATACAAGAGAGTGCAGAAACTATAGAGGAATAATTTTATTAAGGATAGTAGGGAAAATATGCACAAGAGTAATTGAAAAAGGTTACGGGAAACATTGGAAGACACGTTTGAAGATTCACAGTTTGGATTTAAACTAAATAGAGGAGTTACAAATGCGAGCTTCATAATAAGACAGATAAGCAAGAAAGCAATAAATTGATTTAGGAAAAGCATTTGATAGAGTAAATGGAAATGATATATGGATAACACTACAGGAAAGGGGATCGAGGAAACACTTTCAGACAGCACAAGGGGCAAGGCAAGGGTGCATTAACTCCCTGTTGGTTACAGTAGCCTTAGATGAAAGGATAAAAGGACCGAAGCAATAAACAGTACAACATAGTATATTGAAATATGGGACCCATAGGAATAACAGAAATAGTATATGCTGACGATATGGTTCTAATAGCCGAAAACAAGATATTTCAAATGAAAATAAGAAAAATACAATGAATGTCTGGAAAAAGTAAGCATGAAAATAAGCGAGGAAAAACCCAAAACTAAATTATTCAGCAGGGAAAAGAAACATGAAATCTTTCTAAATCAGAAAACCGGTTGAAACCGGTTAAAAATTTCAAATATTTAGTGACAATTTTAACAGTGGATGATGGTTTGATGAAGAGATGAAGAGTAGAAACGAAGCAACAGGAATATTGTGTAACAGCATCAAGGGTATCTTCCTGAACAAAACAGATTAAAGTGGAAACTTTTAATAAAATAGCTACACCAATACTCACATACGGATCTAAAGTATGGACAACAACAAAGAATTAAAAGCAAAAAACACAAAGCCTTCAAATGAGATTCCTCAGAAAGATAGATAGAAAAACAAGATTAGATAAAGTAAGAAATTGTACAATCTGTGAAAACTTCAAAATACACCCCATACAAAACAAGATAGAAGAATAACAATTGAGATGGCTAAGACATGTTCTGAGAATGGGAGAAGATAAGCTGATAGGAAGAGTTTTCGAAGTCAAAACAAGCAAAATGAAATTAAAAGGAAGACCGAGAAAGTATTCGATAGAGGAAGTAAGGGAAGCGGTGGAGCAACGAAATATAAATTCCAAGGAAATCCGAAGATAAATGCAAGACAGGACAACATGGAGAAAGGCGTTGATAAGAACCCCAGCCGGGCTTAACTCCACAAACCTGAGCCGCAGGTGGTCATTTGGGTTAGAATTAAGTAAGTATTTTGAGTCCACAGGAAGTAATGCACATCGCATATCCACTTTTCTTTAAACCTGACTAGGCACAGTCACTTTTCCTTCGATACAAAGTACATTCCTAAACGAAGAAAGAGCAATCGAACAAAACGGCGATAAATCGCAATTGATCTCTTCATCCCTCCATCACCGAGAAAGCGCGAGAAAATTCGCAGCAGATTTCGTTTAGAAATCCGGAATTTTCCGGTTTCCTTCGAATGCACTTCGAACGAGAAATCTACCTATGTATGTACACATAACGAAATTGACGATTCTTCAAAGACTTCGGTTCGGTATTTATACAGCCACGGATGCTATTGCGAAGTTCAAAAACAGGTGGAGGACGAAGCGCCGCTACCGGAACGTGCAGCTCGCGGAGTTAGGCGAGCGCCCGATCAATAAAAGGTGTTGTGGGTTGGATCCGGAACGTGCATATACACGTATATGTGTGCATATAAATTGTGGATGCATTGCGAAATAGCCCGGAGTGAGTAATTGAAATTTAGAAAATTCGATTTTGAGCCGCTTCTGACGACTCAAGCGCGAAATCTAATATCATTTTGTCTTTCTGGCCCCCTTTCTTTCCAGTGGAGTACCATCTTGGTACTTAATCAACAACGCCTCTTCGATTTCGCGGTATCGGAAACATAATCTCATTGAAGTCCTCCGCTTTATTGCCAATTAAATTCCGCCGTTTCGGAAGAAAAAGCACTCGGTGCGACGAAGACGCGTGCGCTTTTTTCTCGGAAAACCACTCAAGCGCTCGAGACAACGATCTCGTGACAGTAAGTAGGCAAGCTAATAAAACAATATAATAATAAGGAATCGCTTTCATTTCGGCGTCCTCATTTCCCCCTCGTTTCTTCCATTTTCCGATTTAGAATCCACCGAAAAGACGGACGTCCCGGCCAGCCTTGTCCCAATTTCCTTTCCCCTCGTTTATTAAATTATAATCGCCGGAAGGGAAATTTTCGCCGAACGAAGGAACGAAATCGTCTTCTCGTCCTTTCGGAGCGAATTAAAATTTCGATAGCTCCGTCCGATGCTCGAACCGAGAGGGCGACCGGAATAAATGGAGGCGCTCCCTAACAAGGTATTATCTCGTGTCTGCGGCTCGGCAGGAATCGGATGATGTAATGCGGCCTCTGCGTTTGACAATCTGAATTCGGCGAATTAAGGCTTTCGCGTATTCGGGACATCAGGGCTGAGGTGGGGGGATGATTAGGTAAGTGGATCTCGAGAATATCCTATCTCGATGGGCGGCGAGTTCTAATTAGACGCTCTTAGCGGAATTATCCGGAAATGAAGAAGACGCTTTGATTTGGGACCGGAACGGACGGTAGACGAGTGACGTTCGAATCGAAAGATTTGAAGGAAAATTGCGGTCGCGATAACGAAGTAGGAGATATTTAGATATCGCCGGTGTTCGAGGTGGGCGGAAGAAGTTTGAGGAGATGAGGAAATGTCGAAATGGGGAGAATGGGTGACGGACACGAGGTGCTCAAATGGAAAGATTTGTGCTCGAACACTTATGCTAATGAGTTTGAGAAAGAACAAGAATAAATTTGAGAATGTGAAAAGTGTGCCATAGGTCTGGAGGGGCCTGGCTAAAAAAATCTTCTACCAAAGGGAAATAGGAATCTGGTTGCAACTAGGTCTTCTGAAGCATGAATAAAATAAATTCATCATAACCAACAGTCAGTTTCTAGATAAACCAATCTACTCAGGGAGGAAGGAAAAAGTAAGTGAGGCAATTCGGTTAAAGGCAAGATCCTTTCACGAATGGCGAAGACTAAAATTGAAAATCCTCCGCGAAAGAGAGCTGAAATATAGTTAAGACCAAAATAGAAGAAATTTGCCACGATCAAAATCAGCTTTGAGAAGGATACTTTCCGGGGCGGAAGATCCCGAGCAAAAGGAAAGGAAGCGATTGAATCCAAATCAATTTTTCCGTGAATAGTGCAAACTTTAGTAAAAATTTGAAATTCTTCTGCAGAATGTGTGATCCACAGATATGATCTTCGGAACTCACAATAATAATAATAATAATAATTCTTTATTGCCCAACAAGAACCTATTACAGGACAAAATTATACATGAAGGGTAATAGTAAAACATGTGTATATATCTATATATTATTACAAACAAAGATAAAAAAGAAACAGAAAAAGTGAGAAATAAAAGTAATATGTGCTATTGAGCGCAAATATGTAATTTTGTATTCAACTTAAAATAAATTTAAAATGGCTTGTACGTCATTAAAGATTTACAAAGAAAATATCATTATAGCGCGTATCAGCAGCATGGTACATTCTACATATGGGAGAGTAGCGTAGTACATTGGTTTTCGAAATTGGAAGTGAAAATGTACTAGAAAATCGTAGACCCGGTCGTGGAATAAGGAAGCCAACATCAGACAATATTAAAGCAGCGTCAATCTGTCCATTCACCAATCTCCACATAAAACGGGCAGCGTGGAGCTCTCTACGAGCGGTCAGCGACTGTAGACCGTGCCTTTCCAGAAGGTTCTGATAATCACAGCCCCTAGGCGGATAAACTCCATCAAATCGGAAGGAAACATGTTTCAAAAAACGTCGCAGAAGCCGCTCAAGACTTAGCTGATATGAAATATATCATGGCGACCAAACGACGGAGGTATACTCCACGCCACATACAACAAAGGCATAGAAAACCGATTTTAGTAAAGTTGGATCACTGAATTCCCTCAAAGTCCGCACAATAAATCCCAGTCGTTTGGAGGATTTAGATATCAGGTTGTCAGTGTGTTCTGAGAAGCTGAGTTTGGAGTCAAAAGTTATTCTGGGATCAGTGAAGGTTTCCCTACTGGCCAAAACTTGATCGCCGATGAAGTAAAGTGAGAGAGCTGGATTCAACTTTCGTGTAAATGTCATAGTCACACATTTATCGATATTGAGTTTGAGCTTGTTTTCGACGCACCAGTCTGAGACAGTGTTGAGATTTTCTTGCAGCCTCTGAATATCCAATCCTGATGAGATCACAGAGGAAATTTTCAAATCATCAGCATAAGCCAAAGCTCGACAGGTAAGAGATTCAAGAAGATCGTTAATATATATAATGAAGAAAAGTGATCCCAAGGAAGACCCCTGAGGTACACCCGTTCCAGACACAAATTCATATGAATTGAAGCCATTGTAGCACACGTAGTTAATTCTATTTGTCAAGTATGATTTTATAAGAGTAAGGAACAACGGATTCAAACCAAATGCATCAAGCTTCCTCAGCAGAATATTATGGTCTATTGCGTCAAAGGCGCTGGAAAAGTCAGTGTATACCACATCGACTTGACATCGATCATCTAACTGTTGAGAAATAAATTGAGTGATTGTAACAAGATTTGTTGTAGTTGAACGCCCTGGAAGAAAACCATGCTGAGAAGCAGAAATTTGGTGTTTGATATTCGCAAGAATAGTAGAGTAAATGACATATTCAAACACTTTAGCGAAATTAGATAGGATCGAGATCGGACGGTAATTTTTAAGTTCATCAGCATCCCCTTTCTTGAAAACAGGGGTTATTGTCACCCTCTTCCACGCTCCCGGAAAAACTGAGGACCGAATATCTAAGTTGATAATACTTGTTAAAGGTTTTGCCAGGATAAACCGACAAGCACGTATTAAGTAACTAGGTAGCATGTCATCTCCACTTGTCGATTTCTGTGAGAGTGTAGCCATGATTTTTACAATGTCATCCTCAGCTACAGGTACCAAAGAAAATGCCATACAGCTGGACTGAAAATCAGAAGTAGTAGTACTTGTGCTGTGAACTTGATTACGAGAGAAAAGCTTGGCAAAGGCGTCGACTATATCTTGTGGTGACTCAAGAGTATTTTCACCATAATGCAGGCTACCCGGAATCCTAGTTACTCCCCTCTTAATTCGAATGAAATTGAAGTATTCTTTTGGATTGTATTTAATTGAATCCTCGACCCCACGCAAGTACTGTGTGTATGATAATGATATTAAGGCTTTGCAAATACTTCTTAGTCTTCGAAATTCTGTCATCTGTCAGGAAGAGTAAACGCAATACAACTCTCAGTTCATCCAAAACGAAGATTTTTTTACTACATAATGTGATCATTATTGTAGTGCTTGTCAATCATATTAATTCTTTGATTAGTATGCAGAAGTTTTGAGTATGTAATGGTCTCGCCAATTAACACATTTCATCATTGAACTGGCGACGTACGTCGTTTCGCAGTAGCTTTGACTTCTGGCAATAGTTACAATGTCCCCCCCCGGTGTGGATAGAGGGTACTTTGGAGTGTTTTCGCCATTTTATTTTTCCGTCTTTTACCCCATAAAACCGTCATGCCGTTTTCTCAGCCACTGTTTCAGAGTCTCTGTTTGTTTCATCCTGTTCTGCCCCGGTATTCGGATTCGGAATCGGCAATGGGCACCTCATCGTTATCACTGTTTACCACCCACAATTATAAGAACTGTCTTTGTTGTTCTCTTTCATAGGACATTCTTAGCCTGTTGTACACCAATTTATTTCCACAATCAAAAACAACAGCAGTAATCACGATAATAGCGGATAAAGACACTACAAAGAAACTTCTGTTGACACATCCTTTCATTATAAAATTTAGTCCTGTACAAATGATAGCCCCTAGGGGCCAGAAATCTGCTAGTACAGCATCATCCGACATATTATCTATCGCTAATGAACGGCATATGAAACTATGCAGTTTCTTAACATAAAACATCCATCATATCCATCCATATGTTACCCTGGTGGTGCGTTCCACCACAATCGATGAGGATGAATTTAGGATACCAATGTTGAAAAATAAATATACTTGCTATCTGGCTATTGTGCAAGGCGAACACCACGCAACGAGCAATGTACAACTCTAAAACACTGCACAATGAACATCATACACTGAACGGTTTAGTGTGTTTCGCTCCCGCAATGTTCGTTGTGCAGTGCTTGTTGCGCGGTGTTCGTCTTGGGCGTTAGCCGTATATCGCTAGTGATACTGAATTCTCCCAGTTTTCCACTGAGGATGGCAACTTAGTTGCCGACATATGTATTTGCAAATATTCTTGTTGATAAAATCACTAACGTACCAAAAACGATAGGAACAAGCTGGGACTTTTCTGTATTATCAATTGCAGATTATCAAGTGAACAGTATGGGGAATTCCTTTACTTTAGAAATGTTAATGATTTTGTTAGAAAGAATATTTCTTATTTGTTCTATATGCTATAATTTAGTGCTGCTGTTATATTGTGGTGCCATCTGTTGACTGTAAACTGTGAGGTCTCCCTCTTTTACCAACTGCAAGCCTAATTTATTTTATATTAGATCAGTCTCCGTTTCATGCTTTTCTTCTAGTAGCTAGAAAGATAGTTGAAGGAAACATTGCATAAATTACAATTTATCACATACAGTAGAGCTTCGATAACACAGGTCTGCGACCAAGAAACTGCATAGGATTTTTACATTTTCTTACAGATTTTGACCTCCCAAAAACAGAAAAAATATTCAAATTATTATATCACATAAGTTTTTATGTATACATATTGCAGTATCTATGTTCATTGGTAATAAACCTATATGATTTTTATTTGATAATGGAGAAAAACAACCTGAGCTGTTGGTGAGACTGGGAATGTTTTAACATGTTGAGACAAGTCAAATGACGTACACTTTTACACAATTATATGCAAACTAAAATTTAAGCACATAATTTTTAAAGAAAAATAACGGTAATCATTTCTTCTTTGATTTCTCATTTTTTATTCTCTGCTACAATCTTTTCCCGTTATTTTGGCGCAAAGTAAGTTCTAGCATATTAAGTTGCATTTATACTTTAAATTGACGCCTGGTCGCTTGAAACAAAGAAAAGCTCTCAGTAGACATACTGATATTCAAGTGAACCGTACTGTTGTCTGTTAATCATGGCTACAAGGGGTTGTGTTATTTCTCCAAACAGTTTTTGTTATATCTGTGGTGAATTCACTATTAAAAGTCAACAGAGAAATATAAGTGATTTTGTAAGGAAAGTTTATTTTGCCTACTTTAAATTAAAACTTGGTCATCAAGATAAACCATGGGCCCCGCATAAGGTGTGTAGAAGATGCGAAGAAGATCTTCGTTTGTGGTTTAAGGGAAAGAAAAATGCATTTCGATTTGGAATTCCTATGATATGGCGTGAGCAGAAAAATCACACCACTGACTGCTACTTCTGCTCAGTTGACGTAAAGGGATTCAATTCAAAAAACAAAAGAAACATAAGTTATCCTAATCTTGACTCAGCTATACGCCCAGTGCCCCATAGCTCCGAGATATCTATTCCGCAGCCACCTTCCAGTTTGGATGAATATCCTAGTGAGTTGGAGGACGAAGCTACATTACCTCCTCCGGGTGAGTCAAGCTCGGATTTATCTTTTGACGAAGATGGAAGGCCTCAACTATTTTTTCAAGGTGAGCTCAATGATTTAGTAAGAGATTTAGGTCTTTCAAAAGATGCAGCCGAACTGTTAGGTTCTAGATTAAAAAATAAAAACCTTTTATCACCTGGCACTTCTTTCTACTGGTACAGACACCGAGAAAAAGAATTTACCCAGTTTTTCTCAAAAGAAGGAAATTTAGTTTTCTGCAATAATGTGGAAGAACTCATACATCGCTTTGATATAAAGTATGACTCATCTGAATGGCGCCTATTTATTGACTCATCTAAGACTAGCCTTAAAGCAGTATTATTGCACAATGGAAATAAATTTGCCTCGATTCCGATTGGACATTCTCTGCATATGAAAGAAGATTATAACGATTTGGCCATTATCCTGGAAAAATCAAGTATCAAGACCATCAATGGATGATTTGTGGGGACTTCAAAATACTGACAATGGTTTTGGGTCAGCAGGCAGGCTATACCAAATACCCATGCTTCTTATGCTTGTGGGATAGTAGAGCCAGAGAACAGCACTGGAAAAAAGTGATTGGCCATCCCGAGAAACTTTAAAACCTGGAGAGAAAAATGTTATAAACACTAGCTTGGTACCACCAGAAAAGGTTTTGTTGCCCCTCTCCATATCAAATTGGGGTTGATGAAACAATTTGTTAAATCGCTGCAAAAGGATGGAGACTGTTTCAAATATTTATGTACAAAATTCCCGAAGCTGTCAGAAGCAAAGTTGAAAGAGGGAGTTTTCACCGGCCCCGACATAAGAAAACTTTTAACGGACCCTTCATTTGTGGAAACTATGAATGAGAAGGAAAAAGAAGCTTGGGTATCGTTCAAGGACGTAGTGCGAAAGTTTTTGGGAAATACTAAGGATCCTAACTATAAAACCATTGTGCAACGGATGCTAGCAGCATACGAAGCTCAAGGCTGCAAGATGAGCTTGAAGGTCAATTTTTTACACTCTCACATAGACTATTTTCCTGAAAACCTGGGAGCTTACAGTGAAGAGCAGGGGGAGCGATTTCACCAGGATGTCCGTGATATCGAGAGAAGGTACCAAGGGCGATGGGATGTCACTATGCTTGCTGACTACTGTTGGCTGCTTAAGCGAGAAACTGAAGATGGAAATCGGAAAAGGACTCGTCAAAGTATCAAGGAAAAGAAGAAGAGGTTTCATAAAGAACATGAATAAGTATATGTATCAAAATAATGTTTCGTTTGCTTAAAAAAATATTTATTGTTTGAAAATTTTGAATAAAGGAGTGCTTTCACCAATTTTTTGTGTTTGAATTTTCAAAAATCCTTATGTGATAGAAAAAATGGCCATCACTTTTGAAATCAGCGCACTTTAAAACATATAATTCAGTAAAAATATCGCATGCAGCTGACAAAAATTTTTTTTTCGCAGACCTGTGTAATTAATACGAACGTTCATAATTCGATCCGAAGCAAATAATTTCGGCTACCAAATTTTAAACGATGTAATTCTGACTGGTGTAACAGCGTCAATAAATCTTTAGACCTACTCATGCTGCAGCATTCAGTACGTTAGAAACGACTATGAATTAACCGGAGAAAATGCCTGAGTGTAATAGCACAACTTGCCTATCTACTACAAGTTATAGATTTGGTTGCAAACGAAAGAAGTTCAGTAAAAATTGGAAAAAAATATCAAACACATTTTTAAGTCTATCTCTCTTTCACGTTGCTGTAGGGAGCTAGTGTGAGCTAGTGTAAACTAGTAGAGAACTAGTGTAATCTAGTAAAGGCTGATATAATTAGTACAGGCTGGTATAACTATCGTAGGCGCTAGAAGCTACTTTTTCACGACATATTTTTCTCACGGTCGAAAAAACCCACCATCTTGGGCCACTTTCCCTCCGTATACCGAAAACCACGCCGTGCAAAGTCGACCACGGAAAACTGCAGCACACTAAGTCTTACTTACGTTACTCGGCAACACTTTTCGCCACTTCGCTATTGTATTCCCGAAACTTATGCCAACATGCGAAGAGTCACTTTCCATGCGCAATAACAATTTTGATTCTAAATTGTAGTTCACAGAATTCAAAATAAACAAAAAATTAAGTGTAATTATTAGGAAAAGGCATGAAAAATAGAGGAATTTAGTATAACGTAATTCAGACTTTCGAACGAAAAATTTCCCATCAGCTAGGAGACGAGGCAATGCGGAAGTTATTCTAGATTTATGGAATTACAATTTGATCATATTCGACCAACCGCCGTACTTGTCCCCTCCCCCTCGCCCCCACATCTATACATACGTCGGATAGTAGATGCCTCCTTATTTTTGGGGAATTCACAGTTTGAGATCTGAAAATTAACTCCTCGAGAGTGCTTTTAGAAGATCTTTGTCTGGGTCTTCCAAAATGTTCGCGTAAGGTCGACTGTACAATCCTAAAATTTGCACCTATCTTTGATGGTTGGTAAGATGTCTAGTTCAGGGAACTAAAGTATCCGTTAAGAACGAAAATAGGCAAGACGCTCAATTGACTTCCAAATCAAAAGTCTACGAATGACTTGCATAGCTCCTTTGTGTCCTAGTACCGCCGTCTTTTATCGTCATTACTTCAAACACGGTTGAAAAGATAGAAAGACTCCACCTTCCAGCTTTAATTCTGAGTAATCAGTGCTGGTACTGTCAATAGTGACGGTAATAATATTGCAACTTCTCCGTCGTTGTTTTCTTTTTCTTTTCCTTCTTCTTGTTCTTGTTCTTGTTCTTGTTCTTGTTCTTGTTCTTGTTCTTCTTCTTCTTCTTCTTCTTCTTCTTCTTCTTCTTCTTCTTCTTCTTCTTCTTCTTCTTCTTCGTCTTATTCTCTCCTATATGTCACATGCTATATAAGTAGGCTAATGACTTGTTTTGTCCCAATTAAGTCTCCTCCGAAGTGGACGTTCAACTCTACCCCCCACCTTCTCAGGCGTTTGCCTCGGGTCTTCTCCCGGAAGGTTAATTAAATCTTGCAACTAAGAAACGAGAAGTGTTGTCATGCTAGACATTGTTATTCCATGTAAAGCGATAATAAGTATTACATTACATCGTGTTTATTCCTCGTTTCGCGATTTGGGACGATCTCTTTCCCCCAACTTATTAAGGTCAATCTCCCAGAATACACCACGGCATTAAGTTAGCCGACTCTCCGCTCCGACGAACAGAAGTCAAAATCCCGCAAGCCGGTCCGGCTCAACTCGAATACGACACGATCTTCCCGTCCAATTTGCATATCAAAATCCGCTTACACAAACTCGAGCTCCGCACTCGAGTGCTTCTCCTAACAACCGACAACGTCCACCTTCATTCCTTTCTTTTTCTTCGCTCCCACGCGGACGTTACGTTTCGACGAATACGTCGACCGTGCTCTTCAAATCCACCGGATTGCCAGCGGCAGGTACTTACATACATGTTCAGTCTATCGCTATACTTACGTATGAAGCGCTTATGTATTTACCACTTCTTGTGGTTTTTAGGAAAGACCGGCCCGACCGCCGACGCCACCGCCGTATTTCGTTGTTTCGAACGAGCCCGTTGTAGTAGTATCATTGTTCGGATTATTACATAACAGTCGACCAGTTTTTCATTCGGATACGAGGATCGGAGTCTGCCTCTCTAATTAAGGGAATAGAAAGGCTGTTTTCGTTCCGGGGGATCGGAGACGCTCAAAGGAAATTAAGAGAAAAGTTCGCGGATTTGTCGGATAAATTGACACCGTGCTGACACAGTTGGTGCGCTTTCGATTCAATAGGATTCGGGAAAATATTAATCACAAATCATTGAAGATTTCCGAGAAGGGAATTTCGTTGGAAAAGGCGAGTCCAATGGAGACGGGTGGAAATCCTTTTCTCCGAGTATCTCGAAGGAAGCAATTTAGACACTCATATTTGAAAAGACACTAATTCTGTGGTTGCTATACACAGATCTCATAAAGATTTGTATTGAATAGTGTATTTCACGCAATTAACTTTACCGTCACAAAAGAAGATCCACTGGAAGCAAAGTTGGAAATCAACATCCTACAATTTTGGTCGAACGTGTAAACACCACCAAATTAAGTATGGCAGTTGAGGCATGTACGGAAAAGGAGAAGAATCAGAAATTTGACCAGTCATCTGTAAAACCAGAAGAACAAAGGCTGATGAATGGATATCACGATTAGTTTCTCGCTTGGAAAAACGTTTCAAACGACTATCCAGTTAGTGAAGTAGCTATGGCTATGCAGATCTAAATGGAGGAACAGTCTAAGTTCATTGCGTGTGATGGTTCTAAATGCGGTGCAAAGATTCTTGGATGTTCAATGCTGCTGCTCTTGTAAATCTTTTAATTGATTTAATCCTTCTGGTCACTAGGAGGCCCTCAGGGTAGTACACGTGGTGTCCTTCGTCGAATATTATCCTGCTCCGAATATGGGGCAACATCTCTTCGAATTCCTGGGGTTGCAAAGACAGCTGAAGTTCTAAATCGGCACAAATGCCTAAAAACAAGGATTTTCTAAATTAGTACTATGTTCTTCGTTTCTATTGACCCTCCCACTAAATGGACACCTTCCTTCGGACACGCATCATTTGCGTGCTATCGGCTTGTCGTTATCCACACGGCATTAAGGCAACGTCTCTTTCGGTCTTGCAGGCGGACAACCGAAGTTCTGAATCGGGCAAAACATTCAAAAGTTTTGATTCTCTAGATCCCTGCAATGTCCTTCTTGCCTGCCAAAAATTTGCCACTGAATTTCTTTGAGACGCTCTTCATTTACTTGATACGGATGTTTCGTTATCAATATCGTCTGCATTAGAGCAATGTCCTTTTCGGTCTTCTAGGATTGAAGTTCTGAATCAGCAAACTTAATTTTTCTAGACTTTTACAATCTTTTTTGTGCTGATAAAAATATCCCACTGTATAGCCAACTTCTACAGGGCGCTCGTCATTTCGTTGGTGCGTGGAAAATACCAATAATTCTCTGAAATTTTGGGTGAGAAATGATTAGATATGGATTAATTTCGTGTACAGGATATTGCATTTTAGGACAAACGGGAGACAACGATTGTTCCGTGAGAATTTGATAGAAAACTATTAGGAAGGGAATTTTACGTTTTTTATTTAATCTTTTTTGAAAGACTCTGTGAAAAACAAGAAATATTCGGTTTCGAGAAGAATCATTTGTAGGTACGTATTGCACCAAGGAAGCAATAAACAAAGTAAAACAGAGACTCGGTTAATAGAATGACCAACAGTCATTGTCATGTTTGGATGTGTCCACGTCCAGGCCAACGAAAAAAAGGACGAAATGGAAAAACGAATGACCTGCTACAACACCCTGATTTTAAGTAGAACGTACCGATTTGAGAAATTGATGTAGAAGGGCTGTTAGAAATAGTGAACTATTTCGGGAGCCAAAATTTTAATAAAGTAAAATGTAGGGGACTCTCTATATAACTACCTAGTGCCTACCTAAGTGCGTTACTGGGCAATCGCGGTTTGTGATTGACAAAGCTGAATTTTCTCCAGGGATTATTGGTATATGCAAATTGTGCTTACTTTGTAAGCTTTTGCACGGTTACTTGTAACTGCCCATTAACGCACCTAATTTATTAGGTCGTTATATAGAGAGTCTTCTACATTTTATTTTAATAAGGGACGTTCTTTGATATTTTGTTTAGGCGTGGAGATAAAATGCAAGAACACTACATTGGAAATAGTGACAACGTATGAGTATTTGGAGACCATAATAACAGGAGAGGGAAAATAGATGCGGAATTAGCTAACAGAACAAATAAATGAATAAAGTTATACTATTCCTTAAACAACATAGTTTTGGGGCATAAATATGTTGGAGGTGATAATGAAAACTTACAACACGATTACAATACCAAAAATTACTTCGTCTCTGAAAACTGGACCCTACGAAAAATGGACCAGCCCAAATTAAATGCAATGGGAATGAAACATATAAGAAAAATTTCCGCAAAAACAAAATGGGACAAAATTAAGAACGAGGAAGAACAGGAGCCAATCATGGACAAATATAAAAGAACCCAGTTCGTATGGTTTGGTCATGTGAGGAGACTAAGGACGGACAGAATTGAATAAAAAGATATTAGAAATAGAAAGTAACCGAAGTACCGAAAGTAAGATGGCTAGACCAAATGCAAGAGCTGGGACTAAATCGTGGGAAGAGATAAGAGCCTTGGCAGAAAACAGAAAAACGTGGGGGAAGTGGGTTTAGGACACGGATCCCCCTTCCCAAATTGGAGGGACACTACGGGGTTGAGAATGAGGAAACAGATATTTTGATTAGAAAGTTGTGCGTGGGTCATATGCGAAGAATCATTGTCTGGTAATTTGGATTGTCAATTACAATTATTTTTGAGATTTTGGCAATAATGATGTATTACTTTGTATAGTTTATTCCTCATGGAATCCTATACTATAAGTGCTCGATGGATAGTCAAATACCAGTTTAGATCGCACACATTGCATGGAACTATTCTTTTGTCCCCTATGCTTCCTTGCTACATCATTCCAAGGTCAGGCTATCTATGTAAATAATCCTTAACACTGAAGATATGGCAATGCAGTTCATTTGGGCCTTGTACGTTGGACTCCTGTTAAATTAAGCTATAATAACAGCTCGTATAATGACTTAATGATTTCTGTTATTTTGGCACGGTACTTCCACCTTGATGGTCACGATTTGTGAGTCGGGGAGAATAGTTCTCTAAAATCTCTTTTAAGCAGAAAGATAAACCAGAGCTAGTGGACTCTATGGAAGATATCGATCGCTTTTCTGAATTTTTAGGAGAAAACAACCAAACCAAACCAAATTTCGGCAAAAGCTACGCGAAAGGAGTCTTGGCCATTTCTTGAGATTTTGAGATGAACGATGCAGGTACTGATTTCTAGACACTAGCAGTGTGCTTTTGATAATTTTGGCTTGAACGATGTGTTTCCAGGCACAATCATTTTCATACTGGCAACGAAACGAGTAACCAATAAAAGGAAACAAGCGGGAAAACCACGAACAACTATGAAAAACATAAATAAGGAAAAAGTGGGAACAGGAATGAGTATGAATGAGTATGAAAACAATTTATTTATTTCCAAACGATCAGTGCTATAGAAATTCTCGTTTTGTGTTATGCAAGGAGGCCACTTGGTAGTGAGTTTTTATTGAAATATCGTGTTTCTTAATGTTTACTCGAAATATCGCAAATCGTATTAACTTCTACCCAGATTTGAATTAAAAAGCAAAAGTGAAGCATCTGTCGTAAAAATACCAGACCTCGAACAAATTATTTATTGCAAAATTGTGTTAATTATCAACATTTAATTGTCAATTTATTGGACTTTTGTCCGTTTAGTAACAAAATTTGCGTATATAATTGATTAACTAATCTACATTTGTAATATTGTGACACCATATTGTTTTTCTAGCAAAAATTACTACAATATCACTCCACACATCTTGCTCAATTCTTATACGACGCTTTATTGAACTTTTTCCTATTTTCCAATAAAATTGAAGTACACAAAATCATGATGCGATTCTAGAAATCATAATTGAAAAGTAGGTATGGGTGTGGTAGTCATCAAATGCGTGGGTTTCTAAACTAAAATTTTTTAGCGAAGAAATCCAAAATCAAACTCAAATTTAAAATTTTTGATTCTAGCATTTTCTCCTTGAACAACGATGTCAGTACGTTTACGAAATACGGTGAAAATAGAAGGAGGGTTAACAATAAAAACTGAATATTACATCGATTGTAGGGACTTTGTTGTAGTTCCAGAGACCAAAAATAAAATTTTACTTCTTCAACGAATTTTGTAAGAATTCAATCCGGTAAAAGTTCGCTTACCTACCCTCCATCCTATTGCTTTTCACGTCTTCCGTCGTTCGAAAGGTGCGACCAGTCTTATTGCATCGCGTTAATTTTTCTCGCTGAATTCTCATCAAAAGGAAATGAAAACGGGGAAGAAAAAGAAAACCGAAACGGTAGAAGGAAACGGGAGAGTAATTGGCGCTAGATCCGGAGCTCGAAAGTCGAAGCTGGAAATTGCCGGATTAACTGCAATTACGTGAGCCATCGGGTTGGAGGTCGGAACGACGAAGGAAAGCTGCGGGCGAAATTTTTTAATGAGACCGTATTTATGCCTTATTTAATTTCGCTAATGGGCCGGAAATGCGGACGAACGACGTAGGTGCGCGTTTAATTTATTTCGACCGAGAAACCCTTCGAGAGTTTGAAACTGGTCGGTTACAAGTGAGTATCGTCGTGAAGAACTTCTTTCCTAGCTTAGTAGCTGAATTGTTTAGAATATTATTTAATTAGCTTTCGGATTACCACTACCACTAATGTTACTCAATATGATTTGACAAGATCAGCGGAAAATGAGCGAAGGAGACCACCCTAGACCATTGGTGGTATTGAAAGAAGAAAAGAAAGGAACACGGCGCTTACAAAGCCAGTGGCTGTTAGATTTTCGACTTCCGAGTACGACCAGGCGTCCAGCAGAAATCCTCAATGAGCTTAAAGCGAGGGTTCCATCATGGTAGTGACTATTAGCCCTTATGATTTTCGAAAATCCAAAGGTAGAGATCCTGAATCAGTGCAAAGCGCAGTTTCAATCATGGTATTGACTCTTGGTCCTTAAGACTCTCGCCGATCGGAAAACAGAAGAATACGATGCTCACAAAGCTAGTGTCTGTTGGGTTTCTTACTTTCGAGAATGGCCAGACGTCCAGCAAATATCCTCAATGAGCGCAAAGTGAAGCTTCCATCACGAAAATGACTCTAGTGTTTAAAATTCTTGAAGGTTGGAACAGAAAGGGGATACGATACATACGAAACCAGTGGCTGTCAGATTTCTGACTTAGGAGTACGATCAGGTGGCCAGGAGAAATCCTCAGGGAGCGTAAAGCGCAGCTTCCTTCAAGGTAATGACTCTTTGCCCTTGAAACTCTCGAGAATCCGAAAATAGAGGTACACGATGCTCACGAAACTAGTGGCTGTTAGGTTTCCGACTTCCTAGTACGACTAAGCGCCCGGCAGAGATCCCCAATGAGTGCAAAGCGACTCTTGTATCATGGTAATGACTCTTTGTCCTTAACTTTGTCGAACAAGAGACAAGAGAGGGA
The DNA here is from genome assembly GCA_038088585.1 of Chrysina gloriosa. Lineage (NCBI taxonomy): Eukaryota > Metazoa > Arthropoda > Insecta > Coleoptera > Scarabaeidae > Chrysina > Chrysina gloriosa. The sequence continues at coordinate 27,802,605 of CM076088.1, read as the reverse complement.
CATGACATATACGAGGCAAGCGGCTCTCAGATTTCGCCCTTCCGATTGCGACCGAGCGTCCATCAGAGATCCTCGGTGAGTGCATAGTGAAGTTCCCATTGCGGTAATGATTCTTGGTGCTTAAGACTATCGAAGATGGGAAAGGGCAAGAGACACGACGCTTACGAAGCAAGTAGCTGTCACGTTTCCGAATTCCGAGTACAACCAGGCGTTCAGCAGAGATCCTCAATGAGCGCAAAATTAAGCTTCCATCACATTGCTTACTTTTATTCTCACAAAATGGGCTCAAATCATTGAAAATTCTTTATTCCTTGTAAGTCCACGTCATTTCCAATATCCATTTCTGATGGCCGTCGAGGTAAATGTATGTTTTTACAAAATCCATTTCGCGATTCTTTGGTTTTGACTACTTTCGTAATATCTTCTGAAATCCATCTGGCAAGGGAGATTAATTCTCGTATTTCCCCTTTTGTTAAAGTATTGTGTGAGTTCTGGTTATTTTCCTCCGGTCTTTCCTATTCTTTGTCTTCAGTCTCCAGTACCCTATCTTCATCGTTTCCATGTCCTCCTCCCCAGCACCCCACCGTCTTTCCCTGAGTCTTTCTCTACTCTGGGCCGGACCAAGATCCGCTGGGTTATTTCTATATCTGAAACCAGAGAAATCTTAAGTTGAAAAGTTGCAGGAAGGGTGTAGGGCGAAAGTATAAGAAAACTGGAGTAACAACTATTTGAAAATCAGTTTAAAACTAGCCGAAAGAAAATGTACTATAAAATGCAGAGTCACATCAATTTTCGTATATTCGAATCTAAATTTTTCAACCTTTGTTTGACAAATCGACGAGAGCGTTCGACCGTCATCCCCTCTCGGTAATTGTGCCATGTCAATCCCATTACATCGAGTGGCGGTCATCCCTCGACGACCTCGACTTAACGACAACTAATTATCGCGAATTCGGTTCGCAAAACGTTTAATTAAATTCCTCACTGGCTCCGACCTGGAGGGCGTCGCCGACGACGCGGCCGCTGCCGCCTTTCATTAGCCTCTCTAGCTCGTCGGAGCACAAAACCAACCCTAGTCTAGTTATGTTCGCGTCCGCAACACGACCAACCATCACCGTCTCCTCCGCTTCCCCGTCCCGTCACCGACGATCATCGTCGACTTCTTCTTCGAGTAATTCGGGATCCGAAGTGTAGTCGTTCGGTGGCGGCGTCGGCGGCGTGTTTTGCCGCCATAAATCAATTACGAGTTTGCCGTCTGCCGTGTAAAGCGATATTATTAGGGGATCCGGTCCGGGGTCCTTTCGATAATCCCGAACTCGACGGGAAACTGCCCCCTTTTATTACATTCTGCGCGCATAGAGCTACTTGTTGTGCACGTGTATCGGCCTAGTGTATCGACTCAGCGGGTAGCAGGAGGAAAACGGGGCGGATGGTTGGGACGGGAGAAGCGCTCCCGAACCCTCTCTGAGGAGGACGACGACGGATGTAATTTATCGGAATTAGCATATTTGGGGCCATTCGATTTCGACGAAATTCGGGGTCGCGGTGCAGTTTCATGGAGGAAGGAATCGAGGTTAATGTGATGTAATGGGAAGGTCTCGAGTGGGTAAAACCAACAAAACTCGGTTCGAAATAGGCATAGAATTCACAGATCGAGATTTTCCTGGTTATTTATGTATGCTTTGTAGAAATATTCTATACAGGGTTTGCCACAACTAATGCGTCCAATCTATGTATGATTATGTAAGATTATATGATATACACATAAGTCAATGAGTGTAAAAAGAAAAGATTGAGCAAATAAAAGTATTGTTTTAGAAGCACTGAATTATGTATTATCGAAACTTAATCGGAAAACACATACAGGCATACGAGCCGCCCGTGGAAGTAAATAGAACAGGCCCTATCAAAACATGCACTTCACCTTGCTTAATATATGGCCCGAATTTTACTAGCGTTTACATTTCTCTCTCTAAATTCTAAACATTCGCCTTTATTTCTCAATCAAATGTTCGAAGTTCTTCGGCATATGATTTACAGCCCGCATCATAAAACCAACGCTATCTTTCATTGCACTTGATCACTTGAACTTGCTCCAGGTATGACGCAAAGTTTACCCCTTTCTACACACAAGTAATAAACGTCCTAGGTGACATACAAAGTTAAAGGTTCTCGAAATGTTCTCTGTAAAACTTGCGAAACTTAAAAAATTATTTTTCTTTCCTGTAGTAATAGGAAAATATTATCTTTTACAAGATTTGTATTATTTGTTTTGAAATTCCTTTCATTTTAATTCGATGAATAAGTTGTGAAAATTAGGAGCATAAAAGTTGATAGTATTTGCTCTTTCAACCAAAGATGTACTGGGATGAAAGTACGATTGAAGATTCAATTGAAAACCATTTAAATGTCGATAAAAATGTAGGTGAAAATGTATGAAAATATGGAATATAATAGAGAGAGTTGATGGTGTTAGCCTTTTCTAACCAACGATATATCGCGATGAAACATTTCCCACTACAAAACGGTAGAAATTTTCTAAATCATGTATTGTCGTTTGTATTATGTATATATGTCGTTTCTTGGATTGATTCAAACCTCCGCTTCGGCAGCTAATCCACTGCTATCTTCAAGATAACTCTCGCTTTCCCGAAATTTGGACTTCATGTGCTTTCCCGATTCCCCTTTTTAGTGACTATAAGTTTTACTAATTCTCTATGTGTCATTTGTGGAAATATTGCATATAATCAAAATTGATGACGTCTAGTCATTCTATCCAGTGGTGTTCTTAAGATGCGGCAGCGGAAAGAATTGCTTTCTCTGCTTTCTCTCTCTCTGGTCTAACTACCGCTAGATGCTAGCCAATAGTGGCAATTAGAGTGAGGGAGGTCACTTTTCTTGCCTTTCGACAATTTTCTCTTTACTTGCATTTGATACGAGGAAGAACGCCCTCGACCCAAATAAAGTCGGCAAGGTAGCCTTCGGCTGCTGAACATACCGTGGCCATGGCGAACGCAATGCTCGCCGCGAGTTATTTTCTGGGTATTTGGAACAGGGCAGATGTCGTCTTCATTCTAAAAGCAGACAAATATGCCTTGACCCGAAATGATCGCCCCATTAGCCTGATATTAAACCTCTGGAAGATAGTCAAGAAAATTGTCCTCTCCCATTCTTATTCTTCTTGGGAAGCCATCCACTCTCGCCAGCGGAATTTGATTTTAAGGGGCTCTAAGTACGGATTACCAGCGCTTTAGCACCACCGAGGCCATCCGACCAGGTCTAACCTGGAGCGGACCATTGGGACGGTGTTCTTAGATTTCACTAGACGCGCTCCAGATAGAAGGATTTGACCCTATAGGAGACTCTGAGCACGGATTACCAGCTCTTTAACATCACCGACGCCATCCGACCGGGTCTAACCTCTAGGAAACTACTGGAGCGGTGTTTTCAGGTTTCTTTTCGGTAGGCCCGTTCCCCCAGAAGAATATGGCCTTAGAGAAGGCGTAAGTACAGATTACCAGCTCTTTATCATCACCGAGACCATTCGACCGAATCAAACCTGGAGGGGGCCACTGGGGCGGTGTTCTTGGATTTGCGTAGACCGGCTCTCGCTAGAAGGATTTGGCCTCAGAGGAGGCGCAAGTACGGATTACCATTTCTTTAGTATCACCAAGGCCATCCGACCGGGTTTAACCTGGGGCTTTCGTGTCTGTTCTTTTGAGCAAGCGTCCTTTCGGACAAACCTCTTTATGCCTTGTTTGGGGGCGACCACATACTCAGTCGGTGACAATTACATTTTTGGCAACGAAGAACACCCTCCATCTCTTTTTGTGACAGAAATCTCCGTTGGCACTGTCGACCGAAACCAAAATTTAACGCTCAATGCTTTGTTGGATCAGTTCCGTCAATATCTCTATGAGTTCCACCAGACTCGCTGTAATATCGGCGGCTTTTGGTGAGATGTCTGTTGAGATATTCTATTTTTAGTCGTTTTCATAGACGATTAAGAACTCAGGGAAATTAAGTTTCAGTTCTTGAAAGTGGTCTACAGATATTAGACTGGTGATTCAACCAACACACCTGAATATACCACCTCCAAGGACCATTGTTAGAAGAATTTTGACCATTAACAATAATCACTCTCCGGTTTCTGAATAGAATTGAAACAATAACGTAACTAATGAAGTCCATACAGGATCCTTGATTGGGCTCTAGAAGCATCGCAATTACTCCAGAAATAGGCTGAAAGCTGTTAAAATGACGCATGCGAGAAAGCTTAGGCATTTCCGTCTTAATCGTCGTACACAATTGAGACAAACGTATAATACTAATAATGAGAAGAAATGTATTTAGCAAAACTATTTCTAGTTACGTATTACAAAGTGTGCCTAGCGTAAGAAACTTTATATTTTTGTGCTCATTAACAAAATTAACAAAAATCAACTAATTTAATTTTCTTAAAATTATTACACTGGTTTAGGTCCACTGGTGACATATTAAAAATAATCAGTCCTTTCTTGAATACACTATTCATTGTTGGTGTTGTTTTACATTTTTTACAAAAAGTTATTAGGTATATTAGCTTGTGTAGGATAGCTATTGTAGTATGAATTTTAGTTAATTGTATAGAAAGCAAAAATTATTACAAATAATAATTTATAAAATTTTGGTATTATATTAACAAAATAATGAACAATATAATCAAAATATATTACCTAAGTGTGTATAAGTGTAATTTGTTTTCTAATTCTTAACTTCTCTCTTTGTCTTGAATTCTTTCTTCACTTCTTTTCTTTGATCTTTCCTTTTATTGTACTTCTCTTTTCTTTGGTCTGCTGGTCGTTTGTAAACAACAACTTCTTTTTTGATGTGGTCTGCTTCTTTTCAACCCTGGTATTTTATATAACTTTTTATCTGACTTTTTTCGTCGACCATCCCATTCCGTCGTTTATAATCAAACCTCTTTTTTCGCCACGTCGTTATAGCAATTTGGAATTCTAGATTTTGAAATGTTTCAAGTATATGTGTGTGGTATATGTTTACAACGCTTTTCTATTTCTTAAAGAATGCTTTCCATAAAATTTACATCTTTTTATTGGTAATTTTACTAAGGGAGTATTACCATACTACAATTATACTACCGCCCCGCTTAACAAATTTTTTGTTACTTGTAACAGAAAATTTTTACTATCATTTAAGAAATCCAGGTTTTATTTATGTAAATGAAACTAGAATATAATCACTAAAAGAAATTAGTGTCTTATTGTAGATTAACAATTGGTAAGTATAAAATGGTACTGAAGAAGAGAACAGTTTTAAATAAACAAGATAAGTACTTACCACGACTTCAATCTCTAAAATGTACTATTCTATTTATTTATTGTTTTATTTAACTAATATGTTTAATTTTAAATCGTTTTCAATAGGAAATGTATTTAATTAACTTTACATGACATATAATACAATACAATATAATATAATATAATATATTAAATGTAGAAGACTCTCTATAAACGACCTAATACTAAAATTAGGTTCGTTAATGGGCAGTTAACAAGTAACCGTGCAAAAGCCTACAAAGTAAGCACAATTTGCATATGCCAATAATCCTGTAGGAAATGTTGACTATGTCAATCGCAAAACGCAACTGCAGACTAATTAGTTTCGTCCTCATTAGGACATTACATCTCCTGCTCGGAAGATGGGGTCATTATTTTGACCGTATCCATCTCGCCGAGATTTCGACGTATCACCTGGAATTGTTCACTGTGTCACTCGCAGAACGATATACTGTACTGACGAGTCCTAATGAGGACGAAACTAATTAGTCTGCAGTTGCGTTTTGCGATTGACATAGTCAACATTTCCTACAGGATTATTGGCATATGCAAATTGTGCTTACTTTGTAGGCTTTTGCACGGTTACTTGTTAACTGCCCATTAACTAACCTAATTTTAGTATTAGGTCGTTTATAGAGAGTCTTCTACATTTAATATATTATATTATATTATATTGTATTGTATTATATTTTATTAAATTTTGGCTCTCGAAAACACGATGGCTATTAACTTTACATGAATAAATATTCTCTACATTGTAAATGCCTTTTACGATATCAGTTCTTGGTAAATTTGATGTACATTGAGAATGCACAACAATTTGGCATTCGTTGCAGAGACTGGATATGGGCCTAGCGGAAACTGATCTCTGCAATTAGCACACATTATTGGTTTGGTACATATCCCGGGATCGAACTTGTGCGGTATATTGTAATGTATTCTTTGAATGAAACTCTGCCGAAATAAATCGTTCTTCTCAGGAGATTGTGTGATTTGTTCTAACACCCTCATATGATCCTTGATATTTCTTGTGGTATTAGTTCTTTCCAAATTATCTGAACAGAATTGCGATTTCAAATTTACTATCTCTTGTCTTAAGCTCTTTCTAAGTTCCCTTTCTTTATTCAATTGGTACTCTAAATCTTTATAGTTAAGCACAACATATAAGGGTGGGTGATTCTCCTTTTCCGAATTCCCAAATATTTTATCTGTTATAGTTTTTTTTCTTCTTCCATTTGGAGTTTTATTTGAGGAAAATCAATTAATTTAGTTTGATGTTAAATTGTTGATTCGGTTTCAAATTCCCTTTCCTTCTGGTACGCGTCTTTTTGCAATAACCTGTCATTACGTTGATTAACTTGTTCAAAGCTATATTTAAACTCGGAGATTCATTTAAATTTTGACATAACTTAAAGTTCGATTCATTGACACCTTTCAAATGTGTTAATTGCAAGGAATTCTCTTCCTTTAATGCCCTATTTTCAGACAAACAAGCGTCAATAGTTACCAATTCTTTTAATTTAAACCTATTTCTCTGTCTACATTCGTTTTTACTTCTATTTTCATTTTCATATGTGATCTGGATATTTTCTAACCCTACATTTAACACATTAGATCTAATTGTACTCTCTACTTGTTTGTTCAGACTGTGCTCCCGACCATTAATAGCACATGATAACTTAATTAACGAAGACATTAGTTTTGCTAACGCCCTTTCCATTTCACCCTTCTCTGTGTCATCTTGACGTGTGTTTGACATTTTTAAATTCTAAATTTGTGTATAATACAATGAAATGAAATTAAATCAGTTTAAAAACTAACTTTAAGTTCGCCAATGAAATGAATGAATTTAGGTAGGCCCCACGTTTTGTGCGCCAAAAATTGTAGTATGAATTTTAGTTAATTGTATAGAAAGCAAAAATTATTACAAATAATAATTTATAAAATTTTAGTATTATATTAACAAAATAATGAACAATATAATCAAAATATATTACCTAAGTGTGTATAAGTGTAATTTGTTTTCTAATTCTTAACTTCTCTCTTTGTCTTGAATCCTTTCTTCACTTCCTTTCTTTGGTCTTTTCCTTTTATTGTACTTCTCTTTTCTTTGGTCTGTTGGTCGTTTGTAAACAACAACTTCTTTTTTGATGTGGTCTGCTTCTTTTCAACCCTGGTATTTTGTATAACTTTTTATCTGACTTTTTCGTCGACCATCCCATCCCGTCGTTTATAAACAAACCTCTTTTTTCGGCACGTCGTTATAGCAATTTGGAATTCTAGATTTTGAAATGTTTCAAGTGTATGTGTGTGGTATATGTTTACAACGCTTTTCTATTTCTTAAAGAATGCTTTCTATACATTTTACATCTTTTTATTGGTAATTTTACTAATGGAGTATTACCATACTACACTATGCACATCTGAAACGTAGGTTATCAGTTAAACAATCCGGAACCATCCCAACTTTAATTTTTACAGGGAAATCAAGAATTCTAAATGCTATCCTTTGTTTAACATTTAAAACCTCTAATACATTCAATACGGTTGGTACAGTAGTCTATTTGGTATATTTTAACTATTAGTCTCATACATTCATTTTGTATAATTTAAAATATTTGCATCTGGTTTTCGTGGAGGTTATAGAATGTATGTAGTTGCACAAAATTATATATGGGATTCAATTAAAGCTTTCCAAAGATCCTTATTTTGTTTTCCATCCTTGAAAAGTTATTAGTCCCATTCAATAAGAATAATTCTTTTGACATATTGTGAAATATATAGTTGGCGTGTTGAATGAAATTTAATTTATCATCTATGATAGTTCCTAGGTACTTTATTTGTTTTACTCTTTCTAAATTAAAGCTGTTAATTTTTAAATCTATATTTAAATGTTATCGAAATCTATATTGATAAGTCTATTAATTTCTTGAGTGTTATTACCGGATATACATGTATATAGCATTGTCTCATAGCAAATAGTTCAAGATTACAATATTTAATATGTTTAAAAATATCATTAACATACAATACAAACAATAGTGGTCCAAGTACCGTTCCTTGTGGAACGCCATCTTCAGTTTCAATTTGCGCTGATATGCAATTATTATATTTAACTTTTCGTGTTCTTTTTCATGGGGCGGTAGTACATTTATAGGCTGACACTCTCCGCACAACATTGGTTTATCACAGGTACACTAATTGAAGTTTTCCACGTATTTGGAAATATTCATTCTTCTAGTGATGTATTAATTGTATTCAGATATCGGTTTCCGATCAGCATAAACGAGTCCTTAACGATTCTTGGTGAGACCCCGTCATCTGTTGCATTTTTATTAGGCAGTGACCAAATAATTTGTTTCAGTCCCTTCATTGTTATTGATTTAAATTTGTCAAACTTTATATGGGTACTAATATCGTTTAGATATGCATTACCATTGTTAAACTTTTTAATTTTTAATTGATGTCGCAAAATATTTGTTGACCATATTTCATCATTCTCAGCGAAGGGAGCAGTTTGGTACAAGATGTCACCATCATTCATTTTTTCGAGAATTTCAGTATATATCCATGTATTCTTGTAGTGATTCTGTGATATTTCATACGTCATGATTGGACAAACTATATCTACGGCAGAAACTGTACTTATTAATGGATTGTACCAGCATCACTATCGTTGCTCCAGGTAGTTTCTAATAGTATATATTGAAAACTGTCTCTGTCATATTTCTCATAGTTCCTTATTTTCAATCTTTATTTTACAACATTTATAATTGATACGATCGTCACATTCAATTGCTTTAGTTAAATGATCAGCTACTCTAGGAGTTAAATATACTGTATGTTTTAGATATTTGTTATTTGTTATAACAAAGTCAATAAGTGTCTTAGAGGTGTTTGTAATTCTAGTGCAATGTTTCACTACTTGATATAGTACTACAATATACGAATTTCTCCAAAGAGATATGTATTAAAAGAATTCCATATTTATTCGTTATACCATTTCGGTCAACATCTACATCCTACGAGCATGCCTTTTAAAAAAGTTATCCTTTGCGTCAGAAGAATTTCGTTAAAAATTCTTTATCCCTCGGTGATGTTCATCCTGGCTTTACACCGATGATACCATTCATCAAGATTTTGAAACGAATTCCTGTAACGTAACCTCCCACGGGCTTCCAAGTCTACCTTTGATGATCACTATTTCATAAAAGTAAAAGACATTAAAAAAATTGGAATATCCTCCGCGTTTACTCCATTAGTATATTACTTATTTCTCCACAACGGTAAGCGAGCATCCTTAGAAAATCCTTTTTCCCCTGCGGCCGAGCATTATTTCTTCCTCGTTCTTTCTCGTTCTATCTGTAATCTCTTTTCAATTTTAATAGCAGATGCAACGTCCGTGACGCAAAGCGGCTTTCTCACGGCGAATTTCCATTAACAGCGATGAACGTGCACCCATTTAAACGTTTCGTTCTCTTTGATCGAAACGACCCGGCTCCCGTTCGAAAGCACCGGTAGAATCGCGAATGCATCACAGGGTGAATAAATACGCCTCGGATAATCTTCGAGGATTAAGCGTCGGATGACGATGCCACCGGCGGCGCTCCCTTAATCCCGAACGGTCGGGCGTGCGTTATCCGCAGGATCCGCCGCTGCAGTTTTATCGATTTCGACGGATTTCTACGAAATTAACGCCGAATTAAAGCGCGCGAAGCGCGTGCCCCTTTCTTCCTCCTTCGAGCATTGCTCGTTTCCGGATCGATTTCGGAATCGGATTCTTATTCCGATTTTACGAATCAGGTGTTAAATAAGCAGGAACGAGGTCGACTTCTAATTTTGTTCCTGGGGGAGCTTTGTTGGGCACGGAGTGGAGCTTGTGTGGGTGTGTCGCAATGCAGTTTAGTTTCGCGCTCCGACGGCTAAACAGGGTGGAAAATTGCGAGCGAAAGGGCGCGCGTCATTCCGGTGCCAAAATCGTAAACGGCGTCGGATTAATTCCGGTGAATCCTTTTAGCGAGGAATTTTAACGAATTCTGGGCGGATTTGGCTCGAAACATGGGAAACCGATCTAATTCTTCTCCCATAAGTTACTTTAGATGTTCGTATTTACAGAGACTTATAATTTGTCCGCTTTGAAGTACGACGAAATCATAATACAGGAGTCTGGAAGAAGTAACCGCGATCCAAGTAATGAATGTGGAAACGACCCGAATATAGTAAAGAAACTTAAAAGCTAAGTAATGAACAAATTTTGATTAATGTTGGTAAAAAATGAAACCATTCAGATTATTTAAACAAGGAAATTGGACCAATTGAAATTTTTGCTAAAGAAAATTCTAAAGAGTCTGCTGACTTTTTAAATGTGTATTTTTTTGAAGTTGGACTCACATTGAATACGAACTTAAGGAATACATATTTACATACTAACCAAACCAGTACATGAAACCAAGGATCTAATCTCCGATATATTTAATACATTTCTCACCCAAAGGTGTTTTTCTTCATAAACTGAAAGTGGTTGAAATTCTGTCAATTTAAAGAAAGGGTGATATAAACGTAAGCGATAACTACGGATCTATCAGTTTATTGCCTCCGATATAAACTATTCTGAAAAGTTTGGCAATACTTCATCCTTCGAATTTCTTTTCAAAAATTGTTGAAGATACAAACACCTACCAATGGCTGAAAGCCGTCAACTAGCCTAGTCACCAGTTTGGTTTCGGGCAAGACCAAGCCGCAACGGAAAAAGTACACCGTGTCGTACAAGGAATCTCCTAAAACCTAGAAGATAACATATAACCGACAACGTAGGCTTTCCATAAGGACTGGCATGCTGGTTTCCTCGACAAAATAAGGAAGACGCTACCCATCCACTGGTAGCCATTAGATCAGATTAGATTAGGCAGCATTAAAAAAGCTAAATCCATCATAACTGGAATCATGAAGGTATTTCACCTCATTAACTATGCTTTGGACCAGCTAAAAATGATGATAATAGACTTAAATCCATGCCTAAAAATAGGAAACAGATGGTAGAATAGCAGTGTAAGTTCTCGCCCTATAGTACGATTGAATCGGGAGTTACACAGGGTTTAGTTTTAGGTTTCTACATGCTTCTATATGCAACGTAACAAAATTTACATGTAGATGATACTACAATCCTTACAAAATCTGTGGATTATAGATTATTTTGGATATTTTTTCTCCGATCGGTTGATCTAAGTTACAGTTCTGTTCCATATAGATAAGGTGCGATGGAAAACTTGCAATATCAATCATATTGAAGAATACTGTTCGTTGTTTTACTGTGTATTTCGCCGACATTTTATCCACAACATCAACAGCGCCTCTTGTTTTGTTCAAACATTTTATAATTTCAGGTTTGGCAACGTCATGTTCTCAACTTTTCTCTCATATGCATGTATGATGGAAGTATGACCAACTTACTGATGTTTGGTACATATGCGAGCACACAGTGGTATCTTTATTGTATGCAAAATTAGTGGGATTTACAGAAATTTCGTTGGAAGTTTGCATGTTGAGGGTAATAAATGCCTTATTTTCCTTAACAGCGTTGACCAGCGTCAAGCTCCAGGAGTCGAGGGTACGTTCTAATTGAAGGCTTGTGAAGGAATTGTCTGTATCCTTCCAGACTATTTGTATTCAGCAACCAGGTCTAAAACAATTTATTCCCGAAGATTTTCTGGCGTTCACCTGTATAAAATTGGCCTTGAAGAGGATAACTATTACGTGCATTGGAGGCCCAAAGGACTTTTTCGTATTTCGCCAGTTTTGACGGAATATACTTCGCAAATTTAATATGTCTTCAATAGTAAAGCAGTTGCTCATCGAGCATTGACTAATAATTTATTTCCAACCTATTTATTACCATCAACCAAATATAATAAATCGGACAGCCTTGTCTATCTTGGAACGTTCAACACGAGTATTTTTCAGATTGTTGAATCGTAACGTTTTCAATCGATCACGAAACATCGCTACTTGAATGGGAGGCAAGAAATTGTATCTGAAAAATTTGATAACATATTCTTTGTTTGACTTACAAACGCCGGCAACCGTAAAGATTCCTAAAAATGCATGTATTTCCTCTTGAGAAACGTGCTTAGAAACTTTTAGACTAGGTTCGTTTTTGCTACCACCTTGGTAATTTTGCAAAGCTTTTGTGTTGTCGTTTGTGATGTTGCTATCTGCTGGCTGTATTCATTGGTTTCTCGTAAGATCATTGAACATATATCGTTGGAGATAATTCTTCTGAATATGTCTTTTGGCGTATATAACAAACTTTTTGTTGCCGCACCCATTTTTCCCTCAAAAGCTTACGACTAATTGTTTGGGCCTTGACATCTAGATCCTGCATGCTGCATGCTGGCAGCCCTAATAAGTAGAATTTCGTGAGCACTTTATCTATCATGTGACTGGACAACACTTGACCTTGTGGCGACATTAGCGAATCAACATATCCAATACAAGCGAAAAATTATTAATTTCTTCGGTGTTTAATCCCCTTCCGTCTCTATTCAATTTGTCCAGTTACTTTTTGATGGTATCCTAGCCTCTTCATCTTTTGCGGTAGACAAAATTTTTTGTTGAGCAATAAATATTTTCAAATCTCCAGTATTGCATAAGAAAGTGCAATTTGTCTTTTGTATAAGGAAGGAAAGTGTACTACGATAATTGAGATGACGTGGGTCAGCCCTCTCGGAATAACTTTTCATTCCAATAGGTAGATATGGTTGGAGAGGATATAGTTTAGTTTCTACAAATAGAACTCTGCCACAATTATTTTGTTGCATTTTTGCATCTTGCCTAATTTCTGGGTTCAGGTTCCACATTAAAAGAATCCCTTCTCCAGTCAGCAGTTGTCTTGAGCTTTCGTAGGAAAATTGTTGAGGACATTACTTAGCATCTACTTGATATTCTATCCATTATTGAAGTGACCCTGGCCAAGACTTTACCAAAAGTTCCTATATCTGGTGTTAATTCTCAATATGACTTCACAATTCGTGCCATCAAACCTCTGGATGGATTATTAATTTTGAATTTTTAGAAATTATGTATAAAATAAATAAAAATTCTTCTTATCACATCTTCTGGAAATAATTTCAAATATATAACTAAGTTATCATCCCCAGTGGAAAACTGGTACTGTCACTGGATTTCATGAAATAATTGTGTGGTGTGTAGATTATCGATATGATATAGTGTCAGCATATGATTCTTCTGAAGCGATTTACCACCTCTTTGCTTTAATCTTTGACTTCCCTGAAATTAAGTTATCCACGTTATCAGCGTCACCGGGTTAAAGGAATCGACTTTTCTAAATCGGATGTATTCTAACCAGAACTTTTCTCTTTTCTTTTGATCCACAAGTGAGACCAACCTTCCGTTATTTGCCCTATCAGCATTATCACGATCATAAAATCGACATTTTTCGATCTGAAACGTTGGAATTTATCACACTTCTGCTTTAGCCTCTGACGTCTATTAATTCCATCATTCTTCTTGCAGTTGATTGAAGCCAAATGTTCGTTATCAACGTTATTAGTACCATCGAGATAAAAGAATAGAATTTTCTACATCGGAATTATTCTAAACCGATTTTTTTCTGATTCACAGCTCCAGATATTTGCCCAGTCTAATCATGAGGAAGATAAAGTCTACTTTCCTTGATCGAAAATATTCGGACTCGAATTTTTCTGTTTTCCAATTGGAAATGCAGCGTACTAATCCGATATCGATCCAAAAAGTACATTAAGACGTACAACAATACCAGGCTCATATCGCCAAAACGAAGCGCCAATTCCGACACAAGCGACGAAAGCCGCTTACCCCTCGGGACAATACTCAATCCCCATCCACACGGGTGAATTCAATTCGATCGAATTAATATTCCGGTCGAAGAAAGCGCATCCAGTTTCTTAGAATGGAAATTTTAATAGCATTCGCTGCAATTGAATCGTTGCATCCGTCTTTTCTTAGTTCTCCTTAGACGTTTGCGATGAATAGAAATACGTTGGAGGTAATGAAACGTGTACGTATATACGTCCGAAAGGAGCGTTTCCGTCCGGAATTTTTGACGCATATTTCGAGGTCCGCGTCCCTGTTTCCGGATTAATCGACGAACGTAAACAGCGCTGGTCGCGGCGGTACCATTTTCAGGACTGTCGTTTCCGGTCGGGCGCGTTCGTCCGGGTGTTTTTACGGCTTCCGGAGTTAATATTTTAAACTAACATTTGTTCGGACCTGGCCGGAGGCGGCGGAAAATAAATCGGAGAAACGGGCGCTTACATTTTCGCGTCGCGCGTCCGGTTACCGTTTTTGACGACGTGGGCGATAACGGCAGTTACGGCGGCCGTCGCTTTAATTGTACATATTTATTCTCCGAGCGAATTCGGAGTCTCCCGGTTCCAGGCTCGTTTTATAATTTACCTTATTCGTTCGACGACTCACGAAAGTTTCGTAGATTATATTTAAGAGATGTTTAGCAAATGAGTTCAGGGGTTTTAAAATTTGGGTCTAGAACCGTACATGCCTCTCGCATAATTCCTTCAACAACTTTTATCTCTCTTAAACCATCGCCATTATATTTATTATCTGCTTTTCCTCCGATATACGAGGGATGTTTCCAACGTTCAAGGAACTTTAATTTTTTGTACTTCCTCAATTTTCATTAAAATTACAATCTAGTTTTCCAATATACGAGGGACAGAAACGATATTAAGAACTCGGTAAAGTTAGGAATTATTGAATTTGAAATTAATGAAATTAAACGTATTTAGTTCGAAAATTCGCCACCATTAAACGTGGATCGTTGCATTTATAACTACGAAACTACACGTTCATACAGGCACGGTCAAAACTAACGAAATGAAAGTATATATCTTTATATATATTATCTACCGTTTCACGAACTCTTTCCATTTCTTCCTATCCTTTGCCAATCTGGTTGCTTCTTTCCTTTCGATAGCTCTCTTTTCCAGGATTGCACTGATAGAGTCGTCCCACGTCTTCTTTGGTCTCCCTCTCCGTCTTTTCCCTTGCCATTTAGCTTCGTCACTTGCGCCATTTCATCCATTCTTTGAACGTGTCCCCACCATCCTAGTTGTCTTTCTTCTATGTATTCTTCCATGCTCCCAATTTCCAACTTTTCTCTTATTTTTTACTTCTGACTTTGTCCCATAGTGTAACTCCGTATGTTCGTCTGAGCATTTCTACGGCTTTTACTCTACTTCTGTGTCTTTCATTCATTATCCACGTTTCACTTCCGAATGTTAGTACTGGTCTGTAAATTGCCTTGTATACTTTCATCTTTGTACCTTATTTTACTTCCCTTTTTCCTGCTATGTATTTATTCAGCGAATAGAATAGTTTATTTGTGTTGCTAATTCTATTATTTATCTCTTCTTATTATTGTCTTGAGTCTTGTATGGGCTCTCCCAAGTATTTATATTGTTTAATTTGTTCGACTTCATTGTTGTCGACCTTGATATGCATTTTTACTTCTTCTACCGGTATTGCCATCACTTTGGTTTTGTTTGCATTCATTTTCATGCCATGTCTTCTTAATGTCTCATTTCACACAGAGAGGTTCTCTTGTAGGTCTTCTTGTCGATTTGCTAATATTGCTGTACCAGTATTTGTTTCATGTTTCTATATCCAATGTTTGCAAATCTCGTTTTCCTGTTTACTTCTTTTATTAAATGATCCATATATATAATGAATAGTAGGGGGCTTAAACTACCTCCTTGTCTAACTCCTTGCGTAGTTATAATTTTTTGGATATTTTGTTCTTATCTATCACTACATTCCTTGTTTCTTTATTTATACGTTGACATATTCTTATTAGTTTTCGGTTTACTCCCATTTCCCTCAGTCCTTCCCATACTTTCCCACAATGCATTCTATTAAACGCTTTCTCCATATCGAAGTATGCTATGTACATTGTTTTCCTCAATTCCAGAGTTCTTTTTTATTGTTTTGAATGTGAATATGTGATCTTGTACACTTTTTCCTGGTCTAAATCTACTCTGTGATTTCGAAAGCTTCCCTTCTATTATTCGTCTTAGCCTTTTCTCGAATATCTTCTCGTATATTTTGGTTGTAGTCTCGAGTAACGTGATCCCTCTCTAGTTGCTGCACTCTGCTCTGTTCCCGGCTTTATAAATTGGCACTATTTGTCCCACCTCCCATTCCTTTGGTATTTTTCATCCCCCTATACTCTCTTTAGTGGTTTCTTCACCACTATCATCCCTGCTGCTCCCATGTTCTTGAGCATTTCTGATGTTATTTTATCTATTCCTGGTGCTTTTCCATTTTAGCCCTTTGATTGCCTCTTCTGCCTTTTGGTCTGTTATGTTTTCTATTTCTTTTTCCAGGTCTTTACCCGTTCTGTTGCCTTCTTCTATGTCTGGTTCGTAGTCTTCATTTAGTAATTCTTTAAAGTATTCCTTCCATCTTTCCATTGCTTCATCCCCTGTCGCTAATAATTTCCCTGTTTTATCTCTTACTCGTATATACCCATCTCGTTTTTCTCTTCTCAAGTTCTTTAATGTTCTATAGAATATCTTCTAATTGTCGTTTGCGTTTTCTTCCATTTTATTCCCGAATTCTTCCCACGAAATGAAGGTGCGGTCAAAAATAACATAACACTATGTCATCAGAGTTCGTAAATTTTTGTTTGCACCTATTGTGAACGAAACTTCCATTACAGCATCACTTACTAATTACAATTGAAAAAAAGGCAAAGTAGTACACTACTTACGACATCACCCAACGTTGGTAAAGTTTTTGAGCACACACTCTATACTGATATCTACACAGCTGTTAAGCCCTTTTTATTTCTGCATCAGTATGGTTTCATGGTGTGTAGATTAAACGTCTTTTCTAGATCGTCTGGTGTACCCAGGGTTTCTAACCTGGGATCCCTATTATTTAACTTGTATCTTCTATGCCACATTAATTATGACTTCTTAGCTTATGCGGATGACTAAAAGTCTATAAAACAGTGAAGCCTTTTGCAGACTGCTCTGGATTGCAAATAAATCACCATGAAGCACACATATTTCCAGGAAATATTGTATTTTCGACTTGCGAGTTCTATTTGACGCTAGATTGCAATTTACTCAACATATTGACTCCATCTTTTCATCGATCCCCAAAGCGTTAGACTTTGTTATTTGCGTTTGTCCGAAGTAAACTGGAGTACGCTTCTAGTGTGTGGTTTTCATGTTACCTATAAAAATTAAAAATAAAATTTAGTAGTTGAACGAATTCAGAAGAGGTTCCTTAAATATTTATCTTTTAAAACAGACGGAGTTTATCTCGACGAAGGTACTGAATGCCAAAGTTTGCTTCTTGTTAGACACAACTTTATTTCTCTTTCTCATAGAAGAGAATTTTTTCTTAAACTCCTTACCAATAGAATTGATTCTTCTGAATGAGAACAGTAACGTGGAATATCATAAAAATGCAGTTGACAGTGAGTACGATCCCTCAGATGACCATGGGTAAGTGGATAGTGATGAAGCTGTGACAACTCTGTCGGATAGCGGCGATTATACATACGACTCAAAGCGAACACAACGATTCAGATTTACAGGTGCTCGACGGACTAGAAAAAATTTATATCAAGAAATAATCGGCAACATTGACGAAAGACGGAATTGTAAGGGAACAGGGAAGGGTGAAAGCAGGTCCCTTGAGTTTTTGGATCGCGAAATTGATCCCATATCTCAATTTTCCTCAAGGTCAAGCGATAAACTGGAACCCATATTGGAATGGTTTGAACTATGTAACAGTTATCTTCGAGATGATTACATTGCTGGTTAGTGTGTGACAATTGATGAACAATTAGTGACATTTTGGGAAAAAAACATTTGCGATGTAATATCTTAATAATTTGAAATTCCCACGCATAGTTTCAGTACTTTTTTCCAAGATAAAGGAAGGTCAAGGTTCCAATTTTCCGTTAAGAGATTGCATTCTACATTCTTAGATCTTTTATGCATAAGCGTTGTGAAGGCATTCATATTATGGCTGCGCCTTAATCCAAATTGTTACAAGAAGTAGAGGAAAAAGGGGAACTTTATTATTGAAATTGGAAAACTGCTACCAGACCACCTAGAAAACGCAAGAAAACAAGCTAAAACAAATGATGCAGCCGAATTACTAGAACCTTCAAGAAAAAGGCAAGATATAGTGTACGTCCGCCTAGGAAGGATAAGAAGACAAAAACAGTGTATCTAACGTGCGAAAAAGACATCTGGGGAACATTCAGCAGTAATATGTACATCGTGCAACATTATACCATACGTGACTTTCATGTATTAGATAGAAAATATTGTATAGTACGTTTAGTATCCTGGAATTAAGTTTAGTTTAAAGGTTTTCTGTTTTGTGTAGTTTTACATGTATTGTATGCAACAAATAAAGTATAAATTTGCTTTGAATTATAATAAAAGCAGTTAATTTCTATATTTGGATCTGCTACTTAGTACGTTTTCGGTTCTCTGATAGGCAGAAGATTAAACACGGTACTATTTTAGATGTATAATAGAAGTTGTTACAAAAAAAAATATACTGGATCAAAATTACTAGCCCTTAAGTACAAACTCGATTCTAAATAAATAACACAAATATTTCTAGATGCACACAGTACATTGTGTTACAAAATGCAAATATTGCTGCAATTAAAATTTTGCATTTTGTACTTCTATGGGTGATCATTGAAAAGTGGTTGAGGCTAATATTATCTGGAATTGTTGTTGTTTCGGGATTCTTAGTATATTATAATGACAAATTTCCAGGAATTGAAATTTGAATTTTCTCTATCTACCATGTTTTATTCTAACCACAGTTCAACTTTAACTGATTTTTATAAACCATCCTCAAAGGACGTATTCGAAGGCTCTGCAATCCATCTACCCATACCAACTTTTATCTCATTTAAGGTCTCAAATTGAACGGGATGGCTGCGTAAACGTATTGAGACTTGTTTCTGATCAATAGCTTAATTTACGTACTTGAACTAGAGCTAAATTCGTATAACATTCGAAACATCCTTCGTGTATGCCCATATTCATCTCATACAACAGTAGTTCCCTTTAGGGACGGAGTTTCGTCGTACATCTCCCTCAATCCCGCTTCGACGAGGCGTTTTGTTTGTACAATATGAACTTCCTCCCGGATTGCCCTCGAGAGTTCTGTAAATTCTCGATTCGATCAAGTCGATATTTCGTTTATCTTTCTTATTCCATTCCATTACTCTAACGTGGCGTGGCGCGCTTTCCTATTGCATATATTCGGTATTCCCGCTTCGACGAATTTAACTTTCTTAAATCAATACAATCTTTTCCATATCTTGCCCTACGCTTGTTTAAAATCGTTGCTTCCTTTCGTAGCGCTTTATGTATGTATTTGTCTTAATGTGCCGTTTCCATTCGCCGTTCGCCGTTCGATAAATATTAGATTCGCTTTTCGTTTCCGATTTTCTTTTAGATTTGTGATTTATTACAATCGATATCTAAACAGTCTAGAGGGCGTTTCGCGTAAGCCATTAACTTCAAATGGAATTCATTCAATTTTCCTATCCGATTTTCCAATTATCATCTGTTCATAACCTACATATTTTATGCATTACCCCCTAACGCAATTAGGAGAAAAAAGAAAATAAAACTTACCCCAAGAGCGATATGCTCCGCCTCGCGCTAAGGGGACTGATAATTTGTGTCCATAATTACGCCAACTTTTTAACGCAATTTCTTTCGGCGTGATGGAACACAAACTCTCTTTCCGGCGAACTTTCTGGATTAAATTATAAACAAGACGGCCGAGACAGATGACGGAAGTAAGAAGAATGGGTGAATATTTAAAGTTGATGAGCTGGAACAGTCCGAGTTTGTGGCGAGTTCTTAGTGACGTAATTTCAAAAAGAAAAAAAAGAGGGGACGTGTTTTCAAGAAAGGAATTTCATTTTATCAAGCATTCCATAAGAAGAAATGGTTTCGAAGATTGCCGACATTTTTATATCGCAAAATTGAATTCTTAAATAAATGAAAAGTACATTTGAGAAAAGCGAAAATCACGACACTCCGAGCTTAAGCATTGTTACCGTTCTGTGATATCTACATTTGACCGACAACGTTTCCATTCTTGGTATTTCTACAATTCTCATTAATGATTTGGGTGGTATCTATTATTCAGAAATTAGGAAAGTAAGGTTAATATCATGGAATATCTGCAACGAACAGTGGGGAAAGATAAATGGGAAAATAAGGGAAATAATGACTTACTATAAGAAAATATTGAGAAATGACAACTAAGATGGTATGAACACATGGGGATGGATCCAAAAAGACCAATAAAGAGAGTATGTGAGGTGGGAAAAAGTGTAAAGGAATAAGAGGGAGACGCAGGAAGCCCTGAATGCAACATATGAAGGATCTAGGGGGATCGAGGGCAATGGTACAATGGAACGGGCATGTAAAGCGGATACATCGCAATAGATGGTCCTGCGAGATTTAAGTGGGATCGCAGAAGGAATAAAGAAAGGGGAAAGCTTGCCTTGGAATGGGAAACACACAAGACATAAAACAGGCAATGATAGAGAAGAGACCCGGCGATAAAAGACCGGGAAAAGAAACGGCTCTGGAAGCAGAAGAAGTTAAATTCATAATGGGAACACGTCGCAGAAGAAGAAAATGGAGCGCGAAGATTGAAAATGATGGAGAAAGTGACAATTTTGGCAAGGGACTGAACAGGATGGACACCATAGACAAACTGGGACATTTGCCCAAAAAAGAATGATGAAGAAGAAAATTAAGGAAATTACAGCACCGAAGATAAGTCGATGTTAGGTAAGGATATTGGTGGCGAGATCAAAATTTTGTGGTTATAATTCCCAAAAGTCGGTGTTACCATTGCTCAATTCCAAAGTTATTTTTCCTCAGCTTTAGAGTAACCATGGCTATATTTTGAGCATCTCAATGTTTTAATGTTGAAATTAAAATAACTCAAGTTTGGCATTAGCATTGCTAAATTCTGGAATTAGTTCTTCCCAGCTTCGTAGTAAGTGTGGTTTGAGTTTGGCGTCCCACTCTTGGAATTAAGGTATCTCAATTTTTGGAGTTATCGTTGCTCAATTTTAGATTTAATTTTCTTGGTTTTAGAGTTGTCATAGCCCGCGTTTGGCGTCTCTAGGTTAAAATTGAAATAATTCAATTTTGGAGTTACTACTGCTTGATTCTATTTTGGAGTTACGGTAGCTTGATTTTGGAGCTCTAATGTTGAAATTAAGGTAATTCAATATCACTGCTTAATTTTGGAGTTATTTTTCTCAGATTTGTAGTGTATGATGATTTGATTGTAGTATATAAATGTTGGAATTAAGATAACTCAATCTTTCGAGTTATCATTGCTCAATTTGAATGTTATCTTTCTCAGCTTTGGGGTTACGACTGCTTGAACTTGGCGTCTCAAGATTACAATTAAGCTGGCTTACTTTTGGAATTATCATTACCCAACTTCAGTGTTCATTTTCTCAGCTTTGGAGTTAAAATGGCGTCATTTAAGCGTCTAAATGTAAGGATGAAGGTAATCTAGCTTTGGAGTTAGAATATCCTAGGATTTAGGCTTACCAGGGCTTGAGTTTGGCATCTCAAGGTTAAAATTGAGATAACTCCAACTTGGAGATACTATTACTCAATTTTAGAATTATTTCTTCTCAGCTTTGGAGTTATGATCGCTAGGTAATTAGGGTAACTGAATTTTAAAGTTACCACTGCTCAATTCAATGCTATTTCTCTCAACTTTGGAATTAAGCCGCCATGGTTTTAGTGCACTAATTTTGGAACTAAGGTAGCTCAATATTTGGAGCTATCGTTGCTCAATTTGAGGGTTATCCTTTCTGGTTTGAGAGTTACGACAGTTTGAAATTTGCGTCTCAAAGTTACAATGAATTGGACTTCAATGGCGCTATCAATGCTCAATCTTACTGCTATCTTTTTTCTGCAGTAACGAATACTTGCGTTTTAGTGTTGCAGTTATGGTAACTCAATTTTGAAGTTGTCATTGCTCATTCTTATGCTTATTTTTTCTGAATTTTGGAGTTGCAACGTCTTGAATTTGGCGTCTCAAGCTTAGAGTCAAGTTGATTAAATTTTGTAGTTGTCGCTGTTCAATTTTAATGTTATTGCTTTCATCTTTGTAGTTATAATGGTTTGACCTTGGCATCCTAACGTTGAAACAAAGATTACTCAATTTTGGACTAAGCATTACTCAATTTGACTGCTATTTTCTCAGCTTTTCAACAACGATAACTTGATTTTAGTGTCCCAGTGTTGGAATAAAAGTAACTCAATTTTGGAACTTTGATCCACTGGAATCTTTAAAAGCAAAATAAATAATAATTAACAAGAACAGAGCAACGACTGTATTTGTATGCCCCGTGTACTAACGAATGACACCCACTTTTAGGTCAATTCGGTGTGCGACTATGATCCGAGAAGTTATTTCTGTTCTTAAGATTATACCGCGACTTAACCTTTAGACTGTACATAGAAACGTGAGTGGTGTTTCCTATTTGGTTTGTAACGCGGGAAATTGACATGAATTTTAGGACATTTTATGATCTTAAAACTTGTTTCTGCTCTCTACGGAATGTTATAACGCCATTTTTTGTTTGATTGTCACTTTTTTCCTTCGAAATTAAATAGTGAATATTAGGACACAGCCATGAGCTACAGCCTCGACGTAAGTTGACGGCAGTTAACCTGCAACATTCGTGGGTTGATGATATACGCGCAATTTGACTCTGGGAAGTATAATGGTATCGTTGTGTGAATCTGAAAGTTTCGCTTTCACCAATTTTGTTGTTCGAACTAATCGCTTACATTAGATATTTGCTTTTCTCTCATTTGGAGGTAAGTCTTTCTTTTCGATAATTACAATGTCGTTATTTTCTCTTTCACGTTGTTATAGGGAGCTTATATAGGCTAGGGTGATCTAGTACACCTAGTGTAAGCTGATATAGCTAGTATATGCTAGTATAGGACTAGCACAGAGCTTTATACTTGAGCCGACTTAGTCATCAGGCTGGGTTCCCGACATTATTACATCAAGTGCGGAAAACACCCGCCATCTTTTTCAATTTCCGTCACAATATCGATTACCACACCGTACAAAGTTTGACAACCGGAAATGCGTTATGTTAAGTCCCGCTTTATATTGTTGACTCCTTAAGTCCTGGAATAAACTCCCTAGAACCTTTAGTTAACTTATTCTTATTTTTGGAAACATTCAATTCTTTTGGTAGGTACTTTAAGAGGGAGGGGGAATCAGATTGGTTTTCGTGTAAAAAGGGTTCTTCCTACATTTGCTATTAAATATTATATTTGTGTTACGAAACGTTTACTTCTTTTAGTAGTTTAAAGGGAGGAATCACAGTTATTGTCACTTGCATATATTTTTGTTTTAATTACGTTCGGCTGAAGTTGTAAGGTAGCTGTAATGCCGCTGGAATTCCAACGGGTACCGAGGGTGTGTTAGCCTTAGATAAAAAGCTGAGTTAATCGATATTAATTTAATCGTTACACCTCAAGTGGGCAAAGAAAAGTGCTAAACGTTACTAAACGTCATTGTACCCCCTCAATTCATTTCTTTATTTCTTTCACGATATTTTGAAATGGAGTGTTCAAGTAATTTTGCTGGTCGCTTCACGACAGGATAAAGATCCAGAACGTAGACGCTTCGGATAACCTCAATTAACCTACTACTGAAGCTGGAAGGTCTGACTTCAGATACTTAGATGTGATCCAGTTCTATAATTGGAGAGTGGCGCCTTGTTACCAAATCCTCGAAATTTAACCTACGCCGTTTCCATTGGGCTACCACGGTCTGGAACTCCATCTTTATCACCAACGAAGTGGGTGATCCGCACTGTAAAGACGAACTTCCGTATGGGTCACGTTTCTGACTTCTCTTTTTCTATTTTCCTTTCACCAAAAGATTTACAAGCCAGTAACATCCTCGCGTTTACTAAACCGAAATTTTGGCTATTCGATGGCACCTAAGCTGTTGATTCATTTCACCCATTCACTCCCTACTCTCTGCCGGGAACCCACAGCCGGTTACATCAGATGGTGGTGAAGCAGCTAGGATTGGTGATTTTGGTCGATAAGAATAAATTCCTAGGTTAATCTGGATATGCAGCCATTCCAGACGGAGGAAGTGGCGGTCAAGGCGACCGGGAAGAATATCGTAAGGGACCGAGTCACGGTTTCGTATCGTTCCATTTTGGGGCGGAAATATTTGGATCCCTAGGTGCACAATCCGGATGAGGTCGTCTTCTGACTTTCATCCTCATAATTCATAAGTCTTCTCACCACCAAAATCGACTAAGGAAGACGCCGATGATCACCGCATCGCAGTTGTTTAAACAGGGATACCTGCGAAGATCGTTACGAAAAAGACTGATGACAAGGAGCAGCAAAGAATAGGAATAAAGATTGACTAGTATTGCATAAGATTCCTTTCCACCTAACTGCCACTTCATCGACATTATCGAAGCGATGTTAAGTGGCAATCACTTCTTCGGTCAAAATTCCTCGAAAGTTCCCTCGACAATATTTAGTAGCTCCCGTCTTCAACTCATCGTAAAAATGTAAATGAATTATTCAAATTTCGCGTGATATTCCATCATTATTAGGTAAAACGACGGATTAAGGTCCTCGAAAAGGGAACGGATGCTGAAGCGGAAGCAACCCTTTCAAACGACTCGTCCAAACTTCGTCGTCGATGATAAAGTAAGCGTTCTGAGTAACAACGAAGTTTTTAGTGCTCGTTTTTGTCCCCATCTAGATTTTCGAGACGAATACGCCTAGATAACAACCGCTCCTTCGAAGTTTTTAAAACGCGAAAACTTGCGGACAAGACTTCCAAATTAATTCGGTAAGCAACAGTAAGTGAGAGTGGTTGTCTTCGTCGGCGGTACGTTTGCCGCGCCACCGACCGTATTAAATTTGAATAAATTTAAATGCAAATCGCATAAAATTCGTAATGAAGAAAACAACGAGATGCGGCGAGTCGGTCTCGGTGGAACTTCGTAATATCCCCTTTTCTTTCTCGTTTTCTCCTTGCTTTTTCCGATCCTAGTCGTTCGTTCAATTTTCTTCAATATTCCATAAGCCGGTATCGAATTTCCGGATCGAAATCTCTCGCGAAGTCGTTCCCCGTTCCGCTTGACGAATGCCGAACGCGACGAAAATTTAAGTGGATTACACAGTTCGAGCGAGATTCGCGTGCGGACGCAGGCGCGGTAGATTAAGTGCGGTGGCAGGACGCGAAAACGACGAAACTTTGCGACGTTTACGCAAATAAATCGCTAAGTTCTGGGGAAATAGAATAACTCGAATGTGCCGTTTCGAAGTCGCTCGAAATCGACAAGTTTTCCACTTTATACCGTCCGTAAAAGTTCGGAATCTGTGGAAAAGTTGGTACGTGGGTAGGTGTAGAAACAACAACCGACGATTCTCCGGAGACGTTTATTCGCGATCCTTTTCCGGGTGGCCTCAATATTCTAACGATAGTTCTGCTTGGTAATAAACAGTACAAATAAAGTTGAGATATGTAAGGTGACCCCCTAGTGGCTCAGTGGTGAAAATTACGTTTCACAACGGGAAGGTCTGGGTTCGAAACCCGGCCGCGACGGAGCGTAGTAGTTTAAAATCCTAAAATAGATCTGCTACCTCCAATCCAAAGTAAGGAAATGCCACTAGGCGGTCCAGGAGCGGTGCGGTATACACACATGTATACGGCTCGGTGGCTCCGAACAAGCTCTGGGCCTTTAAGGCCTGTTAGTGCTTATATATATATATATATATATATATATATATATATATATGTAACAAGCTAGTCAGGAGGAAATTGGCTTTACCTCAAAAGTGACATCTCCTGCTATGCAGAAACTTTGCGGCAAGCAGGGCGTAAGAGTGTGGATCACACGTTAACTCCGGCTGAGATGTGCAAAAGGCAGTGTAACAAACTGGTCATGAAGAAAGAGGCTGTCAGCTTACCTCTAAACTAACATCTGTTAAGATGCAGAAATTCTCTGGCAAGCACAGCGTGAGGTTGTGTATCAGATATTAATTTCCCGAGTGGGATATGCACAAAGGCAGTTTCAAAAGCGGATCAAGAAATAAGAGGCTGTCAGTTTATTTCAGAAGTGACATTTGTTGCTATACAGAAACTCTGCGGGAAGCATAGCGTGAGCGTGTAGACAAGAGATTAACTCCCAGCGACAGAAATGCAGTTTAACAAGCTGGGCAGTGAGTAGAAAGTTATCAATTGAGCTCCAAGCTAAGATGGCCTGGCAATGCAGAAACTCTCCGGCAAGTACAGCGTTAAGGTGTGGATCAGAGATTAACACCCTGAGGGAGATGTGTAGAAACACAGTTGATCAGGCTGGTGAGGGGGCAAGTGGCTTTCAGTTTACTTCAAAGGTGACATCTGTTGACGTGCAGAAAGTTTCCGGCAAGCACAGCGTGGATCAGAAGTGAACTCCCTGAGGGAGATGTACAAAAACGCAGTTCAACAACCCGCTCAGGAAGCAAGTGGCTGTCAATTTACCTAAAAACTGACATTGGTTAGCACGCACAAACTCTCCGACAAGCACAGCGCGAAGATGTGGATCAGATATTGACCCCCGGAAAGCACTGCACAGAGATGCAATTTAACGAGCCAGCCAGGATGCAATTGGTTGTCAGTTTATCCTAAAAGTGAAATCTATTGGCATACAGAAATTTCCCGACAAGCAGAGCGTGAGGGTGCGCACCAGATATGAACTCTTCGAGTGGGATGTGCGAAAACGCAGTTTCAAAAACTGGTCAGGAAGTAGATGGCTGTCAGTTTACCTGAAAAGTAACACCTGCTGCTATGCAGAAACTCTGCGGCAAGCAGAGCGCGGGGTTGAGGATCAAACGATAGCTTCGTTAGCGAGGTGTACAAAATGTAGTGTAACAAGCTGGTCAGCAGGCTAGTGGCTATCAAAAAGTACAGTCTGCGAGCGTGAATTAGATGTTAATTCCTCGGCGGAGATGTGCAAAAACGCAGTTTGGGAAACTGATCAAGAAGCAGCTGGCTGTGAATTTACCTCCAATCAACTGTTGGCAAGCACAGCGGGGAATGTTAGTCCCCAGAACAGTTGTATAGAAACGTAACGTATAACAAGTTAGTCAGGAAGCTGGTCTCTGTCAGTTTACCTCAAAACGTCTCTTGGTATGTGAAAAGCCTCCGACAAGCACATTCAGAGGGCACTCATTAGGGGTTAACGCTCCAAGAGAGAGGTGCAAAAACGCAGCTTAACAAGCTGGTTAGGAAACAGCCAGTTTACTTCAAAAATAAAATCTGTTGGGACACAGAAACTCTCCGATGAGCGCAGAATGGTTCTGATTGAAAGTACCGTACCATGGTGATAATAGGCCGTTTTTATACTGGCAAAGATAAGAATAACTATAAGACGTGGGTGGAAAGGAATCTGCGAGGTAATACAATGAGGAGGAGGCGGTTGACCTCCCCAACATATATCTAATGTAGGTAACCTTCGGATGGGTCAACCCCTAGAGGAATGTCCTGCCATAATAATGAGACGTCGGTCCGTCAACCGGAATGAGCGTGTTACAATTGCCTGCAGTTGGGTTGCTTTCGCCACTCACCCAATGGTGTTCTGCTCATTGAATTGGTTTGTAACTGTGACTTATTATGCATTCAGGAAGAACTAAAGAAAGAATGCGGATACCATCACATCGGTAAGCTCCTCATCACACAATTATTAAATTCGGTGTCACGTGTTTTACTAGCAATGAATCTTCAATATGTACCTTACCAAATGAACAGGGATTTGCTAAATTCAACTCATGTTAACTATATTTTCCGTTCTACAACTCGGGGGCGTATTTCTCTATCTATTAGGTTGCAAAATTATTCCGAGGAGAGCCATCCACGTCATCTAAAATTTTCTAAGCACGTTCCCCTTTACGTTCAAGGCACATATTTTTTCTTCTAACAAATTTTCTATTTACTAAATCTCCCTGCAAGACGGAAAGCACCTCTCCTTATGCTTCTTCTTCTTCATATTGGAAGCATTCAGTTGATTACTTGCTTCCTTCCGCTTGTATTTTCCCCGGTTTCTCGGGGAATTGTTGTGCACAAAATTACCCCCTTTGTTTTTCCGAAGAAACCCTAATTTACCCCATCGATAAAATCTCACCCTCATCATCACAGCCACATCGGTAAACATGCGGATTCATTTCGCTTCGAGAATGAGAATAACGCCATAGGAGAAGGTCGTGATTGCAACGCGATACCTCCACAAACAAACGCAACAGTCTTAACGCTCGACTAACCAGGCGACCATCCCCAGTCTTCGGGCCGCCACGCTCACCCCTTGAAAATTTACCCTTTCGTTTCTCCGGCCAATAAGGGCCTTAGCAAGAGAAAGGAGACAGTCCATACAGCCGCTCGCCGCATATTATTATACCCCTCGTTCGGCCCGAGGTGAAATTTGAACGTCTGTAATCTTGATCAATTTGTTTGTAATCCGAAACGACTTCGAAGTTAGTCGTTAATGTCGGCGGAACGCCATCGGCGCGGATTGTTCGCCGCCTATATTCACGAACTCGCTTCCTCCTCTTTTTCTTCCCCCTCCCGAATCCTCCCGAGAACCCACCAACGTTGTGCGCTTCTCAACTTGGGGTAGCTTCGTAAATACGACTACGTGAGAGGGGTTGTATTTGGTAAGCTTTTATGATGACGGCGCCGAAGGAGAAACTTAACTTGTCAGCTGTTGCTAGTGGATTAGTTATTATGGAACCAGACAGGGTTGAATCAGTTCAATTTCTGTTAGATCCATGAGGACGATACCAGAAGGTTTTGAAGGTAAAAATGCAGGCTTACTTGAAATAAATAATTATGTAGGTCTTGTCTAAGGAAAGGTGACAAAGTTTCTGTACAAGAACAACGAAACAACACATTGTTGCTCAAGTAGTATATCACCACGATCGAAGGAAGCGACGAGTTGGAGGTAGAGAAAATTCCGCGCAGGACTAGAGAAATTATAAAGTTGGTGCAAAAGAAGAAAGAAACAAGAATTCTTGATCAAGTTTAGCAGAATAAGAAAAATAAAAAGGAGATTCAAAGTAGAATGCAAAGACTGACAAGGAATGGGAGGCAGAAAACACACTACTACGACGACCAAAACAATTGTCAGATTGGAGGTAGAAGAAATCATAACATCTCTACAAGAAGAACGAGAGTCACAAATAATATTACGACGGGTAGGTAGCAGATAATCTACGCAGGATTGAAGAAATCAACATTTCTCAAATAAGAAAGAAACAACAAACTTGTTCGTGATTGGCAGAAGAAGAAAGGAACAAAGGATACATGCAATTGAAAGAGAGCCAGAAACCATACTATGACGACCAAAGGAAGTATCGAGTTGGAGGTAGGAGAAAATTCACCCATGATTGAAGTAATCATAAAATTTCTGCACAAGAAACAGCGAACTGTTGCTCTAAGTCGGCATGGGTATAGGTTGGAGTTAGAAGGAAATTGACGCAGGATTGAAAGAATCATAAAAATCTTGCACAAGAATAAAGAAGCAGTAAACTATTGGTCAATGTTCGGAAAAGGAAGAAGGAAGAAAGGAAATATGAAACGAAGTGATAGCTACAAGGCATACTATGACGACCAAAGGAAGCATCAAGTTGGAGGTACATGAAAATCCACGCAGTATTGAAGATATAAAAGTTCGGCACAAGAAGAAAGGAACAACGAACTATTTGCTCAAGGTTGGCAGAAGAAGAAAGGAACAAATGATATATGCAATTGAGTTGGAATCACAAAACATACTACGACCATCAAAGGAAGTGTCGAGTTAGTAGTAGTAGGAGGAAGTCCAAGCTTGATTGAAATATTCATAAAATTTCTGCAGAAAAAAGAAGAAACAGGAAACTATTTCTCGAGATTGGCATAGGAGGAAAGGAAAAAAACTATAAAATGGAATGAGAGCCACATACCATACTACGAAGACTAAACGGTGCCTAGAATCGGAGATATAGGGATATTAACGTAGGATTGAAGAAATCATAAAAATTCTGCACAAGAAGAAAGAAGCAGCAAACTATTGCTCAAGGTTGGGAAAGGAAAGATGGAAGAAAGGAGATATAAAAGGGAGTGACAGTTACAAGGCATAGTGTGACGACCAAAGGAAGCGTCGAGTTGGAGGTAGAAGGAAATTAACATAGGATTGAAAGAATCACAAAAATTCTACACAAGACCAAAGAAACAGCAAACTGTTTGCTCAAGGTTGGCAGATGAAGAAAGGAACAAGCAACATGCAATGGAATAAGAGCCACAAAGCATATTACGACGACTAGAGGAAGCGTCGTCTTAGGGGTCAAAGAAAATCCACGCAGGATTGAGGTAATCACGAATTTTGTGGACAGTATGAGAGGACGAAACCACACAACTGTTCAAGGTTGGCGAAAGAGGAGAGGAAGCCAGAAAGCAGACTAGGGTGGGTAAGTAATACTCTGAGTTGGAATCGAAGTAAGGCGGAAAAAAGTTGGTGCGTACCAGAAGGAAATAAAAGCGGTTCACTGCTCGAGGTTAGTAAAAGGAAAGAGAAATAAGAAAGAAAGGAATGAAAGCGGGAATTAAGAAGCAAATACCAATAATAAGGAGTGACGATTTAGAAATGCTTCCGTTGATGCGGTGGATATAAATTTTGTTTTCTAAATGAAAGTCGGTTTGTATAAATTTTGTATTATGATAAACATATTTTGTTTATAATTTTTGGAATACACTCTATCATTATGGAGACAGAAACCGTATTTAAGCGGATGGTAGCACTATTTTATAATTAAGTACAACTGGTGAGATTGCATTAGAGGCAATTGTAACAACATTGTCATTCCACTTACAAACAATTATGTTTCCTTTTTCTACACGTTAATACTATTTTTGGAGTTGCTTTGAGTGTTTTAATAGACCATCAGAAATTCTACCTTCAATCCTCCTTTTGTTAGTTCCTCTATCAAGTGCAAAGAGGTAAACCAAGTGAGGAAACACATTATAACCACTAGGAAGAAGTACTCCAATAAAACATCTAATATCAGTTGTAGATACACTATTTTTTATGAAGCATATGTGATGGTATACTGGCTAATCCTATCAACTATTTCATCTATATATAAGGAAAATTACTGTAAGGGCGTACTGTTATTTTCGAGTCCCATGACTGGCTGCCATGGTGAATAATTTAAATTCATATTTTATGTTGACCAGACGTACTTTTTTTCTTCTTTTTCTTTGGTGCTGTTTGTCCAATTACTTGATTATCTGTACAACGTTTATTTTGGAATGAGGATAATGTTATATTACCTTCCTCCTCAAAAGGGCTATTGATGTTTATGGTAATATCTACAATTGCCGTCATTTGGTTACCATCAGGAATATCTTCAGCAGTTGGAATATTTTTGGTGTTATTTTCTGACTACTATCCCGATTATTGTAGTGAGGTGATTACCTGGAAGATTATTTATATTGACATCATTTTCGTCAGCTGAGTCTTCATCCATAATATAACCATTTGTATATGTCGAAAGAAGAACAATAATGGCATCTGGAATTTGTGAATTATTATCTATATTTTCCCTCTTGTAGAATTTCCTGCAGCTTTAGTTACAATAACTTAAAAAAACACTGATTAAGTTGCCTCTTATGCTACCGTACGTTGAAACACCTAATTTTAGGGCTGATTCGGGTGAAAAACAAGCACCAATTAAAAATACATTTTATATTAAAACTAAGTAATAGGCATGTTTATAATAAACATTAATATGTTTGGTGCCAAAAGATACAACTGCTTATTAACTTACTTCCAACTATCAATTTATAAATTGATAAAAAATGTAATGTATACAACACAGGAAGACAACAAACACGCGCAAAAACTGGCGTTGAATAGTACAGAATACATATTAAGTGGCACCATTTATCTATACGTAACAAAAATGTTAATTAGTAGAAAACTTTAGCCTGTATGTTTCAACCAACAGTAGGATAGTCTGGGTTCACAAAGCGATTCCATACAGCTAGGTGTTAAAACATTACCTCTTTTCATCAGATGGAGTCACTCGTTTGGTGAAATTTATCGATATTTTGAACCCCTAGCTTTGGGGTATCGCTTGTTACTGAAGAGTACTGATAAGGACGAAACTGGCCTATGGTTCCAGCTTTGCGATTAATAAAGCATGATTTCCTCCGTGACAATTATTAGCCAATGCAATATAGTCCTGCACTATAGCCAGTGCACAGCTTTCTGTGAGAATTGCCTCACAAACGTCAGTGATCGGTCGTTCATTAGAGAGTTGTGCAGATGTTATATTTTTCTATTTGATATCAAATATCACTGCTAACCGATAAAAGCGTTCAAAAAGTTTGTAAATGCATAATATAGGTGTATTGTCGTCGCCCTGTAGATACTGCGATAGTCTGTACGAACAACGCAACCAACAGTTTTGGGGAACACATCATCGAACTATTGATCTTTCCAACCGCAAGAGGAATGATTTTCTCATCTATGTTTCCCGAAAATAATCACGTGCCGATCTAGAAGTCGGCCATCCGTATCCGCAACTATATTAAACATCTAATTTATCACTAAACCGAACGAGCCTAAGTGATTGATCTCCGAACCGAATTGCGGATCGGGAGGAAAAAGGGCGAAACGAGGCCACCGTTTCCGAATCCACTCAATATCCTCGTACCGAGCGATCCATTTATCGTTTCCCATCCCAGGAAAATCGGGAAAGCCTGAAAAAAAAGGAAAATCCCACGCTAGAAAAAAGAAAAAAAAACGGAAACTAGAACGCCCTCTCCTCTAACGAACACACTTGCATATGTCCGGTTCATTTGGTAAATCGAAGCGGTTTGGAGTTTCCCTCTGGGGGAAGGCGGCGATATTGACCGAGCGAACGGCCGTCCTCTCGTTACCACGCCGCCCCCGGTTTATCCTCTTTGTTGAACGACTCGACGCGACCTCAATTCTTTCTTTTTGCCCCCGTCCGTTCTTCTTTCATTCCGGGCGCGAGTCGGGGAGTTGGTTCGTAACGAGTAAACTTTGCGGTCGGTCGCTCGTTCCGGAGGAGATGGCGGTTCGCCCTCACTTCCTGTCCGTCCTTAGATAGGTAGCTCACGCGGCGGAATTCGTGCCACTGGAAGCGTCTTCATTTCGTTAATGTTCCGATGGAGAGATCTTCGCGTCGTCCATGTTTTCTTTCGGTTCGAGTTTGCTGTCGCGTCCGAGGAAAAGAGAGCGGTAAAGTAATTGTCCGGCGAACTCCTTATGGAATGGAGTGGCTGATTTTGCTTCGGATGGACTCACGCTTCAATTTTGGGCGATAGAAAGACGATAGTAATTACGGTTTGTAACATAGTGATCGAATCCTGGGGTGTGTTATAATTAGACAGCGGTCATGTTATGGGATGACGTCTGTACGGTCTCTGAGATGAAACGTCTGATCGTTTCTGCCACGATCGTAGTTAATACTGGCTAAGATACTGCATAAGTCAATTATAATCGTCCCACAAGCGATTAGACGTGTTGTCTGGGCGCTTGTGAAGGCTTATTTCATTCTATAAACAACCGCTGCGTTGAAGTTAAAACATGGAGAAGTACAAGTACGACTTCGAAATTAATTCTATAAGCAAGAGAAAGTGGGAGTGGCTGTATTCGTCCGCGATATGCTCGCCGCATCACCGCACCGTAGTAAATTTGAATACGTTAAGTACAGTTTCTATCTGTTGTATAAACAAAAGATAAATAAATTCACTAACGAGAAAAGAAACCGAATTATAGAAAATAAATAGGAACTGAAATAAAACGTAAGATACGTATGCCGGTAAATAGCAGTCGTCCTTGATGCTTTCAAATGGGGACCGAGTCTATGAAGGCGCGGAAAATGATTTCAGGCGTTGTGTTGTTACTTGGCGGTGTGCCTCTTGGTTTAGAGAAATACAAAGGAAAAGACGAGAGCTTGTTACATTTTGAAGAAAGACCCTGAATTCGCACTCCCAATACAAGCAACAGACGCCAACTCTATCCAGGATCGTTGTTTGAACTGATCCAACTCTTTTAAAAATCTGACCAACGAAGCAACCCACTCCCAGGCGGAATTTATGACTTCTTTTTTATACTTATGAAACTAAACTTGCATGAACTAGTCAATATCGAGGGCATATATAAGTAATCAAACAGTAGCATAAAGAGAGCTGTAAGATGTGTCAGTCAGAGAACATCTTCTTTCAAGAACACAACCTACTGCTAAAGAAGTTGAGCCAATAGCGCCATCTAGTTTGCGTAGAGAAGTTATTAGTTCTAGCGGCATATTTAAATATAATGGCGTTTTTTACATAATCCTTATTTTATATAAACATGTTCCCGAATTCCCATTAAATTTGGAAGAATGAAGCATGCATTGCAGTATGATATTCAACTTTTATTGTGTTAAATATTTGTGTCAACCTCAAAAATTTTAGTTTAGAAATTGCAAATACAAACTGTACTACCAAGTATATTTATATTTAATATACTACCATTTAAACATCACACCATAATTAGTGTTGTATTCTTTGAAGTTTAATGGTAATTCGAAAGCATGTTATCGATATATGATAATATAAGGATATTGAATAATTTTTGTTTTATCCCAGTAAAAGAATTGGATTATTTTGTTCTGGATTTAAATATTTTGAAAGTATATATTTTACTAATAATAAAAGTAAAAACAATTTTCAAAAGCTAAGAATTTAATTTGGCTTATTTACATTTTTAAATCACTTTGATATTATTGTACACAATGGATAGAAAAAAGAGAAGAAATAACAATGTTGTACGAGGGTTGCGTTTTGTGTTTCAGGATTTGGCAACCCTAGTGTTGCAATCTGGCAACTGACAGCTCTATCGTAAAGTTGGACATTTTCGAGGTTATACGTACTCGTACGTACGTTTTGACATACGAGCGCTATTTGTGTTGTTTACAGTAACTTAAAAGATTCATCTCGGCCCAAAAATGGAATTAAATCGTGAACATTTTCTTGCGATTATTTTTTACAACTTTCGACGTGGATTAACTCAGCAACAGTGCATGGATGAACTTAATTCGATGAAGCTCCATCAAGGACCAGTGTTTATCGATGGTATGGTGAATTCAATCGTGGTCGTAGTTCACTCCAAGACGAATTTCGTGAAGGTCGTCCAAAATCAGTTGCTATTCCTAAAACCATTGATGCTGTGCGCGAACTGATATTGCAAGATCGTCATGTGACCTATCGTGAGATTGAGACAACCTTAGGCATTAGTGGGACCAGCATACATTCAATATTGCATAAACATTTGATTGTCAAAAAATTTGTTTGCGTTGGATCCCACACAATTTGTCAATCGCTCAAAAACGGCTCGTGTCGATTGGCCGAAGGAAATGTTAAAAAATACGATCGCGGTGCTTCGAAACACGTCTATGACATCGTGACAGGTGACGAATCGTGGATTTACGCGTATGAGTCCGAAAGTAAACAGCAGTCGCCTGTATGGGTGTTTCAAGATGAGCCAAATCCAACAAAAGTTGTTCGCGCACGAAGCACTTCCAAGCAAATGGTCGCTTGTTTTCTCGGAAAAACTGGACATGTCGCAACCGTACCACTAGAACAACGCAGAACAGTCAATTCTGAGTGGTACACAACCATTTGTTTGCCAGTTGTCTTCCAAGAAATCAGGAAAACCAACCGCCGAAGACGGATCACTCTTCACCACGACAATGCGAACTCTCACACATCGGCTCAAACAACTGCATTTTTGAGCACCCAAAATATCGATTTGATGAGTCATCCGCCGTATAGTCCTGACTTGGCACCGAATGACTTCTTTTATTCCCGTACGTAAAAACAAACTCAGAGGTCAACGTTTTTCGACACCTGAAGAAGCGGTTGCTGCATTCAGAATGCATGTTTTGGAGATACCTCGATCAGAGTGGCAAAAGTCCTTCGACAATTGGTTCAAACGCATGCAAAAGTGTATAGATCTTCATGGGGAATATTTTGAAAAACAATAAAGTGATTTTCGATGATTAATATTTGTTTTTGTTCTCTAATCCCGAAATATAAAAGGCAACCCTCGTACTACACACCTCTTTCTATACGCTTAGATGCCACTTCTGTTGCTCTAGAGTCTGCAGAAACATATTGCTTGTTATTGTTGCAAACATATATCAGACCTCACAAAATCCTACTACACAAAATTATTCCTAAGTATTGACTAAGGAAATTTTTAAATTAATTTACCTTTAATCACCTTACTTATTTTCCTTCTTGTCAGCTCTGAACCTGAAAGTATATGCAACACTATGTTAACATACATTGAAAACCACAAACCTCCAGATATAATTTCAGATACATTAGCTTG
Organism: Chrysina gloriosa; assembly: GCA_038088585.1. Classification (NCBI taxonomy): domain Eukaryota; kingdom Metazoa; phylum Arthropoda; class Insecta; order Coleoptera; family Scarabaeidae; genus Chrysina; species Chrysina gloriosa. The sequence goes on along the minus strand of CM076088.1, from coordinate 27,765,726 downwards.
TCCATCAGGATTTATATTACCAACAGACATTGTAGGAATAGGTAGCTGTTTAATATCCATTGATGATGGGATTTTATTACAAATTGTTACAAAATTGGTAGCAGGTAGATTTATATATGATGTCCCATGTGTTACAAATTTAGTCCCTAATGTAACTGATGTAACTGATTTCTTCAGATTTGAACACATATAAATGTTTAGTTTTCCTTCTAATGGTACTGCAAGCATATTTTTAGAATTGGGTATCTATTAAAAACAGGTTGCATTAAGTATAGGAAAAATGCGCTTGAAATAGTAATATGTACTATCAATAGTCCCCTTTTACCGTTAGGTGTTGTCTTTTTGAAATAGTAATAGAGAATTAATAATTGGACAGATATACTTTATGGAACTTAGTTCACAATATTTTATATGTAAATAAATATCATGTATTCTTTGTTGACAGCTTATACAATCACTCTTGTAATATCTAAATTAATATAGCTATTTACACAGATTTAAAAATGTTAATGAAGTATATGTTTTCAAGTGATATAGAGTTACTTACATGGAAGATGAAGGGTAGGTTCAACTCCATTTTTCAATCTTTCATTTGGTAAAACATCATCACTAATAATATGTCTTTCACAAATCTTGTCTTTTATACACATTACTCGCGGAAATACTCTGGAATTTCGTATTTCCTGTTAATTTAATCGATTCCGTAAGCATGTGTTCGTGTTTCTTAGGACTAGGAAAATAAAAACAACGTCATCTCTTTCGTTCGAGAACATTTTTACACAGCGCGTTTTTAACCCTAGTCGGACAGAGCAGGTCCAATTGTAACTTTTTCGTTTTTAAATTGTAATAACTTTCTATTCACAAGCAATAGAGGCCTGAAATTTTGTGACGTCTGCAAGTCTTAAATTAAGATTAAATACGAGAAATTTCAGAAAAATATCTTGATGTCTTCCCTATTATTTATGGCATTTAAGATCTAGCACCCTTAAGAGACTGTGTAGGTGCAATTGCACCTTCATATATATCTTATGAAGAGTAATATTAACGTAGAGCATACTATATTCCTTGAGTTTTGAATTTGAAGTTTTGCACAAACATTCATACGTATTACTGAAATGTAAAAATAATAGTTTTTTATAATTAGTATATCAACAATGACATTCTTTTAGATGCATATTTATTATTTTAGTATTAAATAATTTTATCCTTTTACTACTAAAACTCTTATCTACATTGATAATACAATGCAAAGGTAAAATTGTACCTATATCGTCTTTTAACTTTGTAAAATTCTTCCGTTCGACCAGGGTTAAATAGGATAGACTAAGATATTGGCATGAGTTACTACTAATTTAGAGTACGAGCTTCTAGCTTTAGAAAGGTATACGATATTTTAGTTTGTCTAGCATATCAAAAAAATGTAAAACAAGAACTTCAGTTACTAAATTATTGTTAATGAACTTTAATAAAACGCAGTAGATACAAAATTCAGACAAAGAAATTTTAGAATAGGAAACGGGGTACGTTACCGTAGCGATTGAACCAAGATCTAAACTCATTTTTTTCGTAATCTAGAATGCGTAGCGAAATAAATTTGTTGGCTTCATTTAAGGAATATTAGTAACAGCCCCATGGTGTCAGTAAAAACCTAAAGTAAGAACGTGCGTAATTGAATGGCTTCTAAGATCAACACACTTTCCAAGGGTCAAAGAAAGTGTATATAGTGTATATAGACCGTCCGTAAGTTGCAGTCATGTCCCCTAATCTTCCTCAAACTCCATTTTTGAACGTTAGCGTATATTAATCGAAGGAATCACGGCTGTGTCATTAAAACAAGTCTCGGACTCCAGATCGTTTACAGCGATCTAAAATATCGGTAGATGTCAAATAGACTGTTGATATTTTAGGCGAATGAAACACCCAACAATAATAGTTAGAGGAAGGTTTATATGTTCCGACCTTCTTGGTAGCGTAACCTGCGGATCCAGGTCAATTAGTCGCAATACTTAAACACATAAATGAAATTAAATACAAATATGTCACAGCCAATTGAGAACGGTCTACGCGAAAATCCCAAAAGCGCGTGCTACATTAACCGATTTGAAAGGTGTATGGCATGCTAGTCACGACAAGTCGTTCGTCTTCTTCTGTTGTTTGCATCTTCCTCCATAAGGATCTTATTATAGTAATTTACTATTACATTGAACTACGCTTGTATCCTAGCATCCACTTTACAAGTTCAAGGTTGAAGCCGTCAAAAGCAAAAATTTACAACTCTCTTTGATTTCGTTCAGTTATGAGTTGTGGCCGTACCAGAAGTTGGAGGAGATACTTTATTACCTTTGAAACGTGCATCACGTCCAATCAGCTCACCTCCATAATCGACTCGAACCAGCGGCATTCTCGGCTCTTCCGTTCATTTAGACTAGCCTTCGATCTTCATTTTCGAAACAGTCGTTGGGCGAACTTCGTCTCGTATACCCTTCCCTTTCGGATGCCGCGGATAGTTTTTAAATCTGAAGTTACGCCGTTGTCGTCGTAGTAGTCGTCGTCGGCGTCGGCGGAAAAAGAGGGAATTCCTTTAGAAAAGGTGAAAAAACTGCGGCGCTCCGAATCCGTCGGCGCTTTATCCTTGCGTTCCACGCCGGAGCGAAAGGAATGGGGAAAAAACGCGACTCGCTTCGACTTTTCGCCGAAACTTTCCGTTTACGTTATTAATTCCGTTGTTGAATCGCCTTCGGTGTGTTTGCGCCGAGTTTTTCCGAATAAAAGTCCCGACGTGAATTGAAATGTACGAGATGGTGCTAGGATGAAGGTGAGATCCGGGTGGAAATGCCTGGCGTTTATAATTTCACGGTGCTGGCATATTTTTCCTTCATTCGGAGTAGTTACCGAGGGTTGAGGTGGTGGATAAATCTTGAATACGCATGCCCCTTCCGGCACTAGCAACGGTATATGAGCGTAAAAAGAGCATAAGAAGATAAAGAAACACCAGAACAAAAGGAGGAGGAAGTTTAAGGAGATGTAGAAGGAAAATAAGCATGAGATGAGGAAGAAGCAAGAAGACAAGAAGAAGAAGCAGAAGGAAAAGAAGAATAAGAGGATGAAGAAGCAGAAGCACAAGAAAAAGAAGCATAAGAAGATGAAGAAGAAGCATAAGGAAAAGAAGAATAAGAAGATATAGAGTAGCAGACGAATAGGAAAATTATACACAAAAGCCAAAACAAGAAAAAGAAGGGGAAGAAGGAAATAAATAGAAACGACGTGAGGACGATAAATAGAAAGTACAAGCAAGCCAGTTTCATTCGATTTGATTCATTTGATTTATTTCTTATAAATAAATAAATAAATAAATTCCGCACTAGACAATATACACTACAGTCTGTCCTGGTTAAGGTACACATGGGTAGGGTACAAAAGCTAACAAAAAAATTTTACTGTAAGCTGTACAAGATGCAGCAATTGTGCCGAAACTTAAAACTGAAAGAAATACCATATTTACAGCATTTTCGTCCTTCTACAAACTCAACAAACGAAGAACGGCGTTCTGTAGTAATTAGGTGTAGCAACCCCTAATAATGTACCCCCAAAATATCGATTCGGCCAGTGCTTAACATGAAGAATAATAAACATTTTTATGGTAATGACATCGATAATAAATAAGATAGAGCATGAAGCGTGTAGGCAGGCATGCTACACGCTACACGCTTCACGCCCTTATCTTATTCCATCTCGCCACAAGAATACCCTTTAGGCGTTCTTGCTCGTGCTTTCATGATCCTAGACCCAAGTTGAGCACCAACCAAGCCGATATATGTGTGTTTACTGAATCAAAAGAACGAAAGAACTAGGAAAAGGAAGAACAAGAAAAGAAGAAGAGTATCCATATTCACTTATGTAAATAATACTCCATCAGTACTCTATTTAGAACCAAGTCCACCAACTCAGCTCCTCCAAATTTCAAAAACTTAGCCATTTGCAGATAAAATATTCTTTGACACTGGTGGTGAACTTCGCATCTACGATTCTACATGTATCAAAAACCCAAATATCAAATACTCTCACTTCACTCCTGAATCGGCAATTTCATACCGCCACTAATTCCTTCCCCAATGATCGTCTCAAACCTAACAAAAAAGGTAGAACATTCGACCTTAATAAATTGAGCATAATCACCTCTGCGATAATTATCGGTATATGCAATTCCTGCTTGCTTAGTAAGCTATTGCACAGATACTTTGTAAGTTACTCTAGAAACGCATCTTTTAAGTTTTTTTCCAAGAAAGTAATCTTTGAATTAATCAGCCTTAAACCTTTAGCGAATCACTTTGTAACTCACACTCTCATTCGTTCACCTCATCCCCCACCTTTTCTTTGCGGCTTCGACGACTTACCCCAAACCCCCGTCCACCGCCCTATAGAATCAACACCGTCGTCTCCGGTTCTAAATCATTCCGATTTTTACGTCGGCGACACACTTTAGAAAGCGGGAAACGCATAAAACGCGCGTCAACTTCGAAAATGAATCGAACTTTACGAGCGTACCCCCTTCCCTTCCCTCCCCTTTCCTCCTTTTCCCACCCCCGCACACGCGAATAACACCGCGGTCTCGTAAACTTTATTCGATTTAATTTGCGAGGAAAAGGTAAAGGCGAAAATGAAATTCTCTCCGCCCTCCCTTCGCGCGATGATCTCACCAATGCGGTTCGTTAAAAATGGGGCAAACAAGATATCTAAACGATGCGGATTGGAGGGGGTGGAAGGAGGAATTACCCCGTACGTAACTTTAAACAGATTAGTGCAGATCGAAAAAGTTGAAAGGTGAAAGTATATAGGAGGTTACGTGGCCGTCAAAGAGCGATGCGTGCCACTTATTTACTGGTCGCTTAAGAAAAATTCTGACGTAAAATAATTTTGAAATTGGAACGTGAAGTTCGAAATTTTATTGACTCAGCGAAATTTCGGGCGAAAATTCAAATCGTTCCCGAGGCTTTATTTGTGGCTAGATAGTGACGATGTGGACGCCCCTAGAAGCAAATTTTGACCAAGCTTCGAATGGAATAAAAACGAACACCTCTAATAGCATTGGCGCTAGAGCAACGTTATTCTTTCAGCTTTGAATTTTTCTGCATTTGGAACGTCGCATCCCCGGAACAGTAAGTCGTAGGAACCTGCGGCTTGTTTCGCTTGAATCAGCTCCTCGAGTACTTTAAGCCCGTGTTGGTCAAACCCGCCAGCGCTACCGGAAGTATGTGATCTCGAAAAGTTTGGAAAAATTCTATGCTTACCAGAAAATGCGTGCAATTTCGTTCAAAATAGTCGACAGTGCACTTTTCGGCGACTCATGAACATGTGGCAATTTGTTTTCTTTCTTTTCATCTTTGGCGAAGTATCGAATCCCGCTGGCAGCTTTAGTCATGGCTAAATTGTCATCGAGTGAACGTCTCTAGAAGCGTATTTTGAGAAAGCTTCGGATGGAATAAGAACGAACGCGCTGCGTCCAATGGTTTCGGAGTTAGAGCAAATTTATGATTATTACAGGTTCTATATTTTATTAACATTTGCGGCGCTGTATCTCCGGAAACGGTTAGTCGTAGAAAACTGCGGTTTATTTTGTTTTAATCAGCTTCTACAGTACTTGAAGCCTGCCATACGTTAAAATTTGCATCTTGAAAAGTTTGGAAAATGTCTTTCCCATCAGGTAGAAACCCTCCCTACCAGAAAAGCCTTTAGCGTGTAATCTCGTTCGAAAGAATCTATCTGAGACATGAATCTTTCGTGGACTGAAAAAAATTCGTTCGTAATCACGGTTTTCATCTTATGCCCGGGATCGATCGTCTCTGAAAAGACATTTTGATACACCTTCGAATGGAATAGCAACGAACGCGTTATCTCTGGTAGTGTTCCCTTTAGAGCAAATGATGCTCATTTCAGATTCGAACTTTTCCAACATTTGGGGCGAAACGGAAGGCTGTGGAGACTTTCATTTTATTTGTTCCATTTAAATCAGCTTCCCGAGTACTTCAAGTCCACCGAATTCGAATACGCTGACGCTACCGGAAGTGTGTGAACCAGAAAAAAAAAGGTTGGGTGCAATCAGTGCAACAGTCTATTTGACACATGAAATTTTCGTTGACGAAAGGAAATGTTTGAAATTGCGATTTTCATCTTTGGCGAAATTTATTTATGACTAGTTCGCAATCAAGCGCACGTTTTTAAAAGCAAATGTTGACAAAGCTTCGGATGGAGTAAAAGTGAACGCACCATCTTTAATAATTTTTGTGTTAGAACAAAACTATGGAAATTTCAGGTTGGAATTATCTTCACTATCTGGGGCGCTGTATATCAGGAACTGTAAGTCGTAGGGATCTGCGCTTTATTTTGTTAGAATCAGCTTCTCGAGTACTTGTAACCCACATAGCTAAAACGCACAGGCGCTGGTGGAACTATGTGATCTCGAAAAGTTAGGAAAAATTTTTATGCCCTGAGGTAGAAATCTTTTCCGACAAAAGCTCTTGCGTCCAATTGCGTTCTAAATTGTCTATTTGATAGATTTAGACCCATAGACGTCAAATCTTCTATCTCCGGCGACTTTTATCTTATGGCGACATTTCAAATAGCCTCCACCCTTCCATTTATGGCCGGATTTCGAGCGAATGAACCTTTCTCCACAAGCAAATTTTAGGGAAGTATGGTTGTTGATAAACGTGCAGTACGATGCTGCGACTTAACGGACGGTATCATCATCGTGCACTTTATGAGCGTAGCAAATTTCGTTTCGCTCTCCTGCCCAACCGCGCAAACGTTAACGATATTAACCTTAAATTATTATGGGTTGGAGAAGGAAAAAAATTCTGCCAGAGATCGCCTCTGGCGAAGCGAGGTTTAATCATCGGCTTCCACCCGACGCAGCAAACGGGTAAACCTATAACTTCTCATTGCTCGCAGTAAACGCCCTGATAAAAATTAATGTGTATAAATGTTTATGGTTGTACGTGCGTTGCGAAGATATTTCCTTATTTCAGCGTTAGCCGTCGACCGTACAAATTGCATCCGTCCCATACGAGACGTATGCGCCGGCTTCTCGCATTGAAACGCCGAAATTACCGCCTTATTGCGACCTCAAATTGCACCTCTGGTGTCGAGAGTTTTAATAAAGAGGTGCTTCTTCTCTCCTGAAATTGAGAAGGGCATTGTAAGCTATTGCGTTGTTTTTTGGGAAGAAAGCTCTCTAAGAATAGTTGAAAGGTTTTATCGAAGGAAATGTACAAATGTAAACGATTTTGACCAGTTGGAGCTGTACAGCGAAATTCAGCTTTGAAAGTATAACAGCGAAGTCTAGATGTAATTTCTGAAGATAAGAGATGAGATAAGAAGAAAACAGAAAGATAAGCGGAATAAAGTTCAGGAAGAAGGAAACTCGAGGCCTTTGTAAGTAAGAAAATTTCTTCTTTAGTTAGATGACCATCGATTTTATGGAGAAAACTTTAACCAGATCATTTCAAATTCTACCTAACATTTTAGGTGAGGTGTTAACTGGGTATTCAACGCCTTGAATTTGAAAATGTTTGATTTCAAGGGATTTGGAGAGCAAAAGATTAGATTTTGACACGTGGGAAAATAGAGATAAGATTTCGAAGGATAAGATTTTGTGCATGTAGGTCTTGGGGCGATTTTTCAGTTAAACGACCAAGTTCAAAATTACACCACAACTTCAAAATTAGGTAAAAATTTGCTTCAGCTCCTATCCTCAGCAGCACCTCGTCATAATTCTGAGTTAGAAGCAATTAATGCTACAATTTCAGTCTATTAAATCGTACCAACTACTTTTCTACTATATCCTATAAGTCTACAAAGTATGACTACGTCTTCAGTGAGGCTAGTATTCGCATCGCAGCCCCAACTTAACCGGTTCCTTTCATGGAACAGCTCAGAAATCGAACCATCGCTCGTTGCCAGCCATTGTGACGGCGGGAGTAACGACTAAGGGAGCAACTATAACTCCCTTGCGCATTGCAGAGCAGGGGTCATGGTTGCTCCATCTTCCCTTACCGGGAGGTCCAAAGTGGAAGGGCTCCCCAAATCCATCTGAGGGTTACTCCCCCTTCCCCCTTACGTGAATCATGCGGCCCGCTTCCCTTCCCGAAGATTCAGACCCGTGAGACTAGGAGTACCTGAACCTTTTCCAAGCGCGTCGCCGGTACCAGGGCCACGACCATTGAGAACAACAACAGTAGCCACGTCCAAGATCCTGGTTAAGAATTATTCCGCATCGGTACAAGTCGGTACCGCAAGGGATGGGATCAAGGATACTACGTCCGCAGGCACTTCGGAAAATCCGGAAACTAGACAGGCTGATCTGTAGCAAGTGCGGAAAAGGATATTGACTGAAATCAAGTCTTGCGCGGCACCATAAGACTTGTAGAGAGTAGCCGAGGCGAAAATGTAGTTTTTGTCCTCAGACCTACGCTGCTTTTACTGCCCTTCGGCGGCATGAACGCCGAGCCCACCTAATGGAATGGAATGGAATGGAATGTACGAGGAGGGAGCAAAGATAAAGCGGCATAGAAACCTATTCACAATCCGCTAGACCCACGCCCTCTCGCCTTCCCCACTAAGAGCAGAAGAAACTACCAACTGTAATACCATCCGGCAGTAAGGACTTTAGGCCCTCTATACTCCTACCGAAGCCTGTCGCGTCCACCAGCAGAACATCAGCTAGTTCCTTTCTTCATGAGAATTTTTTTAGTTTTCTAATTTAGAACCCACCCCCTCAAAAAGTAATATAAAATCCAACGCCAGCCCACTCCGTCAATCTCCATGAAACAGTTAGAGGTAGAAAGGGACGAAGATCAAACCGGCAGTTTCGAAGTCAAAGGCACATACTCAGCCATCAAGGGAAAGTGTTCACCATATCCATCATCAGACTTTGAGAAGATGGAGGGTCAGAAATTGATCTTCTAAACAACGTTATAATTTCGTAATTTCGAGTAAACTAAGAAACCCCGGTTATACCTACTTTGCCATATGTAACTGAAGCCGGCATATAGATGACGCATGTGATTGGAATGAGGGCCAGAAGAACAATCGTACGGGAAAACACCATACGTTAGCGGGGCATAAAAGACGGTTATGGAGTAAAGATGAGATAGAATGGAAGACAACCAATTGGTAGAGAACGTAAGTGACGACACACCAGTGGGAAGAAGAGCGCGTGGAATACCACGAAAGCGCTGGAAACAATGCGGGACATCGTCATCAAATGAGACTCATTTGCATTGAACAGAAAATTGCCTACCTATACGGGAAGCCATATGGAGAAAAGAATAAGAAAGGGAAAGGTAAATTGATACAAACAATTCACCTACAATAACTCCAAAATGGAGATCTAACTACTTAAAAATCAAGCCACTACAAGTCAAAACATGAAATCTCGCTTTCGCTCAACATCAACTCATCTACTGCGTGATTCTATATACAGAGTGTTTGATAAGCACCATCCCAATTAACTTCATTACTTCAAATTTAAGCAAACTGAGTTCTAAAATTGAAAATTAAATTAAATTAAATTCCAGAACTGAGGAGCTGTAATTCTAAAATTGTGTTGCTCAATTTGAAAATTGAACAACAATGACTCCAAACCTGAGCGACAGCAACTCCAAATATGAGCAACAACGACTCCAATTTTGAGCAACAATGGCTCCAAATACAAGCAGCAATAACTTCAAGTTTGAGCAACAATAACTGCAAACATGAGCAACAATGACTCCGATTTTGAGCAACAAAGACTGCAAATATGAGCAGTAATAGCTCCTAATATGTATAACAACAGCTCCAAATATGAACAACGGTAATTAAAAAATTGCAAAATGCAAAACCGTTAATGCCAAGGTTGAGTAGCAATAGTTTTAAAATGGGAACAAACAAACATTTTACAAAATTTTCGGCGAGGACCATTCCAGCTAACTTCATTCCTTGATCCTTTGCGATTCGCTTCCACTTGTTCCTCCCTTGCCTCCTTCGTTCTTACATCGCTTCTGTTTATGCTTCTTCTTTATTACTATTCCAATCTCCTCGCGTCTTTTTCGCTGGGTTTTAATAGCCGCTCCGCCTATCTCTCGCTTCCTCTTGTTTATGTTGTTATTTTTAAATTGTATATTCTGAGTGTTTCTCACTTTCTATTTGCTGCCCACCCTCATCCTCCTTCCCTTTTTTAAGCGTTTTGATTTGGCTCCACAAAATTGTTTTTGTACATGCCTTTCACACTTTCGTCCGTTTTGTTGTCCTTCAACAATACCCAATGAAAAATACTTTAAATTTTGTTATGGAAAAAACAAAAGTCTGTACATTTTCCAACGCTTGCATCCCAGCATTATCCATTAAAAAGATTGGTTCTGATTTGCGGTTAGTTTTCGTTGCAGTATACTTTCAGATTTCCCTTAAATTTAAAAAGAAATGCAAAAATCTTCCTAATTTTTAACCCCCGACGACGACAGTAAATGAAATAAAAATTTAGCTCTTTTCCTTTCTCTCCGCAGTATTGCGAAAATGTCACCGTTTTATAGAAAATCAACATATCAGAACACGATGATATCGTTAAGCTCCATTATGAATTTATCATTTCCGATGTTCCCTTCGTTCCCCCGTTCGTTTCTGGAAACCGGTACACGTCCATCTTAATCTAACTTTCATCCGTTTCCTCCTCATCCATTCATCCGGCGGACCGACCCGACTAAAACCTCCTCTTTCAAGATCTCTCTCGAAAGTCCGTCTACGTCTATTTATCACCGACCCGGGACGATTTCATTTATCACCATTTCCGAATCACCGCGCTGAAGTCGTCGCCGAATTAATTATTTAATGCCGAGCGACGACGAAAAATTCGGAACGCGCCGGAAAAAGAAATCGCACAAGAAACAAACCGTTTAAGAAAGGATCAGAGAGAAAGAGTGAGAGCTTTCTCCTTCAAAATGCATCGGTTGCAGGCGGTGCGAGCGCACTAGCTCGAATCGTCGAAGTTGAGACGTTGGCTTTTTTCCGCGCGAGCGAAGTTAATTTAGTTCGGGTGGTGGTTGTGGTGGTGGCGGTGGTTTGCGGAATCGTCGAGAAGCGAATTTTTAAATCGAAAGGAACGGCAAAAACTCAGCGAGTTCACTGCCTTCGCCTCTTTGTTTTCTTCTCTACCTCACTAATTTGGACGGATATTCACTGCGTTCGCGAGAAACTTTAACGAGTTAGTTAGGTTCTGGTTCTTGGTATGTTGTTTTACGGTGCTTGTAATTTTTAATCCTGTTTGTTCGATTAAGTTGAGGTAAATTTTGCGTTTCCTCCAGGATTTCTTTTTGGTTGCATTGAACGATTTTTTCCGAAAAGTTTATTTCATCTCCAACAGCATCCTTTCCCTGAATTATACTTTTATGATTCTTATACAACTATTTTTACAGCGATTTTAAGACTCCTCTCTATTCACGTCACTTCTGTTACATCGGCTGCATACCTTACAGATTGGTACCACTTCGAAGGTTATCAGAGAATATCATATTTGGAGATTATGAACGAAATTAAAATCAAATAATTCGGACCAAGCAGTACAAGCAACTATGTAATTATGATTACACATATTACTTATCACGTGAGCAAATACGCAAAAACATTTAAAGACCCAATATAAATAGAAGAAGAAGACTGAAGGACGCCATATTAGTTCATTTCTTAATAATAAGAAATTCGATTCACATCAATGTAAAGCATAGATTCCCAAACTTTTTCGATCAATGTCCCTTTCATGAAAACTCCTTAAGCGGTTGCCCTCCAACAAAAAACTTCATCGTCATCTCCCTAATGTTTTTAATAACAAACCAACCCCTTGTAAAACAATATCCGCCCCAAGGGATGATAATTGCTTGATTTAAAGGATGATCTAATACGTCGCTGGAACTACTTCCGGTGGCGGGGTTTGTTACATATTTCACATCCGATGTTTTGGACTTCTACTTCCGTATCCAGTACACCTTGTTGTTAAAAGTTTAACGAGTAATGCTTCCCTCAGCTTCAAAATAAATGATTTCTTTGGAATTACTGCCTGAAGAAGAATACACCGTCAACTTTTCCGAGACGCCAACAGCGCTTATCTAAGGTTTTACGTGACGCAGTCTGTGTTTTGTTTTACGGTAATTAAAAATAAATTGGGCGAAGTTTGTTTTGTCGTTCGACTTCTTCAAAAGTCGGAAGCATAGGGGTAAATTACCCGCCTCAGGTAAAGTTGACGTAGAACCGCGATGAAGGTTTTTGCTCATTGGGAATCTCTGCTAGAGGCCTAGTCGTACTCGGAAGTAGGAAAAAACACACTTCCGTCGGCGTTAAATCGACTGGATTTGACATCCATCTGTTGAAAAGATGGCACTTTTTCCCATGTTTTCCCTCCTGAAAGACGCGGATAATTCGTTACTTCTCAAAATTCTGTCTGCCGTAGCAGCTGTGTATTTGCTGGTCATAGCACGAATTGTGTGCCCAATAATTGTATTAATGATCACAACGGGGCTGCTGCAAACGATCAAAGCCTCTTCTTGTGTTTTATTTTGGGGAAACCAATTTGTTGTGATTGTAACATGATGAATTTCAACTATTTAGTTATGATAATTCGGTTTTCAAATTTTTGTGTTTCAACTTTCGAACATACTGAACCTTGAAGTTAATGCTTCTCCATTTTGAAATTTTTGTTTGCTCTAATTTTTAAACTATTACTACTCAACCTTGGAGTTAACGCTTTCCATATTGAAATTTTGTTAGTTTGACTTTGAAGTCGTAACGGCTTGTTTCCTTCGTTATTATAACTCACATTTTGAGTTACTGTTGCACCTATTGGGAGCTATTGCTGCTCATATTTCGAGTTAGTGTTGTTCAAATTTAAAGTCGTTGTTGCTCATATTTGGAGCTATTGCTGTTCATATTTGGAGTCACTGTTGCGCAAGTTTGGAGTTGCTCAATTTTCGAATTGTAACTCCTCAATTCTGGAACTACGGCAACTCCATCTTAGAATTGCTCTAATTTTAAAAGACGAACGAGAAGGAGGACGCGAATGGAAAGTAACGCAAAAGCAAGAGAAAACAAAAAGAATTGGTGAAGGAAACCACTAAGAAGCGAAAACAAAACATATAAAGGGCAACGGAATTAGAAGAAAGAAGAAGAAAAAGGAAAACGAAAACAATGGAATGACGAAGCTGGGGACGAATTATATGATCCTGGTCGGAATAAAAAGCCAGCAGGAATGGAGAGAGTTAGGAAGAAACGGCATAAAAAGAAGTAATACAGGAACGAAGCAAGCAAAAGGAAAGTGGATGGAGAACAATGACGTAAACCAAAGGAAGAACAAGAAGGAGTAAATAAAGAGAAAGTAATATATAAGCAGGACAAAACAAAAAGGAGGCGAAAACATCAAGCGGGCAAGGAACGATAAGCAAACAAACGAAGAGTAAGGAAAATTGAAGAAAACGAGCCATATGGCTCTAGTCGAGATGGAAAAGGAAACGGATAGAGAAGAGCTAGGAAGAAGAATAAAACGAAGCAATACAAGATCAAAGAGGCAAAGGAAAAGCGCGCGGATGGACATAACGAAGAATGAAAAGAAGAAGGAGAATGGGAAACAAAGGCAAAATAGCACAAAAACAAAGAAAAAGATATGAAAATAAAATCAATTAAGAGTTAGAAAAACAAAAAAATAAGAAAAAAGAAAAACGAAAACAGTGAAACAACGAAACTAGAGACAAATCGTATTATACGGGGAGTTAGAAAAAACAAGCATGGAAAGTCATACAAGAACGAAGGAAGCAACGGAAAGCGAATTTAAGGAAACAACAAGAAAACAAGGAAAGAACGAGAACGAGGAAATAAAAACAAAGTAATATATAAGCAGGAGAAAATTAAAAAAAAGGCGAAAACACCAACCTAGCAAGAAACGATAAGCAAACAAACGAAGAGTAAGAAAAACGGAAGGGGATGAAATAAAAGAAAAGCGAGAACGGTGGAACGAAGAAACTGGAGACGAGTCACATGACTAGTCGGGATAAGAAAGGAAGAACAATGGGGAGAATCAGGAAGAAGAGTAAAAAGAAGCAATGCAGGAACACAGGGACAAAGAAGGAAGAAGAATTAAAAGAACAACAAAAATGGGGAATAAAAGGAAATAACATAAAAACACGGGAAAACAAAAATGAAGCGAAAAAGGAAATAAGCGGCAAATGAAAAGCAAATCAAAGAGCTAGAGGAACGGAATAAAGAGTTAAGGAAAGATAACAACGGAACGAAGAAACTAGAAACGAGTTATGTGAGCGTTGTCAGGATAAAAGGGGCGTATAGGAGAAGACGTAAAAATGTAACTTTGGTTTTCGCTAGAACGCTCCGATGGGGTATGCAGGAATTATAAAAGCCTAATGATTTTGAAAATCCAAGACGTTATAATGATTTTGAACCGCATACCGAAAGGTAGAAAGGGTGAAAGATTGAAGAGAAGAAGGCAAGAATTGAAAAGCAAGTTGTACAAATATTTAAGAACCCGCGAATCCTGAAATATCTGTAAATTATACTACTTTAAGTGTTGTATTAGTTCGAATATTGCAAAATAACTTAAATTCTGGAGAAAATTTCGAAAATTATGATTATTTAGAAAATTTTGAAAATTCAAAAAAATTCGAGAAGTTAAAAACGCGCACGCAATGAAGGAAAATTGAAAAGTGGGCTGGGAAGAAGGGAACAAAATGAGAAGAAAGGGACATGGAAAACGGGGAAGAAACAAAAGAAATACGAGAATAGAATGATGACTAAACATAGTAAGAGCAAGATGAAGGTATTACAGGAAAAGTAGGAGACTAACAGAATTGGCGTAATTGATCAAACTTCGTGCAAAATTTAAAACTTAAATCGAAAGAGTATTGCAATTTCGATGAGAATTACCAAAGATAAATCAGAAAAAATCCTGAGTTGTGTGCAATCCAGATTATTTCGTAGATAACTTTTCTCATTCAGACATACGTACTACCTACACCCGTATATATATTTAGGTTACCAATACATCTCCCATTTTCCCTTCTCCATAGAAAATCTGCAACAATTGCCATTTCCTCCGCATACGTACGTGCGCACATATGTAAATACTTACCTTCAGCTACAGAGATGCTCATTTTCAGAATGCCCGCGAGGATTTCCAAGGAACAAAACTTCTCACCTGAATGTTTGTCGGTTCGCCATTTCCAAACTCAAATACACACACACTTTCGATGTATCCATCCGTTCACCTTTCAGAAGCCTACGTCAATAGTATCCCCTGCATCCCCAGTATCCAAACAATCGATGATAGTATCCATGCAAATATCCATTTCAATTCGCCGATTTCTCCTTCGGCGTTTCGCATCGGCGATCGACTTCGTCTCGACGAGAGGCGATATTTGCACACGGTGTATCGATGGTCATTTCGAAACCAAATTCTAACAAATCTGTAAAATTGGGTCTTAATTGCGAATCTGGGTATATGAAGGATTGAACAGGTTTAAGAAATTTTATAATAGAAAATTTGTTATGATGGGATGAATTATATCATGAAATTGACAGCATTTCCTAAAACAAAGCAGGGCTCGACGAGTCGTGCTGAATCGCCAAATTCGCACTTGGTGCGACCTGCTTGCTTAGCATTCAGTTCGGAAGAGATGGTAACTGATTGCAAAAGACTGAATCCTCAAGACTAGGAAAATATAGAATGAATGCACGAATGAATGGTTTATTGGTCATTAAAGACTACATGACATATCAAAAGAGAGAAAAGGCAAGAAATATACACATATGTGTACCTACACAAAAAGAAATAAATCATATCACTAAGTAATTAAGATACATACATAGAGAAGGTAAATTGCACACCATTTAACATACAAACGTACAAAAAGCATTTAGTCAACATTCATTGAGGAATTCATTCAAGTTGTAGATTGTCCTCTTTTAAAGAACCATCTTTACATCTTGTCAAAACTTATCTAAATTTAATGATTTCATATCCTTCCGAAGCTGATAATGTAATTTTACCAAACTTTATATATTTTACCACTGATAAACTACTTTTTCAAATCACTGCTTGCTTTCTATCTCGCAGGTACGACTTTAAAGTGTAATGCGCGTTACCTCTGATACCTCTAATACTATAACCTTGCTTATTATCACCTCCTGTTTGTTGTCAAAAGTGTCAAAAATACCTCTTTTTTGAAAAAATTCATCATTGAAGAAATTTCGGAGCGTTTCCTCACAGAAATATTCATACAGGGGTTTTCGGGGTCGCTGATTACGAATCTGGCTTTAGATTTTGGAAATTCAAGATGGCGGATCCAGGAAGGCGGGCGAAAATTTGAAATATCACTGGATTTCATTGAAAATTATTATACAGGGGTTTTTTGGATCGCTCATCACGAATCTGACTTTAGGTTTTGGAAATTCAAGATGACGGACCCAAGATGGCGGATCCAAGATGGAAGATATGGATAAGATTGTAAATTTCACCGGGTGCTCAAAAAATTTGCGGAATGGAAGTATTCGGACTTGATGGTTACGAATCTGAACTCAGATTTTTGTGAGACGATATTTATAATTGTCAGAAATCCGGGATGATATAATCAAAAAGAGAACCGCTTTCAGCCGAACCCGGAGATACGAACGAGGACGTAGCGGTTATTATCTCCACTCTTTTATGTTTTTTTTTTGTTTTTTGTATTTTTAATTTTTTTATTTTTTCAATTCTTACTCATTCTATCATTTTATTCTTCTTAGTTTCTAGTTAATTTTTCATTATTTATTTTACCACACCCACTGAGTTCGTTTATTATTCGTTTTTGTACTGCAAAGCCCACATCGTCTTTTATTGTCAATGTGTATTGGCATATGAGCTGATTGAAAGTGCCTTTTTCAATAGATACTTGTTGTTTATGAGAACCGATAATTGAAAACTGACGCTTCCTCCCTTTTTTCGTTGGACTTGTACGAGAAACCAATTCATTTACTACTAGCAGTCTAAACTTTTTCAATGTCACAGAGTTACCGGTGTTCATTTTCGTATATATGATAAAAGAATTCACAACCGCCACATCAATAAAGTGCCAAAATATTGTGTGCCACCATTTCTTAGATTTTGGATCAATTTTATACGTGGATATCAAGCGATCTGCGTTATCAACAAAACCCATGTATTTATTGTAATCAGAGCACATAACAGGACAATCTACTTTTACTGAAGTGCCATCTTTTTGCCTCCGATTTGCAGTTGTAACTTCAGATGGATCATGGTAATTTGATAGAAAATATACACCTTTTTATCCATCCATTTTATCCAACAAATACCAGTCTTGGACGTTCGAAAATCATATTGTTGATGTTCCATTTGTTTGTCAGGCATTACAGATTTTGGTAGTCCAGTTCGATTAGATGGTACAGTACCACAAACGAATATTTTTTCTTCTTTCAGTGAGATCAATAAGTCAATGTCAGTAAAGAAGTTGTCAAAATACACGTGATGATTCTTGCCAACAAGTTCACGGGTCAGATCCTTCACAACACGTGTCCTAACTGTTTTTCAAAACTTTCTGTTTTACCAGTGTAAATTTGAAACTCACAAACAAAACTAGATTCATCTGCTCGAACCCAGCATTTATACCCACGTTTTATCGGCTTCGCTGGCAAATATTGCTTGAGACTACTACGACTTTGAATTTTATTATAGACTCATCAATTGATTGATATTTACTTGGTTTCCAATATGTTTTGAAAGTTTCTTCAAGTCTATCCAGTAGTGGCCTCAACTTATATAATTTATCATAGTTCGGTTGACCTTTCTTAGGTTCTGTCCGATTATCAGAAATGTGTACATTACCTAAAATGAATCCAAAACGAACAACAGGCATCAACGAACTTATAAATGAATCATTCAATTTTGGATCACATGACCAATAATCACGATATGAAAGTAATGTTTTTATCCCCATCAGAAGATTGATTCCTAAAAAGTACGTAATTCATCTCTCGTTATCAATGTCGCATTACATGATTTGCTTTCTATATAAATATTTCTGCTGAACTATTACATCTAAAATATCATGTGGGAAAAGACATGAAAAAATTTCTGAAGGGGATTTCGCATTATCTAGGATATTTGGTCCAAAATCAGCAGTAAATGGTCTGTCTGTTCTCTTTGTTGGTCCATATTTCATTACCAGAACATTCTTCTTCATCTTCGTCTGAATCATCCGTACAAATATCCTCACAATCATTTTCTACATAAATAAGATTCGACTCATTATCGTCACTATCTAAATCAGCAAGTCCATCTATCGACTCCGTATCACTAGGAATATCAGTAATTTCCATTTCAAGAGATAGACAATAAAAATACTTTTTGAACTCTAGATGTAAAGACAAAATCAATAGATTAGAACAATGAAGTTACCAAATGGCTGTACTCACATAAATTTCAGCAATGAATTTTGATAAATTATATCAAGATTACTAAAACCATCCGTGAAATTTCAAATCTGTCATTATATTGGATCCACCGTTCGGAAATTCCGAAATATGAAGTCAGATTCGTGATGAGCGATCCAGAAAACCCCTGTATAATAATTTTCAATGAAATCCAGTGATATTTTAAATTTTTGCCCGCCATCTTGAGTCTCCAAAATTTAAAGTCAGATTCGTAATTAGCGACCCCACAAATCCCTATATAATAATTTTCAATGAAATCCAGTGATATTTCAAATTTTCGCCCGCCATCTTGGTTGCGCCATCTTGAATTTACAAAATCTAAAGTCGGATTCGTAATCAGCGACCCCGAAAACCCTCATTTGCTAATTTTCATGAGAAACCGTTTGTTCAAAAAATGTGTGCCGCAAAGGGTTAAAACAAGTATTGACCAGTCCCACCAGAGGTTTTACTAAAGGCTGGATGACTCGTTTTAGCAAAATAGTTGTCATTCCATAGATGTCCTTATTTTGTTCCCCAACTGATGTAATATACTTAATATTTTACTGGTAGTTGTTTCAAACAGGAAGTAGGTATTAGAGTAATACTTCTTGGTCTACTCAACTAAAGTTGTAACATCAATGGTGTTGCCATACGTAGCAATGCTTTAAACAGTTCCCATCCGATTGACCCCAAATAGTCATTTAGTTCATTGCATGTCAATTTACGATTGGATTTACAGAATTTGTTGTTATTTTTTTAACCGTTTTCTCATTAAGTACTCGTCATATATTGACCTTCGTTTATCTCGATTTACTCGATTGGAGTATATATTTCTGATTTTTGAACCTTCTGGTATTTTCTACTAGAGCAACATATTCATCTTTATAGTGTTTATATATTTAACCAATATTTAAATTTCCTATTATTTTATGTAGAATGTCTAGAGCATCTAATTTATTTTTCATATTGTAAATTTCCTCTGTTTTCCAACTCGTGTTGGATAGATTGGTAGAGTGCTTCCCTTTTTCAAGCATATAGTAATTATGCATTTTCACAAGTGTATCAGGAAGTTCGCTGGATACCATCTCTGCATTGCCTTCGTATTCATACTCTGTCCATGAATGCTCGGAAAGACCTATCATTGTAATATTGCGGTTGTTTATTTCTCTTACACTAATTTTTATTTTGTTTTGATTTATTGCAATATTATTCTTAATATATGATTCTATTATTTGTAATTTGTGATCAGACATATGTATGTGTCTCGATGGTTTTTACACCCACATTTTCCTTATTGTTAAAGCTTTTATCCACACAAGCATTTCTTCTTGTATGTAGGTGCCTTCATCGTTGATTCTAAGTTAAAGAAATAATAAAATTCTTGTAGCATGTTCATGTATCTACTTTCCTCTGACAAATTCACCTTGAAGTTACCTGGCAAACAAATTGTTTTATATGATACCTGATCACACGCTAAAAATAGCGCCATGTGCAGAATTTCCTGGTGGTCTATATACAGAGATTACCATTGTAGAACTGTTATATATTTTCACAGCTATTTCTATATGATTTTCTTGAGATAAGTTTCCTACACCACTGATTGGTTTAACATTATAGGTGTCTTTGGCTACGAGTATTAATCCTGCTCCTCTTTGAATATTTCTGTTACGAGGGTGGGTTAATAAGTACGTGACTTTTTGAATTTCCCGCCTCCTAACTGAAAGGAAAACACTGCTCCTGTGAAAAAAATTAATTTCGTGTGCTCATTACGCATTAATTTTCCGGAAAAAACCATCACTCAAACCAAGGCTAAGCTTGATAAATACTATGGGGACTTTGTACCATCAATTTCAATGGTAAAAAAGTTGTTTACTGAATTTCGTTGTGGCCGTACAAGCACGAAAGATGCCGAACGTTCTCGACGCCCAGTTGAGGTCTCTACACCTGAAACAATTGAAAAAATTCACGATATAGTGTTGGCCGATCGGAGATTGGACGTGAGAGAGATTGTGGAAGCCATAGGTCTCTCACGTAGCTCAGTGGTTTCAATTTTGAATGATTACTTGGGTATGAGAAAGCTTTCCGCAAAATGGGTGCCACGTTTACTCACAATCGACCACAAACGCAACCGTGTGATTACTTCGCAAGAGTGTTTGGCGTTGTTCAACCGTAATATGGACGAATTTTTGCGCCGTTTCGTAACCGTTGACGAAACGTGGATCCACCACAACACACCAGAGATCAAACAGCAGTCAAAACACTGGGTTTCTCGGAGTGAATTGGTACCAAAGAAGGCCAAGGTGGGTATATCAGCCAATAAAATCATGGCGACCGTTTTTTGGGATGCACGCGATATAATCCACACTGACTACCTTGAAAAGGGTAAAGCAATCAATGGAGAATATTATACCAACTTATAGGGTCGATTTAATGAGGAGTTGAAAATAAAACGACCACATTTGGCCAAGAAAATGCTATTTTCCACCAGGGCAATGCAAGGGTGCATGGCAAAAATCAATGAATTGGGCTACGAATTGGTCCCTCATTCGCCCTATTCTCCGAATTTAGCCCCGAGTGACTATTTCTTGTTCTTAAACCTGAAGAAATGGCTCGACGGAAAGAGATTTGACTCCAACGATAAAATCATCTCACAAACAAATACCTATTTTGATGACCTCGACAAATGGAAGGGATAAAAATATTGGACAAGCGTTGGACAACGTGTGTAGAGCTCAAAGGAGATTACGTTGAAAAATAAAATGATTCTTTATCCAAAAACCTGTGTTTCATTCAAAAAGTCACGAACTTATTGACCCGCCCTCGTATTATAACACGTTGTATTTATTTGTCAGACATAAGTGTATTGTTTCGGCTTACGCTTTGTCAAGCACTGCATTTTTGTGCAATTGCTTCGATTCACTGGTAGATGTCACATACATACTTGTTTTTCATAATCTTTGACTGTGTACTGACACAAATATCACATCGGTAAACTCCTCACCACACAATTGTTTATAATAAAATCGGTGACACTTGTTTCGCTAGCTCGAGGCAAGCATCTTCAACAACCGTATAAACCGAGCTAGCGAAACACGTGTCACCGATTTTATTGTAAACAATTGTGTGGTGAGGAATTTACCGAAGTGATATTTGTGTCACTAAATTACCCCACAGTCCTTGCAATCACCTTTTTTATTGTGTATTATTATATTAATTAATTCCTCCTGTTCGCTGATTATTTTTTCTAAATGGAAAACCAATTTCTTCAATATTTCATTTTTAATAGTTAGTACCTCGTCTCAATGTTTCCCGTGAGTTTATTTCACTTGGTCCTCCGTTTAGTTTCCATTTTCTTATTTCTAGTTTCATAGATCTCATTTGTTCCCGAAGTTCAATGATCATTTTTTCAATTTTCAGTTTCTCTGCTTGAGCATTCTGCTAGACAGCGTATAATCGTTGTTCGTTGTGCAATCCTTATTTATTTGAAGCAGTTGTGCTTCATTAGGTGTTGAGGGAAAAACTCCGTCATCACTGACTGAGATTTCGTCCTCACAGTTTCATTATATCACGCCTTTCAGTCGCCGAATATGATACACACACGACAGCAACGAAGCACGCCAGAACTGCGCACGTCCACACCAAATGTTTCACTCTGGGTCTTTTCAAACCCAAAGCGATTTGTATTACTTAACCGATCGAGAGAGCACCAACCGACATCTCTTCACCCCACGATAATCAAACGACGACTAGATTAATAAATAAATAAATAAATTTAATTAATGTAAGTCGCCAGAAATGTGGACATATTCCAATATGTCGGCTCTCAATTAGACAATAGTAATTCTCCAATCACTAACTTACGAAGAGCTTCCACGACATTATTTCCAATAATATGCTGGATCCATGCGGGAGCAACACGAAATAAACCAAATTGCAATTGTCGAAGACCCACAACATTTCCAACGACATACCCATTTGCCAATATTAGATTCTCCTCTTCCTCGCCGCAAAACTACTTCAATTCAATCCGACTGCACAATACCGAACTTTCAGATCGATATCGCCTAGAAATACCTTCCGACTAAAGGCGCCGGCTAACGATATCGAAATCCGTGCGATACGTTGCGCGAAAATGGCACCCCCTTTGATCTCGGCGGCAAATCTTCGAGTTGTCGGCTATAACCGCGTTACCACCTATATGTAGGCCCGTTCGTACAGAAACTCTACCGGCACATATTCCTAGATAATTTAAGGCATTCGTGAAATGCATATCTCTTAAGAATAGAAACGATTCGCTTCATCTTCGTCGCAAAGCGTACAGAAATACCCGAGACGAAGTGACATTAGGTAATTCATCCCCGCCCCCTTTTGTTTACTCTCTTTGAAGCGAACGAAAATTTCTTTTTTCAGGGCGAAATACCGGCGTTTTCTCCTTTTTTGTATCCTTTAATTTAGTACGCTCGTTTTTTTTCGTTCCGAGATAACAAAAGAAAGGTCCGTACGTTGAGAAGAAAATTGAGGAAAAATGCTTATTTTGACGTTTCAATTTTACATTTCCCCAGTTGTCGTCGTCGCCGTCTTGGATGTCGAACGAAGGAAAACAAAGTTCCGTTCTATTCTTCCTATATATTTTCGTAGAGAAAAGACGGTCGGGGAAAAAGCAGAACGGACACAATCTTTACGGGGCGAATTTATTGGTGATTTGATTTTTATTAGGTTATCGTCAATATGTGACGTCCCGAATGGGGCGAAACGTTCCTTTTTTCTCCCTTTCGCCTTCTCTTTTTCCCATACACTTCACATTATTCCGCTATTTGTCCGGTGACCTGGATGATGTGGGTAATATGTCGATATCGACGCGGAGATGTATGTTGTCGCACGCGCGTATGAAAATCAGTTTTCCACTTGCTTGGGACTGAAAGCTTCCGCGTAAGGTGGCAGCTTCCGATAAGGGATGGGAATTAATAGGTTCGATGTATACGATGTATATAAAAATCGTTAAATGATGGGTACGATGGGGAAATTAAAAATTGTTATCGAGAGTGTTGCGAATAGAATTGCAATGATTCCGTGTAAATTTTAAGACAAATAAAAGAAATTCAACACAAGGGAGAATTGCGTTAACGATAAGTTGGCCAAAAGTAGTGAAATATATGAAGAATTGTTACGAGGGCTGTTCTTTCTTTTTTAACCTGCGATAGGCTATAAAGAAAAGACGGGTAGATATAAGAAAAGATTTTATTACCAAAAGTAACGTACAATAGAGGTTACTTCTCTACAAAATCACCTTGACGATTGAGGCATCTGTCATACCTGTGAACAAGCTTCCCAGTACCCTCTGCATAATATGTTGCCGCCAATGATTTGAAGTGAGTCGTTACGGTTTCTTTGAGCTCCTGGACAGTTTGGAAGCGTTCAGAAAAAGATGCTAGTCACTTGGCGCTAGCTCGGGACTGTATGGCGGATATTCGAAAATGTTCCATTGAAATTGCTCAAGGTGCCGTTGGGTTACACGAGGAGTGTTAGGATGGGTATTGTCATGAATCAGAACAATTCCAGAAATCAGCGTGCCTCTTCTTTTGTTTGGAATAATCCCCGTAAGCGTCGAAAAGTTCCGCAACATTTTGTTGTCCCCGATTGCATAAACTCCACAAGCAGCACACCTTTTTGGTCCCAAAAGCAGTTGCCATGACCTTACGGTTGTTGAAGGTTCGTTAGAATTTTGTGGATTTCGTTGGAGAATTTGTGTGTATGCATTGTTGTGATTTCATTTGTTTCGGGCGTGTAATATTGAAGTCATGTCTCATCACCTGTCATAATGCATTCCAAGAAAAAAGCTGCAGCCATTCGACGATTTTTGTAGTTGTTTTTGGGACCCAACGAATACAAATTTTTCTATAGTGCAACTGTTCAGTAACCATAGAGTGTAGGGGAGATCTTGAAACTTCCGGAAAATTCATCGATCATTCACTTATCATGAGCGGACTGTGATCACACAAACACGCTAGGATCACTTAATTTTTGTGGAGAGAAGTGTCAGCAGCTTCACAAATACGGTGCATATGTGTGACCTATAAATATGTACTCACCTTTTGGATTACTTCCAGCGTTCTTTATAGATCAATCAAAAACAAAATTTAATTCTAAAGCTTATATTTCGGAACGATACAAAGCTCCGTTTCTCGTACAAACTTGGTCTGCAAAATTCAGTTTGATTTTCTGTTGACCTAAAACGGTGGTGGAGATTATCCAAAGGACTTGCAAATGAATTTGACAAAAAAATTGAAATCTTCCAGAATCAAAAATGTTGAAATTTATGGGTTACCTTATTGATTTTACGAACAGCAGTCGGCGTGTTTTTTCCGTTTTTGAAAAGGGGACGATGATGTAATTTTTTTCCGGAACGGTACGCCAAGAAAGTTTGTGAACATATAGTCTACAGCGTTCTTCACTAGGACTAGTGTTAGGACGAGCGATCAACGATGTAACACACACGTTGTAACGTTATCACTTAGTGTCGAACGACAAACGTAGAGATCAATGTGCGGGACGTTGTTGGCTGAGTTACTTTCCTATACATCGCCGAAGGGTGGGTGGTGGTAGCTACTCTAGGCAAGCGGCAGGTTGTCTTCCAGAAATGCAATTTAGAGGAGAAGGTTCTTAAATTTTATGGCGGTTGACGAATGTTTACCTATTTTCCAGATATGAACCAGTGGAGGTTGGCGCGGATATTGAATTTCGAAGGGGAAGGATTGGCTTACTTTCCAGGCATGCATGTACGGGATCATACCTACTTTTCAAACATATACGGACGGAGGTTGCCCTACCTTCGAGGGGTGGCTGCTCTCCTCGCGCTATTTTCATAAGTGGTGGTTTCAGATCTCAACATCTACTGCTACTTCCGTGACCCGCCTCGATTCGTTGCTAGTGTGAGATTGGGCAGCTGAAAAAGTTAAGTTTTTATACTTCATCGGTCTATAAACCCACAAAGTTTCGTTTAAATCAGTAAGACACAGTTTCCAGTGTTTCCTTGTAAGCCGCCAAATTTAATTTGATTTTTGATTGATCTAAGAGGATAGTAGAGGTAATCCAAAGGCCTTGCAAATAAATTGAGCAACCAGATTAAATTAAAATCTGTCGAAATAAAATAGGAATCATAAAAAGCTGCTTTGACCGCCGACAAGTTTGAAGTTTGAAGAGTTTTTCATGAATTCGGAATAGTTTTGATAACTTTTGTGGATATGTTGAGAAAGGGGACACTGTGTTGTAGGTTTTCTACCTGAGAAACGAAAACCACGATTTAATTGTATCTGAGACGGATGGTCAACTTTGTAAGTTCTCCCTTAGAAAAGAGAATCTTGAGGCAGAATTAAGTTGGCAATAAATTGACCAAATAAGTAAATGACTTGGTAGTTATTGCTTAAACGTAAGCTTTTAGAAGGGAAATCAGTAATAAATTGGTCAGAGAACCTAAAATCTGTACAAGAAGAAACAGCCAATAACAACTATAAACGCACAGAGAACTCAACGAATATCGACGGACTTTGAGTAGTTTGCCTTGTCAAGCTTAGCTTTGGAAAAATAGATTGTTTTGGTTTAGAAAAAATGATGATGTCCTTCGTAGCTGTCCTCTAACAAATAGGAATAACTTTACTTACTTGTAAGAGGTGGGATGCAAAATTATGCAAAATTATTGTGAAAGGTCCTTTACATTTCCTCCACCGGATGTATTAAAAATGAACATCTAATCCACACCGTCACGCTGCGATTATCCGGAAAGTGGCTGCGGTCAACAGTTCCTGGAAAAGAAGACCAACTGGCAATTACGTTCCTCCTAGCATCCCGTTCTGATTGACTTAGTGGTTTGGATGAATGGAAGTAAGGATGTTTGCCCAAATCAAATCGCACTCCCGCCTTCAATGCACTTTCACCTGAAAGTGATTCCAAGATCAAAACACAGCATCGCGGAATAACTTTGATGAATAATACGTGTTAATAAACGTATTAAAAAACTCCCAACCATTTGTCTTAAACACCAAAAAATGCTCCACAATGTGCTAATTTTCCTTCGCTATGTTTCAATTCTTTAGAAAGCTAAAACACGTTACATTCACTCAGATCATCTCGAAATTAAACCTTCATGCCCATCCAACATTTTGTCTACAAGAGAAATGAGATTCCACAACAGCGTTCCCTTTTCATCTAACTATCTTTAGGATTCCAATAAACTACGGCCATAGAAGCTCCGCTCCCATCGAATTTGGTAGGTAATTGCGTCTTTTATTCTAGCAGCAACACACAATCGTCAAAAGCTCTCATATTCGTACCCAGTAATGGTTTAGGGTTCCACCGGTGCTGATCAGACCAGGAAGTTTTGTATTTTTGCAGCAGAAATTCGCTAACTACCTTAAGAACTTGTGGAATGGTCACCAGAAGGACTTACTTCACTCCAATCTGAGCTGCCAAAACACGTAAAATTCAAACATCGAAGTACCACCGGTTTCTTTTACAATTCGCCTCATCATCGACAGTAATAATTACCTTCATCCAGTTAACGTAGAACGTCAAAGCAATAAACGGGTGGATTCGCGAGCTTAAGAGCGGCACATTAAGACCGGATGCGATGCGCGATTTTGTTCCCTCTAGCTACGCAATTGCATTATCGCATTATGTTAACAATACGAACGCCAGTTCGTCGTTAAAAACCCTACTTCCGCTACCGTCGCGGATCTACAGGAAGTGGCTTCGAACGAGCTTTCAGTGCTTTCGCAAAAAGCTCGTAATGGGGTTCGCCGTTTTACGTACATACGTACACCTTTCGTATCGTAACAAAATTGGGATTTTTTTGTTCGACATGAAACGGAGAAGTAAGTGGAGAACGAACGCATTTGCAATTCCGTTTTAACGTATTTTTAGGGTTGTAAAGCGCTTTATGTGAGAAATCTATCATATAAACATCTCCACTTGAATATAATAGTGAACACTTACCATTCCCCCACGTCTACTAGGTTACTTAAAAGTCCTTTACCCATTTAATCTGCCACTACTTTCCCAAAACATCTGAAAGATTTCTAAATTAACACCTATTGTATATTAAAAAGCGGAAATCCCACAACATAAACAATTACCGATCAATAGCTATTCCCTCGAGTTTTGCCAATTGCTTTGAACTCTCCTTGTATAAAGATATTTATCCATTAAAAATAACTCGAATTTATCAACATCAACATGGGTTCATGGGGAATCGTTCAACTGTAACGAACTTAGTTTGCTTTAGTTGGCACATTACCAACTCGTTGGATTTGAGAGGGGCAGGTGGATGCAATTTATGCCAACATTTCCAAAGATTTTGATCGTATTGATCACTCTATTATCGTCCAAAAGTTGCATTCGCCTTGGATTCCATAACAGATTGACTTCTTTTATAGCATCTTATTTGAGTAATAGACGTCAGAATGTTTCTTACAACGACTTTTCTTCTTCTCCATTTGTTGCTCCATCGGGGCTTCACCCTATTATTCAACATATTCATTAATGACTTATCCTCAATTATCACTTTGCTGATGATCTCAAAATTTACCGCCATATTTCCAGCGTTAGTGATTGTAGAGATTTACAAAGCGATTTGGGTAGGATTCATGAATGGTGTGTATTAAATAACTTAGATTTAAACATCCCTAAAAGCAAGCTTATGACATATTCACGTAAACCTAGTCCTATCTTGTTTCAGTATAATGTACTGAGAATTTAGTTAATTTCTTAACCAAAATTGCACCGGCCTAGCTCTTAATTAATGATATAAAAAGCATAAATTATAACAAATTATATTTACAAATTTTGAATTACAAAATTTTGATCTTCTCTTGCCATCCGTAGACGACCGTTTCTCGGTTATACGTGGTAGACGTACGTCTACGGATTGCAATTTTCCCACGGCGGGTAGCCGAAGAGCGCGACTGCAGTTACTGCAAGAGGCTATGGCAACGCAAGTTGTCCACTTCTGTAGAAGAAATAACTGTAAAAAATGCGTAATACGTGCAATGTGAGAGAATTCATATCGAATCCCTCTCACATGTACAATCATCAATGTTCAGACGATATATACATAAAATTTGGATACGAAATTACAGCTCTTGCAAAGCCGTACTGACGAGCGGTATAACCGCGAAACGTACGTCTACGGATGGCAAGAGAAGATCAAAATTTTGTAATTTGTAATTTTCCCACGGCGGGTAGCCGAAGAGCGCGAGTGCAGTTACTATAGGAGGCAAGTTGTCCACTTCTGTAGAAAAAATAACTGTAAAATATGCGTAATACGTGCATTGTGAGAGAATTCATATCGAATCCCCCTCACATGTACAAACATCAATTTACAAATTTTGAGAAATATTTAACATAAAATCCAGAAAATTACCTGGTGTTGTGTGTGTGTGAGTGTAATTTATTTTATTCGATGATGGTTCTCCCTATATCTCCTCGCTTAACCTCCTTTCTCGATGCAGCTCCATTTCCTATGGATTCTCCCCTCTCTTCACTTCTTCTTCTGTGTGGCTCTATTTTCTATAGATGCTTCCCTTTTTTAGATTCTTCCTTCTCCGGTGTGGCGAGGTTCTTTTATTCACTGGTACTTCTTCTTAAAACTCTTTTATTCGAAATATATTTATATACTTAGTTGTTGACTTATCTCTCTTATGAATTTTTCTTCGTCCTTAACCAAACAAACTTTTTATTTGTTTTTCTTTTTTGGAAATTGGGACTACACTACATAATTTCTCCATTGTCCACTAAACTAAAACTTTAATTCTTGTTATAGAAACCTGTGTTGAATGTCGATGTATCCTTGGTTACTTCCAGTATTTTTTAAGAATTTTTGTAATGTAAAAGTGTTGTATGTATGTGTCTGAATGTTTACAATGGTTTTCTATCTATTAACCGGTGCTTTTTATAATACTTAATCATTTTATTTCTAGTTACATTTGTTTCTCCCATTAAACGTCTCTAGCAAATAAGAAGCTAACTCCCGTGGGGTAACAAAATGCTTAAAAGGTGGTGGCGGTCGAAAAGGTATAAATAGAACCCCAAGATAAACCGAATGTCCATTGAAGACCATAAGCCCAATATTAACTGTGAATTTTGATACCTTGAATTGTAATAAATGATGAATTTTCTAATGGTAATTAACCATTCGAGTATTATTATACTACAATAACCTTAGTTCTACTAATTTTGACTGCTACGAGCAAATTAAGGACTTGAGAATTTTGTTTGACACCAAACTCCATTTTTCACATTACGTAGGCCCTGTTGCTGGTTCTGCTCGGAGCGTGCTTGATTTTATAGTAAGAAATTGTGCGCCCTGTTCCAATACTGGTGCACTTACAACTGTATACTTCTCTATGGTCCGGTCTAGCCTAGAATTAGCTTAATATCCCTACAACTTAACATACATTCGTGAGGTTGAGCGGTTGATGTTTTCCACCGATTGAATGGTGTTTATCGGTTAAGGTGTGGTCATCAAATGACTTTACTAAGTCGTTTTAGCATTCTATCTCTGATTTTCAGAAGAGTTCAATTTATCATGCAATTTCTTTATTATTTACTCTGTTATAAGATTTGTGCTCCTGAGTTTTTGGGTAGCCTAAGTTTCAACGTTCCGCAATTCGCCACAAGACATACACCAACCTTCTATCCAGCAGTACCAAGAGGGGCCTCAATCTCAACCGTACATTACGCAACCTAAGTATGTATCGTTTCAGATACATTAACATCGCGATCAATTTGCTATAATTAATATTTCCCGTGTATGGCAGATTTATCACCTGCTTCTGCCGTCGCGTACGGGCATCCGAAACGTCGGTTATCCATCAGAGAGAACGGGCGTTGCGTTAGTACGTACAAGCGCGCGATCTAATTAATTGACTGACAGGAATATGGAGCCGGTTACTTATCAAAACCGGACGTCATCATCGTGATTAGCGTGGTCAGCAGGATGCGAGATTGATAACGTAATGTGATGCGCAAAATCGGATTTAATTACGTAATTGTTAACGTATCGATCGGTCCTTTGTCTCTTCCTTTCTCTCCCCCTTCTAGAAACCGCCCAAACATTCGTGTGACGGTAAAAGAGAAAAACCCCGCGTCATCGCAAAGAACATCTCTAACGTTTCTTGTTGGGCGTCCCATTTTCATTCGATTCCCTCCTACGTTCGATTTTCTAGTTATTACTGCTCCGTTCGTGTTTGCGATTAAAACTCGTTTGTATCGAGAACGGCAACCTGGAGCATACATATATCGGAGACATTAGAGTTTGTATAGAATTTAATAGCTAACGAGAGGAGACCCCGAGGATATGATATTTGCGGATTAATCGTATTTACTCGCTCGCGATCCGGCAAACAAGGATCGGTAATGTGGCCATCGATAGAGATTAGATCGGAGTTAATATGGGAGTTGGAGACCGTATTTGAGTAAATATGTGCCGAAGGAGACTGCGAGCTTATGAAGTGTATTCGCGACAAATATCATAATTCCACTTCTAAGTCCAAAGATAGATACGGAGAGCTAATAGTTAAGCAACGGAAAGCTGCGAGGATTTAGGATGAGAGTCTAATACATAATTCTATAAGAACCGATGATGGTACCATAAATAAAATAACTTCAAAATAGGCAAAGCAAGACCATGAGATATTAAAGAATGGAACAATAGCGTCAGTTAGGTGAATACATTTTCTGGGCAGCCGAAACTGTCTAGTCGGTTTCAGTTCGAAATTATTTTTTGTTACGGCCACTGATTTTGCGGAAGAAATTGTGGTTATACCCCTTGAAATTTCAGCAAAATTTAAAACCATGTTCGAGTAACTTAAAATTTGGTATGTTTACAGCTTTAAAAGCCCAAAAGACGAATCTAAAGGTAAGATTTGGAAAAATTTAACTCGTTTCAATCAAATGTCATGTTAGGATCTAAACTATCGCACCGATTCGTAGATTCTTTTTCAATAATTTCTAGCTGGTTAAAATTTTTGCATTCAAAATAATTCGGTCATCATCCACACTACAAGAGCTTTAATTTAATATGTCACAAGCCAATCATTATACCACCCTAATTTTTTGGAAGAAATTGAAGGTATACCCTCTACGACTTTGAGCAAAATTTGAAACTAACTCCAATTCAATAGAGACTTTGTGGAGTTACGTTTTTAGAACCGTACCAAACAACTCGAAATTCTCAAAATTTAACATGATTGGGTGGAATCTGATGCCAAATTTGAAATTGCTTCATAAACTTATTACTATTACGGGATTTAAATTGCTTCACGCCAAAGGTTGTGATTGTAATCTGCTCAGCGCAAGCTTTCATTTGGTGTATAACAGGTCATTGTTCGGATCATTTCGACTCGGTGCAATAAACTGAAGCTAAAATTTGAAACTATGTGTAACTAACTTGAAATTTGTTAGATTTAAGTTTTAAAGGCGTTGGAAACGAATCTAAACTTAAATTTAGGCAAATCCTGCCCATTTCGAGAAGCCGACATATTTCATTGAAACTAATGCCACCAATCCGTAGGTTTTTCCTCGATAATTTTGAGGCAGACAGAATTTTCGGATGGAAAAGAATTTGGCGAGAGCTTTAATTATAGATATAACAAGTCAATATTTATATCATCCCAATTTCTTTTTAAATTCGAGGTACTCTTTGACTTTGACCAAAATAGCAAACTACCTCCGATTAATTTCAAACTTTGGAATTTATAGTTGGCGACGGTATAGAAAACGAATCAGAAATCGAAATGATCTAAATTTACCTCATCTGGAAGATATCCGATGTAAAATTTGGAATTACAAGTAGTTAACATTTTCTTACGTACAAAATAGTGGTCACAATCTATTCAGCGAGAGCTTTAGTGTAATGTACAGGAAGTCACTCTTTCGATAATATTGATTATGTCCAAGAATTTGAAGGTATGCCGCTTGTGATTTTGGTAAAATTTGAAACTACGTTCGACAAACTTTAAATTTGATAGATTTATACTTTTAATGACGTAGAAATCGAATCTGAACTTAAGTTTGGACAAATCGTTCTCATCTGGACGAAATATCATATTACCACCAAAATTCTCGAATCAACCCATAAATTTTTCCTTAATAATTTCCATTTTTGTACTTAAAATAATTCGGTCGCCATATACACTACAAGAGATGTAATTTTATACGTAACAAGTCAATATTTATAGCATCCCGACCTTCTTAAAGAAATTGAAGATATATCCCTTGCGATTTTGACCAAACATTTGAAACTATATCCATTAAATTTCAAACTTTGTGACTTCATAGTTTCGAGGAATAGAAAGGACAGATAGAAGGCACAGAAAAAACAAGCTATTGTTTGGATCATTTCTATATCACAGAAGAAATTGCAATTTTTCGCCAAATTTGAAACAACGTTCGATTTATTTGAAACTTGGTTGGGTTTTAGTTTCGAAATGGAAGCATACTAATTTAAACTGGAAATTGTTATGCTATACGCGACCAGGAGGCACGTAAATCCTTGCTTCGTCGATTAGTTGAACAAACGATAAGTGTGTCCGTCATCGTCTAAATAGAACAATATACAATTCTACTTTAGTTTGATGTTTTTCAGCAGATGGGACGGTAGTTGGAGGTAATCAATGTTATAGGTTGGCGTTTTTCAACGCGTAGCTGGTACGTACTTGTTTGCCGGTCAGAATTCCCCGTAAGGGCTGGCGATGAGGAAACTGCCAAGCGGCTACGCAATTATAGTTTCCTCGGGGAAAAATCGCTTTGGGCTTCGAATTAATTCAAATAATCACCGAAACACAACACGGGACCGGACTTCAAACAAACGTACGATTTAACTAAACCAAATCAACTCTACGCCTACATACACCGTCGAAAAATGCAAACTTCTTTTCTCCCTTCACGCCTTGTTTACAAACTTATAAATCGAGAGGTTAGACCCATTCAATCTAGTCTATTCCAGCTATTATAATTAAATAAATAAATAAGTAATATTGCTCATGGAAGGGTAACTAGCATTCTAATTTTAATTTTCTTCGGGGGTCAATTGTATGGTGTGGAGTTTACCGATGTGATGTTGTGTCAAGTTTTAGGGCGAAAAACGGCAGGCACACGCGATGTGTTCAACTGATATCCATTAATCGATAATTCTCCGATTCTCCAATTTGAGATTGGAAGATCTTCAAACAAATCAGGGCAATCCAATATAATTTCGATCCTTTCCAACGAGGTGGATAAAGAAGCGAAAGTGGCTTTTATTCGAGATTCGTACGCGTTGAAACGGGATGCTAATGGACCATACAACGCGCACGTACGCATCTACTCTATACCTGTCTCGTATCGAATAACGGATGTGACATTTTCCATTCAAAGCGGACCACGCACAAACATCAATATTCACCATCTATTCTTTCCGTTGTCACCGCTTCGTTATGTCCCGTTTAATTAATGCCCCCGTACAGAAACAGCTCGCCATCGTTCGGTATTTCTTTTAACATTCGTTGCGATCTCTCCGGAAATCCGAAATAGAAGGGCGATTCCGGGCGAAAACAATTGAACAATGGTGGCGCGCTGGCCGGCACGACACAATCTATTCCTCTTAAAAAGAAGTAACTAATTCCTTAACCAGCAAAAAGGGGTATCACCATCGAACGAAGATAGGTAACTTCTTACAAACAGCAATAAGGAGCGTGTGGTTAAAATAATATATAAACAAATAACCCTTACCACATCTTTCGGAAATACATTCAGATACGTATTTTGGAAACTAAGTTGGCATCGGCAGTGGAAACTGGGGAAATTCAGTATCACTAGCGCTATGCAGCTAACGCCCAAGACGAACACCATGCAATGAGCACTGTAGAACACTAAAGCACTACACAATGAACATCACACATTGAACATCCGCGCGAAACACATCAAAACACTGTCGGCACTGTATCCAGTATTAGCGTGTTCCGGTATCAACAATGTTTTGGTGTTTCGCGCGGGCGTTAAGTGTGTAATGTTCATTGTGCAGCGCTTTAGACTTGTACAGTTCTCGTTGTATGGTATTGTATCGTTTTGGGCGTTAGCTGTAATGACACTGAATTTCCCCAGTTTCCACTGAAGATGGCAGTTACCAAAATGTGTATCTAGATTTATTTCCGAAAGGTATGGTAAGAGTTAGTTTATTTGTTTTATATAGGTAAGTTCTTAAATACACGTAGCCCGCGAAAATTTATTAACGTTGCTACTCGTGCTTCGCGAGTCGCTAGTCGCTTTTGGAAACTTCGCAAATTAGTTATGACGTTTAATTTGCATAGTTAAAGATGTCTACCCTGAGAAGTATGACGCGAGTACGTAAATGAAAACGGCGGATACCTGCCAACTAACTAAGACGAGTTAACGGGTAACGGGAAAAGTTTCAACTCGACGACTTCGAATTCGACGAGGTGAAAGCTGGCGGAATGTCGGAAACGTCATTCGTCGCTCCACGCAAAATACACCCCGAGGGAGTTCGTCGACAAGTCCATGAATCGAGTGATGATGGAGTAGGACGCGGCGGCGACAGGAACAATCGCTTGAAAGTTAACGATAGGTCGTTTTTAATTGGAGGATGAAGGGTTGGGGGAGTAGTTAAAACCACCCGACGTTAACAAGTAAGTAACTACTTTATTTCCTGAAAAATTGGCGAATTTCTTAGACTTCAATAACATCGTATGACGTAGTGCATAATTTGTTAAGTCCTTGCCCTAGACTCGATACCTTGACGTGGTCGGAAGGTTTGTGTACTCTCGATATCCCAATCCACCCTAACACCGTTAATCATCGAACTTTATTGGATTTTATTTAACGCCCGATCATTAATCGGTTTACACAGAATTAAATTTCGTCCAGTTATAAACTTTAAATTTAATATGGCGAACTAATCCATTTAAAATTATTTATGGACGCGCGGTCCGTTTTTCGGGCGTCGAATCGAAATTTGATTGGAAATAGATTTCATTTGTGATACGCCAATCACAGGTACAGAACGCAAATATACTGCATTTTCCGACAGGAATTTATACGTACATACGTGGTATTGATTTTTCAGCTTTAAATTAGAATATACAATCAAATATTTTCCGCATGTAGGATTTAAAATGTTTATGCTCTTTCAAAATTTAAGATACACTGCGACACTGTGATTATCGACGAGGATGATTGTCGCCGTTATTCCGGTTAGTTCCGCATTTTTCCGCGTTTTGCTTTTGTTTCTGATTGAATACTTTTGGACGCGATCGCGTTTCGGTTCCTTGTCGGTTTTGTGCACGCTAAGGATAGATTTTTAGTCACATCGCATCCGCGCTCTCCGACGTTCGATCGATCAGGACACACATAGGAACCGCAACTATCTTTCGGGAAAAAGAAAGTTAGTGAACGCAAAATTGGGTGGAGTATGAGGGAGCATCGCGAAAAGAGAACAGCGTTGTCGGATTTCGCGAGTTCAAGAGCGCCCATTTAGGACCTGTATGCGACACAAGTTGTATGAATACCGATAATTAATGAAAATTTCGGGAGTAAAAGTGTACCGTTAGATTTCTTCGCCGAAGTCTGGAAGCAAAGTGAATTTGCCGGTATCAATTGCTTCGTTTCCTCTTTCTCTCTCTCGAGAATTTTCGTTAGATGTATCTGGTCTCGCTTGGAATTACGAAAGAACGACTCACTCAACTCATCCCTCAAAAGTGTTATTTATTAAATATGTGCTATAACCTGCACCCATCTGTTTTTAGACCCGCCACACGGATAAGGTAGGAGTTCTTCAATTTATTCCTTCAAGGAGGCCATTAGTTCCTTTGCTCGTAAGATTGCAATCGCCTAGTAATCTCAACGACATTTTATCTGTCATACTACTTTATATAGGACCCTACTTCGCTTTACGACGCTTTGTTGTTAAGGTTTTTACAAAGTTGCTAATCGCTTCATCGGTTATACTTTCTTTTACCTATTTCCCGTACTGAAGAAATTCTTATAGCAATATCTCGAAGCATGAGGAATAGTATTGTTTTACAACCCCACTGAAGAAGGGGTTGATATACAGGGCGAGGTCTGCCATTAGAAGACAATCACATGCAAAATTCGGAGTTAACCCCGCATTGTATCGCAACTACCACTCACGCAGATGTAATTCACAGATTTAATAGAATTGGAAGTAATTCAAATGGAAAAGACGTGATTTCTTGAAAAAGATAGTAATACATGTTGTAGAACCACGAATTTGCTATCGCGGCGTTCCAAGTTTACGGCGTTGTTTGCGTGTAATTCTGGTTAGTGTGTTGGAAAAGGAAAACAAACCGGCATTGGGATGTAATATTTGGATCCACCCCCAAAATTATCCTCGTCCAATTTGTCGAGCTGCAGGAGATGAGAAAGGTAAAGACAAATGTGTTGTGTGCAAAATTTGCCGTGTACCGGGTTGAAAGCAGTAGAAAACTTTCTTTAGTAGATTTCCTGCTTTACCTCTTCTGTATTAAATAAAATTGACTTAGATTATAAATTTTTTGACTTTCGTTGTCAAACTTCACTAACACAAACATGCCAATAGAATCAACTATGTAATCGTTTTCGGTCACGTACTGGGCATTTCTGGTTGCCCACTGTATACGGAGCGAAAGTACCGTCGTCCGTTTAGTCTATGTATGGGCAACCTCCGGCCCGCGGGCCACATGCGGCCCTCGAGTAAGATTTGCCCGGCCCGCTACTGAATTCTTTCGTTGCATATTAGCACGGCCCGTCTAAACTTAATTCATAATGAATCATAAGGATACCACAAAAATATATATTTTTCAAGATTACTCGCAGCATAAAACTTCTACAAAAAAGGTTGCCCATGCCTGAGTTTAGTCTAATAGATAGTCGATAGAATTTTAGGTACTTCAGAAAAAGTGGCTGCTGCTGCTAACAAAGCCTACATCACCATCTATCGAAATACACGATGAACTGCTAACATCGAATCCGATCTTGTATTTTATCCAGTTTACATGAGATATTTCAGCAAAGACGACTGCCAGTGGTAACAATACGGTAATTGTATGATAACATTATGGCTTCAAGCTTTAGTTTGAAAGAAAAATGACGATCGAATCGTAGTATTTGCTACATCTCAACCCATATTCATCCTCCGAATTAGTAAATACAATCTGCCCTCGGATGGAGTCGACGAGGGGAAACAAATTCTCTTTATCTCTCTTTATAGAAAGTTCTGCATGTTGAATAAATAAGTTTACAATCAGAAAATCTAAGATTAAATGTTAAGAATGTCCATATATGAAGGTATGTAGCATGAAAATGCTTCAAGAGAAAAGTACCTTTTATTGCATTTTAGAGCTTACTGTTAATATAAAAAGTTCATGAAAGAAACATAAAATTAGTTCAAATACAAAATTTCGCCTAATTTAAATTGTTTTGGTTGTATGTTGTTAAGTTTAGTCAAGATAACGTGTTATCTTGAATAATGGCATCTGAATCAAAACTATTTACAACTTCATTATATACGAATTGAGAAATTTTAAGCAACTTTTCTCGTCGCGTACAACCTCTGTTTATTGCTTATTTCCACCCTAAGAAAAATATTCTAATAATACTATAGAATAATACAAGTACTAACAAATCGTTGCTATGTCACAATATTACTTGACCATTTACCTGTACAATTGCTGCATAAATGAAACTTTTGCTGGACAGTATTCAACGCAAGTACGTCTTTTCTTCCCACTTTTCCAATACGTAACAGCATTTGTTTTATATTCTAAACTTACAATACCTCCTTCTTCTGGTCTACACTTCTTCTTAAGCTCCTATTGCTTCCACGTCTCTTTCCCTTGTGGGCGCATGCACCTCATCTACAAATTCTAGGGAATGTGGTCTATGCGTTTGCAAAAATTCTAGCGTTGTATCTGTTTCTAATGAAAACGATGTGTGTCTTTGAGTACCGAGAAGGATATTTTTTATTATGTCGTGCAATTCGATTTCGTTGGTATTCACAAAGGACCCTTTATTATTATTGGCAACATCGAACCTTACCATTAGTAAACGAATGACATTTATAATACTTATGGCGACCATTTTCAACACTACAGGTCTGCTATATAACCAACGAATAACTATTATTAACTTCAAGTTAGATGAGTCATATATACTACTTGCTTATATTTGCATTTAGGCTATTTTCTTTACAAGAAACAATCTAATCTAATGAAAAAAATACAGTAAATATTTTTTCCTGTCTGCTTAATGTACCTTATCTAAACAAAGAATTTTTGTCTCAAAACTTTACCGTTAGCGCGTTATGCGCATCAGCGGAGTGCACAATTTTCCATTCTCAATATTATTTTTCACTCACTCAAAAATTGCGTAGTACATATCTATATGTGATGTACGTACTCCCAAAGTTTCATAATTTTTGGAATTTCCGAATTCCGGAGCTTCCCTTGTTAGATGCAAATCCTGTAGAAATTTGACTCCTGGCCCTCTGGCGATCTGCACGCATCATATTTACCTATCATCCGTGGTCTGTGCTAAAAAACTTGTGTTTAAGTTTCTCGGAGAACCGAGGCTATTTTAGTTTGATATCCAGCCAAAAATTCACCCCTACTATTCAAAATTTAGTCAGATTTGTAAAACAAAATCTTTCATTAAGTTTAATGTTGAAAACATATTACGAAAAAGAAATTATGATGCTCTGCTGATGAACATTAGCAAAATTGGTTGGGCAGTCAATATATTAAGTATAATCCAATAGCCGACGCCCTCTTGACGGGGTTGTAGTTGTTCTTCAGGCGCAAACGCCCCACGGGTCGTCACTGCGGTTTTAACATATGTAGTTCTAAACTTTGGAAACCAAATAATCTATCCATATTTCTCATTTCTCTTTGGAGATCCAATCATTCAAATTTGATCGTTTCACGTACTAGCAAACTTGCAAGTTACAGCTACCGAAAAAGAAATTCCACTTGAAATGCATCGCGAGGACGAACAGACGAATCGATTCTAGCATTCCCCCTCCGACACTTTACAGATACATGCGTTTCGACGTGTGTATTATCGGCGGCCTTCGTTCTCGCGTCGCGAACGATCCGTCAAACGAATGTCAGTCGCTTCTTTCCTGAACGACCTCGGGCGCGCCGTATCCCTTCTGTTAGATTTGTCGAGCGCACACGTAGAAAGGGGGCGGTCGATCATTCATCATTTACCACGTTATTATGTGTCTGTCTTGTATACGCGGTGTCAGCGTGGAAATATTTGGGCAGAAAGCGAATCCCGAGGGTTTTGGAAAATGGGAGAGGGATGAAAAATGGGACGGTAGACGGTCGGGTATCGATGAATTTCGTGATGAATTCGCATGTGTTACTTTCTTTAATTGCGTTCGAATTAAAAATTAAATCCGTGGTTGATGGTTTGACCTTCGAATTGGGTTAGAAATTATGAAGAAACGAAGCGTAGAAGTTTGCTTGGAAAAATATTACCAATCGATAATTTTCTTAAATGGGGAAAGACGATTTGAGAGGGAAATGACAAACAGTGATATGATCCAAGGGGACGAAAAGACAACTAAACAAACGATTTGATTAATTTGTAATTACTTCTTAATGCCATCATCTTTTTGGACAAATGTTGTGCAAAACTTTTCGTGATAAGGTTGTTAAAACTACAAAAAGACTTGGAGCATCCGTTACGGGACGCCGAAAGAAGATATGGATGGGCAATAATGACGGAAATCAAGCTAATGGGGGTGGGTTGATTATTAAGGAACCTGTGGTGGTACATTTCCGAGAGTTTGCGAAACCACCGAAGCTAGAAAGAAGGGTAAGCAAGAAAGGTACAGCTAGGAATGCCACAGAAACAATTGATTTAGCGTATGCGCGTTTTAAGGCGACTTCTGGGAAAATACTACGATGTAAAGGCAATTAACCTCTATCATCCTCTATCTACGAAAACCAATGATAACGTTTTGAGGAGTAAAGGTGCAGTTATGGAGTACATTCATAAGAATATGGTGGAGAAAGCGCGTTTTAAGGTATTAACAAATCGGGATGAAACTCTAAGACAAAAGGTTAAGGACTCGAAGAAATGCAGGGGTAAGAATCGCGACGAGAAAGTGCCGTAAAATTATTTCAGGATATAGGAAACTGCTGTCAGGTTTCATGACTTCCCAGTACGACCAGGCGTCCAGCGCAGATCCTCAAGAAGCAGAAAACAGAGCTTCCCTTCACGGTTCAGTGGCAACTTCGGTCGATACATGCAATTTACTCCCGTATTTCAAATAAGTCAAACATAGGTAACTCTTATCACCCTATATAGACGAAAACTAAAGGTATCGTTCTTAAGAGTAAGGGTGTATTTATTGAGTACACTCACTGGTAGATGGCTAAGATACTAGCAAATCGAACTAATGATTAAAGAGGAAAGGTTAACGAAGCGAAGGAACACAGGAGGATAAGAATCGCAACGAAAAGGTGCCGCAGAGTTACTTCACCAAAGATGAAGCATCGACAGAAACAAGAAAATAAAATTAATTAAATAAATACGAAATTATAAGCATTTCACGTTGAAATCCAAACAATAAACAGGAAGATAATATAATAATAATACAATAAAATTTTAAGTCACTTGTCCATTTTACCAAATGATTCTTGCGACAAACACCAATATTGTCTCGTGCTTGCTTCCTCTTCTACGGGGTGCTCCGGAGGGTAGAGTTTCCAGAAATAGCATCACTAAATTTGCAAAACTCTCGAGGATGTCGAAACACGGCAAGTATTCCGGTTATCCCCGGAAGATCTGTTGACAAGCAGAAATGTTTCCGACTATTGCAACGGGTGGGTGGTAAACCAGATTGAAAGAAATTAGCCAATCTAACCGTCTCCTTCCCTCCCGCCATCGCACGGAGCTGATAATATATCGCTTTATTTACGGAGCAGGTTCTCAATCGGTGAGTGTAAGATCAGCGTCCTACACCGCCCCCTCCCCCTCCCCCCACGCACAACCACCGGTCGAATAGTTTTGGAACGAACTGTATATGATCAATCTGGTATTAAACCGCAGAAAACATCGGACTAATTGTTAGGGTCAAAGGGAATTAGATGTTAGGACGCATTTCCCGTTTTCTTATTGGGTTATACATGTGTGCGGTAGAGAAAACCATATACAAATGCCCCTAGATATCCTACTCACTTGATTCTAACGTCGCTGAGGGCTTGTTTTGTTTGAATCCGTTTCCTATGAATATGACCGGGCTTCCAGCAGAGATACTCAATCAGCGAAAGCAAGGCATTCGAGTAATTGGATGATAACGTCTTTGGTGAAAATCATCTTTACTTAGGGAGTGCATTCATAAGAAGGTGGCAGAGGAAGCGCGTCCTAAAATATTAACATATCCGGGTGAGGCTTGAAGGCAAAGAGTTGAAGAAGCGAAGGAACGCAGGAGGGCCAGAGTCACAACAAAAAGTGCCGCAAAACTACATCAAGGAAAATGAAGCGGCTGTCAGATTTCAGGACTTTCCAGTACGACCAGGCGTTCAGCAGAGATCCTCAATGAGCAGAAAGCGATACTTTTCTTCACGGTTTGGCGGTAACTTTAACCGACGGGGGCAATTTACCCCCTATATATCCTGTCACATAGGTCATCCATACTTTGCCTAATTTACTTTAAACTACCGAAAACGGGAACTGCTCTGCGTAGAAGCTTAGAAAAGCGTTAATGGCGCCGCGACAAAGTCGACGGTGTACGGACGCTTGATAACAAGCTATATCGAATAGTAAATCATTTTCCGCAAGCCGTTTTCTCTTTTCGACTCCTACGCGCTTCCAACAACGTTCGCTTTCCGGCTAGTTGAGGTACTACTTGTTACGTTTTCTTTTTCTTTTCTTCGGGCATACCTCGATTTCTGTCGTTACAATTGTTGCTATTAATTAATCTTTGTTCGTGGCCCATTTTATGCGGTCGATATCCCTTCATTATCAATTGCTTATCGATTTCCATTCTCACGTTTAGAGGGAGCCATCATACCTGTTTTGGAGCGAAATTATTATACGTTTTCCGATTGACGTATAATTCGGGAGCTTTCGGCGTAAAACCTTGGTGCAGTTCAAACGCTTGCTCCTCGAAGTGTTTTCCTCGAGAGATTATCGTTTGAAGTCTCGGCACTTTTGTCGATATTATGGAAAAATACTTTTCGTTTCTGGTGCCCCATTTTAAGATTTGATCGCCGAACCGGTGAATAGTGTTGATTGAGGATCGGAGGAGCTGATTAATTCAGTTGTAGTTGGAGCGCGTGTTACATTCGTAGTCATTTTGTGTTTCACCCGTTCTAACGGTAACAGGTTCACCTTATCCTTTTTGGTGATCGTGTCTTAGGTTTTTCTGTTTCTTCAGGGGTTCTATTCCTAGCCGTTTAATGTTGGCCGTTTTAATATCGGGATAGCGTAGTTTCATATTGTCGTAATCTTGGT
The DNA here is from genome assembly GCA_038088585.1 of Chrysina gloriosa. Taxonomy (NCBI): domain Eukaryota; kingdom Metazoa; phylum Arthropoda; class Insecta; order Coleoptera; family Scarabaeidae; genus Chrysina; species Chrysina gloriosa. The sequence continues at coordinate 27,722,727 of CM076088.1, read as the reverse complement.
ATATTGTATTACTGGACCGAAACTTCGTTTCGAGTTATTTGGAGTCATATTCTTGGACAAGGCTGTTATCTGATCTACTGCCGTTGGACTGGACGTATTCCGCCATTCTAGTGCTTCTGACCGACTGCTGGTGTCCTATCTGGGGCAAGCTACGTGTGCTCGTTGCGCTACTCGCGTCTGTGGAAGGCTACGACGCCCATCTCACGGCACTGCTCCGAGGGAACACTCAGCTAAGTTGTATCCTTTTGCCAAATTTTTATAATTCGCGTATTTTTTGTGTTTATTATTGAAAACCTGTTTAATGTTTACTCATCACTAAATTCGTAAATTAGCAAAGTATCCATAAATTTCGGGCAAATATTTAGTTATGGTTAGAGGTTTACGTATGCCTCCCTTATCAATCATTTTATTTAAGTAGACTTGGTGAAACCACTGTAAACGATGGCATTGGCCAAGGTAATCGGTACACATAAATGTACAGCGATTTTAATATCTTGTCCAATTGCGCGTGAGAATATTGCTTTCCGTTGACTATTCAATAACTACTGAAGAATCGTTAACTCTCATGGTTCGCCTGTTTCCTTCTTTGTGGTTGTTTTCTTTAATGCCGCAAATCACTTCCCACCCGGGTTACTTGGATAACTTCGTGGATTCTTGTTTATCCATGGCTTGACAGGATAAGTGTAAAACAGGTGGCGCCTTTAATATACAGCTCCTTGGGTTTATATACCCATTTCCTCGCCGACTGGCACCCTGAGTGATAGCAAACTTCCTTCTTGGGGCGAAATTGGCAAGCTTTCTGTTGCGGTTTTAAAATCAAGATTTCTCACATACTCCATCAAAGTTCAAGACCGAAATAAGTAGTTTCGCAATAAGGAAACGAAAAATCAGAGGAGAGGTTGGGGAAAAGGGACGTTCGAAACATCCGACATAAATAAATGTACGGTGGATGCTGTGTGAACAAGAATTTAGGAATTAAAATCTAGAAAGGAATGAAAAAGTAGAATATCTAGATAACTCTCATTCATTTGTAATATAAACTCTCTCAAATATTTGTTTGAGTTTTCTATGTATTTAAAATCAAGAATAAAGTCAATTTTGGGACTGTAGCACATTAGTAATATCTTACAAAGACATTGAACAAATTGTTTTCTAATCAACACACTCTGACAAAGATGAACAACACAATTCTGAAAATAATCTGAAGGGCAATTAGTCAACCAAACTTGAATCCTTCCAAGTCTATTTATACAAATTGCATGAAATTTACTCGCGGAGGATTCCACTAAATTCATTCAAAGAATTCCAATCATTCGACTTGATGGACTTCCATCAAATCGATGTGAAGGAACCTGATGAAACGAATTCGGTCAGAAAGTGTCCCCAAATGGGTTTGGAGACGTCCGTCTTCCACGTCTGTAATTCGCAATAATTAAACGAAATTCCCACACGTCGCGTAAGATTAGATTATCCTTAATTCTGCCGGGTTAGCTAGCGGTAAAAGAACTTTTTCTTCGTTTTTAATCCCGCTCTTCTCTCTCTCCCCCTTTCCCCGTCGTCGAAATTACTTAATACGAACGGGGACCGGCTCCGGAAATAACCATTTCGTGGCTTACCGCATCGCGAGACTTACAAGTAGCCGAAACGCCGTCGAGGGACAGCTTCGGTCGCCGCCTCGATGCGCCTCCGAGGAGCAAGTCTCCGGCTAAATTAGTTTAAACTGTAAATACGTGATAAAGTCTAGGGGGAAGAGTTCGCCAAGATTTAAATTAGCTCGGCTAGCGGGAGTCGCGCGTCGCCTCCCGACTCCCGCTTGCTTCTCAACCCCCGGATTCGACGTTATTGGACCGCCAGCCTTCGTGCTCACGAATAAATATTTACTTTCGTGTTTGTTAATTCGTGAAGGTGAACGGAGTTGACTTGGGAGCGATGCTTCGCGAAAGATATTAGTCTACGAAGATAAAGTTTGTTTGGAAGTCTCCGTCTGCTAGAGAGACACACGCAAATAATACTGCATACATAGATAATAATATGGCAAGATATTTAGGATAAACGAAAAACTTAGAAGGGAAAATGGGAAACTTGGATGAAGACGTTGAAAGACTGGACAAGAGGAAAATATATGATAATTTGGGAAAGATATGTAAGGATTGAAGGAGGGTATAATAAATTTTAACGGAGATATGGACGGCATCTTCGTAAATTTATCATTTCTTTTTCCAGGGCTTAAATATCTTACCCCACATTATCCCATACTTTCGTCCAGTCTTTCAATACCTTCACCCAACTTTTCCATTTTCCCATCTAAGTTTTTCGTTTATCTTTAATCACGTATTTCTGGAATTATTTATGTTTTCATTCAACTTTTCCATATCTTACAATCTATCTCTCAATTTCTTATCCAATGTTTCTATATCAGTCCTCGAATTGCTAGTTCCTCGATTTAACATTCCTCTCTATCTTAACGTAATCTTTCCATACCTTACAGTCATGCCTTTTGGTCTGTATTTAATTGCATATCTTAGTCTACATTCCGCATTTGTTTATCGAACCTTCTGATATTTTTATCGACTTTGTCGCTATCTAATGTTTTAGCTCTCAAATCCTTATTCAACGTTTCTATACCAATCTTCCAACTGCTCATATCTGTATACATATGTCTACATCTAATATTCTATCTCTCAATTTCTTATCCAATGTATCTATATCCTCGAATTACTTGTACCTCGATTTAACTTTCCCCTCTGTATCTGTTATCTTTTCTGTCTTTGATGGATTTTTTTCATATTTTACTTTCACCTGTTTTGATACTTACTTAAACCTAGAATTGCATTCTAGGGTCCCAAAACACCAAAGAGGGCTACTTTGGCGCTCCTGATGTAATATTTCTCCAATCTTTTCAGGTCTTTATAATAATTTGCTTGTATCTATCCCGCTTTCTCACATTCTTGTACTTAATTTCCTTGTCTTTACCCAAATCCACCATACGTTACTTCCTTCAAATACCCTTCCTCCAAATATGGCTTTGGTACTGCCTATGATCAAGTTATGCTTAGTTCTGAAACGAGTTAGAATGTTTGTTTTCATATGCTCGTAGGTTCCTCAAATCCCGGGCATTAGGTTGCTTCATACTGTATTCCCTTGAAATCATTATCTGAACTTTGCGTATTTGACCTTGATTCTTTTTATTCCTATCCCAAGTTTTGATACCTTTATTAAATTGCTTCATATCTTTGCTAAGCTTCCCTATATTCCCATCCACTGTTTCCCCGCACTTGTACACTGGCTGATTTTAGTTGTGAAATACACTTCCATTGACAGCTGACCAGCTAGAGACCATTGTATTGATCTCCAAATAACTGCTTCATAACTCCATTTTTTTCCATATCTTATATTTTTCTCTCACATCATTATCCAAGATTTCTTTCTCAATATCTATTTTGATCTGTATTTAATTCTTCTGATCTTAGTTCATATTTTGCGTGTCTTTCTCCAATCTTTTGACATCTACATTTCCTAAGATTTCCGTACGTATCCCGCTTTCTCATATCCTTCTTCCCTATTTCTTCATTTTTATCAATATTTTACTTTCTTCAAATTCACTTCCTTCTAATTTTTTCTTTTATTGGTATTCCGTATGACCAGCTTATCCATATCCAAATTGTTGATAGCTTTGTGCAGTCTTTCAGTGTCCAATTTTTCCATTACCCTATCCGAGATTTTGATATCCCTAATTAAGTATTTTTGAATTATTTCATGTCTTCATAATTTCTTTCAAAGGGATGGACATCTTTGTCCAAATTTATCATATTTCCCTCCAACCCTTTAAATTTATTCCCAAAGTTTCTTGTATTTCCGCCCAGTCTTTCAATATCTTTATACAACCTTTCCCATCCATGTTTTTCTGGAATTGTTTCATAGCTTTATCCAACTTTTTCATATCTTATGTTTTATTTTTCAAATGGTTATCCAGCGTTGCTATATCAATTCTCAAATTACTCGTATGTGAATGTACCTTTCGTGTCTGTCTTTATGGAGTTTTCCATATTTTACATTCATCTGTTTCGATTTTTATTTAACTGTTACATATCTTGGTGTATATTCTACATGTAATTATCCAACCTTTCCTGGAACCTGGAACCGGTTTGAATGTTTTATTTTATATGCTCGTCTATTGCTTAAACCCCAGTGTGTGAAAAGGCGTTGCGTTGCTCCATATTTTATTTCCTTCAAGTCATGATCTGAATTTTCCGCATTTTAATCCAAATCTTTGTATCTTTATCTTAAATTGTGAGACCTAGGCAAAGTGCTCCATGTATGTGCCATACTTCCATATATTCCCATCTGCCTTTATTCTACTCTTTTACCCTTAATCAACCTTTTACGTTTTGATTAGAGGTTTATAATCCAACCCCTCGGTTATTCCATTTTTTGTTCAGTTTTTCATATTCTACTTCAAATTTTACGGATTCTTATCAAATTTTCTAATTTTTCAGGTCATCCATAAATTCATCTCAATGTTTCCTACTTTGACCAATTTTTGCACATCTTTACCCAAATTGTCCACAAATTCAGTTTTTCAACATCTTTCTCCAACTTTCCTATCCGATTTTTTCATATCTTTAATCAAGTCTTTCTGGAACTATTTCATATCTTTATAATTTTTTCCACATCTAACATTTTATGTTTCAACTTCTTATCCAAAAGATTCTACATGTATTTATCCAACCTTTTCATATCTTTTCGTTTCTATTTTTCCGTATCTATCCAACTTTTGAATCCTTGTACTAATTTCTTTGCTTCTATTCAATTCATTCCTATTTTATATTCACCCCTTTGAAATTTATTTAAACTTTTGTTAAACTTCTTATATTCTACTCTGGCTTTCTCACAATTTTATCAAATTTGCCCATTTTTTACATCTTTTTGTTTGATGTGTGTGTATAGACTTTCGTATCTTATTTCGGACTTTCCATACCTCCAACGTTCTAGATACCTTAATCCAGTTTCCTTATGAAGTTTCTTTTTCACGTCTACCTGATTTTAGGCTACGTATCATATTTTTGTTCAGATTTTTCCTTACTTTATTCATTCTTTTCATATCCGTACCTAAAACTTACTTAAACTAAAATAAGATAATTCAGACTTTCCACACTTCCAACTTTAAAAATACCTTAATCCAGTTTTCCTATGAGGTTTTCTCCTACTTATTGCTGATTTTCGGCTACATTTCAGATTTTGGTTCAGATTTCCCGTGTCTTCCAAATTATCCAAATTTTCCTTATTTGTATTTCAAACTTTGCAGACCTTCATCCAGTCTTCGAAATACGTTCATCCAATTTGTACTCTGCCTTTCCTTATTTTTTGCTTACCTTTTATCTATCTTTTCGGTATCTGTATCCAACCATTGCATATCCTTATCTAATTCTTTTATTTCAACCAAATCACACCAATTTCTTCATTAAGGACAAAATGCACAATCGCGATTTGGACTCTACGAAGTTCCCGCCTTTCATTTCTTAAGCAAAATCGTTGATTTTTCAAAGTTGATAGCAGCTTAGTATTTGCTTACATTGTCATTTGAACCCCATTAGGACGCCGCAGATGGACTTTTCTGATATCGGAAGTTTCCTCTTAAGCAGATTCGTTGGTTTTCTCGAAATCGACGCTAGTTATCTCCAGCATCTTTCCGCCACATTTTATTGCCATTTTTACAATTCATCTCTTCCTTGCTCTTGAAAAACGACGCAAAATTATCACTTCATCTCACAAAACCTCTACGGACATATTACAATCTAAATTTTCACGTCAAACCCGACCTTCATCTTCAGCTATTGAGAGAAGTTTCATTTCATCTATATTGGTGCTTTATTAAACGTGCGCCGAAACGCTTTTTAATATGAGTTTAATATTCACGTTCGGAAGAATTTTCAGGTAGAAAATGTTACCGCCCTCTTATTACATTGGCGCTTTACGAGAGCAACGATCGTGCGGAGAAGATTCGAGAAGAGATTGGTTTTCTAAAGTCCTGGATTTTCTCAAATTGAAGTATTTTTTCAATTTCATTATTTCCTAGGACAATCATCCGTTTGTAGCTGCTACCTCTACGTACGTAGTTATATTCGAGATATGCGTTAAATTAAAATTATGAAAACTACTCATACTCATAAGCGACACTATCACATCGGTAAACATTTCGACCCACCCAAATTATTTAAGCAAGTCCGGGGCACGTGTGTTCGGAAAAATACCGCACTTCGAAATAAAGATGTCAGACTCATCAGTTACTCGGCAGTTTTCGATCTACTATAATTGGGCTCTTGCGCGCGTATTTAGTAAGTATAAACTTTCTTCGGAGATGAGACACGTATATCGTCATCGGCAGTGTTTATGAGTTCTGAGATGAGATAGCTGTCCATCAAATAATTTGTTTACCCCTCGCAGGTAGAAATGTATGGCCCGCAGTTCTAATTGGGAATATTCAGTTTGCATGAGTGGAATTCAAGAAATCACGGTTTAATCGGTATGTAAATAATTACGTGGTGAATCCAGTATTTCGGCGACCATACTGCCAACCCGGAACCTGGGTAAAGGAGGAAAATTCACATGCTAAACGAGACAGGTTGAAAAGATCAACGCGCTCACAGCACCAAGCATGCCCCGGATCTCTTTGGAGAGTTTCCCTGAATTGGGCAGGCAATTGCTTAGTTATATGGAAAACCAAGTGGGAAGAAGGAGAAGAAGAAAAATTTTATGGTGAAGTGGGGTGTAAGACGTATGTGGAGTTGAGTTCTCTATGTTGTATTCTTACATATTTCCCCTTGGTGAGGTGTTTACCGATGTGATGTTAGTGACAGTAGCACTACACCACAGTTCATTATCAACGTAAACGGGGGAAGGTAGGGGAGTCAATTGTTTTGAACTTGAGAAAATAGAGTGAAAACCGATTACCTTCCCCATCTTAGATTCCTGCGAGCTTTCTACATTTTGGCATTCTCGACCACCAACACATTCACAGTCCATCTTACATATACGCAACTCAGTAACACCCACTCATCTGTCGCTGGCGAATCCCTAAATCCGAGGAGAGAAATGACGAATTGCCTTCCTCGAGACGAGCCGGGGAGAGGAAAATAGAAGAAAAGAACGACGTCATTCCCCCGACCCGACCCCGACACACTTTCGCACATGTTAAAGTGGCAACTTCTATTATGTCCTCGGCGGAAGACCTTTGGAGGGTACTCGTCCCGACGATCTCCTTACACTGTCAACACTTAACACCCCCGAAGGCTTAAACGCGATACCACCGCTCGTATACGACGCACTCGAAAAAACGAGAAGCGAGTTTTTCCTTTTTTCTTTTTTTTTATACTTCGACCGACCCAACGCGTCCCGCGCTTTAGGAACACGGACGACGCGATTACATCGGACACTTCGCCGCCTTCAGTTTCTCCCTTTTTTTTACTTTATTTTATTTTCGTAGGCGTCGTCGGATTAACGAAGTTTCTTCCGGTTAGGTTTCCGCTGTTTATTACGCGTCGTTAAAATTTACGAGCCGGAGGAGGAGGAGGAGCAGTGTAGAAGGAGCGGATTATTTCTTTTTGGGGAGTTGCCCGAAGTTTTGGGACGCGTCGAAGCGTCCGACTCGCGTTTTCTATTTCCTCGCAGCCGGAGATTCAATCGAAATATGTAAATCGGAGGCGCCCGCGAGGATATAAAATTGATTAGCGTGCGTTTTACCGCGTCGTAAAGAATCAGAAACGTGACGCCGAAATGTTTCGCAGCTTCCGGTTTTAATTTTGAAAAAGATGAACGCGTAACGAAATGGCGGTCTGAAATTTACGTTTCTTCGTTTTATTCTTCGTTTGATTTTAATTTTTTTATAATTAAAACTTTCTCATCTCTATATAATGTTAGCCGTACAAATTCGATGGTATTTCAGTATTTGCGATTCGTTAAAACCAGCCTCTTTTCGAATATGTAGAGATACTTTCGGGAGTCCGACATAAAGGATTTTAATTATTAATTTTGAGCAGCGCTGCAGTTTCAGACGGGGAAGAGATTGCATATGCGGCTAGAACAAAGGATTTCACATGCTTAACCGACTTGCGAACTCACCTGTGTAGTATTAAATTAGGCAAGCCTGGTTGATTCCCATATGGTTCCCACCGAGGGTGATTCACCATATAAGGCTATGTAACTTTATGTAATTTGGGGATATATATATATATATAGACGATAGACGGGGTAAACCATTGCGAGGGTGCAACGACAAAATTAGACGTTTATAATTAGATGAAATTTATTTTGGACAGGCCGTATGGAAAGGCGAAGCTTCTATGATTTTCAAGGGAACCAGAAATTTGGAAACATTAATAAACATAACGTAGGCGCAACAGGCAACAACTCTTCCTGTAGCAGAAGCAAGGTTTATTGGATATTACGATAGAAGCTGTAAGTTTAATTTTATGGTCACCGTAACGAACTCCTATTCTACAACTATCGAGTTCTCCCAGTGCGTATCCCAGTTTTCCAAGTGCGTATCTGATGCGATAAATAACTCGTATAATTTACTGTCTGGAGAAAGAAATGTAAACGCTAGTAAAATTCGGGCCATACCTTTAGTAACGTCAAGTGGATATTAGGATAGGAGTTCTAAGTTTCATTTCACGATCATCGTAACGAAATCCAAGTTTTTCCAGACCTTTGCTTAATTTCCACTTTACTAACATCCCTTCTCCTTCTGATTCTCGTGAAAGCTTCGAGATCGTATTCTTTGAAATTTTAACCAATACCATATTTGGCTTAGATTCCCTTCTACCGACGCTCGCCCTCCCTCCTTCTTTTTATTTTCTAAACAGATTCAAGCTTACTATTTAGTGTATCAAACACGCACATGTATATAAAAATATATCACGTCTACACAGTTGTAAATTTAACTTAGATTGATTATTACTTTTTAAATATAGTTGTAACGGATCGGCCCGTATACGGGCGTTGGGCAGTCGAGCGAAAGCCAGAGAGCAGGGAGAGTGCTGATTGTGTGCGTGCGCGAGTGGTCAGACGTTTTTGTTTTGTAGAAATCTGATATATTGTTCATATATATAGTTTCTTGCTATTGTGTTAGAGTATCTGAATTCACATTTAAATTCAAGTAACAGTTTTGTAGAAAAATAAATAAATCTTAAAACTCCGTTATAAGAAGTGGCGCCCAACGTGGGGCCTCTAACCTCAAAAAGCAAAAAACAGTAACTGTGTGAAATTTAGCGGATTTCTATAAAGTGTTTAGGTGTTTTAGTGAAAACGTTCGTGGCAGAGCATCTCACTCAAACCAGACAGAGCGTACGGTAGAAAGGCACATACATAACCTGTCGTTTGCATTGAGTATTTTTATACCTACCACTGTAACTACAAAATCACGAAAAAGCACTGGATTCTACAAGTAAATACAGCACTCGTTCTCAGACAAAGAAAATGTCGCAATAAGTAAATCAAATTGTCTTGACCAATGAACAATTACAACAGCTGATACAGGGTGTTCAGAATACCACCTTGGCTCAGGTAAATCAAACACCTCAAAATTCTGGAAATTTTTCGAAATGTGCATCAAGATTTAATGGCGCTAAGGAAGCAGATGTTGCTGCGTTCATTGATGCTATAGAAACGTACAAAAATTGTGTACATGTATCTGATGAGAATGCGTTAAGAGGGTTATCAATGCTGCTAGATGATTTAGCTACAACTTGGTGGCAAGGCGTAAAAGACTCGGTGGAATCATGGGCAGAAGCTGTTTCGATTTTAAGAAATACGTTCGCACCGAAAAACCTCCGTACAAAATTTATCGAGAGTTATTCGCGAACGAACAAGATGAAAATACTCCAGTTGATGTATTTATATGTAGATCACGCGCTATACTTGCAAATATTCCAAGAAATACTTTAAGCGAGGAAGTACAAATTGATATGGTTTACGGATTGTTGCATAATCGTATCAAAGAAAAGGTGCCGCGTGAGAAAATACACAACTTTTCGGAACTTTTAGACCAAGCTCGGTTAATAAAGGAAATGTATGCTGTTAACGATGTTTCTGAATTACCAAACGAGATACGGAAACGAACAAAATGCAGTTTTTGCAAAAATTTTGGCCATATAAAAGAGGAGTGTAAGAAGCTGAAAAACACACAGATGCGCTCAAAAGAAACGGAAATAAAAAATGCTGCAAACGAATCTACCACGCAATCCAGTAGCCGAACAAATCAAGTTTCTTGTTTTGGTTGTGGGAAATTAGGATTCATTCAGAAGCAACTGTCCAGATTGTAAAGCTAGTACATAAACTTCTTCGGTTGACTTTTTGCTCAATGTTTACTAGTGAAAACGTCACTCTAAATCCGCGTCCTAGACCCATTCTATACGTGGAGGTAGAAGGCCTTCACGGTCGTGGTATTATTGACTCAGCAGCAAAACAGAGTGTCGCTAGTAAGTCTTTATACGAAGCCTTGAAGAACAAAGGAAAACTATTCGAAACGAAACGAGTAACTGTAACATTAGCCGATGGTTCTTCCAGACTCGAAAATGTTCTACTCACACGTACAAATGTGAAGTTGAACAATCGTATTATTCCAACCACATTCTTACTCCTTCCAGGTGCTGATAATTTGACGTTGTTCGGAATTGACTTTGTTGAAGATGCAGGACTAGTTATTGACGTTGCAAAAGCAGTGGTACTTTGGTGACTCTCCTATGTCCAGGTATGAACTTATGTTCGAAACTGATATACGCGAACTCTAAGTCAATAGTGTAAGTGTTCTTCGCCCGAATGAAGGCTGCAACTTAACGGAAGTGCAACGTTCCCGCCTAAGTACGTTATTGGAGGAGTATCGGGACATCTTTCAGCAAGGGGGAGACGCAACACCGTATGCAGAGGGATCGCATCGACAATTCGACACTGGTCACGCCGAACCGATTTCTTTACCTCCTTACCGCATGTCTCCTGCCAAGAACGAAGTTCTTCGTGAAGTATTGGATCAACTATTAAGGGATGAGATCATAGAAGAATGTGAATCACCTTGGCAGCGCCTGTGGTTTTGGTCCCCAAACCAAACGGCTCAACACGTATGTGCGTAGACTATAGACGTCTGAACCAAGTTACGGTAAGTGATTCGTATCCACTACCGCGAGTTGACGATTTGTTACATGCAACGAAGAGAACCGCGTACGTCACCACGATAGATTTAAAATCGGGGTACCATCAAGTCAAAGTTCGAGAGTGCGACCGCGATAAAACAGCGTTTTGCACGCCATCTGGAACTTTCCGTTTTTTTCGAATGCCCTTCGGTCTAAAGAATGCACCGGCGACATTTCAACGAATGATAGACCGTTTTAAAACCGGTTTAAAGGACGTGCTTCTTTTAGCGTACTTGGACGATCTAATCATTTTGTCGGAAACATTTGACGCATATTTGCGAGATTTAAATTTAGTGTTTACGCGCTTAAGACAGTTCCGTTTAAACGCTAACCGCGACAAATGTAAGTTTGTTAGCTCCGAAGTTAGATACTTGGGACATTTGATCACACCCGATGGGATTAAAGTAAACCCAGAAAAAGACAGCCGCCATACAAAACATGTTCGCGCCGCGTAGTGTAAAACAATGCTTATCGTTTTTACAGACTTGTTCCTGGTATCGCCGATTCATCCAAAATTTTGCTGATGTAGCCAAGTTTCCATTAAGTGAGAACTCACAAAAAAGAACCGTAAATGGAATTGGGGAATGGAACAACAACAATCGTTTGATACTCTCAAACAATTATTAACTTCTGCACCGATGTTGCAACCGAACCAAGAAGGAAAACCGTATGTTCTACGCACAGATGCCAGCAAATACGCGTTAGGAGCAGTTCTACTCCAGGGGAGAAAGAAAATGAGCATCCCATAGAATACGCGTCTCGCCTGCTTACATCCGCAGAAAGAAATTATTCAACTACGGAACGTGAAGCAATTTCTGTAGTTTGGGCATTGGAACGATTTCGTGGATACATAGATGGCTCTCCAGTATCGGTCATAAGTGACCACCAGCCCCTAAAATGGCTAATGACCCTTAAGTCTCCTACTGGACGACTTGCTCGATGGGCTTTGTTAATACAAAGTTACGATCTGAAAATAGAATACACTCCGGACGATGTAATGTCATTGCTGATGGTTTATCTAGGCCATTTTGTGATCATGACAGTGAAAAAGGAATGTGATATTTGATCATTTACAATTGATTTGCCTGCTAGATCACCTTCTAATTTTCGAGGTCAGCTAAACGACCCGGAATTGAAGAAGATCATCGACGCTTTCGAAAATGTTAAAGACAATGAAGATGAATATTCCAAATGGATTGATCGAGGATATATCATGAGCAAAGGAGTTCTCTATCGCTATCACCCGGATGATGAAAATGAAGAGGCAGTATTGGTAGTACCTGCACAGGAAAGAGAACGTGTGATGCGTGAGTACCATGATGCTCCAACAGCTGCTCACTATGGAGTTGAACGTACTATCCGCCGAATCTCTAGTCGGTATTATTGGGTCGGCATGCGTCGCTACATTACCGAGTACATAAAGAAGTGTCCGGAATGCCAAAGATACAAGGCTTCAAATCAAAAACCTGCTGGTTTAGTGCAGACTCTGCATTTGCACAACGGTTCGAGACCATTTCTGTTGATTTATTCGGTCCTTTACCAGAAACACCTGAAGGACACCGATGGATTCTCATCGTCGAAGATGTGTCTACCAAATGGGTTGAGTTATTTGGACTAGTCAGAGCTACTGCGGAGGAGTGTGCTCGCGTATTGGTATCCGAAATTTTTATGAGGTACGGAATGCCCAGAAGGATGATAAGTGATAATGGAGTGCAATTCGTAAGCAATGTAATGCAACATGTTACCCATTGCCTACGTATACAGCAACATCTTATACCTTTGTATCACCCTCAAGTAAATATGGTTGAACGAAAGAATCGAGACTTAAAGCCTCGATTGGCTATTTTTTTAGGTGATGATCATACTAGTTGGATGGAAAAGCTCCCAGCTATTCGCTTTGCCATAAACACTGCTAGAGGTGAAACCACAGGATATAGTGCTCCTTACTTGACTTTTGGCCGCGACCTTCGTACTTGGGATGACGTTAGGCATGATGTCAGAGAAATTGTAAATTCCGACAATTTTGTGTCGGAGATAACTCCATATTTGCACCAATTAGCTGACACCATACTTGACGTTAGAGACACGCACGACGTCCAACAAGACCGCCAAAGAGTTTATGCCAAGAAACGAAATCGTAATACATCCCCTTTTCGCACAGGAGATAAAGTTTTGGTAACCAAACCCTTTCTAAGCAGTACCAATAGGAAGAAAACAAGCACGTTTGCTCCACGACGGGACGGACCTTATATTGTTTCCCAAATTATTTCACCAACGTCTTGTCAAATCTCTGATCCACGGACGCCTGAAATACCACGTATCTGCCTTAGCCAAATGTCGTGATGGAGAGGACTCTCATCTTCCTAAGATGCCTATTAGGCCCAGAGGACGACCGCCGAAGAACAAAAACCGTAGTTCTGGTTCCTCATCGGGACGATTTCTGGACCATAGGGGAGGTTGTAACGGATCGGCCCGTATACGGGCGTTGGGCAGTCGAGCGAAATCCAGAGAGCGGGAGAGAGTGCCGGGATTGTGTGCGTGCGCGAGTGGTCAGACGTTTTGTTTTGTAAAATTCTGATATATTGTTCATATATATAGTTTCTTGCTATTGTGTTAGAGTATCTGAATTCACATTTAAATTCAAGTAACAGTTTTGTAGAAAAATAAATAAATCTTAAAACTCCCTTATATAGTTTTATAATCAAGTATTCTACCTCACGTATTGACACGGCGGCGCATCTTTATTTCAAGAAACCTAGAAAGTGTTGACGTTATCCATGAGTAGCCCGTATTTTTGTTACGTAAGATTCTCCGAACTTTAGTACTGGAAGTATTGTTTGCCCGTGCAGTACGTGCTTAAAACTTCAAGGTTGAGATTGCTATTTCGGCAATTGCATTCACTTATAGTTGTATTTCTACGTAAGCACTTAAATTCATGGTTTCCTTAAAAGCTTTCTCTTTTACCGCCTATTGTATTCGGTTTGTAGCTGCAATGGTTTTAAATATTAGTTGTTTTCCCAGGAATCGGTGAAACCGTTTCTTGATAGTCCATTAAATCTTTACTCTAATGTGAGGCTCGTTGGAGAGGAAAAATTTACCTCTTCAGAAACTTCACTCATCGCAATCAATATCTTCCAGTATCTTTTAGAAAAATCTTCGAGTCACAGCAATTCAGTAGAGTCAATTTATTCTTGTGTTAGTTGGACTTCAAATATTAGTTTTGTATAGTCGTGTTGTGTAAAATAAGTCTTAAGATTTATTAAAGGTTAGTTTCAGTGCATGGACGTGTCTTTTGTTACTGGGTTCAAAATTCCTGGTACTCGGTTATGGCAAAAGAGAAAATAAATAATAATAAAATAAAAAGTCGTAATTCGAATAATCCACTTAGTTGGTTATAAAGATGGAGACCCAGACCGTACTAGCTCAATGCAAACGGCATAGGTTCAATTTCGAGAATGTATTAGTAACAAGGCACGACTCTCCTATTATAGAACTGGGTCGTATCTAAATTACTGGAGGCAGAGAGATCCTCCAGCTTCGTTGGTAAGTGAAAAAGTTATTCGAACCATCTACGCTACTGACTCTTTTATTCGGTGGTGAAGCGACGAGACAAGTTATTCAAAAACTCTATTCAAAAAGATAATAAAAGAAATAATATAAATTGAGGCGAGAGAATGACGTTGAACAGCACCTTATTTGTCACTGACAGCACCCTTGGGGTGTAGAGGGTCTCAATAAATTTCAAATAAGCTTCGTATCGTGCTTAAATAATGCTTACAAAATTCTCGGTAAGTGTTGGAATTCCGGAAGCTTTACAGACACTTTACAGCTTTAGTAGAACGTAATTAAAACAATATGTGCAAGTGACAGTTAAACGTGATCCCCCTTAAAATACTAGAAAAGAATTCGTTCAAAAATATCTAACTAAATTGCTAACGGTAAGATAGCAAAAGTCATAAAACCTCTTTTTTAATTCAAAACGAATCGCCGGACTTATTAAATCTAAATTAATTAAATAATTGTAGGGACTTTTTCTAAAAGCTCAACGAAACAAAAATAAAATAAAGACCTTGACTTAATGTGACGTTGTTCTGGCTGACAACATTCGTACGGCGTTGTAGTCGCTGGCGAGACGGAAGCTGTCAAAGATGGCGGGTTCCTCGCATTCGGTGTTGAAATGTCTGGAATCCAGCGGGACACAAAAATTTAAGACTAAGTCTACTAACGTGCTTCTAACTTCTACGATAATTCTTAGATGTTTTCAAATAATCTTAGCTCAACCTAGTATATAGCAGGTCCTAGCAGCACTCTATTAACACACTACTAGTAACCTACAACAACATGAAATAGAAAATGAATATATATATATATATATATATATATATATATATATGAATAGAAAATTAATTAAAAAAGGAAAACTTACCTCCAATAGACGGAAAGTAAACGCACAACGTGCCTGATATTTCTGGTAGTAAAATTGGGGAAGCGTAACGTCCAAATTCACACAACGGTAATATTAAACTTCCCAGAGTCGAATTCGCGTGCATCTCCTCGACAGAGAGATTTTAAAGCAAAAACGGAATAACCTGTTCACTCGAAATGATCTATTCGACCGAATACCACAAGCAGAATGTACGTGCATTCAGAAGGCGCGAGTTGTATAAAAACCTACGAAAGCGGGGCGCCATCTACACACCAGAAGTTTAAGCGAGAGCCTAAAAGTAACAAACCGGAACGCTGTGACAAAATGGCCGTAACACTTTGTTTAAACCCCAACCTCACTTGTCCTTAGAAACTAATCCAGCTCCTCACAAGCAGAAACGACCTATATATCTCAAGATCTTTGGGTAACATTCGCTGGTCCCTGAGACTGATTGAATGGAGTGTTCTTCTGTTACTTTAGAATTCCTAAACTCAAACTTAGTACTACCTTCCAATGGAAAATAAGACATTCCTCGGTGACTTTTTCGTAGAAATTGTCGAAGCTACCGTTGTTGACTACAATCACTTAACGTGCTTCGTATGACATTTTTAAATTTTCGTATATACATCATTTTGATACTGCAATAAATGATGAATATGAGGATAAAAGTATTCATTCAGGAAGAAAATTCCTTTATTGATATCCTCAGGTTAACTGCTAAGTCAAGTACAACTCCGCATAGCCAACTGACCGATTCTCTGCCGAGCAGCACCGACGATGACTTCTCGGCTTCGAAGTTCGAAACATCGCCCTTGTCGCGTCGACGACGACTTGCGGCGACACGAGCTTCTCGAGCCTTGATAATTAAAAGTTAGATTGGAGCCGACGAAGTGACCGTCCGTCCGGTTGAATCCTGCGACATCTGCTTAATTACGTTAGAGGATGCAATTGTTCGGGAGCTTCCCTCCGGGGCGAAAGAGCTCATCCGACGCCCGGGCGCGCGTCTATTCGTGTCAAGGATAGGACGAGCGGAAAGAGGAAAGATAGAGGGAAACGGAGAAAGATATAATGCGGGCGTAGATGTACGTAGATACGCCAACGCGCCGCGTACGTGCTGATGCAGCGGCGCTGCTGCAAGAGCGTCGGCAACGAAACGTGATTTCGTTATGAAATTGATTAATCGTTTTGTGTGTTTGATAATGGTAATGGGAACAATTCGGAAATGGATATTACTGATGGAAACGTATCGATCCTGCCAACATAAAGTGGACTCTTTATCGCCGGATTAGCTGCAATATATTGAAATATGGACGATGTTGAATGGGTGAAAGGGAATGTTTAGATTAGCGGTGATAATGGGGATGGCGTGCGCGACCTATGAAAAATAATGAGCTCCTGGTATGTTACATTTATTGTTGCAAGTTCGAATAGATGAAGAGGCATAAAAACCAAGAGACCTTGACATCGATCAAAAGAGATCCCAAGCTGTTAATCACGAACAAGTGCAGAGAAATTGCATATCTGGGACACTTAGAACGTAATGATAGATAGCAGCTTCTTCAACTGAAAATTGCACGAAAGACTGAAGGCAAACGAGGAGTCGGTAGGAACAGGATATCATGACTTTGCAACAACAAGCACTGAACAGGAGTAGGGACTGGGGCGAACTTGATACACAACCTTTTTCACAACTTACGCCTGAAACCTATTTATAATATTATACGAGCTAAAGTAAAGACCCCTGCACAATTGCCCGGGGACAGGAACTAAAACGGTCACGGAAACGAGAAAAAGTTAAATAATACATTATTAAGGTATGTATACAAAATAAGTTTCCGGTCACGGGAACGAGAGGCACCCGGGAACGAGAACGGGAAAGTTTCCCAACTCTCTCGTTCCCGGTAGGTTACCGAAGCCAATAGCGAAGCTGAAAGGTTGCACATGCGTATTGAATAAAAACGTACATCTTCATAGAGATCACAATAGATACTTAACCTCAACCTTATTTGATCGGTAAGGTTGTGCACGTGTTGTAATTTTATTATAGTGTATCAAAATCAATGACGAACTATTAATTCATTTAGTGGAGCAAAACTCACATTTATATAATAAAACCCTGGGAGTATAAAGATAATAAGTTAAAAGAGAACAGCTGTATTTCTATAGTAGCTAACTAAAATATTTTCTCTTACAAATTTTATTTTATTTTGTTTGAACATCTTTTTCTTCAAAGCTGGGGCTCAAATCGAATTTGGCCGTATTTGCGACGCTCCAGCGGTATGTACTAACTGCACGTAATGTGTTCTCCAGTCTCATGGCTGATCTGGGCAGAAACTTTGCATCATTTAGTTTGCTTCAATCACTATCCAATAAGCTAATTTCTCTAGTTCACTCCAGTACAACAACACAAGTTGTTACATGTTAGTTACGTTGAGTTATTTTTATGATCAAAGATTGGTCGAAATTTTAGGAGAATTTGATTTGTAACAGTTGCTTCACTTCTCTTTGCCAGTTTGAATTTTCTTCATAAAACGCGGATGGAGATTTGCTGCGTTTGACAAACTACATCGACTGGCAGGTGGAGTGTGTTTCGATTCAAACATCGTTTGTGAAACGGATATTTGTCCTGTCATAAGATTGGATGGTGTCGTTAGTAGAAGAAGATGGTGGGTAACGAAACCTCAGCTTCGCCGCTCACTAGGTAGTTAACCTGGAAGAAAATCAATCCTTACAGCAGGCATGTTTGAAGGCAGTCAACCTCCGGTTTGGAAGATGAGCTACCCCCGAAAATCAAAACCGCAAACTAACCTCTCGCTCTTTGTGTTGGTAAATGAGATAACTGTAGGTAGCGTCGGCAAATCAGATAACTGTAGGTTATACCGCTAAATCTGATAACTGTAGGTAGTCTGTGAAGGTGTCACTTTTGGTTGAAAGGTGTGGCAGAACAAAACCTTTGGATTAACAGCGAAACCTTCTGATCAAGAGAGACACCTTCTGGTGACGTCGTCGTATTGCATAACATCTTATTAGGTGCTACCTAGAGCTATCTGTTTACTGATCAAGAACGACACATTCAGGTCAAAAGCAAAACCTTCAGACACTACCTACAGTTATCTGAATACCGGGCCAACAGCGACAATTTCCGCCCAAAAGCGGCACATTGCGACACCTACAATTATTTGTTTACTGACCAACAGCGACACCTTCAGATATTACCCACAATTAATCTGATGTAACGACCAAAAGTAACACTTTCAGACACTACCTAGAGTAATCTGATTTACGGACAACAACGACGAAGTGTTGGTACGCATTTTGAATTTTCGAGGGGATTCCCTCGAATTTTGAATTATCGGGGGTGTTTCCGTGTTCTTTCAAACCGGGGGAGGAGGGGCTGACTACTTTCTAAACATGCCTGCTCCTGCGATTGAATATCTTCCAGCATAAACGTACGGGGGTTGAGTACCTAGTGAGAGACGGATTGGTGACCGCGACATTCCATAACTCCGACTTTTCTTTATTTCGTTTCAATTTCGTCCAGGATTATAGCTTACCCGCTTTTATATCACCCTTTCTGTGATCAGTGCCTACCTATCTCCAATTTACCCTATTAGTTTTCAAAGGCGAGGGTAACAGTATAACTCAGTTTATAATCCTGTGGGACGAAATTTATTAGCTAGACCAGAAGCAAGCTAGCAGCTCGCGGTGTGGTAAGCTAAGAGGAGTTGAAAGTATTTCTGAGAATAACCACTTTCTTAGCTCTTATCTTTTAGTGTAGCATTTAGCTCTCTCTTTCCTTTTTAAAGCTTTTAAGTGACCTATAAGGTAACATCCCAAAACCTGAAATTCAAAAAGGTTAAGCTTTGCGAACAAGTAGTGCACACCTAAGGATGTTTGAAAGTATGTTCGTTACTGATCCCGTTTTAAGCAATTGCTGAAACAAATACATCACAACTATATTTCAAAATGATCGTTTCATTGAGCTTTATTACGTATATGATATACGTTCCTTGTCGAAGGGGTGGAGGAGGGCACCATAATTTTCTGAATGAAACTAGGGTGCCTTTTCAGTTATGTGTTAGAGTTCGATGAGACGAATATTTTAATATATAGTTGTGATATAACTTTGAACTCTTAGAACAGGATTGGACTGATGAGGAAAATACTTTCCAACGTCCTTCGGTATAGACTACCTGTTCGCAAAATTTAATTTTTTTTTTTAATTTTAGAGTTCGGGATGTTCCCTTGCTAGTTGACTCAGCAGGGAAGTTAAATATTTCCAGATAGTTAGTATGTGTACATACGTATACAACCCAAGAGACTGTTGGAAACTTAACGAAAAAAACCAACTGCATCGTCAACACTTTTCACACGCGCTTTTAAGTTTGCCAAAACTAAACTACCTCGAAACCGTACGATATGATCGGGATATTACCTCGCCCGATTCCTTCGTACGCCTCGAGATCCGGTCTGAAGGTATTTAATATGCACGCTGGCAACTACCGACGGCACCTCACACTTAAGTAGACGAGCGAAGAGTGCATCCACTTCAAAACCTTCCCCCGGCTATTGATCGACCCGACTCGCGCCCTTTTGCTCGCCTCCTCGCCATTCGTTCGTCCTTAATGCCTCTATTGCGAAATTCCGCCGAATATCGTCCGTCCGAACGCTATTAATCGCTGCATTTTACCCCCGCTTTTCCCTCGCATTAGATATCTATTTTCCATCGTTTCCTATTTGCGACGATCCGTCTCTGAGTTTCGCGGAATTTCTCCCTCCGGATTCGATCCGATTAGGACTTATTTATTTTTCAGTTTTGCTACCTACATCGACGACGTCTGAATGGATAGCATTTATCCGACGAACGCGGATAGATTGGGTAAATCCACTCTTTCCCTTGTTGACGTACGGATGTCGTCTCCGCGTCGGGCATTGATTGCACGTCCGACGCTATAAGAACGGAGGAGGATTTTGGAGACAATATTTCATCGGGATTTCCTTTCTGCGCTTTTATCTTACTTAGCCTTCGCGACTCGAACGAGAGGATTTTAGGAGAACTCGGTTTGTCGCGTGGTGGTGTACGATTCGAGATAATGGTGGTTTCCGGAAATGTAATGAGAAGAGAAAGCCGTCCGCTCGATGAATTACTGGTCGAGTAGATAAATTCTGTGTTCGGGGTGATGGAGAATTTGGGACACTTGGGGAATGCTCTCGAAATATTCTAGCTTCCTGAGGAACACACTGGTGAGAATATATTCGAGAAACTGTTGTGAATACGAGGTTCGTTCAAAATGTATCTGACCTGCCATGTTTCCGGAGAAAGCAATAAAGCGAGTGCTATGATACTTGGTAGGGAGTTGTGGAATAGCCTCATGCGCCTGTGTGTAAAATATACCGTGCGCGCAGCTCGTGATCTTCGGCGTTGGTCAGTACCAGTAAAGTGTGGTGGTGTGCTAGTGGCTCGTCGTGTTTGCAAATTTCACGAATTGACGGAACCACTGGAGCATCGTCACTGCATACAATTTTGTCAGAAGCTTGGTGATACTCAAACGGATACCATTTGGAAGATTCAGCAAGTTTCGGCGACGATTCAATGGGTACTACACAAATCAAGGACCTGTACGATCGGTTTCAAGAGCCGCATAGCGGTCGACAGTGATGCACATTCTGGCAGACCCTCAAGAAATCGAAATGACAAAACCATTCAAAAGATTAAGGCTTTGGTCCTCCAGGACGGTCGTACCACTATTAGGGAATTGCCAGACGAATTTGGGATAAGCATTGGTTCCGTGCATGCTATTGCGAATGATGATTCGAGCTTCCGGAGAGTGTTCGCAAAATTCTTGCCGAAGTTGCTAACAGCGGTGGAAAAGAAACTGCTTGCGGAAATTGCGCAAGAGATGCTGGATGTGGCAAATTTTGACCCTGACTTTTACGTAGACTGTTATTACTGATGATGAGTCCTGAGTTTATGGGTATGACTCTGCAACAAAGGCGCAGTCTTCCTAATGGAAACACCCAATATCTCCGAGGCCAAAGAAATCACGGCAGGTTCGCAAGAAATGTGGAAGTGATGTTGAAATTTCGCTTCGATTATCGTGGAGGGGTTCACCATGGGTGCGCTCTTAACGGACAGGCCATTAACAACGAGTACTACCAGCAAGTCCTCCGTCGTCCTCGTGCCGTTTGGTACAAGAGACCGTATCTGCGGACAGCAGGAACTTGGCAGCTGCCTCATGACAATGCACCGGTACATTCCTCTCATCAGGTTTAGACTTTCTTGGCCAAACACAGCATCTCAGTCGTTCGTCGGCTTCCTTATTTTCCAGGCATGGCTCCCTGTGACTTCTGGCTCTTTTCCAAGTTGAAAATGCCTTTGAAAGGAGAAAGATTTGACACTCGGGAGGACATCGCATTCCAAAGACGGACTTCCAAAGAAGCTTCCAACAGCGGCAGCAATTGTGGGATAAGTGTATACGGTTCCAAATAGAGTATTTTGAAGGCGATTAAGCTCTCATATCTGTAAATGAACAGTTCACTTTTCTCCGACCAAAGGTCGGATACATTTTGAATATATCTCCTGTATCTTAGGAAACGTGTTCCCTACCATTTGAAGGGCAACAAACCCTTGAATAAAATCCACTTAACTCGAATAAGACAAGGCGTTGAATCAAAAATACGAGTACATTCCATATAAAGCTGATTGGATAATATAATTTATCACCGGTGATAGGACAGCGCCAGGTGTTCTTCATTGATCAGTTGACTACCTTTCCTTCAGCCACTCCGCGATTATGTATTATGGTACTAGAAATACCAGGGGATTTAGGTCGGCCTCTAGTCTTTGATTAAGTTTTCCTTTTCCTCATCCTTCCGGATTACTCCCTTGATTGTTGATGTACTGGGGCTTTCATATGTATATCCTTTGATAGCTTGGGGTATTTACGGTGGATCTAAGGATTTTAGACTGACATCTATGCTGCATCATCACAATACCAAAATTGCTGCTACAACCCCGCAGATCTATGCCGGTATCGTTCGATACCAGGGGCGCCTTTTAAGTTGTTACAGAAACAACGGTAGGACTTCTTCAATTTATAGGTCGCCAACAGATGATTGGTAGTGTAAGCGTGTCATGTTTCATCGTTTTTTATCATTTTTTATCGTTTTTATCGATTATCATCCCACCATCTTCATATATCCTTTCATTATTTATATTGTGGAGTATTTATGATTGATCTTAGGGTTTTAGACTATCTATGCGTGATTTCGATACCTAATTTGCTGTTACAATCCCACAGCTCTATGCCCGTATTTCCCGATGTATTAGATACCAGGTACACCTTACGAAAACTAGGAAAACTATATTTTCTTGGAACAAGCTGTTTTATTGCTTCTCAAAATAATCTTGCGTCTTCTTATCTTTACTATTCTTGAGATTGCAAACGCCTGAAAACCGAAATTTCCGCTATCGCTCTAGATTCTGCCAGTTGGTACTCTTGAAACTTGAATATGTCCAGATATCTCGGCACTAACGACTTGTGATACAATGGTTTTTGTTTTCGGATGCCTTCAACAAAAAATTCTCCCCAAATGTCCTCATAGCCCCGCAATAACGGTGCAAGTTGGACGCTTATACCAACATCACCGCTTAGTCTAGTCCTCTCTGAATCCGCCATCCATTTGCCTAATGCATTGATAAACTATTAACTCAATGTTTGGCGTTCCTTTGTCTTGCCCGCCGTCGATCCCGCCGGGAGATAAGTTCGGGCGGCGACGTCCCCGCTATTACGGCGCGATTGTTCCTGCGGATGGCGGCGACACGGGGCAGGAAATTAGTAGTTCGCCGGTTCATTCGATTCGGTGGCGGGGCAATGAATCAGGCGACGGCGAACACGGAATCGCTATTAAGCCGAGTGCAAGCCGCTAGCTGTCCGGTCTTCACTTTGGGTCTAATTTACGGATCGAGTGAGTAGGTAACTACGTATAGTACGAGTATTGCCCTTGTTGAATTAGGAAGTAAGTACTTGGATATACCGAAACCTTTTTAATCGGTTTGTCAACTTTGACGGCGGAAATGGTTTCTGAAGAAACCGTAGATTTCGAGGTTTTCTTAAGAAGTAGAAAAGCGGAAAATCATCCAATTTTTAAAGATTTTTACCGTTTACTGGCTGAATGCAAAGGAAAAAGAGAGCGTTGGTTTCGGCGCTTTTTAAGAAGAAGAATAATGGAAAATCATCCAACTTTTAAATATCTTTGACGTTTGCAATGATGCTGCTTTCTTATGAAGAATAAATTTGATTTGCTGGCTGACTACAAAGAACAGGAAAGCGTTGCTTTCGGCCCCTTTTTAAGGAGAGAGGTGGGAAATTCTGTAAATTTTAAATATTTTTTACAAGCGATCCGCTACCTTAAATTTAATTGAGCTTTGGTCGAAGCCACAGTAGGGCTTCTTCAGTTGATAGGTCACAAATATATGGCACACCAGTAATGTAACCTTCCCGTTTTTCATCGCCTCTTACTGATTACCATCCCATCATCTTTCTCTGTTTACACCTTTTTCCTGGTGGTATCCTAAATCATTGTGTGCGTCTTTAATCGAATTCAAATCCCAATGAAATTATCCCATTTGACCAAAGTAACCTCGTTCGTGTTAAAATTGTTGCTACATATGTTTCTCCCGGTTTTGTAGGTTATTGCACGGCCGTTTCACAAATGTACCTTATTTAATGGCGAGTTACTAAGAAAAACTGCCTAACTAAAAAGTGTTCGTTTTAGCGCTCTTTAAGGAGAAGAAAAATAGAAAAACCTAGTTACTTTCTTTTTTATAAGCAATCTGGTCTCAAACTTCATTGATTTTTAGTCATAGCAACCAACGGTATAGATCACCAACAGGTGATTGGTAGTGTAGTGTTATCACTTTTCATCGTTTTTTTATCGCTCTTCATCGATTATCATGCCACCATCTTTCTTTGTTTACACTTCTCCAACTTTTCCCATTCTGCGCTAATCTTGGTATATCTTTCAATTTTACTTCCCTCTGCTCCGCTGCCTTCCTCGCTTCCCCATTCTATGTTTCCTTGGTCTTTTTCGGTGTCGTTTTCTTGCTTCAGAAACGTTCTTCACTAGTCTGTCTCGTTCCATTGTTTGTTTTTTACACTCTACATTTCTTATCTTATCTCTAATATCCTTCTATCTCCTTCAAAAGTCTCACCTCTCCTGCTGTTAGTTTGCTTCTTTGTCTTTCCGTTATTGTCCAGCTTTCGCAAACAAATATTGGCTTCACTACTTTACTAACAACTTCGACTTCTGTTTGTTTCGGTATTTTCTTCTTGCTCAGCAATTTTGTCTTGTACCTCATGTTCTTGTTCCTCGAATAAACCTTCGAAATATTCTTTCCATATGTTCATTGTTCTTTCTTCTTGTGTAATAGTACCACCATCTGTTTCTTTTATATCTGCAGCATCATTGGTGTTTTGTTTTTCATTTATGTTGGCGTTCCTAAAAATAATTTTTAATACTCTGCGTACGTCTCTGCCATTGCTTATCCGAACTCTTTCCATGTAGTTAGCTTGGCTCTTTTAGATATTTGACTACTTTTCTTTTATTTACATATGTCTCATGATGTTCAGCTTTCCTTGATTGTTGAATGCTTATTCCATACTTGCATCTTCTCTTTAGTTTCTTCTTAAATCGATTTGTTTTACTACGTTGTTCCTTTCAGCTTCCTGTTTCTTATTATAGTTGTTTCGCAAATTCCTTCTACAACTACTTTTATTTTTGCTTTGAAACTAGTCCATCTTCTTTCTATATCTGTGTATTCTTCGCTCTATTCAATCCTATTTCATTCATTTCGGTATTTGTCGCTTATGTTTATGCAACCATTAGCAAATTCACTAAAATGTCTTCCATTGGCGTAGGGGAAGTTGGAAATCTCGAAAAATCAAGAATACGTAATTGCAACCAGGCGCAAGCTGACTAAAAATATCTTCCACTTGTATTGGGGAAAGAGAGAATTAGCTGGGAGCTCAAGAGTTCGAAGGATCATAAATACGCGTGAACTCCCATTTAGCAAAATAAAGCAAAACCTGAACTGGAAAGGTCGAACTACCAGAAATTCATAAGTGGAACTATGCGTAACCCTTTCATCGGCTTTGGGAAGATACAGAGAAATCTGGAAGCTGGAAATCTCGAAGGATCGAAAATACGTAATCGCAACCATACGTAAACTGTCTTCCATTCGCAATAAAGGGAACAGAAAAGATGGTGGGATCTCGAAAGGTGCAAGAAACGGAAATTCATAATTGCAACTATTTGTGTTAACCTATTAGAGTACCTTCCATTGGCATTCGGGGAAGAGAAACCTGGAAGCTCGAAATTCCGAAAGGTGTAATCGGTAACATGTGTAAAGTGAGTAAAATGTTTTCCATTGATATTAGGGAAAATAGAGAAGAAGCTAAGGAGCTCGAAAGCTCGAACGGTCAATCATGCTTTAGCTACCTAAACTATCTCCCATTGGGATTGGGGAAATGGAGAAAAACGCTAGGAATGCAAAAGCTCGAGGATTGGACATACATAATTATAACCGTGTATAAACTGACTAAGGTATCTTCCATTGGCATTCGGGGAAATAGAGAGAAAGATGGAAGTTCAAAATCCCGGAGGATTGCAAACATGTGATTGCAAACATGTGTAAAGTGACTAAAATGTCTACCATTGGCACTGGGGAAAATAGAGAAGAAGCTGGAAGTTCGAAAGCTCGAACGATCAACCATGTATTCACTAACGAAAGTTCGAGGAATCAGAAATACGTAATTGGACCCAGGCCTAAACTCATTAAAATATTTTCCATTGACATCCGGGAAATAGAGAAAAAGCTGGAATTGCAACGACGCGTAATGAACTCACTCAGAATATCTTCTATTGGTACATATATCTCACTTCAGAAACATCGCGAATCGTGCGGTGTACATATTTCAGTATCCCCCCCTCCTCCGCGTACAAAATCTGTATTTGACCCGTCCGATACAAATCCTTCAGCGGCAGATGGGCCCCGAGTAATATCCTTCTCGTTATTTATGTAATTCGACGAGACCGATACGGCAATTCTGAATTTGCACATTTTAGGACTCGGAATAATATCCATTATTAGAGCGCTATTACGCGCTGGAAGCTTACGCAATACTCGCTGTAATTACGCCGCGAGCTTTGCCGCTTTCAGCGTGAATTACGTTTGCGGGAAAACGGACGCGCGTCCGGTGCAGAGAACAATAATCCGCGATCATTGGGCCGGGGGACAATAAACAATGCAGTCGATAAAGTTGTTACGTCGCTGCCGTCTTTGAAGCGGGCATACCGTGTGCTCCATTCAATTGGCGATGCACCGCGGTGAAACTAATGAAATCAATCGAGAGTATAGAAAGCGACCTATTCATCCTCGATATTGGCGTTATGAAGTTGATGACTATACATCTGAAAGGAGCAATAACGGTGTTTGTGGTATTAGTGTCCGGTCCTTTGTTGTATTGCAGTTCGAAATATCGTATAGGACCTGTTCATAAGTTTCACCGATTAGAACGAAGCTTTGTGGCTTTCCATGACTATCAAATTCAAGGAAATTGTAAATGACTCCGTCTAAAACCTACTAAATTAGGTGCGGCTATTAAGTAGTTTTAGAGGAAAGCTGTGCAATAGCCTACGAAACGTAGCGTATGAACAAACTGCATATTCCAACATTTTAAACGGAGGGAATTTGTTTTCTATTAATCTGTAGCTAGATATAGCTAGATCGCGATTAGCGAAAAATTTCCCTCACAGATGGATGCAAAGCAACAGTTCACAGCAATAGTGTTCACCAAACGAGTAAATCATCTATTGGTCATCTATAACCTGAAGAAGTCCTACCGTTGATTTGACCAAAAATCAAGGAAAGTAGCAGATTGTTTATAAGGAATATTTAATGTTACTAGTTTTTCCATATTTCTTCTTCTTAAAAAGCACCAAAACCAACACGTTTTTCAGTCAGCCAGTTTTTCTTAGTAACTCTCCATGAAATAAGGAAATACTACAGAGTTCAGATCCAACATTACAGAATTTAAGTGATGTCAGATAATAGATACACCGCATATGCTTAAGTATTATTTCACATTTTCATTTGCCTTCTGTCATTTCATTCACTTGATGTGTTTCTTTTCCACCTTCTTTATTAACTTTTCGGCTATGGAGTTCTTCCAAAAATCTACCTAGGAAGTTTAACCATTTCGAAATGTCAGACGAACCATACGTTTACAACTCCTATTCTTTCTCCCGTTTTCCCTTCCATGTTTCTTCTTCTTATGCATCTCTGTATATCTTCAGACTTACAATTAGAATTAGTCAATAATCCAACTTTCATGAATTGAAATGCTGTGGAACCTCATACAAAAAATTCATCAATGGTACTTGCTCTTTTTCTTCTGTCCCTAGCTATCTTTCTTCATTTTCCTCTTTTTCATTTTTTTTTTCATAAAGTTTTCTTAGCCTTAATCTTTTGGAGTCGGATTTATTTTTCATTGATTCTTTTTATTTCGGAAGTCATCTTTTACTTACATACAGATGTTAAACTCAAGAAAAGTGGATTTTGCAGTTGTAGATTATGCCTTTCATACCGTAAGGACCGGAACATTTGCGTCCCACCAGACACTTTAGGTGCGACAAATAAAACCTAATAAGCTCGAAATTTATGTTATTCACATAGAAATAAATATAAACAGGCACCTCGCACTATTGCAGATGATACGGAGTAAAGCAAGTTTTCAGCACTTGTGTACATCCCAAACAACAACTGATAGAGCCCTCAATGGGTAAATGATCATCCACATTTTAAAGTTTGAGTTTTTTTTTGACGCGGACACCCCAATGATTTTGCGGATCTTCTTTTATATTGTACCACTTCTGCCCAACGCAATCAAATCTTCTGCTATTGTAATTAGGAATGGTAGGAATAACGTTTTTGTGTGCCTTGCGTCATCATGGAGGATATGAGAATTTATTGCAGCCTTCATGAAGAGTTTGTAAAAAACTTTTCCGCCACTAATTAAATCGTCCATCAAAATCTTATAAGCCAACGATGTGATCTGCTAGATCTACTCCTCCCATGTCTTCATTGTAGGACTTCACCATTGTCGGACCAAAGAATTGAATTCTTTCTTAATTCCATCTTTCGCTTAATCAAGGTAGTTTCATTAGTGAGACAATTACTGATTGCAAGCACATCTTTTGGTCTTGCCGTCTGCAAACTACTGTACCATTTTCACTCAACTCGAATTGACTTTCGTTAAGTTTCCAGAAAACTTGGGAACGTTTTTGCGATTTCGCATTAGAATTCCAACAGCAGGGAACTTGATAGTGTCAAGTAAGTGACCGGTAGAGAAAAACCTATCAAATGTCAGTACCTCATTCGTGGGTTTGATAGTGTCTGCTAATTTGAGAACAACTCCTTGGCCAAGTGTTCTTGGAGAGGCATCCATTTCTTTACCTGCATAAATGTTTAGATCATAAACATATAATGTGCTTGAATCGGGTCGTATTCAAACTTTTATCCCACGTTAGATTGGCTTCATTGGTGGGTATTATTTTAGTGAAGATCGTGCTTTGAACTTCGTCATTGATTCATCATTAGTTGGAAAATTAGAGTCAGAACGATATTTGATGAACGTGTATGTGAGATAGCTGACTACTTCCTCTGTATAATATGTCTTTCCGGCATGGGTAGGCTTTTCTGGATTTTTGAAACACCATTTAGATAATAACAACTTTTATCTCTGCCAATTGCGTCCTTCATTGCACTGTTTTCCAAGAACTCGTTATGAGTTCAGTAGTTATTGAATGCTTGCACACGGTTATAGCACATTACAAGAAATAGTCCGAAAAAAAACATTATTTCATGGTAGTCTGTTTCAACTGTCTATTTCTTGGTATCTTTCTCAAATATTTTCAATCTGGCGTTAGTGGATTCAGTAACTTGCATAAGTAGGCCTTTTGGAAAAATGGCCAAGAATTACTTTACTTCCTACAATTGTCTGGGTAGATAAGAAGTAGCTGAAGCATCTTCGGAAATGGGAAATCTCAGGAGTAAATTGTAGACTATTACCACTCCAAAATATTACGCCATTTGAAGGACTTATTAAGTTTTCATTTTCAATTATCTCATTACTTTCCTGAACAATCTCTTCGTTATTATTTGTTCCATCTGCTTTCATTTTATCTTTACTAGACGCGTCATGGGTAGACACATTAGAATCTGTGTCACTGTCCGACACTAATTCCCATCTGATGAATCATTGCGATGAAATGAATCATCATCATCACTTCAATCATCTTCAACGATTCTATTAGCTTCTATTTCGAGTTCACTTTGTGTGAGTGGTCAACGGCTCATTGTTTTATACAGAACCACTGGGCCAAATATATCCCATTGTGAATGCCTACTGGGATACAGGGGTACCACTGCACAAAGCACTAGAAATGAACACGTTTTATGAGTAAGCGATAATTGAAACCATTACAATGCTTATCATTAACCTTAGAGAGTTGATTCAACAAAGATCACGTAACATTACACTTACAAATACTGGAAGATACCTGAAATTCTAGTACACTACAAAGCATGTGCGGGTTGGAGAGATTTCACCGGCAAACTGTGAGGCTATGTATGTACATGTAAACAAATCTTTTATGGTGGGCAGTCTATGACTGATATGTTGGTGTATAGTGTAAGAACAGCACGTATTTATCCCGATAGGCACGAACAATACCTACGTGGGACATATATGTCCCAATAGACTTCAAAGGGTTAAGGGACTCTAAGTATTCATAAATCCTGAGAATTCGCAGTCCTCCTTAAATCTTCTCGTCTTTATATTTATTCTCATCCTTTTTCTTCTTCCTTGTATGCTCATTCTAATTCATTTTCTTCTTCTTTTGTACTCGCTCTAACTTTTCCTTTCCCTTCTTATCCTCCTACACACATAACAAGCTACTTATGAATTGTCCTTCAATTTTCTGAGCATGTTCTTCTCCTATTCATGCTCTTTCGTCTGTTTCAGTAAGCATGTTGTGCTCACTTAGTAAGCTTTTACACAATTATTTAATTGAATGTGGTCGTTATGTAGAAAATCATACAGATTTTATTTTATTCGATTAAACTAGTTTAATTGAAAATTTGAAAAAATGTTGACCTAAATCTTCGCTAACACAATCAAATCGATTTCCCCCTTCTCCGATAAACAGAACAAGGGTAAAATCTGTCGAAAAATTAATCTGGCACGCGCTCAGCTGGCACCACGACCAATACGATCCGCGCGCCCCCCTCTACCCATCGCATCCACGCGTATCGCCCGTTCATATCCGCACTCTAATAATATCCTGAACGCGGGAGATGTTTTAATTAATCACTAATCCTATGCTCGCGACTTGCTAATTAAATTCAGGCGAGCGCAACGCGAAATGGAGACGTAGACTATGATGACGGCGGCGGCGTCGACGACAAAAAGAGACGCCGCCGTATCGAGTCGGTATGCATGCAATAGCATGTCGTCGGAGACAATCCCGAATTAGTACATTTCGCTGGATATTTCTGGGTAGTTGGCGATTCGAAGCAGAAATCCGGGTTTGTAGTTCTACACATATGTATGTATGGATGTATCTACCCACACCCATTCTTTCGATAGGTGATAATTAGCGATGCAATATATGCACGTTTCTAACTACTCGTCATCTTTAGCGATCGATAGATGGAGGCGTATTTCGCGGTGCTAATTGGATGAAAGTAAAAATAAGGGTAGGATGAGCGCGAACTCGTGTGAAAGGAGTCGAGTGTTCAGCTTTTGGCAAAAAATTAATTAACTTCCTTATTAGTTTTCCATAATCTGTACTTCAAAGAATCGGGTATAGTCATCAAGGATGACTAGTAAATGTATTTTCCGGTTGAAAGTGGATTCATCAAATTGATTTTCTAGTAGTTGCGTTCGAATCATTCCAGAATTTGATCAATTCGTCCTCTTCATTGTCGAGATTTGTCCAATATACTTTCGATCCTAATCGACTTCTTATGTGTGCTATTCCTGAATGACCTTCATGTGCCAATTGTAGTAGTCTTTGTAGTTCTTTGATTATGACTGGTTTGCCCTTTGTAACTCGATATAGTTGTAAGATATAGTTTCTCTTCTAACATTTCAGTTCTATCTCCCAGTTATTTGTATTTATTCCTCTGCTTTAATACTCCCTCTGCTTTGGATTCTTCAACTAGTTCTTCTTTCGTGATAGCCTTGACTTCTGGTTTTATCAATCTGGATAGACAGTCATACATTGTCTTGTTTCTTTTACAGTAAGTAACTTGCAAACTTCAGGAGTAACAACGTGTTAGACTCTTGGGGAGGTCTAAGTGAAAAGACCTAAATTTTTCTAATATCGTTTATTGCAGCTACAGAATTTTCGCCCTCAGATTAAGGGCATCCTCGGTGTACTGAAGAGGAAAGAATTTCTTAAGTTAAAGAAAAATATATTTTAAAATTGTATTAAGCTTACGGCAACCGTGATAATAAGATCTCCACAAATGACTTGGAAAATCCATAGTGAAAACAAGAAAAGCAATGAATTTTAAAACCCTTTAATTTAAAAATAGAAGGAAATTCTAACCTCACCGCGGCTGACAGAGTTAAAGTGATAAGTCACACGTGCTCGAGAGATAAAGTGCGAGGGAAAGGAACATGACAAGAGACAATCAATGATACCAACCCTATCAATGCCAATCAATAGAGCGAAAGAGGCAGAATCTCCCTAACTAGGGGGATACAAAAATAAGAAAGATTATAAATTTAAAAATCACAGAGTACGATTCCGACGAGGAAAAACAAGATTGCACAGAGATCCGACCGCCACAATCACAGGACAAAGCACCGTCCTGGAGATAAGAAGTAAAGAAAAAGTAAAAGTATTTTAAAGTAAGTAAGTTATTTAAAGATGTATTTAAGTGAATTAAAAATGTCATAAAATCATGTAACAGGCAAACAATGTGGAAAGGAGAATGAAAGCCAGGAGTGGCCACTGAACGTATTGGTAAAGCAAGATCCCAGACCAATCAGGTGTATAAAAGAAAAAGGAAAACCAGGCGGATACCCTACCGGTTAAGGATGTCGCAGCAACTGGTGCTCAACCGTTCAATATCTATTCTATAATTGATGGCGTTAAGAGTTCTTTTAATGTAACACATTTCTAAGAAACAGCATTTGTTTAAGTTACTTTCTGAGCCAAGCACCTCTGCTCCGTCGAAATCAAAAAGATGTAGGTTGCTTGGCAATCTTTACAGTTGACTTTGTAAATGACGTTTGGTTTATTCATAGAGCAGACCTCATCCTTCAGATTAGAGAAGAACCTTCTCAGCGTGTTGGATGAATGATAGGAGATAACCGAATTCTGCTTGATTGAATAACGATTTCAAATTACTGGACAATGAAGGAATAAATTCTAGACTTCTGTAAATTTTAGCTGCCGGTTCTTGAGGGGTAAATGTATTGAGGTTTCCATTGTACCGATTGCTGTTTTGGTGTAAAATTTGTTGTAAACTTTTGTTTATAGTTAATT
This sequence comes from Chrysina gloriosa, assembly GCA_038088585.1. Lineage (NCBI taxonomy): Eukaryota > Metazoa > Arthropoda > Insecta > Coleoptera > Scarabaeidae > Chrysina > Chrysina gloriosa. The sequence continues at coordinate 27,689,496 of CM076088.1, read as the reverse complement.
GCGGACAAGCATTCATAGCTAGAAGATCTTTCAATTTATTTAGGTTCCTTCTGTGGAAATCTGGATGAACAATATCGATGGATTCTATGTTTTAAAGCTAGTACCAGGTTAATTTTATATTTAAAAGGTTGGGAAGAAAAGAAGTTCAGGTATCTGTCCGACGAAGTTGGCTTTTGGTGCCAGTCTAGGTAGAATTATTATATTGTTTTTCTATTGTACATTGAATTGTTTGGTGAAGACTATTAAAAATAGGTAAAAGGAAAGCTGAACTTCCTGGTGGTGCCGCTATTAAAAGGTCGTTAACATACTGAACCAGTAACGGCAACTCACAAGGCGATCTGTCCATAACATACCGCGGTGAGGTTAGAGTTTCCTGCAAATAATTTAAGCGTTTTAAAATTAATTGCTTTTCTTGTTTCCGCTATGGATTTTCCAAGTAATTTGTGGGGATCTTAATATCACGGTTCCCGTAAGTTTAATACATTTTAAAATATTTTTTTAATTTAAGAAATTCTTTCCTCTTCAGTACACTGAGGATGCCCTTAATCGGAGGGCGAAAATTCTGTAGCTGCAATAAACGATATTAGCAAAATTTAGGTCTTTTCACCTTGACCTCCCCGAAAATTTAACACGCTGTTACTCCTGAAGTTTGCAAGTTACGTTGTACTCGTTACTTCTGCCTGACAGTAAGTGACTTCATGATCTTATGTTTAAAGCCTAGAAACTCATCGTTCTACTTGTAAGTTTGGTTCTGATGTTAGCGAATATATAAATTTTAGGCTATTGTGGTTTGTAATCCGGTTCTTGCCATATAGATAGTGAGTGAGACGTATCATCCCCTAGATCTGCGCGGAAGGCGTATGTGACGAAATAATAATAAAGTTTTCATCCTCAAGTCTGGCATATAGGACAAAACTACCAGTAAGAATATAATTTCCTAGACTGTGCGCTTCCCACCATTTGATTACAACTGATTTGGTACCATTCAAATCAGAAGACAAACCTTATCACTCAAGTTCATCTTCAGGTTTAATTCAAAGTTTTGTAAACGCGCGGAGGTTCCCGAGCGAAATCAAAATAACAGCAGCAAACCGATACTTTCTAGATTCTTACGAGGCAAACGACAAAAAATGTCGACTACAAAATCAGATTTTTTTGCGGATTCCTCGCAGTCGCGTTTCCCGGTATCGGCCGGTGTGAAATCCGATACTCCCGCGACGGTATCGACCGAGTTTTTACCGTTTGCTTTCCGCCCTCCTCCGCCGTCGATCCTCGCACGGCGACACGTATATAAATAATTTTTGTTTTGCGCACGATTTATCACCGAATCCCGGTGGCTGGAAGCCAAATCGCCCCCAAGACCGGGTCGCGCCCGTGATCTATGCGAAAAAGTTTCGTCGGCGGCGGCGAAAAGCCGCTTCTTGCGGCGCGAAAAGTCGTAGGATTTATTAACTAACGTAAGTACGAAACGAAAGCAACGGGGAGAAAAAAGAGTATGCGCGCGACTTCCGCCATGACGTACTCGACGAACTTCCGTGATTACGCCGGAAGTTTGTCCCGTGGAACTGGAAGTTAGTAGTCGTTGCCAGGGGATGGTGCGTTTTGATTTTGTGTGGAATGAGGTGGAATGAGGGAGGGGGAGAGGGGATAGAGATTTAGAGGAATTGTGGACAGATTCAAATAGAATCATCATCAAGATCCAGTGGATGAAGGGACAGGCGGAGAAGATGATGATAAACAAAAACTATTGACTATTATCTAGGATTAGCGACACTTAAACTCTTAGGGTCGATTGAAATGGTAAGAAGAGGAAAGAATAAAAAACCAGAGAACATGAATGGAGGACGCGTGGTTTGTTCAAGATTATACCACATTCAAGCCGTGAAAAACCAAATGCGACCAAATCCGAACGTTGAGACGTCTTAAGGTTCGGAAAATAAAGAAGAGAAAGAATAATGACAAATAAATGAAGAACAAAAGGAGCACAAGAACAGTGAGGTGAAATCCAATTAAAAACAAATCTGGCACTCGACAGCCTGACAGTTGAACAATGGACCGATCCGAAGGCTGCAGGGATCTGGCAGAACAAGAACAGGGAGTAAAGGAATAAGGACAAGAGTTAGCTAAACGAGAAAACTGGTAAGGATTATAGGCTGCTGGTTTGTGTAGGATCTCTTAATATTTAAATTCTTTAAAGTTGAATTATGAATTAATCCGAAGTCTGAAAGTGCACAAGAAATACGAAGACGAAAAAGAAGAGAAAATACGAGGAAGAACAGAAGAAAGAAGATGAAGAATGAGTATGTATGACCGATTGGATCAAATAAAGAAAGAAGATACCGAAGGACGAGAAATAGAGGAATTTAAAGATAGGGCCTTTTTTGATCCGAAGTTTGAAACAGCACAACTAGAAGGAACAGAGAAAAACACGAGGAAGAACCAAAGCAAGAAAAAGCAGAATAAAAAGGATTATATAAAGGAAATACAAAAAGGCGGTATCAGAGAAACGTCGATAAGGTAGTCGGGTGGTTGTAATAGCTGCCACGTGTTTCCTTTTTACCGAAGAGGTCAGAACTCAGAAACTAACAGCTGAGTCCTTAAGACTCTTGGTTATGAGAAAAGGAGGGAACACGGCAGTTAGGAAGCAAGTGAGTATCAGGTTACCTCCGATGAAATCTGACAACAAGTTTTCTGACTACTACAGCGTAGGGTTTGGATCAAAGTTAACTTTCGATAAAAGACCAACGATAAAATCAACTTTACATAAATCTTGACAAAAGACTAACAGGGAAAGAGAGGGGAATTCGTATCCTCTAATAAAACAAAGGAAAAGGTTTAGTTGGTTTATCGCAGTTTCGTTGTCACAGACCGCGTTACGTAAAACCTTAGAAGGGCGTTGTTGGCATTACGACAGAGAGGGTGGTTGCTATGTGGAAATAATGTAGAATCTGGAATTTAAGAATTGAAATAAAATAAAAGAAAGTTTTGGGACATAGTCGGCCTATGTTCTTGATGGACACTGACCATGAACAGGGTAGTCGAGAGAAAGGCTCTGTTTATTATATACCCCCCAATTTTGATAGATTCCTGTTTTTCCTTTTAAGAATTGCCCTTTTTTGGGGAATTGACATTTTGCTGGGGAAAGTCCGTAGTTACTTCATTTTCTCCTTGTGAACTCTTCCGCGTTCTTCACCATGTCAAAATTAAATAGCAGATGTTTCAACGAAAAGTATTTCTTCGATTTCCTAAAATATAAGGAAACTTGAAGATTTCAATCAATTTCTTCCATTTGATCGCACGCTCCAATTTCGGGATTTCTTCCCTTAGAAAATACACAACCGGAACAAGCGACTGAAAATTGCCAACTCGCAAGCAATAAAATTATCACTTCGTTTCCGGCTCCGAATCCTTCGCCGGAGATAAAGATAAGCACCGCGTCTCAACTTCAGCTTCTACCAACGCTGGAAAGCCCTAACGTCATTTCGAGCTTCCAGATATTGTTTTTTTCATGCGACCTTTTACAAATCTCCCGTTTTGCATCGAATCCATCCTCCATTCAAACCGGCGTCTCTTTCTCTCGCTCCCTCACCCACTCCTTACATATTCCGTGCCCACGTTTTACGGGATTTCGATAGCCCGCTTCGCCTATATCTCCCGTCTTCCGTCCGCGAAGGTCATACATTTTTATCGAAGACGCTCGCTCGCTGCGGTAGCTCGGCGAATAAATAAAACATAAAAGAAGAGTAAGGAAGGTACGGAGGTATCGAGGATAGTAGAGAGCTCGCGCCTTCGACGTCTTTATTGAATTCTCTTTATCATACCTGCGGATTCGTGCGGTTCGGTGCGGTTTTCTTCTTTTTCTTGCACGTAAATATTGATGAGATTACTAATGGAACGGCATAAATATTCTACTTCGGCGACGAGCTTACGAGTTAATAGCGAAGGATTTAAATAAGCGGAAGGACGGGTTTCTGTGAACCGGACGCTTCTCGTAATCCAGGCGTAAATGTTCTTTTTAGAGTGGAAGAATACGAGTATGAGTATGTCGAAAGTTCGACAGGCGAAAATACGTTTGTTTATTCGCGCCTCGAAAGTGGGACATTATCGAGAAGTTCTTCGCCGGCGTACTTCGCCGCGCGGCTTTATTCTCAGATATTCGCTTTTAAACGTCGCTGCAAACTACAAAGAATGAAAATGTCGGAAAAACGTTCGGGATTCGATATTAGATTTTGTCGGAAAAAAGCACGAAGTAAACACGGCATTGTGTCGACGCGCGTTTTCGAGTCGTGCAAACGTTGCTATTGTAATTTCGATGAGAAAAAGGTGCTAAGATGGGATTTCGGGAACGAAGTATCTCGTTTCTCAACGTTTTGAAATGTTTCCAGTGAATTTAGGAAGTTGTAGAATTTTTGAGATTTTTCTGCAATAAGACGTCAACAACCATATCCTATTCTTTTATCGCTCCTTTATGATGAACCGGGCGTGATAAATTATCTTTATTTGTGGGAATTACTTTGTTATAGCTATAAGTTAAAGAAAGTAGAGAGACTTGCGATTTAATTCAGTAACGGTATGCTTTCCAACAAATTATTCTCAAATGCAAATCCCTTCAGGAGGTAACTCGCTTTTCTTTGTCTTCCTCTTTTACCTCTTCCTTTGTTTTCCGATTTATTTCCTTTAGTGCCTCCTGTTCCAGTCCATATCCGTCCACTGCTTCATCTGTATTGATAGTTCCATCATGTTATGGTCAAACCTGAATATTCTGTAAAATAAACTTTTTGCAGGAAATACTTCTACGGTTTTTCTGCTTTTTATTTTTTCTTCTTTTTCTTCCTCAATTTATTGTTAGCTTACATCCCTATAGTATTTGAGATTTTGGGTCCGCTCGTAATTTGGACGTTGCAATTTCCATTCTCCCTTTTCTGTGAGTTCTCTTTTTCTTCATCTTTTGGCTTCGGAGCCGTCCATAGTTCTGCGCTCTCAAATAATTTTAACACTTTCAAATCCTGAATCCCCGCTCCGCATTTTAGCAAAGGAAGAGGCTTTGCTGTTCAGGCTTCGAATTTATCCGTAACTCAGCCCTGAAGAATGAAAAATTGTCTGCTTCTTGATATGCCGCGCGTCCTTGAGTTTTCATCCTTTTTCTGTTTCTTTCTTATTTCTTTCGGATCAGTACGCTCTTTTAAGTCTGAAATTCGTTTTCGAAGGAACCTTAAAATACTAACGTCTTTGGTTCTCCGCGCTTAAACAATTAGATACTCTCAAATCCTGGATGGACTGTCCGATCTTGTTCCTTTCTTTCCTTTTACCCTTTTGCTTTTCGGGCTTCAAATTTTATTTCTGTTCTTCCTCCGGATCATTACGTTCTTTCAAGTCTGAAATTCTTTCGCGAAAGAACCTTAGAAATCTAACGTCTTTGGTTCTGCACGCTAAAATGATTAGACAATTCCAAAGCCTGGATGCACTCTCGGTCCTTGCTTCTTCGTTTTACTTTTGCCTTATTTGCTCTTTAAGTTTTGGCTTCGCCCGTAATTCAAATGGAATGACTGGGAAGTTGTCAAATCGTACATACGCCATGCTTACTTGACCTTTCGTCCTTTTTCTGCTTCTTTCTGTTCTTCTTCCGAATCATTACGCTTTTTCAAGTCTGAAATTCTTTCACGAAGGAACCTTGGAAATCTAACGTCTTTAGTTCTAGGCACTAAAATAACTATACAGTTTCAACACTTGGATGAACGACCCTTCTTGCTTCTTCCTTTCCTTCTGTCGCTTTTAATCTTCAAATTTCGGATTCGCCCGTAATTCAACCCTAAAAACTGAGAAATTGCCAAACCTAAATGTGCGTCCTGCAGTTTCCTTCCACTTTATGTTTCTGTTCTTCTTTTGCACCATTAAGCTTCTTCATGTCTGAAATTCATCCAGAAATAAATCTTGGAAATGTAACACTATCTTGTTCAACCCTCTCCTTCTTCCCCTTCACTTCCAGAATCTTTATGCTTTTTCATGCAACGTCTTTACAGGTCTACTTGACAGATTTACATTTTGAGAAGTTGTCCAATCCTACATACGTCATGCGTCCTTGAGTTACCCTCTTCTTTCTGTTTCTTTCTGTTCTTCCAGAAGAATACGCTCTTTCAAGTCTGAAATTCGTCCACGAGGAAACCTTAGAAATCTAACGCTGGCTTGTTCAACCCTCTCTATTCCTCCTTCTCCTTCACTTCCAGCATCCATATACTTTTTTATGCAACGCGCTTAGAGGTCTACCTGAAAGATTTAAATTTTGGGAAGTTATGAAATCCTACGTGCTTGCCCTTGAGTTTTCTTCCCTTTTCGGTTTCTTGCTTTCCTTCTTCCGGAGCATTGCGCGCTTTCAAGTCTGAAATTCCTTCACGATGAAACCTTAGAAATCTATGCTGTCTTGTTCAACCGCTTCTTTTCTTCCTTCTCCTTCACTTCTAGCATCTTTGTGCTTTCTTATGCGTTTACAGGTCTATTTGAAAATTTTAAATTTTGGGAAGTTGTGAAATCCTACATGCGCCATGCGCCCTTGAGTTTTATTCCTCCTTCGGTCTATTTCTTTTCTTTTTCCGGATCATTACGCGCTTTCAAGACTAAAATTCCTTCACGATGAAACCTTAGAAATGTATGCTGTCTTGTTCAACCCTTTCTTTTCTTCCTTCTCCTTTACTTCCCGCACCTTTGTGCTCTTTTATGCGTTTACAGGTCTACTTGAAAAATTTAAATTTTGAGAAGTTGTCAAATGCTACGTACGGCATTCGCCCTTGAGTTTTCTTCTTCTTTTTGTTTCTTTCTGTTCTTCTTCCGGATCATTACGCTCTATCGGGCCTGAAATTCGTCCACAAAGAAACCTTAGAAATCTAACGCTATGTTGTTCAACCTTCCTTTCTTGCTTTTCCTTCACTTCCAGCATCTTTATGTTTTTTCATGCAACGCGCTTACAGGTCTACCTGAAAAATTTACATTTTGGGAAATTCTCAAATCCTACATAACCCATTCTTCGTTGAATTTCCCTCTTCTTTCTGTTTCTTTTTGCTCTTCTTCCGGCACAGTGCGCTCTTCAAGTCTGAAATTCGTCCACGAAAACACCTTAGAAATCTAACGCTTTCTTGTTCAACCCTCTCTCTTTTTCCTTCTCCTTCACTTCCAACATCTGTATGTTTTTTCATGCAACACGTTTCCAGGTTTACCTTAAAAATTTGAACTTTTACAAATCCTAGACAAACCGCATGTTCATAATCTTTATTCTCCTTTCTCCTCCCATAGCTCTTCCCATCCTTCTGATATGCAATAGGCATTGGATTCCTCTATAATTTGTAATTTTCTTTGTTTTCTTGTTTTCGCTCTTCTTTTCCCTTCATCTATTTTTTCTTTATCTTCTTCTTCGTCCTCGCGTAATATAGAATAAAAAGCATAAAGTACCACAACGCATGCTACCACTGACTTCGTGTTAGCTCCGTTTTTCCAGTCCTTTCTTCACATTTATAGTTTGTTAAAAATGTTCTTGTACAGGCTGCCTCCCAAAAGTGGTGAAATATATTTAAAAAAAAGGAATTTATTGACAATATCGGTATAAAGCGTTGTTAATAAATTTCAAAGTTTTCTCCATAAACATCTACATATTTGTTCCACCAACATTCTCATGCACGGTACGCCCCATTGAAGGCCTCGACGGAAACCTCCTTTAAAGCGATTGTCACGGCCGCTTCGATAGCCTCAATGCTATCAAAATGGCGTCCTTTGAATGTAGTCTTGACTCTCGGGAACAGAAAGGTTTGGCTTGTTGATGGTCATTCAGAGCAAGGGTCATTGTCCACGTCTACCTGGCCACCCCTTGTCATTTGCACATACTATGGTATGAGCAGATTCTTCGTATGCCTGCCTAAGCAATTCGCGAGCTTCAGCAGTTCCTTTGTCTAGTTTTGTGCAGAATTTGATCGCCCATCGTTGTTCGAAAGTATTCGCCATCGTGCATCGTGACGTGGTTCCAAAACAGGAGTGCACTAAATCAGCGATCGTGACTCCAACGATGATCGGAGCAGAGTGCCCCTGGATGCGGTGTGGAGCTTAGCCTCCCCACTCCCCAACCTGTAATAATGAGTTTTTCATGAAATTACTAAATTTCGAAGCTATCGTCGTCATTTCCATAAATACCCGAAGAAACACTGGACTTGATGAATGTTTCCCTAAATTTGTAGCGCTCTCCCTAAATTTGTAGACGTTTCGCTCAATAAAAGCGAAACTTTGGGCTTTATTGCACGCTTTCGTAAAAAATCGCCAACAATACATAACGCAACATTGCCACTCGGATACTCACGCGTCTCCATCCCCAACCGAAACTTTCCTTAAATTAGATGGCTTCCTCGTCGCATATTTTAGCCACCTATCCCATTCGTTTCTTTTATCGGACGCATTTCGCGGTATTACCTCGCCTTTTCGCGTCCTCCCTTTCACGTTTTCCTACTCCCCGTTCCCCCGTCAAGTCCGACATACACTTCGCGAAAAGCTCGTAATCGTAAGTGCGGATAATATAATCGCGGCAACGCGACGTAACAATCTGCTTCTTCCGCTTTTCTTTTTTTCCCGTTTTTTTCTTTTTCGCCTCACACATCACCGAAATTGCGCCCGGATAGGGTGCTATAAAGGAGCCGAAAGCACTCCGGTAAAATCAGGGTGCCCTTCTCGCGAACGGTACGCGCAACGATAGTGCCGTTACGGGAATAACCCTAAATGATGACACTTTTATCTTCGGCGAACGCGAAGCGACGTACACTCGAACGCGAGATGAAATAAACGAGAGGACGGGGGTTCCCCGGGCGGTATCGTCGTCGTCCCGACGAGAGCGTTTGTGGTTTACGAGGATAGCGTAGGTAGAGATATGTACGGAGAGGACGTGTGTGTATGTCGGTATATAGGCGTTGTGTAAGCGTTTCGAGCAATTTAGCTCTTCCACCTTTTGCGGTTTAGCCCGGACGGACCGGTTTATTTTTAGACGTGTGCGAATCCGGTGCGAACGCAAAAATTACCCACGAACGTTTCGGGTTTTCGCGTGGGAATAACGTCAGCTTAGTTAGAAGGTTTTGTTCGCGGTTTTGGATTTGAGTGAGGAGATGACGATAAAGTTGAAGTTAATGAAAAATGTGTGCGTGTACAAACTCCAATCAATTCGGTTTTACGGTTTTGATAACGTTTGAGTCGTGCGCTAGCGAGACACGTGTCACCGAATTTATTATTAAACAATCGAGTGGTGAGGAGTTTACCGATGTGATACTAGTGCCATCACATACACCACAGTTTTTGCAATCAGTATCACTAATGATAGAAAAGAAAAGACAGACCAAGAAAAGACTTTCTATATCTGCCGCGTGATAACGTAAACTGTGCTTAATCTATGCCAAACGCTCGTTCGAGGACGACTCGACCATCGAGATTAAGTACTATCCCCTTGATTTGGCAAAATAGCCGCTTTCTGTTGGCGTACACAACCGTGATACTATAAAATATAAAGAAACCTCGATTTTCCGTATCTTCATTATGCGTGTTTCTCGCTAATCCCTGAGTCTGACGTATTTCGCTTGTCCGTGCAAAACGTCTAATTTGGATTCAATTATCCGGCTACTTATTTCACTTATGCGCAGTTCACTTTGAATATCAGGTTTAGTTAATGTGAGCTACGTGTTGTATATGTTGCATATCGAATTGTGTTATTATTACCCATTACATCTGCGATTCTTACAGGTAAGTTAATGAATATTTAAGTGTGTTACACATGAACTTTATTGTGCATTTATATTACAGAAAGGGCCTACATACATACAAACAACATGGACTCGAAACGTAAAGAAACAGTTGTCTATTGATGATAAGCTAAAGTTAATTGAAGTGCATGCGAAAGGAAACATTATCAACCATAGCAAAGTCCTACAACATCGGTTTGTAGACAGTGCGCGATATTTTACGCCAACAAGATAAACTTTTGAAGTTGCTTTCAAGTAGATTCTTTTGTAACAATGACGTCTAGAAAAACCACAAAATCGTGTACATTTAACATTTTAGACGATGCTGTGTACCAGTGGTTTAAGCAAACGCGCATAGAGGGTCATCCAGTGTCGGGACCAATACTTCAAGAAAAGGCACAGTGGTTTCATAAACACATTAACATTGAAAAACCCTTTAAAAGCTTTGCAAGGATAGTTGCACCGTTTTAAATATCGTTATAGAATCCAGCAGTTAGATGAAAAATTAAGTGCAGATAAAAATGCAGCCGATTTATACCTCATCGAATTTTAGCGTTTGATTGAACGTCATGAACCGATTGCCGAACAAGTCTACAATGCAGACGAAACCAGCCTTTTCTGGAAATCGTTACCATCTAAGACACTTGTAATGCATGCAGAAAAATACGCGCCAAGGTCAAAAAATCTACGATCATTTAAAGAAAGTGTAATATAAGCTTTCCTGTTTGCTACTACAATCTGAATAAAGCGTCGATGAACCAATAAAATTTTCGACAGTGGTTTTTTGATGAATTTGTGCCTTGGGTGAAATCACATCTAGAATCTGAAAATCTACGACAACAAACAATACTGCTACTGAATAATGAGAATTCATTGCAAACTACTAATAGCCAAATTTATGGATATTTTTATGGATTAAGGTGTTTTAGAGACGTTAAAACGACATTTCAGGAAATCGATGTTGCGGTTTTTCCTGAAACACCATGGCAGCCCGAAAATATTTTGGAAGTAATGGACCATTAAAGATGCCATTCATGCTGCAGCGGCAAGTTAGCTACCGTCCAAACCACTACCTTGCAAAAATCATGGTTAGACATATGGCCTAAATTAAAAACACTTTTAAACCTTCGTGAAACGGAGAAAAATCTGGTATTACCAGGACAACTTATAAATGCTGTGCAAAATGTTGTTGAATTCAAGAACGTTACCCTGGAAATTTGCAGGAATGGTTGAAGTCTGACCAAAGTGAACCGGGTTACCAAATTCTTCACATATTGAAGGCGATTCCGATTCAGAATCCGGCACCGAAGAGATTCGACAAGACGAGAAAATATCTGTTCAAGATGCATTTGCAGCAGCAAATGTGCTGTTAAATTATTTGGATGAGATTGAGAGCGTTGATGTAGTGAATTTGGAAATAATTCGTACGTAGGTGTGTCTCAAAATGCACAATACTAAGCAGCACACTCACATTACACACATTTTTAACTGAATTTTTAATGAATACTGTATAATGTATATGTTGTCGAACCTGTTTGTACATTTATATAAAAATATACAATCCATTGTATGTACGTATATTCCTTTTCCTGCATTATCGATTTTCCGTGCTTCTCAACTATTCGGCAAGGATTGAACCGGTCATTATGCCGGAAAATCGAGGTTTCACTGTACGTGAATTACTAGTTCCCTTCGTTCAAAGACGATTTGATTGATAGCCTCTGGAGGCCCTTCGTTTCTCTCATTGTCGTTTGCGGCGTGCTGGTCTTGCGAACCTCCCGCTGAGAACGAAAGTGTACTACGCTAATGGCGGTACATTGGAAACAGCACGACCATTAACGATTTTCTTCTTGCGGTGTTCACAAACTTTGATAGATAACGTTACAATATCCAATTTAGATGGTTGAAATGCATGAACACTCAGCGAGTTTCATGTTTTGATACAAATTTTAAATTCTCTAATAAAAATATATCTCGCGTGACGTACGTCACAATATAATGTTCCCAAATTTCTTTCACGTTGGAAATCTAATTATCGCCGGCATAATTCCCCATTTACGCACAACATCATAATAGGCGTGCTTCCCGTACTAAACATCGGATACAGGAACTAGTTAGGGGCGAGCGCGCGAGGCCGCCTTTAGATCGAGATAAACGGATTTATGTTTATTAAAACATCTCGATACGGCGTATACGCAACACGACGCCATTACGACGACCTATTTATGTTTACTTGCCCGGATTGCCGAAACGTGTTATCTCTCTCGGCGCCCGAAGTTAGCTCGTTATAGTGGATGGCGATAATCGTAAAACCAATAGCATTTACTATCTGCCTAACAAACCTCCATCGCCGGAGGCCTTCGGGGCGTAAGCCGCACTATTCGATAAGATCGTTCCGATACAAGGAACGCGAGCTTTCAATAAGACGAGAGGCGATTGTGGAGATTATCGCCCTTAAAGAGGACCCATAATGCGATGCTAACGGCGAAGATGTCGAAGGGGATGGGATTTTTGTAATTTGTAAGTTAATTAGTTCTAGAGAAAATTCCGCAGATATACGGCGTTATGATGAAGTAACGCACAAAACTCGTAGATCATAGTATTTAGTTGTGAAAAGAAAAAGTAATAACACGTCAGTCGTATTGTTTAGTTCTACGTATTTTCACAGATGAAGAACTTTTTATAAAATTTAACTAGTTACAGTTGCCAATAGAATCGATAATTCGCAAATATCACAAGGTTCAATGGCGCGAAAATTTTAATGATGAGCCGAAGAGTTACGCATTAAGCAGAGTAACAATTGGAGTGGGCAGCGGCTCCATTTTGAACAATTCATAGCTTATTGGAAGTACCCAATACATATAAACGAGGAAGGGTATCTTACTAAAGCGCAGATCATTAAATGTGATTCCTGCCTTGATCATCGTCTTCCACAATTGCAGATTTAGACACACCTACACACATTACAAGCATACTAGTGTAAGCAAGATTTAAGTTGAGGAAGTTGAAAGATAATTACAATACGGCTCCGTCCAATACTGCAAATTCGTTCAAATCAAGGTTTCCAATGCCAACAAGGTGCTTATTCTTTATTGGAACAACGAGAATGATGCATTTCCATGTTCATATTAAGAAAAATCAAGTTAGCAAAATAAGTAAAGTATCAACTTATTCGATTCACTGGGATTAGTTACACCGGTTGTTGTAATTGCAAAATTATGTATGAAAACTCAAACCGAGCCCAGACGAAAGCATTTCGTGTGCTTTGGACAATTCATGAACCAAATTGATACGAAAGTTTGTTACCCCAAAACCGCGTTACTACTATCTATCCGAGATAGCAATAACTGAGGGGAACAATTGGCTAGAATTCCGGAGACGAGAAGAACAAAACAAGAAGCGGTACATACGCTTATCGCAACAGGCTAGCCAACGCCGTGCTCAGCTCAGTGGGAGGTCGTGTCGGTCCTTTTTCAATATCTATATAACGGTCGTTGAATACAAAAGGTCTTGTCAGGGAAAAAGATAATATGGGCGCCAACCATGAAATTTGGTCAAGGGTCATACGAACTTACCAGATCTATTTTCATGGTTAAATAATCGGTACCTGTATAAAGATCGAAAACTGTTTGACGTCCGGAATAACCAAGATCAGCTGGTAACTGCACGTTGATTCTATATGTTCAAAAGCTATTATGGAAAACAATAAAAATGCTACATGAAAACTATACACGACTATTCAAAACTTGTGTATTTAGCCATTCGTTAGATTTCGTTAAAAACATTGAAAAAATACATAAAATTTGAGATTAAATTAACTAAATAATGCAAACAGTGCGGTAACCGTAAGTCAATCTAAAACGTTTTAGCTAAACCTTCACAATATAGAATACAAAAATACGTGAGATTGATTGTTACTGTAAGTTATGCAAAAGGCGATACAGGTCGGGTATGAATTTCTATATATATTTGAATATCAATGAATTTAATAAGTAATACGGCAATCTAGAAAATAATGATTTTACAAGCTAGAATAATAATAACGTTAAATTTAGCGGAAAAGCATAATGCGAAATATTAACTATTGAAAATAAAAAGATCGGTCTACAACATATAATAAAATTAAATTAAATTGCTGAGCTGTTAAGTGTCATGGCTTCCGGGTGATGTCATCGCATGGAGTCCTAATAGTTGTCTGTCTCGAGTGTTGAAAAAGGGGGTCGTTCGGAATTATCCGATGGGTTAGATGTTCAATTTTCCTTCGTTAACAAACCTTGATAGTGAGGTAAAGATAGAATGTGGTTCGATTAGGTACGACGTGGGTGGTTGGTTCGATCTCGGGTTTCTTTTCCTCCGTGAACGGAGATATACTGTAATAATACCTTAGAGGCTACGCTGATGAATCCCCTAGTACAGGGTAATTACTATTTTCCACGAAAATACGATAAACGCTACGCGCACTTAAATTTTATCAGCCATAAGCTTCTCCGATATCGTCACCGAACCGTTCAAGTCGACCGCTTGATACCTTCTTTTTCCTTTCCAAAACTTAGATACTACTCGAAGCTAACATTCGCTTCGCTTCTCGTGATTGGACGAATTCGAAAAACTCAAGGACAACTAACACGCTGCGATGGGGTGTGTTCAACGGTAATATCGTTACGCGATATTCCGAAATAAGTATTATGTGAAAGTAGTAAAATTTGAACCTAATTTCTAATAAGTTAAATGAAATACGGAAATTGAACTAAATGAAATTTGTGCACGTCACAAGTTAGAGAAGCTGAAGGATATCAAAATACCAAGACTGCCATTAGAGTAACTGCGAAAGAAAATTGAATGTCCTGCTTTTGTTACGTAAGCAAAAGATCCTATAGTGCTTGCGTGTATTTATGGTCAAATATATGAGTCAGCGCTGCAGGACAGGCTGGCCCATGGCTTCTACAATCTCTTTCCGTTTCCGTCTGTTCTTTGCTTCCTCTCTCCAGTAACGCGCTCTGAAGGTTTGCAAATCCTCCCTCACGGTATCCATCTGTATTCTTTTGGGTCGTCCTCTTCCTCTATTTATCCCAAACGCTAACCTTCAAAAGTACTTTCATTATACATTAGATATATATGTCCCACCCATCGTAACTTTTGCATCTTTGCTACAAAGGGCAATACTGGGTTCTTGATAGACTTCCACCAATTTTTGTTGTTTCCTCAGTTCATCGTATAGAATGTAAAATTCGCCTATTTCTTTGCGATTTTTATTTATTTCATGAGCTCTTTCCTTTTACCAAAAAAATATATCAAAAAGGTTGTTTAACATTGTTCATGAAAAACTCTTCGTCTACATCCATCTTCAACAATTGAGCAAAAGCAAGAGACTCAAAAGTATTAAAAACGCAACAAGGCGCGTCGCAGAATGTGGCTCTCACTCTGACACTTTTGTAGCATTGCCTATAGCACGTAATATTATCGCGAACTCTGTCATTAGCCTAAACAAGTTTCGCTTCAGAAAAGTAATAAAGCCATAAAGTGATGACTGTTTACGTAATTACCTGAGAAAAGGTTTATTGTTAGTGTCGCCATGCTTCAAATGGTTAAAGTTTCATTCCCTTTTTTAAGTCCTTCGCCACATGTATGGTTATATCCGCTTGGAAAATTTAATTTCCTTTTATGAAAACGCAAAACTATTCCTACCATGTCAGCTCCAGAGACATCCTAACCGTATCGCATTATTCCAACCGCTGAAACAAAAATTTGCAATTACCAAACCGCGATCGGATTCGACCGAAATGAAATTCCTTTGATATTTTATCGAACAATTACCGCTGCATATCCCGCACCAATTCGCATTGGTGGCGGCGGCGATGACCGCGTTCCATTTATCGATGAAAAATCGATAGGTCAGTGTCCGTCTCCGCTTAGACGGAACGTTTTAATTCAAACTCGTCAAAAACGATAAAATAACGGAAATTCCAAGTTCGAAACGAAAGAAAAAGAAAGTAAACTACAACCGCTTCTCTTACCTCGCGTCCAACGTTCCATCTTTCTTTCTTCTAGTTTTTAAGAGCCGCCTTTCGATTCTCGTTTATTTATTACGCCACCAGCTGCATAAACGTGCGCCCGATGTGGCGTTCGTATTTCAAACGCTAAATAAGTGAAACCGTAAACGTCGACGATGGAAATCGGAGTCTCGAAACTGTTACGGTTAAAAGCGCTATCTTAACGGCCGAGGTCCTAAACTATCGCAGTAAAGTTAGCAGTTATTCCGGACTTGTGTAATGGAAGGACGATATACGGCCGTTGTGTATGCGGGGCAATCTTCCTCGTACCGCTGCTTAATGCAATCCCATCAAAATGTACTTGGAAGGACTCCTTGATGATGCTCGCCGTACACAAGGAGGTAACGACCCGAGCAGATGTACGTATACAGTTTTGAGAAAGGAAATACAAAAAGTAAGGGAATAAATACTTTGTAATCGAGAAGATTAGGTTTGAAGATGGGAAGCGCAATGCGAAATCTGCGATAAAATGTTTGCAACGGGAGAAATAGAGAACAAGTTGGAAGCTCGGATGCTTAAAAATCGGAAAAGCATAATTGCAACCTACAAAGCTACTTAAACTTAATTATTGAGACATGTACCTTTCGGTGTCGGCTGAGTGGGAGTTGAATCATTTGGTTTCCTCTGTAGTTCTCCGTATTTACCTCTTCTGACGGTATTCTGCGTGAATCACTGTGTGCGTCTTTAATGGAGCTCCAATCCTAAAGATGTTATCCCATTTCAACAAAGTATAATTCCTCTCGATGTTAAAATTGTTGGCATATGAAATTTGTTCCTATTTTGTAGGCTATTGCACAGCTCTCATGAAGATAGAGAGTTATTAAAAACACCTAGTTGACTGAAAAGAACGGCTAATTTTGGCACCTTTTATAAAGAAGATGAATTGATAAATCCAGTAACCTTTAAATATTCTTTAAAGCAATCTAGTACTGCACACTACATCGATTTTTGGTCGAAACAACGGTAGGACTCTCTCAGTTTATAGACCGCCAACGGATGACTGGTAGTGGAACCTTATCGTTTTTCATCGCTTTCATCGCTTTTCATCGCCTTTTATCGATTATCCTCCCATCATCTTTCCTTATTTTCAACTCTTTCTTCTGGTGGTATTGTAGATCGTTGTTACGCCTTTAACAGAACTCAAATCCCAAAGACGTAATTTCATTTCAACAAAGTAGAATTCCCCTTGATGTTAAAATTGTTGCCGCATTTGATATTGATGGCGAAATTTATTCCCGTACCACGAGAAGAACATGAACCAGAAGGATTATGAACGGGTGCTTTTCTCGGATTTCAAAGTGTTTCAACTTCATCCGTTCACTTGTGGACGAATTCCAGGACCGAGCAGCTTGTTCAGATGAGAAAAAAAGAAAAGAAGGAATGGAATGAGAAATAAATGGAAGAAGGAGGAGAGAACGAGATATGCTACTTCAATATATATATAGTGTATTTATAACTTCATAACATTTAAATCCCTTAAAGTTAAATTACGGAGGGATTCGAACCCTATAGTATTTCAGAATGATGATAATAAGAAAAAATAGAATGAGGGGAGGAAGAAGAAGAAAGAAAGATTGGAGAAAGAAGAAGGGGAAGGGTTATGAGCGGGTGGTTTGTTTAGGATTTAACAGCATTTAAATCTATTAACGTTGATCTATACATGCGTTTCAAGCGTGAACGAGCACGAGTGCTGGATGTGAAGAAGAACAAGAAACAGAAGGAAACTAAGGAAATAAATATGATAAGCTTCAAAAATATTTGAAAAATTGTGGATGAGTTCTTGTAACTAAGCCATTACTATGATCCCTTGTTGAACGTAGTTCGAACCTAAAGGAGCGTAAGGACCGAAAAGAAAAATAGGAAGAAAAAGGAAGCAGAAAACTTAAGGACGCATGGTGTATATAGAATTTGACAACCTATCCACCTTTAAGGTTGAGTTACAAACGAATCCAAACCCTGAATAGCAAAGAAAGCAGAAAAGTTTAGAGAAGGCCAGAAGAAGAAAAAAAGGGCGTAATGTCTCTAGGATTCGACAATTTGTCAATTTCTAAGGTTGAATTACGGACGAATCCGAAACTTGAAGAGTAAAGGAAGCAGAAAAGTTTCGAGGAGAGCAGAAGAAGAAGCAAAAGGAGAAAATGAATTTACAGGAGAAAATAAAAGGGGAAGAAAAGGGAGAGAATCGGGAACAATGATATGAAACTGAAAGCCGCGTGTGTGTATGTAGGATTTGATACCTTCTCAACTTTTAAGGTTAAGTTACGGAAGAACATTGAACTCGAAAACCAAAAGAAGCAGAAACGTTTATAGAAAAGAAATGGAAGAAGCGATGGAAGGGAATGAAGAAATGAAAGAAAATAGTAGCGGAAGGAAAGAATGAAAAATAAGCAAATGAAGCTTAGGGATGCATGCTATATGTAGAATACAACTTTACAGTCTTGACGGTTGAGCTACCGACGAATCCAACGCTTGCTTGAAGAATAAAAGAAGAAGAAATTTGTGCATAAAGGGAAAGGAAGAAACAGAGAGAGAGAGAGAGAGAATAAAATGATAGAAGGACATAGAAGAAGAAAGAAGAGGGCAGCGGAAATATGGATATGAAACTTAGGAATGCGTTGTGTATGTAAGCCTTGACAACTTCTCAATCTTGAAGTTTGAGTTACTGACGAATCCGACCTTTCAACGGTGAAACAAGAAAGAGCTTCTGTATAAAGGGAAAGGAAGAGAATTAAATTACAGAAGAGAATAGAAGCAGAAGGAAGAGGAAAGCGGAAATATGGATATGAAACAACGACAAATCCAGAACTTGAAAGAAGCAGAAACGCTTGTGGAAAAGAGAAACAAAGAACAGTGAAAAGAATGAAACGGCAGAAGAAAATAGAATAAAGGAGGTCAAAAAGCGAAGCAAGAATACGAAACTTAAGGATGTATGTTGGATATCTCAACTTCTCAAGGAGTCCAAAGTGTAAAGAGCAAAGGAGGCAGAGAAAGAAGAAGATATAAGAACGAAGAGTACCTCCAGGATTTGGGAGTGTGTAGTGTCTAATCTTCTTAACCCAGAACTATGCACGAATGCAAGGCCTAAATGAAGAAGAAGAGGAAAACTTACCGATAAGAGAAGATGGACGAGTTTCTTCCCAAAGATTTGCAGCATTCAAACCTTTGAAGTTATAAAGATTTAATAAACTAAAATGTGGATGATTTTCTATACCACGATCTAATTAAATAAGGTACGTCAATGGGCAACAAGCAAGTAAATGTGCAAAAACTTCCTACGTAAGCAAAACTTGTATATGCCAAACTCCCCGTGAGGGGAATTATGCTTCGTCAGCGATCTAAGCTAACAATAAATGAGAGAACAGTAAGAAAAATAAGAGAAGGGAACAGAAAAAGAGGGAAATAAAAAGGATAAAAAGGAGCATATAGGGGTATCGTGAAACTTAGGGTCAATCTGTATTATTTTTTGTTTTCGGAACACATGATTCGCTCACATGGAGGCCACAATCTTCAAATCATACCTTGTAGAATGATTCGTGTCGGTTCTTATATTCTTCCCCATTTTATTTTTCTTTTGTAATTTTCGCAGTACCTTCCGGATTCCCCCAAACCCCATTTACTTTTCTTAATATTTACCCCATTTCGACAATATTTTCCACACATATTCTCAGATTATTGTGCAGCTCACATATCAACTTTCCCACAAAAGTTTGTAACTATGCTTAAAGATGTTTATTTTACCAGTTAACGAAACGCGAAATTTACTAACACAAATTCTATTTCTCCTTATTCTCTTCCCTCAGTTTCCAAAATATTTCTCCCCCGCATCTTCTGGATTTCCTCGGAGCAATTAACTAGCGACTCTAACCGCTCCATAAGGGAGGAAATAATCGTGATCCGCGAGGCAATATACATCATTAAATAGAGAAACAAGACAGACAATTATTCCCTAGACACGAAATCTGCCGTAGGCGCAGGGCGCAATTTATTACAGAAATCTACCGTACACCCTCGCGGATTACCTTAATCCGCGAGACGTCGACGAGAGTAGGATACGACGTCGCGATTAACGAGGACGAAGAAACGGACGGGAGGAGATGTCAGATTAGAAAAGGACGCCACAGCTTCGTTCCCCCGGCTCGCCCCCCGTCCCAACTCGTTGTAGAGGGAAAACGAAAAGGAGGCAACAAGCGGATTTGCGTTCGGCCGATTTTTCCGGGATAATCCGGGGTAGCCTCCGGCGCTTCGCGCCCCGGAAAAATTCGTACGCGTACGTAAACATTACGCGCCGGTTTCTCGTATCCGGGCGGAATCCGAGAGATGTCGGGATCGTTGCTTACTACCGCACGCATAAAAGTAAAGGTTGTTGAGGAAATCGTCTCGGATTTAATGCAAAATCCGGGAAAGAAAGCGCGAAGGTTCCCTTTTGTAATGAGAACGGATCCTGTTTTACGATCAAAAGGGATTCGCGGCGAAGAGGAAGAGTATTTCGAAGGAGGCAATTTTTGGAGAGATTTCCAAGCGGGTAGAAAAGAAAATTATGTCAGACCGCTCGAGGGCTCGTCCGGGATATTTCCGAACTCCACTGGAACTTAGTTGGAGGAACTCCGTTCTAATCGGGATACATTTATGATTTAAAATCTAAAATTGTAGTCGAGAACATTGAAGATTACCAGCAATCGTGCAGACTTTCTGGTAAATCAAATCTGTTGCCTCTCTTTACTGCTTGTTCTAAGGATGTACACTTACGTCTACCGCCTTTATTAAACGATATCAGCTCCTCCCCAAATAATTGTTAATCAAACTGGAGAAGAAAAGAAAACGAAAGACAAGGATAGAAATAAGAAGGAAATAGAAGTTGGAGAAGAAAAGTGAAAGTAATAAATTACAGCGGGATCCGAAACCTGTATGATTTCAGAAGAGGAAGAAGAACCATGAGAGGGAGGTAAAGAAGGAAGATAATGGACCAGAGGTTTGTCTAGGATCTCAAAATATTTAAGCTCTCTAGGTTCATTTGTGGGCAAATTCCATGCCCGGAAAGTAATTTAAAACAAAAGAAAAAGAAACAAAGGAAAAGGATGAAATGAATAAAAAATAGAAGTTGGAGAAGAAAAGGAGAAGTAATACTTGCGGATATGTGATGCGCCTATATTTTGACAACATTTAAATCCTTTAAAGCTAAATTACAGCGAAACTCGAACCGTATAGGATCTTAGAAGGAGAATAAGAAGAACCGTGAGAGGAACGTGAATTGGACGAACTATGGATGGGTGGTTTGTGGAGTAAAAGTGGCTCAAAAATTTTCTAAAAAGAAACAAAGGAAAAGGATCAAATGAAGAAGAAAATAGAAATTGGAGGGGAGAAGGGGCAGTAATACTTACCGATATGTGATGTACTTATAATTTGAAAACATTTACATGAGGGAAAGGCGATGAAGAACAATAATGGACCTGTGACTTGTCTAGCATCTCAAAATATTCAAACTTCCTAGGTTCATTAGTGGAGAAACTCCATAGCCCAAACATTTTTAAAAAGAAAGAAGAAAAAAACAAACAAAAGAAAAAGATGAAATGAAGAAAAAAAATAGAACTTGAAAGAGAGAAGGCGAAATAATACTAAGAGAGAAGAAGAAGAAACGAAGAAAAAGGGTGAAATTTAGAAGAACCACGAGAGGACAGTTAAGAAGAAGAATTATGGACGGGTGGTTTGTCTAGGATCTTAAAATATTTAAACTTTCTAAGTTCATATGTGGACGAATTCTATGACCGAAAAGTTTTGTGAAAAATAAGAAGAAGAAGCAAAGGAAATGGAGGAAATTAAGAAGAAAATGGAAGTTGGAGGAGTGAAGAGGAAGTAATACTTATGGATATGTGACGTAGGTACCTATAGTTTGACAAGATATAAATTTTTTGAATGTTAATTACGGAAATATCCGAACTGAATAGGAATTCGGAGGAAGAAGAATCAGACAATAGCCTTTACAATCATTCTAAGGTTTTGGCTTTGGTGGGAAAATTTCCCCTTGTTCAAACCACCATAAGTTTTACATAGAGGGACGAGATGCATTGGATCGGGGTATATGCGAATGCGAATGCGTTCCGTATACGTTCCTAACTTAATATTAAAAGCTTCAATTCTATCAGATAGTAAACAAGCCATCCATATATTTCTTCTTTTTTAATCTCCATTTCCTCCCCTCCCCATTTTTCCTTTGTCTTCTTTATTTTCCAGATCGTTGTGTCATTCAGGCTGCCCAGAAGAGAATATATTTGCTGTCACACTCTAGATCCACATATCATTTTTAGTTAAGCTACCTCTCATTCTTTCACAGCTAATGATTTTGAAACCGATATTATTTCTCCATTTAATGCAATTGAATTGCAATCTGCTTACCATGAGCTTCAATTTAAGGTATAACACGACACCTCTTTTGGCATTTAATTTTCCTCCAGAAACTTGATGGAGTAACCCCCTCCCCTCCCCCGGAAAATTCGGAAAACCTAAAACTTGACCGATCTCTTTGAAATTTCTCACACGTATGTTTCCGATGTCGCAAAAAACGATTATGTACTTGAAATTGCTATAAAATCATCAGTTACGGTGAAGTCGGCAGGTTTAGCTGATATCCTAGTAATTTGGACAAATTTGAAAATTTTGTACATTAGTTCTATTCCTTCACGCAAAACGTTGTTAATCGCCATAAATTTTCAGTTATCTACTCCAATCGACAAGATAAAAAAGAATTCATCTTCTCTCGTCCGATCCTTCTTGAGATTCGAAATCGCATCACGTCATCTCGCGCCGTAAAACGAATTTTCTATCACCTTCAAACTAGAATTACAATCACGGTGTAACCCTTTCCTCGCGACGATATTGCCGACGACGACGACGACGACGCCGCCTTATAATGAACATTTCACTTTCATATCGAGCTTGTACGCGTTGCGACGTTCGATACAAACGGAAGGGCGTTCGCCGCCGCCGCCGCGAAATTAAGAGAAAGTCTTCCGCTTTGGGGTTCGTGAAAACGCTTTTACTTTCGACAACCTCGGGCTCGACGTCTACGTACGTTGTCGGCTCCCCCATTTACCGGAAGAAGAAAAGCGATCGGTCTGGGGGAGGGCAAAAGAAGAGGGTAGGAGCAGGATTATGAGGGCTTACGTTGCTTGCTGGGAAGAAGGTGTTTGTTGCCGTCTTAAGGTCGATACTATTAAAGTTCCGGCTTCGGGATTTGAGATGGAGAAAAAAGTGAGCTGTTGTCGGGTTGAATAGGACGGTCGCGTATCGATTGGGGTTGGTTGGTTTCTTCCGGTTTCGTGAAACGAGTTTTCTTCGAATCGACGGAGATAATGTATTGATTGTTACCTTTCTATTTTATTTTACGGGAAATATTCCTACGTTTTCGCTTGCAGAACGTAAGGGCGGAGATTTTCAGCGCTTAGTAAACTACACTGACTGGCAGGTGCAATATATTTCGATTTAAACATCGTTCGTGAAGCGAATTTTTACCTTGCTAGGTGAATTGAGTGGTGTCCTTTGGATTTTGCCCTTTGCGACGTTCCATAACCTTTCGAGGAATCTAACCAACTTTTTACCGCATGGTAGTCACCCCTTTCGTTGATAATATTTCTTCTTCTGATTAAACTTGTGTGTTTCAATACGAGTTCTTCGAAACTTCTCGTGAAACGCAAAAAGTAACCAATTATCAAAGAACAGTAGCGGCTACCATGTGATAAATCATCGGTTAAATCCCTGAAAAGGTTATAGAGTTTCGCAAAGGCAAAATCTAGACGAAATCTAAACGATTCCATCCACTTCTCCTAGGAGGAGAAAACTTTGTTTGCTGCTGGATTCTAAAGCTTTTGATGAAATGTAAATGGTAAACAGAAAACTCAAAAACGGAAGTTTGTCGTTACGGTTCGAATCTCCCACTTTGTTGGTGATTAAGATGGCGATTCAGGCAGTGCTACCCCAATGGAAACGGCGTACGTTAAAGTTCGAGAAATTAATAACAAGGCGCCACTCTCCAATTATAGAACTAAATCACATCTGGGTGTCTGGAGTCTGGAGAGACCTTCCAGCTTCTTTCGTAAGCGATACGAGGTTATCCGAGTCCTCCGAATCCGGATCTTATTCCTGTCTTAAAGTGGCCAGCAAAACTAGTTGAACACTCTATTTAAAAACAACATGAAAGAAATAGAAAAAAGCAATTTAGGCGAGAGAATGACGTTTAACAGCAATTGGTTTGCCACTTGAGGTTAAATTCGATTAAGTTAGCTTCCTACCTAAGGTTCACAGCTTTAGCAGAACATAATTAAAGCGGGAATATATAGAAGTGACAAGTAACTGTGATCCTTTCTTAAACCACTAAAGGAATTAAGCGTTTCGTTCAACAAATATAGTATTAAATAGCGCTTTAGTGTTGTACAGTGTTCATTGTGTGGTTTTCGTCTTGGATATTAGCCGGATTCTGTGATACTCAATACCCCAGCTTTCCACTGAGGATGGCAACTTAGTTGCCGAAATACGTATCTGGACTTTTCAGAAAAGTGTGGTAAGGGTAACTTTATTTATTTTATATATTATGTTAGTTTGCACTAGTTCCCTACAACCACGTGAAAGAGAAAAATGACGATATCGTATTAACCAAGAAAATTACCAGAAAAGCTTGCCTCCAAATGAGGAAAATCAAACGCACAACGGCCAATAGTTCGAACAGTAAAATGGGGAAGCGAAACTTCCAGGTTCACACAACGATACTATTACACTTCCCAGAATTGAATTTCCGTGTATATGTCAAAAAACTTACGAATACAGGGCGCCATCTGCGGCAAAAGTAGAAACGAGAGGCCAAAAGTAACCATTACAGGACACTGCAACAATTGGGTGTAACACGTTTCAAGAACGTTTGAATCGAAATATACTGCATCTGCCAGTGAATGTAGTCCGCCAAACGCAAGAAACCCTCGCCCCTAGATTCTGCAAGGGACAACTCGGAAGCGCGTATCTATCCAGCAGTCAGGAAGAGGCGGCTTATTTACATTTCGGCGTAAGTGTTGGAGAAACCGTGGGGGTACTTACTTTGCAATATATTGGGGTGAACAGATCCTACTGTTAGAATTTTAAAGTTCTAGTTGAGGCAACTTTAGCAACCGAAATTCCCTTACAACTTTGACCAAGCTCAGGCAGGGTAAAAATCCTTGTCACTAACGACGTTAAATCGAAATATACTTCACCTGTCGGTCAATGTAGTCAGACAAGCGCAGGAAACTTGTCCCCCTAGGATGTACAAGCGAGAACGCCGGAAACGGAGCACTAAGCAGCTGTCAGGGAAAGGCGAGACAACTTGTCTTCTTAATCATTTACCTTTTCAAACCCAGCCCTATATGTCACCGTTGACAGCCGCCCAGTGGCGACATTTACTTTGCAACGTATTGGACTAAACAGATCCAATTTTTAGAATTTAAAAGTGCTATGTAAGACAACTCTAATAACCAAAATTCCTTTAAAACTTCGACAAAGCTCCGATCATAACGCTTAACGCCACTGAAACATAATGTTTCATTTAAATCATTAAACGGGTAGGAAAAGAAGTACTCGTTACTTATGACTCAACCAATATAGTTTTGCTATACTAAAAGCCAACTGGATTATAAATGCAATCATTTTGTGATTCTTACCTCTGCGTCCCTAGGGGATGCAGCAAAATAAACATTTTCCCGTAAACATTAAGCCTGTTCCTCCCTCTAATACAAAAATTTAATCAAACTTCCCTCGATTTGTTACAGAATCGGACGGCGAACCAACAGGTGACCAGAACGACCTGACGGCTTCATTTTCCCCGCTCGAGGAGCACGCCCCGGTACATTTCGCCACCGAAAACAGCACGGTCGTGACATCCCAAACGGGATCCACCGCCCTGGTACCATGTGTCGTTAACAACATCGGCGATGGAATGGTAAGCCTCTACTTCCCGCTACACTCCCTCCTTGGCGCAAAAAGAAATTACATAACTCCCCTCTTCACACGACAGGGCTACACACACAGGATTCCTCCCGATCGATACCGAACGCGAGCACATACGTGTGTAGCGAAATCGTCCTAGATTAGATGCTCGGAAATCCCTTTCTGGGCGGATATAATTGCCTTGTTATCCTCGTTAGGAAGATGCGGGCTTTCGCGATCTGCTATTCGAGGATCCCACGCGCGCCCGCAAGGTCCCCTTCTATTCGAAACGATCGCCGGAATCGTCTCCGGATGTTTCGTCGTGTCGGAATTTGCGACGAAACGAGGAGCAAATAAGCGGAGAAATCACGTTCCCTTCTTCTTTCGATCGGGGTCATTAGGCGCCCGCCTCTACGCGAGATATACGTACCGTACGTATCACCGAAAGAAACAATAACGAATGAGTTGCCGGCGTTCCGCTCGGTTTTACTTTTTAGGAAGTAGGGACACGCGGTCATTTCGGGTGCCGACCGAATTAACGACTGCTTGAGCGTACGTACGCGTACGACGATAAATTAGGTTAGAGGGAGCGTTGCGATTTAGTGGACGATGGTCGTGAAAGAAAGGGAAATTGGGGCGGAAATTAGAGGGAAGAGAAGGTGAATTGCGTCGTTAAATGCACAGTTTATGTAGTACAAAAACAGCGAATTACGTTCCTAACTTGCGCGGTCGCAAAATCTGTTGGTGATAAGATGAGATTTCTTTGAGATTCGTAAGAATCGTCTTAAACAAAAATTGAGTAATATTAATAGAAGAGAAGGATATCATGAACAGTTGGAAAGAATATTACCAAAAACTGCTAAGTGTGAAGAAATAGAAGAAATGGATAAAGAAATAATAGAGAGTTAAATAACAAGAGCAGAATTAGACGAGGCAATTAATAGTTTAAAGAAAGGTAAAGCAGCTGGACAAGATAAGATCACCACAGAAAGGATAAAATACCTGGGTGATACGGGAAAATTCTTGCTACTGCAACTGTATAGACAAGCATGGAGGGAAGAAAAAACGCCATAAGAATGGAGAATAGGGCTAATGTTACCGATACATAAGAAGGGAGATAGTTAAGACTGCAACAACTAGAGAGGAATAACAGTGTTAAGTATAGCAACTAAAATTGATGAAAAAATTATAGAGAAAAAACTAAAGAGAATAGTTGAGAAGAAGTTAGATAGATCACAAAGTGTATTTAGAAGAGGCCGTAGTATACAGGACCATATTTTGACAGTTAAAGAAATAATAAATAACAAGTGGAATGCAGAAAAGACAGTTTACCTAGCATTTGTGGATATGGAGAAAGCTTTTCATAGGATACCTAGAGCGAAAAATTGGGAAGCGTTAAAAAGGAAATAGGAAAACAAAAAATACAAAAAGTTATACAAAGTGTATATGATGGTACTGTGAATGGTGTGATAGGGAATAATATGGTATCAGAAAGTTTTAGTATGGTAGAAGGGGTTAGATAAGGTGGAGTACTGACCCCTCTATTGTTCATAATACATATGGATGAAATAGTAAAAGAAGCAATATTAAGAAGGATAAATATAAATAAAGATAAATATAGGATATAGAAAACTTGAAAGAATAGAGTTGTCAGAATGTTTATTTGCGGATGATGTAGCCATGAGGAAAGTTGCAAACAAGAAATGGACATAAACCATAGAATAGAAAAAACTAATAAAGTGTATTATGCAATAAACAAAGTTCTAGTAAAAAGAAAAAAAAGAAGAAAGCAGACAAACAAAAATAGGTGTATATAAAACAGTGTACAGACCGGTACATGGAACTGAATCATGGAATCTGACGAAAAAGGATAAAAGTAGAATGCAGGCAGTGGAGACGAAATTCCTAAGAAGAGTTAAAGGGGTAACAAGAAAAGACCGCATTAGAAATACAACAATAAGAGAAGAGATGGGAATGGAATCACTGGAAAACTACATTGAAGAAAGACAGCTGTGTTGGTGGGGACACTTACAGAGAATGATTGAAGAAGTGCCAGTTAAGAAAATCTGGGAAACAAAAAGTAACGACAAGAAAAGGAGAGCTAGACCAAAAAGGCAGTGGGCAGCAATGATGGCGAAAGTAGTAAAATAACATTTTTTTGTAGAGTTGACAATTGAAAAGGCATTCGAGGAAATAAAGCTGGTCTATATGTATAGTGAAAAGAGAAAAAATCGCGCAACAGTTCTGATCGCAATTCCCGCTAGAACTCTAAGAGTTCTATCGAAAATCCTAATAACAGTTTTTTGTAAAGTTGAAAATCGAAAAGATATTCGTTGCTACGTTCATTTTCGGTGTTTTCCATTTTTGCGCAATTTTGAAAAAGTCTGGAAATTTTCCGCAAAGTACTCTAGAACTATTTCATATCTACCAGGAATTCCAATGAATTATTATATTTTCACAAACTCGGTTGCCAACTTCACTGGACTGCGTTGAAGGTTGCTGTTTTTACGTTAACAAAAGCCGGCCGTTGTACCAGCCAAAGGAGCTGAAAACTGGCTCTTGGTCCCTTCTTCACCGAATGAGCCTTTGCTATGTGACAAAGAAGAATCTACGTCATGCGGTGGGCCACATTTTAACCTTCGTTCAAATCCCCTTATGTTCCCCCTTTTTACCTTTGTTTAAATCTCCATTTAAATCTCCGTTTAAATCTTCGTTTAAATCTCCGCGTGAATCTAAGTCAGAATCTCTGTTCGAATTTCCGTTTGAATCTCCGTTTGAATCTTTGTTCAAATCTTCGTTCTAATCTCAGTTTGAACCTTCGTTTGAATCTTCGTTTGAATCTCTGTTTAAATCTTCATTTAAATCTCTGTTGCAGGAGTAGTTGAAAACTAAGTTGCAAATTAAAGGGCTTCGGTGGGGAATTGACCGGCAACAGGGCGATGGTTCTTGCTCAAATACCCGGCAAGTTCTTGAAATGTAGTATTGCGCAATTGATTATGCTTCCACAAATTGGACGCAAGATACGCGTGCGTCTCAACGATAGCTGCATAGATAAATTCTTGCCCCCCTATTATTGCAGGTTTCTTCTATAGTTCAGGAAGGCACGGTTTTGCTTTGCTCTGTTATGCGACAACAATAGCTAATCCCTCCTGGTCTTCGACTTCCTTGCAGTCTTGAATCATACCTGTTTTTTGATTTGGTCATATTCTCACGACGATGGTCTTGAATGGACCTGGCCTAATGCCTTCCCAACTGATGGTCCAGATAATTTATCCCCTTCTAGAATAAATCACATTTCTTTAGACTTTCCGGTTCGCTACCCTCAGTTTTTTCAGGACTTCCCCGAGTCCTTCAGATGCTCTCCAAAAGATTTGTCCAAGATTATGTCATCTGAATGTACTAGCCACGTTCGCCACTGTAACCCACGAAATGCGGCTTCCACAAAAAGCTGGAGTATAGCATTGCTGAGGCCGGACGGGTATGACTGTAAACTGCCAAAATGCTATTCGCAGCTGAAGAATTTGTCTTCCGAGTTAATATCTACTTGTTAGTGAATAGTTTTCAAATCAACTGTAAAAAGCGATTTCTTGCCGGATAGAGTATCCAGGGGTATTCATTTCTAGGCCGAGAATAACTCTTTTTGTTGGTTGCGCCGCTTAATTTGCTGTGGGCTACAGCTACAGCTAAACACCCTGGAACCATCTTTCCTCTTGACCACCAACACAAGGGATACCCTTGAACTCTGCCAAAGTTCGGTACTATATTAGGCGATACACGTGACGTATCAGGCGATCAACTTCTAGTTTTGTTAATAGAAATAGGTTCACTATCACCTGCATTTATTTCTTTAAAAATAGAGGTTGGAGAGAGAGAGAGAGTTGTAAAACAAACGAAAAAGTAGAAAATAATATGCTACATATTATCTCACTGAGATGTATCTATTTGGCAACTTTTACAAAAAGTTGTGCAAGGACTGCTCTGCAGCCTACATTGCATATACCAATAATTATCAACGGAGGGAATTATGCTTTGTAAAAGTTGCCAAATAAATACATCTCAGTGAGATAATTTATGTGAGATATATGTAGAATTTTATTTTCTCCTTTTTCGTTTGACCTGCATTTATTCAATGTCGAATAAGACTGCTGCTAACATCCACGGCGAAGCTTCTGGTTTCATATTGAAATTGGGATATGATGTTCTTCTGGATCGGAGCTTTACATGAGTTAACCAACTTTTACCCCCAAAATCGGCTAATTTTATTTTTGCGGCGCAGCTTCATTTTCGGAATTACTTCTGGAAGACTGTGATTGACAACGATTTTTGAGGTAATCTGGTTCCTCATAGTTCCAACATGTCACTTCCTGTCGCTGGTTTCTGATTTCTCGGTTGCTTTCTTCCTTCGGACATTGCAACAGCTTCGTACTCCAATGCATAGGTCGGCGCAGCAGTTAGGTTCTGATGACTGCCAAGTCGAAGAGCTCATCGCCTTTCTCGGTCTCTTAGGCCATCGACGAACGCTTGCATGGGGCCATTGTTCGAGCTACATCTTGAGAAAGGGAATGAAAAGGCAATCGGACAAGCAACGCCACGTCGTTTTGAAAATCCTGGAGCCTTCATATGTTTTCTAGTTTGTCTGTTACTGTTTTATGTCCATGATCACCATTTGTTTTTAATTTTTAATTATTTTCTATCATAACACGAGCCAATTTGTTGATTTGATGAGAGACGACAACTCCATTACGATATATTTACAACAAAAACGTCGTCCGACTCCTAAGTCACGGTGATAATATGTCTGACGAGAATTTAAAGAATCTTCTAATACCATTAACGAGTCTCGATTGAATTTTCGTTCGCATTACAATTTCTTTTTCAAAATCTCCCACATTATCTCCGCACATTTGATGGTATTACGTACATCGACCGATTTAAATTATATGGGAACTCGGTCACGAGTCCCGTCCCGCCACGTCAGCGTCGCTTTTCATCGTCAAAAATCGGCGAGCGTTTCTGCAACGGGGCGCAGATAATTATTCCGCGCCATTATTCGCCGTAATAATGTCAAACTAGAATCGCCGGCTCATTATAAATTTGCCGCGTACAGAGAATATTTTACAAACGGCAGGTCGTTTTTCAATTTGCCGCTGACGTAAATGAACGTGAAGCGTCGGCTGCGTTTTCGACGCTATTACGCGTCAAAAACGTGTTTTATTTACGAAGGTTAATTATTTCGCGACGCTTCATTATGCGAACAAAATGCAACGGCGCGTTTGTTGGTTTATTGTTATTTTCGGTTCGAAAAGATGGACGCTAACAATACGCGATCATTACTACAAACACAGGAGGGATAATTATCATTGGAAAATCGTTATAGGTAGGAAAATCAGAAGGGCCTGTCGGGAATTGTAAATACTTCCTATTATGGTTTCGACCATGACGAGATCTAAGAGTTTGCTGCAGTCTCAACGTCGATAGTATGTCCTTTGCTTGACCAGAGCTTGTCCTGCAACATACTAGTTTTCGTTATATAATATCTTATACTTTATTTCTAGACATTATAAATGATAACACACGCAAGAACGAGCGTCAGGTTAGCAAATTCATGAGCGATAACCTTACCTCGTTTTCACGCCTACGTTTTTCACGGTACTATGCTGCCGTAAGAGATAATGCTATCCGTCATTAGGTGGATGTGATGATAAACTTACCACACTTATACGCGCTGGAAAGAGCACTAATGCCCTCACATACTGCTAACCGAACGAATTCAACTTGGGTATATACACAAGTCTAGTCACCATGCATTTTTACAGGTGGTGCTTAGTAACATTCCATAATATAGAATCTACGGAGCCCAGTTTCTTTGTGTTTCGGTAGTTTAAAAGCAAATTGCGCGAAGTTTATAGCAGCGGTTGACTTTTATAGAAATTAGACACTTTAAGGGTGAATCGTTCGTATCTGCTGAAGTTGCCGTAGAACGTTTATGGAAATATCGTTTTCTATCGCTCATTGAAGATCTCTGCTGCACGCCTGGTCGTACTCGGAAGTCGGAAACATATTCAAACAAAACAACCTCTTATCAATGTTAATGAATTAAGTGTTGACATTTGTTGATAACGCGCTCCGCGTATAATGTAGGAAATTTCTCAATTTACGACCCCTTCCCTCACTCCCTTCCCTCACTTCCCCCCTCCCGCGCAACGCGATTAATTCGTCCTTTCGCAAGATTACACCTGTCGTAGCAACAGTATGTTCGCCTTGCCGCACTTAAGAAGCTAATTCGGACGTTAACAGCATCTAGAGAACCCCTTTCGTCGAAATATGACC
Source organism: Chrysina gloriosa (assembly GCA_038088585.1). Classification (NCBI taxonomy): domain Eukaryota; kingdom Metazoa; phylum Arthropoda; class Insecta; order Coleoptera; family Scarabaeidae; genus Chrysina; species Chrysina gloriosa. The sequence continues at coordinate 27,657,419 of CM076088.1, read as the reverse complement.
TTGACCCACACACTATGCTGTGTGGTGGTCTAAATACATTTCTGCTTGTAAACATTTCTCCTGGAGATAACCTTCACTTCCATATCCTCGTAAGCCTTGAGGATCCTATTGTTTTGTTTTTAGGTACCCAACCTTTCAGAGGTACAAGAGGAAGTAAAGTGAAAACGATAATTCTTCACGAATTAAATCCCGCTCGGACAGCCCATGGGATGCACGTCCGGACGCCTTTTCTCCGTTGAAAAATTCATCCGCTCGCATAGCTTCAACGACGCCGACGCTTCGCGTCGTCTCCGGATCGCGAACAGATCGCGGGTTATTTTTAAACCGAGCGCGAAATTAAAGTTATTTGTCTTCGAGCGCGAACTGACAAATCGAGATTCATCCGTGCATCGCAGGTGGAGGGAGCGTTTTGCTATGACTACGACTTCGACTAGCACTATTACTACTACTACCACGGCGACGACGATAGCGTCATTTCGCATCGATCAAAACGGCGACGACGCCGCGATGCCTGACACTGATCTCCGTATTACGGGAATGATGCACTCGGACGATAAATTGGGGGCGCATTTGCAGTTGGAAAATTTAGTTTTGAACGATGCCTCGCTAGTATATCTGACTTGCTTTATTCGGGGAAGAAAGTGAAAATCGGATTGAAATCCCGTAGTTTTTCTGGATTGGCATCGTAGCGGCAGCGCCGCTGCATTGGCTATCGAATACTTAAATTTGGAGCATTTTTTCATTACAAAAGGGGATTGAATACAAGGAGGATATCTCGCTATCCAAAGATTTGAACAGATTTCGTTCTCATGGGCTTCGCCATGATCTAGTATTAACAAGAATATAGAAAAGCGTGCCATCCTCTATTGGCAAATATCTACTAACATCAGTTATTCGGTGACTCTTCACGGCATGACGCTTAATCAGGTGACTTCTTTGAACATCCCTGGACGTTGTTTGCCCATGGTTAGGGACATGGCAACGAGGAAATCGTTAATAGTTGGTTCCTTCCTAATGTGACGACATTAGCGGAGTGCGTTCCCGTCCTTAGCGGGGGTTCGCAAGTGGAGCACATTGGAAGCGATACCGAAAGGGATGAAAAGTCGCCACACGTTATCAAACGAATCCTGATTCCCCTTTGAACTATGGCTAACCAGAAGATTCAATACTCTGTGGTGTACCAAATAGCTGTTTTTTTTAACAAGAGGGGATTGCAATTTAAAAGATTTTGACAGACGTCGATCCAATTAGCTATCTTCTTGATGGCGATAAATAATCACTGAAACCAATTATTCAGTAACTCCTCACCACATGGCTGTTGCTTAAGTTTTTCTGGTGACTTCTTTTAACATTAACCTCGACGTCGTTTGCCCATGTTTGGGAACCTGGCAAGGAGGAAATCGTTAATAGTTGGTTCCTTCCTAATGTGACGACATTAGCGTAATACGTTGTCGTCCTTAGCGGGGGTTCGTAAGTCAAGCAGGTCGGAAGCGATACCGGAATGGACAAACAGTCACCACACGTTATCAAACGAATCCTGACTCCCTTCTGAGCGATGGTTACCTGAAAGATTCAACATTTTAGAATGTAATGTCAGTAGTATAGCGCCATTGCTTCGGGACTGAATAACTAAGTATCTTTTGCAACAAAAGAGGATTAAAAGTCAAGAGAATATCTCGCCCTCTAGAAATTTGGTCATATTTCGATTCCATTAGCTGCGCCATCATCTGATATTTTAAAAAAATAATAAAAAGGTATTATCTTCTTGATAACTGTAGAGAATTATTTACGCCAATTATTGGGTTACCCCTCACCACATGACTGTTGCTTCATTTTTGTGGCGATTTTGTTAATATCCCTTCAGATTGTTTGTCCACGTTTGTGGACACCGCGAAGACAACCGTCACGTTAATGATTTATTCTTTCCTAACGTGCCGACATTATCGTAGTACGTTGCCATCCTTAGCGGGGAGTTCACAATTCGAGCAGCCAGCATCTTCAATCTTATCCTAGAAGAGAAGTCGGGGGCATAAACCGAAATTCCAAGAAATTCCGACATTTCTCGTTAATCGCGACTAAATCCCGATTCAAAGTAACTATCGCGCGTATTTTAATCGCGATAATCCAATTGCGCTCGCGATCTTTCTCCATTCTCGACTTTCTAACTTATCATCCGCTTATCCCCCATACGCTGAGACGATCGGCGGTCGCGTATACATCTTTCTTGTAGGTATACGGAGCGGAGCGGCACGCGACGTTGGCGTCGTTTCGCGAAACTATTAAACAATTTACTAAGTTTTAATATATCCGCGTCGACGACTCGCCTTATCCCCTTCCGGTCGTAAAATGCCGTCGTTGTCGCGAACGAAAGCGTAATTTCTTCCACGCGCGACGCGCGCGAGTTGCTAGAAAATCCTACTTACATACACGCGCGCGTACCTACTTATAGGACGGGACGCCACGAGGGGGAAGGGAGAAATTAATTTATTACACGAACGACGTAGGACGTTAAGACCGGCGAATTTTCCGTTCCAGGTGTCCTGGATTAGGAGGAAGGATTACCATTTGTTGACGGTGGGCCTAACGACCTACAGCAGCGACGAACGGTTCCAGGCGATACACATGCAGCATTCGGAGGTAAATGTCTTGAAGTTGAATTTGTAGTTTAGAACCTTTAAGCGTTAATCTCGAAATTCAATGTGTATATATTCGTAGTCCATTTAAATATTTACTAATACTTAACTTGATACTAATACGTTTCGGCTTGTATCTACCACTTTTTAGGACAAATAAAAAACAAAATTTCACTTAATCAGATTATATTTGAATACGATATATATATGTACAATCTGCCGAATTGATATTTTGTCATAACTTATTTAGATATCTACTTTTCGGATTGCCTCTACCACTTTCTAGTTCAAATGAAAGACAAAATTTCAATTTGGGTGAATCTACTATAATGTGATATCACGTCGAATTACATTTTATTGAAGAACTTTCAAGAAACACTAATTAATAGAATCGTAATTTATTAATCCAATTCTCTCCAAGTGGAATTTTGTGTCAACGTAAAATTCTATTCAAAATGTTGTTTGTTGCGGTCTGGTGGTTAACAATAACCGCCTATCCTGTCTGATCGGGAGGGGGGTAAAAGCTGATCCACAGTCGGGTCTTCGTCGAACATGCATTTGATATACGGTGAACGACGATATAGGTCGGGGATTGACGCTACGCGGCGCATATACGAGGTACGTCCAGAAAGTAAGTTCCGTTTCAATTTAACTCCGCTGCAGCGCTGCGATCGCAGTTCCGCACATGCGCGATAGACGCTCTGTATCAAGGAGAAGAAACGTGCGCCATTTTGAGATTGCTGTCAGCCACGTACGCTTTGTCGTGCTTGTTTACAATGTCGGTGTTGATTGAAAATCCCGCCGCTTGTGAAATCAGATCTGTGATTTGTTTTCTGAATGTTAGGAAAGTGAAACCAATTGAAATTTATCGGAAAATTTGCGAAGTTTACGGACAAAATGCGATGAGTGATTCAATGGTGAGAAGATGGGTCCGACAGTTCAATGAAGGACGTAGTGAAGTGCACGATGAAGAACAAAGTGGGCGTCCATCTTTGGTTACAGAAGAACTGGTTCACGCGATTGATGACAAGATCCAGGAAAACCGCAAGTTTACAATTAGTGCTCTCGCTATGGAATTTCCCCAAATCTCACGATCACTAATTCATTAAATTGTTAGCGAAAAACCGAAATTTCGTAAGCTTTGCTCACGTTGGGTACCAAAGATTCTTACTGAGCAACACAAAACAAAACGGATGGGTAGTGCACTTCAGTTTTTGACCCGTTATGATGAAGGTGGCGAAGAATTTCTGACACAGATAGTCACAGGAGATGAAACTTGGGCTTCTTACGACAACCCTGAAAGTAAGCGGCAATCAATGGAATGGAGGCACATTTCATTTCAGCAAAGGTTAAGCCGAAACAAATCTTGACACCTCGAAAAATGATGTACACAGTGTTCCGGGACTGGAAAGGCATGTTACTCATTCATTTCTTACCGCGTGGTCAAACAATCAAAGCAGATATTTATTGCGAGACACTTAGGAAATTGCGCGGCGCAATACAGAATAAGCACCGAGGATTGCTGTCAAAAGGTGTTGTTTTTCTTCACGACAACGCACGACCACACACTGCAAATGTGACGAAAAGCCTCCTACAGGGATTTGCCTGGAACGTGTTTGACCATCGTCCGTACAGCCCTGACCTCGCTCCTAGCGACTTTCATCTGTTCTTACATCTCAAGTCTTTTCTTGGCGGTCAACACTCCAACAATGACGAAGGGCTGAAAGAAAATGTTTCCAACTGGTTGAAGACACAGGCGGCAAACTTCTATGAAGAAGGTATAAAAAGCTTGTGCCACGCTATGACAAATGCCTGCAAAATTTCGGCAGTTATGTGGAAAAGTAGTTTAAGAGTTGTAGAATTTTGTGCAATAAATAATTTTTCTGTATCTGTACCCAATTTAATTTTATTACCAAACGGAACTTACTTTCTGGACGTACCTCGTATAAAGACGTCAGGGACCAATTTTAATTTCCGTCCGAATCTCCATTTGCATCTGCGTTTGAATCTCCGTTTGAATCTCCGTTTAAATCTTTCTTTAAATCTCTGTTTCTTTTATTTCAGTTAAAATCCTCGCTTGAAACTTTGTTTTTTTAAAATATTAATTTTTTAAGTCATAGACTGAAACCTGAGCTGCAAGAATATGATAGTAATTGTTTAGGCATTTTATGTACGATTTGCCATCTGCCCCTCCCGTCGACGTTGTTCGTGGACATCGAGGAAATCGTTAATGGCCTGTCCATTTCTAATGTATCGTCACCAACGTAATACCTCTTGCCTTTGAGGGTTTGGTGAAGATATTTCATATGAGGGGTGGAAGGCCAGAGGAGGGCGGTGTCAGTGTATCCACCGTCAACCGCTGTGCGTCAAAGTGGGGAATTCCTTGTGATTCATCCTAAAACAGATGCACACTTGTTTTAAAATGAACCACAAGGAACGCTAAGATGTCGCAGCATCGCCATAAGCTACCCGATTCCATATTTCTTGGAAAACGTTGCAAGTAGTGTTTTCGTTCAGCGCAGCGCTACGCTTATACCGTGGCTTATACCACCTGTGTGAGCCTGTAAGGCGGATGTGACTGTATATCAGGCTTTCACTATCGTCGCCGCTTTTTGCCGGAATTTCCCTCCTATGGAAACGAGACTCCAGAATGTCATATCATCTATAGAGATAATCTACGAGGACGGTTATCCAATGGTCGGGCAACTCTCCGGAAATGAATGGCACGACGCATGAGGACGAAGGTACCGATGAGATCCAGGCAATTTCTACCAGGAGGTGTCGGAGTCGTACCTGCAGTGACGTTGCTATGAGGATAGCGCCCTTATTCATCGCTGAATGTGATGCATGCCGCTTTTGATAGGGGATGGTCTTGTGGACGATTTATTGCAGCTGTAGCACTTAGTCCAACGGCCCAAATATATTTATTAATGTATTTGTGTACTGGTTTCTACCATCATTGATGGCTTCAGCAACAGGCAACTGCCGAGTCATTAATCCCTTGCACTATTTTCACGAGTCTGACTCGTGATGAAAATTTTAGGCCAAACTTGAATATCACGAGTCAGGCTCGTTGTTCAATTTCACGGCAAACGTGGATATCACGAGTCAGGCTCGTAATCGACATTTCGGGCCAAACATGAATATCACGAGCCGTGCTCGTGGTCTTAATCTCGGGCCACCAGGAACGCCTGAATGAGGTCTTATCTCTTCTTTCCTTTTCTTGAATGATTGGGTATTTTATCTTGTATCTTGTTGTCTTTTGAATTTTACAAGAGCACCACCGCGTGAAGTCAACACGAGCACGCCTATCTCGCACTCATTGTCAGTCGTAAGAATGGTCGTAAGATGTGTTCAAAGTTCCGACACTCAGTCTTCGCCGCTTCGACTCTTTTCGGAACCACTCAGGCGCCCGAGTTTGGCACGGCTGATTGTGAATTTCGGCGTAGTGCAAGGGGTTAATGGTCGTCACAAAGTGGTCTATTAGGTCCTGCCTGCTTCCTCCAAGATGTTTACATTTAAGAACCAGCATGGTTTTCTGCAAGATCAAATACGCATGCATATATTACTGTTACAATATTTGACTTTCAGAGCGTGAAGCTAATTCGGTTGCCTGAGTAACACCCATAATTGAATAAAATCGAAATGTTGCCGAATTCAACTCGCCTCACTTATATATATCTCGCGTACTACCCCCACTTTCCTTTCAAATTTTCACAACGCAATGCAACCGAATGGTGGACTCAGTATAACAGTATTGGAACACCTTTATTAGCAAAATTGAACAACAATAACATTAGGTACAACACAAATAATGTAAACAATAATAAATGTTACACCCTTTTCACCAATAGCTGCCTTGGTTTATTCCAGCCTTTCGCGGATGCGTCATAAGTTACACATAACAACATTAGTTAGTCAACACCAATGAAAGGCGTAACTGACCAGAGAGTTCTCCTCTCCTCTACAGACTCTAAACGATAATATAATTTAGGGACCAGATAGTGCTTCGAATTGTTTATGCAAAAGAAAGGATAAACTTCCAGTTGTTTTTAGCCACTCAAGATTTTCTATACGCTGATTATACAACCTCCTTGGAATGGCTGTGAAGAAGCAATGCGATAGACGCAAACAATTTAGTCCATACCAGTAGGCGAGTAACGAAGAAAATGACGGCAACTGTTAAAGCCCTTTTGTGACTAGAAAAAGTCAACGGGAGGCGGGTACGAATTACCAAATTCGGGTACGGATACGGAGTACTTATAAATCACTGAATGTTCTCTCGGATACGGAAAACCAGGAAAAATATTGGGCTCCGGCCGATTGAAGAAACGGTTGCCGGTCTCATGCATCTGGAAAGTTAGGAAAAACGCTGTGCTCTGGATGGCCGGAGAATCAACTTGTCGAGCTTAGAACGGGCGACGAAATAATAAGAAAGTTGCGGCGGAGGTATTAGGCGACGGACGATTGAAAAAGCGGGGTGAATACAGATGTCGGGGGGGGAGAATATTCTATGGTTACACGTGACGTCGGGTTGGTGACGTGTACGATTAGAAATTGCAAGAATGGTTGCCGGTCTCGATGCAGCTGGAGATTCGGGAGAAACGTCGTGCTCGGAGCGGCCGGCGATGAAAGAGGAAGACAGTTGCGGGGGAGGTGTTAGGCAATGAACGATCGTAAAAGGGGGAGGCGATTAGAGATGACGGCGGGGTCCTTTGTAGCTCTGCGTGACGTCGCGTTCATGACGTTATGTACGATAAGAAATTATCAGAAATGCTCAAAATAACGATGGCCTTCGAGTGTTACGTTCTCTTATATGTGGGCGAGGGATAAACATGAAACGTGACGAGAATAGATTTTCGGAAAATATTATACAATGACGGAAATGGAATAGTACAATTATAATGGAAGGAACTGACATCCAGTCTTCTGCGATGTAGTGAGGAAATGAAATGCAATTATTGTTTTAAACTGTATTCCTGAACAGATTCGTTGCAAGTGTAACTTCCAATTTCCAAAATAAAGTTAAAGTCCCAAACACGCCGAAGTTTAAATTTCGATTCAGAAATTATTAAACAATTGTTTCCTTATTAACTTTAACACTAGAAGTGAAAACTTTTTTGTTTTTTTATTTAGGTCCAGAAACTTCTTGACTAAAGTTTATATATTTATAAAATTTAAAATGTTTTCAATTTTGTAATAAGAATAGTTAATGAAGAAAAAGGCGATTTAGCTAGAACTGCCGCTGGGTCGTTTTTGTCCCGTCGGCATTCTAAGTAATTGGAGAAAAGTTAACCTAAATATGTAGGTTTTGTTTTTGTAAATTCAAATAAATACACACTTGAAACAAAAAATAACGGTGTCTATTCTGGAATACGCGTCGACGACGAGAAACTTTACATGGAAAACAAAAACAACATTTAAAAACTTGGAAAATCTGTTTTTGTTTTTCACACAAAATGTAGAATTTATAAAAGGGAGCGAAACGCATTGGAAAACAAAAACAATTTTTGTAATTTTGTTTTTGTTTAAATTTTTTTGTGTAGAGAATGATTTTCAGCAGTCAGTAGCCCCTCGTATTGCGTAGAGAGTATTAGTCTAAGGGCATTCGTCATATATTATACGTATTATGGATATGTCTAGTCAACGTCATAAAACATTGAAAATGCAATATATACATGCTGAGTGACATAGAAATTGCAACACCAAGAAGGAGTAGAATATTTTTGTTAAAACTTCGTAGATTTGTTGGGCTACCACTAAATAATAATTGATTAACTTTTGAAGTCAAGTGGTAATATAATAACGTCACATTTGACAGTTATTATTAATTTTTTGCTAGCTTTTTCGATCTGTATTTATCGTTCGATTTGTTGTTTTTCTTTATGGTTAATTAACATTATTTCGATTGTTATTCAGTTGTTTACGTGTTTTGTTTATTTGATCATACCTAGAGTACGGTAACGAGTCAATTGCTGTCAGAGGTCGAATTATTGGTTTGCGCGAAGCTGGTTTTTCATTTGAGGAGATTGCTAACTGCGTAAATCGAAACCGGTCTACTGTAATGCCAGTGTGTCGTGCATGGTTTGAAGATGGTCAGGAACGTCGTAAAAGGGGAACCGGTACTTAAAGAGATCTCATTGGAATATTGAATGGTGTTGTCTTTAGTGACGAACCTAGATTTTGTTCAGGCGTGCACGGCGGTCGTAAGAGAGTTAGACGAAGACGGAGTGAACGACAGAATTTTCAATTTACAGTTGAGAGACACGTACACCGCTCCGTGGGTGTTATGGTTTGGGTTGGATTACTTACGGGAGCAGGTCTCCTTGGTGTTCATTCCAGGCAATATAACAACACAACGATATATTGTGGAGGCGGTTGAAGCACATCTGCCATACTTACAAGAGCTTGAAGATCCATTACTCCAGCAGGATAATGCACGTCCTCATGTAGCAAGGATTTCTTTGAAATTCTTTGAACAGGCTCAGATTAATCTTTTGCTCTGGCCTCCAAGATCTCCATATCTTTCACCTATTGAACATGTTTGGGACATAATGGGTAGAGGATTACAAAATTTGCAGCGCCCTCCTTTGACTTTGGAGGCTCTGAGACATGCAACTTACATGGGATGCAATATCCCATGACAAAATAAACCATCTTATTCAATCAATGCAACGACGTGTAAATGAATGCATAAATCAGAGAGGCCGCTCCACACATTATTAACAATAATTATTAAATTTTGTTTAACTAATAAACGTGTTCCTCCCAAACTTTGACCATTTATTACTATAACATAGGTGAACATTCTAACTAAATTTTATTCAGAAATTCCAACCCCTTCTTGGTGTTGCAATTTCTATGACACTCAGTATACATATACTGTGTGTCTAGCTAAGTTCACGACAAATGGCAAACTTTTTATTCTTGGGTTTATGAAAAAAAGTTGTTCTTTATAAAAAGTCCTGCTTCATCCAAAACTTAAATTCAAATTGTCAGATTTTAATATTTGTTAGTCATATACGAGATATGACAAAAAATATGAAATTAGTATAAGAGTAAAGTACTTTTATTTTCAATAATACTTAAAATCTTATAAGGAATAGTCGTTCAGAATTGGAAATTATACAATTTAAATACAGCATTTACACAAAAGAAAGCATTGAAAATGTTACACAAATGCTTCAACATATCCGCCTTCTCGTTCCATACATGTAACGGTTCTATCACAAAAATGCCTTAAAACCCTTCTAATTGTTTGTGGAGTTATTTTACGGATTTCTTCTCTAATAATACGTTCTAGATGGCCTAAATCCGTAAACGGCGCTTGAATATAAACATGTTCTTTAAATAACCCCACAGGAAAAAATCAAGTGGGGTCAGATCTGGAGATCGAGGTGGCCAACGTATTGTGGAAAAGCGGGGTATAATCCTTTCGTTAAAACAATCTTCAACATATTGCCTTACGTCCAACCTGCTATGACAAGGTGCACCATCCTGTTGAAACCAAATATGTTGGCGTTCCAGCAATGGAAGATTGTCGATAAAATTACTAATTTCACTTTGCAAAAAATTTAGATACCGGTCGGCATTCAAAGATTGGTGAAAAAAGAAAGGTCCAATTACATAACTTTTTGTGTAAATGCTGTATTTAAATTGTATAATTTCCAATTCTGAACGACTATTCCTTATAACATTTTAAGTATTATTGAAAATAAAGGTACTTTACTCTTAAACTAATTTCATATTTTTGTCATATCTCGTATATGACTAACAAATATTAAAATCTGACAATTTGAATTTAAGTTTTGGATGAAGCAGGACTTTTTATAAAGAATAACTTTTTTTCATAAACCCAAGAACAAAAAGTTTTCCATTTGTCGCGAACATAGCTAGACACAGTATAACGAACGACGAACAACGTTTTTCTTCTAAGTGCTGTTGCCGACCAAATAATGAGCTTTCAGGTGACTGGGTGATGAAGAAATTGATGGTAGAAACATTAGTTGTGACAAATTTTTTTGCTTCACTTTCACTAGCGAAATATTTGAAGTCTGGCACAATCAACAGAGCTCACAGAGAAATACCTGTTTCCGTAAAAACCGCAAAAGGGGAATTATACAGTACGATTGTTCTAAAAACAGGTGATACATCTGTGGCTGTTTATCAGACTAAATGTAATAAAAATTGTCTAATAGTCAACACTATGCATTGGGAACACAGTGTATGAATAATAGAAAAACAACAATACCCGTAGAAATTCCGGAACACACCAGAAAGACAAGAAAAACGTTCAAGGTGTCAGGTCAAGTAAAAATGCGCAAATAATAAGTCATCCTTGAAGTGCCAGTAGGGCAAAAAACTCTCTGCAATAAATGCACTAGCAAAGAATATTAATTGTACAATATTTTCTTTTCAAATATTAGTAACTAGTTTATAAATATTTCATTATTTCTCGGACTACCATGAGAAGTACTTTGTAAGTTGTGATGGTTTTTATGGAACCAAAAATATCAGAATTTTAATCCATAATTTATCATGTCTTTGTTTCCCAAAGAATAGAAATTTAAATGAATAAATAAACGTGTTTCAAGTATCTTACATATAGTTTGAATAACAACTTTCATGCCATATACTAATGAACATTGCAATAAATATAATGGAAAAATTTTGTCACCGCGGCGGTTCAGCGGAGGTCGTAATTTTCGGCGTTTCTAGCGTTAAGTAACTATGAAAGCAGCTGTGTCATCAATTTTTCTACATCGAAATCAACTGTAGCTAATGCTAACCGATTTATCAGAGATGCTAGCATAAAATATTCTACGAAATGTCTGCCAACCTCATCAGCTCCAGACGTACCTACTCCACTTACAGTTACGAACAAATTTCATATCACCCTTATTCATGACATTCACCCCATTAAACATCCAGCTCATATGCAAACAAAGAGGGCTTTTATTTAGGGGGAAGGGGGCACAAAAGCGCCGACCTAGCGAGTTGACGGAGGTCGCGTTACCCGAATGAATATCGTCTACACGCACCGAGCGCCTGAGCGTCGTCGTCGCCTTTATACGTACGACTTCCTCACTTTTATGGCCCTAGTTCGCGCTCAGGACGTGATCAAATCACAAAAGACGACGACGCCGGTTATGGTCGCGTCGTTTATTAGGGAAACTTTCAGGAAAATTCGTTAACTAAAGCCGTCATAGCGGATACGCCGAGGATGCGACGCCGATAGAAGCCGACGAGCAGAGCTATGTACTTCGGTGAAAATGAGAGAGGTGTTTTATCAGTTTGAAATTGCTGAAGCCTGGAATTTCTAAATTTAGTCGGTTGTTAGCATTTTACACACACACACACACAAACACACTTCCCGTTTTTTTCAGTCTTCGGCAACTTATCACTGGCCCTCGCACAACTTTCTCAAAGCTTCCATTTGAGGGGACTTGCTAAGCGTATCTGGCCACATACATATCAGATGTTAAATCCGAGTCCGAGTTTCATGTTCCGTCTGGATAACTCGAGCTCGACGTTAACATTGACAGAAACGAACAAGGCTTTCCGGCTAGGACACCGATGATCTCTCATCTCCATCGATGATTAAACTTTCGCGTTCTAGCGAGCGCGAACCGGCAAAGACAAAAGCCCGAGATCCGTCCGACTTTATCATTTCGTTTTTAATTTCTCAACCCCTTTTCGTTCGTTCGAGAACGACCCGGGGCGCTTATCCCCGAATCCGCAGTATTATGTCAGCCTTTGTTATTCCATAAAGCCGCAGCGTAAACGCGTCCTACGCGCTTACACACGTCGCCTCGCCACGAAGTCAAATTCACTTTTTACGATGGGCAGGATTGAAACAATCCCGCGTCCTCGACCGTTACCTCACCGCACCGCGCCGCCCTGTCAGAGGTCAAATTGAAATTTTAATTGGAAAAGGCGGCACCCGCGTATACGCAGCATAGAAACGACGTCGACGTCGAAGGATATAAAAGAAAATAATCCGGGAATTGTTGGAATTAATGGAACTTCGATTATTGAACGGTAAATATAGTTGTTGTTTTCGTTTGTTTTGTATTTCTCGTCGATTCGAATCCTGCTGACTACGCGTTCATATGTTGGATGTGTGCGAATATAATTCGTTCTGAAAGAAGCGACGCGTATAGATATTTCCTGTCTATTGTCTTTATAGCGGAGAAAAAATGAAACGAAATTTCAATCTTGCGGTTGTCGGGGTAGATTCTCACCCCGCTGGTGGAGGATGTATGCAAGAGTATTGATGCATAAATTTTTAGATGAACGTACTTGACGTTGGGCGCTCGTCGGCTTGAAATCCGCATGCGATACAATTCAAAGAGAAAACTAGCAATGTTAATTGTGAATAGAAAACTGATGGCAGTCATCAAAAGTATATTGTACTGAGAATTTAGGTAATGTAATAAACAAGATTGAGCCGGTTTAGCTCTTAATTAATGATATCATAGAGAGCATGAATTATAAGATATTGTATTTACAAGATTTTTTTGAAATATTTTACATAAATTGACAGTAGTTACCTAATGTGTTGTGTGTGTGTGTGTAATTTCTTCTGTTCGATGACTTTCTTGCTAAGGATCCCCTCTTAAATTCTTGCTTCGGTGAGGTGAAGCTCCGCTTATTTAATGGTTACTTCTTTTAAAGACCTTTGGTTTTAAGTGTAGTTGAAATTTCTATTTTAATTTAATTATAACTTAGTAAAATCGTATTTCGATGATTTTGCCTGTTGTTGCTTTTCGGTCGTCAACCAAACATTCATTCACTTTTTCCAAAACCAGGACAGTTCCTCCATCCAAAGGCCACTACATTTCGTCTATTTTCTAGGTAACCAGATGTTTACTATTCTTTCATGGATAGCGCAATTCATCATAGAGGTCTAGATTGTGGCTGCACCTGCCCTTGAGATGGACACTCACTCAGCAATGAAATTCTTCTTTTGATTAGAACTTCTTGTGACATGAAAGTGTTGTATGTATGTGTTTAAATGGTTACTTTGCTTTCTATATTTTCATTGGTGCTTTTTATAATGATTGATATTTTTATTTGTAGTTACATTTTCTTCTCCCATTAAACGTCTCTGGCTGGACTTAAAGAAAAAGCTAACACCGCCAGTGTAACTAAGTCTATTGGAAAAGTATAAATAGAAGCCGAAATTAACCAACCCATTTGAACATGGGACGTCCATGACTCTCAATCCAACATTTACTGTGAATTTTGATATATTCTTAATTGTAATTAATGATAGATTATTTAGGAAATAAGAGTACATTAATGTAACAGTATAAAGAAGACGAAAAATAAATGGAAAATTCCCAAAAAATCGCAACGAAGAAAGATACAAAACGTACTCGTCTTTTATCTCTTTCTTCGTTTTGATGTTGAAGCCCACTTTCATTCATAATATATGTGACAGTATATGACATCCGTAACTACACTCCACCATCATATAGTGAAGTTGAGAAAGGAAGGAATAGGTAAGATCAACAGTAAGATACAGAAATAGACGCAGACGACATAATATTAATGGGAGAAAATGTACAGGAAGCCCAACAATTACTAGACAAATGCAATAAAGTCATACAATACACGGACCCGGTACTTAACACAAAGGAAACGTGATCTAACCCTTCACCGGGCCGGTTGTCAATGGGTGTCGTACCGCACTGGTTGATAGATAAACTGTACTGGGGGTTTTAACGAATGCAAAATCACAACAAAATCTGCAATGAGCAAACAGGTGTAACATACGAGGAAAATCCTAGCCATATTTGACAGTTAATATCAACGAAATTATGGTTAAATAAACAATACTATAACATACTCAAATTTGCAGCAGGTTGTCGTTCAAATGGGGATTCCTTGGATAAATTATATGAGTAGAGAGAGATGGCGGGTTCCTAAACCACATTCCTACCGCCCCATAGGTAATCAACCGCCTCTCCCCTGGGCGTCTATACTGGAAGATAGTCAACGTGTGAAGCACGGATATTTGGGAGGAAGTCCACTTCCCTGATTGCAGCCCGAAAGGTGTTGCTGTTGGTTCGTATACAGGTTAAACAGCTCCCCGTTAAGAACAATGACGTACTAAGATAATTGCAGCACGTTAGAAATGTTTTTAATAATTTTAGGAAAATTATTAGAAACAACCGCGCAAAAGCGTGAGGGATAATCACAGGAATTGGCAAACTACGTCAAGCGTGCCCAGATGAATGAAAGGTATACTTAAAAGAGCCAACGAAGAGGGGTCCTACGAAAGATATAAGATAAGTGGAAAAAATTAATAGAGCGTGATTTTGTAAGCGGAAAGAGAAGCACGGGACAAGTTTGAGCAAAAATGGATGAAGCCGCAATATGAGTATTCTTGTTGATGGACATAGAAGTTGGTTCTCGATCAAACATGGTTCTACTTTTTCAAAGTATGCAATATTACAACACTTGACTTGTTTCACAGACTTTATTCGATTACTCTAACAAGCTTCGATGATGTGCGCTATTGTCAAAGAGCTAAAACAATATAATGTGGGCAAGTAACGTAACAATGGATGTACGTCATTTGGTCTGAATGCCTATTTAATTATTATGTATATCAATTATTATGTCTATGGAACAGTAGCAAATAAATTGCTAAATGGTTGGTAGTCAACGTTTAAATAAGTAAGTAATCAAATTTCTATATAGCTTTAGAATGCTAAGGACATCGACCTCCTTCCAGGAGTAGAAACCAAACTAAAACTAGGGGATAATAATAGAAGAACTTCAAAAATTCAGATTCTTGAGATTTATATTTGTTGTCATCGACAAAACTTGCGTGTTCTTAGTTATTTGTTATTGTTGTGTATATTAAATTGTTCGGTAATCTCTTATATAAAATAAATAAAATTACCCTTACCACACCTTTCTAAAAATCCAGCAACTTATTTCGGCAACTAAGTTGCCATCCTCAGTGGAAAACTGGGAAATTCAGTATCACTAGCGAATCCGGGTAATGCCCAAGACGAACACCACACAACGAACACTGTACAACACAAAAACCCTGCACAATGAACATCACACAATGAACGCCCGAAATACACCAAAACACTGTAGACAGTGAACTCCCAGTTTGTTAATTGTTGTAAATTAAAAGAAGGTGAGATTTTGGTATCTTTCGATATTACTTCATTATTCCCAGCAGTTCCTATTCCTGACACTTTAAAAGGTTTGGAAAACTTACTCCATAAAAATAATTTGAACATGGCAAAAATAAAAGAATATATCAAATTAACAACTCTTTGCAGGTCCCAAAAACTGTTTCCAAATTGAGGGCAAATATTTTGAACAAAAAGACGGTAGTTCAATGGACAATAGTTTGTAACCATTTACGGCAGATTTGTTTACGAGGAATTTTGAGATTGAATTAAAAAAGATGCTAGGTATTTCCGGAGTGTTTGGATTAGATACGTGGGCGCCATATTTGCCATTTCTTACATTAAGAAATATAAATTACAGGACTTTTTGGATAAACTGAATTCTTGAATTTAGAATCAATCTAATATTTACAATGCTTAAAGAGAAAAATAACGAACTTAAATTTCTAGATATTTTAGTAATTAGGAGTAACACCAATTTGGAGATAGGACATATATCGCAAAGAAACCAATGTCAACAGGTTTATAACTGCAGATTCTAACCATAATTTTCAGCAAAAGATTGCATCTCTCAATTTCCTAGTACATCAGCTACTAAATTTTCCCCTCACAACAGAAAGATAACAAAGAGAACTTAAATACATAAGAAACATAGCCGAATACAATAGTTTCGAAGCAAAATTGATTGATAACATAATCAGGAAACAAAATTTCAAAACCTGAATCAGGGAATCTACGAGCCTAACTTTGGATGAATCATCTAAGAAATTTGTTAAATTATCATTCCATCACAACACTAAGGCCCTTCCAAAAGTTTTCAAACAGTTTAATTTACAGGTCGCATTAAAATCAGCTAATTCATTAGGTAATCGTTTAGGAAATGCCAAAGATAAAATTGACATTAATCAAAAATCAGGTATCTACGAAATCGGTTGTCAGGAATGTGGCATAAGATATATTGCACAAACTAGGCGATCAATCCTAACACGGTACAAGGAGCACATTGCTCATTTTCGGTTCAACAGGACCGAAGAATCAAGTGTGGCCCGACATATTTTGGACAAAAACATGCTATGCTAATTGAAAGTTTAAAATTAATTAAGGCGGTAGAAAACAACAGCGAACTGGATAGTTACGAAAGCATATATATTTATAAGAATAGAGAGAGAATTAATGAATGCAGATGGAGGACCTATTCCAAATTCCAAATTGTAGGAGCTTTTGATTAAATTGTTGATTATTTCAACCGTATTGACACGCTCTATAGTGCATAAAATTTAGGTTAGAAGTAGTACTAATACACGCTCACCTTAATGAGAGTTCAGTGTCAACAGTGTTTTGGTGTGTTTCGCGGGCTCATTATGTGATGTTCATTCTGCAGTGTCTTCGTATTGTACAATGTTCGTTGTGTGGTGTTCGTCTTGGGCATTAGCCCGATTCGCTAGTGATACTGAATTCCCCAGTTTTCCACTGAGGATGGCAACTTAGTTGCCGAAATAGGTATCGGAATTTTTCAGAAAGGTGTGGTAAGGGTAATTTTATTTATTATATATATTATTTTAGCTACAGTCTCCTTATCCTTGTCGGTAACTTCTTGGCGACCTTGAATCTTACTAGTCGCATTATCCCAAGCATACAAATTGAATTCTATAATGCTTCACCTTTCCCAACGTTACTTTGTAAACATTTAGATACATACATATCCAAGTCTTCGAAAGTTAAACGGGAAAAAACGTTTAAAACCGCCCCTTCGCTTCTTGAAAAAACATATAAAACTTAATGCGATCCAACGATAAAATTTTTAATTACAGCCGACGATATAAAAACACCTCTCGCCCGCGTACGACCGTACTTAAACCGCGCTCGTTCCTCGTTCCGTACATCCCCAAACGAATGGAACGTGCGGATTTTAAGTATTTTTTCCTCGCGTTATTGTTTTTATGAGGGCGGCGGTTTCCGACGACGACGACGGACTAATTGAAACGCGGAGAGGCGGAGGACTGTCTAAATAGCAGATAACTTCGAGGGCGCGACGCGACGTTTCGTACCGGTCGTTTAATAGAGGAAATCCTTGCTTCGAATATTATCGTTAAAGTTGATAGAGAAGTTTTGATCTTATTATCGCCGGTTTATTGAATCGCGAAACTAACGAGGGAATCAGATTAGAAAAATAGTATTGCGCAATACCTAATATTTGGAATTGCATTTTGAGTTCTTGTTAATTCCAGATGAACGTCGAAGGTTCAAAGGGAAAAAATTAACTTTT
Organism: Chrysina gloriosa; assembly: GCA_038088585.1. Taxonomy (NCBI): domain Eukaryota; kingdom Metazoa; phylum Arthropoda; class Insecta; order Coleoptera; family Scarabaeidae; genus Chrysina; species Chrysina gloriosa. The sequence goes on along the minus strand of CM076088.1, from coordinate 27,639,360 downwards.
AACAAAAATAAAAATTTTGCAACGCAAACGCGAACACGTCTCATCTCCTTCGACGTTGCATCGCTTCGAGATTGCATTACGTATTTGAATATTCCCTTCATCGCAACATATTGGGTAACCTCGTCGCATGTGGAGCCTCTCGTAACATACATGCACTCTTATGCATGCTGGTACGTATATTTAGAACGGGCGTATATATATATGTACAGACATCCACATGCTAGATACACACATATTTTTGTATTCCGAAGGCGAAACCGGGACAGCCGTCTTCTTCTCCGTCTTCAAATCCGAGGAAATAAGATTCCGACATCGTCCGTGACCGACGCCGAATTTATGCGAATAAAGCGCCCGGATTTCTCGGTCAGCAACTTTGAAAAAGTGCCGTCGATTTCGCCACGAGATCCTGCCCTCACTCGCCGACTTAGATACCGGCGGCGGCGGCCGCGAGTAGTTTGATTAATGAAGATTTTTGAAATCCCCGATTTGCATTCTGTGTGTGGAGCGACGATCCGGGAAAAATAACGGGTCGCTGTGAATTTTCCGACGAGATTAATGCGCGTGAAAGGGAGAAACGAATTGTCGAAAAGTCTTATCGTGTGGGAGATGAGGAATTGCGTGCGAAGAAAAATAAACTTATTTTTCTTATATCGTCGGATTATTGAGAAATGGTTCGGGTCCTTGCTATATCCGTTTGAAATCTCTGACAAATACGTATTTCGACAACCAAGTCGTCATTCTCTTTACAGGAACCCTAAAGAGAGAGGTGATGGTAACAGATTTGGGAAAGTTGCAACTGAAGAAACCGTTCAAAATGTTCGATTAATTCAGAAAATCCACAATAGAACAAGGCTTCTAACAAAGAAGTCAAACTAAATCATCATCTCCAATGGCATTTCAAATGCAATGAAGCGAAGCATTTACCCAACAGATTTAGCTCACAAATTTCCCCTACTTTCAAAGAACTCAGAAGTCGACCTTGATAATTGGATGAGTTCATTGGATCCTGTCAACGAAGGCTAGGGGAACAGACCAGTTACTTTGGATCAGGTCAACGATTTTATGCAGCGAGGAGCACAGGCCGTGAAAAGATGATTCGGAGGCCTTTGGAATCTAGTGGGGCCTCCAAAACAGCGTGCAATGAATCTCATATCAAATCTAAGTGGCTATCATGATATTGGCATGTAAATTGCTGCAAGTAACTGTAGCACCTTGTTGTGCTCCTCCACTACCCTGCATATTTTGTTCAGATAGATCTGCAATATGTTTAATTATGGTGAGGCATTAACCCCGCAGGAAGAAGCATGACCTGCAAAACGGAGCGTCAAGAACCCACATTATTGAAGATGTACAGGATGGAGGTATTAAATAAAACTTATAAATGATTTATTATTGCATCTATTGCAACAAATGGGAAGTAGTATATAGGCACGCAAAATTTACCTTTTTGAATATTACGTCAAGAAGATTTTCCTGGGGAAATAAGGAGCGAATCGAAAAATTTACAAGAATACCAAACAAACAGAGAAGAAAACCACCGGATAGCCAACTTCCATTCTTTTGATTTCTATACTTAACTTATAATTGTCTTTATTATGTCTAACTTTGTTGTCATTAATGGGACGAATAAAACAGAAATCGAAAGGACCGTAATGACAAAAAGATCACCAAACTGGCTAGAGTACGTAGAAAAGTTGCCACAAGAAGGAACAAGCAAATAAGGGGGAAAAGTGGGCTTTATTTTTATGTCAACAAAGTTTAACCTAAAATATATGTCCTAAACGAAACAAAAGAATATCGATTCCTCTTTTTCCTGTTTTCCAGGTCGCCAGTGTTTAAAAGCGAATTTTTGGGCATTGGCGCACAATTCATTTTAGGGAACTTGCTCGATTAAGATATACCGGATCTGTAGCGTTAGACGCAGTCACTATCGGATCAGGCGCACATGCAACGCTCCTAGATAAACATTTGTTAGAAACGTACAAGTTTCGAAACAAAAGATCACAACCCTCTCAACCGAATATTTTAAAATTTCTGTAAGCACACCCGAGTTCGCTTTGTGCAACCGTAAAAAAATCCCCTTTCCAAAGAAAGAACCAACCACAAACAAAAGTTTCCGATTAAATGCTCACCTTGTTTCCGGTGCAATTACGACGAGACGACGTTTCTAACCGAGTCGTGCGTGTATCTATTTATTTTATTGCGAACAACGAACGAAACGGATAAACTTGAGAAAATTTCCAGGCAATAGAGGAAAGAGACCACAGCGTAGTGGGCGAACAATGAACAAAACCGATATATTGAGAAAAGTTCCAGAATACAGCGGCCGCAGTGAGTTTCTCTACTATATTCAGAAAAATTCCATTGATTTGGGTTAAACACATTGACAAAGTAATTTAAATGTTCTTGACATAAGAGGACGAAAGGGAATTAATGAAATAGACGAAGAAATAATAAGCAAACTGAGGAAGATTCAAGGGAACACAGAACATGAAAAAGAAATTTTATAGTAAATTTTGTACAAATTGTCTGAGTCTCGTATGAAAATTCTTAGTGACACGTAGTAATACCGCCGCTGTTATTGCACGAACTTCTTCCCTAATCCGCGCTCTTAGGTCCTGGATTTTTACTTATGCTTTTTACGGTTGGACGAACCGAGTTTACGTGTGATTGTAGCAACTTTAAAATATTGCTAATTCGATTGAAAGAGTGAATTTTCTTGGAAAATTGTACGTAACTAACGTATGTTTATCCAGGAATGTTGCACGTGCGACTGTTCCCATACTGACCACACCCAATGCGACAGATTCGATACATCCTAAGCGAACAAGTTCCCTAAAATGGACCAGGCGCAAACGCTCAAAAATTCGCTTTGAAGAACTGGTGACCTGCGAAATAGAAGAGAAAAGAAAAAGAATCGATTTTCTTTTGTTTCGTTAAGAAAATTTCTACTTGATATTGAACTCAGTTGACCTAAAATCAAAGTCCTCTTTTTCGTTTACTACTTTTGTTTTTCTTGTGGCAAGTTTAGCACGTATTGTAATCAGTTTGGTGATCTTTTCGTTATTACATTCCTTTTAGTTTCTGTTTTATTCGTTCCACTACTGACAACAAAGTTGTTAGTTTGATGATATAGCCTGACGAAGCCACCGCGTCGGCGAAACGAACGTTTCATTTTTCTTTTGTTAAGTGTTTTTACTCTATGAGTTTCATTCCTTATGTTTAGGTAGAAAGAAGAGTAACGGAGAAAGCAGCGTAGACGAAATGAATTAACTTCTTTCGTCTAGCCTGCTTTCCCCGTTACTCTTCTTTCTACCTAAACCTAACTGGTATAACCGTACTTCCACCTTATTTTATTCGTTACAATTATGCACATGACTCCTTTAGCTTCTAGAGCAGGCATGGGCAACCTTTTTGTAGACGTTTTATGCTGCGAGTAATCTTGAAAAATATACATTTTTGTGGTATCCTTATGATTCATTATGAATTAAGTTTAGACGGGCCGTGCTAATATGCAACGAAAGAATTCAGTAGCGGGCCGGGCAAATCTTACTCGAGGCCGCATGTGGCCCGCGGGCCGGAGGTTGCCCATCTATATTCTACAGAGACCTCTTCCCCAACCGCCCCGTCCATAGGAATTGGGATTTTCAGTGATCTCCGCGATCGCCAGACCTTAACTTCTGTGATTTCTGCTTGTGGATATATATATATATATATATATATATATATATACGGAGATCACTGAAAATCCCAATTCCTATGGACGGGGCCCAAAAGGAATGTAATAACGAATAGATCACCAAACTGATTACAATACGTGCTAAAGTTGCCACAAGAGAAAACAAAAGTAGTAAACGAAAAAGAGGACTTTGATTTTAGGTCAACTGAGTTCAATATCAAGTAGAAATTTCCTTTCAAGTAGAAACAAAAGAAGATCGATTTTTCTTTTTCTCTTTTATTTCGTAGGTCACCAGTTCTTCAAAGCGAATTTTTGAGCATTTGCGCCTGATCCATTTTAGGGAACTTGTTCGCTTAGGATGTATCGGATCTGTCGCGTTAGATGTGGTCAGTATGGGAATAGGCGCACGTGCAACATTCCTGGATAAACATATGTTAGTTACGTACAATTTTCCAAGAAAATTCACTCGTTCAACCAACACAAATATCACATCGGTAAACTCCTCACCACACAATTGTTTATAATAAAATCGGTGACACGTGTTTCGCTAGCTCGAAGCAACCATCTTCAACAACCGTATAAACCGAAGTTCGGTTTATACACGTGTCACCGATTTTATTATAAACAATTGTGTGGTGAAGAGTTTACCGATGTGATATTTGTGTCAGTAAATGACACCACAGTCCTTGCAATCACCTTTATCCTTCAACCAAATTAGGAATATTTTAAAATTGCTACAATCACACATAAAGGTTCTCGGTTCGTCCAACCGTAAAAGGGAATCCCATTTCCATGGAAAGAATCATTAATTTGGTGGTATAGTTTTATTCATTATTATTCCATACCCCTATCTTCATCAAGTAAAAGCCAGTTCTATTCTATATGTGAATTCATGTTGTTCGAAATATGCGTTCCCATTCACAGGAATGATTAAAGTTCCGGAATGAGGAAGTTCCCAGCATTTTAACAGAGCGCGGTAATGTTGTGTGTAACTGCATTGCTTTGTTCTCAAAAAATCCGTGTTAATGTGCCTCTAGAAAAGTATCACACGCTATAGTGTAACTTTGGCCTAATGGAGAGACTGTTCATAAAGTTTTTGAGGGTAGGTATCCATCCAACGGGGAAAATTTTGTTTATTAACATATTCACTGCGGAGAAATTAGCTTTATCGTTTATGCACACATTGTCGATAAGCTGTGGTATATACTACATACATTTCGGCTCTCAACATTTTTACAATAAACGTAAACATAAATGATTCTGTGGGATACTTTCTAACGTCTATAAATACTGCGGTGTCACTGCCTCACCCTGTATATATATGCCTTTCTTATATCTGAGCAAACCTGCTAGGGTGTATATATACGTCTCTCGTAGCAAAATGATTGAGATCCAAACGTGTTGGGGAAAGGAAAAGATTTTATCCTCTCTTCAAAGCATCACGGGACCTTATGTATTAACCGATCACTCCATTTACTTCCTTGACTTTTACGCTCACCATGGCTCTCGTCTATCTCTCCCTATTCCCTTAATTCCTTCTAACCAAGTTTTCGTGGGTTTACTCTATTCCTGTATTCTGGTCCACAATAAAGTTTCTCCAAATGTGTCGCCATTTTTTAATCTCTCACCCTCCCTAGCTTTCGGTGTAAGTTTCGGAACCACCAAGCCGTATACAGACGTATACAGTACCTCTCCCAATCTGCCCTCTTGTAATTACTAAGTTTTCTAAAATATCTGTAACTAGCTGTTAAGCCTGTCCCTGCCAGGCAGAAAGAAAAAGAAAATGTAACCTAAAATGTTAAAAAATTGAATGTTGCCACGCCTTTTTTGGTCTTAATTCTCCGCCCACAGGCCAAAAATCAAATATCCGGCTATGTTAGGATTTGGGCTAGGCGTTTTACTATATGCATGCCAATTTTCAGCTTTCTAGCCCATCAGTGGGCTTCGGATAGACAAGAAAAGGGAAACACACAAATAAGGAAATTATATATATAGATTATTTCTATTTAAAACTCTTTCAGTTTTCACGATTACAATCAGAGACAATATAACGTTCAAAAAGATGTTATCTTTCTTTCAGGATTGGACGCTGCAAATTCGATACGTTCAGAAAAGGGACGCCGGTCTCTACGAGTGTCAGGTGTCGTCGCATCCTCCGACTAGCATCTTCATAGACTTGAATGTTGTGGGTGAGTATTTTAGTTGCAGTTTTATTAAAATTTATGTTATCTGAATGAATTTAATAGGTTAATAAAATCTTACAGACTTCTGAGCTTTCAGCAGTTCAAGATAACGTTCAGATAGTAGGAGCTTTCGAAATTTAACTTTTAAGGTGTTACTAGCCTACCAGGAAAGGAAGTTAAGATCTTTTTTAACTTTTACAAAAGTAAAACATTGACCACCCTTTAGCCACATTACTTATTATTAACTAACCTAACCTAAAACCGATAGATGCATCCTATTCCAAAAATATGTGTAAAGTCCTTTTAAATTTATATCGAAAACTTCCAACAGTTAATGTGAACTTCCCAAATTAATAATTCTAAGGATTTGCTGCCTCTTCAAGCATTGGAAGAAACTGTTTATTGTGAAGCTGTTGATATTGCTTCAGTATTGCAAGAACAAATACTGATACCAACGAATTGGCAGCTGAAAGCACATGGCACGGTAGTAACACAGAAAATGTGTACTTTAAAACAAAAATGTAGAAGAATTTAGAAATAGCTTATAGGATTTGAAGGCTTTCAAGTCTCTTTCCTCAAAAATTTCCGGTTTAACTATTCCTATGACCTTGCTTAAGGACAAAAGCCATTTTGGAAAGAACTTGAAATTTTATCAAAAATTTTTTCAAAAACTTCACATCACATCAACCGTACTACAAAGAACATACCTTCTAACCCGAAAATATGGCATAATTTTGTTATCAACCCTCTTAAAAACGTCACTACAACTGAAGCTGGTTTGTGGGTGTACAATTTGGATGCATTTCCAGATTTCTCGAAAATCTGCAAAGAATTTATTGGGAAGAAGGTAAGGAAAAAGGGAAAAGGGCTTACCACCATACCAAAAAGTGACACGACGCAGCTAGTTTCCAGGACATATCCTTCCTTAAAAGTGAAAAGCAATTTTCTGCTCATTAAATCTAAGAACTTTGAAGAAATCCAGCGGAAGTTCCTGTTTACTGCTATCGAGTTAGTTGATGAATCCAGCTGCGTATTGTCATTGCTATGCACTGTCACCTCAAATTCCTTCCTCACTTTTCTGTTCCCATGAAGTGCTTTCCTAAAAACCTTTGGACCTACCCGAGCTTTCAAATTTTATTCAGTAATTACTAAAATCTAACCGTCCTTTAAAACTTCCTGGGGGTTTATTTCGATACAAAACTTACGCCATTGTAACGGTCGAAACGGTTGGTGCTTCTTCATGAACATCGAAAAAGTAAAAGTCATTTTGAGGTCGTTAAATCCAAAAGCCTTCAAATAAGCTTGGGATGCGCCCATTTAATATAGTTGATACATTGTTGAACCTACTTTTCTATCGGCGCTGCAGCATCAATTTGTTCCTCCAGTTTTTAACAATGTTTTCAAACTTTAATTTCCGACAAAATGGGTGAGTTTTTTAACTCTGTGTTGAAACATAAATTATCCTACCTTACTGGAAATTAGTACCATAATCATCCAAAATCGTTCTCAGTCACTTTTATGTTCTTCCCGAGCGCTTTCTTGAAATCTTGCAAACAACCGACCTTTCGGATCTCCTGTTCCTCCTGAAATTCACTTAATTTTTGTCAAGCACAGTTTCTTCCTCTGCCTTAGCTTTTGGGGCATTGTTGTGAGTTTTGGCAACAGCTTCAAACCTACCGAAACTTTGCAAATGTGACTGGTATGTTCTGGAAATCAAGACATATTGTCTTCGATCTGGAACATTACCTATTTTAGGTTTCTGGAAATCATTAGCACTATCGAAGGCAACAAGCCCTTACACATTTTTTATCCAATTCTGTTTGGAATTCACACGAAACATTTCCGAGACATATTTCCTTCTACAAACTCTTGCAGCATTTATTCTAAAGGTTAGCTTGTGCTATCTGTTTGGAAACTACTACCTTCATTGAGTACGATGAGCTCTTCTGTTTACAATGGTATTTTAAGTTTTCATCAGTTCCTTCAAAGTTATCTCGTATTATAAGCCAGCAGTTCGAAGCACTTTGATCTAATTCTGACGTCCGCTCTAATCCTGGCCAGCAAGTGACTCAGTTTTACATTTTACGTTTCTTAACTGGAGCTTACGCAAAAACAGCTACTCTTGACTGGTTTCAAATTTACTGATATACCCCCCTTCTGATAAAGACGTATAGATGGATTCAACATGTGTTGCGGCAGAAAATATCTGAGAAGATCTTCAAAACCTACATGAAAATGGTGGTCCCTAAACTGAAAATTGTAGTGAAGTTGGGATAAGGAATTGTTCTTTGAAGTTCTGCATTTACAACCTTAAGAACAATTGAAGGGGGTGAGAGAGCTGGGAAGGGGGTTCTAATAACTCTAAATTTTTTAAAAGCGGCTAAATGTTACCATTTAAGGCATGGATGATCCCGGTGATCTCTTTATCTAGCAGGTCTAGTGAAATTGAAAGATTAAGAGGGGCTGCAAAGGCAATTGTTTTAACCAGTACTCACACACGAAGCGAAGCTCCTTGTGGTGGAAGAAAAGAAGAAAGCCAAAGAAGAGAGGGGCGTTATCAACTAAGGTAAGATGTTACACCAAAGGTTCCAAAACAATTTTAAGGTAAGATGTGTTTTAAGCTTTTAAAAGGAGAAACTTTGCCTGGAAATCCACGTATAAGAAAGAGGAAAGGAAGCGAAGAGGCCCTCGGCGACTAATACTACGGGGTTTGTGAAGAAAATTTTGTTGATGACATAGTTCAGTGTAGAGGAGTAAAACAGGAAAAGCTACAACTTTTTCGTTCTGTTGTTGACAATTATGTTTGATTTTTCGTATTTGTTGTTTTCAAGAGGATTTCAACAATAAATTTTTGAATTATTCCATGGGTTTTCTTTAAATCTGTTTCCCGTTTCAACAAGAACTACCTGGCACGCATAATTTGGGATAGGTACCTATTTCCAAGATCGTGACTATTGCGAGTGTTTCGAAAGTTTTACCAAAAAATTGTACTAAGAAGGGAGTTATTATTTAAAACTGCTTATTCGAAACTTGAGTCCAAGTTCACGTGACACAGATGGTAGTTATCACAGCTGTGATGAAATTGTGAAATTGCTGTCATTTCTTGTCCTTTTGGCTTCGCGAATGAATGGTCGAATTTCCTTTAATCTAATTTGTATCTACGTCCCTCGCAAATTAGTCTCGTTAATGCTAAATTAAATTTAACCACCGGAACGAATCCCAAAATAATCCTATAACCCAGTATCGTCGCGATTTAGTCCTCGAAAATTAATTTGCAACACCCACAAAACCAATAAACAGATATCTCTAAATCGTTTAAATTCCGGCATCATCGCTAAGGCAATAGGTACCCCGAAATATCCGGTTTTCGGGACACGCCCGATACACCACCACATTACGGCCAGGCCGAATAAATAAATCAGATCGTACAAAGGGGCTCTTCGCTCTTAATTAAACATTCGAAACGTAAACAAGAAAACGGCAAACCGACGACGATAACTACCCGTTCGGCGAGTCCGCACGCCATTTCCTATTTGGAAACGCGCAAATACCGCAGAATACGCTCCACAATACGGGGCGCATACATATACAATTTGCGGAGAACGCGACAGCCCTTCACCCACCTTCGCCCGATACTACTGATAAATTCGCAATTCGACGCAACAGTGCTCCAGAAGTCCTCCGCATTAGAGTCGATTCTGAAAGTGTATCACCGTCGTATTACGTAGCAATCAATACGACGTAAATTAGATTAACCTATGTAGGTTAGTTATATCCGGAACTCGCTGTATTCGATAAAAGTGAGTCTTGCAGTTCCATCGACTGATTCTATCATTTCTGTAGCAAATTGTTAAAAGGTTATAACTCACAATCAGTTTATTGCTAAACTGAGATTATGACATTTATCTACCAACAATGTTAAATATTTTAAGTAGTTGAAAAGATATAAGTACATTTACAACAAGATTGACTTATAAAATACCACCCAAAACTGGGAGGCCTATTAGAATTCAAATTTTGCTTCGCTAACAACGATAGTAAGTAAACCTAAGTTCGTTCGATCTTATGCTGATCATGCTAATATTGATGCAAATGTGGAATTATACTCTCCTAGCTGTTACAAATAATGGCCAAGTAAACATTATATATCGACTTATGATCTTCTTATGGTACCTCTACTATAGTTTCAAAATACAGGTATACTTATGCCTCTTTGGCTAAGTTTCTTGTTGTTCTATCAGTAATAATCAGCATTAAATTGACATTCACAATCGGTGTTACCCACAAGGGCCAACGACACCACCGCCAAAAACTTCTAAGCAAAAAATAGACCAGGCCATACAACATATAACTTCTTTTCCAGCATATACAAGTCATCATTCCAGGCGCCATACATGCAAGAAATATTTGGTGGCCTATTTGTCTCTTAATATAATGTACAAATTATATTACGAGAAATATTGAAGCAAACCTATTTCAATAAATTAACATTCCAGAGCATTTCACCAGTTGGGCCTAAAATTTAGAAAACCAAGAAATTATACTTGAAGTAAATATGACACTTTAACTGCACGTGAGAAATACTCGACTAATGATGAAGAAAAAAGCCAAATTCGAAATGAATTAAACAAACCGCCAAGCTATCGCCATTACTTTTAAAAGGCAAATGATAAACAAGAGGGTTTAGTAAATTCCACACGTGCAACGTTTGCTTTTGATCTGGAACAGGTACCTCCTATTCCTTATCTGTCCACGAATAAGATGTTGTATTTAAGACAGCTGTCCACATACAATTTGCATTATTAGTGAATCCATTGATTTCATGTGGCCGAAAATTGCAGGAAGAAGAGGACCAAGTGAAATTGCGCCTTGTGTATTCAGATGCATTAAAACCATTCCAGAAGGAACAATGTCTGTTATTTTCTATTCTTTTGATACATGCGGTGATCAAAGTAGAAACCAAATTTTTATATCTATGCTTCAGTATATTATTCATCAACATCCCACCCTAGTTGTGATAGACCACAATTTTTTAATACCTGGTCATACACCTTTAGAATGTGATGTAGACCACTTGGTTATAGAATGAGCAAAGAAAATGTGCTCATTTGAAATTCATGTGCCCACAGATTAGTATCAACTCGTAAACAGCAAGCAAAAAATCACACATTTAAAGTCTTCGGTGTGGAATCTGCTAATTTCTATTCACTCTCAGATATTTATAATAAAGGACCTCTTCGAAAGAAATAAGGAGTTTAAAATGAAAGGCATGCGTTAGGACTAAAGTACCACATACCTTCCAAACCGAAAATACGGCAGAATTTTGTTATTAAATCTCTTAAAAACATCAGTACACCTGAAAGCTGGTTTGTAGTTATACAATCTGAATGCATTAAAGGAAATTCCTGGAGATTTCTCGAAAATCTGGCAAGAATTTACTGAGAAGAAAGCAGGGAAGAAGGGCAAAAGTGTTCACTGAGAAAATATCGGATATAATGCCATCACCCTTATCACCACCATACCAAAAAGAGATAGCACGCAGCCAGTTTTCAGAACATATTTCTTGTTAGAACTGAACCACAGCAGAAATGTCAAGAAATCTCCTATAAACTTCCTTAAAAGTGGAAAGCAATCTAAGAACTTCAAGAAGAAATCCAGTGGAAGTTTCTGCTCCTGTTCAAAAGAAAACAAGAGTTTAAAATGAGAGACATGCGTTCGCTAAGATTTGCCAAAACTCATACCGTCAGTTATAAGTTTTCTTTAGGGGAAGCCGAAGAATTCAAAGATATAGGGATCTCTACAAAAGGGAACAAGATTGTTGCCGTAAGAAATTTTAAAATAAGTAATTTGTATAATACTTCTCGGCCAATGAGCAACCTGGAAAAAAACAGAATCTTCTAGCAATCTTTGGCTTACTAGAGAAGGATGTGCAATCTTTTATAGAAATGTGAAAACTGCTAAAAAGGAAGAAAATGACATTGTTCCAGATATAAATAGGTTATGTTCTGATGAGGAACACTGAATGGGAAGAAGGTAATACTTTTTTTGCGACACGACTTTATTATTTGGAAAATAAGAGAATTATTTCAAGTTTTTTAAATATTTTCGCTTAGAAAATACAATAAAATTAATTTTCAGTTTTCTTTTACTGTTTACATGTTAATCGATCTCAATATTCGTTTATAGTCTTAAATGCGTGTACAAAAATAACTTGACAGATAGTACCTTTATTATCCATAGAATTTCGCAAGATATGTTTATATGCCTATTTGTAACCTACTGTTACAGTTTTATCTGCAGCTAATGCGTTGTTATTCTTATTACCTTTTGTTAGATATAATTTTGTCTGTGGCCAATACACATATGTAGTAAGCCAAGTACATATGTAGTACTTATTATCTAAGAGTAAGGTAGTTAGCGGTTATGTAGACATGTACCGTTATTACTAAAGATTTAGCAGAGAAGCAGTGTAAAACACGCCATATATTTCAATTTCTGCAACAAAATAGCAGTATTTCAAGAATTTTCAATAAATTTGCACAAGCATGGCACAAGCATGTAACTCCACCAATAAAATTTAATTCGAAAGTTTGCCAGTATATTTACAATCCAATTTGCAACATATTCACCAAACCAAAATTTAATCCTTTTCAAGACGACAAAAGTGACGCCCTTGTCACCATTTGCGACAGATTTATTAATGCGTTTCGGATTGAGAGAACACGCATTCTGCCCTATAGAGCAGAGGCTAAGGTGCGTACACATATTTGTGCGATAGAAGACTGACCTGATATTATCTCTACAAATCGAAAGAATTAATAATAAACGGTTTGAGATTTTACCAGGTATGTCAAAAAACTGCTACAAGGACTATCGAATGGTAAAGATTCCCGTGGAAGTATAGCTACTCTGTTAAGAATTTTAAGTAAAATTTTGAAGGTGCGATGGTTTTGAGAAAATTTGCAAGACGTTTTCAGTGCTTAGGAAAATATTTAGAAAACGTTGGCAAAATATTAGAAGGCAAACATGGTCGGGTTATATTTATACTTCTGAAGGGATTCCCAGGATTTCCGGAAATGTAGAACAAGTTGTGCTTTCTAATGTAATGTAATGTAATGAGATGGGGTCTGGCCCAAAATGGCCCTTTGCACTGCGACCATCGTTGATCTATCTGTGCTGTGCTTTAGTTTTCAAGAAATATGACACATACGATATAGGTTTAGTATATGCAACTCTTCCCCTAATCTGATTTTTGTCTTTTGTGTTCTGGAAACTGCTTTACGAATAGGTAGATTTCCATTTAAGGTATCTTTCCCGTACAATTCTCTCCTCCATCTTTTCGCATAATCTTCTAGAAGATATTCCCGTAATTCTATTTTCCCATTTTGTTCGTTTTTGACCATCCCTCTTTCTTTTTTTGAATTCCCTTCCTAGATTTTCCTTCAAATTTTATCTTGCATGTTTATATAAATTCGCTTTCAATATCACTTTCTGCTTTCAACCCCCGTCTATTCGCATAATCTTTTGTATAACCTGTTTTTAGCCATCTCTTCCAGTTTCTCTTCAATATTATCCTGTTCTGATTTTAATTGTCAGTTTCTGTTTTTAAAACTGAAATTCCCAATCTTATCTTCTTTCCCTTAAGTTTGTTGGTGTGTTTATATAGTTCTTCATTTTCGTTTTCAATCGTACCTACGCATTTTGTCGATTCTTTCATTTCTGTTCTTAAAATTCCACAGATTAAATCCCCAATCTTGTGCTCTTCTCTTTAAATTTAACGTTAGTATTTCTACAATGCTATCTTTCCATCTTCCTCTCTTTTCGCCCTCCTTTGACCTTAGTATAGTTCTTGACTTCATTTTTCTTTTATCACGTTCGATGTTATTTAGTGGTTCCAATTCACAGTAACTTTCGTAGTTCTTTTCAGTTTCTGTTTCTAATTTTATTTCTTTTCAGATTTTATTTCCAGTTTTTAAGTTTCTCTTTGAATCCTCTGTAATTTCATCTTCTCTTCACTACATCTGCAGTACTCTTTGTTGAAGATAATGCACTTTGTTACTGTTATTATTTATTATTTGTGTTGTAACGTTAGTATTTGATCATTTCAATAAAGGCACGCCACTGCCGCATTTGGTTCAATGTGCGCACGAGCAGCAGCAAGAGTATAGAACTAAATTGGTGCAGTGAGCTGAGTTTGACATAATATTTTTGCAACTTTTGCATTCCTTTCATTCTTGGCTTTCCTTTCGACCTTATCTTAATTTTTCTTTTGTAAATTCCCTTTCGGCATTATGTGCTTACAACACAAATATCTATATTGTATTGTTTGTGTTCATGCGTAGTCTGGGCAGGCAGCGGTAATAACGAAATAAGTTACGACAACTTACATATAAACAGAACTACTTGCATAGAGCATCTATTTAAGACGGATTAGAGTGGGGACGCGGCAATGATATCGTAACTTATTTCGTAATTGTACGCTACTACCGCTGTTTGCCAAGGCTATTCATGCGTATATATAAGTCAGTTGTGTGTATACAAGTCAATTAAGATTTAATATTGAATTTAATAAACTCGTTAGTTGAACCTGTTGCGGTATTCCGCAGCAGATTCTTCACCCAGTGCAGAAACAGTGGCGTCGATACTTTAAGTTTATATTCCGGCAGGTGGCAGTGGTGGTTGTATAATCATTCAGTTTCCACTGTCAAATGTATCTGTTTTTGGTCCCTTTTTTCCAATTCTTGCTTCATATAATCTCCTTTTGACCTCCATCGGCTGGGTCATCGAACTTCCTTTTAAACCTTGCTTTTGGTTTTATATGTGCTTTGGATTTTCAGACGTATTTTTCTATTGTTTTTTTTTAACGTTACTGATTACTTTCACAAGTGCAAAATGCAGCTTACTACATTAGATTCAAAATTACAAACTTCATGACTTCTGTCATATCGGGTACATATATAATTAGAGGTGGTCAATCTGCGCCAATAGTACTACAACTATCTGAAACGAGTGTACTATACGTTCTCAGTTTCAATGCCATCTGTATTCGTATAGCGTAATGTGATTTTATTCTACCACAGTCGTTTCAGATAGTTGTAGTACTATTGGCGCAATTTGAGCAACTCTGCATATAACAAACAGATTTTATATGGCCTTGATAGTATTTGTTTCGTGCAAGCGAAGTACATGTCACCGAAATTCTACTATTAGTCATTAGTGCCATTCTTGTTCTTTGGTTTTTATGCGATGTGTTGCATGCCGTTTCTGTAAAATTTTGAAAAAATAACTGCGTTTTTATTCAGACTTTTTCTAGAAATCCTTCAAATCCCTTCTTCTTAAAAATTAGATTTGAATTTGCGATATTTCCTTTGGTTTTTCATCGAGTTTGATGCTACAAACTTTCATAAAGTCATAAACATGCAAACAGGTAAGATTTTGTATTTGGGAACAATATATAAATCTATAAAATAATTAGTCTTACCACACCTTTCGGAAATAATTTCAGATACGTGTTTTGGCAACTAAGCTGCTATCCTCAGTGGAAAACTAGGGGAATTCAGTATTACCAGCACGCTACTTGTCTTGGACGTAAGCCGTATAAGGTCCAAAACAAGCAGCACGCAACGAGCACTGCATCACACATAGAACGTACTGTTGGCACTGTGTTATTTTGCCAATGTCAACAATGCTGTTTTAAGATTGTTTGACGCCTTTCATTTTGGTTATTTTTTGTCTCTCTGCAATTTCGTGTTTTTTTCCGTCCAAATCAGTCGCAAATTGGCTTCGTGCCGTTAAACAAGCTGATTTTGGTGGGTGGTTCACCCCCTTGCAGCAGAGGAAGTAATGCATCTAACTTTCATTACTTGACGTAAGGAACATTTAGCAATTAGTTTATCGATCGAAGCACTGGGTGTATATAAAACGGCCAGATTCTTCGCAGCATGCTTTCCAGAGTTAATTTCACCACCGGAGCTGATACAGAAAACAGGTGCCCTTCGATTTTCATTAATTAAATTTCATCAAAATCGGAAGCGGACATTTGGAAATGTGTCCTTGTTAGACGTCCTTCGGATATAAGTTGCAAAGTAACACAAATCACCACTCTCCCTAAAAAATATCAAAAAACACAAACTTTGCCCTCAAACAGAACACGATCTAATCACCGAATCGGACGAAAAATGACAAAACAAATCTCGCGGTTTTCCGTTTCCGGCAACTTGAGTTCGCGCTCAAAATCGATTTTCGCACGATTTTGAGTAGGGACGCAGCAACCCACATCCCATCCCTCCTCGCGTTGCCACAAACTCCCTTCCCCCTCTCCTCTCCCCCCTCTCCCCGCCTCCGGAAGTCGAGCAATCGAAGTTTTATATACCGGAGGACGCGTCGAAAGGTCGTCGAGAACCGTGCATGGAAGAGGAATCGTGATATCGCGCTCGTATCGTTCTATAATTGAGGGTGGTCGGCTTCGCTTTAATGCGAAATTTGGGACGGAGGAAGCTCGAGGTTATTTTATCGGGGAGACGTATAATTATGATAAGGAGATCAAAAGATCCACGACGAGGAGGGTTTGTTTCATCGTATAAGTAAAGCATTTTCTCATTGAGGGTCTTTCCAAAATGATTTAAAAACAATAAGAAATGGGGGTAATTCTATAACTTGAAAAAAGATGATGTTTTCATAGAAACTTGCATTTGAGGAGTTGTAGAAATAACTTCCTCCTCTATTTTGTCGTTTTCATTCATCACCTTCATCTTCTCCGTTTTCTTCGTTTTCATTTTATTGCTTTTCTGCTGTTTATATTAGGTTAAAATCTATTTTTGATCACGTGTTCAAACACAAATTAATTGAGACTGTTACGTAGGTTACTTAGCATGCAGATCCTCCACAATTTCTCTATTTATTTTTTTTTTACCCAAACAATGAAGTCAGTTACCTTCTTCTTCTTCTTCTTATTTACAGTAGATCACTTCTAAAAGCAATCAAAAGACAATATGAACAGTATTATACAATATATCAATCAATATATGGAATATGAAAAACAGAAACGTAATGGAAAGCATGTAATAACAGCCATAGAATAATGGAAGGTACAACCATCATCATCATTATTATTACCATCATCGCCATCATCACTATTATGAGCACCAACATCATCAACATCTTCATCATCATTATCATCAATTTCATTACCATTATCGCAAGATTATGGCTCACAAGTTAGACAGTGGACAAACGAACGCAAAACTTCTCTGTACTCCTCTGTAGTCATAGTGTCCATTCTCTGCTTTTCTATAATTTCTATTCAGCACTTTTCGTTTTGTGGATTCTATGCCATTCAACTTTTACTTAGCTTAATTCCCTTACAGCTCTCCCTCTATTCCTCTATTTATTTTTAGTCCCCTTCTGCTAATCAGTTATTAGTTTTCTTCTCCTCCTCCTCCCCCTTCTTCTTCTTCCGTTTTTTCCATTCCTATTTCGCAGGTTTTTCAATTTCTGCATTTTACTATCAAGCTTCTTTTTATCTTCAGAGCATTATATTCTGTGATGGTGGTGTCCATTATTTACTTTATTTTTATAATTTCTCTTCAGTACCCTTTGAATTATGGGTCCTATCCCCTTCAACTTTTACGTAGCTTAATCACCTTCCAGCTCTTCCTCCATTTCTTCATTTCTTTTTGGTCCACTTTGCCCAATGAATTATTGGTTTCCTACTCTTTTTTCTGCCTTTTTTCTATCCCTATTTCGCTGTTCTCTATCCCTGCACTTTGTTATGGAACCTCTTCTATTTTCTTCTATTATATTCTACGGATTTATCTCATCACCGTGGTCGTGGCCTTCACCTACTTCTCTCTGCTGATGGTGTCCATTTTCGTCTTCTTTTACGGAAAAATAATGAACGGGAATCGAAGAAGAAGCAATTAACCAAAGAAAATTCAATGAATGATGGCGAAACACATCAGAAAGAGAACCGAGACCAAGAAAGCGAAAATAAAGATGCAATGGACATGGAAGAGGAAACAATGAGAAACAAAAATTCAAACGATGATAACTGCGTGAGTAGAAACACAATGCTAGGGAAGAGCAAGCAGAATAGGGAATTGCAGGAGAAGATAATAATTGTATTTAAAAAGGGAATAAGAAATGAATCAGTTTGCAATGCTACATCGTAAGACATATCCTACAGTTTCCCATGTTGTTCCTCGCGGTTCCCCTGCTTTCTTTGTTGTTGTCATTTCTTGTCTCTTGTTGTTCTTCCTCCTTTTGTTTTTTTTTTTTATTTTTCTTATTTTTTATACTCGGCGCTTTACTTCAAAGTTCGAAGCGCAAATTTCCTACTACAACGTTTCTGTTTATGTTTCTTATGTTTTAATCATATCGCCTTGATTCATGTCGATCATTATCATCACCATCAATATCACTACCAATACCCACTTACAATACTCTTTTTCTATTTCGTTACCTGTCGTAATACAGTTTTCCTTTGTTATTTGTCTTCGTACAATGTATGTAAACTATACAACGATATTATAAACAGCAACAGGCTTCCCAAACCACCGCTCTCATCAATCCTCCTCGTACATAGTTTCTAATAAATTCGAGACCCCCGTAATAAGGAGACACCGAATGTATCATCTCCAGTCCTCACTGAATTATTCCCACTTCCTAACCACACTTACCGAGCGGTATCAACCTTCCGAAAATACTATAGGGACGCTCTGCATAAATATACGCAGAGAATATAAATTATATCCCACTTCTCATGCGAAATTCGCGCGAATTACCGACTACGGTGGCATCTAAAATAATGGCGGTGCAAACGGGGACGGCGAGGAAAAGTAAAACTGGTGAATAAGAATTTATTTTTGAAATTTATGTACTTAGGGTGAAAAACTGTTGATAATTCAAATTCGTGACGAGAGAAAATAAGGAAGAAGGAAATGCGAAAGGAGTCTACTGAACACTGTTATGAAGCAAGGACGGAAAGAGGAGTAAAGATTATTTAAACGTTAAGAAAATCGAAAGAATTGCAATACGGAGTGAAGGGAACTACAATGGATAAGAGGGAGGAAATGACGAGAGCAATATTTGGGTATAATGGATAAGCAAAGGAGAATAAAGAAAAGAAGAAGGTAAAAGAAAAATTGGAAGATAAGTCAACGCGCTGGTTATACGAAGGGCACCGACGGAAATGATCAACGCAAATTGCAAAAACCGATCCACCACGGAAATGCGAGGGGAATCTACCCAATACTATTACGAAATAAAGATGAAAAGGAAAGAAAAAGTACACGAAAGTTAAGAAAATCCAGGGAAATTCAGTACGGACCGAAGGGAAGAACAACGAATAAAAGGGAAGAATTCACGAGATCAATATTTGCGCCTAGTGATAACCAAAGAAAAATGAAAGAAACCACCACGAGATATTAAGATGTTAAAAATAAATTTGGGAACAAAAGGCAGAAAATAAAAAAGTAGATAGGAAGAAACAAAATGGGAGATAAATACAAAATGACTATACTTTACACGCACTACAGCGCATAGCAATATTTTCCCAAATGAGCTGCAATCCTCCAATAACAATCAAGATGATGACAAAAATGGCGATAAAAATGATAAAGAGCAACAAAGACAATGTACTTGAAAATAAGAAACAGAAACAGAAACGGTATAAAATATTGAGATACAAAATTTGCACTTCAGGTTTTGATGAAAAGCGAAGAAATATGAAGAAAGCAAAGGGAAGGAGAAAACAGTAATAAGAAGCAAGAAAGGAAATGAAAGGAGAACCAGGAAGAATATGCAAAACAACAGAAAAAGTACCTAACACTTTTCATCATTTTGTGCTCCCTTTTATCTGTAATTGTTGTTTTTTCTTCCACTTCTCCTCGTTCGTTTTTCCCTCCCTTTGCATTGGTGTTTCTTCTCATAAGCGTGTAATTTTTTGAACATTTTATTCCATAATTATTGTCTCCTCGATGCGCCTCCTTTTTTCTCTCCTTTCTTGCTTTCGTTTCCTTGTTTACGTTTGCATGTTGTTAGTTAATCGTTTCTTCTTAAATCTCCATCCACTGTTTTCCATTTTCTTTTGTTTTTGTTTTCTCTATCTGGAGTATTTTCTTCAAGAACATCGAGCTAAGGGATTGTCGATCTATTCTTGGTGTTCCCGCTGTCATCACATCATCTCTTTCATTTACCTGCTCCGTTTTCCCCTCTTCATTTGTTCGAGTTTCCTATCTTGTGTGTTACACCTCATAAATTAATCATTCTCCAGATGTATTTCTTAGTTTCCATCACCCGGTTTAAAGGTTTCGGTTGAGATAAACTACCAGCTTGTATGAAGTAGAAAAAGATGAAACCAGTAATTGGTTCTAGAGGTTGGAGGAAAACCAAAAATACTTAATGTAATGGAGGAAGAGCTGCAAGGTAAATAGGCCACCTAAATGTTTAAGGGGATAAGATCCACATGCAAAGGGTGTTAAAGAGAAACGATAAAATAGTAGACAGGAACATCACCACCATCATAGAAAACTAGAGGTGGCCAAGAGGACGGTGTTGGGATGGTACAGAAGAAGATAACCAAGTCTGGAAATAAGGGGAAAAAGAAATGCTTTTTTATGATTTGTTATGCCACTACTTTCTTCTTGTATTTTCCTTTCGTCTTTTCTGTTTGTTTCCTCTGCCGTGTATTTTACCCCATGCACTTTCTGACATGTGAGCGGTGATGATAATGCTTGATGAAGATAATGATGCTGGTAATGATGATGGTGATGGTCATAATGATGCCGCCCATTCTTCTTTGGCCTTTGTTCTGTGCTCTCGCTCACGTATTAAACATTTGTTAGGTACTATTCTTGATATTTCTGGTGTTTTTGTTTCGCTCGTTTGTTTCCTATTCGTTCTCTTCCTTGTTGCTTAAGTTTTTGTTTTCTCTGTGTTGTGTGCTCTTCATCATCTTTAGGATATTTTATAATTATTCATGCGTTTTTCAATTCTTTTCTCCTCCACTTCTCTCCTTCCTTTTCTTTTTACGTTATTTTGTTATTTCTTGTTTGTTTCCACTCGTAGTAACTATTTTCGGAATCCTTTTCTTAATGTTTGTTACTGTTGACTTCTATTATGTTGGTCTTCCTGGGCCTTTCATTCTATATTTTGTTTATCTCGTCATTCCTCAGGCATTGATCGTTCTTAAAGTCTCTTGATTTGGGGTTTCATAAAGTTTTCTAACTGCTACCTATTTCATTTTCTTCTTCTGTTTCATCTGTCTTATATCTGCACTTTTTCACGTGTGAGCCTTAATTTTTCGATGATGACAATACTAGATGACGATGAAGGTGTGGATGCTGATGTTGATCAACCTATCAATTCTCCTTTGGCTTTTGTTCTGTGTCCTTTACATATTTGATATTCGTTAGATTTTCTTGTTGATATTGAAGTAGTAGTTTCATTTGTTTCTTTCCTATTTATTCTCTTCCTTTCTCTTTTTCACATATTTCTCATCTTTGGGTATTTTATAATTATTTATGCCGTTTTTTAATTCTTTCCTCTTCCATTCCTCCCCTTTGTTTCTCTTTCGTCTTTGTGTCTGTCGTTTCTTTTGTCTTGTGCTTTTTTTCTCACAGTAGTCGCTCCATCACTCTCTAAATCTCTTTCTTGATGGTTCGTGATGTTTTGGTCGTTTCCTAATCACTTCCTTTTTTTCTTCTTTAGTTTTTTGCTTTCTTTCTTTGTGCACTTTTCACATATTGATCATCCTTTGGATATTTTACATTAGTTTCTGATCTTTCATCCTTTTATTGTTATCTTGTATGCTTCCTCGTGCACCATCTTTTAGATTTGTTTGAGATTCGGGGAGGTTTCTAACTTTTCCCTCTTGCATTTTCTTCTGTTGATAGTGATTACAAGGACTAAAATATAGCATTATTGACAGTGTATCACATGGGCAAGCCCCTCACGGTCGTTAGGTAAAGTGCGGTTTGAAAATGCTTGCCTCGGTTGCTGGCGAAACACGTGTATCACGTGACTTAATGAAATAATTGCGTGAAGATGAATTTACCGATATGATATGAGCTCATAATCTTCCTTCGCTTTATATTTCTCCTAATATGTTAATAATCCCTCGGTTTTTTCTCCTTCCTTTTGCGCGATATTTTGATGTCATCGTTTTTTCTTTAACTACCTTTGTGTTTGCTTTCCATGCAATTTATTTTTCTTCGTGCAGTTTTTCCCTATTTTGTTTTGTTTTGCGCTTGCTCACGCCGTTATAGATATGAATTTCGTGAAGTCTTTCGCGGCAGCGTTTGCATTATAAATTCACGAGCTATAAATATTCTTTTTCCGCGTTTTCTAATTCTCCAGCCGTAACAACGAACACTACATCCTCCTCTTCGTTTCCATAAATTTCTAACGTCGTCGGCACGATATGCGCCATACACGAATAGTAGGTACTAGTTTCGATCGAAAAAATTACGAAACACTAAAATAACTTACGGAAGCAAATTCACTTTGCATCCGCGCGAAAATATATGCAAATATGCTAACGCTCCCGGCTCTAAAATACTCGTAAATAGAATCCTTATCCGTTTAGTCGTGCCCGGATACATGCATACATACATACATATGTATGCAGGACAAATAGAGAAGGCGCATCTGTCGAGGTTCGGGGTTTACGACTGCGAGACATAACTTTTAGTTTTGGGCGCGCGGAGCGCGCCCTCGCCGGATTTTGCGGGATGAGGCGGAAAGCTTAAAGATAGAACCGGAACGACGTGGTACGAGGCAACGCGACGCGGCAAAAGCCCCTGAAACGGATACAAATTGGTCTAACTTAATTTACGACATCGACTACTTTAAACTTAAATTTAGTGCACTTCGTGCCTTTGGTAACGTCGGTGACGCAATTAACTAGGTTAGTGTGCGTTAGTGTCTCTTCCGGTTCTTCTTCGCTATTTTAGAGTCTTTCCGAAGGAAAAACTCTAGCTTTCTTAAGGTTCCATCAGTTTATTTGCGTGCCTTACGGGAGAAAATAAACTAACAATAAAACTGTTTTTAAAACAAATTCACGTTGCTAGATTTCTGCTTTTTCTCGTTAGTTGTAGTTGTCTGTTTTCTCCTCTTTGCTCAACTTGCTCTTTTCATGTTCATGTTTTTCTTGTATTCTCGTTTCCTTAACTTTGTTACTATTTATTTATTGATTTAGTCAAGACCATAGACCGAATTCCATAATGGCCCAAAACAAGAATACACAATAATTAAAAATAACATTTGACATACAATATAAAACTAAAAACTTAAAGAAAAGGCTGCCAAATACACTAATGACACACGGCCATGCTACTATTATACCTGTAATGGTAGGCAATAGTTATTGGGAATAGAATACTTCAAATCATCATATCTATGCCCACCGCGGTAAGAAAGAAACAGTAATTTACACATTATACTCAAGCGCTCTTACAATACATATAAATCTGGTCTACGTCATCAGGTAGTGAGTTCAATTCTCTAGACACCCGGCTTATAGGTGTATTGTAACCATAAACTGTACGATGGAGGGGTAGATATAATATAATATCTTCATTGTGCGATTGCAGTCTTGGTGTTCGAATCCTCAATAAGGAAAGAAGAAGAGGGCAGTCCATCAAATTATTCAAGCACTTGAATCCTAACTTGAGAAGAGCTATCCTACGGCGTGCAAATAGAGACTGAAAACTCAGCAGTTGTAGGCGTTGGAAGTAGGTGTATTCAGATTTAGCGATATGCAATTTACATAGAATACAATTAACGAATTTGCGCTGCATTTTTTCTATTCTACTAGAATACAGTTCTATATATAGATTCCAAAGTGTGCAGCAATATTCAAGTATTAATCTTACTAAACTTAGATATAAAGTAGTAATAGCTACAACATTCGTGAAGTCACGGGTTTGGCGTTCGATAGCACCACATAACTTATTAGCTCTGCAAATAAGATCGTCTATATGAGAGCTAAATCTGAACGCTGCAGAACAGCCAAATCTCTAATAAGGTCCACTCTTTCCAATAAATTGTCTTCTATAGAATACAAATAATTTATGCATCCTTCCTTTTTCTTAGTAAAAGATATAATTTTACATTGTTCTAAATTTAAATACATGTTATTCTCTCTATACCAAATTGAAACACCATCAACGTCCATTTGAAGCTGAAAGTAGTCAAATGTAGAAGCTACAGAATTGTAGATTTTTAAATCGTCAGTAAGTAAGAGGAAGTTAGAAAAAAGGTATACAATACTTAACGTCGTTTATAAACAATGAAAACAAGATCGGGCCCAAATGACTGCTCTGCGGGACGCCGGATGTGACTGATATGGGCCGAGACAAACTTAAACCCATACGGACAATTTGCAAGCGATTCATCAAATCAAAACTCAATCAAATTCGTAAAGCCATAAGTCTCCAGAGTAATAAATTATGGTCAATTCTGTCAACACCTTTGCTGAAATCAGTATACAAAATCAATTTGCAGACCGCTCTCGAAGGATTCTGAAATAAAATGATGGTAGACAAGTAGATTTGTTTCAGTACTACGGCCCCGCATGAATCCATGCTGTTCTGGCATTATTATCGGCAAGTAAGTATTTAAGAGTTGTTCTGCGACTATGGATTCGAGTACTTTTCCAAGAACTGGTAATGGGCTAATAGGACGATAATTGGAAACATCTGATCCATTACCGGTCTTAAAAAAGGCAAAATAAGAGCAGTTTTCCATTGTTGAGAAAAATTACCTGTGCTGAGAGATATGTTGAATGAATGTGAGGTAAGCAATGACTGTGAAAGACTATAGAACTTCAAGAAAGTTGGTGGAACTTCGTCTGGACCCGAAAGAAAGTGATGAAGCGAGAGAACTCGGTTATCGTGTATGATTTACTCTTATTTGCCCCTTTCTGTTTACAATATACTTTATTGATTATTGTAGTTACCACCCTAGCGTGTCAACGTGCGTTGTGTCGATTTACAATGGTTTCCCCCTCTCAGGTATGAATATCTAACTATTACAGTATTTGTCCGGTTTTTGCTATCCTCCTTATATGAGGGCTCTTTCTTTTAAGCTACGATCGTACAGTATGAAGACCAAGCATGCGACAGGTGGCTGTTGAGCATACTGGTGGCTCCGCATGTCGCCCTCCACACGCTCTGTCACTACCGAGTTCAACACGCCATATTTGTTGAGCTGCAGTCACGTAAACATTACTGTATCTATAGATTCTCCCACGAACTGTGAATTGCCAAGTATTATTCGTTTCTTGCGGACAGAAGGGAATAGTGCAGCGTAAATTCGTCGAAGAATGAGTAGAGTCCATGGAGACAGCTTTATGAGTGATAGTGTTGTTCGTGAATGGTGTCAAAAATTTATAGATGGCCGAATTGATGTGCCTGATGAAGCGGGTCAAGGACGCAAGTCTGTTGCTACAGACGACCTTGTTTGACAACCACAAAACCCGCCGAATGGCTGCAACTGTGGCGTTCCTTGGCCGTTTCAATGCTGATGGAAAAGATTTTGGAATCCATTGTGAGAGGTGATGAGACATGGGTTCAGCATGACACGCCTGAAACAAAAAGGAATCACAACAACGGATGCACACAAGTCCTCCTAACAGACCCACAAAATTCAAACGAACTTTTAACAACCGTAAGATTGGGACAACTGTTTTTTGGGACCAAAAGGTCTCTTGTTTGTGAAGTATATGCAACCGGGAACAACCATTACTGCAGATTCATATTGTGAAACTTTGCGACTTTTACGGAGAGCTATTCAAAACAAAAGATGCTGACTTCTGGAATTGTTCTGATCAATGACAATGCCCGTGCTCACACTGCTCGTAAGCTAACGGCTCCTTGAGCCAAGTGACTACCATCTTTCTCCTGAACTGAAGTAGTGGCTTGAGGAGCAGCGCTTCCTAACTGACCAGGAGCTCAAAGAAACCGCCACAATAAACTTCAAATCATTGGCGACAACATTTTGTGAAGAGGGTATTGCAAAACTTGTTCACAGGTATTATGTAGAAAAGTAACTTTTATTGTACATTACTATTGGTAATAAGATAATTTTTTGTATTCACCCGTCTTTCCTTTATAGCCTATCGGAGGTTGATCCTTCGTAGTACCGCTGCAATTCTCTAATACACGGCCCACATTTCTATAAACGCAAACCTCTAAACGTTAATAAAATTGCGAACAATCATTCTAAAAAGCGACCTTCTCCCTGCGGCGGCTCCAAAGCGCAAATCGAATTGGAATAATCGACGCGCGACACAAACGGAACAAAACCACCGAACTTTCGTACCTTTACCGTTATGCGTATGTGTATGTGCGAGGAAAATGCGAAACGCGGAGCTAGGAATTCGGCAATTGGCGGTTTCCTGGCGAAAGGTCGCAGATTCTGGAACTATTCGAATATCTGGTCAGATTCCACAATCCCCCGCGTGCCACCACGTCGTCCTAATTACTAGTTCGGCGCAACTCCATCCGGCGAAATTGGATTGCCTCCGGATGTATGTATGTATGTAGATACATTGCGACGGTACGAAGTACGTACTTTTGGAGGTAATAATAGTCGGAATAAGAAGAATTACGTCGGAAAATCTATTGAGTGGGTTTTCTTTTCGTTTAAGAAGAAAAGTTCAAATGCAAGACTAGAATCCGGAACTGAACTTATGATTACGGTGTAATCCATGAAATGATGCGATGCAACGAGAGTAGACACAATATCAAATTAAATTCTGGATAGTTATATGCTGTGGGGTAAGCGAGTCAGCTTACCGCATTCAGGAAGTCCCTAAGGTTACCAACACAAAGTTCATGCTCAATAGCTGCATCTAGTTTATTTCTGCAAAATAATCTGTATCCGTTCTATTAAACGTGAATACGAATTATCTAGGTACCAGTGGGATGAAGTGCTGCAGGATAACCCAGGATATTCATAGAACAACAACTGTCCAACGTTCATGGCAAAACCTTAAACATTTACCAATAAAATGGAAATTCCTCAAAACGAAAGCACACAGTCGTGGGCTCGAGCGACTATCTCGAGATACTCCACTCTCGTGAAGGGAGACTTTTCAATTCCGGCAATTCCGTACGTCTCTTTTACCACATTAAATTCAAACGCCGCGCCGAAGTAACGTCGATGCAAGAATTTCAACCCAAAATATTGGAAGTTCCTATCTGACCACACCCAGAAAGGGCGTTTCATTATTACCACTAATTTTTACGGAAATAGATATAAGGGATGTTTAGGTAACGGCATGCAAATGAGATTTTAATGAATGTGTTTAATATGTTAAAGGTATGACAAATAATCCTTGCATTCTAGTTCTTGTTATTTTGCTATTTCAAGGGAAGAGGCTAGTATTATAAGAATTCTTAGTTAGTTATTATAGTTAGTTATTTCTTTTGTGTCATAATATATGAAACGTGAGCTTAGTGAAAAGGAACGCGACCGAATTGTTCTAAATTCAAAATTATCGATATCAATCATCGTCGAAAAAGAAAATTTGATGTGCACACAGAATAAGGAGATACACTCTAGGTTAGTGTTAACCCTGCTGTTAGATTGAAAAAATTAATAAAAATTAATAGACCATTTAGTCCATACTACATGTTTTATTAAAACTGAAAATTTAAACCAATATTTTATATAATTTGATTGAACACCTCGTTAATACAATTAATAAATATTATTAGGGATCGTGCCGTGTGGAATTTCTCAGCCTCTATTCTGTGAGAGCGTTAGCAACTCCTACCTCCAATATTTTACGACTGCCACGAAAAGGTCACTGTTGACAAACAACTTATTGGATTCAGGGGACGATGGTTCTTTAGTCAGTTTACGCTATCAAAACCGGAATATTTTGCCGGTTTGAAATTTTGGTTATCGGTGGATTCAAAGACGGGCCATGTCTCGAAGATAGAGCCATATCTTGGAAAAGTTAAAAATGAAAGATTTGAGAAGGCAAAATATAACAGGCGACAACTTCATTCCCACCTTAGATTTGGTCAAAAAATTAACTGAAAGAAAGCTTGAACAGTACGTAGAAATAAATTCATTCCTCCTAAATTTCTCCATGAAAAAGGAACTCCCATTGTATAAGTCTAGATTTGCTTTCTGTGACATTGCGACATTACTATCATACATCAGCAACAAAAACAAAGCAACGGCATTGATTAGTACAATGCACACAACAGCTGAAGTTGGTGGAAGTGGGTGGAAGAAAAAACCGGAGATTGTTTCTTATTAAAATTCGATAAACGGTATGCTATTTTGTTGTTCATCTATGGTTTCTTATGTTTCATTACGTAGGTACTGCTGACCAAATTGGCTTGTACACCACAAGACGTAGAACAAATCGATGGCCGAACATTGTATTTGCAAATATGCTAGATACACCCGCTTTGAATGTACATATACTTTTTCTGAGATCGATGTTTCATGGGTACCAGCTTCTACTTCCAAATCGGCGACTAGATAGCGTGGCATTTGTAGTAGCTGCAAGTCTAAATCTGACATCGAATGCTCCATTTTCGGCAAGTTTATTTGCAAAACTAACCGAAAAATATTTTGTTCAGCATATTATGAAAAACAACAATACAAAATAATCAATAAAATCCCAGCTTTTGTAAATAAGCACAAAAAGCTTAGTACCTATTTTGATTTCAGTCAAATACAAATATACACTGGATCAAATGGACCCTAACCCAAAAGATAAATAAGTTTCTATTTTTTTGAGTCCGGCTTTATATCAGACACTTGAAATTATGGATATAGTGCTGTTAAAGAAAAAAACACACGTGAGCCAAAATCTCAAAGCAATATATAATACTGTTTAAAAGCTATAAAGATAACGAACAAAATATTGGACCAAATGGGCTTAATCTAACAGCAGAGTTAAGGAAGTGATTCATACTTAATTCAACAAAGGAGCGGGCGCAAATGCGAAACATTTAGTTTTACTTTCTTTCTGTATTACGTTTACAATTAGACAAAGAATGCGCAGTAATCTTGACCAAGCCTGTATATCTATTCCGTCAAGCGCGTAAATGTTACATTTGGCTCTCATGTCAATCATGCTATGGTATTCGATTCGCATCTAACGACATTTGGGCTATTCGGTGCCAACCGATTTT
Source organism: Chrysina gloriosa (assembly GCA_038088585.1). Taxonomy (NCBI): domain Eukaryota; kingdom Metazoa; phylum Arthropoda; class Insecta; order Coleoptera; family Scarabaeidae; genus Chrysina; species Chrysina gloriosa. The sequence goes on along the minus strand of CM076088.1, from coordinate 27,610,336 downwards.
ATACATACATACATAAACGTTGCTTTCCTACCTCATTGTATCGAGATATCTGTTCTTTGGAGCAATTTGGCTAACTCACCATTTTAACTTCTTTTGAGTCGTCCACTTCTCCTCGTCTTATCTACACCCGTTCTCCAGACAGTACGCATCGTGTGGTCGAATGATATTAACTGTTTTTCCTCTATCACAGACAGAACCGGCCTCGCCCACAATTGGATCCGCACTGGACTATTACTACTGTGATTCCTTCTTGTCACTACCACTGCTGCTTTGAAATAGCGCATTTCATAGACCTGTATTCTGCTCCTATCTCTATTACCCAGCGCCCATGTCTCGCTCCCGTACGTTAGAATCGGCACATATACTCCCTTAAATATCCTTGCCTTAGTAGCAGTACTTATTTCCTTCTTTCTCGCGAAGATATTACTAAGCGCGTAATATACAAGTTATTGGTGTTTGTTAATCTTAGCTTCCACATTTCCTCCTAAATGTAAGACAGAGCCAAAGTATTTGAAATCACTAACTTGTTAAGCTATACAACCATTCAAAGTGATACTCGATTGGTCTTCGCTTTTATTTATTATTATAACTTCAGTTTGACTCGTACTAACGCTCATGCTGTTTCCCGTCAAGACTTTATATTTATACTTTATATTAGCTTCTTTTGGAGATTCTCTGCACCATTCGCAACCATTACTAAGTGGTCCGCATATAACACCTCTAACCCATGCACCTGCTGGAGTTTTTAAGTACCCAACCTTGCCCCTCTCAGTTCACATCTACACTCCTTATACATATCATCCAGCAGGACAACAAACAGCAGTGGGCTCAACACACCTCCTTGGCGGACACCAACATTTATAAAACACCTCGCTGAACTACTATTATTTGTTCTTACCAGATTCTGAGTTACAGCATGTACACTTCCTGTAGTTGTAGTAGTGGATTGTGCACTTCTCTATTCTGCAATCGACGCCATATTATTCCTCTGGGCACAGTTGCAAAGGCCTTATTCAGATCGACGAAACTCGAATGTAACCTACTGTTTTGCGCTAGCGTTTCCTCTGCTATCTGTCTTAAGCCAAATATGTGGTCAACAGTATTTCTCTCGGGCCTAAATCCGTTTTAGTTATCATCAATCGTGCTACAACCAGCCCCTTAAACGTTTCTTCAGTACCATGTCATATAGTTTACCAACAGCACTCAGTACTGAAATCCCTCCTTCCTTAAATATTGTCAAAATTATTGCTAATCTAGTCTCGAGTAATCGTCAACCAAGCTGCATCACCATTCGATAGGATTTAACAACGGAGAAGAATTAATGCACCGTTTAATTGCTTCGAATTCAGAATTCCATCCAAGAATGTTCCCCAGAACAAAATACACGCAGAAACTCACTGAGACGCTTGGGTTTAACTAAATTGTCCGTGTGCAAGAAGAGGTTCAAATTGTTTGGAAACGTATCGCCTCCAGAAGGAATCATCATTTATGCTGGAGGCGACTCAGACCAATTTGAGGTTTCTCTCGCAAACGTACCAAAATTTATTAAGGGTCGTTCCAATTAATAAATCTGTTTTCAATAATTTCCTTCACATTTCTACTAATGGTCAATTGGAGAAATTGAGATGAAAATGGTGGCAAAACATGGTTTCCGCTTAAAAATTCCTTTTCTTTTACTGCCCAAAGCACTAGTACACAGACAATTTCCAGGAAGAAACTTTTGTTCCGAATTTCTACTGTTACACCGGACTAGAACTATTTTTTGTTACAGAAGCCAGAGCCGAAATCTTCGGGCCGTCGGAAAAGTATCTCAAACCCGGATCCGGGCTGCGACTCCAGTGCAACGTCCTCCAAAGCACGGAAGCTCCGGCTTACGTCTTCTGGTACCACAACAATCGCATGATAAACTACGACGCCGATCTAGGGATCAACGTTACCACCGAACTGACGGAGAAGACCAGCACTCTTACGGTGACGAGCGCCGCGACGCGGCACTCCGGGAACTACTCGTGCGTCCCGAGCAACGCCCAACCGGCCAGCACTTACGTTCACATACTTAACGGTAGGATCTTTAACATTTACTTGGTGATATGTTGATGTTACGAAATGCGCTCGAAACTGGATAAAATCGATTTCCTTTTGGTTTTCCGTCTATAGTTGCTTTTACATGGAGGAGGGGAGAAATATTTTGAAGCATGCATTTTGTATCGTCTCTTGGAAATATTCTGAAGATGATACCAAAAATGTCAAATTATGTAGACGTTAGACGAATTTCCTGGTATCTTGTAAATATCCTAAAAATTAAATCGCAAATGACGTAGTAAACATCCGAATGTCTCAGTACATCACTTTCTTCTTATTCAAAAATTTTGGTGCCATACTCTGTTCTATCAGCTTTAGCGCCAAATTCAAGAACTTCTTGTGGTTGTCTTACTTTTTATTGGACTATCAGTATCTTAGTGCCAGATTCCAGTTACTTTTTGTGGTATCTTTGTTTTTATTTTTGATTACCAAAATCTCCGGAATATTTTTGTCTTCTTTTCAGCCCGTCAGGGTCGTAATGCAAAATATTAAGAAACTTCTTGTAATGCAAAATATTAAGAAACTTCTTGTGGTTTCTTGGCGTATCACAGGCTTACTGTCAAATACCGGATTTTCTCTTTGCTTTTTTCTATCACATCAAAGTTTTAGTACCAAATTCCTTAAATATTTTCTGTTTTTTTTTTTCGTCCTTCCTTTACCTATCAGAGTCTTCGTGCTAATTTCTGGAAACTTTTTCTTTCTTGCCTTAAGAAAGTTTTAGTGCAAAACTACGGAAGCTTCTTGTAGCTTTCTTGTTTCTTTTATTGGCGTATCAGAGTCGTACCGCCAAATTCCAGAAACTTCCTGTGGCTTTTCTTTCTTCTTTGGCCTATCATAGTCCTGGTGACAAATAGCGGAAATTTTATTATTTTTCTTGTTCCATCAAGAGTTTCAGTGCCAAATTCCGTTAATTTCTTGTGGTTTTTGTTTTTTTTCCTTTTGTGTGTGCATCAAAATATTAGGGCCAAATTTCGGAAACTTCTTGTAGTATTTGGACCTGTCAGAGTCTTAGCACCAAATTATCGCAACTTTTTACCTCTTCTTATTTCTGTTTCGTTCGCCTATCGGAAATCTGCTGCCAAATTCCGGACACTTCTTATGATTTCTGCTTTTTGTTATAAGAATCTTAGTGCCAAATTCCGCCTTCTTGTCTATCAGAGTATTACTTCCAAATTTTGGAATCTTTTTGTGGTCCTTTTTGTGTATCACAACGTTAGGGCCAAATTCCTGAATCTTTTTGTGGTCTGTTTGTTCTCTTTTTGCCTATCAAAGCCTTCAGGTCAAACTTCTAACAATAAGACATTTTGTGGTTTCGTGTTTGTTTTTTTGGTTTATCAGAGCATTAGTTCCAAATATCGGAAACTTTTTCGGTTGCCTACCACAATCTTTCCAAATTCCGGAATTTCTTTTGGTTGGCCTATCAAAATGTTTGTGCGAAATTTGGAAACATTTTGTATTTTTCTTTGTTTCTTGGTCTATTAGAGTCTTACAATTAGTACCAATTCCGATTTTTCTCGTCCTGTTTTGTTAGGTTTTTGTCCTATCATAGTCTTGTACCAATTTCCGGTAAATTTTTTGTTTTTTTCGGGGTTATTAGGATTTTACTGCCACAGTACCGGAACTTCTTCCAGTAATTTATTTATCATTATTTGGTTTATCAGTGTGTTACTGCCAAATTCCGGAAACGTTTTGTTGTGCTTTTTGTTTTGTTTCTCTTTGCCCATCGTTAGTGCCAAACTTCGATAACTTTCTACGCTCTTCTGTTTTTTTTGTTCTATCAAGGCGTTAGCATCAAATTCCGTGAATTTTGTATGGTGCTTCTGTTTTCTATTTTTGAGTGTCAGATCTTAGTGCCAAATTCTGAGAATTTTTGTGGTTTCCTTGTTTTACTCTTTGGCCCATCAGAGCCTTAGGGTCAAATTCCGAAATTTGTTATCGTCACAATATTTGATCGTGAGTATATTCATTGTAACACTGAACAAAATGTGCTTTATAAAAATTACTCGAAAAAACGTCGAAATTCGCAAATTCGATTCAACAAAGCGGCTCCTTTCCATCGCAAACAATTTCTACCGGCATTTCCGCGCATCAGCAAGCAAAATGCTACCCCACTCTCCGTCTCTGACAAAGCTTCCGCCTCCTCCCCCATCGTCATTATTCCACCCAGCTCGCCCATCCGCTCGCTTATCTCATCCTTCTTATATCCCCGAACGTTAACTTCCAAGACGTAGTAAACGCATATGCATCCCGGGACGTGCATATATTTCCCGGACTATTTGCACGTTCGTCTGATATCGCGCGTCCGGATGGCGCAAGTTGCGCCATTCTCGATCTCTCCCGGATCACCTCAGGACGACGACGAAGAGGGCGCCCCGTGCTCGTAGACCGAAACGGTAGCATATTTTCGTCGTACGTGTCCCGCGCGAGAATGCATCCTTCGTAGAGGACGAAATGCAAGTTTTATTGCGACGAGCGGATATAAAAGCCAGCGGGCGCGGCTCGAACCACTTTAGAAGTTTTCGCCGTCTCGTCGGTTGATAAGCAGATTTCGTCTTTTGATGGTTGTCGGTAGCTCTTCGGGTATAAATAACTAGGACAGGATACCCGGGTTAGAGGCAAGGCTCGGATATAAATCCCACTCGTTCTTCCTTTGTACGACCTTCTTGTTCGTCGTGTTCTGACGCACTTTGGACTGGATATATTCGCGAATTCGTTTTGATTTTGTAATTTGTGGAGGATTCTTTATATTTCCCACTAATACTTGTCATGGCTCGAGATTTTGGAAGACGAAATGTTACAAATTGAAGGAAGTACAAATTTTGACTAAAGCGGATCCCATTTGACTGATATCCACCTGAGTCTTTTGGTATTTTGGTAAAGAACGAAACGGGGTTGAAATTTTTAATTCGAAAATCTTTGTTGATCTTTGGCTTGCTTATTCTTGCTTTTTGGCCTTGAAGAGCTTGGCGTGTGCCATTCCATGCTTTGGGTTTTGGTTTCCGGGTCGTACTCAAACACCTAAGCCTCGCCACCTGTAATGACACATTCCAGAAAATGGAAATTATCTTGAATCGATTCCTTTTGGTCCTGCGTACAGTTTCTCGGAATTCGGATTCTTCTCATTCATGGGTGAAAATATGATAAACAGTGGTGTGATTCAAATTCAACTCTGTCCCGATCATTCTGATTGTCAACAGATGATCTGAATGCACAAGATTCCTGACTCCTTCGATATTTGCGTCAGTTATGGAAACAGGCAAGGCTTTCTGCTGCGATTTTCACCTTCCATTGACACTCTTTCTTATGCAAATACCTTAAACCACCAAAGCAACTGGGCCCTGGGCTGCAATTTCGAAACAGGGGAGAAGGTCATCTCCTGTTACTGAATACGAACTTCATCATGGGAATTTTGCTAAATTCGGTTTCAAACCAGGTGGCACTTGGGATTCGCAGGCTGTAGCATAAATGTAGTACTATTCGCACTAGAAATATCGACATCGACATCACCATGACAACGACTGGTACACATTGCTTTTTGAGGTGCAAAGAAATGCAAGCAAAAAACTTTAAAAAAAACTATGTCTCTTCTGTAAATTTTCAAATATTATAGAACTAAATTTATGTAAATATGATGTTCTCAAGACGAATCAGGCATCTATAACCTTTAATACGTAATACTGTAAATATAATTCTATATTTGTAGATTAATTATTTATCTACTTTCTTCGGATTAATTTCTCTGAAATAAAATAATCCCAGCATGTATATTTAATTAAGAATTGAAATTTTTGACGGATAATACAAAATAATGGAATATTCTCAGTAATGTGGTATATATATATTTAATTAGATTTGGAAATCTTTAATGAATAAATGCAATCTAATAAAATATACTGATTAATGTGATATACATATGTATATTTAATTAGATGTTGAACTCTTTAATGAATACATGTAATATAATGACATAAATAAGGAAATAAAATACAAGACATCGAAAAATATGCATAGTAACATTCTCATCTCTTTATCTTATATGATAGATCTCTACCACTAATAGGTCAATAATTATTGACCTATTAGTGGTAGAGATCTATCATATAAGATAAGTATAAAAAGGTCACGAAATATATATATATATATATATATATACATTCTCATCTGTGGAATAATCGAAAAGAGAATCACTATCTCACTCTCCTTATTTCCAGATATTTGTCATATCATCCACGATGTGTTCCTTTTGGATGTAGTCCTCTTCAATTTTTCTAACACGTAAACCAACTTTTTGCCACTCCTGTATTGTCACTTTTTCAAAGTTCTCTCTGCCAATCCTATCTACAGCGTTTAATTGGAAAGCGACAGTTCTTAGTTACTACTCTTTGCTTTACGATAGCCCATATTTTCTCTATGGATTGAGTTCGAAATGGTACAGAGGTAGTCTTAAGAGGGTATGGCCGTGGTGTCCTGATATCATATCAATTTCACATCCTGTGTATGTTGGTTTATGTCTCGTAACGATACGATATAGCTCAACCTTCGTAAACCTAGTATTATAAGGAATTCGTGGTGTATCCAGCCTTTTGGTATTATAATTGGGGTATAGAACTTAGAGAACGTTGTAGTAACTTGCATTGTTTACTACCAGAATAGAACGCTCGGATAGTAATGAGGTTTCCAGCCATTGTTAATGATTAGTTTGGTTCACGTCATCATGGTAGTCACCACTTTTTGCCCAGGCTTGAAAATTAGTAAGGCATTGCTAACAAAGCCTTTTTCCCACCTATAAATTTCACAATTTATATTTATTAACTCGTGGATATCTTATTAAGAACTTTAATATATCTGCGTGTACAATTATCAATCGTTTTCCTTTGGAAATGGGGCATTTAGCCCCTCCATGTGTTCAATTAGTCCATTCGTATGGAATGGTATGGAAACTGTGGATGTATATTTGATTGAAAATAAGAAAATATATTTTAAACATCTTTTAATTATATATATACATACACAAAAACAACCTGCTTGTATATACCGTGCATCTCAGATCGAGTGGGATTGCATGGGTAATTTTATTATTATTGAAGATGGACTTTTGGTTAAATGGTATATGTTTTGCAGCTTTATATGCTGATTTAAAATCTGTTTGAAAAAGATGAAAATGTCAGACCTGTCAGAAGTTATTATTAGTTATTATTCTTGTACATCAAATATCTTTGTAAGTATTTGAGATACAAACAAAAGTTTCACAGGAAAGTCACTGTCTTTGATAAGACCAAATTGAAATTCCCGTCAAACAACGATTCGAGGTGACTGCTTTTGAACTACTCGTATCAAATTCTTTAAGTTAAATGTCGGCCATATTTAATTTTCAGGTTACTGGTTGGAATTTGTTATTCTCTTTTCAACGATGTAAGATAACGTATGATTGAATAAAAAATACCAGTAATATTAACTTTTTTATATTTTAACCTAATATTGTAATTATGATCTTCCACTAATAAATTATTTTCCCTAGTTATACTACACTTTTCAAACTCCCATACCGTTGCATATTTTTGTGCAGGGTTTTTACAGGGTTCGATATTTGGTTGTTTCCTTTCCGGAAAATTAGTTAGATAAGTTTGGGCAACAAGATGGGAATTTTTATAACACTCGATAAATATGCAAAACATATCGCAGCTTTCGCAGGATTCGCCATAATTTTTTGTGTGTGTAATATAAATAACTCTAAATTACACTTTAACATAAGTGTTGACGGTGATTGCAAGGACTGTGGTGTTTTATTTCTTATTTAGTGACACTATATCACTTCGGTGAAGCTCCTCGCCACACAATTGTGCCATAATAAAATCGGTGGCACGTGTTTCGCTAGCTCAAGGCAAGCATTATCACAACCGTCCAAACCAAAGTGAGTGTTAAAATTCTAAGCATTCATTTTTACCCCACTCTTTTACTGTAACTGTATGTGTGGCGTAAATAAATATTTTCTTGCTCGACACGGCTTGAACACCTGGTACCCACATAAATGCCTATCCTACTATAAGGATAATGTGCCACGTGTTCTTTCGGGTTACCAAAGAGATTCCTTAAGGTGTTCTTAGATGTCGAGCTTAAGGGGGCATTCCTATAGATCGCCAAATATTAGTCAATTTTCACGATTTATTTTTGGAGGGTAAGGAATGTATATATCTCTTGAGAGTCACAGGTACTTTTTATTACATAATACTAGTTTTGAGAATGTTTTTTGTTGCTCAAAAAAATGAAAAATAGCGGCGATATAACCAGTCACCGTAAAGCTGTCCGAAAGGGAGGCCAAATGCGGTGTACATTCTAACACCTCGTAGGATTATCTGAAACCGTCTGCGGAAAAAAGATTAGTATATGCCTCTGGTTACTCGATGAACCAATACTATTGGAAAATAATGATAATACGCTAAAGGAGAGGCCTTAGAACAAAAAAGTTGATTTTTTCGGGATAAATTTCAAACTTTGAGCCACTCAAAATTGTTTGTTTTAATAATTCTTAATCAGACTCAGGTTCATCCACTGGGTATAAGTATTACAAAAACGTGTGTCCCATATTAACTTCATTGGTCAAATAATTTTTGAGTAATCGTGTACACCAATTTTCAACTCATTGGAAAAATAGTTTCGAGATAACCGCACTTGAAGTTTAGCAAGGGAGAAACGGATGATTCTGTGACCTACCGACTAGTCAACTATTTCAGCACCATATAATATTCCTTCAGCTTCCTCGTAGTACTCATTTTGCTCATCCATCTCCTTTCTGCGTCCTTCATTGAACAGGCTACCAGCTATATATGCTGAAATTTTCACTATTTTTAGCCCAGAATTCAGATGCTTTGGGGACAAACGCCAGATGGTAGAGTTAAAGCTCTCGTTTGCGTTCTGCGTATGACCACCTAAACATCTTTGCAGCAAATAGTCATTCGATAAATCTTCAAAAATTGGCAGGAGATGCTTCTGTACATCAGGGTGAAGAGGTTGGGGGTGCTTCAATTTGGCAAGATTCCCTCCGAGAGCTTCAGCTTTTTTCCACTTGCACCAGCTATCTTCTCCGGTAGGACAACGCTCGTGTTTTGGATTTTCATTTTTTGAGCACAAATGGTAATCCAAAACACGAGCGTAGTAGCCATTATGGCGTTTCTCATGTCATTCACACTATTTACCTTTCTTCTGATAGGTAATCCATAGTACGTTTGCAGTTTCTTTATAAGAACTTCTGTCAACTTTCCCCTACCTCCAAGCTTATTAACTTTTTAGTATTTCGGGACCGAGTACCCATTCTTCGCTCAATGTGGCCAACGCATTCACTTTTTGTGACTAGAAATTCCTCACCATATGGTTCCACATCCAAGATAGCTTTAAATGTTTTAGAATCTCCAATGTAATTTCCATACTTTACTGCGTACTTTTCTTCAGATCTCAAAAACATTTCCGCGACGGCAGAAACCTCCATCTTTCCTGAAGAGCCCTCGTGATTATTTGAACACACTTCCATGTGCTCCTCATACCATTCATCATATTTCTCGGTATTTTGCTTGTTTTTCCATGAAGTACACGCTTGGCAGTAACTACTTCTTACTATCAGGTCAATTACTTTGCCACTATAATATCCTATGAGCGTTGGCATGCCATGTAATGACTTAAATCCCCGTTTTTTCCAAGATCCATCGCCTGACACCTTGAAATCATTGATCGGTCTCTCGTGCTCTTCGTTTTCCTTATTTTCTTCAGCAACGGCCTTCCTGCAGCAAGAGTCAAATACTATTTGGGAAGCAGAATGTAAGTGTCGTACAGTGCGTTCGTATGTATGGCTACTCAGTCCGTTACAGATATCCATTAGGTTGGCGAATAAGTTTCTTCCCTGCCTGCCAACACCTAGGAGACGCATAACGAATACAATCCTGCGGTTTATTTCATAATCATTATTGAGGTATGGACCTGAATTGATTTCTCTATGGCCACATTGACATACAACAACAATCTTAAAGCCCAATCCTTGATTTCCACTTTCCTGAAATTTCACTGGGTTTTTACATTCGCCACATATGAGAATCTCAGTTAAACCGGTGAAGACAGTGAAAAATTCAATCAAGCGATAGGACAACAGAGGAATGTAAGGTACTTTTTCGTTATTCGAAATATTGATCTTCTTCGCACTAGCACTCCGTTCTGCATTATCACTTTTGTTCGAAATTGGCGCCGACCGAGAGGAACCGAAGAGCATCGAAGAAACGAGAGAGTCGAACACACGAGGATGCGCAAGCGTCGTTGAAGTAGAACCTAGCATAGCTTACGATTAAAAAAGAAGAAAAAACATAACCTAAAAACGAGTGACAACGTAGACCATTTTATAGTAATCAATATATGTAATATTTCGTAGTTAATAAAGAACAAAAACAACTAAAATACAGTCCACTCAATCCATAACAACTTTCATTATCTTCTTGCACAAATTGATTGCCTCTGAAATGACGCTTTCTAGGCCTAGATGCTCGAGATGGATTTTCTCTACTACCTTTCGTAGAATAAGACATATTTTTCAAGCTCGAGAAAATGTTTCGTACATGCCAAACACCAAATGTAAACTGAGAGACGTTAGCGAGACTCGCTCGAGACAAGCGGTGCAAGGCCGTATGTACTATATACTATACTAACCTAAGCTTGTCTATTATTCCAAACCGGGCAGAGGTTAGTCACGCTCATTTTAAAGAATTGACCAAAATCACTAACGGCATCGCATTCTACAGGTTTCAAACTATAAATTTAGGCAATAAAAAATGCATTTCTTATGCCTTTATAGGGAGTGCCCCCTTAAGTACTTGCTTTTTGACAGATTTTGATACCCTTTCTTATTATTTCTCTTCATAGCTACTTACTTACTTAATTATACATTTCGAAAATAATGTTCCGATGTCTTTTGTTCAAGTATTTAATATTTAGTATTGAATTAATGTTACTTAAGTATTATAGGAATCACATACAAAGATTTTTTAAAATAAATTTCACTTAATTTTAATTGAATATATGTAAACCTACTTTAAAATATAAAAGAAGGTAACTTTGCTGGTACTTTTTATTTAATCATACGTTACCTTACATCGTTGAAAAGATAATAAAAAATCTAATAACCCGAAAGTCCAATATGGCGGCCACTGATACGAGTATTTCAAAACTTCAGCTCGAATTTTTGTTCGACATGAATTTTAAATTGGTCTTATGGAAAACAGTGACTTTCCTGTGAAAATTTTGTTCGTATTTCTTATACTTACAAAGATATTTGATGTACAAGAAAATGACCATTTTCTGTATTGTCTAATAACTTCTGACATTTTGAATTTATTCAAACAGATTATAAATTAGCATATAAAACTGGAAAACATTTCCCATTTAATTAAAAGGCGATCTTCAATAATGAGAAACTTACCCGTGTAATCCCACTCGATCTGGGATACAGGACATAAAATGGCGACCTTGCGCGCGATTTTTGCGCATGGTTCCAATATATGCACATCTTAGCTCTCGAATACCACTGTTCTCCATCAACAACTTCCGATTGGGATAGAAAAAGTAAAATGAAATAAATATTAAGTATAGTTTATATAATTAGCTTTACCGGAATCCAAATCTTAAGAACAATCTTAGGAAAGACGCTTTCTTGCCAGAACTCTAAATTTTCCATACTCATTACTTCGTTATACACTGCCTTTACTGTCGGTCGTTGTTTATGTGTTGCATGGAAATTATCCGACGGATAACTTCTTCCCCAAAATGAGCAATTATTGATTTTGGAGATGTTTTAGCAATGCCTGTTTTTGGAGTTTCAAATTATGTTTTTATACAACGTTCAACTGCACGATCCCCTCCAGCCATTCCTGCTACACTTTTTCTTGCGATGGCTGTTACTTCACCAACAGTATCTAGCATATCACCTACCAACAATAGATAATGCATATATTAATTTGATTACAGTAAAGAATGTAATAAGTAATAATAGATGAGATACAGTATAGTTGTGTTCGCAAATGTTATTAAATACTAATATCAATGAATGAACGTGGTAATTACCTTCATATTTCTGCAGCTTGAAGTAATTATACACAATCCACATCATTTCTCGCGCTTGCTCGTGCATAATTTTCCTTTTTTAATGTCTATTTCCGCTTTGAAGGCTGTCGTCAAGTTTCGACATCTGCACTTTTAAATAAAGAACACTGTTTATCTCTATTTTCTTTTTAAATTAATTTTGTAACGACTTACGTAATAATGAGTTGAGTAAAAAATACAGGGACTTTGAGAAAAGTTGATTTTATTCACCGTGACAAACAAACGTAGGGAACGGGAACACCAGACACAACGAAAACAGAATGATTAACTGAGAACTGATGCTGACTGATATTTTCAGGCGTTACTATACATAGTCCAAACTTTTTCCCTCGCTCCCGTTTCATATCTCCTACTCTTTTTAATTCTCAAATTCGGCATCTGAGCAAGTGCCTTGGGTTTTGGAACCGACTGTACCAAATTGGACGAGTACGACGAAAAGTTGGCTGGATTTAGGCGGCGCAAATTTCAAACTTATCTTACGAAATCAGGAAAGGAATAGCGCATAAATGCGCTATTCGGATCCACCAGCGCTTTTCAAAAAGTTTACGGACGAAATGCCAAAAAAGCGGAACCGGATGGGAGAGCGAATCCCGGAACCAAAAATACGAAAGTACATGCTCCGGAGCGAGGCGAAAAGCGGATCGAATAAGCCGAAAAGTATACTCGCGTTTAATTAACATCGTTTCGGAGTTTTAGTAGTCATCGTGCAGCTTGTTGTATTAGAATTAAGTGCCTCGCGTTCCTCTTTCCCGTCGTTTGCTTCTCGCGAAAGCGAAACGAAGATAAAGCACGAAAGCCATTACTCTTTCGCGAACGTCGGGCGAAAAACAAAAATAAATAAAACCGGCGAGAAGAACGCGCGTTCCTCCCGTTAATGCCGCGAAATTAACGACGAAACAATGGTCGATTGTGCTTTTTGAGAGAAAGGGAGAGAGAGACGAAGACGTGAATTTCGCTCTTTAACGTCTTCGCGGATGCTTCGATGTCGTTCTCACCGGCGATCAAAGTCGATGTTCGAGGATTTATCGCCGTTAACCGGTTAATTAAATTTATAAATTTGTGGGAGGAGAAGTAGAAGATGAAGGTTTAACGTTCTCGGCTCTTAATTAAAAGCGCATTAAAATTATGCGCGACGGTACTACTTACCAGTCGTCTCTCGTTTCGCAAGGCGAATCCGGTTAAAAAGTTGGGCGAGTAGAATAGGAAGATGCACTTTATACATTCAGCAACATATCGATTTCTATAACGAATCCGTCCTTGTGAATCAGAAGGAAAACCAAAATGGGAAACTCATGACGAAAGAAAATCCATCGGCAGTCATAACGTTGTCTGTATATAGTTGTTGGACCGGAAACCTAGAAATGCATGTTTCAGCAGCTACGTTTCCACCTTCAGTGAATTTGGAAAGGAATTGGAAAGGTAAAATAAGTTTGGACATACATATGAGGCGTATAAATAAAGTAATTAGAGTAGGCAACACCAGTGACGCAGGAGGGAAGGCAGCTGGATAAGATAAGATTACTTGAGGTGGCAAAGATGCCTGTTCCACTGCGACCTTTCCAGATCTATGGTGGTCCTCATGCCTCCTCCGAGTACGTTCCCCAGCTTTATTCCTTTAATTAGATTTAGCTTAGATTTAGCTTTGAGAGCGGTTTTGCCGCAGATACGTATATTTTTAAAGCGGACTTGGAGCGCTTGCTCCGTAATACAGTTATATGCCTCCATGACAGAGTCCTGAACTGCCTCAAGCTTTGCCGGCTATATAGTCGTTGCATACTACCGCCATCCTCTCCAAAGCAGCCTCCTTGATGGTTAAACCTTCTAGCCCCTTGCCTTTCGGAAGACCTGCGGGAGAACTGCCCTCCGACCTCTGCCTTTTTGAACTTCCGCCCTTTCTTTACGTTTAGTCGCCTCCGCCGTCTGTTGAGGCCTAACTTCCTTATCTAGACTAAACTTGGCCCCTTTGTGCATGCCTAGTGAAGTTAGCCTTGATTATAGCTCTTTTAGCCTGTATGTAATCTTGGCCCTGTTTCACAAGCTTTTGCACTTTAGCCTTGGAAATTCCAGATAGCGTAGCTGTACGAAAAGTAACTAGGAAGTATCTGTTCCCCGTTCGGAGCTCCGATCGATCGGGTAGGACAAAATACAAGGGGGTTTCGTTTGGTGCCCCCAAGAGTACGTTAAATACCACACACTCCTGCGGCTACGCAACTCTTGGCACGTTACCTTACACCTTAGTTTGGGTTTTAGCCCGGGTACCTCGGGAGCGCTAAATTCCCGAACTCATAGTGAGCCCCTGAGGTCGAAGGCAGGTGGAATTCATGCCAACCTCCTTGTGCCCCTTGAAATTTAAAGTTACCGCCTAAAATTCGAAATTCGCGCCAACTTCCTTGCATCCCTCCAACTTTAAAAATCGTGACGAACGTACGTACCATATACGATACAGAGATTATCTGTTTATTCCGAGACACCGCATTGTAATAACAGAAACTAATTTGCACCATTGGGGTGCAAAGCTGTATAATCATTTACCTCCAAAGAACTTGACACAAAAAAGCGAGCGAGAAAATGGAGAGAGTATACTACACATTAGCAGACTACTTGAATAATTACCTTTAATCTTCTTTGCTTTGTATTGTTTTGTTCTTTTCGTTTAGTTTTGGTTGAATCTGGATATTTATTTGTACTTGTGTGTATATATGTATGTATAGATTTTTTTACTGACATTTTTTAGCTCTTAAGTGACCTAGAAATATGACATTTTATTTTATTCTATTCCTGTTTGTAGTTGTTATGGATAAGATATGTCTATCTTGAAATTCAAAATTCGCGCCAACTTTCTTCCATCTCCCCGAAATTTTTGGCGCAATAAAATTATAAATCGCAGTCAACCTCTAATTTAAAATTAGCGACTACGGCATTAGCGGTCTTCTCAAAATTTAAAGTTCCAGCTACCCCGAACTTTGAAATTCCCGCCACTCCTACTTGAAATTCGAAATTCGAGCTAAACTTCTTGCACATGTCAAAATTGAAAGCTCCTGCAATTGCTGCTTGAAATTCAACATTCGGGGCAGCTGTCTTTCCCCTCCACAAATTCAAAGTTCCCACCACTCCTGCTTGAAATCCGAAGTTCGAGCCAACCTCCTTTTCCCTCTCGAAATTCAAAGTTCATGCCATTCCCACTTAAAATTTGAAATTTACGTCAACATTCTCCTCTCTCTCGAAATTCTAAATTTCTGTCGCAATAAAATTTGAAATCCGAGTCAAATCCTAGTTCAAAATTAGCACCTACCTCGCCTCTCCAAAATTCAAAATTTCCGCTACTCTGAAATTTGAGATTCCCCCTCTCGAAATTCACGCCATTCTCGTTTAAAATTCTAATTTCGCACCTGTCGTAGTTCTCGCTACTCTTGCTTAAAATTCAAAGTTCGGAGTCAACTTCTTCCCCCACGCGAAATTCGTAGTTCCCGCCATTCTAATTCAAAATTCGAAATGCGCGTCACCCTCCTTCCCCCTCACCAAATTCGAAATTCCTGTGGCAATAAAATTCTAAACCCGAGCCAATCACTAATTCAAAACTGGCGCCTCTGTGAAATAAAAAATTTCGCCAACCCGAAATTCTAAATCTGAGCCAATCTGTCATTCAAAATTAGCGGAAGATACCTCACTAATCGCCTCGAGGGAATTTTCAATTCCAGCTACCCCAAAATTCAAAGTTCGCGTCAATCTCCTTCCCTTTCTCAAAATTCAAAGTTCCCGCCGCCCAAAAATTCGAAATCTGACATGAGCCAATCTGTAATATCAAAATTAGCACAAAATACGTCATTAAACGCCTCGCAGATATTTAAAACTCTCGCTACCCCAAAATTCAAAATTCGAAATATCCACCCTCATGTTGCGACTTGCTAGTGGGCGACCAAGGTGTTACCCTCTTAATTGGCGGCTGCTTTTCTTCCGGAGAGAGCGGGGTTACCCCAATTTAAAATTTAGACAAGAGATTGATACTCCCTTCAATTTATCCATCTGTATTGTAATCAAACTATTACATAATTCGTCATAACTATAATACACGAATGTATATGGGACAGCCACGAATTTGAATATGTGTAAAGTATCAAGAAAAGAAAAAAATAATTTAAAAAAGTATATGTACACTATGTATATGTTTGGTGACCTATTCGCTTATGTTTTAAGTATTCTCTCCTCTGCCACATTCAGGTCAAACAACAAATTAGAAAGAAAAGTATACACTGCAAAACACTTTGAGATTAGTGTAGACATTACACAGAATCAAATATATTACACACAAATAAATAAAATAAAACAAGATTGAAGAAAGAAATGGACTGCTAAGGATCGCATACTATTTCTATTTTTATATGTGTATAAAATTCTTCTAAGTTGTAGCCCTTGACTTGACTTTGGCCACAACAGAAATTTGGGGAAATTTAGTGCCGTTGGAAAAGAGTTGTTGCTTCCTCTTATAGGTCCCGTCTGTCTTCTTTACCATCTTCAGTAATACATTAGTTGTACATCGCGGGAGGGGGAGTACATTGTTTGTGGGTATTTGAAGGATTTTGACCTCTAGAGCGTAATATTTTCAAAGACGCAGTGATATTTCGATCCTCTCTTAAATTTTACCGTCCGTTTGGGGAATCCTCCACTGAATTGCAAAAGTTTTCTTGAGCACGTCTCAAGTCTTCTAGTGCTGTATCGTCTTACTTCAAATATTCAAGATGAAGGTGTCAGGTAGATGTCGGAATACGCGTGCGCAGAGAAAGATGTTAGAATAAAAACAAAGACAAAAAATAAATTCCGGAAGTATATCCCTCAAACGACTTATTACGAATAATTTTTTTACGACAACAAAGGGATCGACGGTGGGGGACTTTTACCCGAGGCGATATTGCGCTTTACAGCCCGACCAACCATAAAAAAGGGGGAAAATAATTAACCGCGACCTCATAACAGGTGTCGAGAGCTCCTCGCGTGTGGTAAATGACAACCCATTATTATAGGATTAGTCCGTTATCGCCCTTTTTCAGCTCGGGCATCGGACGACGACGGAGGCGTTAAATCCCTGAAGCGCCTCTGAGTTATGGCGAAAAATTTCAAAAGAAAATTCTGACAAATTTCCCCGCGCGTCCGCTGCTCTCTTAATAATTACATTTTCGACCTCTTCCTCTTTCTCCTCACCCTTCACCCTCATCCCTCAAATCCTCATCCTCCTCTCCCCGAATTCATCCGACGTCCCCCTCCCCTTAATTTTACGACCGTGCCGGCCACCCGTCCCTCGCATCGCTTTTCCTTTCATCCGAGCGCGAATCCCGGCGTTTTAATACCCCGAAATATTAGTTATAAATGATAGCCGCGTTTAAATATTAAAGCGTCGAAATGGGCTTTCTTTTTCTTTTTTGCCCTCTCTCCCCCGCCGCAGTTTTTTCTTTATTTTCTAGAGCGAAATACGAAATAAAAGCTTTTCCGGGACGAACGCGGAAAAGAACGGGGGTGGAAGAAGAACGTAAATTATCCGGTGGGTATTTATTTCCAAATTCGACGGAGTTATAAAGAAGTCGGCGAGAGGTGGGTAGAGATATTCGTTTACTTCTTTTATTACGCGGCGCGCGATAAGGTCTAAATGGGGGCGCGGGGGATGAAAAGCGAGAAAAGGTAACGAAAGGGAGAAAATTGCGTAACGATTGACTGAGAATTTTCATACTTTCGGTAATTTCGTCCTCTCGGTTCCTTGGAAATGGGGGAATGGGGTTTATTGTGTTTATATGAAGGGAGAGAAAAGCAAGATATAATGATGATTTTCTCTGTCTTGTTATCTGAGTTTGGAAGAAAATCAAGGAAATATTGCAAACGTCCCGAACAAACACGAATTAATGAAGCTGTAGATGTGGTAACTAATCGATCAATTAATCTATCCGGCTTTATCTTCATCCTACTGTTGTTTGTTTGTGTGTTGCGACACGCTGGATAGGCCGTATGAAATTTCTTGTATCTGTGCGAATTAATAAGGCGAGATATCGATGATGATGATGTTTTTCTCCGTCTTTTCATCTGATTTTGGAAAAAGAAATCAAACAAATAAATATCGCAAACACACACAAATTAATGGACCTGTTGTACATGTGGTAACTAGTCGATCCATCAATCTGTCCGGCTTTGTACTTGTTCTACTGTTGCGTGTTTGCGTGCCGGAGCAGGCCGAATATCACGTCCCTATTGACATATTAACATTTAATCGAGCGGAAACATCTGTTCTACAGTGTTACAACATATGTTATGCATAATTATGCATAGGCGCATATAATTACAACAATATAATGGCGATAATCTCCACCCCCCTCCGTCCCGCGATAATAATGCTAATTACAATGCGGAATCGCGCGCGTTAAACGCATGGAATCGATGTATACGTATTTTCTATTGTTGGCTTTGAGCTTCTGTAATACAAAAAAGAGAAACGAGCTCTTCTCTTGGTGGCCATTGCTGTTCTTACATAATGGTTTTGTCTATCTCTGGTATTCCGCTCGCACATGATACGGCAAAATGTGATATATCCTAGTTGAAGATTGACTACGAGGGTAACAACTTTCAAATCTCCGCAAAGGTGCCAGGCGTGTCCTTCATACTGAACCATCCTCGAGAAATTCATAGGAAGCCGTATTTAGCCTTCAAGAAACAAAAAGACTGATTACCACTATTATCGCTTCTTTTTTGTAGATCCTTCCACCCAATTTCCCTGTCCGTTTCTGTTGCTAGTTATTGGTTCCAGTTCCATCGGCGTTTTTCGCCTTCTATCTGTCAGCTTTTTTTGGTACGTTTTAGTAACTTTGGAGTTATTTTTATGACCGAAAGTTGCATTAAATGAAAAAAACGCATATCCAAGACAAGACAATCTGCCTGTGAAACGCTTACAAGCGGAAGGACCAAATCTGATAAGTCGATTAACCCAGCTCGCAAACAACCGCTTCCACAAAGAGATAATACCCATATAATGAAAACTCTGATATTCGCTACCCATTTTTAGGAAAGGCAATAGAGAAGACCCAAGTTCCGGGGGCTGAACGTCATTTGTACCTTTTCGGTCGTCCTTTCGGAAAGATTCTACATGGTAAACTTAAAACGGATATAAGTTACGAAATAGGGGAAGAATAGATTGGTTTCACTCCAGGCAGACCTTGTATCAACATTCTTCTCATCTTATAATTAACAGGGAAGCTGGCCTCGATTAAGACTGATTTGGATCTAGCCTTCGTTGACCTAGAGAAGCCCTACGATACAATGTCAAGATCTAAACTCTAGGGAGCTCTTATGACTCCCTAATGAAGAAAATCGCCTCGCGATCAGCAGATTTCTTCTTCACATTTTGATGACGGCATAGATCAAATATATTCTACTATCTGGACTCGAAGTTGACTTTCCACTGATCTACAGAAATTCTGAGGACGAAACTCCTTATGTATAAATTTCCCCCGACCTATTAAATTAAGGTGGTCCTGGTCGATCATAACGGGGACGACTTTCACAACGCTGTAGACTCTTGAAAACAGAATCTTAGAAACTATCGTGTCTGCTCCATAATTTGTTGGGAGTTTTAAGCTTCGGGAAGATCATAAGATCCCCGTTTCCGAAGACTATGTTGTGTGAATCGCTAAGGCTGCACTATTGAAGGTGGAGAAGAAGCGTATTGAGGGAAAGGGGCGGTACGTGTGTGCGGTAAGAAGTTTACTCATGTGGTATAGTATACATTTCAATTTTATAATTTTGTGTCTAATGACTCCAACCAAAGCCAATAAAGGGGAAAACATTTTATTCTGTTTTATTTTGAATATCGCGAGTTATTTAACGCGTCGCTGTTCATGCTGTGAGTTCCTTCTAGACATTTCTAAAGACTGGCGTAATCGTCTTCTGCTCCTCGTTCGTTGTCGCTACTATGTAGTGTTGAGAGTTTACTATAAATTGTTAGATTTAATACCAGTCACATCAAAATGAAGCACCAGTCTTTAGAAAACTTCTGAAGAAACTAACAGCATTAACAGAGAAATGTCAAACAAGTGCGAAAAACATGGCGAAGGATATGATTTCAATGGAAAACAGGCGCAAAAGCCTACATACTACTATTTGATAGTTCTATTTTTTTCTACAGTTCATCCCCTATCTCGTCTACTCTACTCATCCCTGCACGTTATTCTTTCATTGTTCTTTAACAATAGATGTCCAAAGTTAGTGAACACTCTCGAATACAACGTGCAGGTTTTCAAAATTTTCATTTTAGTCAGGGTTTACGTCAATATTACGAACATATGTATGTATGTGACTTGCAATTCTTTCTACATTCAAACTCGTATAGGTCTATCGCTTTCTTTCAACAAACGCTTGTCTTGCTAATTATGAGACGAAGAGGATGGCCGAAATCTAAGCGGGAAAGTCAAGGTATGGGTAAACTTACGGCTTACGTAAAATGGAGGGGGAATGGGCGAGTGTGATTGGTTGATCTGTATAGGTTACACTCGTAATCTGAAGAGTTATAGAATCTCCACACCCTGGGGCTTGTTCAGTTTCGGTAGGTGTAGTCGCTGGCAAGATCAATTCCACCTACTTTCTTGTGGAACGTAAATATTCGTTATGAACGCTATACATTAATTTCTATCGTGGAAAATACTCGTATATGAATCATAAGCGCTCAAGTTTCGACTCGGAACAACCCATCTGCCCTGTCGCTGGTCCACTCTGGCAAAGACCGACTTTAAGAAGTTGCTTGTCACTTAAAGTAAGAGCATCGAAACTAGTACCTAGGCTCCATAGTTTGTTGTAACGCGCAATTATAAGAAGATCGGAAAATTTCCGCCCTCAAAGAGTATTTGGTATGACCATTTATTGCTGAATCACATGAACGCGCAACGCCAAGAACCATTATAAATGGTATTGTAGCCAGTTTTAAGGATGTCCACCTTTTAGTTCAGGCAGGTGAGCGGAATTTAAGCAAAACATATCCATTGAAGAAGATTTCACGCTTATAATAGGTTGTTTACGAACCAGCCCCGAAAACGGGCCAAAAAAACTACCATCAGAACCTTACAAAATGTATCTTCCTCACGCATACTTCAGAAAGGTGTGGCAAACGAGCATGTTCATATGGAGTCAGGAGATTGAATTTTTGATATAATGTAAATAGAAGGAGGCGATTCAAAGCAATTCATTGATTTTCAGACCGCTTAGGCAAGATGGCACCAAAATCTTTTAGGTAAGCATTTCAACAGCTGTATTCTTTTAAAAAACCTATGGAACAAGAATGGAAATAGTCTTTTAGCTGTATATTCAGTATGACTTACACTTATACAGACACTTATACATATTTTTATATGGAACCCCGTCCACTGTGACTTCCGTATATTTCTTGAACTATGAATGGTTACTTCTTTTGTACGATAATTTCATGAAAGATAGAAAACCATCGAAGCAATATTTTAAGGATGGAAAACCTTTATTTATGCTTTATTTAGCTTTTGTTTAGGCTTTGTTTATGTTTTGTTTATGAGAAGTTTATATTTCTTTATGTTTTCTTTGTTTTTTCCGATCGCAGAAGAGACACTATTAACAGCAAAGGGGGTTGGTTGTGGTGATTGTTGTTGTTGCGCCGGCTAGTTTCCCCTTGACAATTAATTAAGAAAAACAAAAAAAAACAAAACAAAAGGCAAACACTTTATTAGAAGCTGCAAAAAAGGTTATGAAGAAAAAACACACGAGCTTGTCCTTAAAGGTTATATTTAATAATTATGGTATTTACGAGTACGCGAATAATAGAGAAGAAATTAAAAAAAAGGTTTCGAAATGCGATTATAACAGTTAAATTAAGAATAAAATAGTATGTGATGTCAACCAGGGCACGCTCGAGCCTCGTGGAAGCTGAAATAAAGGGGTTAATACGACAGAAGTGGTGAAAGGTAATCGGCTGAAAGAAAGGTCGAATGTATGTTACGAATAACCTTGGTCCTGGCGCCTTGATCTCTAGCAATGGGACTGAAAACGGGCACGCTGGGGGACCTTCGGTGTGCGTCGGAACGAACGGCAAACGGCTGAAAAAGAATGTGTGATACAATCAAACCTGTAAGTCCTGGAGCCTTGATCTCGAACAGTGGGGCTGAGACGGGCACGCTGGGGGACTGCAGTAGGAGTATCCGCTGTATCACACACGGGTTACACGAATTCGCGTTCTGCACTGAATTAATCGAGAGCGTCGGCGTCGTTCGATTAGATTCGCTAAGAGAACGGGTCGAATATCGCGTAAATGACGAAGTACCGAAGTGCCGAAGTAGTAGAGTTAAGCGTATGAGCGTATGAGTCGTGTTAGAGGATCGAGAGATACTCTGAGAGTCTTGTTTTTTCTCTAAGTCAAAAGGGTTTTAAGGAAGTATCGAAATCAACTGCAGCCAATCAGAAGCGGACAAATGGACAACTTCCAATTTAGGTCATGCAGAAGCGAGAAAAAAATAGAAAAAGAATCTAACGTGCAGGGGTGATCGGCTGCAACCTTTTATTCCGAGATGTCGAATTTTAACAAAGAAGGCTGTAAAAGAGAAAACGGACGAAAATTCCTCACCTTGCAGTGGATATTGCCTGAAATAAATCAAACTTACGAACCTCTTGTAGAGTTCAACGAAAATAACCAAAAACTGCGAAAGGGTCGTCCGGAGAACAAAGCGTGCTGTAAAATAAAATACCGACAATCGTAGGAGTGATAGAACATAGAGATTTTTAAGTCGCAAAGGAATTCGATGCAGTTATGCTTTGTAAAAGTTCTTTTAAAAAAATAGTACATGAGTTTTATTAGTGTTTAGAATTCTGTGAACGCAGATGTTGTCGTTTTTAAGTTAGAAAAGAAAACAAGTTTTGAGCGAAAAAGTTGAGCGAAAAGAATTAATTAATAAATTAATATAATTACTATTTTCTTTCAGTATGCGAAGTGTAACAACACATTCCACACTTAACCTTACGAATGACCAGGTGATTTTTCAAATTTGCTTTTCTCAAATACGGTTGAGTATTGCATTGTTAACATCTACCCAGAAACGCTCCACATAACTACCAATCACTACTCCAACGTTTCGTTGAAATCGATTGGCATCACGTCGCCATGTCTCCCTGCAAGGGTTGCTCATTATCTTGTGGTGCAAAATTTATTAACTAGCCCGGACAAGCTAGCTATGCGTATTGTGGTAGCCTAAGGGGAATAACTACCCTGACCTTTAAAGCAGCATTTAAGTCTATCCTTGACTTTCAAAACTTTTAAGTAACCTAGTAGACTTAGGTGAGTAGTAGTTCTTCTTGGTTCTATTCTGGTTTCCTTGCACTATTGTCCGTATCCTACCATAAAATGTCGCGCTTCCTCGATAACTTTGCTAACTATTCTTGCTTCCGTTTCCGCTACCGTTTCACCAAGACAAAGAAAATCCGTGAATTAACTATTTTCGCGTGAACCACCCCGATATCTTTGTAAAAATGCATTCGTTCGTTCCAGCACTATAATTCTCGGATTAATCCGATACAATTAGCGATAGATTACGGCGCCGTGTAATCTAAATTAGGACGCCCGGATTTCGTGGGGGAGCGACGCCGACGGTCGAACATAAGGGGAAGGCGACTTGGGCTGTATTTGCATAGCATATATTATGCATATGCTTAGCGAGGTAGTTTCATGCTCCGTTTAACGTGACTGCAGCGTATCGTGTGTACTTTATACCTAGTTAAACGGAGAGTTAGTTTGTATACCATGAGCAACGTTTCCTAACTGTAGACTAGAACGGGGAGAGAAAATTTGATAATTGGTGTTGGAGGGCGCTTTGCCGTAGGAATATGAGGACTTTCAAGAAGGAAGTCGACGGTTTCAGTGTTGGATTTCCTAATAAGAGGATGCGTGTAGAGTAACGATAAATTAATAGGAACAGTCAGGGAATAGAGGTAATATAGGAAAGTTGAGGATGAGAGAGGCAAAGCAGAAATATATCATAAGCATTGCTGATAAAGCATCACATTAAGATTCTGATATCTTCAAAGAACGAGTTTGCATCCATTGCTTTGACAATCCCTCTTCTTTTCTCGCCCTCGCGTCCTCATCCGCACAGTTAGTTTGACTAGCACGAAATTGGAAATTTTGTATTGGTGTTAACTAAAACGAAAATTTAGGCCCACTTTTTAGTCTCCTATCACCTCCTTGAGTATCTCCAAAAAACTACAAGAGGGTGAAAATTGATTGGGAAACGCGTGTTACTCAAAAATCTAAGGTTTTAATATGATTTCTGAGTTTCATTTTCATCAGAGGAGAACTTCATATCTCGTGGTAGAATAGCAGCTCTTTCTGGATATTTTAGGTCTGCTTTTCTGCTATCACGTCCGTGGCTCCCTCCAAGAATCTGCAAGGAGGCGAAGAATGCTTGAGTAATGCAAGTTACTCCAAAATCTGAGGATTCAGGTCGATTTCTAATTGAAATTTTCACTAGAAGAAAGCCTCATATTTCGTGCTCGCGAAACGTACAGTCGTGGTAGCACCTCCTTTCGTAAATTTGATGTCCGCTCATTTCAGCTTTCATCTTCTTCCGCCTTTCCAAAAAGTCGTAAGAAAGGGAAGAGTGATTGGACAACGCAGTTTACCCAAAATTCTGAGAACTTGGGTCGGTATCTGAGTTCAAACTTTAGCAAAAGAAATTTCGTGTCTTGCGAAACGTTCAAATGTGGCACCTCGTTATGGTTGCTTTGGATACGTTTTTCGTTCCATCAGCTCCTTGAGTCTCTCCCAAAATCTGCAAAAGTGCGAAGAATGCTGGGACAACGCAGATTATCTGAAATTCTAAGGACTTCAGTCGATTTCTGAGCTTAATGTTTATTCAAAACATAACTGCAAATTTCGTGGTCGCGGGAAGTGTTGTCGTGGTAGGTTAGTACTAAGCCTGCTCTTTTAGCCTTTACGTTGTTGTGTGACTTCAGAGGCCTGGAAGAAAGCGCAGGATCATTCAATAACGCCAGTTGCCCCGGAACCTGAGGATTTACACTGATCTTTAACACTGAGTTGAACATAAATATAAATAAAATTTCGAATTTCAAGCTGGTGAAAGGTACAATCGTGGTAACTGCAAGTCTATTCCCTTTTGCTTTCACATCCTTGAGTCCCTCCAAAAATCTGCAAAAGGGCGTAGACTGTTTGGACAACACAGT
The DNA here is from genome assembly GCA_038088585.1 of Chrysina gloriosa. NCBI lineage: Eukaryota > Metazoa > Arthropoda > Insecta > Coleoptera > Scarabaeidae > Chrysina > Chrysina gloriosa. Next base: position 27,584,899 of record CM076088.1, on the reverse strand, counting down.
TTACCCCAAAATCTTATCTTTTGCACTGATTTCTGAGGTTTACGTTAACCAAAAGAAAACTTCAAATTTCGTGCTGGCGAAAAGTTTATTCGTTGTAGAACAGCATCTCTGTCCGTTTATTTTAGGCTTGATTTTCTTTACTTCTTGAGTTTCTGTAGGAATATGCAAGGAAGCAAAGAGTGTTTGGTGAATGCAGGTTACTCCAAAATCTGAGGATTCAGGCCGATTTCTGAGTTTAATGTTCACCAAGAGAAAACTTCAAATTTCGTGCTCTCCGAAAAACAGCACCCATTTCTGGTTATTTCAGGTACGTTTCCTTTTGATATCACCTCCTTGAGTCTCTCCAAAAATTTGCAAGATAGTGAATACTGATTGGAGAAAGCGTGTTTCCCTAAAATCTGAACATTTAAACTGATTTTTGAGTTTCATGTTCATAAACCTAAAATTTCGTGCGTCGCGTAAAGTTTACTCGTGGTAGAGCAGCATGTCTTTCGGTTAATTACGAATGCCATTGTTTTCGCTGTCACCTCCTTTGAGGCTCTCCGAAAATCTAAGAGAGGGCGAAGAATAATTGGATATGGCGTGTTATCCGAAAATCATAGCATTTAATCTGATTTCTGAGTTTTATGTTCATGAAAGGTAAACTTCAAATTTCATGCCTTGCGAAAAGTTTAGTCGTGGTAGAATAAGCGTCACTCCTTGGTTATTTTCGGCTGCCTTTTTTGCTATCGCCACCTCGAGTCTCTTAGGAAATTTGCAAGAAGGCGAAAAATGTTTGGATAACGCAGTTTAACTAAGAAATCTGATGATTTATATTGATTTTAATGAGTTTAATATTTATCAAAACAAAACTTCAAATTTCGTGCTTAAAAATATTTAGTCATTATAGAACAACATCTCATAGATGAACCTTTTAGACCTTAGCAAGGCCTTTGATACAGTTGACCACAGCATTCTACTGCGAAAGCTCGAAGATTATGGAGTGGGAGGTCCCTCTATACAATTAATACAGTCTTACCTCTCAGACAGAGTACAAGTAGTAAAATGGAAAGGAGAAAGATCCACTAGAAGAACAATTACAGTTGGAGTACCACAAGGCTCGATTTTGGGACCACTACTGTTCATTATTTACACGAACGACATGTCCAGCTATCTAGGTGATGTTAAGATGGTCTTCAATGCAGATGATACTACCATCTTGGTCAGGGACGGATCCGAGGAAAGAATTATTGCCAAGTCAAACGCAGCTATGGAAAAGGCCAATCACTGGTTTGCTTCTAATAAATTAAAACTAAATACAAATAAAGCACAACAACTGACTTTAGCAGCCAAACCTGAGGGAGATATTATGGTGAAATTCCTTGGTATATATATATATGGATGAGGGATTAGAAAGGACCCATCACGCAGATCAACGAGCGAGAAAAGTGACATCAGGAATTTACTGCATTAAAAGAATAAAAACTATAGCGACATACCAAGCAGTCATAAATACCTACAATTCCTTCATCCATTGTCACTTATCCTATGGCATCCTTTTCTGGGGAGCATCTTCGGCGGCAGACCGAATTTTCATCCTCCAGAAAAGAGCGATAAGGACTGTAAGTGGCCTTCAATATCGCGACTCATGCAGAGGCCACTTCAAGAAACACAAAATATTCACCTTGAAGTCCTTATATATATACAATGCCCTAAAGTATATTCATGAACACCAACAACAATATAGAAAGAATGGCGAAGAACATAGCTACAGCACTCGTTATCGGAATAATCTCAGTATTCCCAGACACCGTACTGTAGCAACACAAACAAACGCGCACTATTAGGGCATCAAATTTTATAATCGCCTTCCTCTGCATCTCAAATAACTTGATATGAAGGCCTTCGCAAGAAAAACCGAAGGGGCACTGATCGAGGGGGAGTTCTACACCTTGGAGGAGTTTTTCAACTACCATTTTTAGTGGTTCTTGTTTTAAATTCTATACATTTTATACCTCTTTTATACATTTTCTTTGTGTGTTGTTGTATATAGGCATTTTATTTTATTTACTTTTATTTTTATTTTTGTATATATATATATATATATATAGAGTAGAATATATAAAATCAGGCGAAAAACTCTATTGGGGTGGTCGGTCCGTGAAATAAAAAGTCTCATTTGTTCAACCTCTATATTTCGTCACCGTTTGGTAACTTCATCAGGAGTATGCTGAAAAATGTGCTATCACAATGTTGCAACTTAAGGATTAAATTAAGACTTACAACTAGAGTAGATCACTAGCCCTCAGATACATATTAACGTGGTATTATATATATATATATATATATATATATATATATTGACACAAATCATAGGATTTATTTGTATCACCAACTGACTTTGTTTTGTATTCGTCAATACGACAAATAAATCTATCTATCTAACTATCTATCTATCTATCTGTCTATAGTGATTAATACTGATAGAAACCGGTATATATAGTATTGACCCGTGTCGAGCTTGACTTTCAGAAATGCGGTTGTTCGAGCAAGAGCACCTGAGGAGCTTTGAGAATTCAATGCTCCGAATTTTGTCTCGTAATATTCACCATATGCAGCACCCTGTATTCGTCTATGTATTTGCAACAACAGACGGGCATCCCTCATACATATTTCGCGCCTAACCTATCTACTACACCTTCCTCTCTTCTTCGGTTTCCTTTCATCTACGTCAAAGACAAGGAAGATATTCTGAACGATAGCTCTCCCATCGTTTGTCGTCACCGTCCCAGTCCAAAAAGAGACTATTGGGAAGCTGTCCGGGAGATCCGTAGAACGAACGTGTGCTCCGACATTAATACTGCATGCAAACGAGACTAACTTCCATCCACTCTGGCAAAGACGCTCTTCTGACTTTACCAGATAGCGACGACGGGTAATTTGACATGTATTCGTCGACGCGGCGAAACGAGGACGGAAAGTAACGTAATACGTAATGGGAAAGTCGTCGTGAACGTAATCCGAAGAGCATCTTCGCGTCGTTCTCGCCGTTGTTCTCGTAAACTTTCAGACGGGGAATTAGATCGGCGACGCGGCGAGGAAGAGAGAATAATAGTAAGGATGGAGGTGGGGAGGAAGAAAGGGTGCGAAGTACCGCGGGCGTTTCGATTAAAAGAAATTGGATCGAGCGGGATGTACGAAGTTATCGACGGTATCGGCTTCGAGCTTATTGCATTCGATTTTATTGGCGATGCTTTAATCGCAGGCGCGCGCTCGCTCGCTGCGATGGTAATTGGAAGATCGCGAAATCTTTATTGGGAGTTAATTTATGATTTTAATACGACGACCGACGTCGGAGAATTACCGACGAAGCGCTTAAAATCTTCTAAGTGCTCGTAACCTCGGTAATCGTTATGATTCGATAAGTGACACTTCGTTACACCTCAACGTTTGAGTTCATTCAAAGGACTTCGCTTGGTAGAGGAGAAGTTCTGCAAGAGGACGAAGAATGATGGAACAACGAAGGTTACCCCAAAATCTGAGGATTCGGACCGATTTCTGAGTTCAACGTTCAGCAAAAGGGAAAATTTAGAGCATCGCGAAAAGTTGATTCGTGATAGAACAGCACCTCTTCCTGGTTATTTTAGGCCGCTCTCTCCTTGCTCTCTCCTCTTGAGTTTGTCCAAAGATCAACAAGGAGGTGAAGAACCATCTAACGGAACAGGTTTTTATAAAGCTAGGAATTTAGTTCGATTTCCATGTTTAATGTTTAGTAAAAGGAAACTTCAAATTTCGTGCCCGCGAAGAGTCTAGTCAAGAAGACGAAGAATGATTAAACAATGTAGGTTACCCCAAAATCTGGGGATTTACGCATTATTTCTGAGTTTGATGTTTAGCTTCAGAAAGTTTCAAATTTGGAGCATCGCGAAAAGTTTAATCGTGGTAGAACATCAGCGCCTGCTGATTATTTAAGGCCCATTATTTCTCGTTATCATTTCCTTGGTCTTCTCCAGAAATCTGCGAGAAACGGAAGATTGAATGGACAACGCAGTTTACCCCAAAATCGGAAGATTTGCATTGATCCCTGAGTTTAATGTTCTACAAACGAAAATTTCAAATTTCGGCTCGCAAACGGCATAGTTGCGGTAGAACAGCATCTCTTTGCGGTTATTCAAGTTCAATTTCATTTTGCTATCACCTCCTTGCTCCTCTCAAAAAATCTGGAAGAAGGCGAAGAATGACCACGCAGTTAACCACAAAATTTAACGATTCGCGCGGATTTCTGAGTTTAGTATTCAACTTAAGTCAGAAATTAGTGTGAAACGTCAGATTTTGGTGTTAACTGCGTTATTTCGACATTCCTTCCCCTCTTGCAGATTTTTGGAAAGGAGATGGCGACGAAAAGGTACGAACATGAAGTTAACCGAAGGAGGTGCTGTTCTACAACGACTACTTGCGAGCAAGAAATTTGGATTTTTGCTCTTGGTGTACATAAAGCTCAGAAATCAGCGTAAATCCTCAGATTTTAGGGCAACTTGCATTGTTGAATCATTCTTCGCCTTCTTCCACATTTTTGGAATGACACAGGAAGGTGATAAGGAAACCGAGCGGCCCTAAATAACCCGACTCAAACTCGACACTGTAGAGTATTGTATATAACTATTTCTATCACAATAAATAACTAATGTTGCTCCTTCTACTCTATATGTGGTTAGTGCTCTCTTCCCTATATTTTTTCCTTTCAATTTATCCAATTCTTGAAATTGTGTATTTCTATGATATTTGACATTAGCCCTACTCCTTTATTCTCTATTCTGGTTGCCTGATGAATAATTTTTGATGACAGATTCAAAATCAGCATCGAAAAGTACCCGGCGTCCAAAGAAACAAAAACATTGTTTACCAGCGTAATTTCCGCAGCAGCCTACGACCTAAATCGGCTTTTGCTTACACGCACGAAAATCACCAGACATCAATTAAAAATAAGAAATTACCCCATTAGAGGGGCTAAAATCGCTTCTCCATTTCGTCCTTTCCCTCCATTTCCTTTTCTTTTTCGCATTTTAAAGCGCCTTTTCCTCGTTCCTTCGCCGTCTTCTAATCGTAAGCATTTTTCTTCGTAATGGCGGCCAGTCGGCGACGTCAAAAACGCTAAAATCGTATATTTCTCGCGCGCCCATCCGCCCCCTCCTCCTCGACCGGTTCATTAATTTTGATCCAATTTAGCTTTTCAGCGGCGAATGTATTAATTACGCCCTTCGGAGCGGACGACTCGATTTCTCTCTTTCATCTCTGCGTTTTCGTTCGGTTTATTACTACGTTTCGCCTCCAACATTTTTCGTTCGTTCGTTTGTTTAATTTCGCACAGTCAAATATTTTTTCAACACGCTCGTTTCCGAAGGAATGTAGCAGATTTTGGAGTACGCGTAATTAGCAGGGAGGGAAGGAGGGAGGGGGTGTTCTAACGTTATCCTACCTTCTGCGTATACGACCGGATAAAATTTTAACCGCGTTAGTTTATTTAGCCAATTAAAAATTCGGCCCCGGATCGAGCTCGAACAATGAAAACGCGAAGGTTAACGCGAGGCACGAGGTCGGGGTATTTAATGAGATAACGTTAATTAAACGTAACGACGGCGTTGCGAGGGATAATCTGCTCGCCATTGAGATATGGGAATGCTATAAAATGGGGATATTCGCATCGGATGGATTCGCTGCGTTTGCGTTCCGTTTCTGGAAATGGAAACGTCAGAAGCCAAAGGATAACAAAAACGAAATTTTCACTGAAATATTCTGCATTGGCAATTTTTCATTTTATAATCGTCATCGGCACAGGGTGATTTAATAAAAAAATACAACCGACTATGCGTTCAACAATTCTTTGATGTTGCCGACGTACAATTGGAATATCGGAAACAAAACATTACCTCCTGTAAATGATAAAGTTGTGAAATGCTGATAACGATGACAATTGTTTTGGAATCCATTTGAGTTGTTTCATTGCTGTTGTTATTAAGTCGATTTCGAGGCGTTTGGTACGTTTAATTTTCACAAACTTCCTAAAATGTTTTGGCTTTGGCTTTGTTGTTCTTGTTGAAAGTTTCGTCGGAAAATTAAGGACGAATTGTGGGTATCAGAAATGATGATCTTATATCTGTACATATGTAAGACAAGGTTAGTTTGGGAAGATTCGTGCTTTTCTACTTTAGAGCTTTAAGCTGTGTGTTAAACGATTTGCTCAAATTTTCTTAACGGACACAAATGTCACATCAGTAAACTCCTCACCACACAATTGTTTATAATGAAATCGGTGACACGTGTTTCGCTAGCTTGAGGCAAGCATCTTCAAGAACCGTATAAATCGCTTCGGTTTATACGGTTGTTGAAGATGACTGGATGACTCTCCATGTAACGACCTAATTAAATAAGGTACGTACTGGGGCAACTACCAAGTAACTCTGCAAAAGCACAATTTGCTGCATGGAAAACATTCAGGAGGGGAATTAAGCTTTATCAATCGTAGACCGCACTTTATTTTATTAAGATTTTGGTTCCAGAGAATAGTTTACTATTTACATTTATGTGCCCAGTGTTTATTTTGGTGGTACGACTTTATTGACTAGGTGATGAATTTCGTGTTTGTCGGTTCGCAACTAAACCTTTGCGCTCCAAATAAAGGTTGGTCGATTGGTGCCTTCTTCTTCTTTCATGTTCCAAATTTACATGCAATCCTGCCATCCTTCGCCGTCTCCGCCTCGTGATCTCTTCCCCACCGATAATTTCCCTCTGGCATTTCTAACAATTCTATCTCTCTCCACTTCCGAAATGTGGCTTTTCCACTCCTTTCCCCTTATTTTCGTTCATTCACTGTTGTGATTTGTGTAATTGTTATGTTCCCACTAAATAATTAAGAATGGTTGTACCATTCGATAACAGTTTTCATCAAATATTATTTTGGTCTTTAGTTAGTAATCAATTGTAGCACTAAAATGATGCCAACAAGTGTATCAGATATTCGTTGACACGTGTTTCGCTAGCTCGAGGCAAGCATCTTCAACAACCGTATAAACCGAAGTGGTTGTTGAAGATGATTGCCTCGAGCTGGCGAAACACGTGTCACCGATTTTATTATAAACAATTGTGTGGTGAGGAGTTTATCGATGTGATATTTGTGTCAGTAAATTACACCACAGTCCTTGCAGTCACCTTTCTTAATTATCTTAACAGAAACATTCATAACATATGTAAAGGATAATATTTTGGCATTCTTGGCGTATGAAACCAACTTTCTGATAGTTTTGAACTTACCGCAGTGACAGCTTCTGAGGTTCTTTGAGTAATGTCGGAGTATGTCCTTAAAAAGAGCGATACAGCAACCTTTGCTCAGCCAATCGAAATCGATCCGATTCCGGTTCAACATAAAAAAGAAGGATGACGGTAACTTGGACGCTTTCCATTCTCCGGGGAAGTATGTTTACTTACATTGGAATATTCATTGCTTCAAATCAGATTCTTCCTTTACTATCAATATTTAAAATTTACAATAATCGGCATATACCAAGAACTATCCAAACGCTCGAAATTTGTGGTTATTTTATATTTATCTCTAGCATAAGATTAAGGATAACCTAAAGAAATCACCATAATAATAATTATTTAAACGAATATCTGATACACTTCTTGGCACCATTTTACTGCTACAATTGATTACTAACTAAAGATCAAAATAATATTTAATGAAAACTTTTATCGAACGGTACAACCATTCTTAATTATTTAGTGGGAACTTAACAATTACACAAATTACAACAGTGAATGAACTAGAATAAGGAGACAGGGAGTAGAAAAACCACATTTCGAAAATGGAGAGAGATCGAATTGTTAGAAATGCCAGAGGGAAATTATCGGTGGGGAAAAGATCACGAGGCGGAGACGGCGAAGGATGGCAGGATTGCATGTAAATTTGGAACATGAGAAAAGAAGAAGGCACCAATCGACCAACCTTTATTTGGAGCGCAAAGGTTTAGTTGCCAACCGACAAACACGAAATTCATCATCTAGTCAGAAAAGTTGTACCACAAAAATAAACACTGGGTATATAAATGTAAATAGTAAACTATTTTCTAGAACCAAAATCTTAATAAAATAAAGTGCGGTCTACGATTGATAAAGCTTAATTCCCCTCCTGGATGTTTTCCATGCAGCAAATTGTGCTTTTGTAGAGTTACTTGGTAGTTGCCCCAGTACGTACCTTATTTAATTAGGTCGTTATATGGAGAGTCATCCAGATTCTATTTTACTAGGTATATAAAATATATCTGAAGTGAAAGAAATCCTCGAGAATATAAATCAAACACAAACGGTACCAATCAATGTGTGGATGTACCAACAACTGTATACGTTACCTTAGGTTTCTTTTTCATCACCACACGAAACACAAGTTTTTCTATAGATTGAACACTTTCACCGATTACCTGGTCTGACGCGCCATTTTGTGACGATACGGTTCTGTAGGACGTGATGGAAAATATAAGAAAGTCTACTACATCTTCAATCCTGCAATCTCTTTGATGTTACCGTCATCAGTCGCGATATTGAAAACGAATCGCAAACTGCCGTCAGCAATCGAAGCTTTGAAAATGTAAACACGAAAACAACAACGATCGTAATTGTTTCGATATTAATTGAAATCTGTATTTCCCGTGGTAATGGCAAAACTTTTAAACTTCTTCTTTTCCGCAGGAAGTCGCAGTTTTGTTGGGTTGAAACTCTACAAAATGATTTCGCAGAAAAGTCGGTTGGATTTCCAATTATTATCCGCCTCGAAATCAACACGAAAGTAAAGTAATAAAACAAATCCAAAACTAGTTTCACAAAGATGTTACTTTTCTGTACAAAGTAATGATACATATAAAAGAAATAAGAATTACCCTTACTACACCTTTCGACAATAATTTCGTCAATTTCGTCAACTAAGTTCCATTCCCCAGTTTCTCACTGAGGATGACAACTTAGTTGCCGAAATACGTATCTGGAATTATTTCCGAAAGCTATGGTAAGGGTAATTCCTATTTCTGTTGTACATTATTTTAACCACGGTCTCGTTATTAATATTTGAAAATAATGAAATGTTTAAATTTCCTTCCCAAAGCTTTTCTACAAACATCGTCCGCCCCAAACGCGATTTATTTACCCTCAGCGATTTGCCCTCTTAATTCCTCAATGGCAAACACAACGATCTCCACCGGTTGAAACGCGTTGACGTCAGCGGCGACGTACACACATGTAGTATATCCAAGAACTTTTGTTTATAACCAACTTGTCAAATTAACGCCACATATAAACCACGTAATACGCTTTCGTTAAAGTAAATGTTTGCTCTCGCGTTCCTCCAAGAACCTTCGTTGTTAGTTAACAGTCACGGCATGTAATCAAATTGGCTTAATTAAACAAACACATACCGAGGCGGGGAGCCTTAGCTAGAGCTCTCAATGTGTAGTTTTCGACCGAGTAATACCACGCCCAACGCGAAAGCTCGGGGCGTATGTGTATGTAGGTAATTACGTAATAGGTACTAGTACGTCAAATCTCCTCAATTTGTACGTAAGTATGTAGAGGCAAAGACCGCGAGTTAGGTACGTGCCGGTTGAGGTTTCGTGGAGCACGGAAAGAAGGGGAGGGACACATCGGGCGAAGTAGATTTCGAAAATCCCATCTCTCTTTGAGAGGAGTTTCGTTTGTGCGTAAAGCATACGAAGTCGTGTGATGGTTAAATATTTAACGTGGGCGTTTCGAAAATGTGGTTGTCATCTTCAGTCGTACACAAAGGTTGTAGTTAGTCAGAATTATAAGTGAAAATTATCCGATTACATTCCCAAATTAGAAAGTAAAACTTGTAGGATATACGTGGCAGAACCAATTCAGCAGTTTTGAGGAGTTATAAGAAAGTACCGAGGGTATATAGAGACTGTTATGATTACAACTTCAATTTTTATTCACATATAATTAATATTTAAATTGCAAAAGAATGTCCCTGAAATAGGTGTATACAACTTTTCCTCATACCGCAGAGGTTCAAAATTATTACCCTTCTGCTCAATACCCTGGTGATTACCGTGGGCTATTGATTCACAATCTTAAAAGCACGCGACTTGGTATTGTGGCGTATTCCTGTCCAATTGCTGTTCTCCAAGTACCATTCGCGAAATTGTTTTCTTTGGTCCGGATCATCTTCACTGATAGCATGTCCCATTGTTAGAATGACACTTTTTTATTTATGACATCTTAAAATGCGATGGCCAGTTGATGCTTGCTAATCTCGCAACTTGTGTGTCTTACAGATTTTTTGGATGTCTAACAATAACTTTTCGGTACTCTTTCTTGCGGGTTGGTGAAGCTCGTTAATGTTCTTAGTCTTCCGGAACGTTATCTGTAAACATTCTGAATAGTTTCATTATTTTCGAACTTATCTTATATCCGATTAGTTGTAAGTCGCGTAGGCGGTTCTGCCTGAAACTCCCTGCGATATTTTCGCTGTACTTCTGCTACAATTTTATACTTCCAATAGCAGTCTATACTAAATTTTCTTTCCTGACGTTAAGCCTTTAAGGGGTCGTTTATTTTTAGTAATGATGTATTAACATATTTTTGGGAATGAGATTGATATAAGAAAAGAAATTCATTTATCTTATTAGATAAAATTAATTTGATTTTCTGAATCATTTTTACCACTGTTCATTGGGAACTATTAAAAAGTGGGAAAGAATGTTTTGTTTTGTTTTGTTTTGTTTCTATATTTATAAAATGTATATTGTAAATACTACAAACCACAAATAGAATTGTATACTCGACCTTTCTTTGATTTTCCATGAAAGTTTAGAAAACATAGAGAAACACATCAGGAAATCGCAAGTTGTGCACAAGTCTTCTCTTTTGATATGCCTTAGTAGAGCACAAACGACACCATATGGGCATATGGTTACCAACTTTGTTCAATTTTACTTTATCTGGAACATTTTTTGCTCAGAAAACTTATGGATCGCCCTTTTTGTTTACGATCTGGAAATCCAGAAATCAATTGCCATGCTAGTCGAAAGACGAAAACTTAGTTGGTCTTGAAATTCTGAATCTCTTCTACATGTTTACCACAAAATAATTATTATTATTAAAAATTGCATAAAATTCTCAAAGCCGATACAAGTGATCAACACCTCGCATAGTCTCATTATATCTAGGACCTGACACCTGACGGTTCCATCTTCGTTCTTCCTTGAAACTGTGGTAGTGCATTTTGGGCTGTTTGCTGTTGTGAGAATGGTTACCGATTTGTTATCCATCCATTTGATGGCTGCACCATCGCCTTTACATTTGTATTGAAACATCCTTCTCTCCAGATTCACATTTTCTTTCATCATTGCAGGAAGTTCTTTTCAGTTAGTCCTTACAGTTTCGAGAGCATAAATGTTATCGTGACGTAACATTTTCTTCAGTTACACTGTAGTGAAAAATGATGCTACAACACTTCCTCTGTTTTTCGAATATCCTCCTACACTAAATGTCACCCGTTCTTCCAGTGTATCCGTTGCAATTTGATCTTTAGCTTTATCAGTATAAATTTCAAATTTCAGTATATATCCATTTTTTGAGTCAGCTGAATACTAGACTTTGTACCCTCTATTCTCAGGTTTGATATGCATATATTACTTTAGCATAGATCTCCCTTCGAAAGGTATCATGCTTTTGTCAACAGCCAACACACTAGATCGCTTGTAGAATTCAGCAATTTTCCTATTGAGGTGTGCAATAAGAGGTATAATCTTATGAAGTCCTCCATTATCTGTCGGAAAGTGTGATTCTTTTATTCCACTTGCGTTATACTTTGAAGTGAATGATAATAATGATACAATGAATAGAGTGAATCAAATGTAGGAACACAGTTCAAGGTCAGATGCAAAATGTAACTTTCCACAGCGCACCTCATTTACCTGGTGGTAGTAATCGTGTGAACATCGAGTGCAGTTGCAATTTTACCTTAGGCTGTATCTCGTCGAGAAGTAAGTATCCCTACTGTAGAAACTTACATTTTGCACGTGGCCATGAAGTGCGTTCCTATTCCTATTCCTATTTTATTATATCGCACTCATCGAGTGTGATATTGATTAGTTCACATGGTCACCGTCTAAAGTCGCATTGGCGTCCGATGCTTTTTTGTGTAGAGTTCTGCACAAATGTAAGTTCCATTTGCACGTTCATCTGTTTAACGAAAGAAACTACTGAGGTATGTACGTCGCAAACTAATGTAAAAGTAAGGAATTTTTTATTTCTACTGAATATTTTTGTTTTCTTTTTTACGGTAGTCAATGTCCAATTCTTCCCCAATTTCGCGGAATTCGACGCTGATCGCAAGATCATCCGTCGCCTCGCAAAGTCGGATGACTTTCGCGATAATTAAGAAGTCGTTACCGCCACCCCGCAGGTGGTGGCTCCGCATGGGGCAAAAGTAGGTCAAATTTTAGTTTAGTTTAGCTTATTTACTCGGGAGACACGTCCGCTTGAATTTTGTCCCTCAGCGATTACGTCCGCCGCCCCCATCGTTCGTGCCGACGGACGACGAAGTCGGGGACTACGATTTCGTTGAAGGCGGCGTTATTAGAGGCCGGGCGTAATAATGTTTGCTTTTGTCGCAGGGTTAAATCGAGGGTAAGGTAATGTGAGTCTCATCGTTTCGTGTTAATTGAATTTTTGGCGAAAATGCTCGAAGGTATGTATAAAAGGAAGAATCTCGCAAACTTCGTTTTATCAATTATACGCGTACGTTAGGAAAACAGAAGAAAAGAAGTAAATGTATGGAGGAATATGTGATATGGTTATAAAAATAAACGGTTTTTATACATGCATGATGATACAGCATGAATGTGGTTTGTATATGTTTAGCAATATGTCCTCGCGGTCAATTAAAGGAAATAAGCTAGAATTTACGAAGGAGGTGAAGCCGATCATTTTAATTTAGAGAAGTCCCACATCTAGTAACAGATCCTGATAGTCAAATAATGCGAAAGTAAGGAATGACGAAATGCAAGGTATCTCTGTTAGTCTTTTCAGCATGAGCTGGGCCCTATATATAAGAACGGAGACAAGAACCTGCCTGGGATCATCAAAATTTGTCCTTCTAATCTGAACCACCTTATGAAGGTTGGCGCGATTGAGAAGCTACAGACTGCTCCAGACTTTTCTTTCTCATTTGGAAAGGATGTATTTATCATTAGCAGAACTTATAATAAATAAGCCTTATAAATAATAAGCCTTAATACCCTTGGTGAGGGGCGTTGTCCTCTCGGAAAGGATACAGTAAACAACATATCTTCCTAAAAAGGTGTGTATTAGTTCGTTTCCCCGCTAATTGAAAGAGAAATTTTCATTTAAATGGCTGTTCGAGTACTTTAAGCCTCGCAAGATTGAACCCGCAAGCGTTCTCGAAAAGCTGACAAAACTTCTATGCTTTGACGTAGAAATTTATTTCTACGAAAACATTTTTCGCGTTCAATCATATTTGAAATATATCTATCCGCTAGATTTTGGCATGTAGAGTCCAAATCTTCCACAGCGGACGCTGTATCCCTTACCGCTCTCTAGTTAACGACGCCTAAGTCCGCTTGTGCTCAAAATTCGCTTATCGGGTAGATCTCGGCGAGTAGATTCCAAATATGGAGTCATTAACACTCTAGCTTCAAACGTTTCGAAGATATCGATGCTTAAAGCTTTACTTCGTTCCATCGCGTTCAATCCTACACCAATCGACGCTTTTTCACCAGCTGATGCCAACGGTATATGATTTGTTTAGATTATTTCAAGCGGTTTCCGAGAAAATGCAAAAGAAAAACCCAGGCAGTCGTTAAAAATCGTTAAAAAAGCCAAAGCCGCATGCCCATTTCGGCTCCTATAATTCTTAGGATGTTCAATCCTATATCAATCGACGCGTCTTGATGAGCCGAATTCAATGGCGTAAGGTTCTTTAGGTTACTCCAACGGTTACCAAGAAAATCGGTGGCTATCTATTTTTTACGCTACGAGGTCTCTTTTACACCACTCGATAGAGCTCGTTTAGACTGAAGAAAAGGTCGAAAAGGTTGAAAAGGTTGAAATAGTTTCGTCGAGTCATCATTAACAAGTAGGGACAACTTTCTACAGGAATTTATTTGTGTGTTATCTGTAGCTTGGCACCAGACGGCATATCTGCACCGAATTAGAACGAAATTGCTGAAACCTTCGGCGTATTCATGATCTATGCGGTATGCGGAAAATTAATCGGAAACAATTCATCGGAATACAATTCATCGAATAACAATTTATCGAAAAAACCGGTTTTCGTTGACACAATAGGAAGGGTCTTGTCAAGGTTCTTATAACCGTAGACTTGGTCAGTTGCAGTACTGGTCAGAAAAATGGTAATCCTTTGGTCGAATTTGAATCCTATTTTCTCCTTCGACCATAGTGTCATTAAACTAAGGTTAAATCGCGATCGGTACTCTGGCCTAAGTATAGGTACTAACCAGGTACTTACAACTCACAGATGGAGACGAGGCAAGTGATATGCTCTTCCTTGAAAATGCACAGTAAATTTTTACCATATAATAGTTTGTTGGCGCAGAGACAATTTTTTCAACCGTCCACGTCTCAATCTGTGAACTTTACCACCCATCTACGTTAGTTGGTAAGAGAAATACTTTGGTGTTAAATAAGTTATCCATTTCTTCCACTTATGATTTTATATATATATATATATATATATATATATATCTGGTTATGGAAATTGTTAATTTCTTTAACATTAAAATATTTATCTTGCTAACTAACGTAGATGGATAATTAATACAGAGCGTTACAAAATTTATGTGAAACACACCATATTTTTGCTGTTACGACGAATGTATCTTCTGGTTAATGTTTGAAGATTGCTTCGGTCCGATTCCACAAAGAAAAAAATGCCTCTCAATTTTGTGCAGAATGAAAAAGGGAAAAACAAACTCAGGGATGACAATTACTTGTTCACTAAAAATAAAACTTTTCATGACGAAACTTATTTATGTATATAAAATACCACACCTTTCGGAAGAAATCCAGATACGTATTTCGGCAACTAAGTTGCCATCCTCGGTAAAAACCTGGGGAATTCAGTATCACTAACGAATCCGGCTAATGTCCAAAACGAATACTGCACACCGAACGTTGCGTTATGAACGCGCGAGGCACACCAAAACACTGTTGATACTGTGTCACAGTCACCTTACTGGTATATATTCAAATGTAAAGCTCGAGTTCATACTGTGGGTGATAGGACAACAAAGAGAAGTGCTTGGCACTACCACGCAGCTGACGTTGTCAAAGTTAAAGCACTTGAAAACTATTCAGAATGTTATAGAAGCTGCAGTGGACACGAGAGATGCTGCTAATGTTATTATACCTAATCTAGCCGTTAGGCTTTCACAGGCTGCAACAGGTAAACCACCGTGTCCACAAATTATTAAGCGCACAATTAGGAATTAAAGAATCAGAAGATAAATAGAACCAGTGAGTAGAGAAGAAATACTTTTCCCACGACCATATAAAGTAACTGATACTAAACAGAAATTTTTATTGCAGAGCTAAGAAGTATATCATGATCCTATCCTCCTTTTTTCTACAACGCGAAATTTGGAACTTTTTATCCAATAACAACACTGGTGTGCAGCTGGGACATTTAAAACGGTTCCACTTTCCACAGCTCTGCAGTATTCACGGATTGTACTAAAATCAGTGAATTCCTCTGGTTTCTGCCTTATTACCTGATACCTACATAAGATTGTTGAACCAAATGAAAAATTTGCAGCTTGGACTAGCGATATGTTCATTACGAACTTATTGTGAACCAGCAATGCTGAGAGCTTCTCAACACAAATTTTCTGCTACAATGAGCGTCCATGCTTCTTTTACTTTGTATCAAAATTTACCAAAATTTACAAGCAAATGAATTACAAAATCAGTAACTAATTGACCATACTACACTACTAACAAGCTTCACTAATATATACAGTAAATGTAAGTCGTATTGCATGTTTAATCCTCAACTCGTATATGGGGAGAATGATACAGAATTTGCAATTAAAATCATAATGCTCTCATCAATAGACTTTATTCCAACTTGCCATGTTGTGGAAGTGGTGGATGACTTGTGCGAAGCATACATTTGGCCTTGTGAAGCACAGGCTGTAGATGACTATTTTGGGCATACATGAATTAGCACGCCAGGCAGGCGGAATCGACGGCGCTCACCACGGTTTTCACTCGAAATGTGGAACTGTTACGATACCGTTAGAGAAAATCCGGCCAAAACAAACAATTCTGTAGAAGGATGTCATCATCGTTTTCAGAGCCTCAATCAGTTGAAGATCGAGTAATATATCGCTGAACAAGAACCACCACAGCGTACCAAGAAATATCATGATTGTCAAGAAAGAGTTTCCCAGATAGTTTCTACGTTAAACTACAACTTCGAAACCCAACACCCCATTAATTAGGAAACTACTTGACATGTCCCCCACGCATTTCCAGAAACGTTTCGAACCCTCCTCGTTTTTCACCTTCCGTTCCCCAATTTCCCCGACACAAAATCGTGTCGTTTCCGTACCATTTCCCCATCGTGTCCCCCGATGTCATTCATAGTCGATTGTGATTTGCGTCCGCTACGCCACGTCCCTTTTAATTTATTAACGTCAGGCGCTTTTTACGGTGACGGAATTTTCGCTTTTCGCCGGCGCCCCACATTATTAGCTCGAGTTTATTCGGGAGGGAATTTTTAATAAAAGTCCGTCGTTTCGGCTTCGGAAACTCCGGCTTTTAAATCGGCGCTTTAGACACGGGTACGTTAAGAAGGTAATTTTTCAGAGGTCCGCCTTAATGAATTGAAAAATATTAATTGCGGAAGGTGGAATTCGGATCGACGCGCGACGCTGAGCTTTTTCTTTTCAATTTTGTTAATTACACGGAGTGTTTCGTTCGTTGATTTAGGTGACGAGGGTTTTTCAAAATTAGATTTTGTTCTGATTTTATTTAGTCTTTGTCTTCTTTTGACTTCTCGTTAGAACTTTGCGACATCGACGACGGTCAAGGTTTGAAGGATTTACAGCTTCGAAAAACCAACCGAAAGGTTTCAGGTTTCATGACTGCTATGTGTAGTCGAATTCGCGCTACTTCTTGAATATGTCCTTTGGGAGTGATTTCCGTTAAATTACTCCAAATAAAGATTTAACACGACCATCTTATATCCTTTGGCTTAGCGAAGTGTTTGGTCGTTTTAGTAGGAAAACACATGTGAGTTTCAACTTCTAAATAAAACTAAATAACTCGCAGAAGGTGAACTTAAAATCAATAAATCTGTGATAAGTTCAGTGTTGGGACTACAGCCTTTCAAAATAACTTATGAGATAGGACATATCGTTGTAAGTAAATAAACATAAATAATGTAATCTAACATTTAAGGATCATTAGACAGAGAGGACGGCTTGTTTACGACGGGTCGACCGGGACGGGCGGTCTAATCGCTTGGCGACGATTGACAAGAACACTTGGGATACATGCCCAAAATAAGGGATAAGGCCACTAAAATTCTACCACAGAAGGAATAAACAACAGGAAAATATGGAAGAAATTTTAGAACATCTAAAAAAATAGGACAAAACTGAATAAACTAGATAGCATGGAGAATAAATTAGACCAATACTTCGAAACAATCAACAAAATACCAGATAAAAACAGAAAGCTTAAAACAGCGATAGAACAGCAAGAACAGGGAATATATTCTTTAGAACGAGAATTGATAAAGGAAATAATGACAATACATAGAAGAAGAACAAGAGGAACAAGAAGAACAAGAAGAAGAAGAGGAGGAGGGAGAAGAAGAAGAAGGTACAGAAACAATACTTTTTAGAAAAACCAAGCAAGGAATAGAATCTTTGGATATAAAGATAGACGAAAAGAATACGCAAGAAATTAGAAGTTTGGGGAAAGCACAATACCAAAAAAGAAGAACTGTTTACATTGAATTAACAGACACTGTATCACATCGGTAAACTCCTCACCATACATTATTTTATTTATAATAAAATCGATGACACGTGTTTCGCTAGCTCGAGGCAAACATTATTACAACCGTATTAGTTTATACGGTTGTGATAATGCTTGCCTCGAGCTAGCGAAGCACGTGTCATCGATTTTATTATAAAACAATTGTGTGGTGAGGAGATTTCCAATGTGATGTAGTCACAGTCCTTGCAATCATCTTCATCACAGCGACAAAACTAAGAAATAAGATTCTTAAAGAAAAGAAAAGAATCAGAAATACAAACAATGAATTATACATTGAAAGGGCCTCTTCTTCTACCAAAGAAAGTAAGATAGCAGAGGAGGGAACAAAGTGATGATTGGCGAATAAGTTAATAGTAAATGGACAAGCATACTCACTCGATGGTCTAAAAAATTAATCGATGTAGATAAATCAGAACAACAACCTAGATTAATGCAAACTAACACAAGAAAGACATTTGTGAGAACACTCAGTCAGGGATCACCAGAAGGGCCTGAAGAAGAACCAGGAAGAGACAAAATCCGGTCGGTTACACGACCCTTTTCCAGTGGCAGGAAACAGATATAGCAGAAATTACCAGCACGATAACGACCCATGCCCCTAACAAGGCCAAAAGCTACGCCACTGTAGTAACAAACAGGAACTAGACCGCAAAGAGAACTCGAATTTAGCAATAATAGGGAGTCATTTAATAATAACAACATAATATAAATATAAAAGAAACAGGTTTTACGATAAAGAAAGCTGTCCAAACTGTCACGGCTTATTCTGCAGGGGCCTCTAATGCAACCATAGAACAAAAACAAAAATTCATGTAGAAACTGAATCTAATAGGATAAATCACAAACCGATCAAAATTGGCACTTAGAATATAACATCCTTAAATAAGAAAGAAGTAGAAGAAAACCGAGGAAATGGAAAACAGCAAGATTTAAATCCTGGCTTTAAGCGGAAAGAAAAATAGACTTCAAATACATCATATAATTTTCCGGGGGATCAACATCACAGAGAACTAAAGAGGGAGTGGGTTTAGTGCTGCGAGAAGAAGTAGCAAGGAAGGTAACAAAATTTGAGCCAATAAACGTAAGAATTATAAATATTGAGATGCATTTGGAGCAAAAATTAACATATACAGATATACGCACCAGTGGATGCTACAGAAGAAGAAATGACAGAGTTCTACACAGAACTACAAGTAAAAGGAGATAAAGTAAGGGAGCAGAATACTGGTACATTAATAATGAGCAACTGGAATGGTAGAATAGGGAGCGACCCAAACAAAACTCTAAATACTACAGGACCGTATGGACAACACGTAATGAACCTAAATGGATAGAAAAACATTGATTTCTGAATACTTAATGGGAATAGGGAACACTTTCTGGGACCAACCAATGGAAGAGAGACATACCTTTGTCGCGGAAGAGAGAAGCGCGAGAGTATAATACATTACAGAGTCTATGGCCAAAAAGTAAAAACCAAATATACGAAACATAAAGGCACAAAAAGAAGCTGAAATGGGAACACAACACAGAGTGTTAACAGCAGAGTTACGAGAACAAATCAATACAGAGCCACAAATAGCTGAATATCACAAAATCGCAATCAAACCAAATTAAAAGACCAAAAGAAACAAAAGACAACAGAAAACGGACGAGACATGGCAAGCAAGAAGTGACACTAGAAGGGACGTATACAACTTTCAAAGAAATTATTTGTAATTCTGCATTGGAAATATATGGACAAATCAGATACAGAGAAAAATAGAAAAGAACAAAGTGGTGGAGTAAAAAATACAAAAGGAAGATAGAAAGAAAAAAGATCCATAGCAGAAATATGTTCTAACAAAAGAACAACAACACAAAGAACGTTACGTTAAAATTACAAACGAGGAATAAAGGAAATTTTGGAAAAGTTCGAGCTGTCTCAATATCAGTAATCTAACGAGATCAACGAAATATATTTTCAGATCTAACAAGCCTACAAGCGAATGAGAGGTAAAATATGGACATAATCCTCATCGCTTCGTTCCAGAAATAAAGTAGAATTTAGAAAAATTTAAAATATTATGCTTCTTTGGATTCTGATCGGCCTAAAATTTTGTAACTCAAATTTATTGGTAGCAGTTAATATCACTAGCTACAGGAGCTGTACACCAGTGAGCGTCGCCGGAATGGTAGAGTAAATAAACACAATTAATTGCAGTTTATGCTTCAGAACGGAAATTTAGACCGTAATAAACTTAGTAATAAGAACGCGTATAAGAACCAGATTGAATCTGAACTACACCGAAATTCCGATCAAAAAGTATCTACCTTCCTCTCCCTGTTGGATTTTGCTAAAAAGTGGTTCGAGAAAGATGTAGGCAAATGACAATGGAATGAAAGAAGATAATCCGTCACCATCAAAGAATGAAATATTATTTGAAATTAGTAAAAATATAGTACTTCTACATAACTCTACAATGAATGGCGTAACAGTGGGGTTTGTTCGTTAGGCAACTCTCACAGAGAGTTCTGCAATAGCTGCACCAGAGGCCCAGACTGCGTACGCCAATAATTGTTACGTAGATGGAATCGTGCTTTATTATTCGTAGATTGCAACCAACCGCAGACTAGTTTCATCCTTATTAGGACTTATCAGTACGGTATAGCATTCTGCGATTCCCCACAGCTAAGTGTTGCAAGAGTTCCTTAAATAAAAAGATTTCACCAAACTAGTAGCACCACCTGATGAACAGAGGCAAATATTGTTTAACAAACCTGGCCGTGTTGGTTCGTCTTGATTTATTTTACCTACCCGCTTTTCTACTCGTGATTCTCTTCTTCGATTTTATAGAATCATACTGTGCAATAACAGTGAGAGGTCACTTAGATTTATCGAGTATCGTAAAGATCTAACGTGCTCCTCGAGCATAGATATAACTCCATGCAAGGTTGATGAAACTAGTCGATGGGAGAAAAAGGAATAGAAGAGATTCCAGCGAGCTTATAGTAGCCCCGGATTACGTAGAATCCTTGAACAATTACAAGGAATGTCAAAAATGACGATGGCCTTCTAATGTTACATTTTCCTACGAATAGGTCCGAAATAAATTGGAAAGTAGGCGAGGGAATAATTGTCGGAAAGTATGATAACGGACACAGAATCAATTTAAAATAGCCTATCAACTGACGTTCATTTTGATGATTTGGAAGGTGACGTATGAAGATAATGAATAAAACTCGTAGACACTTCATTATATTTAACAGTGGCATCTTCACCAGAGAAAAGCCAGTTTTATTCCATTTTTGAAAGAACGTATGAAGAACTATTTCAAATTACGTAACGGCCTAAAATATAAACTTCTGGATAGGTTGGTTATAAGCTGAGTTTTCCTTGTCTGTTGAGAGCGCTAAGTTCGTTCTACGGTCGTGCCAAATGCACTCCTCCGAAAGCATTAGTCCTCCCTCGAGGGAGACAAAACGAAGTCACGTCAGTACAGTATAGCCTGTTCGCGATTAACAAAGCATCTAATGGAGCTGCAATTTAATTTCTACGATCAGGGAAAAACGACCCTCCCATGGAAGGGGCCCGTTGGAGACCGTCGCCACCGTAGTGGGATGAGGAGTGGTCGAGAGTCGTGGCAGAGCTAAAGGTGTTTTTGGGACAATATAAGATGTGCCCCTATTGAAAATTATATTAAATCCTAAGAAGCTATAGCTTACATTAAACGTTTTCTTAAGAAAAAGAAGAGGAGCAGCTGGGTCAATTTTTGTACTAATTTAAACAAAGATACCTCATCCAGGCAAATTTGACGAACTATTAAAAAGTTTCATAGAATACCTACCAACGCATAATAACTCACTTATAGATGAAGAAATGGCAGCTCCTTTTAGATTCCATAGCGCCCATAACGATAGTAAACAAAAGACCTGTAGTCAATCGCTTTGGCTCGTTAGACGAATTAAATTTAGTGTTAAGTACATCGAGAAATACAGCTCTCAGTTTCGATGACATTTCTTATAGTATGCCCACACATTTGCCGTTAGTGATTCGCAATTTTCTTTTATCGATATTTAATGCAATGTGGTTAGATGACGTGGAACCAGGAGAACTGAAAACAGTAGTAGTTGGCCCCATTCCGAAAGCTAATTGTGAACATTTCCGTCCGATCTCGTTATTATCTTGCATTTTAAACACTCAAGAACGCACGACTAAAAGTCGCCTAAAATGGTGGATGCAGAAGAACAAAGTATACTTCCCGTACAACAGTACAGTTTCAACTGAGCACAATTGATGCAGTAACTGATTTAATTACTGCGATTCAGGTAGATTTATCTTAGAATCTGTATGTGGAGGTTGTTTTCCTTGATCTCAAGAACACGTATAATACGGTTGATTTGGATTTTGTTTCAAAAACTCTGCGATTTGCGTATGCCTGATTACATTGCAGATAATATAGTAAAAATCTTCAGGAATCGGTTGGTATATGTAAGAGCTTATAATCAATCCTTTGTTGGTCCAAGAGTGGTTAATGTGGGGTTAGCGCAAGGGTCAGTTTTGAGTCCGATGCCATTCAACATACTGCAACATTCTGCAGATTAGCATAAAATTACAAGTGTAGGGATTGAAACTATTCAATATGCTGATGATATTTGCATTGCCGTTTCTGAGAAATCTTTTTCTAAATTGCAAGATAGACTCAATCAAACAAATGTTTTTTCGTTCAAATGGCTTTGATAAATCCATAGAAAAAGCGACGTAGTCTTTGTCTCGCGTCATAGAATTCTACCAAGCAACCATATTGAGTGAGACACAACAATAGCCGTTAAAGAGGTCGTTAAGTACCTAGGATTTATTATTGACAATAAATTGAAGTGGTCTTATCACATACATAAATCATGTGTGGCTAAATGTGAAAGGTACATCAATGTATTATCAAATTCTTCCCTAAAGAAAGATGGGATGCTGACATGTTTGTGGCACGATTATTCTACAATGCATGTATTAGATCACATGTAGATTACGGGTGCACTGTATACGGCGATGCAAATAATAAAAATTTGAATAGACTAAGGGTTATCCAGAATAAGGCGCTTGGAATATGCGTGGGTGCAATGCGATCGACTCCACAAGGGGCGTTATATATGGAAGCGCAGGAACCCTCCCTTCAACTGTGGAGGCAGTTTTTGGCAGCCAAGTATCTAGTTCAATTGACGATCAAAGGTCAGAACATGTTTTCAAATAGTATTCATCGACTGTCAATCTTAGATTTGACCATTCCATACTGAGCAAGGAAGAATCTCCCTTACTTGCAGAATCCTATCGACGCATTTCTAACTTGAATTATATCATTGGTCAGCCAAGTCCGTCAACAATTGACTACAGTCAATATATAGCCCCCATTGCAATCTTTTTCCTCATTATACGGGCTACAGTGTGAAGGATAAAGCACTCTACTTAGAGTGAATAAATAATTTGACTGATCGTGCTGTTATCTATACTGATGCCTCTAAATTACAAATGGTTGTGGTTGCGGGATTTTTGATGCTAACAATAGTATCAGTAGATCGTTTAGATTAAACAATTTGCTGAATATTTTTTCCGCAGAGGCTAGAG
The DNA here is from genome assembly GCA_038088585.1 of Chrysina gloriosa. Lineage (NCBI taxonomy): Eukaryota > Metazoa > Arthropoda > Insecta > Coleoptera > Scarabaeidae > Chrysina > Chrysina gloriosa. Next base: position 27,561,201 of record CM076088.1, on the reverse strand, counting down.
TAACTTTGGAGGCACTGATAGATATAGAGCAAATAGGTTTTACAAAAGCAGTGGTGGTGTCCGACTCTCAGAGTGTTCTTAATTCACTGAGACACAGGTAGTGGTTGGCTAAAGTTCATCCCGTTGTGCTTGGTATAATTGCGAAATGTGCTAACGTCAAAGTACAGAATACCAATGTAAAGATCTTTTGGGTTAAAAGTTATGTGGGGATCTCTCTTAACGAGATAGTGGACTGTTTAGCTAAGACGTCAACAGCTAGCGACGAAGTCGCAATTTTTGCTATCCACGAATCGGAAGTTTTAGGTATCCTCAAGAGGTTGTTTATAGAAGAAAAATGGGAGAATAGGTGGAAAGCCTCATATAAATTTCATCCTACGCAGTATACTATGATCCACCCCTTTCCTACACATTGGCACAGTAACTCTGGAGTGTCACGATACGCCTATTCTGTAATTGCTAGATTAACATTCGGACATGGTTGCTACCCTTCTCATGTATACAAGTTAAAGACTTCGGATTCAACGGCTTGCGTGTGTGGATGTGGGGTCGGTGATTTAACCCACCTCATTCTGGCGTGCCGCGTCTATGAGCCCCAAGGATGGAATTTATTTGAGAATTTAGTGGCACTGAAAATAGCATTATCCACGTTTATGATATTACTAGTAAGTTATAACAACATTGAAATTTAAAAAGCTCTTGTTAGGTACTCGTAGATATACGGACTATTCATCGAGATGGACTTGACAAGGACTGTGGCCCTATCTCATGAACAGAAGAGGTATTGGCATACCCGGTTGTTTTGCAAACAACGACGAATGGAAATATTAACTCGAACAAGGCTCTTTACGAAATGACCTTATTTAGCGATTCATCAAGCATACTTTCTCCCATATGCAATTATTCCTTGTTTAGTAAGTCATTGCACAGCTACCTTATGGCTACGTTATTAACGCACTTAATAAGCTCGTTTTGTAGAGAGTCTGCTATATCCTTCTTCGAATTAAAAATATTCATGTTCAGGGCTATCGGCTACGTTAATCAACCAGCTACTCGTTCTGTAAAGCAGAAACCTTCAAAGCTATTCCCATATTAGATTCAACTACATAAATTCCCTCTTCTACACGATTGTTAGCAAATAGAATATCGAAGCGTACGCGCCCTCACTTACGTTTCATCCTTTAGAATTCGCCTGAATTATTAAAATTTTTGTTCCGAGATCCCCGATTCTCAGCATCTGCACCTCAAAAGAATCATCCGCGTTCTCATCCAATTCCGAAAAAAAAAAAAGAAACCCGAGGAAAGGAAAAAGATCGGTGGAAACGATGACGTCTTTATCGCCATCCGAGGGAGGGAGCGAGGGGATCGAAAAACGCGACGGGAAAGAAAAGGAAAGAATCGAACCCCTTTGAACCGTCGTCGTCGCGTCGACCAGCCGGTTATCGGAGGATTCAGTTAACTTCGGAATACTTTCGCGAGCGAGAGAGGGGGCCTCAATCGATTCCTCCGGGATTTGAATTTTCGTCGAGGTCATCCGTCGTTCGCTTGCTGGAGTTTCGCGCGCTATCGAAAGGATAGATGCGGGATGATGTTTTGTACTTAAACCGGGCGAAGAGCTCACTTATTACATTTTAATTCTATATTGTCATTAAAATTTGCGATCCGCGACCGAGAGCTTTCTTGCAAAAAGAAAAAATCCTTTTTCCCATCGTATCTACTCGGAATTAAAACTTTAGGAGAACGCGAGAGGACCCTCTCATAAAATATCCGACCGGAGATATCGCGGATGAAAGCCACCGCCGCGCTGCTGTAATTACAAAGTAAAATATCATGTCAGAACCGATTCGGTAACAAAAGCCCCTATTGTTGCGAATTCGCGGTTCCGAATCCAATTTTTTCTACTCTCGACCGAGTCTACTTCGTCATTCGTTATTCAATTCTATTTAGTTCCGTTCGACGAATCGCGAACGGATAATATCGTTTAATAATTAACTTATCAATTCAGTGGCTTTCTGGTTAATAACGGCTGGGCAGCCGTTATTATTGTGGAAAAATCCCTCGGTAGGTGTTAATAATTTAAAACTTGGCGCGTCGTGTCGAGCCCGGGCTCGAACGCGTTGATCAACATGGAAAATACCAAAAAAGAAAGTGAAACATACACGTTGCCGAAATGTCCGATGAAAACTTTAAAACCATTTTTTTGCATCGATGTAACAGCTTTTAATGAGGCAGGTGATAACTTCATGATTGGTAGCTTTTCACGAAGTTCAGATGATTGATGAAAATTATGAAAAAGAGAATCAGGCAAAAACGAAAATAAAAACTGTCAACAAAGTAAGGATGATTCCAAATATAGTTAGTCAAACTTTCGGACTTAAACCTCAAATGACGACGACTAAATAAAGATTTAAAAGTTGCGCCGTTTGTTTGCGAACTGTCGATGACCGAAACGTTAGCTTCAAAGCCGACCGAAGGTTATTTCAAAACAATTTAAGCGAAAGTTTCGAATTTGAAAGACCCCGAGGATTGCCCGAATAAGCAATAGGGTTAAGCATAAAATGGAAGAATGAAGAAGACGCGGAAGGAAAGGAAGAAGAAAAGATTGTGTTGTGAAAATCAGAATTAAATGGGCGGAGAAACGCAGCGAAAGCCCACAGAAAGTTCTAAAGGGAAAGGAAAGGCACTACTCGAAGAAGGGCAGTAATCCACTCCTAAGACAGAAAACGGATCAATCAGCCATCATCCAAAGCATTGAACGACTTAGTGGACAAATAAGAATAGCAAAGAATTAAATAGATTGGTCATAAATGGAGAGCAAGAGAAGGAGATGTAGTGCCATAATAACCAATACGAGGATGATAGTGAAAGAAGGAAATGGCACTTTTTCTAAAATCTTTTAAATTAAAACGAATGAAAGAAGAAAAAGGGAGGGCAGAAAATAAGGAATTATGAATAAATACGACGATAACTATGTAAACGACTTCAAAGAGGCGACACAATCCTACGTTCATAATTTAGTATGAAGAGGAAGTACGTAAAAAGACTTAGAGAGAGCTAAATTGAAATATACCTCAAAGTCCTAAAGTAGATGAAAGATATTGGAAAACGCATTTATCGATGAAGACATAGTTTTCAAAGACCAAGTGTGTATAATGGTTACTTAAGCCGACAATACAATGCGACATTGGAAGTGCCGGTATTACCAAAAAGAAAGAGAGCATAGATACAATGTTGAAAGAAAAATTCAAGACAAGTTTCCTATGACTCCAGAAGGAAGGGAAGTTTACTTTAATCAACTAAGAAACCGCCTTAGAAAAGTTTTTAACAGGAAAGCAAATTTGACGAGAGAAAGCTTTGGCCAAAGGTGGAGCATATTGGATATTTAGGAAATTATTAAAAAAGCAATAAAATACGTATTTTTATATCTGCCACCCCAATTGTTTCTCCAGTAAAACATCGAATAAAGTTTTACAATTACTAGTTTACATATATAAGGTAAACGTAAATAAGAAACCCGAACGTTAGAAACAGAATTCAAAGGTTAATGTCCAATGTTTTCTCTCTTGGTCCTGATAAATAGTTAAGAGTTCTACCTTATATAATATGACTAGCAAAAAATCGGTCTAAACTTTGGTGCGGTACAAGCGTAGCACCTGCTTTATGTTTTTGAAATATCCACAATGGAAATAAAAGTTGCAAACGCATTGAGAACGATTTTACAGCATGCAAGTCAGAATTTTTGAATTTAAAGGAGTCAAAAAAGACCCGGTAGAGGTCACTAGAAAAATGTCGATCGCAGAACTAAGGCTTGCAAAAAGAAGGAAGTAATTTCAAAGCAACGTAACTGAAATTTCCGCATGAAAATGAGCTGAGGATGATTAATTCTGTCCCGATAAAGAGTTGCAAATTTTACCTTTTGCTTACAAAACGTGTAAGGCAAAAGCGATAGCGTTCATGACAAAAATGACCAAAACGGTGTAGATGATTCCAAAGAAAACAAGTTAGAATTAACGCAAGTCTTCGCCAGGACGAAATTCATCCTTCTCTGATTATTTTAGATTAATAAAATTTCCACAAATTCATGTTGAAGTTGTCCTCAATTTAGCAGTAATTCATCATTAGACTACAGATAACAGAATTTAAACTAATTTGCTTTGCTATCGTTTCACCCTTGTTTCGAATCTTCGCCTTTTCAATCGATCATCTCAGATATGAAAATCTCAAGTACAAAGTCTTCCCCCTGGAGGCAAGATAATGGTCATTCGACGCTTCCAAACTTCAAACTTTGTTCAATTTGCTTTGGAGTCTCCCTAAGTTTAGTGCAAATTTTCCCCTTCACGCCCAATATTTCGAAAAGGAAACATGCAAGTTTCAAATCTTCACTAGGACAAAGTTTTCCAGATTATTAACTTTGCCCAGCTTATTTTCGACACATAATGTTGTTCAAAACTTTTGACTTTACCAGATACAGAAGCTTCAACTGTCAGATCTCAATTGGCACAAAGTTAATCCCTTTCCGACAGCTTCAGATTTGAAAATTCTGGTTAACTTGTTTTTGAATTATTCTCAAATCGTTGGAAGCTTTGATTTTCGATCTCAACTTTCCGGAAAGGAACATGATTGGCCTTTAATCTTCACTTCTCTTCGCTCAATCCGTTGTTGTTCCAAAATCCCAGTCAGGTTTTTCCCCAATCGTATCCGCTTTATTGGAAGCTACGTTTCAGACCATTAAGACTCATTAGTGTTAAATTCTTTCTAAATGAAAGTTGGTGCTCGTCCAATACTTTAAAATAAAAAATACGGACGAAATTAGCGTCAACCCCAAAATTCAAGCCAGCCTATTTTCTCAATCCTTTTCGGTGTGTTGGAAGCCTTTGCGTTTACCACCGACGTTTAGGAATCGAAGGCTATTTAATTTCAAATCTTCCCCAAGAGGCACTTGGTGGACGTTCAACCTTTTAATATCGAGCAATGTTGAATACCTTGTATTGGATTTTGCTAAAACCGTTCCTTTTAGCTACGAACTTTTTGGAAATGTAAGATGCAGATTTCAAATCTTTCCCAGAACGTAATTCGATGTCGTTTAACTCTTCCAGATTCCAAAATTTTGGCTGTCGAAAGTCTTCGCTTCTGGCATGACCAGTTTAGAAAGAATAGTTTCAAATTGTCAACAGGACAAAGTTGGTGAAAGTCCCAAAACTTATTTTTCCAATAGTTTTCGTTTCGTCGGGAGCCTTTGTTTTCATTCCCGATGTTTCGGAAACAACGACTATTTAGATTACAGCAGACAATTTGGAAAGGCTTTTCAACTTAAAAGTATTAACTTCAAATCTTTCCTGAGAGGAAGTTAGTAATCGTCCAACTTCTTCAAACTCAGAAATGTTGACTAACTCAATTTGAATTCCTCTTCTACGTTAAGATTCCGGTCGACAAATCGAGAAGGCTTTGCAACTCAAAACTATTACCTCAAAATCTTTCCTGAGGGAAAGTTGACGATTGTCCAACTTTGTAAAATACCAAAAATGTTGACTAATTCGCTTTGGATTCCTCTTCTACGTTATGATTACAGCAAACAATTGGAACAAGTTTCGTAACTTAAAACTGTTAGGTTTAAATCTTTCCAGAGAGGAACTTGGTGGTCGCCCAACCCTGTCAGATTCCAAAAATGTTGACTAACTAGCGTTCAACTTCTTACTCACGTTAAGACTGTGGGAGACAATTCGGGAAAGTTTTACAACCTAGAAGTGTTATTTTCAAATATTTCCCAAGAGGAAACTTGGTAGTCATCCAACTCAGCAAAATCCCGAAAATGTTGACTAACTCGCTTTAGATTCTTCTCCTACGTTTCGATTATACCAAGCATATCAGAAAAAGGATTTGTATTTTCAAGCTGTTAGTTTAAAATCTTTCCTTAGAGGAAACTGGTGGGCGTCCAACCCTGTGAAATCCCAAAAATGTTGACTAACTCGCTTTCGATAATTGTCCTACGTTTCGATTGTGCCAAGCAATTCGAAAAAGGGTTTGCAACATAAAACTCTTAGTTTCTAATCTTTCCCGAGAGGAATCTCGTGGTCGTCCAATCCCTGAAATCCCAAAAATATTGATTAACTTGTTCTCGATTCCTTTACCACGTTAAGATTTTAGCAAGTAATTTGAAATTGGTAGCAATGAATTTGAAAAAGTTTTGGATCTTAAAACTGTTAGTTTCAAATCTTTCCTAAGAGGAAGCTGGTGGTCGTCCAATTCCCGAAAATCACAAAAATGTCGAGTCGCTTCCGATTCCTTTTCCACGTTAATATTGTGGTAAACAAATCTAAAAAGTTTTGCAACTTTAAAGTGTTACTTTCAAATATTTCCTAAGAGGAAGCTAGCAGTCGTACAACTCTGCAAAATTCCAAAAATGTTGACTAACTCTTGATTCTAACTGGATTCCTTTTCCACGTTAAAATTGTGGGATACATTTTGAAAAAGTTTTGCAACTTGAAAGTGTCATTTTCAAATCATTCGTGAAGGAAACCTGGTGGTGGTCTAACTCCCAAAATCTAAATCCTAGAACTATTGACTAACTCGCTCTTGATTTCACGATCGATTCTCTTCGGATGGAGAAGCTACAAACGTCAAGTCTCAATCGGGACGAATTTAGTCCCTTTCCGATAGCCTCAGAGTTGAAATTTTTGGTTAACTTGTCTTTGAATCATTCTCAATTCGTTGAAAGCTTTGATTTTAAATCTCAACTTCCCGGAGAGGAACATCACTGACTGAAATCCCAAAAATATTGACTAACTCGGTTTATGATTCCTCTCCTACGTTACAATTGTAGTAAACAATTGGAAAAAGTTTTGCAACCTAAAACTATTGGTTTTTCTTAAGAGGAAGCTGGTGATAATTCGATCCTTTCAAACTAAAAAATGGTGACTAACTCGTTTCGAACTCGTACGTAAAGATTACGGCAGATAATTCCAAAATTTTCGCAACTTAAAACTGTTAATTTTAAATATTTCCTAAGAGGAAGGTGATTGTTATCCAATAAGATCCCAAAAATGTTGACTATGAAAGATGTTGAGTAACTCGCTTTAGATTCACTTCCTGCGCTAAGATTTCGGCAGACGATTTGAAAAGGATTTGTAAGTTACAACTGTGAGTTTTAAATTTTCACTGAGAGGATGTTGATGGTAACCCAGCTCTTTGCATATCAAAGTTGTGAACCAACTCGCTTTGAATTCGTCTTCGCTCTAAGTTGGTGGTAGTCCAAACCTTGAAATCCCATTAATTTTGACTAATTTGCTTCGGATTCCTCTTCTACTATACGATTCCGGGAGACAGTTTGAACAAACTTTGCAACTTAAAAATCTTAACGTAAAATCCTGACGAAGAAGATATTCAGATTTCCACCAAACCCTAATCTTAAGAATTATCCTTCGCACCTATGACAAACCATCCCCAATAACCTACCTTTAAAACTCCCCGCGCCCACGTTTCTTTCGCAAATCCCCACCACCGACAGTCACTAACGATTCGTCGAAGCTACACTCTCCGTACGTCGCGAGATATTGCGGTCTGCAGTCTCCGTTCTACTGGCACGTCGTTTATCAGCGGCCCGAGACCCGAATTGCTTCCTTAATAACGGTGACCCGTTCCTCGCCCCGAATATAAGTTGCGGTTCGGACACCGATGCAAAATTTATGACGTGGCCTCGCTCTCCGTCTTTCGTCGCCCGTAGATACGAGCGAGGGGACGAATTATCCTCGTACGTTTCGGAAGATTATTATTCTATTCGCCGGAAAGAACTCGTCTGGTCGGACAAAAGAGATTTGCATAAAATGAGACATAAAAATTTCGGGGATGTATCCTTATCTTTTAAGCTCGATGAACGCGGTTGAATAGAGGAAAGTACGTACGTTGGTGCCCTCGGGAAATATATACCGAGAAGATATACGAAGATGGCGAGTGAGTTATCGAAATGAATATCTGAACGTGTACAAACTGGTGTAGGAAACAGCTTTTAGAAGTGAAACTACCTATCTTCTATCTTATATCGCACCGTTAAAGTAAATCGGGAATTAGGTGCGAGATGTGTAAAGGGCGAAGCGAGAGTGGGGGAGGGGGTGAAAGATGACCTCGTAACTGGTGTTGCTATTGGTCGGAGTGTAAGAGAGCAGGGTCTATACTCTCACTATTCGAGCTCATCTTTTATTTCTCCCTTATTCGATTTCCCCTTGTTGACGAGTTGACACAAACGGAATCACTGGGAATCACTCAATTATTAATTAATCGTCGAGTTTATGCGTACGAGGATTCCTCAACAATAGTGAAAAGGAGTCAGAAAAGTAGAAATCAAGCTACACGTGTTGTCACTACATTCATTCAAAGCATGCCATTCTGCATCATGACACAACATAATCTACGAAACGTGTCATTCAAGTTATTTGTTTATATTTAATCTTCGAGTATTAACTTTTACGTTAATTTATTCATAGTCACCAAGTAATTGTACGCTTTGATTTTTCTAAACATTTTACTTACGCATACGAGGGTAGATTAAAAAAGTTTCTGGAATGACAATTAAAACAAAATAATGCGGATTCAAGTAATATTTTATTCTTCAATATAATCTCCTCGAAGCCCAACATATTCGGTACAACGCTTCACAATTGCTTTCCGGAAGTGACTTTCTTCGAGGTTCCCAAACTAATCGTTTGCAGCTCCTATGAATTCTTCATTCGACCAAAATCTCTTTCCACCCTGAAATGCTTTGAGTTTCGGGAACAGGAGGAATTTGACGGAGCCAAATCAGGTGAATATGGCCGATGCACCGCGTTTAATTCACTGTATTGATTAGATTCTTGTTTCTAGTGTGTCGTGATAAATCCAGCTCTTATCCATGATGACGAATCGTCCTCTTGAAATCCGTTGGATTTCTCGTAAACACTTTCAATCGGCCGAGGTTCGAACTCGAATGTGCTTTTGCCCCGAATTGAGCAAGCGCGGCACCCATCTTGCCGAAAGTAAACCCAATTCAATATGTAAAACACGTTACTCGTTTATAAGAGATGCCTACTGCTTCATCAATTCCACTTTCGGCCAAAACCATATCGTGGATTGTAGTTCTACAATTTCTGGCGCGGTAGTCGCTTTCGGACGTTCCGAGGGCGGTTCATCACTTTTATGCTTGCAGCCACGCTGGGGATAACTCCTCAAGAACGGAATCTAAACTTGATTTGATTTCCATTCTGGTTTTTCCTCCTGAATAGAAAATTTTGATGACCGTTCGAACTTCGTTGGTATTCATAATTGAAGACACAAAAAGGAGGTTGACTTAAATGCTTGTTAACATCAGACCATATGACAAATCGATTTAAAGTTTGCAGTCAATTGATATGAAAGAGTTTCCAGCACAACGACATAAAGTATTTGAAGAAATGGCAACCCCTAGTAGCTGTTCCAGAAACTTGTAAATCGACCCTCGTATATACGACTAATTAGGAATTTTATTTGTATTTAGTTGTTTTCATCGTCAATGTTATTTAGGTAATATTTGTTTCAATGCTTGATTGTATTTGTTGTTTCCTTTTTTAATTTATGAAGTGCTGAAGAACACCTTCAAAGTTTTATTTCAACCGTGTGTCCTATAACGCACCCCATTGTTTTTGTTTTTAACAAGTCGTCGCGGTTGTTTTGCTAGAGTACTTTCAAATTCCGGTTTCCTACTTCACACGCGCCTAAATTTTTATTTAATCTCTGCCGGAATTGAAAACTTTAACCGACAAAACTCGCTCTAACTAACCTCATTATTTCCCGCGCGGGCGGAATTTAAAACGAATACGAAACACGCTGATGTTACGTCGGTCGGATTTATGCACGAGACTGCAGTATTTTAATTAGCGCCGCTGCGGACGCATTAAATGTCTTGGGGGAAATTTTAAAATTTATAACAAACTCGCGTCGTCCGCAAAAAAATATGTTCCCCGGATGGTAAGAGGGATATCGTCCCGCGCTCCAATCTTTTCCCTCCCTTTCATTTTTTTCTTTCGCTCCTGTGCTGTTATTCCGGACGATAATTAATATTTTCCTAGAAACCGTGCTCGTTTCGAAACGCGACTTAAACGAATTTCTTCTTCTGTCTCGGATCTAGTCCGGGGTCGAGGTTATGATTTACGCGAACAAAGAAGTGAATTCGTAGTCGTATGTTGCAAAGGTACGTCGTTTTAATTAACTCGCAGCGAGCTACTCAGGTATTATTACCACCGCGATGTATTTTATGTAAGAAGAAAAATGAAAGAAGTAACGGGAAATATGTAAAGAACGATTGGATAAAATAAAACAATTTCGAAATAAACAACGGGAGAAAGTAGAACGAGTCAAATTTGATGTTTACTCAAATTATAAAGCAAACATCTTCTTTATCTCCTCATTATTTTGACGATTTCCGGTTACAATCCCCGTATATGAGGGGCGCCTTTTATATTTTTACAAGAGACCACTACTATACACAGACGACATAGTACTGATAACGGACACTGGAGAGAAAATGCAAACAATGTTGAATATATGGGCAGAGGAAATAGATAGAATGAAGATGGAAGCCAGTGCTGTGATAGAGAGATAGAGTAATAGGAGCAGGCATACACTTTATACCAAGAGAAGGATTAGAAAGAGTAACAACATGCGAATATCTAGGATCTATAGTATCGAAAGACGGAAAGATTAATGCAGAAGTAGCAAAGAGAGCAGGAAAAACGAACAGAATATACTATGCCGTTAACAAAACTATTCCGGGGATGAAAGAAATAGATAAAAAGATAAAATTACAGATATACAAAGGAGTCACAGTATCTACAGTAACATACGCAAGCGAAACACGGACAAGGCAAAGAAGAACATGATAGTATAATAAATGACGCAGAAATGAAATAACTTCCGAAAAGAAAGTATTTCGAAAAATCGAAATGAGGAAATAAGAAGTGGCCTAAAACAGGAATCCATAATAAAAGCTCTTGAAAGGAAACAAATGGGTTCGTTGGGAAATGTATGTGGGATGAGTGAGGAAAGATTGGTCAAAACCATATATGAGGTAAACAGATACAAGAAGAGAAGAAAGGGGAGACCCAGGAAAACACGGACCCAAGAAATAGAGGAAATAGGAGAGAGGTGAGGAAAAATATTCAGAGATATGAGGGAACTCGCATGCCATCGGATGCTATTGATGAAATGGAACAGAGAACGTTGAAACAACTCAACTCCAGCGCTCTACCAGGGCAGCAGAAAATACTGGGGAAAGAAACCAATGACCACTAAATGGCACTATTGTGATGCGTGATTACTGTTTTCGGAAAATTTGGCATTAGTTATTGTGGAAACAGTGGTAGCTTATAGATTGACCTAGTAGTTTGTTTACAGTTAGCATTTGAAGGAAGCAATCTTGTGAAAGAATGGATATTTTACGTGAAGGTTTCCGTTGAATGATTTCAGTCAACAACTCAACAACAATGCATAACACATCAATAAGTCAATAAGTTCCGAGGCTTTTTGTCAGATGGCGCCGATAAAAAATTCAGTTTTGTTACCGTCGCGCGCCATCTCTTAGATGACAGGGAGAAAAATTTCATAGAAATCCGTCCATTAGTTCACAAGTTACATCGCTATGAGTGACGGTACTCTTAGCAGTGACGTCAACCATGGATGCAAAGCAGTTTCGTGTCTTGATTTATCATCGTTTTTTAAATTACAAAATTTTGACCTTCTCTTGCCATCCGTAGACGTACGTTTCGCGGTTATACCGCTCGTCAGTACGGCTTTGCAAGAGCTGTAATTTCGTATACAAATTTTATGTATATATGGTCTGAACATTGATGTTTGTACATGTGAGAGGGATTCGATATGAATTCTCTCACAATTTTGTAATTTGCATTTCTCCCACGGCGGGTAGCCGAAGAGCGCGATTGCAGTTACTGCAGGAGGCTGTGGCAACGCAAGTTGTCCACTTTTGTAGAAAAATAACTGTAAAAATGCGTAATACGTGCATTGTGGGAGAATTCATATCGAATCCCTCTCACATGTACAAACATCAATCGTTTTTTAATGAAACAAAATACTGTGCAAGCCAAAGAATGGTTTGATAAGTGTTATCCGGACTGTGCCCCGTCGAAAGCAACCGTGGAACGTTGGTTTGCCGAATTCAGGTGCGGCCGTACGAGCACCGATGATGCCGAACGCTCTGGAAGGCCGAAGGAGGTGGTTACACCGGAAAACATCAAGAAAGCCCACAAAATCATCTTGGAAAATCGCAAAATGAAGTTGCAGGAGATCGCTGACATCATGAAGATGTCGAAAGGCAGTGTTTTCACAATTTTACATGAACATTTGTCCATGCGAAAACTTTTTCAAAATGGGTGCCGCGCTCACTTACCGTCGACCAAAAACAACAGCGCGTTGATGCTTCGGAGGAGTGGTTGGGCATTTTCAAGCGAAACAAGGCGGAGTTTTTCCGTCGGTACATTACCATGGACGAGGTATGGTGGTGGTGAATCCACTATACGCCGGAATCTAAACGTCAGTCATCTGAGTGGACAGCGGCCGGTGAAAGCCGCCCGAAGCGGCCAAAGACTCAACAATGGGCTGGAAAAGTCATGGCATCCGTTTTTTGGGATGGAAAGGAAATCATTTACATTGATTACCTTGAAAAAGGTAAAACCATCAACAGCGAATATTACATTGCTTTGTTGGAGCGATTGAAGACCGAAGTCGCACATGCCGCGCAAGAAGATCCTGTTCCACCAAGACAACGCGCCGTGTCACAAGTCACTGAAAACGATGGCGAAATGGTACGAATTAGGCTTCCAACTGCTGCCGCATCCACCATATTCTCCAGATCTGGCCCCCAGCGACTATTGGCTGTTTGCACAACTTAAAGAATGGCTGGCTGGGAGAAAATGTCATTCCAACAACGAGGTGATCACCGAATGTGAGACGTATTTTGACGTTCAAGACAAATCATTTTACAAAAAGGCATTGAAATATTAGAAAGACGTTGGACTGATTGTATCACTCTTCAAGGGAACTATGTTGATGAATAAAACCAATTTTTGGAAAAAAGGTTTTTTTCTCCATTTGCCTCGGGACTTATTGACCGATGTGTTATATAGCCGCTTTACTTTAGGTGATGGAGCATTGTTAGGAAAGGATGTTTAAAATTGGTTTGCCGTATTGAAGGAACATGGAATATGAAAATGTGGGCCAGCTTATATACCTGGGAGTAACCATAGCAAATCGAGGAGAAGAAAAAAGAAGATAATCAAAAGACTATTAAAGCGAAGCAAGGCGATTGGGTTACTGACTACACTAAGCCAAGGGCGTGGCCAAAGCAGCAAAAATTCGAAGATATGAAACAAGTGTACGACCAAGAGTACTGTGTGCATGTGAGATATTGACCATGAAGCAACAGGAAGAGAAGAAAGTAGAAGTTTGGGAAAGGAAAGTGGTAAGAAAGACTTTTGGAAGAATCAAAACGACTGAAGGAATATGGAGGCGTCAAATAAATAAAGATCTGTGTGCATGTGGAAATCCAAAAATTACACAGAAGATCCGAACACAAAGAATCCCATAGCTGCGTCATTTATTGCGAATACCAGAAGAAAGAACTATCAAAGAATGTTACAAGGCGGAGAATCAGGGTCGAAAAGAAGGAAACACCCAAGGAAGAAGCGGATGGGGGCGGTAAAACATGATCCTGTATGTGAAAGATTGGAGGAAAGAAGCGAAAGACCGAATACAATGGAAACAAATAACAAAGAATTTGGAAAATAATTTCCTAACAACTGAAAACGCGCCCTCATATGCACATACGTTCCGGCTCCCTGGATGTATTTTCTACTTCATCACGTCGTTTACGTCCGATAAAACCGACCGCATGGAAAAACATCGTCATCTGTCCGAAGTTTCTGCTTCGTATCTCCGCGTATGGAGTAAATCTAATAACGTCGTCGGTGGCATCTTCCGGAACCACCGCCGCCGCCGTCCTCCTTTAGCGCGTATTATATCCGCTCATACATGCGTTATTATTCCGGGCCATAAAGTCGAAATTAAGATTCCTGCGCTTGATATCTTCCCGTTTGACGACGCGTACGTTCATATGTTGTAGGTGGGTATAGCATGCGGTCGTCTGAATGGCGGAGATTATGCGCCTCCCGGGCGACTTTATTGTTTGAAATTAGATTTCTCCGAGAAAGGGCGTATGTGTGTGTGTAATGTTTAAGTAAGGGGTAGGTGAATATAAGGAGGAAGGGTTACTTTATGATGAGCGTCGTTTGTGAAATATGGTTAGGGAGGAAACAATTGAAGAGTAAGGGCAATAATAATAATATTTTATTAACTAACAGCAACTAAATCGATAGTTGCAAGATAATTTTGTTAAATAAGGGATCTATGCATGAGAAGATGGTTTTCTTTACATTTTAATAATTTTCCGAGAGAAAATATCGCTTACCCTACGTACAAGGGCTGTTTCTTTCTTTCACCCTCCGATAGCACAGTATGAAGACTAGGCGTGCGGCAGGTAGCTGGTGCGCGCATGTAGTGGCTGCGCATCTCACCCTCCACACGCTCTGTCACTGCCGAGTTCAACATGCCATTTCTTGTTGAGCTACAGTCCGTAAACATGGCTTTCTCTATTGATTCTCCAACGAAGTGTGAATTGCAAAATGTTATTCGTTTCTTGCAGCCAGAAGGGAATAGTGTAGCGGAAATTCAGAAAAGTTCACAAAAGAAGAGGCATGCTGACTGCTGGAATTATTCTGATCCATGACAATACCCGTCCCCACACTGCTTGTGAAACTCCTTGAGCAATTTCAATGGGACATTTTCGAACACCCACCATATAGTCCTGACCTAGCGCCGAGTGACTACCATCTTTTTCCTGAACTGGAGAAGTGGCTTCGGGGCTTCTAAACTGACCAGGAGCTCAAAAAACCGTTACAACTCACTTCAAATCATTTGCGACAACGTTTTATGAAGAAGGTATTGCAAGGCTTGTTCACAGATATGACAAATGCCTCAATCGTCAAGGTGATTACGTAGAGAAGTTACCTTGATTGTATATTACTTTTGGTAATAAAATCGTTTCTTTATATTCACCCGCTTTTCCTTTATAACTTATCGGAGGTTGAAAAAACAGCCCTCGTGTATCACATCGGTGATAGTTATTTAATTACATCCGATGACATGTGTTTCGTTAGCAACGTCCTCAAAACTGTACCCTACCAAATGAATTTTTATTAGTGCAAAATAAACTTCTCGCCCGCCCAAAACACGGGGGCATATTTTTCTACTAGGATAAAAAATTATTTCGCCATGAGTCACACACGCCATATCAAGTTTCGTATTTACGCTGACAATTTTTATATTAACTCAACACTCATGCAAGCAGCAGACTAAACTCACACTTTCCTGATGGAATTCCTTTTGATTTTTCATTCTCAAATCGGAACTGATTAAAACTAAAACCTGACAAAAAGAAATCTTAAAGGCCAAAGGTTTTTGTCCGAACCCCTAATCTCTTTGCAGATATGATTAAAGTCTTAGTAGGTGCTGAAGATGTTTCGGAATAATTGATGAAACCTGACGGATATTTCTATACGAAATGGTTCCCGAACTGTTTATGCCGTTCTTTCAAAAGTTCGTTACATTTTCTAATCACATACTGATATACATACGCAGTTGCTGCTGTATAGGTTTTGACGAAGCTAGCACTAGCAGTTCAATAAACGAGACGTGGGCGAAAGTTGTTTGAACGCAAATCCTTGCCGAACGTTCGGGTAGGGGATGATGGAGCACAGTTGTCAGTTTGTTAATTACAAATGAGTAACCTCGAGGACATAAGCGCACGTAAGCATTTCTGTTGCTTCGGAAATTGAAATCTACAAAAATGTATTGGCAATTGCGTGAATGTACGGACTAAACGTAATGAATAAAGGTAAACTCATATGATGAAATTGAAAAGAATTAGCGCTATGAACTTTTGTTAAATATAAAAAGCCCGATCGTCATCCCGTCGTTTAAAAACAAGCTCTTATTGTAACAGATTGTAACAGAGCTGCTAACTTTTGTTAGATGTAAAACCTTTAGTGATTTTCTTTGTCACGATATATGATAAAGGGTTTAGGCTAAGGAGTTCGTGCTTTAAGAAATATCGAAATTTGAAATATTCTTGTCGCAACATTCCGTCAATTAGAAAGAGCCCACAATATAAGCTTTTATTATAAAAGTTGCTGCCGTCTCCTTTACGTTAGAGAGGTCTGATGATCGATTTTTATTAAATGTGGAAACCTCGAACGTGGCCCTTGTAATATGCGCCGAATAAAAGGAACCAACACTATCAGCTTTTATTATAAGTCGTAATCGTTGGTCTTCAACTTAGGGAAAACTCGCGCTATCAACTTCCACGAAATATTCCCATTACGTTCTTTGTAACGATAACTCAGAAATTGGAAAAGGGCCGCGTTAACAGTTGTTGTTATTATTTGAGGTACCAAAGCCGAGAATTCGGATACTTTTAATGGCGAGTATGTGAGGAGAGACGCACCTACGGTATCAAATTCCTTCGGATTCGAACACCACAGCCTGAAGTGCAGGATACGACCAACGTCTTCGCCGTTCCAACTGAGAAAGCGGAAAGCAATCGCCCAAAAGCTCACAATGATGGATTTACAAAGTACAGATATTGGACCAAATACCCTTCCCTAAATGAGGAAATCTTCCCCTTTGCCCATATGCAACACCGTTGTCCATGTACACCATACCACCACCCCGAAAGCATAGATAAAAGAAATACATACTTTTATTAAATAATTAGTGCCGATATTTCTAATCTCTAGTTTGTTGACTTCTGTCCCAGTCCCTTTTGGAGGATTAATGTAGTCAGCAGATGTTATTTTAATAGCCGTGCGCTTTTTGTCTTACACCAGAACCTTCAACTACGTTAATGATTTCTTCACGAATTCGGCCAGATTCGGAGGAAGCTAGCAGTATAATCAACAATTAATTTGCGCGTCCACGAATGTTTTTGACGCTTCCTACTCTACAGTGATAGTGTATCACATCTGTGAACTACTCACCGCACAATTAATTAATTCAATCCCATGACACGTGTTTCACTATCAACGAGTCTAACATCATTAAACTATACTTTATAGTTTAACAATGCTAGGCTCGTCGCTAGCGAAACACGTATCATTGATATTAATTAAACAATTACTTGATGAGCAACTTATTCCTTCCTATTGCGACCGGAATGACGTTTTCAAGTTTGTAAATTGAACGACCACCAAAATCATGAAGCTTAGAAGAAGATCTATACAGATCAAATTTGGCTCTCTTTGTTTGCTGTTCCGCTGCGATAATGTGGAAACCCCTGCCTCCCATTATTGCCACTATGAAGCTCCTTGCATTATTTTGCTGAGTTTCTAGATGAGAAGATTCCATCTGAATCTTAGTGAAATTACAACAGAAAACACAAAACCTGTGAACCGCACAATTACCCAAAATTTGATGATTTAAAGGTAGCGTGGAAACTCAAACCTTTCTTGTTGGTTCCCATTGTTGTTTTTCCTTTCTTCTGAACCAAGATAGCACCTAAAATTTCAAGAAAATTAAAATAGAAACGCTATTTTTCTTTAGTTGTATTCTATTGGTTTCTTTATAAAGTGTCCTACTTTATCTTATGGGGTTTCCTTTACCCTGATGAAGTTTACGAAAAGAAATTTGGAAACTATCAATTGTTTGCGTTCTGAAGCTTTGTGCCTCATTTAACTACATCTTTGAGGCAACTAATGACATTTTCCTTGACAGGAACTTTGACAGCGCTAACACCTGCAACAACGGAATTTGAAAGAAAACTTCATAAGATGAAAGTGTGTGCACTGTAGGATCTCTTTTCAAATCAAGTGGGAATAAATAGATGGAATAAATATGAAAAGGACATTTTACCACTTGACGTCCCTTAACTTTTCCATTCTACTTACAGGTGGCAGAAAAAGTTGGGGAAAAACGTTTGTTACTCCAGGTGCCGCCTACTTCTGGAGCTTTATTTCGACTTAATTTGAAAGATGTGGAAAGGAAATTGCAGTTATTTTTATTTTCTAAACTTTCTATTCCTCTTACAGCTAACAAGCTGACAATAGTCGGAGGAGATGTTCGCAAGTTTAAATTCTACTCCTTCTGCGATTTTCCTTCAGGTTAAATTGAAAACTAGGAAGAAACACCTGATAAGTTGAAGCATGAAGAAAAAGCGTCCTTCTGAGGTTTTTTAACTTTTCCCATTCCACTTATAAAATTGGGAAATCTTTGTACTTCCTAGTCTAGTCAAGGCCACATTTTTAAACCGGGCAATCACCCAAAATTTTAGTTATTTTTCTTTCAGATTTCAGCGATATCTTATTCTCGTTTCAAATTTATGTTATATTCAAAATTCTCATTTCTAACGCGTCTTCTTACTTTACAGGCGAAAACCCGGCGGCGATGCAACACGGCGGAAGAGGCTTGTCGTGGCTTCAATGTAGTCCTTCGTCATGGCTGCTGATCATCAGCGCCTTGACGATAGCCATCTCCTAGTTACAATTATTCCATTAGCCCGTTTTCGAGAACGAACGACATTCCAAAGAAAAAGAGATCTCGTCTTATCCGAAGCTAGAGGAGAAAGTGGACGAAACAAGAAAGGAATTTTGGGAGAAACATAAAAGACGATACAGTTCGACGTTGTTAGAATAATAATAATAATAATCGCAGCGACGACCTCCCTTAACTCTATAAAATATACTCTAGTCTTGACCCGGGTGTCACTCCACTCCAGAGGGCGTAAATTATATAGGTTATAGTACTTGGTCGCGTGTTGTTTTAGTGAGGGGAAAGAACTTAATCGGAGACGGCGAAGAAACTTAGTCGGAGACGGCGAGAAACTACATCGAAGGCGAGGAAGAACTTACGGTTCGTCAGAAACGGCGAAAAACTTAGTCGGAGACGTGAAAGGACTTCGTCGGAAGCGAGATAGTGAAATACGACCGCGTAGGTGGTGCGTTTCGAGTACGGCGAGATCAAATTTATATCAGAACTAACTCAAATTCTGAATGAACTAGAAAATTTCGGGGAGGGTAATTTTTGTAGTGGCGATTGGAGGGATCGGAAAGACAGGACGCTAACACGGTGGGGTCTTTGGGGGAGGAGCGATAAATATTTAATAATAATCCATGTTCTTTCCGTTGTTGATTTGTTACGTTATCCATGTACGAGATTATGAAAATTATAGATTTCGTTGAGAAACATTCCAGAAAGAAAAGTCGAATTTTTATTACTATTACTATTATTATAAAGAGAAATATACTTAAAGGATGAAATTGTAAGTAATCGAGGAACAGAGAGGATGGGATCGTATTACTAAAACAATGTGTAAAAAAATTGTAAAATTATAATGATATAAAAATGATATAAAACAGAAAAAACCAGTATAGGGACATGTCCAGTAAAATTTAAAAAAAGAAGAGAGTACATACATTCAGAGTAAAAAATTTTATATACATACATACCTATTTAAATAAAATAATAAACGAGATTAAATGATATCCGATTTAATAAAAACATAAAGCATAAATGTAAAATGTTTGTGTATATCTGTAGGATGGAGGTTGCCGTTGGCCTTTTTTGACGATCTTTTTTTTAATAAATTTGGGGTAACGTTTTAATTGTGATCCCTAGGGGTAATTTGTCAACTTCTCCAGCAGAGAAATTGCTTTCTTTTGTTATGAAAATGCATTAATTGTAGACGCCGTTACTTTGTGATAGAAAATCTTGAGTCAAGTAATTTTTCTACTATGTATACCTTCATTTTGTTTTTTACACTACGTGTAAGAAATAGGGTGATGGTATATGTAGTAAAAAGGTGTTACCACTTACACTAAAAATTAACGATTTAAAACATTATTCCAGAATTTTTAGAAATTTTTCTAGCGCTGAACATTCCACGAGCTCAAAAAACAGTCAACGACATCATCCTCATTTTCCAGGTTTTTGTATGAGACACTTCATTACTGTTGTATTGCATTCTCGCAATTCTCAATAAGAAAACAAACATAACTAAGGGATGGGTATGCATAATGGAAACTAAAGACAACTCGTTGGTCCACCGAGAAAACAGAAACAAAACACGTGTAACGAGCGCTAGAATATTTTTAATGATATGACCATCGAATCATCACACGTACAACATCTACACATCCATTGATCGATTATATTATCGTCTCCCTTCGTTTTTCAAGCAGCGATTTATAGCAGTGTGCATCCGTTTATGTAGGAGGGAAAATGGCTGGACGCTGGACGAGGATAGTACATGGGATCGGGAGAATGCCGAGAAGGTGAAAAAGAGGAAATATCTTATTATCCAATTTATCATATACGTGTATTATAAAATATTTATTTAATAAAATATGTAAATACAGAAATACTAGGATAAATTATTTTGTAAAATATGACTGGTAGAAGGAAACGTAAACAATTTCTGACAACTTTCTTTGCCTAAGTTGTTCCGAAACAATGCCTCTTCTAATGTGATCAAATTTCGGTTTTCTTTTTGGTCAAGAATCTTATTTTATAAATTAAATTCTGAATAACTCCCCATTTATTAATTAAATTAGGTACGTTAATGAGCAGCTATCAAGTAGCTGTGCCAAAGCTTACTAGGTAAACAATTTGCGTATGCTAATAAACCATGAAGGGGGAATTAGGCTTTGTCAATCGCGGACCGCAACCACAGACTAATCAGTTTGGTCCTTGCTGGGAGTAGTCAGTACAGAATCTTACTCTTTCGATAAAATTGGAAGACATAAAAGCCATCAAATACAGAATTTGAAACGAATTTTAAAATCAGATTTGTGAAATAATTAGCGAAACACGTAAGTGGCAAGTTCTTTTACTTTCCCCCAGTATTTCTTATTCTTGTTATCATTCTGTATGTTCTTTCTACTTTTTGTTTTCCATTCTCTATGGGCAATCTTTCACTAGCTATTCCTTTTCTTATCATAATTCTGTTATGGCTTAGACTTTCCTGGTTTTCCAGGGTGTCCATGTGTTTCACCATTTAGAATTAGTTTGTTGTATACTAACGTGACTCAATAATCTTTTTTCTCTTGCGATTTCTATACATTGTTCCAATTCCCTTTGTCCTTCCTGAATATCTGTTGGAAAATTTCCGTTTCCTTCAGTTTCTTCTTTCTTTTAACGATATTCACTTTTTCATCCAAAGTTTTCATCTCCATTAGTACTAGTTTGTCCTTCCGTTCTCGTTCCTTTCCTATTTTTCTTATTTCCGTAATGTCATTATCCGTGTCCATTTCCAATTCCATTTTATTCATGATTTCTCTCGTACTACTTTTTCATTTATTTTCCATCCTCTTTGCCTGTGTACCCCATTCCTTCAATGACCACTTTTATTTTTCTAATTTTTCTTTCATCTCTATTTTCGTTGTTTGCATTTGTGGTCATTTTTAGAGTGCGACTTTCTTCTTTCAGTTCTCTATTTTTTCTATTTTCTTCCTATTATTTCCTTCAATTTTTCTTCCATTTGCTCTCAGTACCGTATAATTAGAGTATAAATCTGTTTTTTGTATATATATGTAATTAAATTCTTCACTCATCCTTTTTCCCTTGTCTTATTGTAGCTGGCGTTACAATCTTAGTACACTGACTATTTCACAATTTTACAATTCTTACTGTAATAGTTTAGCGCTTATTGCGATTTCCTTTCGAAGTGAAAATTACATGTATATCTCGCAGGTCAGGACCGTACGCCTGAAAAGGCGCTAAGAATTTGATAAAGAAGAAGAGCAAGAAACATTACTATATGTGTTTTACTACACTGTGGCTTTGCCAGGGGACTGAAAACACTAATCAGTTTTACATTTTGATTCTATTGTATACAATTGGCAAGTACTGTGCTGAACATACATAGATATAATTAAAAAATAACAATTAAAGAATTATTATTGAGTAATAAAGGCTTTAATATATGTATATCCAAAATGGCACAATTACTGTAAACAGATATGAGGAGGAGATGAATTACAGTTTTAAATTTAATATAGGTGAATTCTTCAAATCTAGATGACTATTTAATAAAAAACGAGACAACTTTCTATGAGTGTTGCCTAACAAATGAGTTCATTTGATCATTTAATATTGGCCCCAACTTATTGAACTTATTAACTTCTAAGCTTTCTAAGAAGATGAGTCTTCTACTTGTTTCTTGTATATGTAAAGATTCGAAATCATTATTAAATTGATAAAGTTCTAAACAGAAAATTTAATCAACTTTTTGTTATAAAATGTTCAAGTTAACTTATCTACAACTGATGAAGCCACAACGTGTTCAAACATATGTACTATCTACATCAACAAAAAATTTGAAACACAAAATCCTGTTTTTGGTTTCTTTGGTAATGTTATATGGAGTTTCGACATGTATCTCCTCCACCAATTATCGACTCCTTATTCGTTTTTCACACGCCATATGAATTGGAAGAAGACAAATTAGAATATTACGTGAACGCCAGTGTCGCTGAAATAACTGAAATTAAAACAAAATAAATTACGAAAAGCTTGTCATAGTATACTATTTTTTGTTTTAATTTCAGTCTGAAGATGCTATTTAAAACATACCGAAACGTGAAAAGACATACTGTTATTTTCACTTAATACGCACCTCTACTATTGAACGTCCCGAAGAAACAACATTAATGAAGGTGGGTATATAATCTTGGAAAAAATAGAGGGAAAGATTAACGACAGGGCTCTTCCATGTCGATGTCTTTTGTATAACTTAGAAACAAACGCTCTCAAAGTTCAACGTATCACAAAATTGTGATAATCGCAAGATAAGGAAAAGTGTATAGATCGCATATTTATTTCGATCCAGCGAGCGTCGTTACCACCTAATACCAATCCGCTTAAAATTATTTTATTTATTATTTTATACCGTATTCTTGCAATGGTCAGTCAGATTTAGTTTATTTCGTGAAGTTTCGTGAAGTTATCAATATTTTTTATTTTTATGCCCGTCCTTTGGGTTGTGTCGACTACTTTTTAAATCAAATATTCTTTTCTTTTGGTACAGTATACCAAATTGAAATAGTTATTATTTTAATTATTTTGACCTAAGAGTGGTAGAGACAACTCGAAAAATAAGTATCGGAATAGGCCATGAAATATATATCTAGTTTATTTCTATGGAGAAACAAAATTTCAAGTTAAACGAAATAAAAAATTAAAACGTTGCTATTTATGTATACAGTTTATTAGTGCATCGCTGGTACGTAACGATATGGATTGTAAGTTTTAAGAATCTACTAGAAAAATTAATGGATTTTGAATAACCATCTATTGGTGTTGGTCGCTATTATTTTCATTAATAAATAGAAACGAATATTATGTCCTGATTTTGCCTGAATAAATAACTGTTTTGATTATTTAATCGATTCTACTACCAACATGCGGCAAATCATTTCTATTGCAGTTGAACCCCTTTTTAAAGAACTTCTTCCAATTTCTCTATATAACGCTTTTCTAGGTGGGAGTTTGCCACTGATGCAATTTGCTACGCTTTGGAGGAAATTTCAGTTTGAAGATACTAGTCTCGTTGCTAGCGAAAGACGTGTCACCGTATCCGATGAAATAATTCTGGGGTGATAAGTCTACCAATATGATATGGTGTAAGAAATTAAATATAATTAATTGAAAAATGTTTAAGTTACGAACAACTTAAGGAGGACAACAACTACTTCACTGTCACGCAAGTGAAGTTGTAGCAAGTCAAAATACTAATTCGAAATCTTGCGCTTCTTGGGAAGACACGGGAGCAATTTTACAGAAAGAAAACGTGCTTTCCTGTTGTACGATCACATGGAAAAGTGAGAAAGTTTATTACAAATTATACTCGATAATGTAGGTGAAATTCACGCAGATTAAAGTCAATTCGATGCAATTAAATTCTAAAAACAAAAACAAAGAACTTGCTTAACTTCGAAGTAATTGGAAGCTTCACAATCCCAAGTCGCTACACACATTTTTGGCTCCGTCCAAAGATTTTTCTAGCGTCTTTGTACATTGTACAGAGATCACTTTTGGGTAGTTCAGTTACCATTATTATGTTGTACAAACTAAAAATCTATCGTACAAGGATTTTTTTCCGATCTTTGCACATGTACAAAGAGGCTCGTGCAAAAAGAAAACAGTCGTCGCTAGTTAAGTTCAGTTTATCCAAGTCTACTCCAGGAGATTTGGAAATATCCTGCCATGATTACTGTTTGATCCATTCAAGCTGGGACACGTTTGTCTAGTTAAATTATTTAAAAGTTGATAGAACGGATATACATTTTAATAGGATTTAAACACTCAAAGACAAACCACAATTATTGTTGTTCTCACATGTAGGTAGATACATAAAAATATGTTTGTATACATCAATATTTTCATATAAGTACAGATTTATCATAGGCGTTATATTACATTTAAGCGGATTATTAGATTCGTATAAAACAGATGGAGGTTGGAAGTAGTTCATTTAATGGATCTTCGATGATTCTAAAAGTCAGTTTCCTCTTCCTCAATACAATTACATCCTTCAGAAACTATCTACATACGAATGACCAGATCCTCATTCCTATGATATGTACGTATCGGTTATAAGTACTTTTCATGGGTATATTCTTTACAATTACGTATGTACGTAGATATAGTAGAATAAAAGAAAAGCAATCAATCGTACGTAGTACGTATAAGTACGATACGATCTCGATTGGTATACAAAGAGAGAAAAAGTGGAAAAGTGGGAAGTAGAGGGAAAAATGCGCTCGCCCTCCTTATTGAATTTCCCATCACGTGTTTCGATATAGCCGAAGATGAATCGCGTGTCACCTCCGCCGATGATGGACGAGCAAACTTGCGATCACGACGCAGACCGTCACCGAATGATATTTTTGGCGGTCGTGGTTGGAGGAGCAGGACGAGGGCGAGGACAAGGACGTGGTGGTCTTGCTACCGCCGCCGTGCTGCATTGCGGCCGGTTTTTCGCCTGAAAACGAAACAGATCGGGTTAGTATATTAGATGATGAAAGAAAACAAAAAGAAGAGAAAATAAAGAAGTAAACAAGAAGAAATAAGAGGAAAAGACTCTACTTTAAAAACTTTGTTACATTTTACGAAAAACAAAAAAAAATCAATTTTCTCAATTTTTTTAAAGCTATGAATTTTGGACGTTACAATTTTTCCTCTTAACTGACAAAATCTAAAGTAACAGAGAAATGTTTCCCCTATGTTAGATAAAGTGGAATCAAAACTGTAAAGTCTCATCACAAGGAATGATAAATAGTTTGAACAGGTAAATCGAAATCAAAATTACTGCAGTTGTATCTTATACTTAAACGAAGTGAAGAAAAGAAAAACTAAAGACGAAACAAAAAGCAGCTGTCTCAACACGTTGATAAATGTGCTATTTTAAGAAAATATGCGCCATAACAGTACTAAGCTTGAACTGAACCTTCTAAGCCTGGGGAAGGAACAAGTTGGACAAAATACAACGCGTGCAGCATTCCTGGAAATGTAAAGGCCTTGCTAGAGGTATGAGAATTCGTAGCTTTAAGGGAAAATGTACTCTTACATTGTTAAGGTCCATGCTGACATTGTTAAGCTCAATGTTAACATTGTTCAGTTCTAAGCGGACATTGTTGAGCTCCATACTGTTACAGTACGCCCCCTCCCTCCCCAAGGGTAGAACCCTTAGCACAAACACCAAAAAGCGCAGTCAAAGGGAGAAATAATCTCTGAAAAACAGTGATAAAGTGGATGCTGTTCCTCTGCGAAAATTCATATCTTATCCTAGAGGTATGGAAATCATGTATCTTAACTTTGTTAAGCATTAAAATAGAAGACCATTACATCAAGCACGCCAATAAATACTCGCAAAGGAAAGGGAAAAATTTCGGGTATCTAATTGGCTTCTACATTTCGTAATTTTCCAGAATCCAAAGTAGCCAGAAGTCCATCTTATATCTACGGGGACATTAACATCTGCCTCAAACAGATACGAAAGAGCATCCTGTCAAAGAAGCCACTAAAATTCCATAGAAATTAATCGGAAGAAGTTCGGAAACAATTGGTCTTCATGTTTTTCGATTATTTTAAACACTATCTTATTCTCAATAAGAACAAAACACTGTTTCCAGCAAAAATAAAAGACCACCTTCTCGAACACGCCAACGAGTTCTCAGCACTTGCTGACTCACGATTGGTATCTATTTTTTGCCAATTTTCTTCAAGAAACTAATATCTTTAAGAGAAACAAAAAAACCAAAAGTTCAATGCTATCTCAAACAAAAACAAACGCCAATTTCACAAAACTAGTCAGCAAAACTCTGTAAAAGATAGATTTCAAGTAGTTGGTCTCCACTTTTCACAATTTTCTCATGAGAAGTGCGTATTCTAAGAGAAAACAAAAGACTAGATCAAATGAAATCAAAAGAGGATCTCAACAAATAAACCTATAAAATCTCCTGGCTGGTCCCTCTTGTAACAAGTTATAAGCAATTGGTCTCCAATCTTTACAACTTCTTAAACTGAAATCTCTGAACTCCGTGCTAACAATTAAAATCTTAAACAAAAATAAAAGCCCAGCTCACAAAACAAGTCAATCAAATTCTGAACAAGACAGATTTCGCGTGATAAGTTTCCAAACAAAAGGAAAAATAAAACAAAAGAAGATCTCAAACGAAAGGAGAAGATATCATTAAGAACTTCAATAAAATTCCACGAAATAAAATCAGAAAAAGCGATTGGTGTCCAAGTTTAGCAATTTTCCCAAACAAAACCAAAATCTCCAGAAGTTTATTCGATTTCCAAGAGAACACAAAAGACTATCTCGAACAAGGACAACAGCGTATGTTGAAAAATAAGCAAATAAAACTGTAACTCCAAGAAAATCACAGTGAGAGAGAATCAGAAGCCATTGCAACGATTGTCTTTTGTTTTTTCAAATTTTCTTGATAGAAGCAAAATAAGTAATTAGTGTCCACTTTTTGCAATTTTTTCAAGCAAAACCAAAATCTTTAGTAGTTTCTCTTATTCCCAAGAGGAAACAAAAGGCTCTCTCATACAAAGACAAGAAAATATCTTATCAAATAAACCAATAAAATCCCACTAATATGAATCAGAAGGAGTTAAAGCAATTTGGTTGTTGTTCTGTTATTTCAAGGAAAACTAAATTTCTTGAAATCCATCTAATTCGTAATAGAAACAAAAATCTATCTTCGGTGAAAACAAAACGGTTTTTCGTAGAAGAAGCCAATGAAATGACTTCTAAAAGAGAATCATAAACAACTGAAGGGATTGGTATTTTTCAATTTCTTTTGAGAAACCACAAACTCATTGGTCTCCATCTTATTCGTAATAAAAACAGACAATTCGCTGAAAATAACAGATTATCCCACGGAAAAAGCCAAACAAAACATCTCCAAAATAAAATCAGAAATCATTTCTCTTAAAAAATCTCTTAAACTTCATCTTATTTGTAGTAAAAACAAAAGACTATCTCCGGTGAGAATAAAAATTATCTTAGCGAAAAAGCCAACTACCAAACGAGAATCAGGAACAGTTGAAGCGAATGTTATTGATGTGTCGCAATTATGACCATTTTAGCGTTCATAGGAAAACGAAAAGCAGAAGACTATCTCAAGCGGAAACCTCAAAGGTTTCATGAAACGAACCAATAGAATTCCACAAGAAGGAAAATTTCGACTAAGTGGTCTGCTCTGTAAGTTTCTAGAGAAACCAGAAATCGGTTGACGTTTATTTTATTCATCAGGAAAGACGAAATTTGTATATATAAAAATCAATTGCTGTTCGTTTGTCTCGCTAAAACTTGAGAATGGCTGAACCTATTTGGCTAATTTTGATCTTGAAATGTTTGTGGAAGTTCGGGGAAGGTTTAAACGGTGAGAAATATAAATAATAAGTAACGGAAAATACTAAAAACGGCAATTTAATTTTTCCAAGAGAAAATGTTGCTAGCTGTGAAACATTTGATGTCTTCTGCCTTTTGTCTTTTTTTTTATCTTTTGTCTTTTTTAGGTGCGTTCAGAAATTTTTCTTTTTCATAGTTGTTGTATGAGGTGTAAAAGTATCAGTTAGTTATCGAAAAAAGAAAATCTGTATATATAAAAATGGATCGTGGTTTGTTCGGATGCTTAAAACTTGAAAACGACCGGACCAAATTTCGAATTCGAAGTCGAACAATTCTCAACAGGTGGCGCTGTAGGCGGTCATTCCGTTTGACAGCTCATCATTTGTTTTTCTGATTTGATAATTAGAGCTCTGCGATCACGGTTAAATGACTTTCCGATATTTTTATAATGTTTTATTTTTTTATTGATTTTATTCTATTTTCCCCAAATATTGGACAGGACATTGAATTGAAAATTGGATATTCAATTCAATTGAATTATTATTTAATTATTAAATTATATTATTGCGTCATCTGTTAACGATCGCTAATTTTTGATCGAAATAACAAATTTCGGGTGGAATCGTGGATGCTCGAAATTAATTCAATAAAAATATCTATTTTGGGCAAAACGAAGTTTGCCGGGTCACCTAGTAAAATATAAAATCAAAGTAGATCAAAGAAAAGCAGAAGAATATCTGTGATAAAATCACATGAAAAGAAATCAGAAAGAGTTAGAGTAGGTATCCACTTTTTCAAAATTTACTTCGAGAAATTTAAGATCTACTGAACTCCACTATCAACGCGGAAAACTACCCCCAGTACAATGAAGATTACTTCATCGAATAAGCTAAATAAAGTTATACTAAAAAAGGAGTCCGAAAGTGTTGTTAGCGTAATAATTTCTTATCTCTCGCAATTTCCTCGAAGAAATTGCGGTCGTTTAGTTCCTTGATAAATGAAAAATTATCAGAAAGGAGAACGAAACGAAAACAAAAACTTACTTCAAGCAATAGACTGATTTCAAATGTTTTATTCAAATCAAAACAAATGAATATACCTATATCCAGTAAAAGCGAAAACATACCGATCGACACCTGGTAAACGCCCACGTTTCCGGCGGTAATTCAGAACACGTATTTACCCACCGCGACTATTGATTCACCCGTATCAACCCCTACATCAAGGACGCGCAAGTGGTTGTCAATACGTTCTCGCAGATATCTTTAATAGGAATTTACTTACTGTGCAGAACGTGCACGATAACGCTCACGGGCTCGGCGTTAGATGGCACGCAGCTGTAATTTCCGGCATGCTGTAGTCCAACTTTCGGAATCAACAACTCGCTACCTTGCCGGCCGTGCCTGACCGTGCTGCCACCTCCCACATCGTAGTTGATCATACGGCTCCCGTGATACCAGAAAATATATATCGGTTCCTCTGTCGAGTGGCGCAGCGAGCAAGATAAGACCAGCGACGAACCGGATTTGACGATTTTGTCGGAACCGCCAATTATCTCGGCTCGGGCTTCTGTAATGATATTTAGAAGGAAACTAATGGACATGGAGAAAAATTAAAAGTCGGTGAAATTTGAAACGTGATAATAAAAGGTAATTGTTAGCTTGGCTCAAGCTGATGATAAAAAAATTAAATATTTCATTTTTGACCATTTTACCATTAAACAGTTTTAAGAGGAATTGAAAGCCCTTTTTAATAACAGAGTTATTATGAAATTCAAACATTGTTATGCTTCGAAATGAGCCAACTAATTAGCCGGTTCTTACTTACCATTCCACCAACCCAAGATCCATACCACACAGTCACTCCTGATGGATGCAATATTTCTACATTAGGACGTTTTATGCACTTTATTATAATATAGAAAAAATTTATAATTGAATAAACTTTAAGGATAAAGGACGTGTAGGAAGAATGACATTCAAAGGAAACGTTAAGCTTAGGAAATTATCCAGAAATAAAGATTTCAGGGGATAGCTTCTCAGGATAAGAGCTGAAAACTGAAATTCTTTGCTCAAAAATTATTGTACATCTGGTAATTGGTGCAGCGAAGGGGGTACTACATACCACAAGGTGTAGACTACGTTCTACTATTCAATTTCCAGAGCTCCTGTCATAATTTTGCCCAAACGACACCTTAAGTTTAGAAAATCGGCCAGAAATGTAGATTTACGAAGGTGGTTTTGAAGGGTACAAACTAAAAACTCATAATTCCAAATCAAAAGTTGATAGATATCCAGATATTGATGGTGCGAAGAAGTTACAACCTACCACCAGGTGTACAGTTGATTTCGCTATTCTATTCCCAGAACTTCCGCCATGATTTTGACCTTCAGTTTAGGAAATCCTGCAGAATGCAGATATAACAAAAACACCCCTACCTCTTCTGCTTCGTCATTCTACCACCGATGTACCTTCTAATAAGGAAATTAGATGTCATCTGCAGTTTTATTAGTATACTAAAATGTATTGGTGAGCTATTTTGTTTTTATTGGTGATGAAAATTTATTGAGACCAAAACTGGGATGGTTAACACAAAAATGTACTAGGAAAATATCTAATGCATCAAAAATATATAAACGGCATGTGCTGCAAATTTTGAAATAATAATACTTGTGCAAACTTTATTTGTTTTTGCTAGCTTATTTACTATTGAATGTTAGCATACAAACATTTTTTGTACCTTAAAAATATTTATAAAAATAAAAATTAGTTTTCAAATGAAAGTTTCAAACTAGTTAATAAAAAGAAGCACATAATTTCCCACCTTTATCAGACGGTATGTTAGTATCTATGTCAGAAAGCTCGTACGTTAGTACTCAAGGGTCAAAGAAACTAGCTAAAAACTCTAATTTCTCATCAAAAATTGTTAGATATCTGGAAATTGGTGCAGGGAAGAGGTTATCAGCTATCACCAAGCGTAGACTAACGTTTACAGTTTTATTTCCAGAGATTCTGTATTGATTTTGACGAAACAAAAACTTTAAGACAAGGAAATCGTTCAGAAATGCAGCATTAAGAAGGTGGTTTTCCAAGATAAAAATTGTTAAACGTCTGGAAATTGGATCTGGGAAGAGGTTACCACCTACCACCAGGAGTAGACTAGATTTGACTTTCTCATTCTCACTGTCAGAGCGTTTGCCATGATTTTGACTGAAGGAATCCTAAAATTTCGGAAATCTTTCAGAAATATAGATTTGAGAAGGTGGCTTTCTAGGATACAAACTGAAACCTCTAATTCTTAATCAAGAATTGTTAGATACTCCGAAATTGGTATAATAGAGAGACTACCGTTTACCACCCGAGTAGACTAGATTTAACTTTTTCATTCCCAGAGCTTTTGATCTGATTTTGACCAAAGGAAACCTTAAGTTTAGGAAATCGTCCAGAAATGCAGATTTAAGTAGGCGGGTTTCAAGGATATAAGCTAAAAATTCTAATCTTTAATCAGAAATTGTTAAACATCTGGAAATGGGTGCTGCGACGACGGTACCATCTACCACCAGAGGTAGACCAGATGTGACTTTTCCATTCCCAGAATTTCTGTCATGATTCTGACCAAAGGAAACCTTAAGTTTAGGAAATCGTTCAGGATTTGCGGATTTAAGGTGGCTTTCAAAGATACAAGCTGAGAACTGCCATTTCGCATTAAAAATTGTTAAATATCTCGAGTTGGGTGCAGCATGGGGGCTACCATTTACCACCAGGAGTTTGATTATTCTATTCCGAAATCATCGTCATCGTCATCGAATATCACGATTTTAATCAGAAAATTTGGAAGATTACAGGAGAGGCACAAGCAAAACATCGAAATCGCCCAAACACAGGGTTAAAAGGCCACCTGTCCTAATTGTTGATTTGGTAATTAATATTAACAGATTTCAGAGATTCGTTGACGATAGGCTTTGACAACGATCAAATATGTAAATGACCTGGTCGACCTCGCAGAGCAACAGCTGCAGCTAGGTTGCGGACGAGTTTCGACGAAAACCGCAGCGATGTTATATACGCACGACGCATACGTGTGTACATACATCTGTTGCGATTCGGTTTGTTTGTTAATTAGGGCGCGGTAATTGAAGTATTATGGGTTGAACGAATCGATCGTGATGCCGCTTTAATATTAACGATAATGCGAAACGCAAAATCGCTTTGATTTACCAGTTGGAGATTTCTGCTAAATTTGAGTTGCAATTGTGTGATTGTGATTAATGGGGAATAATTTGGAGGAAATAAATTGCATAATTTGTTTCATTTTGTTTTATTTACAACCTCGTCTTCGTTTCTTTCATTTCTATTTTTGGGCGCAGGGATCTTTACGTTGAAATAAAAATGGAAAACCAGAAAAAGGAAATGATCCCTTATATTTTTCATTGTTTTAGCCAAAGCTAGCCTTGCGTTTTCTTTCTTTCAATCTTTGTGCTTGTGATCTTTAAGTTAGAACAAAACCAAAAACTAGGAAAGCAAGGCGATCGATCGTCTTTTGTATAAATTATTTGAACTGATTGCCGCATTCGAATTTCGTTATTGTTTTAGATGATTCTAACGATCTATTTTGTTTCTATAAGCTCTCCTCCATTTTCCCATTTCTATTTTTTGTGTGGGATCTTTAGGCCACAATAAAACAAAAAACTAGTCGAATGAAACGATCGCTTGTCTTTTGTCTTAAGTTGTTTAGGTTGGTCGCAACATTCGAATTTCACCTTTTGTTTCAGTTCATGCTGGTCTTCTATTTTGTTTTCTTGCAACCATTCCTTCGTCTTCTTCATATCTATTTATGTACTAGTGATCTTTAAGTTAGAACAAAACAAAAAATTAGAAGAGGAAAGCGATCGATCGTCTTTTGTCTTTTATGTTATTTTGACTGATTGCCGCATTCGAATTTCGTTATTGTTTTAGCTGATGCTAGTCTTCTATTTTGTTTGTTTTTCAAGCTCTCCTTCATTTTCCTCATTTCTATTTTTGTATTTGGGATCTTTAGGTTAGAGTAAGACAAAAAATTAGGAAAATAAAACGATCGGTTGTTTTTTGTCGTAAGTTGTTTACATTGGTTGCCGCATTCGAATTTTATCATTGTTTCAGTTAACGCTGGTCTTTTACTTTGTTCTCTTGCAACCTTTCTTCCAGTTGTGCCATATCTATTTTTGTGCGTGGGATATCTAGGTCAGAATAAAAAAAAAAAACAGAAAAATGAAACGATCGCTTCTCTATTGTCTTAAGTTGTTTAGACTGGTAGCCGCACTCAAATTTTGTTACTGTTTCAGCTGATATTAGCCTTGTATTTTGCTCCTTCCAAGCTTTCTGTCATTTATTTCATTTCAGTCTCTATACTTGCGATCTCTTATTTTGAACAAACTAGAAAGCTAGGGGAAGAAAGCGTTCGATTGTCTTCTGTTTTAACTGGTAGCCGCATTCAAATTTTATCATACTTTTGAGATTTGTATTTTGTTTTTTGCGAGTTCTTTCTTATTTTCGCTTTGTTATACCGAGTTTTTGGGATACACCCTGAAAGGAAAACATCAGGGAGGAAGCGGAGCGCGTTAAACTTTTTCCTAAACGGTGACCAATGATTAATTTGCAATTTGCAATTCAACAACAGCCTATTTGCATTTCAATGTTTAAGCAGCAATCTCTTCAAACTGATTATGATGATTATGACTAAGTAATCGCGTTTTGTCACAAAACCTGGATTAAATCGAGTTTTTAACAACATTGTTGAAATGTCATAACTTTACGTTTGATGTTTATGAAATAGATGATAGAGTATACAGTGGAATCTCTCTTGAGCGGACACCGAAGGGACCACTGAAATGTTTCCGTACAAGGGGTTGTCCGGTCAAGAGAAAACTACAAATTTAAATCAGTAAAATTTGTCAAAGATGGTTAGTCTTTTTCGAAAAATACTTTTATTAAAAAAATAAGCAACGCAATTGGTTTTAATAACAAAACCATTAATATGTATTTCCATATGTAATAAAAGTATAAAATGTTTTATGAGTACTATATTATTTCAATAAGTATTCCTCAATCCTAGTTTGGCGTCTTTTGGTCTTGGCAATAATATCTTGAAAATGTAAGTCAAGCGATGAAAGTATATTCATAGCTTCTGTATCACCTTGGCATTTCACAAACGCTATAAAATCATGCGCTTTAGCCAAAGCCTCTTTATATGTTAAGATGTTGTTTCTTGCATCTTGAAAATCTACAGATTCAATTTCGTCTGTTGAGTCATCAGAAATTTTTTGAACTTCAGAAATTCGTTCTTGTAATGGTACCCATACGTCCAAAGGTGATCTCTCAACTAGTAAATCATCATCGACATGATAAAAATCATTTAAGCTTTGCTCACTAACCCCTGCAAGACATTTTTTCTGAATTTCGGCAAGTAGGTTTAATGGCAACTCATCTTCAGGCTCAAACTCTACATCAAATGCTCACGGAAATTCTTGGCTTTCAAACGTAAACCCTGCCTTACGGAAACAATTTTGAACTGTTTCAGAAGTAACTTGGTCCCACGCACTTTTAGCAAAATAAACTGCATCCAATAAGTTTATACGTTTCACTAAATCATGGGCTGTGTTAGAAATTTCAATGTTTGCTAGTAAGTGCTTCAGTATCAAAGTTCTGTAATTATGCTTAAAATTTTTAATAACACCCTGATCAAGTGGTTAGCTGATTGAAGTACAATTAGGCGGCAAAAAATGTATTTTAATGTTTTTAAAATTGCTGTTTTTTGGATGCGATCTCGCATTGTCCAAAAAAGTAAAATTTGCCTGTTTTGTGCTCCCATTTTTCGATCGAAATTTTCTAGCCATTCACTCATAATTTCACACGTCATCCACGATTTGGCGTTTGATTTCCATGTCACCGGTAATTTATCTTTTGTTAAATTTTTAAAAGCTCTTGGTCTAGATGCCTTGCCAATAGCCAGCAGCTTTCCTTTATCTCCAGCCATGTTCGCAGAGTGCAATATTGTTATCCTTTCCTTAGACAATTTTCCTCCCACACATTTTTTATCTTTTAAGGTCATAGTTTTGTTTGGTAATGCTCTAAAATAAAGCCCAGTTTTATCAGCATTGTAAATATCTTTTGCTAGGTACCCTTTTAATAAAGAAGGCAGTTTTGCCATGAATGATGCTACATCATCAGGATTAACAGAGGCGGCTTCGCCACATATCGCTTTGAACGTAATATTGTGACGAATTTTAAACTTGTTAAGCCAACCGGACGAGGCATTGAGAGTGTTGTTACCCAAGGATTCAGCTATTTCTTTAGCTTTGCTTCGTATCAATGGACCTAAGTAGGAAAGTAAAATTATTGGAATAAAACATATTAGTCAATCAGCGTCCATTTAGTAAATTAATGATAATAAGAATCAAGCTGTTGCAAATCTTTTGTATTGAATTACAAAACCTAATTTACTTACCAGTTAATGGAATTCCTTTATTGCGTGCTGCAACAAACCATTCGTAGGACAACTGATCAATTGTCAGTCCTTCAGCATTAAAAAAGCATCCTTTTTCATTTAAATTTGCATTTGAGTGCCATTTTTTATTAGCAATTCTCTTTTCTTTATAATGTTAGAAGCTTGAGTTTTACTAATGCTAAATGGCTTCGATAAATTTCTCAGACTTAATTCTTCTTTATTGTACACTTCAATCACATCTATTTTTTGTTTCAGTGTTAATACAGACCTCTTTTTATATATTTTCAAACGTCACGCGCGCACTAATGTATACAAACTAATGAGCACTGCTTTCCAAACTACAAATCACATCTGTTGTTTGTGGAATCCCCTAAATCTCGTAAATAATGGCATAGATTACAAACTGTTAGTCAAATAAGTTTGTACACCACACGTACGCACCACGAAGATTGCAAGAATTAGTATTGTCAACTCTCCGAAGAGAAGCGAAAATTGTATAAAAACTTAAAAAGATAAAAGTTGTGGTAAAAAACACGTTAGATTGAAACCATTATATGAGAGAAAAACGATTTACCATACCCACATTTAAGTATGTTATGTGATGTAGTAAATATATGGCTCTGCTGACAAAGCGATCGTCGTTGTTAAAGCGGCCAAGTTAAAAGAGACTTCACAAGCTTATTTGTAAATTATGACATGAAAAAATCGGACAAAAACAAACGAAATGTCCGTCCAGCAGAATTTTTATGTCAAGCGTGTGTCCGCGTCCGCTCATGAGAGAGTCCGTTCAATGGGAAGCGATTGCAATGCTTTTCTTATAGGACGTTGCCGGGACCGGCCAACAGTGTCCGTCCAAAGGGGGTGTCTTCTTAAGGGAAGTGTCCACAATGGGAGATTCCACTGTATATATATATATATATATATATATATATATATATATATACTAGCTGAACCGGCAAACGTCGTTTTGCCATATAAATTATTTCTAGTGAATATTTTGGTAGTCAAATAAAAAATATTCTGGAATGGTTTATACAGGTAACATAATGGTTGTTGCTGGCTGGAGCTCGTGACACGTGTTGAAAACTATTGCTTTATATGAGCTCACTTAATGCACTGAATGTGAGAGCTATCTTGAGCAAAAAGCGATTAATAATTATAGCACTGCAAATTGGTGATACATTTACTATGAGATTATACTTAACGTGAGAGTTGCACTGAGAAAGTAAAATGATAAGTATAAGCGTCACTTCTGCGATCGACGCACAATCAATAATAATGGCCGAAAATGGTTTAGGCCCTAAACTATAGTAAGTGGGAGAAAGCTTATTGTGTGAGAAGGACAGGAGACCGGCTTCGTTCTCATCCCTTCTCTGTGCTGTTTACGGGGTGAGAAGTGTATGAACACACAAAATATTTTTCTCAAAAATATTGTTATGTAACCTGTCTCAGAAATCATCGTTCTTGTATGCAGAAAGACGTTCTTCTCGCAATGCCGCTATCAAACATTTGGATTACCATTTGTTACCACACCAATTATTTAAAAGAAAAGGGGGTGACCTCATATCTGCGACAAAAATGTTTTTTGTAAAAATCTCCGCATTTAAAAATCAAGGTCGGCGGGTCCGATCATGTTTCTTTTCTTTATTTACAGATTTTAGTGATTTTGTTCCAACCTATATGTCCATACTGTATATTGGGAAATTCGTATATACATACGACACCTCGTAAATAAAATAATAATATTGATATGCTGTCAGTGCGAAGTGGAGCTCGTTATTTATCCGTTTCGATTGTTTTGATGGAGCAGGTTTTGCTTGTGCGTTCTGACAATAAGTGACCCGACTTTAAAGCAACAGTGTACTATCAACCAACCAAACAGCAAGGCATGGAATGGCTTACTCCAAGCCCTCCACTTCAGAAAAAGCAAAAATGAGCGGGTCAAAGATCAAAAGCATGTTGATCTGCATATTTGATAGCTAGAGAATCGTTCACGAAGAGTTTGTATCTCTCGACCAAATGGTTAATCAACACCTTTACCGAAAGATTCTTGAAAGATGGAAAAGGGTCATGTGTATGTGAGATAAGACATCAAAAGGAACTGGATGTTGCATCACGACAACCCGCCTTGTCACACAGCAATCTCAGTAAACCTGGCGGGAATAACTGATCGAGTGGTAACTGATCAATTACACAGGTCTGCGAAAAAAATTTTTGTCAGCTGCATGCGATATTTTTACTGAATTATATGTTTTAAAGTGCGCTGATTTCAAAAGTGATGGCCATTTTTTTCTATCACATAAGGATTTTTTTGAAAATTCAAACACAAAAAATTGGTTAAAGCACTCCTTTATTCAAAATTTTCAAACAATAAATATTTTTTTAAAGCAAACGAAACATTATTTTGATACATATACTTATTCATGTTCTTTATGAAACCTCTTCTTCTTTTCCTTGATACTTTGACGAGTCCTTTTCCGATTTCCATCTTCAGTTTCTCGCTTAAGCAGCCAACAGTAGTCAGCAAGCATAGTGACATCCCATCGCCCTTGGTACCTTCTCTCGATATCACGGACATCCTGGTGAAATCGCTCCCCCTGCTCTTCACTGTAAGCTCTCAGGTTTTCAGGAAAATAGTCTATGTGAGAGTGTAATAAATGGACCTTCAAGCTCATCTTGCAGCCTTGAGCTTCGTATGCTGCTAGCATCCGTTGCACAATGGTTTTATAGTTAGGATTCTTAGTATTTCCCAAAAACTTTCGCACTACGTCCTTGAACGATACCCAAGCTTCTTTTTCCTTCTCATTCATAGTTTCCACAAATGAAGGGTCCGTTAAAAAGTTTTCTTATGTCGGGGCCGGTGAAAACTCCCTCTTTCAACTTTGCTTCTGACAGCTTCGGGAATTTTGTACATAAATATTTGAAACAGTCTCCATCCTTTTGCAGCGATTTAACAAATTGTTTCATCAACCCCAATTTGATATGGAGAGGGGCAACAAAACCTTTTCTGGTGGTACCAAGCTAGTGTTTATAACATTTTTCTCTCCAGGTTTTAAAGTTTCTCGGGATGGCCAATCACTTTTTTCCAGTGCTGTTCTCTGGCTCTACTATCCCACAAGCATAAGAAGCATGGGTATTTGGTATAGCCTGCCTGCTGACCCAAAACCATTGTCAGTATTTTGAAGTCCCCACAAATCATCCATTGATGGTCTTGATACTTGATTTTTTCCAGGATAATGGCCAAATCGTTATAATCTTCTTTCATATGCACAGCATGTCCAATCGGAATCGAGGCAAATTTATTTCCATTGTGCAATAATACTGCTTTAAGGCTAGTCTTAGATGAGTCAATAAATAGGCGCCATTCAGATGAGTCATACTTTATATCAAAGCGATGTATGAGTTCTTCCACATTATTGCAGAAAACTAAATTTCCTTCTTTTGAGAAAAACTGGGTAAATTCTCGGTGTCTGTACCAGTAGAAAGAAGTGCCAGGTGATAAAAGGTTTTTATTTTTTAATCTAGAACCTAACAGTTCGGCTGCATCTTTTGAAAGACCTAAATCTCTTACTAAATCATTGAGCTCACCTTGAAAAATAGTTGAGGCCTTCCATCTTCGTCAAAAGATAAATCTGAGCTTGATTCACCCGGAGGAGGTAATGTAGCTTCGTCCTCCAACTCACTAGGGTATTCATCCAAACTGGAAGGTGGCTGCGGAATAGATATCTCGGAGCTATGGGGCACTGGACGTATAGCTGAGTCAAGATTAGATAACTTATGTTTCTTTTGTTTTTTGAATTGAATCCCTTTACGTCAACTGAGCAGAAGTAGCAGTCAGTGGTGTGATTTTTTTCTGCTCACGCCATATCATAGGAATTCCAAATCGAAATGCATTTTTCTTTCCCTTAAACCACAAACGAAGATCTTCTTCGCATCTTCTACACACCTTATGCGGGGCCCATGGTTTATCTTGATGACCAAGTTTTAATTTAAAGTAGGCAAAATACACTTTCCTTACAAAATCACTTATATTTCTCTGTTGACTTTTAATAGTGAATTCACCACAGATATAACAAAAACTGTTTGGAGAAATAACACAACCCCTTGTAGCCATGATTAACAGACAACAGTACTGTTCACTTGAATATCAGTATGTCTACTGAGAGCTTTTTCTTTGTTTCCAAGCGACCAGGCGTCAATTTAAAGTATAAATGCAACTTAATATGCTAGAACTTACTTTGCGCCAAAATAACGGGAAAAGATTGTAGCAGAGAATAAAAAATGAGAAATCAACGAAGAAATGATTACCGTTATTTTTCTTTAAAAATTATGTGCTTAAATTTTAGTTTGCATATAATTGTGTAAAAGTGTACGTCATTTGACTTGTCTCAACATGTTAAAACATTCCCAGTCTCACCAACAGCTCAGGTTGTTTTTCTCCATTATCAAATAAAAATCATATAGGTTTATTACCAATGAACATAGATATTGCAATATGTATACATAAAAACTTATGTGATATAATAATTTGAATATTTTTTCTGTTTTTGGGAGGTCAAAATCTGTAAGAAAATGTAAAAAATCCTATGCAGTTTTTGGTCGCAGACCTGTGTTATCGACCGCCTAGTGTACAAAATTATTAAAATACTAATATCGCTATTAAGAAATAGAGATTGGTGGTAGAAGGATGAAAATTTAGGGCTGTATGTATTTTTTAATGCCGAGTCATAAAAAAATTGAAATAAGAAATTTTCTACAAAAAATGAAAAACGAATTTTTGGGGTGGACCACCCTTATCACTTAGGGGTATGCCAAATAGTTTACGTCCTATTCTCAGACCTACTAAATATGCACGCAACATTTCATAAGAATCGGTCAAGCCGTTTCGGAGGAGTTTAGTTACAAACACTGTGACACGAGAATTTTATATATTAGGTATATGTATATATATATCAAACGGAAAAAGTATATTTTATACTATGTATGTTATAAAAATAAAGAATCGATCTTACCAAGGAGTTGCAGATCTACAAATATGCTAGCAGGTGGATGCGATGTGACCTGGCATTCATACAACCCGGCGTCATCTGGCCGAACATGCTTGATATGAAGACACCAATCCTACCCGAGAAAACAGATTTTATTAAACCCTTTCGGTCGTAAAACCGCCTTACCTTTATACTCCTACATACATTTTCGTATGTACATTTTCCGAAATTCAAATTTAGAAATAATAAACAAACTTCGTCCCGTCTGTCTCTTACCGTAAAAACGAAATCGTTCGGACCAGAGAAAAAATTGGAAAACTTATTACAACCCTTCGGCGAATTATATAGGGCGACTCGATCGTCGATTTCCAATTATGCACGTTCGAAATTTTCAACTTTTCGACGACCGACATCATTAATCACACGGATAACGAATATCGAAGCTTTCGGCGATATGATATCTCCGTTCCCGTATATTGTATGTACGCGTGATTTTCGAGCTCGACGGCGAAAAAACTGCGCGGGGACAAAAAGCGCGAGAGGACAAAAAAAAAAAAGAAAAATGACAAAAGGGAAACGAGGACAAAAAAAAAGAGCGAGTCGGTGCAAATAGACGAGGTACGTTCGGAAAGCCGACTGATGCGTAACGAGTTTATGAATTGAGATGTTTTATTCAGATTTGTTTGGTGCGGTTTTGTTCGTTCTCTCCTTTTTTCAGGTTTTGGATGGGGAGGGAACGTGTTGAAACGATGAGGGTGAGGGAGAAAGTATATTTACCTTTCCGTTCCGTTCCGGTCGCGTTAAAAAAGCGACTGTCGCTGCTGTAGGTTAGCATGCCGAAGGTTAGGATCTTGTAATCCCGTCTTCGTTTCCATGTGACCTAAAAACAGAAAGGAAACAAAAAAATTTATATTACATAAAACTTAACGTTTCGTTGCTCCAGCTGTTAGTTTCTTCAGAAGTTCTGAAATGATGTTTACCGTGTAGTCAAGGAAAAACCGAAGAATGAGTTGGAAGGTCATTGATGGCAAAGGGCTGAACCAATATGCACAAAACATTTGTCCATGAAGAGGAAAGTAAAACCAATGCCGCGTGCTGTACATGGTATTCCAAACGGCTTAGGCACTGCTTACGAAAATCTGAATCTCAATATAAAGATTAAAATAAAACAAGACGATGAGGAAAATAGTTGTCAGTTTATCTCAAACTGAAATTTATATAGGAATTGGATATTTACGAGAGTTAAAACTACAAATAATTAAAAAAGAGAACAGCCACATAGCTCTCGATGGAACTGAAACTTGTTGAACGTAGAAATATTTCGGCAAGCACAGCGTGAGGGTGTGGATTAGATGTCCCGAAAGGGGTACGAAACGCTTCTCGGATCATCACACAGAAGAAGTTACTTATAAATTTATGTTTGGCCGCTTATAGGTATTCTGCGCAATAGACGGGCCCCTGTAAAAGACTCATTTTGCACGAGAAACAGTAAAAATTGCTCGAACAAAGGCGTGGTATATTGAATATGGAAAGCGTGCGATACGGGGAATTCAATCTACAATACAAGAACGAAAAACGAATGTGAAATGCGTTTAAAATGGACACAAAATTGAAAGAGCGCGGTTACGGTTGTTCTTCCTATATTTATAGCCCTGACCATTCGTGGATTGATTGTACACATTTCTAAGGGCAACTAGCACAAAATAAAAAGGTTTTAACTCGGAATTGTGTCTTATCGGTAGTAAGGAAGAACACATCGTGGGTAACACACTTTGCGCTATGGCGTCGCCGTTTGGTCCAACAGGAAGACGTACGGCGTCGTCGGTGGGTTAAACCAAAGAATGCCCTTAAACACTAATTTAAGCGGTCTTTTGGGTAGGTGGACGGTATCCCAAGGCGATTAACCTTGTAAAGGGTATTGGTCTCGTGTCATCGATAGTTAACTCATCCAGCATTCAGAATCCCGATGCGGGTCAGCGAAATATTTGCCACTCAGGTACGCAAACGAAAAGATTTCTCGGAAGCATAGAATGTAGTGGTGCGAAACTGTTATTGTTAATCTTTGAATGAAATTCGGCAAAGGTAAAGGCCCCGAAGAAGAACAGCTTGCAATACGCACATACTCTTGTCTATGTACAGCACCATTAAAAACTGGTAGACACAAGTGGAAGAATAATAAAATAAAATTTGAAACCGTAATACAGACTTCGTGTGGAAAAAAACATGAAAAAAGTTGCCAGTTTTTTTCTTTGGGTTTGGGGTTGAAATTGTAGTTGGAGAAAGAAATTTACAACTTGGTTAAGCAAGCCAAAGAATATCTCGAGTCTCTTCTGTTTCGAATCTATACGTCGTCTAAGGTCGTGCAAGCGCTTTATGTTTTCGTAATTGTCTTTCTAAGGATATAAGAACGGTGCGGTGTAAACTTTTTCCTTTGATTTCATGGGATTGAAGAAACTGAGTGATTTTTGGGGCTTGGTTGGTTTTTGAACTTTCGTGGATCCCCGGATTTTACCGAGTTGGAGAAGTTGAATAACAACTGCAGACGTGAAAAGAGGAAAGTTCCCATTGTGCATATCCTTCCTAAGGATGTAAGAATGATGAGGTATTACCATATTTTGAGTTTCGTGGAGTTGGAGAAGCTGGATAAACTTATGTGGTTTGGTGGGTTATTGGACGTTTCGTAGGGATGGAGAAGCTGAAGGAATTTATAGAGTTTGATGGGTGTTTGGAGGTCTCTTGGGTTAGAGAAGCTGAATAACATCTGCAGATAAAAAGACACAAGGCCCTGTTGTACACGTTCTTCTTACGGATATAAGAACGATGGCGTATTTTTGGGTTCCGTTGGGTGAAAGGGGTGGATCAATTTGGGGAACTGGTGATATTTTGAAATTTCCAAAGATCCGCTAGATTTGAGAAGCTGAGTAACAGTTGCAAACGTGAAAGAGGAAGTTCGATGGGGTGTTCCCCCAATTTGGGTTTCGTTGGCTGAATTTGGGGCTTGG
This sequence comes from Chrysina gloriosa, assembly GCA_038088585.1. NCBI lineage: Eukaryota > Metazoa > Arthropoda > Insecta > Coleoptera > Scarabaeidae > Chrysina > Chrysina gloriosa. The sequence continues at coordinate 27,517,743 of CM076088.1, read as the reverse complement.
CTGGTTTTTGGGGGATCCGTAGGTTCCCAGGTTTCGTCGCGTCGGAGAAGCTGAATAACAGCTGCAGACTAAAAGGGGAAAAACCCCAACGTTCATATCCTCCCTGAGGATATTATAAGAACGATGGAGTGTTGGCCTTTCCTGAGTTTTGTGTGGTTGGAGAATCTGGCTGAATATTGGGGTTTGACGGAATTTTTGTGGTTCCGGCAGGTTGGAGAAGCGAAACAACAACTGCAGACAGAAGAGAGAAAAGACCCTATTGTACCAATCCTTCCTAGAGATATAAGAACGAAAATGTGTTACCCTCTTTTGGGTTTCAAGGCGTTGCAAAAGCTGGGTAATTTTGGCAGCTTAACGAGATTTCAAAAGATTCGTGACTTCCCGGGCTCCGCTGTTAGCTTTCTTGGACTATGTGGGATTCCAGAAACTGAATGAATTTAGGAATTTCATGAGTTTTTAGAGGTCGTGTGGATCCGCGGGTTCCGTCGTATTGTAGAAAGTGAATGACAGCTGCAGAAGAGAAAAAGAAAAGACCCCTTTTGTACAAATCCAGCCTAAGGATATAAGAACGTTGGCGTGTTGCTTCTTTTTTTTTTTTTGGTTTCGTGGGGTTCGAAAATCTGGCTGAATTTGGAGATTTGGCTGGGTTTTGATGTGGTGCCGCGGGTTTCGTCAGGTTGGAAAATCCGAATAGCAGTTGCAGACGAGAAAGAGAAAAAGCCTCATTGTATAGATCCTACCTAAGAATATTAAAAAGGATAGGGTGCTAGGCTTCCTTTTTCTGGTTTTGTCGGGTTGAAGAACCCAGATGAATTTGGGGGTTCAGTGGGATTGGAGGTTCTGTAGTTCCGCGGGTTTCGTGGGGTTGAAGAACCTGAATAAATAAATATTGACATCTACAGAAATATTTGAGTATTTCGATATCAATTCCAATTTCAATTTGGGAAGCATAGCGACGAAAAATTTTCAATCGTCGTAAATCGTTTTGGCTGTCCAACATGTTTGTAATAGGGAATTTTATGAGGAAAATTGTAAATTAATTTTCCTTCACATTCCGATTCCATACGGTACTTCCACAAAGTAACAGGTCTACAACCTAGAGAAACACAAACGGGATAATCCCCTTCCTCCCTGCATCCCGCCACCGTCCATTCCTTCCGCCGCAAAACTCGACGACGAGGGCGCCTTTCTAAAACGAGAAAATCGCCCTCTCGTCGCTCGGTCACCGGAACTCGAAATCCCACGTTTCGTCCCTCCCACCCCCAATCCGCGGTCACGATTAATGCGATTTACCGTGTTATTGCCGATGTTCGTCACTTCGCAGTGGAGGATCGCGGTCGTCCTGGTCTGCGCCCGGACGATCGTATAATTCGGACTGTGGAAGAAGATCTGCGGTTGGAGCGAATGTCCGTGTCGCTGCTGATGGCGGTCGTCCTGTTGTTCGCGTTGCTTCTGTGAGAAGCGGTCTTCGTGTTCGACTTGTTCGACGGGGATCGAGCCGTCGAGATGTGGCGGTGGCGGGGACGAGAAGGACGTTTCGGTCTGCTGCCATCTCCGCCCTTGTCTTGTCGAGATCTCGCGGTGACCTCTGACCCGATGATAGCGGTGGCTTCGGTACACGTCTGAAAGGCAGAGAGAGGCGGATTGACGATAATAATAGATTTGTCTTGGTCGGCGGGATTACGTGAGGATGCGAGGAGATGGTGGATTAAAGAAGTTCGTCTGTCCAAGTTCGTGCCGATGTGTCTGCTTTAATCAAGGCGGATTTCGGGAAAAGCTTGAGGTTGTAATTATTGATGTCTTTAACTTGAGTATTGATGATGAGAGGATGGTAAGGTTAGGATATAGGCTTTTGGATTTTCATTGAAATTTGCATATTCAAGAATGTTGTCAAAGGAATGAAAGTGGAAAGGCTTGCATAGCACAGCTTTACAGTTTTATCTTTTACCTTTTTACCGTATATAAAGTCTGCAATTTGGCCCGTCTATTGGAGTTACAGGTTTCAATAAGCAGGGAGAGAAACACATTTACCACGTTCTATGTTAAAGCATTTATTATTATTAAATTGGGGCTAGTAAGTGGTGGAGGTAACACGAAGCCGCCAGCTTCCGAAGGAATCATCTAAGTTTGCTGGTGCAATTTTGACAGCAGCAGTGAAAGTCTGGATCTCTATTTGGGTCTTTAAAATCTATGTTACTCAAACTTCTAGACCCGAAGATTTCGGGGGTAGGAAACGCAGGCAGAGGCCCGAAGTCCAACCCATAAGGGTCTCCTAAACTTTCTACAATCAACAAGAAACTTTCATCCCAAAATTTCTCTACACTCGCTAAATCCTTCTATCCCTCTTTGTAATAGCATCCCTTATTCTAGTCCACTTTTTTCTACTGTGCGAAGTATCCGCTACAAATTCATTAACAAAAAGGCAAATTCATTGACTTCCTCTTTCTACGCTTCGACACCGTAACATTACGACTTCCGCATGCGCACGGCTCGCGATAAATATTTAAAATAAGTTATCATTTGCGAGCTCGATTCGTTTAGCTCCCGCTAAAGCTTTTATAAGCACCTAACGCTTCGACACTGTCAAAGGTCAAGTACGCGGTCGGCTTTTTGCGCGACAGAAACTCGAACGTCCTATCCGATCCGATCGATTTTTCGCTCCCTTTCGAGGCTCCCTCTGGGATACGAAAACTTTATCAATTCAAAAGCGTTACGAATGGTTACGATCTACGTTCCGATCACCCGAGCATTAGTAGGCCTTCATTCATTGTCAGTTTGGGGTGGCTTGGCTTGCGCCACCCCGCGAAAGAGCTTTCTAGGAGTTGTATTTCCGTTACGGTCGAATAGGTGGCGCGCTATGTATCCGGAAGAGCTTTTAAAAGCTACGATTATGAACAATGCGGTGATTGTTGCGGGTTCGGGTTGGAAAGCTAATTTTATGGTTAATGGGAGGTTAATGTCCTTAATCGTGTTCGGAATGGAGATGATAGAAGAAGAATTTTGGAATTTGGCGAAAAATCAAGGTGTCTGAAACTGCGTCGTGTTACACATTAAATTGAAGCACTCAGCTTGTAGATTCTAGAAAGACTACTTCTAAATCCAAATAATTTCCGATTGCAATGTCATTAACGAAAGAAACACAAAAGTTACTAAATCTCTGCCATATTTCCAAAAATTCCAATCCAATTTACGGAAACTGGCCTTCCGATTGCTTGAGATTTTATAATATTTGCATCAATGTCTCTCAGTTCCGTCGTTTCGAGCGGTTAAAAATAGGAGAGGGGTCAACAATTGCGAATTAATCGAACAAAAATCATAATTTTCATTAATTCAGACCGAATTTTGCCTAAACAATAATTCTAACATTAATTTTTATTTTCAAATAGTTTTCTCCGCCTCCCAAACAGCTTTATATGCGGAATTTAGAGAAAATCTGAAAAAGATTGAATTTTGAAAGTTTTTCCGCTTTGAAACATCGCCAAATACAACGTGCTTGAAAGTGTGTTGTGTTACACATCAAATGAAGCTTTCGGCTGATATATTCCAGAAAAAATACTTTTAAAGCCAAATTATTGCCGATCGGAAAATTGTTAGCGAAAGAAGTACAAAGTGAAATCTGCCATATTTTCAATAATTTTTATCAAATCCGATAATTTTCGAAAACTGCCCATGCTTGCGATTTTACAATATTTTTGTTGATGTTTCTCAGTTACATCATTTCGATAGGATTAAATTAGTAAATGAAAGTTTTTCCGCTTTGAAACTTCGCCAAAAGTCAACGTGCACGAATGTGTGTAATATTACACATAAAATTGAAGCTTTCGACTTGTAGATTCTAGAAAAATTACTTCTAAAACCAGATTATTCCTGATTGCAAAATTATTGGCGAAGGGAGCACAAAAACAGCGAAATCTCTGCCATATTTCCAGGAATTTTTACCAAATCCATTATTTTACGAAAACCGCCCTGGCGGTTGTTTAGGACTTTACAATATGTGTATCGATGTTTCCCAGTTACATCATTTCGAGTGGTCAAAAATAAGAAAAGGGTAAAAAATTGGGAACTAATTGGAAAAATCATAATTTTTTCTAATTCGATCAGAGCCTTTCCTAAAATCACAAATCTTACATCAATTTAGGTTTTGAAATCGCTTTCGCCCCCCTCTCTCCCGAACGCCTCAAACGCCCAAAATTATTAGCGAAAGGAACACAAAAGTATGTACCATGTTTCCGGGAATTTTGACCAAATAAGGGAATTTACGATTGCTTGGTCTTTAACAATTCTTGTATCGATGTTTCTCAATTGCATAATTTCGGGTTGTTGAAAATGAGGGAAGGGTAAAAAATTGCGAATTAATCGAAGAAAAGATTTTCACTAATTCGACTTGAATGTAAACTAAATTATAATTCTTCCATCAATTTTGATCTTTTAGCGGCTTTCTGCGTCCCTAACCTCGTTCCAGGTTTGTATCACTTCCATCGCGCTTGTGCACCTTTTCTAGTTAAACACCGTATATTATTTGATTCCGAAAATCTACATCTTTATTTCAAAAAATGCCAAAATCTTCTCTATAACACGAGTACACACTTCCGGAAATCTGACGTATTTTCAAAATAAACGGGGGTCTGTTTCTGGAGCGACCTCGCTTACCTTAGTTACTCGCGAAATCAGAAGTACTCACGTCGAAGATGATGTTATTTTAAGGAAAGATGTGACCCAAAAGTGGTACGCGACAACCAGATTTATTTCCGGTTAATAACTTGGTTTCGTCTCACGTTAGTATGTTTCTTCCATATTTTTTTATTCGACCCTTTTCCATATCAGACCAAAATCTCATCTTCATGGACGACACGAAGGGGCAGTAGAAGAGATTGTTGACGAGAAACGAGAAAAGAGTCTTCAAAATATTTTGTAAATCTTTAACCAACCGCCATGGTCACATGCCTAGTTAAGGGTTAAGGTTAAGGGCATTATGTGGTTTCCACGATGTTTACGCGACAGTAATTTCTTATCGTTGGATTTTGCGAAGATCGAAGATAGAAATAATTACATCTGTAAAAACGTAATTGTGAAACCGTTTGGTTCAGCTTCCCTTCGGCTCCAAAAGAACCGATAAGGTTAAGTGGTCAAGTGACCGTTGCAACGTTAATCAATTAGTTTCCTTTTTTCAATTATCAATAAAAAAATTTACCCACTATGAGATACTTTAATTCTCCCTCTTTACTTGCAAACTTGTGAAAGACCCAAGTTTCATTCTCCCGGATTTGTTGGAAAATAAAGGAGCGATATATTGTGTATTACGAACTAAAGAGTTTGTATGTATCCCTATCGACCAATTAAACCTGCTTTTCAAGAATATTTTATTCGTTTATTAGTTTTATTATTGTCATCATCATATTTATTACTATTATTATTATTATTATTCTAAGCGCAATTTTGTTATTTCCAACGATTACGATGCTAGTTTTACCTAGATTATTCGTACCTTTTCACGAATTATCATACCTGATACCGGACATTTATTTTTCATCGGTTCCGTTATCCGATTTACACACATATCCACTTGTTGAACGCACAAGTCCGACAAATCCAAACACATACTCACACACCGATCACCACATACGTTCCACCGCATATCCGCAGACACCCTTCAACTTCGTCCAGTTCAAAAAAGCGCACGCTTCCATCGGCAGCGGGCACTCGTCTACACGCGAGATCGCGTGCGGTGGACGCGAAATGCTTTCCTTCATTTGGTTATTCTTTATTCGCGCGGTGGGAACGATTCGACGGCCGCCATTTAATAAATGACAAAAGCTTCGATTAAAATATTTCGATAAACAACGAGGCGGATCTAATTAAATTAGCGGGGCGCATAAACAAATCGTCTATCATTGATTCTACGGGCTTCTCGAACGCGAACGCGATTTTGACTGGCGACACGCAAGTTGAGGTATTGGATATCCCCAGCTTTTTTAAAAACTCGTTTGTATGTATATACGAGGGTACGTTTGTATGTTTTCACAATCGATCACCTGGTGGTGTTATTGAGTTGTGTTGTTACTAAGGTCCGACAAACGCGCGTCTTGTTCGATAAAAGAACAGTGTATATACAGCGAACAAGACACGCATCTGTCGAAAGAAGGCGAGTTTGATATATGTCTGCTCCGTCGGTTATATCAAACTCCTATAGGTTCTATTGCCTTCTTTCGATAATCGCGTATCTTGTTCGCTGTATATAGACTGTTCTTTTAGCGAAGAATACGCGCGTTTGTCGAACCTTACTAATTACTAGTTTCGTAAAATTTTACATTTATTATTGTGAAACCAGTGGCAGCTGAGAAATTGACCACAGGATATTTACAATGAACTTTGAAAAAGAAATTTTGTGAAAAAATTGAGATTTCACGTGAAGATTTCCGTTGGATGATTTTTTACAATTTTAGTAAAGGCCCAACTCAACGACAATGCATGAATCGATTTTATCAACTTTTGATAATAAAGCAACACCAGAAAAGACTGTTTACAATTGGTTTGCAGGATATCCTGGTCGTCCGTCCGTCAATTGTAAATTGCATGAAGGTCAACCAGAATCAGGTTGTTATTGCAAGGATCCCCGAACATACGCAAGCAGGATTGAAGAAGATTGCCATGTAACTTACAGTGCGATAGAAGAATTCTCAGTAATTATGCAGACTGCAATACATTCGATTTTTCATGTGCATTTAACTGTGAAAAGGATCCCTTCCCGTTGAATTCCGCATACTGGAAAGAAATATTCAAGAAATTCGACGGAGGAACTGTAAAATCCGTATCAACGTAACAGGTGAAGAAATTTGGATATATTCGTATGAACCAGAAACTAAATAATAATGCACTCTTGGGTGTTCTAAGATGAACTGAACCTGACAAAGTTGTCCGTTCCACTTCCAAGAAAATTATTGCTTGTTTCTTCTATTGTACTGAAGATATTGTAACCATTCCTTTAGACGATCGAAGAACAATTCATTGTAAGTGATATATAATAAATTGTTTTCGTTGAGTGCAGGCTTTCAGAGCTGTTGTGTAATGACTTCTAGTAAACGAGCACGGCAAAACCAGGATACCATTAATTCATTCAACAATTTGTTTTCCAGATTCCAACGACGAATTCAAGAAGAACTACCGAAAACGTCGCATCATTCCCCATCATGACAATCCAAGCTCTTACACAGCACGTTAAACACTTAATTGGAGGAGAAAAACATCTGACTAACGTTTCATTACCAGTACTCACCTGACTTATTACCTAATAATTTTTTCTGTTTTCGAATGTAAAGGAAATTACCTTGGCAGCGATTTTGGGTCCCTCAAAAGACAAAACAATGTTCATGAAATTCCAACTTCAGAGGGAAAGAAGTTTTTGAAAACTGTTTTGAGCGTATGCAAAAATGCAGAAATCTTGAACCGACTATTTTCAAAAGCAATAACTTTGTTCCACAAGTTGTTTTATAGTAAAAACTTAAAAGGTAACAACGGAGGAGTACCTTGAAAAACTAGATTGTAGTTTTGACAAAAATTCACGAAATATAAAAATTATATGCAAATTTCTAAAACTTCGGAAACATCTGTCGTATGTAGGTCTCTTAAATGACTTCTAAAAGCTGCAGAAATTAAGAGATCAACTTGGACAAATTTCTTTTACGTTTCCGTTGTAATTCCAAGAAAATTGCTGTTTTCTCTCATTTTTTTTTCTAATGTTTGTTTTACACTTTCCTTCTGAACTTTGGAACAATATGTAGAGTTTTCTTTGAGAACCACTGTACACCCTTTCTTAATGATTCCTGATTATTATTCAAAACTGATCCTGATTATTATTATTATTATTATTATTATTATTACTATTTTCAGCACAACAATAATATATTTCATACCAACGTAACAAATAGAGAACTCAAAAAGACGCTTGAGAGAGTAAAAATTACAAATGAATATAGAAGTAGAACATCTACTTAGCTCTTCTCTCTTGTTGGTTAGAAAAGGACGGACAATTCGCTTTTACTTGATCTTATCGAACTTCGGATTTCGTACTGATTAGCAAAGGATGTAAAATCTGCTCTGAATAGGTGCAAGAAACATGCAAGACAAGTCTTCGTCTTTACGATTTTTCGTTCTTTCTAGGGTTTTTTAAATAATTCTCGAGTACTGGTTAGAAAAGGATAAGTGATTGCTTTCTGTTAGATCTAGGCAAAATTCTGATGTTTCTTGTTGATTATAGCAGGACGAACAAAATCCTTTTATTAGATGTAAACGTGCAAACAAGTTTTTGTCATTACGAGTCTTGATCTCGATTTCGTTCTTTCTACGGTTATCTAACCAATTCTCGGGGTTGGATAGAAAAGGACAGATTTTTATTAGATCTAGGCGAGTTTCTGATTTTTCTTGTTGATTGAAGAAGGACGGACACCTGTATTTATTAGATGCAAACAGGCAAGATAAGTCTTCGCCGCTATGGCTTTTGAACTTGTCTTCGTCTTCTCTACGGTTATCTAAAAATTCTCCTGGGTTGATTAGAAAAGGATAAGTGATCGATATCGATAGATATTAGATCTTGGCGAAGTTCTCATTTTTCTTGTACATTAGAGAAGTACGGACAGCATGCTTTTATTAGATGTAAACTTGCAAACAAGTTTTTGCCGTTACGACTTTTAATCTCGTCTCCTTTCTTTCTACGGTTGTCTAGCAAATTCTCGGGGGTTAGTTAGAAAAGGACAGATTTTTATTAGATCCAGACGAGCTTCTGATTTTTCTTGTTGATTAGAGAAGAACGGACAACCTGCATTTATTAGATATAAACAAGCAAGAAAAGTCTTCGCCGTTTAGACTTTTTACCTTGTCTTCGTTCTTTCAACGGTTATCTAAAAAATTCTCGGCGGTTGGTTTAAAAAGGATAAAGGATTGGTTTCTATTACATCTAGGTGAAGTTCTGGTTTTTCTTGTTGATTGGAGCAGGATGAACAAGATGCTTTTCTTAGGGAAAGAAATGCAGGAGAAGTTTTCACCATTACGTCTTTTGATCTCGTCTTCGTTTTCTACGATTTTCTTCAAAATTATAAGACCTATATATATGTATATATAAATCGTCCATTGGAGAGTTATGTATGTTCTACATTTTTATTCATGTATACGTCATACCGTCTATTGCTCGTTTATTTGCTTTCTACGCAAAATATCACTGATTCATATAGTACGTATGCAACTTTTTACGTTAATAGCTATACGAGGGAGCTATTCTGCGCAATACCCAACTACATTCTTTCACATTAGACTGTATTTATGCGACTGCACACTAGGACTAGGACTTCGAATTCTTTCCCAGATGCTTTTTTATATTTTTTATTCTCATCGTCTATGCGATCGTACAAGCTCGACGTACGTAATAAACATCTCGCTCGGGTATTCGCTCCGGGAACACGTACCTATGGTAATATCTACGAAGAAGGAAATTTTATTATTTCGCGAAATGCTCGGATGTTTGTAATTTTCCAGGGAAAGCGGAAGCTAGAGGGAAAAGAAAAGCAATTTTTATATTTCAGTTGTAATTATTTGCTGGAAGGCCCTAGATGGTTCCCGGACGTAATAACCGTTAGTGTTTGGATGAAGTAATTTTTGTGTGATGTGTTAGTTTTCTAATAATAATAATAGTAATAATATTTATTCGTGCCTGTACAGTATATTATATATGTATATATAGATATATATATATATATAAAATAGGAATATAAAAATTAACCAAATTTTGGTTGTCCAACCTGACCCAGTTAGTTTTGTAATTTCATATCAAAAATATATTTCAATCAAATGGTCTTCTGTAGAATGAGAAAAGCTAGGTTGGTTGGGTGTTTCGATGATTCACAGATTCGTTGCAAAAAAGACGGCATTGTACACACAATTTAGACGCATTTCTAAATCTGCCTTCTAAATCGATCGACATAAATTATTAAAATAAACGAAAACGAGGAACGATAAACAATCATTATTTCTGGATAAGCTCAAATGTAATTTTATATTGGAACAAGAAAATAAATTTTGATGTTTTTCCTGTAATAATTTGCTAAGCGTTTCCATCTGGTTCCAGGAAATAGAAATGAGTGATGTACATGTTCGTAGCTCTTATTTATACTTAATTATGTTTGCTGATGATATTGCTATTGGCGATTTTCCATTTAGTTTAAGTCAGTATTGTAAAGTTCTAGGTATAATAATAGATGATAAACTAAGATGGAACCACCATGTTGAATATGTCTGTGGTAGGCTCAGTGGCGCCTGCTTTGCACTCAAAATGCTGAGTAGAAGTACTAATTTCAATACAACTAAAGTAGCTTATCATGCTTATGTTGAGTCCATTTTAAGATATGGAATAATAATTTGGGGAAGCTGTAGCGACTGTAATAGGGTTTTCATTTTACAAAAAGGGCGATGCGGGCGCTTCTGGGTTTTGCGGCCGGATGCTTCACTACGGAACTATTTTAGAAATAATAGACTTTTGACCGTATATGGAATTTATATATATGAATGTCTACTATTTTGTTTTAAATATAAGTCTCTATTTACTTTACTTTATGAAAAGAGACACAACTATAGAACTCGACATTTCATTAATTATGATATCCCACTCCACAAGTTATCTAAATCTGAGAAAAGTGTTACTTACAATATTATCAAGTTCTTCAACAATCTGCCACTACATATGAAAAACGAAGATGATTTCAATAGGTTTAAACGATGTGTTGTTGAATACGTGTGCTACATTGAACCTTATAATACAAGTGAATATCTACGCTATTGTAGTAATGGCATTTAATATGACGCTTTTTTCTGTTTTTAAGGGATATTGTATCTTTATAGCAGAAATAAAGAACTATTATTATTATTATTATTATTATTATTATTATTATTATTATTTAGATTGACGAGATGCCTTTTAACGAAAAGAAAAGTTTTGAAGAACAACCTTCAACCCCAAAAGAAATTACTCGTTCCTATTGCAACTCCTTTTTATTATATCCCCTTCATTCGTACAACCTATCCGCAGACTATAAGCATCTTTTTGGCATTTGATGATTAGTAGAACAACTAGTCATCATAATATGTCATGCGGAGAAGATAATGGAATCATAGTCAGGTGCTTTTGTTGAGTTGATTTTTGTAGAAATGATTGATTAGTTTCTTCAGTCGTAAATGGATTGATTGAATGGCACAGCTGATATGAGGAGTAGAGGAATTCACGAAGAACCAGGGAAATCATCAATAGCCAGCAACCGAGTGAGAACATCTTTGATGAGTCTTCAACGAACAGGGTGGGTTTTTCTTTGTTGGTTTTTGCCCGAAAGTTATCATGCTTCTTGAGAAGAGGTTCGTTTTGCTATTGATCCTTTAGTTTTCTTCGTGTTATTTTCCACAAGGAGTAGCCTGGTGCGCTAGTAGCGGTAAGGTTTCGTAGAAAGTTTTGTACCGATTTGTTGTGGTTTGCATTATGAGTTCTTTTAACTCTTTTATAGTTTCATGTAGCTTGCTCTTGTTCGCCTGCGTTCTATGTTTCTGACATGAGTTTCTTAGTCTTTATTTTCACCTAGTGCAATGAGGTACGCTTGTTCTCTTTTTACGTTAGAATTTACTGCGATTGTTGGTTTTTCCCCAATGGCAGCTTGTAGCTGTATTGCGCAGGTTAGATGGTTTAGAAGTTGATCTGTTTCAGCAGAGAACTTCAATGGAACTTGTAAATCTGTTAGATATTCTAATCTGTCCTGAAAATATTCCCAGTTGGTGAATTTGGTAGTGAGTGCTGGTCTACGTTCAGTTATTAATTTGGTGGAGTGTAGGATTAGAAGTATAGAGCTACGGTCGCCAGCTAGTTTCGTAACAAGATTCAATTTCATGTTGATTTTGGTTTATCTTCTTAGTAATGCAGAAGTCTAGCAGGTCGGGGATTTTTATGTGGTTAGTTGGCCAGTAGGTGGTTTCGCCAGTATCGAGGTGATTGGAATTTTTACTTTACATTTCAGCGAGTAGTTGTCTTCCCTTGATGTTGGTTAATCATGATCCCCAGTACTGACGCTTTTGCATTAAAGTGCCCCGCGATTTGATTACCACTAATCAACGGGTTTTCGAAATCGATAACTTCTACTACCTTCCTTCTTGGAAACATCTGAAGATGGTGAGAGAGAAAGATAGTTTTTGTATCAAAAAAAAAACGTAGAACAGAAAATAGATAGTTTTCGAAAGGATTAAAAATGTAGAATGATATGCCGCAAGAAATTAAATATTGTAACAGTTGCAGGCTTTAGGAAACGATTGAGATACTACATTCTAGGTAGATTTAATTTAATTAGTAATTTCCTATAGTAATATAGTTGTAATAGCTTTTTGCTAAATATGAGCCAACAATTTGAGATTCGTTTGCGTCATGTACGTACTCACCTTTTCATAATTCTTACCGTTTTCAAGATGGATGCTGTTTATCCTGGAGCGCGGTATATAAAGAAATTAGACTTTTTTAGATATAATTTTTTCCGTTTTGAAATTTTATTTGAGACTGTGAAAGTCCCTTTTTAAAAATATGTGGCACCAACAGTCTTATGTACTGTTTATATTTGGGAATTTAAATTGTAAAGAATTGGACAATAAAAGTTGCCCTATCAAAAGACTTTTACGATTTACAATTCGACCCGCTTTTTTCTGATTATTCATTTTTTAATTTTATCTTTCTGATTTTCCTAAACATAGCAGGGTTGCAGAAAAAAAGACAAAAATTATACAAGTTTCAATAAATCTCCAAGTACGTGTTTTCCATGCAATCCTAAATTAAAAGCCAAGGAATATGAACAATCTTGGCCCAAATGTGATTATTTCAAACAATTCAATCCAACATTCTGATAAGTTTCATTATCGGTTTGATCGAATGAACATTGCCTTCCCCAATTCCTTTTTCTTATTTGAAAATTTACTTCTTGTATTATTTGAAGTACATAAGACACACAACATTTAAATAAAGGAAAATACAGGGAGATGTGTGCAAGTTTCTATTACCTCGTAACATCAGCATCAACGATTTATAGAATTTTATCAAATTCGCGAAGGGCCCCCGAGGAATCCTTGTGCAATACACTCACAGTTTCCCCCAAGCAAAAAAAGGGACGACAGCTTCTTGCGGACAGCTTTGCCATCATAAAGTAAGTGTTTTACGCCAAACGACGCGGAAAAACATATCGCCGGATGGCGTTAAGATCCCGTCCTTCTGATTTGCCGACCCCAATTTCGACGTAACACTCTAGCGTGGCTTTGTTATGTAGTTCTCTCGTTCTTCTTCCCCCTTTCCTTCCTCTTTTTCCTGTTGCCCTAGGATCTCAGAAGTTCGAGTCCGTCCGAGAGGGACAATGTCAAAGTTAAAATCCTTGCTATTATTGTCCGTCGATCGACGTAAATACCGCTTAGACGATTGGAGAAACGTAAGTTTGATAAGTTTTAAATTGATGGAATTGGGAAAAAAGGGAAAATAATATTTCTTCTCGCGTTTATTTCATGCTTTACTGAGCTGGCGACCCGACAAGTACCATTTTTGTCATCCTAAGCGGATTGTAATGATGCTTGTAAGGACAACACTCAAAATGAAATTCTATTAAAATCTGTTTCCACCAAAACCAATAACATACTCCAATGAGAAGCATACGTATTTCTTAGAGAGCTGAAACTCATCAATTTCTTTGTAGTTTTTTACCTTTAACTCTGTCGTAAATATTTGGAAGGAAAAGCATAACCTAGATGGAGTTTCACCCTTAACTCCGTCGGAATGGTGTCGGGTAAATTATAATCATAATCTTTAATTTTAAAGGACAAGCAGTTCATCTGCGACCTCGTCCTTAAATCTCTCCACTTCTTCGGAATCCTCCTTTTCACTCTTAAAATACCTCATTTCTCGTTCGTTCTAATTCGTTCTAATTTATGCATTCACAGTTTTATACCTCGTTTCTTACCTCTCCCCATCCACAAACTCGCTCAGTCCCGATTGCAATTCGAAGCGCAAAATCAACGGGGCTTCATCCTCTCCATCTCCCTCTATCTCTTTACATGCATTAAGTTATTCAGTAGCAATTCCGAGCAGCCGGAGCGGAGGTCGAAGGTTTCGCGAGAAGCGTAATAGTAAGAATTTTCGCCGGGGAAAATGAACCGTAATTCCGGATACTCCGCTTTTTTACTCCTTTCGGTCCTCTCTGTGAATGGCGGAGACGCAGCTTATGAACGACTCATCGTAGTCGTAATCAACTATTTGCTTCCCACGCGAGAAACGGAGATGACTACCGTCGTCGTTTCGTGGCGTGCATGTCGCGGTAAAGAACGAACGACGCAGTTTTTCGAAAGCGAACTTTTTGGTCTATGACTTTTCTGTTAGCATTCGTTTCTTGAAATGGGTTCGTTAATCGGAAGAATTAAGTGCATGAAATGATGACACCTAGTGTGCACTATCAATAATGGGATTTTGAGAAAATTCACATTACGCACCAATTTTTCTTTTATTGAAAATGACATTCATAATTTCGTCCTATAATAAAAATTCCTAGCCTGAAGTATCCCATTTGTTGTTTCCGGCTCTTGCGACACAACAAAGTGATAATACAGAGTGAGCAAGCGAAAATGTCCACCACGTGAGTGAAAAAATTTTAGGCGGGGCCTTGAAACGTTGGAATTTTACATGAAAAGTTACCAATATAAAACTGAGGTCACGTTTACATGCTTCAATTGCTCACCCGAACCAATTGAAAAGTGTCTTGTCCAACGATAAGTAACATCTTTTTTAACCAAGCGTGCTATAATAAATCCCTAATGATAGAACTGAAGGGGAAACACAAAACAACAAAGGCAAAGTGGATAATTTTAGAAAATAAAAACCGTTTTCGGTACTGCCAAATCTAGTGCACGTCCACTTACTAACTTTCTATACCCCTTTGCTGCAAACCGGGGTGTATATGTACAATGAAATTTTCTTCTGATTTATTACACGAAAAGAAAAAAGTAAATACGGAAGTAGTTTCTAAACTTGATGATGTCACTATTACAATCTCAAGCCAAAATTCAGGACGTTGCGTATGGTATATGTAGGATTTATATTTTCTCAAAAACTTCAATAGAAATCCTGAATAAAGCGAAAGTTGGTTCTGACGTTGGTTACACTAACTAATTCGAGCCTTCACAGTTCTTGTACAATGCACCTTCACCTTCCTTGCATTATGAAACTATCAACTTTTTTATTTTTGACTTCTTACCGTAGTTTTAACGTTTCGTTTACTACCGTACACGACATCCTCAAGATTTTTCAATAAAGCAGAAGCCGGTTCAGCAAGTGGTTAGAATGGTTTAGTTTCTTCAATGATCGCACTTCATTTCAATGTCCCAAGTATCGATTCCCTTGCTTCTGTTTTTTCCTTGTCTCCGACGTTTCGTCTGTTATCTTTAGGTTCGACAAACGAGTGCATGATGTAGTATAAACCGGACTGACGCTGCCACTCCTTCGAACTTTATTATCCAAAGATAGCTTATCATCAAATAATAAAATTCGGAGAAGTGACAGCGTCAGTACGGTTAACACTACTTAATGACAACTTATAATGCACTCGTTTGTCAAAAAATTTGAACAGAAATCCTCAATTAAACTGAAGATCCTTCCAGAATTACTCAGACTTTCGAATTTATAGTTTTCTATTTCCTTCAAAGTGCGCGTTTTCCATCCATTCTGTGACTATCGATTGCTTTATTTGTTTTCTTCTTACCTTAGTCTAAACGTTTCGTCTGCGTTTAGAACATTCTCAGGGAATTTCAACAAATACTCCGAATCAGATATTGGTTGAATCTCCCAAGTCAATGTGTTCTAATTTCTTCAGAAAATCGAACTTTCTTCTTATTCTGCAGTTATGAACTTCTTTATTTCTGGTTCTTCGTTTAGTTCTAACGGTTTATTTACTATCATGTGGATCATCAACAATAAATGTTAGCATAAAGAGAGAAATCAGTTACATCTTCAAAGTTGATTTTCTAGTTTCTTCAAAACAAGCACTTCACTTTTTATTCTCTAACTGTTAACTCATTAATTTTTGTTTTTACCTATAGACTAACGTAGGAAACAACAATAAAGGAATTCATGTTCACCTTCACGTTTTGGCGTTGTTTTGGACATTCCCAAGAGAATTCAACATAAGTTCGCAATCAGCTGTCGGTTACAGCTTCTCTCAGCCAAAATTTTCTGGTTTGTACAAAGATCGCACTTTCTTCTCATACTATAATTATATATATGTATATATAATATATATATATATATATATATATAACCATAAACCATATATGAATCCTGACATTTTAATCCTTATCTTTTAAATATTCTCTGAAACTTTTAGGTCAGTTGATCTAAAAGTGGGTAATTTGTGCGATTATCGACTTCTTCATTTCCGTTTCAGAACTTATTTCTAATGTATCATCTAAGACATCATCAATAAATATTAATATAAATCCCTGATACAGAAAAATTAGTTTTGGGAGTGGTCACGTCTTCTTCTTCTTTTCTAGTTTCTTTTCGTTACGTAACTATGAACTTTTTGGTCCTTCTTCTTGCTTTAAGTTGAACATTTTGTGTGTTACCCTTATATATGAGATCTTCAAGAAATTCTGATGAAAACTTTGACAAAAATGGTGACCAAATCTGAAATTAGACTCATCTTCGAATTTCTGCTTTTCTTGGCATGGGAGGAACCCATGCACGCGCATTGTTTTAATTTTGCAATTAGTTACCGCTTTATTTTTGCCTCCTACGTTAGCTTCGACGTTTAGTTCATCACCACATAATAAATCTTCAAGAAATTTTAACGGGAATCCTCCACAAAGTCGAATTCGATTTCTACATTGGTCATATTATCGAGTTCAGAGTTTACTGGTTCTTTTAAGCTGCAGACTTTCTTTTCATCTTGGAATTATCAACTACTTTGTTTCTTATTTTAATTCCAATCTTTCGTACACTATCATATATAGGTAACCATTAATAAATTCTAACTAAAATGAAAATTGTTTTCTAATTCCTTTAAAGTATGCAATTCTTCACCTTTCGGCTCCATTTATTTCCTTGTTCCAACGTTTCGTTTGTTACACCACATAGGGCATCTTCAAAAACCTGCAATAACTTTATAAATCCTTTAAAGCGCACATATGTCTGCAACTCCGGAATAATCAACTCCTTTGTTCCTGTTTCTTGCCTTAATTCCCCCAGTTTGACTATTACCGTATATGACATCCTCAAGAACTTCTAACAAAAATCCTCGACCTGGTATTAGTTATGCCTCTTAACTTCAAGCTTTGTTGTTTTCTAAAGAATCGCACTACTTCCACATTGTGCAATTATCCCCTCCTTTGCTTCAATTTTGTACATCAGCTCAAACGTTTCGTCGACTATCGTACATGACATCCTCTGCAAGTTTTAACGATATTTCTGGGTCTGGTACTGATTACACCTCTTTTTATTGTCTTTCCAGGGGTCGCACATTCTCTCCATATTGCAATTATCGCCTTTGGTGTCTGCTCCTTGGCCTAATTCCAACGTTTCGTTTCGTTTCGTCTACTATCGTATGTAGTGTAAAAAGTTTTAACAAAGTTCCTGAAGAAGTTTCAACCAAATTTCTCGATCTGGTATTACTGACACCTCAAGGTCAAGATTTTGTTGCTTTTTCAAGAAGCGCATGCTTATCATATTTTCCAGTTATCGCTTTGTTGTTTATGTTTATTGATCTAGTTCCAACGTTTCGTCTATTTTCGTATGTGAGATTCTCGAGAAGTTTTAATAAAGTTCCTGAAGAAGTATCGACAAAATTCCTCGATATGGTATTCCTTGAACTTCTTAAATAGAAAATGTGTTTTTTGAAGAATCACATGTTCATCATATTTTGAAATTATCGCCTCCTCTGCTTTGGTTTCCTGTCCTAGCTCCAACGTTTCGTCTACAATCATATGCATTATCCTCGAAAAGGAATTCGGAATTTCTTGATCTGGTATCAGTTGCATTTCTTAACTCGAAATTTTCTTCTACAATTGCACATTATTCACATTTAGCCATTATCGCCTAGTTTATCTTTGTTTCTTGGCTTAGTTCCAATGTTTCGCTTACTATCGTATAAGACATCTTAAAGAACTTTAAACAGAAAGTAGTAAAAATAAGAAATTAGTTCTGAAATATGTTTAGATGTGATTTATAGTTTTTAAGTTTGCGTGTTCGCTTCTATTCATCCTGTAGGCGTCAACGTCTTTGTTTCTGTTTTAAGTCCCTGATGGAGCTAAGCTTGCTTCCGGGATTCATCAAAACCTAAAAATTAACATTTCATCTAGTGTTCAATAGAATGTTTTGAAGAAATTGTTTGATAAAAGACCTTCGGAAATTAGAAATTGTTTCTGACTTTAATCGCATCTTCAACTTTTCAGATTCTAACACGCACATGTTTTCCTGGACTGGAAGCCTTTCTTATGGTGCCTATCTTCAGTTTCAGCTTCAGTTTCATCTACTGTCCTACAGAGCATCTTCACGACCTTGCTTCCAGGATTGTTGGAAAGGATTTTATCTTTATAACTAAGCATTCTCGTCACCAACCCGTTTTCAGCTGAAGATCTCATCGTTGCTGGTTGCTAAGGAAGTATTCTTCCAATTCTGTTTCCTAGTCTATTTCCAATTAGACGTTCGTTCGATCCATCTCATCCCAACGTGGTACAGCTCGTATTTTCGTCAACCCCCTTCCCTCTACCTAAAGTTGACGATACTCATCGAAGTTTTGAATTAGTAAATAACGCCTGAATTAAAACTCCCCTTTTTTAAAATCACAGGTCGACTGAAACCTCGCGTTATTTCAATTAAAGCCAATCCTTTCTCGTTTCGCATACGTTCATCAACCTACAAACGAGCCGTAAATACGCGAATCGCGCCGGCGAATTGGCGCCCGTTCCGAGATAAATCCGATCGTAATTTTAATCAAACTGTAGGCTAGGCAGAAGTAAAAAAGAAAAAGTAAATAAATAAACCAACGTCCGGCGGCGTCGGTAGTAAATCGCTAGCGATAGAGAGGCTGGCTACCGGCAGCATTAAAGGGATGAAACTGTGATGAATATAAAGCGAGAGCTTTGCGCCGGTGAGAGGAAAAAAATTACGTTCAATTTAACGGAGGGAGAAAGAAAAATAACGGGGGCAACGCGAGGGAGACCGAGCGACGGAAATAATGAGAGTGGGTATCTGGAAAACGGGATTCCATCGGTAAGCAATCCGAAAACGTCGGGGATGTTTTAACGGATTAAAAGCGAGCGCGAGGCCGCAACACGTTTTCTAATTTAAGCGATTACTTCGCGGATGAAAGTGGAGGGAAAGGAAGTTAACGTGGCGATTTTTTTGCGGTCGATGGGGTGGAAGGAGGAATAGCTACCGTTTTAATTGCGTTAGGGGCTTAAAGGATGCCGAGGTGAAATTTTTAACGAGCGCGTTAAACGAGGGTTAGCGTTACTTCTAAATATTGTATGACACTGCTACGGTACTCCGAGAGATGAGAATCTAGGAACAAAATAATTGAGTCTTTAGGACTCGCGAAGATACGAAAAAGAACTGAGAAGATGAAGAATCCCGTTAACAGATGTTTGGTTCTAGCAGGACGGCGCTACTTCACGCACCGCAAACGCTTGAATAGCAGTTCTTCGACGCACGCTTCCTGGCCAGATTATCTCACGTTTTGTCAATGTTCCCTGGCCTACCAGATCTCCAAATGTATCAATGTGTGACTTTTTTCTATGGGAATACATCAAGAGTCGTGTCTATAATCACAAACCCTGAGCAGTTGAAGAATGCCATCATTCAATAAATCGCTGCCAGCGCTGCAGCAAACATTGGTCCGTGTGATCGAGGATTTGGGGAAAGAGACTTAAATCGTGCATTCAAAATGATGGACCACCTCGACGACTTTATTTCTCACAAATAAATTTAGCCTACATTAAATCGCAAGTAATGAGTTTTGATTTAACCTGCTAGTTCCCATTACTGACAGATGTTATTGCTGATTTTTATATAGATGAAATCCCCTACGATGATGAGTTCAAGCCTTAGAATTTTTCGATGCTTTTGACGAATAGAAGAGAGGGAAGGATTGATAGCACGTTACTAAATAGAGAAGTAGAATGCGGTTACTAGCCTTGAAATCGACTAGTGGACAAGACAGTTAAATGGCAAAACTAAGAAGCGCCCAAGGAAATCATCAGTAAGTGTGCAAGTTAATCAGTTTCCTTCCTTTCTTGGTGTATAGTCCTTAGCCTGCTGCACCGAAGATCATTGAGTTATTGTGCCCAAGGCAATGCATTAGATTCCTACTTAGCTAGTCGTCTGGCTGGTTAATGAAGGAGTCGATCGCAGAACGCCATTCAGTCAGAAGTTCACTCGTGGCTTGGACACTTTTCCCAATGAACCTACGGACCGATTCCAATTAGTGCTAAGAAAACCTTAAAATATGCAGAATGAATGTATCTACCACTTAATAAGTTGCTTCACTTGCCAGATAATCAGCTAGCTGGATACCTAATTCAAGAAACTCGTGAAACTGGTGATGCTAGTAAAATACGCGTTTCGGTGCTGTAAATTCACCCCAGAGCGCAGTTGTTTCTTGTAAGTTGAAGTCCCTTCAAGCGATCACTTTTTTCAGTTCTTTCCCACTTACCGCAGTAACTCCGATAGAGACAAAACTTATCCCGGACGCATCGGGCAAAATTCAATAAAAAAACTTTCAGAGCGAAGCAGAGAGTGCGGAATAAACTCGACGATCGCCCTCGTCCTTGACAGGGGCCGAAAAAGGAAGAAACGAGGGAAAATATTTTCGAAGCGATTTCGTAAAATTTAATTCGTCCACTTCCCTCCCTTTCCTAAGAATCCAATATAAAGTTTCGTACGCGGCCCGAAGGATAAAGAAACAAACGGAAAGGAAACGAAGTAAAGAAGGAAACGGGCGGCCTTCGCGCGCTCCCCTAAAATAAAAATAAAAATAAAAAATAGCCCGCGACTCCCGTCTCGTTAAGGTCGAGAAAATACTAAAATCCGCGCGCGCTAGGTGATGCCTCGCCCTTCGGCATCGTACGACGACGCCTAAAGAAACGAGAAAGTTCTTTGCTGTAGAAGCACGGAATGTAAATGGTGGGAACGCGAACATCTGCGCTCTTCTCGCTGTTTCGCCCCGGTTTTCTTTTTCTGGGTCTTTCTCCCCGGGTCTCCCCGCCAAAAACTCACCGGTAGGCGATCGTGCTAGTTAATAAAGGGAAGAGCCCTAAGTTTTAAACAAGGATACTTTGCGAAGTGAAAATTGAATCACGTCCGGTTAAGGTGTGACGTTAATATAGTTTCCGGGGAGAAGAAAATCGAATGAAGCGCTTCGTTCGGGAATTTTGATTACATTTTTTTGCCGATAGGCAAGGGGCCAACGTTTTCAATTTTTGGGAAGGATTATGAAAGTTTCTGGTTTCGTTTAATCGTACTTTGCTTATTCAATCGATTCTATCTCGTAAATTTTTTGTAAAAAATCTGATAGAATATTTTCAAATGGTAATAACGCTAACGTCTATACAATCAAAATTCCTCAAAACAGATTTTTGCAGTGGAGTTGAACCGTTTCAAACCTTGTACAGAACCATCAAATCGTATTCCGAAAAATGCGTCTTAACATTGCCAAGCATTGAGGTCAAGTATCGAGCGTACGTACAATCCCTCGGTTCCAAAGACCAATGAGCCTAAATATACTCCGCTCGCACTAAGAATGTAGTGTAGGGAATGATACAGTTGTATATAAAATCATCGAATCTCATAATAATAACCCAACTTACACGCGGCGAAGTATAACATAATCTTAGCTTCAAGTTTTTACTGACGAAGGTGGTGATCACTTGTACGATCTATAATTGCGCTTGCTTCAAGAATGGCGTGTAGAAATGGATAGGGTTATAAAATTCTTGGATCGGATTGGCTAATTTGCGACGACTAAATGACGCAGGGTGCCATGTGCAACTTCCACACCGCAACTTAGACAAATATTTTTGCTTTCTTTCATTTCCTTTTTAATTCCCCTTATGTTATTTTTTACGTTTTCTAATTTTCTTCCAATCTCAATTTAATTTCAATTCAATTTCCTGTTTTTCAACCACGGCTCCAATTTTCTTCTTTCTTGTAACATCTTCCAAGTTATGTTCTAGTTTCCTTCCAATTTGACTTTGCCGCAATTGATTTTCAAATTTCTTTAAAGTTTTCTTCTTCTTCTATTCTCTGCCTGGATTCCTCCCAAACATCTTTCAGTTTTCTTCCAATTTTCTCTCTTCTTGTAATTTCCTCCGAGTTATGTTGTAGTTTTCTTCCATTTTTCTTTCCAATTTCCTTGAAATTTCGTTGCGTTTGACTTCGTTCAGTTTTTTCTTTAGCTTTAGAATTTTTTCCAGTTATTTCCGGTTTTCTCCAAATTGTACTTTAATTTCGTAGCTTCATGAGTCTTATCAAAGTTTTCTTTGAACTAGATTTATTTTAGTCCCTCTCTAACTTCCACCCACACCTCTTCCAGTGTTCCTTCAATTTTCTTAAAGTTTTATTCTCCTAATTTTCCTCTAGTTTCCTCTCAACTTATTTCTCAATTCTCTTATAGATCTTCTTCCAATTCTCCTGCCTTCTTCTAATTGCTTGAACGTTATTCTCTAGTTTCCATCGAAGCCCTTGTTTTTTTATGGTCTCTTGCTAACTCTTATTGCCTCTCAGTTCCTATTTAAGTTTCTACATGTTTCTTAATCTTTCCCGCGCTGTTTCAATTTTCGCTTCACCCTTCTACCAGTTTTCTACCAATTTCTTTCCAATCTTCCAATCCATAACGTAGAACTATCTATTCCATAAATATCATCCTCAATGAACAAAGTAATAAACTTGGAATTACGTTACGCCCAGTGTAACTTGGACAACGCGAATTAGCCAATCAGATTGAAGGATTCTATAATCCTATGCATTTCGACACTGCATTCCTAACGTGAACGTAGTTTCGGATCATATAGGCAATCTCTTCTTCAATCAGCAAGAAATTGAAGTTCAGGTTGTATTACACTTCGTGAGCTGGACATTGTTATTAGCCGGGCTCTATTAATCTCTATACTCCATTCTTAAAATGAACGGAATAAGATGTAAGATTGATAACGTAGAGCTATCCATTCCGTAAATACCATCCTCAATCAATAAAGAAATGAAGTTGGCATTACGTTACGCTAGGTTCCCTGTAACTTGCACGCCGCGAATCAGTCTATCGGATCCAAGGATTCTATAACCCTATCCATTTCGATACTGTATTCTTGACGTGAACGTACTTATAGGTCACATGGGTAATCTGCTCTTAAATTAATAAAAAATTGAAGTTAAGGTTATGTTGGGCTTCGCATTGCGTAATTTGGGCGTCGTTATTAGCCGAGCAGATTCAAGAATTTCATAACCCCATCAATCTCTACACTATATTCTTAATGTGAAGGGCGTATAGTTGGATATAAAATGTCAAGTCTATGATGAGGTTCCTCTACTTCCTTTTATTCTCTCCTTTTTTCTTCTTCTTGTCCCTGATTTCCTTCTTCTTCCTTTCGGTTTAATCACCTTCCTTCCTTTTCCTGATCTTTTTCTTTTGCACAAGTTCCTTTTTCCGCTGCAATTGTGGCTGTTAGTTCAAACATTCTTGTTTCTCTGAATTTCTAACTGCCAACTCAAGTCCTCCAAAATTTTCCATCGATTTATCCCATCCATCAACTGTTTCTTTTGCAAAATCGGCGATTTTCATCCGTTACCGACGCCATTCGACGTAAACATGTCAACGTGGAGCCGGCAATTCATCGTCATCGACGATCACTCTTTCAACGAACTACATACATACATACGAATAGTGGAAGCTCGCGCGCGAGTAAAAAGAACTCGTTTTCCACCCGTTTAGCCTTTGACGCGGGACTCGTGCGACCGGTCCGTTCTTTCCATCTCCCGCCTCTGCCGCCGCCGACGCGAAACGTATTTCCCTAAAATGGCATCCGAGCGAAAGCCAATAGAATATAAATCGTGATTTATGAGCTCGCCCGGTCGGTAATTTTTCACACATAAACTTTAACCGGATTTCGATGGTTATCTGTTCGTTCGGATTCGATCTTCGCCCGGATTTTATTTCGAGAGCTCGTTCGTGAATTTTACGTTTGTTTTTATCGTCCGTCGGTTCTGTTTAATGTTATATGAATGAGAGCGGAATAAATGTATCGTAAAGAAAATTGCGGAATGAATACGAAAGCGTGTGTTTTTTGGGGACGGGGGTGATGGGGGAGGTTCTAACTTGGAAATCTATTTCGAAACGGATGTGAAATCCAGACGGGCGGCTTCGTCGTGTGTTTAGCGATTTTCGTTGAGGCTCCGCCAAAGGCAAAGTACAATCTCAGAACTAGGAAGAGGCTGCTGGCTGTTTTTATGCAAAACCAAACCAATTCGTACCTTTACTCATTTTCCATTTCTTGGCGACTAATGGCGCTGTTTCTTTTAATCATGGTGAGCTTTCAGCAATTGACGTTGTGGCGCGTTCAATGGTAAAAGTGAAACTGCAGCATATTTCTAACGAATGGAGAGGCCGGGAAATATTTTGGCCACTCTCTTTATTTCTTCTGCGCAGGTTTCTCCTGGTAGTTATGTCTTTTTTGTCAGTACTCATGCCTCATACACTTTTCTAACCATCTTTATCTCCTCCACTCTCAAAAGAGAGAGCTAAAAGAATCTTTCGGAAAAATAAGAAGACAAGAACATCAAAGATTAAGGCAGTAAAAAAGAAAACTAAGAACCGTTGAAAAACTGAAAGAAGCAACGGGTAATAGACCATTAGAAAGCAAAGGCTTCTAAAAAGCTGTTCTTCTTCAAACGCTAGTAAAGACAGACGTGACAACGATAGCGAGTGCCTTTATTGTAAAGATCTTTATTCTTTGTTTTCTGTGGGATGAATTGCTTGCTCAAAATACTTGTGATGGTCACACAATTTATGTGCCGGAATGAATGAGGGAAACAATGAGGAGGTTTTAGTTTGTGCACTACGGAGTTGTTGTTCCTCATTTTTGCCCTATCCCATTTTGCCTTACCTGGCGGACAAAACGGAATAATATTACTTGTGTTACTTTGTTGGTTTCATGTTTTGTTGTTGTTTTGAGAAAATTATTTTATTTCATTTACAATAAAATTACACTCTTAATGATAAAACCACGTAACATTCCTATAAGCGTAGAAGTTTTTTTTTTTTTTGGTTTCCAACCTTAGATACCTTATTTTGCTGCTATAATCATCCCAATTTTACAGACGTGCGTAAGAGATTTATAAAATTTCTGGAAATTTTCATCGATTTTGCTGTTTCCAACGATTTTTTCAGTCTAATGGACTTCCGGCAAAGTTATTTAAGCAAGAACAAAAGTTATTTGAGCTCAATATTGCAATATCAGATTAGTGTGATTCCCGCTTCTATTTTTATGCTTTTAATAATTAACATTTTTATTAAGAATTTGGGGATTGCTAAAGGGTTGGAATTACAAATCGTTGGAAGGGATTGCTGAGGTTAACACCTTTTTTTTTTCTTTACTGCAATATTCCCTTTAATTTCATTGTAACTGTGGCCTTTTGTTGTTAGTTTTTACACATTGATAATGGGGGAAACCTAGGCTCAAAACGTCTGTCAAGATTTTACCATTTGGGCTATTACCAATAAATTGGCTGTTTATTCAGAAACTGTTTTTTGCAAATTTCTCATCGGGCAAGAACCTTCAGTGTCATACAGATGGTGCTTCACGACTGGCACGTCGGACTGTACCTCGCAAACTAATAATTTTTTAAGTGTATTTTGACAGGATGGCATATGTTTATAAAGACCACACTTATAAAATATTGTCATTTCTACAGGATGCCCCAAGAAAGCGCTAGGTATCAAAGGTGTTTTTCTAATGGAACACTATATAAAATAAAAGGTAAGTTACTTCAATGCTCCTTGTGTCTATCGTCTACCGCTTTCAAAGTATTTTAGGATTTTGGTAAACGTAAGATGTTTTGAATATGGACATAACAGACAAACTAATCGAAATTTTAAAATCAGGTTTTTGCCTTGATTTGGTATATCTTGGGCTATTTATTTTCAGGTATTTAATTTTACAACAATGTACAGGATGACTCCATAGATCGTCTTTATCGGTCTCTTCTCTAACTTCAATAGTGAATTACTGTTATTTGAAATGGAACACACTGTATATTTTTAGACTCGGAGAAAGGTTCTTCAATTCGTATCCAAATTGTATTAGGTTTCCCTATGCCTATATCTTGTGGTTTTGGAGAAATTTGAAGGTGCGTTAAATTTTTCTTCAAAGTTCCCGAACAGTAACAATTGTGAAGTGTAAATTGTAAAGGGAAGCGGTCCCAATATAGATCCTTGAGGAATCCCCGATTTCAAGGCAGCAAAATCTGAAAAATTGTTGTCTGTTACTATTCTTTGTCTCCTACTACCCAAATAATTAACAAAGAAAGACAATTCGCTGCCATTCATGCCATTCATATAATGAAGAATAGGCAGCAGAATCTGATGCGAACGTCTATGAAAGGCCTTAGAGAAGTCCAGAAGAATTAAAGCAGTAATATGTCCGCGGTCAGTTGCAGAAATGATGACATCTGATATTTTAGACAAAGCAGTTGCACAGTTAAAACCAGGTCGAAATCCAGACTGAAACGAAGGAAGACTGGTATACCTTGTAATACGAGCTCTCAGTTGAAGTGCAACAACGCCAGTAATAACGATCTTTCATGATCACCGTTTGAAGTCTGCACCATCGACTTTCGCAAACAAGAAAGAGGGAAAATCAACGAATCAATTTTGCTAATATCCAGTCTAAACTTAAAATCCGTAAAATTCCCTCCACTAGTTCCACCAACAACTTGCATCCACGTACGTACATCACAGTATCTCAGAACGACCTCGCAGCTGGAAGACGTTTGCTAGTCGCAGATGCTTTCCAACCACATCTACGTGCGGAGCGCCGTCTTCGCTCCATCCATTCCCGTTACCCCATGCCCGTTCCTAAACGTACGCAAAGTCCGAGCATAAATCTAAACTACATTAAACATGCACCGGCGGTAATGCCCGAAACTTCGTCCGAACGTTCGAGCTTATTGCCGCAACTGCGGAGGAGACGGCCGGTAGCAGCACGACGAAAATTTGCGTTTGTGGACGTAACGGAGGAGCCGGAGGGAACACATCTGCTCGGTAACGGTACACGTCTTCCCGCTACGATATGTGTGTGTGTGTGTATGCCGGGCACGTTTCGGCCACAACCGAAATAACCGGGTACAAGTTTGATACGTTCGTAATAATGGAGGTAAATGGTTAGGAAAGGCGGTCTATCGTTCAATTGAAAGAATTTTATGAATATATGTAAGCGGAAAATTGTTAAAATAAGAACGTACCTACATATGTGGAGTTAGAATTACTGAAGAATGCAAGCGTATATCACCAGAAACATTTGAAAGGGTCGAAAAAGAGTTCGACACCACACCAGCACAAGCAGGAAGGAAGATTATTCACCGAACAGAGAAGGAACTACCATGGGAAAGAATTCGTAACATATACCATGAACTATCTACGGGTCTGTACCGTCTACATACGGAGCCAAGCAAGCTTTTAACTGAAGATATATAGAAAGAAATTGGAAAGGCGGCAAATTAAGATGGGGGTAAAAGAAGTTGTCTTAGATACATGGAAGACAGTTGTAAACCTCTTCAACGAACAACTGACACAGGAACAAATAGGGATTCTTAACCGAGGGCTCAAGTCAGTTATTTCGTCTACCAGAACTCCAAATGTATGACACCTGCAGAACTTCACTAGTCGAAGAAACAGAAGACATTCTGCGTCTTCAGCTGGTAGAATTTCGCGGGTATGATACCTGCCGAATTCTAAATAAAGCTCTACCATCGCTAAAGATCATCATCAAGGAATGCGCAAGGTCACAAAAAGAAATCGAAACAACGATAATATCATCGTCCTACAACGGTCGATAGAGGCTACCCAACAGTTTTAATGGACAAAACGGATTACAAAGAGAAGATTACTGCATTATTTGATCCAGATAACTACAACAAAGCTCGAGATGAAGCCAACAGCAAAGTCTGAAGATCAGATAAAAAGATCTCTACAGAATCATTGATGTCTCAGGAAAGCCCAGGATACCTATTGCGATCAGAAAGGACGGGCAGGGGTTACGTTAGGCGCAGAAGGGTGGATATTTCCCAGTGATCTTGATATGTACGGCGTACCGCGCTTGCACGACGTGTTAAAGCAATAGAAAGAGATACACGGTAGACGTCATTATGCTTTTTCCTAAATTACCAAAAAGAAATGTTGAAGCTTCTGACAAGCGTACATGAGTTTTAGGTAAACAGAGATATTTGGACGTACTTTTGGTGCAAGAATTTATAGTCGCAATAGAGAAATCCGAGAAATCGGAAACACCTCCCCCATTTCGAAAACCTGTTTCATTTTCCAACTTAAGGAAACGGCAACAGAACGCGTAGTTTTGCTAAGATTGGTCACTCCTTGAAAGGTACACACAAGAGAACTTCTACATTTATTCCACCTCCTATTTATAAAATCAGCGCTTGCTTCTCTTTGCCAAGTCCCAACGTGTCGTCTGCTCTCATACAGGACCTGCTCAGGAATTAAGAACAATCATTGATCAAACGGGAATTGATCACACATTCGAATTTACTTCCAACTCCTCTTCTGGCACCTCATTTTATCATGCCACCTTTTGTTTCTCCAATGTTACTCCAATATTTTGTCTACTGTCACATCATCCTCAAGAATTTCTCACAAAATTATGTAATGAAACCAAAGCCTGTACTAAGATAGGTGAACATCTTTAAATGCAGACGCGACACCCTCCATTTTACGAAATCGGTTCTTGTTTCCCTTTGCTTGTCTCCATCATTTCATCGTCCATAGTACAGCACTTCAGCTTGTACCTCGGTATTTCGGTATTTCTTGCTGAGAAATTTTGTCTTCAGTGCATTGCATAGTCTTCCTGTTTCTGCGATGGCAAAAGAAGGACTCCATAAGCTTTTTATATCCCAATAGCTCTCAATGGTCACCCAACCCCAAAAAGAGACGCACCACAAATCTCTATTAGTTTTCTGAGAAGACTATGGACGACTTCGTCGCTGTTCATTCTTTCGTATTTAAGCATCCATATAGCGCTTTCATAATTCATCAATTAAAAATCGCCGTTCTTGGAAGGTTTCATATTTGAAACTTGAGTCCAATGATTTCCAGCTTCCGTTAAATCTGAAACCTAAATCAAATTTAGCCTCGATTTCCTTATCCTTTCCTTTTTCCTTATCCCAATTCTTGACCGTCTGACTAACTCTGAGGACACTTGAATGTCCTGAAAGCTTTTATTCATGTAGAAAGATCCAAGCATCTACAACCCAAGAGTTGTTTCCAACTGTCTCCTTAAATTCACATGAGAATACGCAAAGAAATAACGAGCTTTACCACCACCACCACTACCAACATTACCAACCATATAGTGCGTAGTATATAAATACATACACCGCTTCCTCCATAAACCGGAAATGGAACCAAGGCGAGGCTTAATATCCGGGATCAAGCACAGCGAACGGCGAATCGAGAAACCGAAACGTGAGCGTTTCGAAGCGCCGTGGAGGAGGACGAACGTCCGGACCTCGAGAGTCGATCGGACATTCGTCCTCCCTTCTTTGCCCCATTTCGGCGACAACCGTGAAATTTGCGGTTCGAGTAAATATTATCCTACTTAAAACCCGTCCGCCGTTTTCTCCCGTCCTCATCTTCGTTCCGCTTAGAGCTTCGTACCGTATAGGGAACGGAACGGAACGTAAGTACATACGTACGTACATCCGCGAAAAACATCAATCTTGGAAAATTAAATGTACGGTCCGGCGAATTTATGCGAGCGACGTCGGTTCGTTTCCGCCATTCGTCGGACGTTAGGACGTATTTCGGGAAGCGAATTGGAATTCGAACGACGCCACTGTAATTATTCGAACCGGCGAAGGATGGGGGACGTGGAAGATGGGGTAAAGAGATCGCCGGACTTGGCCCGGACAAGTAATTGGAATTAACATTATCGGATGCCGTTGCGTCGTGGACGCTTCATTTAACGTGATGATCGCGTTCGAGTTCTGGACACGATCTGGGAATGTTAACGGCTTATTGTATTGGTGTTTGCACATGAAATTACGGTAAAATTACGTTTTGTTATCGATTCTGGTGTATCGGACGAAATAATTTTGCACGAATGGAATTTCAATTTGGGGTACGCAAAATACAGTGTCGTGGGATGCGCTTGAAGTTAGTTGATTTATAGCTACTAATTTTGAGAAAAAAGAATATTTTAGCAGAGTTAACGAAATGATTTCGGAAATGCCATTCATTGAATTAAAGAAAGATCTTCTACCGACGATGGTTTAACAAACAAAACACATATATATGTAAGAA
The DNA here is from genome assembly GCA_038088585.1 of Chrysina gloriosa. Lineage (NCBI taxonomy): Eukaryota > Metazoa > Arthropoda > Insecta > Coleoptera > Scarabaeidae > Chrysina > Chrysina gloriosa. The sequence continues at coordinate 27,487,129 of CM076088.1, read as the reverse complement.
ACTACTGCCTTAAGCATTTTTAATTCTTCCCGCACAAGCATGTCGGGTTGATAAGGTAGCGACCTGAAATTGCTGAAATGACAGAATAAAAATAAAAGCACTGTTTAATTCAGATAAAGATTGTTTAAACATAAATTGGTAAAAGGAAACATCCTGAATAATAAACGTTGAACGTTGTTTCTTTGTATATATATATATATACGGAATTGATAACTTTAAACCCCACTACGCCGGAAATGTATTGCTTAACCCGTAACGTGCCTCGGTAATTTCTTTCGTTAAGCAGACGAACACGCGATAGCTACTTACTTTTGTCCAGAACTGTATACAGAAATACTTCGGGTACCAACGTGAACTAAAGAATATTATACATCGATAAGTGCAATACAACAAAATAGAGGGACCGAAACGATTCAAGATTAACCATGGGGTAGTTTATAGGCCGAAGATACACTTTACTTCGGCAAATCAACGACAAACACAAATTAAAAAGAAATTATTTGCTTCAAAGTATAACACAAGTAGAATAAAAACCAGCACTTGATAACGATCAAATATCTAATTTCCAAAAACAAATGCAACTTCAGAAATTACGTACATCGCGCGGTCGAATAATCCCTGCACAATCACGTGCTCAACAGGTATACGGAGTGCGATTTATATGAACGAAAGAACATTTGAAAATATTAAAGAAAAGGAATGGATATCATGGGTTCTCGGAGATTGTGTCACGCGTGCATTTAACTAACATTTTAACGGCAAACACTACTTTGAAAATTTTAACATGACGTCGAAGATGGGAACTACCGAGAACGTCATGCGAATGCGCAGTTGGTAAGAACATGCAAGAAACTGTCCAAAAGAAGATAGGCCTTCGAGTGCTACGATTTCTTTTACCTAGAGCGAGCTAACTTTGATGTTGACGGAAAATTTGACAAATTGGAATTTGAATTAGAAATGGATTTAACTTGAAGATAAAATAGAGGACGAAAAAAAAAATATGTAACAAGCAACGAAGCAATGACCGATTCCTTACAACCCATCGTATCAGGAATTAATTCGCCGACTTATTAAGCATTCCAACAGCTTGTATAAGCGTTTAGAAATTTACCCGTAAAATATTAAAGTTTGGCAATAACTAATTCCTCAGAATTCATTTAAAAATTAAAACTTATAAATTAAGAGAAGGCGGGATTCTGGTGTAATTGATGTCAGTTTATTATATCAATTAGTACCTATTCCTGACGCTTTGAAATGTTTGGAAAACTTCTTTAGAATTTATTTGAGCGCGGCAATAGTAGAAGAATCAAATTAACAACACTTTGTATGTCCCATAATTGTTCCCAAATTAGTTACACCTTTAATTATACCGCAAGCGGCCTCTTTGGTACTGCCTCCTTGTTATAAAATCAGCTTTCGTTTCTCCTCTCCTAGATACAACGTCTTGTCTTCTCTCATACAGGACATCCTCGGAAATTACTAAAAAAACCTTGATGGAGCTGAAGCTCAGTATGGGATTGTGTCATCTACTTTTATAATATGACCTTTTGTTTCCTTGCCATTTCTCCAACATCTCGTCTACTATCATCTCATTTTCAAAGATTTTTCACAAAATTCTGTTGTAAAACGAAAGCTTCTTTCTTCGTAGTACGTCCTTTTTATAAAACAACTTTCTGTGTCTCCTTGCCCAATTCCAATGTTTTGTCTGCTATCGTACAGGACATCCAGACGAATTTTAAAGAAAGTTCGTCATTGGAACGTAAGCTAAGCATGGGATTGATCACACCTTCGAGTTTACTTCCAACTAATTTCTGGCTCCACTTTTTATAATATCACCTTTTGTTTTCTCTCCCTTCCTCCAAGGTTTCGTCTACATCAAAAATTTCTAAAAGAAATCGGTTATAGAGCGGACGCTCAGTGTGGGATTGATCACACCGTCGAACTTACTTCCAATTCCGCTTCTGGCATCTTTTTTATAATGTGACCTTTTGTTTCCTCGCCATTGCTCCAACGTCTCGTCTACTATCATCTCATTTTCCAGGATTTTTAACAAAATTCTATCATAAAACGAAATCTTATACTAAGGTTGGTCACACCTTTAAATGTACACCCAGCTTCTTTCTTCGTAGTACCTCCTTTTATAAAGCTACTTTTTGTTTCTCTTTGTCCAATTCCAATGTTTTGTCTGCTATTGTACAGGACATCCTGACGAATTTTAAAGAAAGTTCGTCGATGAAACGGAAGCTAGGCATGGGATTGATCACACCTTCGAATTTATTTCTAATTCCTCTTCTCACATCTCTTTTTATAATATTACCTTGTGTTTCCTCGCCTTTGCTCCAGGGTTTCGTCTACCACCTAACCAACTTCAAGAACAGGATAATGTCAGGAACTTCTAATAAAATCCCTTAACGATAGTAAAACGGAATTTGATAGTTATCGCATCTGCTTTGACTGTTTTTTTGTATTTTCCTTTCGTTTCGTCTGTTATCACCAGGATAACATCAACAGCTATTACGAAAATTCCTTCACGATGCTAAAATCCAATTTGGTATATATTTGATATTTGATGATATCTTAGATTTTAGGCTGAACTTCACTTTCAGTGTTGCTTTATGTCAGTTTTCATTTCTTCTTCTTCAGCTCCAACGATTCGTCTTCTATCACATACTACATCTTCAGATATGTTGTGCAAAACTCTTTGACAAGGTGGAAACTGATTTTGAGATTGGTGACATTTTTGAATTTACACTCAACACGTGTCTTATATTTGCTTTGTTTGCTTTCCTCTAGTTCCGTCGTTTCGCCTCCTATCATACAGGACATCGACAAAAACTTTTACCGTAATTACTTAACGGCGCCAAAACGGAATTTGAGATCTGTCTTATTTGCGGTTTCAACCTGAACTACCGTTTTGGTATTCTGCTTTTATGTCAACTTTTGTTTCTTTAGTTCTAGCGTCGATATTTCATTTCTTATTATGCGGCCATCGGCAAATCTCTTTTATAAAATTCTTTGGTACAAAATTCAAACTGATTTTGAGGTTCGTTAAATTTTCGCATTTACAGCTGTCTTCTTTCATAAAATCAACTGTTGTTTACTATTCCCTAGTTCAAATACTTTGCGTGGCCTTACACAGGAAAACATCACGAACTTTTAAAAAATCCTTAACGATGTTAAAATAATATTTTGAGATTGGTCATATCCTAGATTTTAGACTGAAATCCAGCTTTAGTGTCAGCTTATCTTTCTTCCTCTTTAGCTCCAACGTTTCGTCTCTTAATTAAGACTTCTTCGAATTGTTTTTGCAAAATTCTTTGCGAAAACGGGCACTAAGTTTTCGATATTTCAGGCTTTTAATATCATAGCGCAAATGTTGGTTAAGGAGTTTTCTAGTCTTCGTTGTTCAGATGGTCGATAGGTACAAAAACTAAGTATTATCCACGAAGTAAAAATTAAAAAGTTAAGCGTATATCTCACCACTTCTGGTTGGCACCAAAACGAGATGATCAGTGGCAAATGGTAAATTTTGTCCAATATAAATTTGATCCCATCTAGATCTAAACGACAGCATCTCAAACGTTAAATTGTTTCATTGAAGTATGTTGGGTTCGTGTTCGAAAATTTCTAAATGCCTTTTTCTAAAAGCGCCACTAAAAATTTATTGCGAAAATCACCGCCACTTCAAGACACGTCTCTGGGAATGGAAGAATCCTGATTCTACGTGCCAACCGAGGTCTTCCAATGCGAGCGTGCAACGGAGAGGATACAATATGAGTCTAAAGGAGCGGCATTTATTACGTCCTTACGACACTTCGAACAACGTCTCTGGCAGTTCAAGAATCTTGATTCTTCGCGCCAATCGAGGCCCTTCAATGCAAGCGTGCAATGGAGAGGGCACAAGATGAGCTTAAAGGAGCGCTTTTTATTACGTTCTCACCAATCTTAAAGATGCTCAAGAAGATAAACCTAAGATATTTTGAAGCTGTTTGGGTACTACTGTTCGAATTTATACTCAACCGCTTTTCTAGCATTTCCTTATAAATATTTTCACTGACGAAGGTTATATGAAGACGTTATTTATTAACGTTCTGAAAACGTTGCTGTTATTTTCCAAATTTTTGTATAATTGACCTGAAAGTGGTAGAGGATATTTAGAGAATTCCTTGATAAAGTCAGTTTTTGTTCGTTTTTCCCTTTTACATCGATTTGTATGATATAAAGAACAGAATTCCTTAACACCACTGGAACTAACTTTGGGATTGGCCGTACTTGACTGAATTCCGGTTGTGGTATTCAGCTCTTAAGTCTGCTTTTATTTCCCTTTAGCTAGCTCCAACATTTCGTGGTCGTACAGGACATTTCCAGGAATTTTATCAATGTTGCGGAAGCAGAAACAGGAAGTCGGATCGTTTGTAAACCGTAGAAATGTTGTCAGCAAAGTGTTGAAGACATAGCAATATAACAACCACGGAACATCTATTTTAATATTAACTGGTTTTGCATTTCTTCATTTGTGTGAAAATTTTCCTCCTTAAAACGAGAAAACCTTTGTCATCCAAACAATAACCCGTCGACGTTCGACCGAAATTTCAATATCCTTTACAGATAACACATACGGAGTTATTTCGGAAACTCCATCCTCCGCGATACCTCCGACAAATTTCTTTGTCTCCCTCCACCGTGCTCCGTCGGGACTCCGTATCCTCCGATATCTCGCTCAAATATTTATTCGCCCGGCTACACTTTCCCGGATGGTTTCAGAAGTGTATACGTATGTATGTATGTATGTATCTATTGCCTACAACAATACCCTTTTCGCTACTCGCGTATCCTCCAATCTTCTCCCGATTCGACACATACTCCCCCGGAAATACGTCTAAATTCGCCGATTGTTTAGCGACAAGACGAAATTCGAGCGAGATTGTCGCCGCAGTTGAAAATTTTCAATTCTCCGAAGTTCGAGGGAAGTTTTCTCCTATCTTCTTCTTCTATCTTATCGTGTCGCCTCTCGTGTTTTTCCCTCTCTTTTATTTTTCATCGAGTTCGACTAACTCGACCAGTTGGATATGAGCCGAATAAGAAATGACTTTCCCATATACCCGACACGTTTCCGTTTCTTTCTCTTTCTGTCGTCTAGCTTCCTCTTTCCCCCGCAAACGACAAGGCAACTGGCAAGATGAAGTAAACACTTGATAGGCGCGTAGTTCTCCCTTCTTTACACGTACCTTTATACAAGGTGCGACAGAGTGAAGTCCCAGATATATCAAAAATTAATACCAAAGAAACAACAAAAGATACGAAAATAAAAAAACTGTTATTCCTAGAAAGTACATGTCATAAGTAAGGTTCTACAAACGCATGTCTTGTTCGCTATATTCAGCGAACAAGACACGCGTTTTATCGAAAGAAGTCGATAGACCTATACGAGTGTTATATCTGTGACGGAGCAGACATATATAGTGCGTTTCTCGAACCTAAGTTATAAGGTTCCGCCGACTTGTGTTTCAAATTTTCATGGAATAAATGACGGCCGTCACGAGTAATACACAGTCAAAGTGTTTCCCGGAAACACTGCATCATCATTTTCAGCATATCTCTAGGTATAGCAACGAAGAACTAGAGAACCTATCCATCAGCTGTACCTACGCCGCAGCTTGATCTTTTGAAATCTGCCACTTCATTCTGCCCCACCCTGTATAAGGAAACTTTCATCTCCTCATAGTCATAACAACTGAGAGGATTCGACAATAAGACAACCATAAATCTTGCGGAATCGCTTCGAAAATTCAGTCCCTACGATCCCGATTCAATTTCGATATTGCCATAGGTCTGGGGTAGCGTGAAGGGGCCGGTAGGAGGGCGAGCTTCGCGTGCTTTTCCGGGACTTATTTCCGGGATCCGGATTCCGGAAAATTTTGCTTACGCGAGGACGACCTCGGTCCATGCTAAAAACGATTACGCGTTATTGGGCTATATATTTAAATTCTCCGGGGCGAATTCCGCCCTTCGGAATGCGGTGGGATGCTGTCAAGGCGAGTGGGTTTCTCGAAGAGGTTGCTGTTTAGACGTTTTCTTTTTTGTAAAATAATGATAAGGATTTCAAAGAAAAAAAAAAACAAATTTCAGCGGAGAGAGGTTAACCATCAGAGAGCAATGAATTTCCTTAGAAATTGTTTCTTTTTCGGAAAAACATCGAATGGGATGTGTTCAGCTATTTTTAGCGATTTTGTAAGAAATTTTATGTTAAAAAGAAACACTAACTTAAAAACCGTCCAGTTCCTTAAATGGAGTGCTTCCAAACGAGGTTTGGTTCACCTGTACCCTGTGCCTATACCTAATAAACTTTGGTAGGTTAGAATTTTGAGAAATGTCATCGTCAGAGATACAATTCAAAGCGTCTATTTCAAAGTTTTTACGAGTGATGGTACGTTCAGCCGTACTTTTCGGTTTAACTCCATCAAACGTCAGAATTCGAACTTCGACGTGGCGTTCGAAATTTAACAACCTCAGCTATCAATTTTAATCCAGATTTGGCATGCGTTTAAGGACTTTACACCGCTCTAACCTCACTCTAGTGTGTCATCTTTGAAAAACACAAATGTCACTTTTGCCGTTTAGCAAAGCTATTTTAATTTACTCGCTGGATGTGGCTGAATACATTAAATTGCAAAATAGCGATGCCGTCAGCTGCAGCCATTAAGGTTTGATGAATTGGAATTCTGAGAAATATCATCGCTGAGGACACGACTGAACGCGTTCAATTGGAAATATTCACAACTGGTGCCACGTTCAGTCGCACTTATCGATTTAACTCCAGCAAACGTCTGAATTCGAATTTCGATGCCACATTTGAAAATTTAATAACCGCAACTACCGACTTTAATTCATATTTTGATATGGGTTTAGGGACTTTTCGTCGTTCTAACCTCGCTCTCTAATGTCAGCTGTCGTCTCTGGCAACCGCCGATATCGTTTTTGACGTTTAGCAACGTTATTTTAATTCACTCGCTAGACGCAGTTGAACACTTTAAATTCTGCAAGAGAAGCTTTCAGCCGTGCCTAGTTAAGTTTGTTGGATTGGAATTTTGACAAATACCACCGATGAAGGCGCGACTGAACGCGTTTAATTGTAAATTTTCACAAGTCGTACTACGTTCAGCCAACCTTATCAGTTCAACTCTATCAAATGTCAGAATTCGAATTTCGACACGACGTTCGAAATTTGACAACCGAAAGTACCAACTTTAAAACCGATTTTGACATGCGTTTTACGAAACCTGACGCGTTCAGCCGAATTTATCGGTTTAACTCTATCAAATATCAGAATTCGAATTTGGACGCGACGTTCGAAATTTGAAAACCGGAACTACCAACTTTAATCAGGATTTTGACATGTGCTTAGGGACTTTTCACCGTTCTCACCTGACGCCCTAGTGACAGCTGTCGTCTATGATAATTTCAAATGTCACTTTCGACGGTTAGCAGCGCAATTTTAATTCACTGGTAAGACGTGGCTGAACGCGTGTAATTTTAAATCTTTGGCAGACCTGGTACCTTCAGCCGAACTTATGGATTTAACTTTATTATACAACAAAATTTTAATATTGGCGCGATGTTCAAAATTTTACTACGGAAACTATCAACTTAAATCCAGATCTTGACATGCGTTCAGAGATGTTTCCCCATTCAAAAGGTATAGGGAAAAACATTAATTTATGAGGCAACGACGTCTCGTCCCTTTGACAAAAAATCCAATTTGAATTTGTCCGCTTCAGATTTAAATTTTGACGAAAGGGGCTAACTTCGCTCTGGGAGACTTCCACGATTGAAATATTAGCTTCTGAAGTCCAATACGTGTCAGTACTTCACCTCAACTCCAGCTTATTGGGGGGTAGTGAAGCTGATTCTTTTATAAACAAAATCAAACTAAATCGTTTCGACAAGACGCAGGTCTGCTTTGAAATCTCGTTAAACCAGATAATACGGAAATTATTAATTTGTGGAACAATGCCGTTTCATCCCTTCGATATCTTCAAAGAAGTCCAACTTGAATTGGTCTGCTTCAGATTCAAATTTCTACGAAAAATGCTAACTTTGTCCCCGGAGACTCCCATGGTTGATGTAATAATTTCTGAAGTATAACACGTCTTCATCTGTACGTTTCGATTTCCATACTGTCAGCTTCTTCGGGGATAGTAAAACGACCCTTTCTTGACGAGAAACGTGAATTTTAATCTTTGAAACGCCCGCAGTTGAAATCAAGATTTTGGATTTGACCATTTATTATTGGTTCACACTACGTTTCTATTTCCTAAATCCCAGCCTCTTCAGGGATAGCAAAATTGATTCTCTTACAGCAAAATCAAATCTGGTTTTGACAAGTTTCAAGTAGGTCCCAAGATGTTCTTAAGCCAGGTAATAGGGTAAACATTTTTTGAGGCAACGAAGTTTCATCCCCTTTTACATCTTCAAACACATTTAAGTAACAATTATTCCATTAGAATTTTAATTTCAACGAGGAAGAAAAGCTTCATCTTCCAAGACTCCCATGGCTGATGTCCATGACCGAAACAGCTTTTGGATTTTACCACCTCATAGTGGTCCATCACGATATTTCGCTTTGCCAGCTTCCTCAGGGATAGCAAAAACTAATTTTTTGAAGACAAAAGCAAACTAGCCTGTTTTGATAAGGTGTAAACACATCTTGGGATCTCGTTAAGTTTGAGAATAAATGAAACATTAATTTCTAGGGCAACGACGTTTCATCCCGTTTGACATCTTCAAAGACATTTTAACTAAAAATTGATCTCCACGAAATTTAAAACTAAAACGAGAAAGACTAACTTTCGTATTCGTAGGCTTTGTCGGTCGTTGATCGTGGTGGAAACTACCCCCATATTTTTTCTATGCCTCATTGCAGGAATATTAAAACTGATACTTTACGACGAAACTACAGTCTCCCAGCTCTTTTCACGTCCGACACGATCCGATGGTAATCAACGATCATTCTGTGCCTACGCTCCTCGCAATTATTTCGCGCGTTTCCCTCCGATTTGCCCTTAGGTATTGACGGAAGTCAGCGGAGGAAAAGGCGAAAAACCGATGTAAATGAGCGAAAATTACACGTATTTAAATTAATCGAGCCGTCCCAGATTATAACTCTGACGACAACTTAGAAATGCTGCCCGTCAATTTTCTCGCGCGGGAACTATACCGAAATGCCTCGAAATTATCCGTAATTATGACGTATGGAGAGTACGTAGTGGTAGCTAGCGATCGGGTTTCCATGGACGTGCCATTATCTTAATCGACTTTCACATGCTAGCAGGTACGTACGTATGGTACTTTTGCCGTTCGTTTTGCCGGATTCGGAACAGATGGAAGTACGTATTTCGATACGATAGAATTCACCCAAGCCGGAGAGAAATGCGGCGGCATACATTTTCTTCCAGTCCGATATCGAACTTTAATTGTAGCGAAAGTTCTGTTATTAACTTGGAAATTAATCGGGGGAAACTTCCGTTCTCATTAAGCAAAACATAATGAAACACGCGCCTTTAATGTGGGCAAGATAATTAACTCTTAGGCGACGACGACTAGCACGACGCGTCGAGACAAACGAGCTCGAAATGAAACCCTCATTCCTGATCCCCCTCCATACGTACGTATGTACCCCGACGACTTTTGTTTCGAACCGAAGATGAGGCAGAATTTCTTTGCGGCGGCGGCGGCGGCGATGACGCTCGTAATTCGGAAAGTTTCGTCGGGGATACGTTTCGGCAATAATTGGCCGGATAACGTGAAGGGGTCGCGCGCTCGCTTGACGAGGGTCCTAATATTTAACGGGAAACGTAGGAAATTTTACGTGTCATAGAGTTATCCGACTCTGGTTAATTAATGGATACGTTGTATTTAATTATTCAGGTTATTAGAGTGGTGGAAACTCGGAATTAGCTTCGGATTTAGTACGAAATTACTACGAGAAAATAAACGATTATTTCTAATTTTGGCGAATGTACTTACATGTATGGAGAGAGTTTGAAATACATGATAAAATATAGAATGAAATAGCGAAAATTCTGATGAAAGGACAATGCGTTCTAAATTCTAAAATCTTCTCCTATTTACTGTAGCAGGTAGAGACGAGTAAGATAGGCGTATGTATCTCTACGAGTGGCATCTTTTGTGTTATTACGAACAACCACTAGGCGGCGCAATTTGTATTCTGAACACTGCGGCACCTTATAATTTGACCGATTTGACCAGTTTGTTTACAGTGACCGTTTGAAAAAAGCAATTTTGTGAAAGAATGGAAATTTTACGAGAAGGTTTTCGTTGGATCATTTTATACCATTTTAGAAAGGGCCAACTCAATAACAATGCATCAGATCACTTCGGTTAACTTCTAGTAATGAAGGACTATCAGAAAATACTGTTTACAATTAAGTTGCATAATTTGATGTGAGTGATGAATCGGGTGAAGGTCGACCAAAACCGGTTTTTATTTCGAATAAATAAAAATAGGGCGCTGGTTGCTAGAAATAGAATATTGTAATTAACCACTCTCAGTTGAACTGCCAAAATTCGTTTAATAAACTTAGTTATATAGCATTCACAAGAACAACATGCGTAGGTTACATTTTTACTTACTACGTCTCTGCCTCTAGGACTACACACGCTTACTAGTGCAAGTGATAATACTAATTACTATTATTAAAATTACGTTATTCGTAATCGTCTGCAAATATGCATATACAGCCGTGGATACAATACCAAATATTTAATAATGTTACATTATTGTCGTAATTTATAGTTAGGAGTTGTGTTTTTCTATTTCTTTATAATCCTTTGTCGTTTTAAATTTTTCTCTTTATTATTGTTACATTATTTATTCAGTCTTTGTTTTTCTTTAATACCGTATTTTTTTACACTATGCGTTTCCATGTAATGTAATTTACCGCGACTTTACGTTTTTGTCTCTTTCAGAATTTCTACTTTCCCTTTTTAAAGTGGGTTTTAATTTGAATTTTGTTTGGTTAAGCATTTGTGATTCCTTTTTATAAATAAGGTCTGGCAACCGTTGCAAATTTGGTTTTCATCTACTAGGGCAGATATTTTGTAACTTTATAATTAGCATAGCTTTGAATGTGGGTTTTTAATTTTCTGGAAGCTGCTACTCGAAATCGTATCACACCTAGAAGTTAAATAGCACCTTATGAGATCTACACAAAATTAACATAAAATAGAAATTTTCCTTTGTTACGGTATACGTTATCAAGTTGTATGCATATTCCATATCGAGAGCAAAATAACTAAAGGTAACTTCAGCTAATCGTATCCAATTGGCTTTAACACATTCTTCATTACTCTGAAAACAAAATGAAATTGACAAATTTACTAGTAGATTAATACCATATGAAGTCCACTGCATATTATTTTGTTCTGTTATAAATAACTCATTTTGGCTTTTTATACTTGAATTAATGCTCATTCCTATAAACTGTTTAGAAATGCTTTCAGCTAGATGAAAATACCTCTAATATTTTAATCAATGCTATATACATACATATACACTGACATGTGCATCCTACAATTATCAAATATACCCCATGTACGAATAATTATTTACGCATCAGATATTAATTACGATAGATCACGGAGTTAACAAAAGTATGACGTTACCCGTACTAAGAGAAAATTTAAATATGTAACTGGGAATCATAAACTAACACTTGAAGTGGTGTAGACCATAAAATCTCGGATAGATATGTACGAGGGCTATTTTCTTCAACCTCTGATTACACAGTATGAAGGCACGCGGCAGGTGGCTAGTGAGCATATTGGTGGCTGCGCATCTCGCTTTCCAGACACTCTGTCGCGACCGGATCCAACACGCCATTTTCTGTTGAGCTAAAGTCACGTAAATATGGCTGTCTCTATTGATTCTCCCGCGAAATGTTATTCGTTTCTTGCAAGCAGAAGGAATAGTGCAGCGGAAATTCATCGACGAATGAGTCGAGTGTATGGAGACAGCTTTATGAGTGATGTTGTTGTCCGTGAATGGTGTTGCAAGTTTAAAAATGGCCGAACATGTGCATGGTAAAAGGGTCAAGGGCGTAAGTATATCGCCACAAACGACCTTGTTCAACAAGTTGACCAAGTGGTTAAGGAAAATCAAAAGTTCACCAATACACCCTCTGTCCCAAAAGTAACCGCAATAGTTCGAAATAAAGCACGCTATGTATGTTATGTCCACAAAAATCATTGTATTTATTCGAAATATTCTCCATGTGCTACAATACATCGATTTGCACGGTCAACGAGTGCTTCAAACGACTTTTTCATGTCGATCTCTGGGATGGCCTTTAGGATGCCGGTCGTCGATCTTTGAATGGCGTCTACGGATGCATAACGAACTCCTTTCTGCTTCAAATGAAGACGAGGGAACAGGAAATAATCGCATGGGGACAGATCAGGCGAATACGGTGGGTGCTGTATCGAATATATTTCATTTTTCGCCAAAAAATCGGTGACAATCGTTGCTCGATGACACGGTGCGTTATCGTGCAGTAATCTCCAGCTGCTTGGCTCGCGATATTCGGGCCGAACACGACGAATGCGACCCAGCAAACGCCTCATAACATCGAGGTAATATGCACCATTAACCGTTGAGCCGTATGGAACGAACTCCTTATGGATAATTCCCTTCGAATCGTAGAATGAAATCAGCATTGACTTGATTTTCGACTTCTCCATTCGTGATTTTTTCGGATTTCCTTCTTCTGGTGACCTCCACTCTGCGCTTTGACGTTTGCTTTCTGGTTCGTATTGAAAGCACCACGTCTCGTCACCAGTCACAATCGTTTTCAAGAAGTGTTCATCTGCACGGGCTCGTGCAATAATGTCTTTGGGGTGTTCGATTCGAAGCGTTTTTTGGTCGTCGGTCAATTTGTGCGGAACAAACTTCGAACTGACTTTCTTCAAACCAAGGGTTTCAGTCAAAATGCGCTGAATAGTTGTTTTAGGGATGCCAAGCTCCATTTCCATAAATCTCACTGACGATTTCTTCGAAATTTTCACAAATTCGCGCACTTTTTCCACATTTGCCTCGGCCAAAGTTGTCGAAGGACGACCGGCTCTTTCGTCATCGTTAACATCTTCTCTGCCTTTACGAAATCGTCGATGCCACTCGAACACTTGCCTCTTCGACAAACAATCGTCGCCATAAACAATTTGCAGCATTTCATACGTCTCGGTTGCAGTTTTTCCAAATTTAAAACAAAACTTAATATTGACTCGTTGTTCGTGACTCATTTTCTGACCGTTTACGAAAAACACTCTCACAGGATGCGTGATGTATCAGCTGACTATGCACCAAATGTCATGAAAATTTGTCAGGTTGGTAAGGAAGAGTCCCACTACAATAATCAATCAACTATCAAGAGATGACGCCACTGGTTTCTGATTTATAGACGCATTGCGGTTACTTTTGGGACAGAGGGTGTATATCAATGAAATTTCCGGCAGTTCCAAGATCTTCCCTGCACTCTATACTTACTAAACAGTTGCGCTACAGAAAACGTTTTTGGTTCCTGGGTTCTAAAGATGTTGACTGATAACCACAAAACTCGGCAAATGGCTGGAGCTTTGGCACTTCTTAAACGTTACAATACTGATGAAGAAGATTTTTTGCAATCCATTGTGACAGGTGACGGGAGATGGGTTCAATATGACACGCCCGAATCGAAACGACAATCACAGCGATTGATGCACACAAATTGCCCAAAGAAACCCACAAAATTCAACCGAACATTCAACAATCGTAAAGTTATGACAACTGCCTTTTGAGGCCAAAAAGGTGTGTTGCTTGTGGAGTTTATGCAACAATCACTGCAGATTCATATTGTTACGGAGAACTATTCAAAACAAAGGAAGAGGCGTGCTGACCTCTGGAATTGTTCTGATTCATGACAATGCCCGCTCTCATACTGCTCGTGTAACCCAATGGCTCCTTGATCCCTAGCTCCGACCTAGCGCCGAGTAATTGCCATCTTTTTCCTGAACTGAAGAAGTGGCTTGGGGGTAGCACTTCCAAACCGACCAAGAGCGCAAAGAAACCGTCAATACTTACTTCAAATCATTGGCGGCAACATTTTATGAAGAGGCTATAGAAAAGCTTGTTCATAGATATGACAAATGCCTCAATCGTCAAGGTGATTATGTACAGAAGTAACTTTTATTGTAGACTACTTTTAGTAATAAAATTATTTTTATATTCAACCGTCTTGCCCCTATAGCCTATTGGAGGTTGAAAGCATAAGAATGATTGGTTTGCACAGTAAAAATATTCAATGCTTGCCGAATTCAATCGTTATTTTTAATTTGTTTTAGACGAAGTTATAAAATGAAAGTGAAGCAGTCAATAAATGCATTTCCCTAAAGTGCCAATCGTTGTGTGTGTTACCCTACATGAAGAATATCTTACATCGATTGGATCGAATCTTCATTCCCCTTTTAAACCCTCATCTCCGAAACCGCAAGTCTCCCACCGTTCCACAGCAGTCAGATACAAGTATCTACCCTCGAATATACGTGCATATGCAAATCTTATTTCATGCATCCACCGACCGCATCAACTTCGATACGTGCACATATCGTCGGCGACATCTCCTCGATTTCGTAACTTAACGCAACTATACTGACTTATACCGGCCGCTACCGACGGATGTTACAAATTCGACCGAGATGGTATCAGGCGAATGCGAATATCGAATTTACGTCCCTACATGTATATGTATGTATTATGTTGAGTTCCGAAACCTCAACGGAGATCGTATTCGAACTTAGAACGGGGTCGAAACGAAACAACATTCGCCTAACTGCCGTCCGCCCCGCGTTAACGCGCGAATACGGTAATGGAAATTTGCACGGAGGCGGCGACGGTAATGCGAAATTGCGGTCCGATCGTTACCGGACCTGCATATGACATCTAATAATATTGCAATCGGATGGAGATCACGCGCTCCCGTGTATGTATATGCGTATATTCTATACGAACGTGCCGGAGTAGTATCAATTATTGGATATTTCGAAAGGGGAAAATTGGCTTTTTCGCGTTCCGTTTTCGAATTTCCTGTTTATTAAAAATGGGAATTCGTTTCACCTTTCTACGGTACGCGAATCAAAGGATTTTTCTCTCGTTTGTTTATGCATCCGTGCTGTTCCGTCGAAATATTTATTTTTCCGCTTTAATATGGGCGTATTACACCTTAACAAAGATAATTTCGAATGGGAAGCAACCCCTGGTGTTAGGTTAGGGTAAATCTAATGGATAGAAGTTAATTATTCCCTTCTATTGGGCATCAATGGACACATTGCGACTCACCCCTACTTGAAGTTTAACCATTTCTGTTGAGAGGATAAATTCCCGATACTGAGAAACCGGATTGAACGGTTTTGACCGTAAATGCTTGCGGATATGCCTTACCCGCTCATTCAGTCACGTCATATATTGTCATTGTTTTTCCTGCATTAGATAATAGCTATTCAGTGCAAGCTGTGTTATAATAGTTTTTAGGCGTCCATGCAATGCTATATCTAAAGCCTGCAGTTTGTGGCTTGTGTGTGGTGGAAATGTTAGCATAGCTATTCCTGATTTTTGGCCAAATTTAGTGCTTCTATTCAAATGTGGCTTTCATGGTTATCGATAATTAATAGTGTTCTATTTTGAATAGACGTACGCGTATAATTTATAGAGTGATTTAAATATTTTACGAATATGGCCGCATTAGACCATCCAATTAGATTAGCGCTCCCAATACTCCGTTTTAGAGCGCCTTATAGCATATGCTCCTTAAAAAACCACGTGGAAAAGCAAACAGAGGCGGTATGGAATTACCAATGGCGTCAATGCAAAATATCATTGTAACATTAATGCCTCTCTCTACGGATGTCATACTCCCAACTTGTTTACTACCTCTGGTTGCAATAACTCGTACGGGAGTATGGACAGGAGATATACCCGTTTCATCTAAATTGAAAATATTTTGAGGAGGAAATTTATATCTTATCATGAACTCCTCTAGTTTGTCATAGAATGTATTTACATTTGCTTCATTAAATGCCGTCGACCTTGCCAAACTAGTGGCTTGTGGTATTTTCAAAGAAATGTTCTAGTGTCTACGTAGAAAGTATCTAAATCACTCTTTACCTGCCTTCTGCTTGGTTTCCCAGGTCGGTGGACAATTCAAATTATTTGCTTTCGCGTAATCCATTGCTAACTGTTGAAGTTCAACTGTTGAAAGACCATAGTGCATTTGCCAATAAATAATTAAATATTTCACCAGCTCTAATTCTTGGTTCTTAATGAAAACTAATTTGACATCTTGCGCAGCTTCATACACAGAAAATTCCGCTCCAGATTGTCTATGTTTCTGCAAATGTCTGGAAAGAGTCGATCTTTTAACTTGAAAAGTTGTAAATGCTTGTCTTAATGACAGCCGATTTTGTAATACAGCTTCTGCTGCAGCTATTATATCTGCAGCAATTGGTTTAGTTGTTTTCGTATTTGTTTTACTTCTTGGCATCTGTAATATATTATTCACAACTTAAAAGATGCCAAATTTTTGTTACCTTTTGTACTTTCGGACATGTCCCAAAGTACAATACAGATAATGCCCCGAAGTGCACTTCCGATTAACAACAAAAGCGATTTTTGTGTTTATTTTGCAACTTACTAAATATTGTTGATCCTTTTACGAGATTACACTGCACCTCATAAGGAAATAATTAAAAATTGAAAGTCATATATGAAAAACTTGCGCTTGTTCTAGTAAGACCACATATGCTAAGTGGTTTGAAAATTCCAACTTTGAAGCCCGATTTTAGAGAAACCGTATGGCTGGCAGATAGAAAATTTAGGATTAGCTGCACTACCTGCAAAATTTTCATTTGTTTGCCACATCAGAGACGAAAATTTGTCTAACTTGTGTTAAGTTTGTATTTCCATGGGACAGAAATTCATTTTAAGATTGTAAGGTACTTTCGTTGCAGATCAGTTAAACTTAAAATTGTTTTATTAGTTCCAAAGCTATTTTGAATCTGACCTTTAAAAGTAGTGCGTGTAACAATAAAGTACTAGTTTTTACAATGTTAAGAGCTTCTACAGCTTTCATTTTTTGTCAATAATAAGGGAAGAACCAGTCAGTTTATAGGCGCGAAATTTTGCTTACCGTGTATTGGTTACTATAGTTGCGATTTATCAACGAGCTTTTTGTAAATTCCTGGTTTATTATTGAATTTAACCTCAATTAAGAACTAGAAAAATGACCACGGGTTTACCGTCCTTTTTGGACTTCTAGAAAGAAACGATAACAAATGAATTTACAAAAATGCTCTTAACTACCGTATCGAATATGTGATATTCAAAATTTCACACCCACAAACCTGCTGGTTCTTCACTTATTATTGACAAAAGATTAGACCTGGATGAGCTCTTAAAATTGTAAACAATTAATATTTTATCGTTATAGATACATCTTTTAAAGTTCAAATATACAGCTTTCGAGATAGTTTTCGAACCGTCCAAAAAGAAAAATTAACTTTAAGCGATCTTGAAAATAAGTACCTTACAGCCTTAAATGTTTTGCTTTAAGTTGTTTTCTACTTATTTTTATATAAAAATGTATACAAAATAGCTTTTAGCCATTTTTATTTGGGGTACGGTCGTATCTTAGTGTAGCCGAGTAAGTTTGAGAACTAAGTGCAGCGTTCCAGAGTTAGAACCCTATAACCCTTTTCGAGATTTTATCGTTAAGATTCGACAAATTTATGTGAAGTTGACGTATGCCAGAAGCGAAGCACAGGTTTCCTTTCTTTAAAAATATAATTCAACTTCATTACAAATTTACAATTTTTGTGGGTGATTTTCAGCTTACTTAAATATATGATTAAATGTGCTACCAACATTAATTTAAAATACTTCTGGAGATCAAATAATGTGCTTAATCGACAATAATTAAAGTATTAATAGTAATAATAATAATAATTTTTATAATCGTGGTACGTGGTAAGAAATAAACAGATTTTTCGTTACCTTTCACTAAAAAGTATTCCTGACTCTGTAGATTTATCGATTTACATACATAAAAACGAATAACTTTCTTGCTCCTTTCGATACGTCAACCCCCGAACCCGATCTCCGTTTTTAATTAAATGCGGTTTCCTAATAAACCCGAGAACGAAAGGAAATCCCGTCAATTCGGCAATGTAATATAAATCGGGAAACGCCTCGAGACACGTTAATTTACGAATATCATTCGGAGCAAATATACATTCATATATAATCTCCCCAGAAAATATACGAATAAATCTGATGACGAGATTAATTTGTGAGGAGGAAATTTTGAGAAGTAAAACTGGAAACGGAGGATTAAAAACGTTTCAGAATTTGTTTCCCCAAATCATTGGTCATATCGGTCGTATACATAGAAGATGATCTACCGGCGAGATGTTCGCGTTAACTACATACTAGGACGTTGTCAAAACTTTGCGAACAATTTGGAATTTCCCTCGGGTTTAATTCCCGCGCGTTCTAGGACTACGGGTAAGAAATTTATCTCCTGCCGTGCCAAAGAAATTTCGATGGTCCGGTCGGAATTTCTCAGAGTACTGCAAGTGTATATATTACGTACTTTTATTGCCATTGTAACGCTCGAAATATATTACTCCGTTTCAAGCAGATTCATTAGTCCCTTCAGCATTGCTTGGCTAACGTAGAAAATATTTGATTTAATTTGATCCACCTTGCTAATTAATTTCTCCGACACAGTAATGTACCGCAGCTAATTCCGCCTGAAAGACCGTAATACTTTTACTTAAACTCATCTGGACCATCGTCCTTTTTTTGAATCCGAATCTTCCTCCCCCAAAACCTTCCCCTATCTTAGAGCTATCAGTGTACCAGATAGATTGTGCCTGTATAGGTGGACTTTGTTTCTTTTGCTCTCTATCTGCTATAATTATCTTATAATTTTTGTCAAAGTTAAATTTAAGAACCATAGTATCACCAGAAATCCCTGTTAGGGAGTCTGCCTTAGGTTCTTCAATCAACTTATGATGGTCAGTGCCGTACACTTGACTTATATGGATGTGGTCTTGTATCAGCACGTAGGCAACTGACCTTGCTAATCCTTGTACAGTTTCTTCTGGTAATAGGGCCGGATATGGACGGTGAGGAAAGTACTTTTTATGGAACTCGGGTGCCCCCACTACTGACACGCACTCACGCCGTCGAAATTCACTTCGCGCTAAATTGAATTTGAAGTAGCGAAATTATACGCTACTTCATTGAGCTAGCATGCGGGCCTATTGACAGAGACGAATATGAAACCCGAGGTGACCCGGTAGTGGAGGTAGCGTTCAAGCGAGAATGAGGGGAAGCGGCCCTATTGATAGTAGCGCTATTACCAGAGATAACTGTGTATGGATATCTAGAGGTGGTAAATTCAATATTAGCTCCAATGCATCTGTAGGTTTTATTCTCATTCCTCCGGTGGCCCTTAAACATGCGAGTCTTTGTACGCCACCTAGTAGCTTGGTAGCTTCTTTCTGCTTTGTTTTTGGCCACCCCACGACTGTTCCATATGTTACCATAAGTCTAATTACACTTGTACATTACTAAAGAGCCACCTTAGGACTAAGCCACCAGTTTTTCCTACACATTTGCGTGCATTTATTAAGGACAATTGTTGCTTTATTGGTGGCTTTCTTCTATGTGCGAGTTCCAGGTAAGTCTTTGGTCGAAGAGTACTCCTAGGTACTTAGTAGTAATTGGAATTTCTACCTTATCTAGCACTGGTAGCTGTGAGCTTTCCAGTGCTCTTTTTGGTGAAGGTACCTATCTGTGTTTTTTAAGCGTTAAAAGATAACTGCCCGTGCCTGCACCAGCTCTGTATTATATTTATAGCGGTATGCGTTCGTGCTGATATGACCATTTTAAAACGTCCTTGCTACGTCATCAGCATATCCTAAGCAATAAAAGCTCCCGTTGGACAATTTATTGAGGAGATTGTCCACGAGGATGGTTCTCAGAAAAGGAGGTAGGACTCCTCCTTGTGGAGATCCTCCCCACTCAGGCGTCGATGGTAGCTTCACTTACGGAGGATATTATTATCACACATGGCATTATGTTTAAGTACCTAGCCTATTGATGGGAAACCCTAATAAAGTGAATGAGACACGACTAATTGTGCGGTGAAGCGACACTATATCGCATAACTAAACTGCTCACCACACAATTATCAAGAAATTAGTACAAATGATTAATTCCGCGTTTCGCTCCCAACCAAGACATCTTAAGATTCAGCTTAATATCAAATTTGATATAATGCAACAGTCGGTCTTTCTTAATCATTTCTAAGGCACACATCATCAGGTAACGTACCTATCAAGAAAATTTTCTCGTTCAACAACTCGGCCTTTCCACCAGCGTATTTAATTAAGCGATTACATCAGACTCGCGTCACTTAAAGCCACGAATTAATTCCGCCCCTTCCCACCGACCCTTTTCCGTTGCATCCTCGTACGACGCCGCTGACGCTGACAACTTCATTATAGGAGAAATAGGACGCCCGCCGTGCGCCGACCGGCAAGAACGGCGACATATTTAGCGCGAAATTCGCTCGGGCACCGCTAACTAACTAACGAAGGAATATTGCAGCGGCGCGCGACGTCGTAATTACGTTACAATTCAAAATCTCTAATTAACGGCACATAAATTTGCCTACTAATCGTATTTGCTTTGGCTAATATCCGCTTTCGTGCCGACCAATTTTTCCTCCAGTCATTCTTCTCGCGATTTCCATTTAATCGCGGTCCCGTCCTCTCCCACGGCCGTTCGTAGATGTCGACCGCATAGGACGACGACGTTCTTGAGTAATTACCACGATGATTAATATAATATTTTTTGAATAATTGGGTTTATACGAGGAAAAGCTGGTCTGGGGGACGAACCGGGGACATCAGGTTGGGTTGAGTGGGCGGTGTAATATCGTAATTAATGACCGCGGTCTGTTGCGGAAGCGTCGTTTGAAAAAGAAAGAACGGAATTAGAAAACCCCCTAGTCGTGTAATTAATACTTTAAAGAGTGACGACTAGTCTGGGCAAACGGCGGTAATTGCGAAGTAAGTTACGACAGCCTACATATTGTACTGACAATTTAGTAAAATTTCTTTAAGAAAAGTGCACCGGTCTAGCTCGTAAATAATGATATAAAAAGCATAAATTATAACAAATTATTTTTATAAATTTTTGGAAATATTGAACATAAAATATTTACCTATTTTAGTGTGTGTGAATGTATAAGTGTAATTCCTTTTCCGTTAACGGTTCTTCCTGTATCTCCTCTCTTCACTTCTTTTCTCGACGCAGCTTTATGGATTCTTCCCTTTTATCAATTCTTTCTTCTTCTGTATGGTGAGGTTCTTTTTCTTACTAATACTTCTTTTCTTACTAATACTTCTCCTTAAAACCCTTTTTCGAAATATATTTTAGATTTATTTATTGACTTTTCTATATTGTCAATTCAATCGTCCTTAACCAAACAAACTTTTATTTCCTCTTGAAACCAGGACTACACTCCTGTATTTCTCCGTTGTCCCCGAAACGAAACTTTAATTCACCTTGACTTCGGTCCATCCAAATATATTGCTGTTATAGAAACATGTACTATACGTCGATGTATCCTAGGTTATTCCCAGTAAATTTATGTGAATTCTTGTAATGTATAATTGTTGTATAAAATGTGGTTTTAAATGTTTATGTGTATATGTGTATTTTTATCCATTAACTTATGCTTTTATAAAATTTATTTCTGGTGACATTTGCTTCTCCCCATTAAGCGTCTCTGGCTGGAGTTAAAATAAAGAGACAACGCCCGTAGGGGATTAAAGTGCTCAGAAGGTGGTGGGCGTGGTATCTAAAAGGTATAAATAGAACCCCAAAGCTACATCAAATGTCAAATGAAGACCATAACCCCAACATTAACTGTGAATTTGATATCTTGATATTATAATAAATGATGAATTTTCTAATGGTAATTAACCATAAGTGTATTATTACACTACAATATACATACAACTACTCCCTTACAGCATAGATACTAGAGTGGGGAATCGGCGATGCTGTCGCAATGTGTTTGGTAATTACCGCTGTTGGCCCAGATTAGGAACGACGGCCGATAACGTGATTATTTGGACAGTTTTAAGAGCTCTTTAATTTTTTCCTGTTCAAATGCCGTTTTGACTTTGGAGTGCTTAATTTAAAAAATGCTATGCGAGGATGTTGAATTTAAAACGAAATATCATGTAAGTACAGTTGGTTTGAGCTGATCTTCTCCATCTACGAGAGCCAAAATCTTAACAAAATAAAATCTGCGATTGACAAAGCATAATTCCCCTCATGGATTATTGGCATACGCAAATTGTGCTTACTTAGTAAGCTTTTGCATGCTTACTTGATAATACTTGATGAATATTATGATCTTCTTTCAAGAATCAAGATCCTGATTCCCTCTTGAACGACCGAGAACTAAAAGTTTATGATTTTTATCTTGGCGTTTAATCGGGGTTTATTTGAATGATTTGTTGATGATTATTAGATAGTGCCTGAGCTTCTTTATATGATCTACTTGTTTGCTTATTCCGCTACTGTTTGATATTTATGATATAGGACTCGTCAAAAAAATAGTCTGAATAATTCCGAACTTCTAGAAACAAACATTTGTTTCTTGGAGTACTTCCGTTTGTGCAATTCCCTACTCTTTCCTCTTGGTAAACGAATCCCTATGCCACCTTGACAATCCCATCGTTAATTACTTTTGATGACCTTTTAATATCCCTTGGCGTTCTCTGTCCACGTTCAGCGACACTGCAAAATGTAGATCATTAGGGAATGGTGGATTTTTAACGTGCCGTGATTAGCTTGATGTTTAATCACTGTTTATTTCAATATGTTTATGTTAACCGTTGAATTATTATTATTGTGGCTATACACCCCCGAAGGGGTTGTACCTCCTAACCGGCCCCTTCTTCTGATTATATTCTTTCACATAACTTCTTCCATAGTTTTCTGTTTGTCGTTTTTTGCTTCCAGTTGATGTCTCCGATCTTTCTTATATCCTGCTTCCACTCCGTCGCATTATAGATTACATCTCCTGGACCCGCTCTCCATAAATATCCGAGCCACCTTGCTCTTGGTTGCTTAATTTTTCTTATTACATCCATTTCTATTTCTTGTGCCAATTCCTCGTTTGTCCTTCTTCTGTATTCATTCTCGTTTAGCTTAATTGGTCCCAGGATAGTTCTCATTATTTTTCTCTCCACTATTCTTGGATCTTCCTCATGTTTCTTTGTTATGGACAGCGTCTCATACAGCAGCATTGATCTAATTAATTTTTGTAGATCTTCAGTTTGCTGTTCTTGCTTAATGTCTTGCTTTTTAATAGCTTTTTATTTGTGTAGAAAATTCTGTTTCTTGTGATTATCTTCTCTTTCATTTCTCCTTCACGTTCGCACTTATTGGTAATTGTCACTCCCAGATATTTGAATCTATCCGCTTCCTCGAAAGTATACTTTCCTATCTGAATTCTCGTCTTTTCGTATTCTTTATCTAGTGTCACTATTTTGTTTTTTCCTTCATTGATTTGATATTCCATTTTTGCTCCCTCTTTGACTATTTCTGCCAGCACTTCCTTCATTCTACTTCTGTTTTTTGTTATTAATGCAATTTCATCAGCGTTCGCTATTATATGTTCTCCTCTGGTCCTTGATGTCGCTTTCTTTATCCTTCGGAGTACATATTGTAGAGCCAGGTTGAATAGTGTGGCTGATAATGCGTCTCCTTGGCTTACTCCTTTATTGAATTCAAACTTTTCTGTCTCCCCTTTCTGCGTTAGAGCACTCGCTGTTGTTCTTTTCATAGTCATCATTATTAGCCTCCTCAATTTTGCCCCTATACCTAGCTCCTTTATGACTCTTCTTAGTTAATTTTTATTAATACTATCCGAAGCTTGCTGGAAATCTATGAAAAGTAATTCTATTTTTATTTTGTACTACTGAGCCTTTTTCGTTGATTTTTCTTGTTTAAATCCGTTCTGATACTGCTCCACCGTGTCCTTTGTTACTTCTGCTAATCTCCTCTGTAGCAGCGTAGACAGCAGCTTGTATGCTGTGTTTAGCAAGATGATCCCTCTATAGTTGTTACATAGCCTCTGCTCTCCTTTTTTATGAATTGCTATTATTTGTCCGCATGCCTAATCTTGCATCCTAGCATTCTTTCCTCTTACCATATTTTTTAATCAGCTGGTATAGTTTATCTTTAATTTCTTCTCCTCCATATTTGAACACTTTTTGAACATTTTTATCCCGTATTTTCCCCTTTTCTTCTATTTCTGCCTTTGTTGGGTCGTGCAGCTACTCTGCTATTTCGTCCATGTTTTGCTCTTGCTCATTTTCTATTGGAATCTGCATTGCATGATCCGTTAAGAGGTGCTTGCAGTGCTCTTCCCATATTTGCTTATATCCGTGTTTAAGTTCTATTACTCTTCCTATTACTACGACTATTAGATACTCCTTCAGTACTCTTATACACTCTACCTGTTCGCTGATTGCGCTGCTGCTTGATATTTTACACATATCGGAAAAATAATAGAATAGAGTAATTTAGAATTCAATCTAAAGAGTCGTTTTACAGAGGACATTTGTTTACCTTGAAGACGTCGCGAAGACTGCATACGACAGATTTAAACAAATTTTGCTGGTTGATATCGGCTCTGAAAATACGTTGAAGTCGTCTTGCTGGACAGAATAATCTAAGCAATATCGAGTTTAATCAAGAATATCTCGCCGTTCTTGTTGTGACCAAGATCATCCAGGAATCCTTCAGAAATCATGAATAAATTCCTCCAGATATCGATCAGAAATTCCTCCAGAAAGCATCTTGAAATTACTCCGTAAATCATTCAAATTTCCTCCAGAAAACCATCCAAAAATTCCTCCAAAAGTTTCTCCACAAGTCATCCAGACTCTACTCCAGAGAACCATCCGGAAGTTCCTCTAGAAATCGTTCAGAAGTTCCTCCAGAAATCATTCACAAATTCCTCCAGAAGCTGTCCAAAAATTTCTCCAGGAACCGTCCAGAAATTCCTCCAGAAAGCTCTTCGAAATTCCTTAAAAAGTTAGATAAGTTTTGGTGAGATAAATCACACTGAAGAACATCTTTTCCTCTCACTCAAATGCGATTCAAGGAGGAACTCAATTAAATTCGAACATCTACTCGAAACGTCAACATCATAAAACATCCGCCCGTCGTGTGTACGAATCCGCTCTAGCAAATTACATTTACAAAAGGACGACGCGTGCAAGAAGCCGAGTACGATAGAAGGCGTCGTAAACCCGCGAGGTGGAAATCATAATGAAAGGTAATCCCGGATAAGCTTCATCCAACAGCAGCTCTGATTCGCGCTACGCCACCACCGGAACGTGTACGTAGTAAGAAGCAAGGCGGAAACACACACACATACCCTCCAAACCTATAACGCAGTTGATAACGTTACCCTCACGTACACACGCTTTGTTAGTTTTAATTCTCCAGGATTATTTAAAAGGGACGAGCCCGACGTAACGAAGTGGATTACGTCGTATGTAGGTTTACGGAAATCTCCCTGAAATTGAAGCAACAAGAACCGCCGCCGCCCGCTTGTAAATATAGTTTCGTCTAATTTTCGCTTCTTTACGACTACGGGGACGAAAAGGGCGAGACGAGGTTCGCTTTGAAGATCGCGAGAGTACACTAAATGCACTTTAAAAGCGTCGCCCTCGCGAAGATTTCATTTAGTGCGCTGGCCGGTGAGGGAGGTGAGGAGCAACCCTCCGGAAAGTCCCGACGGGATGATAATAATAACAGCGGAGTTCTAATTACAGAAAAGGTAGACGACGTACTTAGTTAGAGGAATTCGGAATGCGATACAAAGTAAGCGCTCGTCGGAGGAATTTAGGAAGGAAAATAGGTGGAACGCGTACCGAGGAGCATCAGGGCGATGCAGAATTCTTTTATCTTGTTTACTTTCTAATTAATTATCCTTGCTGAGCAGTGATCATGTTTCCAAGACCAGGAAGAAAGAAGTGGAAGTTGTAAAACGTTCAGAATGAGGAGAAACGGTCGAGAAAGTAAAAGATAAATAGTCTTACGTCGTTCTATGTACTCGTCGTCGAAGGTATTCTGATCATCCAACACATTTCTAGTGCTGGAGAAGGAGGCCATCTAATCACTACTGTCGCAAAATCTACTTTTACTTCGTTTTAAATTCTGAATTTTATTTTACGCAGCAACGTTAATTTCGTTTTTTACAGCACGGTCTCCCGCAATTCATCGATTATTTACCACTACCACTACCAATCGAAACGGTCATTTCGGCCCTGATATTCAGGGCAGTAGTAAAAGTAGTATCTGTTCAGCCTATGAGAAACGAACGCTCTTCGAAGTGCTTAGGAGCCAAAACCACTTCTGTCGTCGATTTTCGTAACGTCAATCGCAAGCGCGTTGTGTTTTTCGATAATTACAAGTAAATAAAAAGCATTGTATCAAGTCGGTACTGCCGTTCGACGTATGTAAACAAAGTGTAAGGGCAAATTGCCCGTATATGTTGAAATTATCCTAGAGCCGTTGCTGTCTGCTGATTGAGGATCTCGACTGGCGGCATGGTCGTTCTCAGAAATCACAATCTCGTACGAAGCGCCATATCTCATCAACGTTAAATCAACTGGAACCCGACATCATTTGTTTAAAAATCTGCTCCGTATGCAAGGGAGAAAATTGTTCAATAGATTCGCCTCCGAAGGACGCGACTACTCTAACTGTAGACCGAAATTTCCTTAAACTGTACAATTGAAAAGCTAATAGAATCATTGCAATTTGAAAACTAGTTTCAAAAGATACTTGGGAGAGTAACAATGATAAAGAATAGAAAAGTAGAACAACTATATAACTCTGCAATGAGTGACCTACACTGAGACATTAAGACCAAAAGGCGTCCCAGAGTCAAGCACATGAAGAATCAAAGGAAAAAGAAATAGTCCAAATTAACTCAAACAAGTCGACATCAACAATCAAATGTATAAGAAATTAAAGGAGAAAGAAACCAACTCGAATTCAATTCAAATCAAACCATCAGTAATTTAGTACGTACAAAAAGCTTAATGCGTTGAGGAATCCTATCCAAATCTCGACTACTCTAAGTGCTTACAACTATGAAACATACTTAACCTAATTACAGAAAGAAAGAAATAATATAAAAGAAAATTAAATATCCGCGAACCGACCGTTGACGTAAACGTCGCGTCGTCCAAAATATTTTGTACATAAGATAGCTATTATTGAATATGCTACAATAATGCTAATAATCGAAATAATATTTATAAAAGAAAGGCGGAGTGAGGCTCCTTGTAA
Source organism: Chrysina gloriosa (assembly GCA_038088585.1). Taxonomy (NCBI): domain Eukaryota; kingdom Metazoa; phylum Arthropoda; class Insecta; order Coleoptera; family Scarabaeidae; genus Chrysina; species Chrysina gloriosa. The sequence continues at coordinate 27,459,621 of CM076088.1, read as the reverse complement.
GGTGTACGACTTTAGCTAGAAAAGACCGTTGAAAAACTTCTCTGTCGAAGCAGTTGGTGATGCTTTTGGCTTCAACCTGTGGCTGAGCCTCCTACGGTAGCAAGGTGTTCGGTTCCAAACTCAATGCCTATAGGGACGCAATCACGTAGAAACGAGTAAATGGTAATAATGATAATAATAATAATGATAATAATTTATTTATTGTCCAACAGCCCAAGAGCTATTTACAGAGCAAAATGAATACAAAACAGTATCAAATATCAAGTTTGCGATACAAATGTACACACTATACACCAAATAGTACAACAGAAAAAAAAAAAGAAAATAAATTAAACATAATGCATACATTATGCGGTAGCAGAAATGTTTAAAAGGAAAAAGAATCAAATTCCAGCCCATTTCCATTTCTCATCATATGTCTTATTCGCGCTCTTAGTAGCAAGCTCGTCCTAGCTCTGGGAAGATGAAAAGTGTTAACGTGTCTAGTATTACGAGCAGGCACAGTAAGATTAATTTGCGATAGAAGAATCAATTCTATTGGTAAGGAGTTTAAGAAGAAAATTTGCGCTGTTGTTGTTTCTTCGATCAGAGAGAGAAATGCAGTTGTACCTAAGAAGTAACCCCTGGTATTCAGTACCTCTTTCTGGATAAACTCCGTCCGCTTTAAAAGATAAGTATTTAAGGAACTTCTTCTGAATACGTTCAACTGCTAAATTTTGGTACAGGTAATATGGAAACCACACACTTGAAGCGTACTCAAGTTTAGATCGGACAAACGCAAAGTACAGGGATTTTATTGCGTTAATATTTGTAAACTGCTTGCAAGAGCGAATGACGAAGCCTGACGCTTTAGAGGCTGATACGCAGATGGAGTCGATATGTTGCGTAAATTGCAATTTAGCGTCAAAAGATCTCCCAGGTCAGAGACACAAGTTTGTCTGGAAATAGGTGTGTCTTTTACTGTATAGCTGTATAGTATGGAGGTGTGGGAGTTTGTATAAGATACCACCGCGCATTTAGAGATATTCAGAAGTATATTATTCGCTGTAGTCCATGCGTCGATAGCTTGGATTTGGAGATTAACTTGCAACCCAGTACAGTCTGCAAAAGTCTTCACCGTTGAATGGATTTTTAAGTCATGTGCATAGGCTAACAAATCACAATTAATGTGGCATAGAAGATCGTTAAGGTACAAGTTAAATAGTAGGGGACCCAGGTTAGAACCCTCGGGTACATCCGACGCTGGAGAGAAGACGTAAGATGCGTAACCGAATTCAAAATAAGGAGTCAGCGAAGTCGCTAGTGTAAACAAAAACGGAAATCGGAAACGTATAAATACCGATAAAAGCAAGAGTGCCAGGAAAACGTAAGGAAATGTAAAATAAAACACACGAGAAAATGAAAGCCTAAGACAGAAATCACACAAAAATCAAGTAGAGAACGGTTATAATCTTTCCAATAAGGAAACCGCGAATAATCAACCAAATATCCATTCCAAAGTTAATTGGGATTCCAAATCCAATGATTAAATCGAAAAAGTACTTACTCAAACTCCAATAATTCCAAAAGTCCAACCCAAAAGTTTAGAAGCATTTTTAAACGATTCCAATAACCAGACGGTATTATAGTGATAAGCGAATGGGCCAAGTAGAACGCAGTCGACGAATATATATAGCCTCGAAGCCGGGCAAAAATAACTAAACAGAAACGGAAGATGTAAAATCTAAAAACAGCCCAATGCAAAAGACATCTACCAAAGTGAATGAAGATGAACTCCAATTAGATATTCATCAATTAAACACCAAGAAAATCCAAATAAGGAATACAGTGTCCCGTAAAAAGTTATGTGGTTCCGCCTATCGTATACGTTTGGCGCTACAACGAGGGATTGGAATTAAAAATTCATCGAAATGGAAATTTCCACAGCGAAGAAAGACAAAATCAAAGGATACGAAAATCAAAACATAACAAGTTCTAGCGTAGACTACCTACTGGATTGCGGAATGTTCAAAGACGAAACGAAAAGTCCATACAGGCGCAGTCAAAAGAAGAAGGAGGAGAAGAAGAAGAAGAAGAAGGTGAACCAGAAGAACAAGAACAAGAACAAGAATAAGAAGAAGAATAAGAAGAAGAAAAATAAAAAGAAGAAAAGGAAAAAGAAGAAGAAGCTCTTATAAAACAGTCCTTTATATCGAGCACCTACTTTACGGACTTTACTTCCCTTTGAAAACTATTCACATCGGTAAATTCCTCACGTTGCTGTTTACCTCGTACTAGCGAAACACCTGTCACCGAATTTAATCGAACAATTGTATGTTAAGGAATTTACCGATGTGATTAGTGCCAGTACCGCACGGTCTTTGCAATCGCTATCTCTTTGAACAAGGAAATAAAAGCAAAACTTAGATCTACGCATCAAGTAATGCTTCCGTAGCGAGGCTCCGGTCTTGTATTAACTTTGAGGACGTAATATCTCGTTTTCAAAGGAAACAAATCATACGCATACGATCCATCCATCCTACTCGAAAGCACTTACATAGTTCTCTGGCAGATTCTCCGTGCGACCCAATTAGAATCATCCATAACGTAACGATAAAGCAGAAAGCGGCGAGCGACTCGGCGTTGCAGTCTCGTTCCAAATCCCCCGCGGCTCAAGTCGAGGGAAGGAAGTAGAAAAAAGGGGGAAGAATAGATAAACGACTGCGAGGCGAACCAGGGTTTATATTCCATTTACAGGGACTCTGCTGTTCGCCGTGTTTACCGGAGTACGAAATTAGAATCGGAGAAGTATTATCGTATACATATATACATAATTCCATCGCGTTGCGGTTGAGAAGTGAATAGGAGTTTACTGGTCCGTCCGACTTAGGTATTGGGAAACGGAAAGTTTGAAATTACTGGAGTTTTATCCGTTAGGTTTGATTGGCGTCTATCAAGCGTCTATTAAGCAACTTTAGGTATAACGGGCAACAATGAAATTGCACGAATTAGTAGCTTCCGGGTTCTACCGTGGTCGTTTCCCTGATCGTGCTGTCAAATCCTTCAAAAGTTTTAAAACATTGTTTTAATAAACGACCACGACAGAACCTGGAAGCTACCAATTCAACGGAAAACGGCTGTAAAAGCCTACACTTAACGATTGAAATTGCATCTTAGGTGAAATACCCGATCTTGAATGAATTTAACGTGCTGAACACGAATATCAACTCGAAGAGAGTTTTTGTACAATTTTAGCTCAATCATATAGTTGCTTGCTTGTGTTTACGGATTATAAATGAAGGTGATTGCAAGGACTGTGGTGTAATTTACTGACACTATATTACATCGGTAAAGTCCTCACCACACAATTGTTTCAATAAAATCGGTGACACGTGTTTCGCCAGCTCGAGGCAAGCATTATCACAACAGAATAAATCGAAGTGAGCTAAAGAATTTCCTTCCTTATAGTTCTAAACACGCATTATTACCCCACCTTTTACTGTAACCATGTGTGTGGCGTCAGCAAGTACTTTCCCTTTCGAAAATGGCTAGAACGCCTGTCACTCCCGTAAATGTTCTTTTCTTACATACTATATCAAGTGGACGGTCAAGGAAAAAGTACCTGCTAAACCGAAAAAATTCTTACGTCGTGTATTGCCACCCCCGTTTACCACTTTCCAAAGCATAATTCCCGCCAGAAGTCTACCAATTTCGCCCCAGGAATGCGGTTTGCTTACAGTGCGCCAGACAGCTAGTCGGCAACGGAGTGGGGAATGAAATTCTAAATAAAGCTGTAACTTAGGGTGCCACCTGCTTTACACTTGCCTGTGTATCCCTGGATAAACAGGAAACCTGATGTTGTTCAACTATCTCGGTTTAAAATTGGTAAAAAACGGAAAACCCAATAACAGAACATATAACCAAAGGCGTTGACGAGTTTTAATAAATTATAATTGACAAAACGAAAAACAATTTTAGAAAAGGAAATATGTAAGTAATGAAATAAATAATTAAAAAAAAAGTAATGTTTCCTTTACGAGTCCTGCATTTTTAAAGAATCAAGACAGGATAGATATATATGGCTGGTCCACGAAATTCTTAAAGAAAATAAAACACTCAGTGACGGAAACTTTAACCATCATATTTAACAAATGTATTAAGGAAGGTATTTTCCCAGAAGTATTAAAATTGGCAAAAGTGATACCGATACACAAGAAAGGTAATAGGGATACACCTGAAAATTATCGACCTATATCTTTATTGCATGTAGCTTCAAAAGTTTTTGAGAAACTTATTGAAACAAGATTAGTTGATTTCTTCGAGAAAAGAGATATTTTTGCTAGATTCCAACACGGATATAGACAAAATAGGTCTACAACAACAGCAATATTGAGTGTCTTAGAAGATATAATAGAATCTTGTGATAATGGTGAGATGGTGGAATTAACATGTTGTGATCTCACAAAGGCTTTTGACACAGTGCACCATCCCATACTGTTAAGGAAGCTCGAATATTATGGCATTAGAGGAACGCCATTAAAGCTTTGGACCTCATACTTAACTGGCAGAAATCAGGTCGTATATTGGCAGGGATCTACTTCTGAGAGCAGATCGATTACGCAAGGCGTCCCACAAGGCTCAGTATTAGGGCCCATACTTTCTATCACCTACATAAACGATTTCATGCATATAACATATCAGCAGATGGAGGATGCCTATACGCAGACGATACTTCGTTTTTGATGCAGCGTGCAAATGAAGTACTGGTGAAGGAAGCAACGCAAAGATCGATGGATAGGGCTGTGGAATGGTTCAAAAGAAACAAACTGAAAATAAATGTAAGCAAAACACAGTATCGTGATACCATCCAAATCATCAGAAACAAACAGCATTAAGTTTCTGGGACTCACGGTAGATAGTAAACTCAATTGGAAAAAGCAGATTGAAGACATGTCGGGGAAATTATCACGAGCTGTATTCGCAATAAGAACTCTTAAAAAATGTTTCCCTCACGAAACAGCCAAGACTGCTTATAATGCTTTATTTCACAGTGTCGCCACATGTGGGATTATTTTCTGGGGGTCTGCTAGTGTTGCGGAAAATATTTCTAAACTTCAAAAAAAGCTCTTCGCGCATTGTGCAACTTAAACCCAAGACATATCTGTAGGGATCATTTCAAAAGTGAAAATATACTCCCCATCCCATCTCAATACATACTTACATGTATTACGTATGTTATTGACATTAAATACAAGTATCTGCAAGGCGCGGATCATCATAACTATAACACCCGCAATAAGAACTCACTGGAGATACCTTATCATAGGCTGGACAGAATCTAGAAATACGTAGACTATTGGGGCACGAAGTTTTTCAACAAACTACCAAGTCCATTAAAAGAAGACGTACACTGCATCGCCAAGATAAAAAGAGTCTTACTTTGTGAGGGCTTCTATTTACCAGATGAATTTTTTCTATATGACTTTTCATGTTGAGTGATCTTTCATTTTATGTACATATATATGTGTGCACATGTACATATGTACATGCATGTATTTTATTTTATTTATATTTGTATGTTCAATGTTTGTTTGTCTATTACGCGTTTGATACTAGTCTGTTCTTTGTTTGTTTCTTTTTTGTTTTGTATATATAAATATTTTGTTTTCTTTTTAAAAATATTGTAACTGACAGCTCTGTATAACTTATTACACTGAGGAATGAATGAATATCAAATATCAAATTATACATGTAGGTTCGCTCTACCGTGAAAATCGATAAGTTATCGATAACGTAAGCATATCGACAGCAAGTTGACTTGCCACGAACAAAGATTAGTTTATTTAATCTACAATTGTAACGACAGAAATCACGGTACGCACAAATGAAAGGAAAAACGTAACAATTTGTATGTTAAAAATTTACAAGTATCGTTTTGTGGATAATTTGAAATAAACTAAATAGAATCGATCCCTCTACCCGATTTAGAAAATTTATATTTTCGTGTATGTGTATCGCTTCATACGCATCAAGTTCTTGCGGTGAATCAATCTTTAAATTTTCTATTTTTATGTCGTTTTAACCGTTTTTGAGCGGGAAAATATTTGGTATAGGCACACGGTTACAGCAAAGAAATAGGGTAAAAATGCATGCTTAGCACTTTAAGGAAATACGTTTTTTCTCTCACTTCAGTTTATAGGATAGTGATAGGACTTGCCTCGAACTAGCGAAACATGATTGTTTTAATAAAATCACCGATTTGATTAAAACAATTGTGTGGTGAGGGGGTTACCCATGTGATATGATTTCATTACGGATAGTAGTTGTTTTATATATGAAACGGGGCGTTATCTTTTGAAAGCCAACATACAAACAATTTCCAGGTTTAGCAAAATCGATTTTTACAACGTCTTCGTTTTTAGAACATTTGATCAAGACAAACTATTTATTTTGATCAACTTTTTGAATGAATAATGCAACTTACCAGGTAAACGCTGCCGAAGCATTGGATTCTCATTCTGGAATGCCGACACATACTCCAACGACAACGCGACGACGAAAACGAACGTCCACATCCACAACGTTCCTTTCATCTCGAGGATATGCAAATCGTATAAGTGGCCGAAACGATAAACGGCTCGATCTCTCCGTCAACAGATTCCCGAATCGATTCCATTATGCGGCAATTTAGCTCCGTCCATGGCGTCTTCGTCCTCCTCCTTCTCCTCCTCGTCGAATTGTTTCTTCGTCGATATGCGGGGGCCGGCGACCAATCACATTTTCGAGAGGTTCCCGGTTGAATTGGATGCGTCGTTCGCGTGCGTGTTTTCTATCGGTACACTCGCTCCAGTATCGAGAAGCAGAGCTTTTTGCGAAGTTGCGGACCGGGATAGTACTGATGATGATGGTGATGGTGATGATGATGATGACAAGGACGATGGAAGAGACGTAGCCTGGGTTTTGGACGTGGTCGGTTGTCGAGTGGCCAGCCGGCGAATTGCCTGCGATAGAGGAAAGAAAACAAAAGATCGAGTGAGTGAATGATGGCGGCAATTCGGTGGATAGGATAGGGGAGGACGTGTCATGTGCGGTGGATAATATTGATTTCTTTTTGGGGGAATGTGTGTTGCTGAAACGGATCGGTTATTTGAAGAGGAAATTCGATTAGGTTGCGTGAATTTCTAGATTGGAAAGGGAAATTTTGAACTTCACAAAGCCTGTATAATAAACAAAAAGATCTGATGTCACACACTGAAGGAATCACACATTACATTAAATTTTCAAATGAAAATTTTATTTAAGAAGGGATGTCGTTTTACACATCCTTCTCCTACAGATGAAATTATAGATACGGTAGTAGAGGGAGATGACCGCTTCTCGACCAACCTCCCCAATTCTCCGAAGATGACTACGTTCTAAACATGCGTGCCCCGGGTGTAGAAAACCTTCCAGTGCATATTCTAGGGGTGTTGACCACCTGCGCAGAGATGGGGTGGTGGGTCTATAACTGGTTATCTCCTTATTTTTTATTTGCGGTTTCTATTCTAAGATTCTCGAGAATGATTGGAAGAAGCGGCATGGTTTCCTGCAAAATCGACAAAATTGGATTGCTTTGCGCTACCAACCATCTACAGTGGTCCCTGGTGAGTAATCGACAAAGCCAGAATTTGCAACCAAATTCGTAACATTAATTGTTCCCGAAAAGTCCGTAAAATTCGCTTGCTTTGCTTACTGGCAAAACTAAGGTTTCGCAAAGAAATTCCAAGTTCTGTCAAATATCGGCTTCACAGAATTTTTGAGAATGGTTGGAAAAAGTGACACCCGCGGAAAATATCAAAGGACGTACACGGTTTCGTGCTAAATTGGATTGTTTTGTACTATCAACAATCTAAGGTAGTTCGTGGTAAGTGATTATAAAAGCCAGAATTTGCGAGCAAATTCGTACCAATCGGTGATTTTGCAGAGTTTCACTACTTAACTTCTGCGGTTTATGAATGACATTTGGAATTCTCCAAAATTGATAAAACTGGATTGCTTCCTGGAAAGAATTTCAGTGCATTCCGAGTATTTAGAAAAGTTTACAAGAAAAATTCGAGACGTTCTATATCTGCCAAATTTGCAAAATTCGATTGCTTCGCACAATCACCCTACGTCATGCATTTCTTCCAACACAGTCTACAAAATCCTAATACTCCCGAGATGTCCAAACGCTTCTGACCTCATTAGACGAAGATACTCATAAGATCATTTTTAAGCAATTAAATGAAGCAGAATTCAATAAATTCGTTCAGTTTTTGGATGAAAGATCGTTTGCTTCTTCCGTCTTTATCTCTATATCTCTATGGGATTGGTACTAGAACATAAAAATCCTATTTCTTTCTACAATATGCTGGATAAGGAAAGGGCGAAAACAATTTTGTCTTTAGCAACAGGTTAACGAATGTAGTGGAATCTAAGCAGCAGAGAAGAGAAAGAGAAATTAAAGAACCCATCCCGTTTCGATGTCGTTGAGGTCGAAAGGGAGCATCAGATCCATAAAGTTACTTTCTAAATTCAAATATTTCTGAGTTTATTAGATGAAAATATATTCGTAAGATTATCTTTAAGGAATTAAAGAAGACATAACGAATTTTTGGATGAAAGAACGTTTGCTCCTTCTGTTTTCATTTATCCATCTCTAGGGAGTTGGCATTGAAACTTAGAAATCCTATTCTTTTCTAGAATATGCTCGATAAAGGAAGATCAAACAAAGTTTCGTCTTCAGCATCATCGTAACGAATCAAGTGGAATCTAATGAACCAGAAATTAAAGAACCCATTGCGCTTCCAAGTCGTTGAGGTCAAAAGGGAGCAACAGATTTACCAAATTCTATTACTTTCGAGATGAAATTGCAATATTTCTAAGCCCACTGGGTGAAGATATATTCATAAGGTTATCTTTAAGAAATTAAAGAAGGGAGCACTCGTTTTTGGATAAAAGAGGATTTGTTTCTTCGGTCTTTATTTTTACATGTCTAGGGAATTGGAATTAGAACATATTCCTACAATATGCTCAATAACGGAATAGCGAAAAGAATTTCGCCTTCGGCAACGTCTTAACTAATGAGGTGGAATCTAAGGAACCAGAACTCTAGGAACCCATCCCGCTTCCAAGTCGTTGAGGTTGAAATGGAGCATTAGATCCACAAAATTAGTTTCGAGATGAAGTTCAAATATTTCTGACCTCATTGGGTGAAGATATATTCATAAGATTATTCACTCTTTTTGAATGAAAGAGCGTTTGCTTCTTCCGTCTTCATTTTTACATCTCTAAGAAATTGGCACTAAATCCGAAAAATTGAATTTCTTCCTAGAATATGCTCGATGCGGGAAGAGCAAAAGGATTATTTTCTTCAGCAACACCATAACAATCTTAGAAGCAATGAAGCAATCAGAACTCAAAAACCTACCTCGTTTCCAAGTTATTGCAAACCCTAAAGGAGCAACAGAGCGCAGGAATTTGTTTGAAACTGAGCTCGCATTTAAATTAAGTTGTATTTCCTAAAGGATATGCATAACTCATGTGAATTGTGTCAAAGTTTTGGAACGAGAAGAACAAATTGAACAAAATACCTAAAAAACATTTTTTTGGATTATCCCATAAACTGAAGAATATAGGTAACCTTTAAAGTGGTAGATAAAGTGATTGATTCTGGAGTTTTTATCGAAAACAAGAAAACCAGCGTTGTTTCGAAGCAAGATATGAATTGCAAGAAATTTTCTGACGTGTAAGGACATACTCCTTCAAAGTCGTACACACAGTATCAGTTAGCTTAAAGTTATTGAGGGAAAAATTTGCGATAGTGCATCGTAGTACCGAGTGTTTCGATGTGTTTAGTTCTGGTCGGCTTAAAGCTCAAGCACGAAAGAACGAGAGTCAAGGATTTATTCTGACATAAAAAACGAAAACCAGCCTTATCGCTACTCAATCCAAGTGAGGGATTTTTGCCCTGGCGCTGGCTAAAACGTATTTGGGGACCCTCCTCCATCGTTACTAGGGTCAGGTAAAACCACCCCTAAAGCCATCAATTGAACTGTGATTGTATCTTTGTCCTTTCCCTCTTTAATATCGTGGGAAGCAGTACGACACAGAAAAGCTCTACGCAAGCAAGATTCTTCGCCACAATCAGTGAAACAAGACGTGGGACCTCAGACTACTCTACTACTTGGTACGCAAAAGTTTTACTTAATAGTTGTTATTTCCTCAACCAACCTCAAAGCAAACCTATGCAAGGAACAAAAAAATCAGCATTTCACCACCTAACTCTAAACCAGACTATCCCACACAAAAACCTCAAATTCGCAATTGTACTTTCCACTTTATTTACATAAATATCAATTTTTGACGCGGTATTCGCCACCACCAAACCCTTCTAAATATTTCCTAATTCACGCTTTTAACTCTACATTACACACATACACGCAACACAAAGTTGAAAATATGAACCCGATAAAGTCAATTAAAATAACAATCGAAACGAACGGCGTATCGGCGGGGGCGAAACGGTCCATTTAAATTTAACAATATGCAGTAAATTGAAAACATGAAGGTTTGGAGCGGTAACCGGTCCGATTTAATTTTGTTTCTATTTTAGAGAATAATCCGTTCAAATCGTTAATTGACATCGAACGACCTATCGCCGGCCGAATCTGTTAATTTATATACTGTGAAATAGAGGAAATCTGCGCTTTGGGGAAAGCTATAGTATACGGTGTAATTGTCGAATTCGGATGAATTTCGATGAGATAGATATTTTAGATAAAGTTATTGCCGGAAAAATCGGGTTGGGATTAACAGTGTTCACTGCCAAAAGAATTTGTAATGTGAGTAAATTTACTTACTTAATCCTGAAACCCGTTTGACCGTGAAGTGTCGGGTTGTGTGCAAACAAAACTAACAAACAGGAAAAGAGAAAGAACGGCACGGTGGACAGAAGATATAAAAGAAGCAGTAAAGGAGAAAAAAGCAGCATGGAAAGCTCACATAAATGCAAAAGATGTAAGAAATTACGAGGAATACAAGAAGAAGAGGAAAAGGGTGAAGGAATTAATAAGTAAGCAAAGAAAAATCCTGGAGAGAATTTGGAGAGAAAATTACTAGAAACTGCCAAGAAAGTCAAAAACTATCTATGGAGCGATAAAAAATATGAGGAAGCCAAAACAATATACATTGAAGAACATGAAGGATGAAAACGGTAAGGTAGTGACTGAAGAAGACAGGACAATGGAAGTATGGAAAAGATACTTCCAGACACTACTAGATAAAATACACAACTAGAGCGAATATATCAAGAAAAGAATTTTATAGAAGGGCAGGTACAACAGGACATAACAAGGGAAGAATTAAAAAAGTCATACAGCTGATGAAGAACGGAAAGGCACCGGGAGACGACGAAATTACTGTGGAAATGATAAAGGGACTTAGTGAACTAGGATTAAAACAACCACTGAAACTACTAAACGAGGTCAGAATGGAGAAAGTTACACCCGAGGATTGGAGAATAGGAATTATATGCCCAATTTACAAAAAGGGAGATAGTCAACAGTGTTCAAATTACAGAGGCATAACCCTGGGTAGCACAGTAGGGAAATTATATGCAAGGATATTAGAAAGTAGACTTAGGAAAGAAATAGAACATACATTAGAAGAAACACAATGCGGATTTAGGAAGGGACGAGGGACTCAAGATCAAATATTCATTTTAAGACAAGTAATAGAAAAAGCAATAAAAACAGGCAGAGAAATACATATATGCTTCATCGATATAATAAAAGCATTCGATCGTATAAGGAGAAATGATGTATGGAGAACGTTAGAGACAAGAGGTGTGAATGAGGAATTAATAGAGTGTATAAAGAGCACATACTACAGAACAAGAAACTACGTTAAAGTAAGAAATGAAAAATCGGAGACGTTTATATGTAGAAATGGACTAAAGCAAGGCTGCGCGCTGAGCCCCTTATTATTTAATATAATGTTGGACGAAGCGATTAAGAAGTGTAAACACCAACTGAAGCCATATAATGTAGGATACTGGAAAATGGAGAAAATACAAATAACTGAGTTAAGCTATGCGGACGATATGGTGATATTAGGAAACACAGAGAGACATCTGCAAGAAAATGTCAATATAATAAATGAACAATTAAAAGAGATAAACATGGAAGTTAATATAGACAAAACAAAAACAATGGCAATAAGCAGAGAAAGTCTAACACATAACATAAAAATAGAAGGACATAGAATAGAACAAACTAATGCGTTTAAATACCTGAGAGGGATTATTAACAGCGAGGGGTCCTTAGAAAATGAAATAAATGATAGAATATCAAAAACTGCAAAACTTTACAACATGATAAAAACACCATTCTTAAACAACAAAGAAATACCATAGATAGTAAAGGCAGAAGTGATCCGCAAGGTAGTGAAACCAGTACTGACACATTCATGCGAGTCATGGACTACAACAAACAAAAGACAAAGAAGTAGGATGAACAGCGTAGAAATGAGATTCCTAAGACGAATAAAAAATAAAACTAAGTTGGATAGGATAAAGAACGCAGAATACAGAGAGGCACTCAAGATACAGCCAATCCAAATAACGATATAGCAAGGGCAATTAAGATGGCTTGGCCATGGTATAAGAATGGGCGAAGAAAGGTTGGCAAGACAAATATACGAATCAAAGGAAATGGGAAAAAGGAGAAGAGGAAGACCGAGGAAGACATGGGAGCAAGAAGTACGAAGTGCATACGAGGCAAGGGGAGAGAAACGGGAGGATATGAGAGCAAGATGCAGGGAGAGAGAAAAGTGGAGACAAATATGCAAGAGGGAGCCAGGAAAGTCAACTCCACACAACCCGTGAGTAAATTTACGAGGACGAAATAACGGAAAGAACTACAGTCAGAGAACAATTATTCAACAACATAAAATCGGTCTTTATGGGTAATAAAGAGATTCGGAAGAAAACAAAAGAAACACTGCAAGTAGCACCAACATACGACTCGGAATCTTGGACTACAACGGAATACCATAAAGCAAATATCCAAGCAATCGAGGTAAGATGCTTGAAAATGATAGGACTATTAATAATGGACCACATATTAAATTATATTAAATTAAAATATAAGAGGAGAACCTTGAGATCGAAGACTCATCATCATAGAGGCAAATCAAATAATAATAAGACATTTGAGACACGTTGAAAAGAGGGTGGTAAAAATATTGCAATTCTAACACTGGCGTTCAAAGGGAAGAAAAATAAAAACTTAATTGAAATTGAAAATTGAATTGAAAAACGAAATTGAAATCCTTGAGTGTGTTCTTTCACGTCGGCTTTTATGGTGATGTGTGCTGATACTACTGAACTTTTCAAATAGGTCATTGCCGGTAATCCTCCCAAAACATTTTCATCGGCCCGATTAACGTAACTGTCAAAACATCCACCTCAAACTTTCCTCCGATTTCTTTCCCCTTTCTGTAACATTTTATAATGATTTTCGTAAGAAGCAAATTCAAGTTATCCGGCCATTTGTTACTCGTTTATTCAGCGTTCCCGCAACGTTTCTCGAAAGAATAGATCGCGATTTCGCCCACCTTTTTCCAACCGGAAAACGAGAGAGAGTAAGAGAGAGATAAAATAATATTTGCGTCTTAAAATCGGAAAGGCCGCCGAGGAATATGGTTTTCCGCATCGTTTGGAAAAAGCAGACGAACGAACAAGCGAACAAACGAAGGAACAAACGGACGAAGGAATCAGCGTATGTATAGGTTCGTACTACATATGTACGTAAAAGGATTCATCGAATCGAAAGGAAAGGCGACGCACGAGATTCGGACGCGGGAGAATGTGTAAAATTGTACAACGGGTGAAAAAGCGCGAAGCAGAATGAGGACGTCCGTTATCCGAAACGTGCGTTCCGCGGATTAAAATCGTGATCCTTTTTAGGTTCGTGAAATATGGCTTTGTCCTTTCGTGTCGGAACGGGGATTAGCAAAGTGAAAAGGGCGAAATTTTTTCTGTGTTTTACCATGTAGTGCGGCTTTGTCTTTACGGTTGTGGGATTTAAAAAGTCGAGGGTAGGAAAAAGGTCGAGCATATAAGAGAGAAAACGGATGAAACGTTCGATAATTTAAGGATGGATGATTTACAAGAAGAGGGATTGTGGTATATGCACAGGTGGTTGAGTACGGTTGAACACGGTTGTGCAAATTATAACATGCAGGACATCAGATAATAATTACTAAATATGAAGATTTTAAAAAGCTCCAGAAACGAATCCCAAACCAAATCGTTAGAACAGAATCTAACATATGAGATAGGACCAAATTGACGAAAACGACCACGACACGAACTTATAGAATACATAAATGGACAACACAAAAGCCTAAAATGGGAAAGAACGAAAGCTTCTGCACGAGAAGTCCAATAGGTAGAACTCAATACAACGGAGCGATAATATCATCGTGATTAAACCAGGAAGTTCCGAAAATACACATAATTCTGTACTAAAATTCTTGTAATAGTGAACATTTTAAATAGGACTGTTTTCTTCAAGATATCATGTTTTCAAATTATGCCTTTCTAACTTCTAATCCTTACAGAAATGGAAAAAGACTTAGCTGTTGTCCTTTATTATACGTAACACAATTGTACTGTATTGTATTGTATATCTACCAATCTTCACATTTCCGGAATATGACAGTCAGTGCCCTAATCCGCGATGGCAAGTAATTTCTGTTACCGAATTAGTATTTATCAACAAACTATTAGAAAACTTTTGCTACTGTTACCATCTGTATACGCGTTGCAACGCAAATTGTCCACTCCTGTAGAAACAAATAGCTGCAAAAATCCGTAATATAATAATATACATAACAGAAGAATTCCTAATTGCAGTTTCTCATTGGTACGAACATCAATAATGAACAAACACTGCAACCTTAGCTCTACTTTTAACTTGTAAACATTATTTGCTATATATAGCTCTACTACTCCAATTAACTCAGCTTTCTTGTTCTATATTTTGCAACCACAAGCATAAAAACCAACCTGATTGTAATTTTTAATTACTTGACTTACTGACAGCAAGTTTGTAGTTAATTGTGGCACAGATAAAAAAAAGTCTATTACTCTAATGTTATATCTGTTACATTTTACTATGCTAACCATGTTTACATCAATATGTGCATTCTACAGAAAACGTTGTATTGTTCGCCACGATAATTTCTTTAATTTTTGCTGGCTGTTCATACATTTCACTTAACCATTGTTTATCTGGCATTCGATGTGCACCAGCACCTGATTGAACATATCAATCTCGACTACTAAATTCAGTACTTAAAAATACGGCAGTGGTCATCAGCTTTCGATAGTTTCTGTGGGCGGTTATTCTTTTAATGTCCTCTTTGTTTACACCTACGGCATGTAATTTCTTTCTGGTGAAACAGCTGATTTTGCTTCTGATATTGTGCATTGTCGCCACTCTAACTTCTTTTCTTCCCCAAATTTGCCGATGAAGACGTTGCTTTATTATCGGCTTCCACCTCCATATCAAGCAACTTAGTTTATACGGATGTAATTTGTATTTCAGAATGCTCAATTGCCGTGATCATTGGAGCGTATTTATTTGGCAATCCAGCCAAGAGTAATAATGATTCTCATCCGTCGCCTACTTTGAAACTGGTACCTCTCAAATCGCTACGCTGTTTCTACTACTTGATTAACGTACGACGCAATTGTGTCGCAATTTACCCGCCTCAGAGAAATCGGTGATCGTAGTAATCCAATTTTTCTGGTCAATCCTGCCTCATCAAAAGGCCTCTTAAGTCTTTGCCATAGCTTGTCTGCCATTTTCGTGTCGTTAATGTGCATAAACATAAATAGAAGCATTGACTTTGCTGACACTCTCGCCGTCCATATCCGTGTCATCGATATATTCCCTGAAGCCAGCTCGTAACAACAAATTCTCGGCGACAAACGTCCAATAATCATAGTTCTCGTGTTCTTCCAATTTCGGAAACACGCGAGAAAACTACTCGACATATTTTTAATCAATGTGTGCACATCGATCGGTATAATTTGTAAAACTTGCACGAAAAATACTAATAAAGCGACCACTAAAATCACAACTGACAATTTTATCTGCCCGCCTATGATGATAGCGCATGGAGAGCGCTGATCATCGAAACGAATTATAATTGAGCTATCAATTTTTCCTTTGGAAAGTAGTTTTGATAATATAATGACAAAATCGTCAATCATTCTGGATCACTGTGTATAAGTCAGAACATTCCCAGTTTATGCTAGATGCCGTTACTATCTAAACCTTTTAAATTTAAGTCTAAAATAAGGTATTTTATTAAAAATATTGACATGATTTACAACACGTTCTGCATCATGACAATGTTACGTCAAACAATTGATGATTTCGGGGGAAAAACATCCAATTAATGTCCGTATTCACCTGAACTATCGCCTGACAATTTCTTTCTGTTCCCGAATGTCAAACAAGAAATGGGCGAACAGCGATTTTCAGCACCTGAAAAAGCTGTCGAATCCTCCGAAATCCATAGTTTTGAGATAGCAACTTTAGAGTGGAAAAAATGTTTCGAGAATGAACGCTTGCGAAAGTGTATCAAACTTAAAGGCGATTATTTCGGCAAGCCATAAAACACTTTGGTTCATATATAAATTCAAATTTTTCATATGGCTTCTCATTTTTCATTTATCAATTTACACACCGCAATAGAAAACACATAGATACCTGGGGTATCCTTACATTGTAAATATACTCATTACAGTGGCAAATAAGGATAAAAACTTCAACAAAACTATCGAATATTATTGTAATCAAGTTGCTGCATTCAGCAGAAACACTTTCCTCCTCCTTAATTGTAAGTTATCAAAGAGGTCTGGTAATCGAGTGTATCTCTGAGATGAGAAATTCTCGATATGATGATAGATGATGAATACGAAAAGAAAAGAAATGAACTTTTACAGAGATACAAATGGTTGAAGAAAACAGGATCAAAACACAATTACATATAAAGGATAAAGAAGGTACCTTATAGGATCTTATACATATATAGGAACCTTATAGGAAATACAGAAGAAAAATTAGCAAGGTGAAAAGAGTATTTTGAAGAAATATTATACCAAGCAACAAGCGGAACCGAAGCAGAGGAAGAAACTTTCATGGACATAATATCCAACAATGAAGTGAATTCGACGAAGTAATCAATAAAATGAAAAACAACAAAACCTCGGGATACAATAGAATAACAAGGGAGCATATTAAATACGGAGGAGATATGCTACAGGAAGAACTTTATAATTTAGTGTACCACATTTTGGAAACCATTTGGAAATGCCGGAGGTGTGGAGAAAAGCGACTATAAAAGCTATTTATAAGAAGGTTGAAAAAACAACCTATGAAAACTACGACGTAGAGATCGCTCTACTAATCGTAGCATGTAACGTATGTGCAGCTATTAAAAAAGGAAGATTGGCAATATACGCTGAGAAGTTGTTGGGAGAGTATTTTAATGTGCAAACAAATTACTGTGGTGTGCTGTGAATATGAAATTCCGACCCAGATGCTGTTTGTCGACCTGAATAGGGCCTATGATAGTATAAATACATCCAAATTAATTCACATACTAATAGAACATAAAATCCCAAATAAATTACTAAAATTAGTAAAAATGACACTAGAAGGTACAATGAAGGAAATACAAATTATGAACCAAAAAAGCATCAGGTTTAAGACACATCAACGATTCCGACAATGCGCCCCACTATCAACAATGCTATTTAACTTGGCATTGGAATGTCAAATAAGAAGAATGGTATAACCACCAAAAGTACTGTATTTAACAGGAGTTACCAATGCTTGGCTTATGTGGACGATGTGGTCTTCATAGCAAGAAATGGATGAGTATTGGACGAGATAACGCAGCAACTTATGAAGGAGGCGGAACAAATAGGCATAGAGTTCAACACCAAAAAGACGAAATTCATGGAAGTAAAAAACAAATGCGCAAATAAAACTATTATCACCTTCAAGTTACATAGACAAGTTATATAGACAAGACACATTGATTGAATTTGGAGAAGTAGAAGGTTTTATGTATCTGGGAGTAAGGATCAACAATAAATGCCAAGAAGAAATAGAGGTGGACTTGAGGATGACCAAAAGCAATAAATGCGCAGGTGGTTTAATTAGAATTATAAAATCGAAACAAATGTCAAGGCAAAACAAAAGCGGGGATCTACAAAACTATTTTGAGTCCCACTCTAACCTATGCATGTGAAACTTGGGTAATGTCTAACAAAACGAAAACTAGGGAATTGGGGTAAAAAGTTCTGAGAGCAATTTTCGGAAGTAAGCGCAATTGTATGAACTGTTTAACTAGGCACTAGTTAGCAACACCATCAAGGCAAGAAGAATGCAATGGCTTGGGTATTTAGGAAGAATGGAATAAGAAGGGAATGAAAAGGATATAGCATGGAAGATACCGGAGGGTAAAACGGGACGGGGAAGACCTATAAAAGGCTGGATGAAAGCTGTGGAGGAAGACCTAAAAGAGAAAAAAATCAGATTTGCTAGGGAAAGACAAAAAGTAGAAAGAATTGGAGAGAAATCGCCAGAGTATGGACCTAAATGGTCTGCATACAGCCTATATATATACATTTTCTTTTCGGAGCCAGAACTTCGAGAAGCTGCATCTTAATCAAGAGAACGACCGCAACGAGCCTGCACAATTCAACGCTGCAATTTCGAAGGGAATTTCGGATTAATAACCCGAACACACCGAAGAACACTAGCACGATGTATACTACAATCGAGCTTACTAATTAGCGGAGCCAATTGGCACTTAGACTCCGTTATCGACCCGAAGCTCCAGATACCAACCTACTACCACTACTACATAGAGACAGACAACCAATTCCGAACATCGCCAAAACCGTAAGCAATAGTTACAACACATTATACTGCGCGACATTACCTTAATTGATGATTAAGAGCGTCCCCTCCTCGTATCCCCGCTTCCGGGGTAGAAAGGAAGGAAGGATATCCGATATAGAGGGAGAGTCTGCGCCCGGTTAACCACCGGATTACGGAATTTAAGATCGTTCCCCGGAAAACTACTCGCTCACTAAATCGACCGCGGCGCCGCGCGTCGTACGGGGAAATTTCGAATTCGACGGCGCGGCGTGGTATTGCGCGCCGCTCGAACCTCTTCGGCTGTGATGATCGGACTAGCTTCGTCGTCGAAATAGCCTGGCGGATCGCGCGCCCTGCCCCCATGCGCCTGCCGAAGATACGAGGGACTCGTCGCGGGCGACGCGATACACCTACACCTACCCTTTAACGGGGCCGTTGTGTTAAACAGGATGGGAGATAGAAAGAGACGGGGAGAAGGAGGGAATAGGGCGATGAAGTAAGTAAGCGAGCAAGTAAGTAAGTAGAGGAGTCCCTGATCGCTGTGAGCCGGTGTACTACAAGTGCAATCTATTGTCTTAATGAAGCTGCCAGCGATGATAAATTTAGTGGCGCGGTCGGTGGGATCGTGGGACGTTTCCCTATCTTCGCCAACGCGATGCGTTTTCGAGACGGGAACGAATATTTTGCAACAGCAATTAATTTATTCGATCGGCCTCAGGTATAATTTACTTTTATTCCGAGTCATAAAATTCGATCTTTACGAAGCACTTTAGCCTATAGACTTTAAACCGTAAAAAGTTAACCTGGAACGATTAGAGATTGTGAGATAATAGAAGGAAGCCGCAGGGGTTGTCTTCGTTAATCATCGGGTTATGACGGTTGTCTTCGTTAAACATCGGCTAACGTCGGTTTGACGTACATGAAGAATATTCTACTGTACTAAAATGTCAATTTGATATCACAGATGTAAGGTTCTTGAAAAATAAAACCACCCCACCCTCAAAAATAAAAACTCAACACCACTTCAAAAACTTTTGGACCATACCCCGACTTTTTCTTACTTAAAACCTTTGGATCACGACATTTGTTTTTCTTATCGGCATTTCAACGTTACTTTCAAAGCTCGTCACTTGACAGCCCGGTAGCGCCACTGCGAACGACGGAGTGCCGGAGTGTGTTACGTCGTGTATTGGCGCCACTGTATCTAATTACCGAAAACTGAATTTTAAGGCCGCAACAGAAGGCTTATTAATTTCGCCCCAAGAAGGAAGTTTGCTATCACTTAGGGTGCCAGCCAGCTAATCGGCGAGGGAGTAGGCTAAATAAACTCCAAGAGCTGTATATTAAGACGCCACCTGTTTTACACTTACCTTGTCAAGCCCTAGATGAACAGGAATTCATAAAGCTAGGCAAATATTTCGGGCGGAATCAAATAAACACCAAATAGCAATAGAAAATAGAAAGCAATATTCTCAGGCGCATATAAGATATTCAAATTGCTATACAGCTACATGAACCGATTACCTTGACCAACGCTATCGTTTACAGTGGTTTCAATCAACATTCAAATTACAAATCTACTTAAATGAAATGTTTAATGTGATAAATATTTCCTCGTAATTTAAAAATGCTTCAGTAATTTATGGATTTAGGGATGTGCAAACGTTAAACAGGTTTTCAATAATAATAAAAAAGAACTACGTGGCAACTAAGGCAAAATTTGTCAAAAGGGTGCGACTTAGCTGCATGTTCCCTCGGCCATGTGCGGCAAGGTGGGGTCGTAACACCAGCAGTCGTCCAGATGACAGCGTTGTCCAAGAAGATAACTCCAGCTGACTCGAACAAGATTCGGTCCAATAGTACAATAGCCCAAGACTACAATGATCTCAAATTACAACGATACCAAACTGCGCTATCCCAATATTAACGTGCTCTAACTAATACTAAATTAATTACCTCTTCCGGTCCTCAATCAATACTTTACACCGGTTCGGCGATCCAAATCCAAAAATGAGGCAACCGAAACGAGAAGTATTTTTCCATAAAATCCACAAATGTGCCGAGACTTCAAACGATAGTCTATCGTGGAAACTTTGCAAAGCAAACGTGTGTCCTGTATCAAGGTGTTACACCGAAAAGCTAGAGTTAATCTAACCTAGCCCCCGAATTATATGTCAATTGGAAAACGTATCTACTCATGTTTCCTCCAAAACAGGCATCAAGGCTCCCTTATCCGTGAAGTTGGAAATCGATAATTAATCGGTAACGTATGGATGTCGCATAGAATCAATTATCAAAGATTAATTAAGAGCAACAAATGTACGACAGAAGTCGAGGTACGGGCGAAGAAAGGAAAAGCAAAAACATAACAAATGGTGAGCGGCGAACCGCCTATCTCTTCCTACTAATATGCTAAGTCAACGGCACAAAGAGCGTCATGCCCGAGTGTCTGATTTACTGGTTACCATCCCTTAAGGAATGGATGAATGAATAAATGAATCAATGGATAAATGAATGCTAGACCAGTACTTTTACCTATTCTAATCGCATATCGAAGGGAAGACTTGGTACAGAATTCTATAGGAGAAACCTGGCTGCCAGATATATGCACGGGTCCCCATGCCCTTTTGGCGCTTCCTAGTTGAATACGCCGGTCATCCGACGATGATGATGATTATTGATCC
Source organism: Chrysina gloriosa (assembly GCA_038088585.1). Classification (NCBI taxonomy): domain Eukaryota; kingdom Metazoa; phylum Arthropoda; class Insecta; order Coleoptera; family Scarabaeidae; genus Chrysina; species Chrysina gloriosa. The sequence goes on along the minus strand of CM076088.1, from coordinate 27,437,969 downwards.
ATGTATCACTCATTGATCTTGCTGCAACGAAGTTCCAGTAGTAACAAATTTTGATTCTTTAAAGCGGTTTACAACATCCAACCCATTACTAATTAAAGACTCCTGATGTGACTCTCCTTGTTTGTTAATTTGCAGAGCCCCTCCTCCTTCCCGTACGCTGTAGTGGGCACAGGAGCGATATCGGCGCAGCAGTTGGCTTCCTCTATATATGCAGAGATTTACAAGGAGAGTTGCTCATACGAGTCAAAATTGTCAACTTCGGTATTATTCGCAAGCGATCGGAATATACACATTGGATCCGCCTTTGCAACTTGCGACCGCTCCCGATTAAACTCCGATCTTCATAAAGAGGAACGATTTATGGCTCGCATGAGCAACTTTATTTGCACCGTATGAGTCAAAATTAAATTTTCCACAAATTTGCCCCGACCGCATTGATTCGTGCAAAGTTTTGATCCTTTGCAGTTTCGATCTGTAAACCAATCTACCTCATGCATTAGGCAATCAAAGTTAACCTGTACTTAAAGCTTATAGTTTTAAATTTGCCAGCATCAAGGAAGGGTTTTACTTATTCTTTAGTTCAGACCTTACCGATGTGGTTACTGTAACTAGCAAACATGTACAACAGGCCCACCAACAAGCAGGCAAGGGAAAGGTGTTCTTACTCATCGCCAAAGTAGAGGAAAATTGAGACATTTATAGATCTGTTCTTGCTTTTTAAAGCCCTCCAACAGTCAACTATTTTCAAATCAATACTAAGGAAACAGTCAGAATACTATGTAGTTAAGAGACATCTCGCATGGAAGGTCGCATGGAAGATCGATTTTTAATCGAATGCGAACTTTTTCTTCCATTGTCATTTTTTTGTAATTTATGTATATGTATAATTTTGGGGGAAATAAACGTATATATTATATTATTATATTATATCTTTCCATTGACCAATAGTGTCAGCCATAACGACTCGAAATGCAATTCAGCAAAGTATGCCGGATATAAAGACAAACCAACATCGAATAGAGAAGTCTTCAATGCCTTTGGATATAACTGAAAAGTGTCCTTCAACCCAGAAGCTCATTGTTGTGTGGATGATGAACATTGACTACATGTGTTTGTCAGCAAAAATCCCGTTGTTATTCAGCTCTGAACCAAACAGAAGGATGATGCAGGAAGTGGTGAACTTCACGTCTTTAACACAAGTGATCAGCTGGCAAAACTATAAACAACAAAATGCGAAGCTAGCAGATAACCAATAACAATATTTCTCCACTTACTAGACATCGGGGGCATCAACGCATTACAAATGGACAAGAGAAGGTTGTTCTTTTTGGAGTTTGGCAAAGAACTTGCTGAACCCAACGTAGTTAGTCGGTGTTAGACGTGCGCAAGTTTTTACGAAGTGACATGTCACAATAACATTTCCTGAACTTTAAAACAACACAGAGCAAGACAAGGATTCCACCACGGACAAGACTAGAAGGTGCCATCTTTGTACCGGAAGAGCCCATGGAAATTCGGGAAAAATTTGTAACAATTACCACCAAACTATACTGGAGAAAATTTCTACCCCGCTCGGTATCTAATGCGTTCTTCTTTCGCTTGGGGCTAACAAGGTTAACAAAATATCACGTAAGTGGCATCCAAGGCTAGGAATCTTTACCAAATCATCAAACACAAAGCAGGGCAATTTCAAGCAGACAATCGAGTGAAAATGCTTATTATAAATATGATTAACACCACTTACACTAGCACAATAATTGAAGGTATCTTCAAAACTTTACCGGAGCGAATTGCCTAGGGAAGAGGTGGCTCCTTAGGAAATTGATGCTAGCTGAACATATTAGATACTTTTGAATATCTGTGTCAAATTGTTCCACAGAATTTGATGTAGGTAGAACAGAGAATTACTCAGAAGTAAGAATTTTCTGTAGCACAACAATGCAGTCCTTGGTGAATTCTGAATAAACGAAGTTTCCCCAAAGAATTTGACTTCCTCTAATATCATGACCCAAATATGAATAGGAAAAAGAGAAAGGTCTTCGAATTTAAATTTTTGTCAGAAATTAACTTATTTTTTTACACACCGTTGCACTCCTCCCCTCCCATCGCTAGGAATTAGAAAAACGCCGTCGTCGTAATTAGCGCAAGAAGCACGATAGCCACCGCTAAGGGACGCGACGCCGTCGCCGAATTTCCCATTTAAATATATGTAAAGGGTTGACAATTCGTCGTTTCGCCGGCCTTACTCCCTTCTTTTTAATTTATTAACGAATGCAAACCTCCCGACGGATCGTTGGTGTTTTATATTTAGAACGCGCTAAAGTTCGAAGAATTAAACGAAAAGCGTTCTCCCTCGTCTTCCATTTCGTCTCCCGGATTTCCTACCTAGTCGGAAGGTCTCGAAAAAAAAAGAATTTTAAACGTCGAGCACCGGTCCACGTAATCCGGCTTCGAAGTGAGGAATTGAGTGAATTAGTGAGTACCTAGGTAGGTGATTGGAAGGGGAAGGCTCTGCTACGAAACAAAAAAGCTGAGCTAAAAACGGATGACCTGGAAGGAATTAATAGCGGAAAAAAATACATATATACATATAGATTAGTAACAAGATTGTCTCCGGTTACAAAATTTGGAGTTGTAAAAGATGGATAAAGAATCGGGAAGAAAATTTCAGATTTATAAAACGGATGGTCGTAGAAATGAATCGTGCGGTATACCAGTTTGGATTTGCGGTGAAATTGTGACTTACTTAATGTTTCATGATCATTCCGTCCTGATTAGAGACTTTCGGTTAAACACAAGAGAAATGCGTATATTCAAATTCAGCTGAATACCGCAAAAATGTGAGCAATGTATTCTTTTGTTTTTATTCTAACAAAAAGCATAATCTTGGAAACGCCTCCAGGTCGCGTCACACTGATCACATGAATCGTGCAATCGCTCGCTCTTGATTAATTAGTTGCTTTTGGTTACAAAGTTTTAGATTGTGGTAGATGGATATAGAACCAATAAGAGAGTATTTCGTTTTTACAAAATGGTTGGTCCTGGAAAGGCGTGGTCGTATACCAATTAAAATCGTGCCTTTCTTTGTATGTTTCAAAGTTCCGTCAAGAGCTGAACTGAAATGGATTATATCAAACAAAAATGTTGAGAAAGAATTACGCGACATATACAATTCGTGCTTACTTAGTAAACCATTGCGCAGCTACTTCGCAAGATGCCCAAAGAACGCAGCTGATAAGATCGTTTTGTTGAAAGTCATCTAGACTATTGTTTGATATCAAGTTGTTCCCTTTCAAAAATTAATTCAGAATAAACAAATACAAATGTCAACAGATTTCTCCCTCTCTCAATATCCCAACATTCCGACCATTCCCCTTCCGTTTTCCCCTTTCCCACCTCGTTTATCTCTTACCGCCAACACGGGCCGTTTTTCGCACACAAATACACGTGTTTATTGTTTCAATTTTCTTGTTTTTCCCCTCCATCCTTTCGGCTCGTCCGCCGCCCACACCCACAGTCGCCTTTTCACGGCGGTGGCGGCGACGGAAGATGAAAATTTTTCGATCCTTTGGGACCTTTTCGCTCGCCCGTTCGGCAGTCTCGACGATACGATAACATTTCGCGTTTTCCCGAAAGCGAAGGCAAAATTCAATTTTAATGCATGGTTGGTCGTCCGTTCGTTTGTTTGTTTATTCGTCGGTAATGGTTTATTCCTTTCAAATTCTCACACACGAGAAGAGGAACCCCAGTGAAATTGTATCGGAATCTTAATTGGTTTACTCCGAAAAGTTGACTCACCGTTCCGATGGGAATTTTGATGTTGGAATCGTCGGATGGGAGGATTTTAATGTTGAGGATGGTTAGTTATATCGCGGTTGGTTTTCGTTGATGTTGATTTAAAATTAACGTGTTGAATGCTTTGTTTTCTGTCTCCTAAAAGAATGTCGTTTCAATACTGACACTTCCGGAACCGGAGAGAGAGAGAGACAGACCGAAAGAGTTTTGGGAATTGGACGAAATGGTGGCGATGCAAACCGATGTTTAATTTCCTGTTATAAAATGTCTTTCTTTTGTTTAAAAAGAATCCCACAACTGTCGTATACAGGGAGAAAATAATTACTATAGGTTTGGACTTTAAGGGTATAAGTTTCTTTTTAACTTTGTGCCTATCTACTTTTGATGTAAGGCTTGAGCGGAGTTAAGTTTCCTATTGTCTGTATAATTGTCTTCACCGTCCCACTTAATTCCTCTTTCTGCGCTACTTTCCTGATGATGTCATGTTCTTGTTGCTTCTACATTTCCGCTTTATATATATGTACCTCCGGATACTAATCAGCATGACTATGAATTACTATGTGAATGTCTGGAGTTGTTTCTGCTGGATAAACCAGTTATTATTTTTGGTGATTTCGATATTCCACGGTTCTTAAATGATTCTCTAAATTGTACTAAATGCACTACCTTTTCTCATTTCTGTTCTTCGCTTAACCTACGTCAGTTCAATTCTGTTCTTAATTGTGATGACTACTTGACTTGATTGTCTCCAATGTGAACTGCAACATAGATGTAGAACCTGACATTCTACCTTTTGTGCCCATCGATCAATATCATCCAGCTTTATCTATCACGCTGTCGTTTCTGGCATCTGAACATGTCCATTCAGCTTTTCCGTCTAACGTAAATCTCCGATATAACTTTAAGCGAGTTGACTTTGAGCAGTTATATCTTGACCTTGGGAATATGGATTGGTCATTTTTGGAGCGTACAGGTGATGTCAATGTGGCTCTAGATGAATTCTATGCTACTCTTTACCGTATTTTTGATAAATCTGTTCCAAAGTTTGCTTTCTCCAGAAATAGATCCAGTTATCCTCCCTGGTTTTCCCCTGGTATAATTGCTAATATTAAACTGAAGTCCTACTATAGACGCAAGTGGATTACTACGAAGAACACTTATTTTGAGAAAGAGTTTAAGAGATTTCGCACTCTTTGCAAATCGGAAATTTCTCTGGCCTACGAACGTTATTTACAATCAACGGAAGCATCAATTTTGAATGATTCCAGACAAATATTTACGTATATTCATGACAAACAAGGTTCAACTAGAATTCCGAAGAATTTGTCTTATAACTGTTCATCTCTTGAGTCGCCTCAGAACGTCGTAGATGCTTTCGCCGAAGTCTTTCGATCTACTTATCTTGATGGTTCACCGTTTTCTGATCATACCTCCTACGGTGATTGTGTTCCGTTTTGCCTCCCACTTGTTACTGAGGAGGAATTGAGCAAAATTATGGCCTCCTTTCCTGACAGTTGCTTCTTCTTCTTCTGGCGATGACTCAGTTCCTCCTTTTCTTTTGCGTAACGCTGGTTCAGCTTTTGCTAAGCCTCTGGCGGTTTTGCTTAATTTGTCTATCAGGGCTTCCGTTTTTCCTTCTGTGTGGCAAAGAGCAAGAATATGTCCTATATTTAAAAAAGGGAATAAATCTGATATTACTAACTACAGACCTGTATCGATCTTGTCGAATTTTGCCAAGGTTCTTGAGAATGTTCTGTATTTACGTTTATATAAAAACGTTATACCTTACGACTACTTGCACGGCTTTGTCCGTGGTCAGTCAACTGTCACCAACCTTGTCAGTGTTTCTCAATTTATCTGTGGTGAGTTGGATTGCCGTGGCCAGGTGGGTGTGGTCTACAAGGATTTCAGCAAGGCCTTCGATATCATTGATCACAATATATTAATGTATAAACTATGTGGGTTTGGCCTTAGTACACAATTTCTGAAGTTAATTCAGTCATACTTAAGTAATAGATGTAATTATGTACACTATAATGGCTATAAATCCTTTGATTTTATTTCGACATCTGGTGTCCCGTAGGGATCAAATCTGGGGCCTTTGCTATTTATTCTGTATATTAATGACCTCTTGGAGAATCTATCATGTCCGGAGTTGGCATATGCTGACGACATAAAAATTTATTCTACTATCAACAGTTGGAATGATGTTTCAAATTTGCAGGACAATCTTAATTACATTATGAACTGGTGCGCTAAATTTAAATTTAATTTAAATCTCAATAAATGCTGCTACGTTTCTTTTACCCGTAAATTTAACCCAATTGCCTCTAGCTATAACATGGGTGGTCACTCCTTGACCAAACTGGATGTAGTTAAAGATCTTGGTGTGCTGTTTGATCATGCCATGAGCTTCTCACCTCACATTACTCACCTATGTCTTTCTGCTTCTAAGACTTTGGGGTTTATAATACGCTCTTGCAGATCATTGCGTAATGACCAATTGCTGAAATCACTTTTTTCAGCTTTATTATTAGTAAATTAGAATACGCGTCGCAAGTCTGGTCTCCTCATTATATCTATCTTCAGTTGTCAATTGAAAGGATTCAGCGTCGTTTTCTTAAATATTTATCATTTAGAATGGATGGTATTTATCCCGATCGAGGAATTGATTATAATTCGTTGCTGGGGAGGCACGGCTTTAATTCTCTAGCCTTTCGACGTGAATGCAGTGGTGCCCGTTTCATATGGAAATTGGTACATGGGATCATTGACTGTTCGGCTCTGTTTTTCCAGTTAAACTTTTATGTTCCTAGGTTATCGTCTCGTTCTCACACTACATCTTTTATACCATTTTCTAGAACTAATTTACTTAGCGCTTCGCCACTTGCTACAATGTGCCGATCTGCCGACCTTCATTACACGGATATTTTTATTAATGCTATTAATGATTTGTAATTACTTTAATATTTTGTATTTTTCTTTTAATGTATGTATCTAATTATTATATTTTTGTCCTATTATTGGTAATTACTGTTTGACAATGAACTATTATTATTATTATTATTATTATTATTATTATTATGTCATTCCATTCTCTTCTAGGCTTCCTACACTTTCTTTATCAGTCTATTATCACTCATACGATACACATAACCGAACCATCTTCGCGCTGACCCTCCTCTATTATTTTCCATATATGTTTAATTAATAGGTTTTGCCAGTATTTCTCGTTTCTTATCTTGTCCCGTCTTTTATCAGTCCTAAGAATCTCAGATCCATGGCGTTCACTAACGATTTGATCTGTTCTGACTTTATCCAGGCCTGACTGCTGCACGTTATTGATGATTTTATAACGTTTTTGACTATTTCTGCTTTGATCTGTTTTGGTAGTTTCCTTTCTCCCAGAAACGTAGTACTCATCGTATAAAACATTCTTGCCGTTTTTTTCATTCCTGCCTCATTTTTCTTGCCCCATTTATTCTTTCAGTTGGATTATTGTTCCTAAATATTTGTAATCTTATTAACCTGTACAATTGTCCATGCTTCGATTTTGATGTTACGTCCCTTCTTTTCTCCTGCAATTATCATTAATTTAGTCTTTTGGATGTTTACTTTCATGTTTATCTTCGTGATTTCCTTGTTTAGGATTTCAAGGTCCTTTTGAAGCGCTTTTCCTGACTCGGTTAGAATTGCCATATCTTCCGGAAACATCAATTCACACAAGTTAGTCTCATTCATTTTTCAGTGACTCATTCCTTTTCATCTTTTTGGCATTCTTTATGGCTTCGTCTAGTACAATCGAAAATAATAACGGACCAGGCACAGATTCCTGTTATACCCTATCTTTGTTATCAACTCTTTAGATTCTTCGTTGTTGCTTATTACTGTATTTGTATTATTCCTATACATCTTGTTTATTAACTCTATTGTTCTTTTATCTATATTTCTATTTTTTAGGACTTTTCATATGCCTTCCTTCTTATACGATGAAAGGTTTTTCTGAATCTATAAAACAAATATGTATTTCCTTTTTCTTGTTAATTAGTTTTTCACTTTGTTGTCTTATGGCAAATAGGAAATCTTGTGTGCTTCTTTCTTCTCTGAATCCAACTTGAGTGTCTTCTACGCTATCTTGACTTGTTTGTTCTAATTATTTTTTCTATGATGTTAGCTAATATTTTCCTGGGACGCTTTCTAATGTAATTACCCCGTAGTTTTTACAATCCCTCTTGTCCCCATTCTTGTATTTTAACTTCTTGTATAATCGGATTCATTAGTTTGGTTATTTGGTCTATTCCTTTCTCAGCCATATATTTCATCATTTCCGTTTCCGTTTCCTAGTGCCTCTCCTATTTTCAGCTTTCATATTAACTCCATTATTCCTTCTTCTTGAATTGGTCCTATATTTTGAATTTGCTTTATCTCCTATTTATTTTCTTTAATCTTTACGCCTGTTTCTGTCAAGTCTTCGAAGTGTTGTCACAATCTGTCCATTATTTGATCTTCCTCTGTAATTATATGACCATTTTTATCTTTTTTGTTTATCATAGTGTATTCCTCTTTTGTCTTAGTTGTTTAAAGGTGCCATAGCATAATTCTGGATTTCCTGTATAATTATTAGTCATTTTCTCTCCAAATGTTATACAGGACCTCTCTTACGCTTTTCTAATTTCATTCTTGACCTTTCTACATTTTCCTTGTGTTCTTCAAAATCGTCTAGACTTTTTGTTTGTAGATATCTTTTTCCAACTGGTTTTCCTTTCTTTTACCATGCGTTTTATTTCTGTTGTCCACCACTCTCTATTCTTTTTATGCCCTTGTTTGTTATGTTTTTGACTCCACAGCTCTGTTTTGCTGCCTCCTTTCGTTTCCTTCCGGATCTTTGAAACATTTAGCTGATATTTGTTGTTATTTATCCTGATATCTTCTTTCTTTCAACTTGTAACTATTAATTTTTTCTTGTATCCTTGCTCTTGTTTTGTCTTCCCTGTTCCCTTTTCCTCTCATATCTATTTTTACCCAATAGTGATTACTTCCTATTTCTGCACTGCGTGTTACTTCAAGATCTTGCATCATTTCCTCTTTGTGTTTGCTTATTAAGAAGTAATCTATAATTGATTTTCCACTTCTGCTTTCTTCAACTAGTGAATGTTGTGTTTGAACTTGGAATTGTCTATAGCTAGATTATTTCCTACACAAATCTCTTATATTCTGTCTCCATTTTTCTTATTTATTCTCCCTCTCTTCCTAGGATATCTTCTATTCCTTCATTTTGATTTCCTACTCTGTTATTGAGGTCTTCCATAACTATAATGTTTTGTCCTCCTTCGTCGATTGACTTTTGGGGTCTTTCATAAGATTCGTCTTTTCCTTCTTTGCAAACGTCCTCATTTAACCCGTATGTTATTATTACTGTTCATAACTCCTCCAATATCTTAATTTCTCTCTTCTCACTTCTATATTATTCTTTCATCATGTCTTCTATTTACTGTTATTACTAATCCAACCCCACCTCTTGCTCTTTCTGTCTCTTTAACTCCTGACCAGAACATCCAGTATGCTTTGTGCACTCCTTTCATGCCGCTCCCCTTCGTTTTAGTCTCAGTAATTCCCACTACTTCTATTTATGTTTAATCATTTTCATCACTGATTCTTATCAATGTTAAATGCCATTTCAAAATGTTTTTTTAACATTGTACATTACCAATATTCTTGAGTAGCCGTTTAACATTCTTTCCTTCACCATCCCTTACTGGGAACACGCATTAGGCTAGCTGATTAAGAATAAATCTTTTTATTGAAGTTATTGAACTTCGACTTCCTTCTCTTTGTAAAGTTCTTAAACTTCAACTTTTTCTTTTTGCAAATTTTTGATCTCCATCAAAAACCTTGTGGTTAATCGTAATATTTAGTCCATGTCGCTCAAAATGGGCGTACAGTGATCCTTAGGTTCATTTTGGAAGGAAAACGGCTAAAATTACGTATAGTTTCGAATGTGAATTACTTTTTTTCTACTCGCTTCGATGATGATGTGAATGTTGAAATAACGTATGAGCGGAATTTAACAGAATGTTGGAAGAAAGTGAGCGCCCCGTATCGGATTTCTGTTGCGTCCTCACGTACCTTATGCCATTGACCAAGAAGGAACTAAAAACTTAAGGTCTGGTTACAACTGGAACAAACTGGCTTTTATTGGGCGAATTTTAATTAAGCAGAAGCCGTATTTCGATAATTAAGTTGTCGTCTTCGATTAACGAAGGTCGACTGAACCTTTATCTGTATTTTCTCCTGCGTTGAACAAAGAGAGATTAGCATAGTAATAATCGCAGGGACTGCGATGTAGTAAGTTCGTTACCTGTTACCACACGGTTAATCAAGAGTTATGCGGTGAAGAATGTATTAATGTGATGATGTTATCCTTCGTAAATTCCACTGAAGATGACATCATAATTCTCGAAATAGACAGAAACAAATTTATCCGGTTAATATCCTATTCTCCTCTCGGGAACATATACACCTCTACATGCCCCGCTTTTCCTCCTCCTTCTACATACCCCGATTTTTCTCCTTTTTCTACATACCTCGATCTTCCTCCTCTTTCTACATACCTCGATCTTCCTCCCCCTTCTACATTCCCCAATCTTTAAATTCGTAATCGCGTTAGATGGGACAACATTATACGTATTTCACTAACTTACTCCGGTCACATTTTTCATTATTTTCTACTCCATTTGATAAATATATTACCGACGCCGCGTACATATACTACTACGTCTAGTGATATGCATACATAGGTATACGTCTGTGTAAATCGCGAATATTTTCGTCGGTTGTAAGCGAATAGCGGGCTGATTTACGACTCTCTTATCTCGAGTCGTTATTTTCGGAAAAAGTGGCCGCGAAACGACACAGAAAGGCGTCGCGCAACGAAATCGGAAACACCGAGGGCCCCGCAGAAATTCCGCCGGCTTCGAAACAACGCCGAATTTATCCAGCTCGCGCTACGTAAACTAAATAAATTGATATTTATTACGTGGGATCGTGAAGTCCTGGTCCGAAATTGCGAAATCTAGCGTCGTAGCGATATGAGGAAGAGTAAGTTTTTATCTTTTTGCTTACCAGGAAGGAAGTTGGAAGTCGAAGTAACTGCGTACGTGCTTAATGCAGTTTTGAAAAGTTTCAACTTTTTACGTTTTCGCTTCGTAATTCTTTAGATTCCAAACCAAGAAACCAAAACGACGATACATAGACGAAAATCGTTTAGGCCTAAATTCCTGTAAATATCTACCCCAGGTAGCTGGAAGCTAAACGCCTCGTTTAAAAGGTACTCGTATCCACGTCTGGAAATTTTCGAAAGCGGAAGTAAGTTCAAACGGAGTATGCGTTTGAAAATCTGAAATTTTATTAATAACGAAATATCCAGGAAAAACGCCAAATCTGGAACGGCTAAATTCACCACAATTAACTAGAAAGAAAATGGAACGATGTCGTGCAAAGAAACGGTATTCAGAACACGATAAAGTTAGGAATTAATGAATTTAAAATTAATGAAATTGAAGGTGTTTAGTTCGATGATCCGCCACCACCAAAAGTGGATCGATGTAACTGTACAATTAAGAAACGAAACGTCCATACAGGCGCAACTAACGAAATACAGGTGTGATCAAAAATGACGTAACGTAATAGGTTTCTTAGATGTTCTTTACAAATTTGCTTCTACCAACAACTTATTCTGGCACAGGTTTGTAGATGATCAGAAAAGAGTAACTGGTCCACATAGAATGCTACAGTATTAGGGAATCCTTCGAACGCTTTGAACTGTCATCCACCTCCACCGTGCCAATACACTTTTAGGCAAACCGCTTGATCTTCACTTGCGCCTCTTTTTGTACCAGTTACCATTTATGTGCGCGTCGGTAATCCAAAACAGGAATCGATCTTTCCCCGCCGTTTCGATAACAACCGACATCAATTACGAATTTGCCTCAGCAATTTCTCCGCTTGCCGGATCTTTTCAACCAATCGAAAGTGCTCGTATACGCGCGCCCAATCGCTCGCTCGTCCAAATTAATAAGTACGTCTTCGCAAACAAACATTTCTCTAAAGTTTCCGGTAGAAGCGATTCCAACATTGCCTATTCGATGAGCGCCTCTGGGGAATCGGCGTAGCGTAAACCGCTAACAGACAGTCGGATAGACGGATAGAGGAACGAAATGCCGCTGCATCTCTGTAAATGGCTCTCCTCTTCGCCCGCCGAAAGCGCAAATATGTGCTCGCGCGTACATGCATTCAATTCCAAGGCGGAAAGGTACCTAACCTCCTTACTTAGGTAAGCATACATATACGCGCAGACAACGGGCGCATGAAAGTCGAGCATATATGCACAAGGCATTCGAATTCGCCGTAATATGTTTAAATAAGATTATTTGCGGTCTCTCGTCGTCTTCTTCGAGCTTATATCGACGACGATGCCGAACGCGCGACGAACGAGATGTGAACGCGCCTCGGTCTCTTCGGGATTTTGTTTTGTACGACGCGAATGCTCCCTTTTCGTGCGACTATACCATAGACGAAATCCCCGAATTACGGGTGTCGCGCGCGCGATAGAAATTCAAACGGCGAAGATCTGTCGAGCGTGATTCAGGAAATTTGTAATTGCGTCGATTCAGTGAGAACTCCCAATCAAGTAATGGATGTGCTGCTCTTGTGGAACCCAATTTCTATTAGAGGCTGATTTTGTAGAAAACGTTGAATATGGACGAATTGCATATCTGAGCCAAGCGGGTTGATCTAGTGAGAAATGAGGAAATAATCCGAAATAAATTTTGCGGTCTTCTAGAAAAAACAAAAGATAAAAGACTGTCCTTCTTTCGCAGTCATGAAGACCGGAGTTCTGGTTTTCGCAGAACGAATGGCTTTCTGATCATCCACGTCTTTCATTGCAGAAAAGTTGTTACGATGTTAAAAGGAAGAGACAAATGGAAGGAATTGCAACAACTATTGCCAACTATTACAAACACTTAATCTCTTTATTTCAAGGTGGCTGCAAAATTATGGGTGACCTTGTCGGTATTAAAAGCTCCGGTAAATTTATCACTGGACCTCTTGTCTGCAAAACGAGTTTGGGTGGTATTGTTAGTTCTTTCTTTTGTCGAGCGGCACCAGATTTAGTATGCATCAAACCTTCCCGCCGTACTCGAGGAGGGCGCGGGGAGGGAGAGACCTCGACCTTCCGGATGAATAATCAAGGTAACAATGGAAGATATATTGAAGTGGATGTCAGAAGAAAATAACCAGATTAATTAAAGCATTGAAATATGGCGGTGTACTAAAGAAAACTCTTTGTCCTCCATTGATCTCTTTCGGCTGCCAAAAATTTCTGCATTTTCATTTATAATTAAAATTTTAAACTAACTTTATCTGCAAAATAAGGATAGCCAAACGAGCGTGCAGAACATACAGAAAATCACTACTTTAAAACGGAAAATGAATGTAGAAAACTGAATGAACAAAACGGAGCATGGACTGCGAAAGATAGATGACAAGAATTCAAGAGCACATTAATAGGTATAGCAGCAGAAATATGTGGAGAACTGAAGACCATTTCAATAAAAAGGAAAACAAGGTGGTGGAATAAAGAGATTCAAATGAAAGTAAGAGATAATAAGAAGGCGTGGAGAAAGTATATGGAGCCTGAGAATGTAAATGACAAAATACTACACCAAGAGAAAAGGAATGATGAAAAGGAAATAATAGGACAAGCAATAAGGAAGCAATGGGAAAATTTGGGAAAGGAATTAAATTTCGAGCGCGTAGCAAATAATATTCATAATATTCTGGTGTAAAATCAAATCCTCGAGAGAAGGGAAGAGAAAACAAATTCAAGGTTTAAGAAATGAAGCAAAACAGCTGAAAACTAGAACAGAGAGAGATGGAGATATGGCAGAACTATTATGAGCAACAGTTTGAAAACGAAGGAGAAAATACTAACTAAATAATAAAGAAAATGAAGACCCTGAAAATCATTAGGGAGCATTAACAAACATTAAAACAAAGAGGGCAGGAGGTAGTGATAGTTTAGTTCCAGAAATGGTGAAATAGATATATAGGAGAAGAGGGAAAGGAAATGGCTAGTCAATTTAGTAAATGACGTATTATAGACGAGAAGATTACCTAAAGAATGGAAAAAAACTTAATCATTTCAATTCAAGAGAAAGGAGATGAGACAAAACGTAAAATCTATAGGCACATACGTCGAGGAGGGACATCTATTCAAATATATACGAGGATAATTGAACAAAGATTGAGACGAGTTGTAGAATCTAAAATGGAGGAAGAAGAAGCGACATATAGAAAAAAGGCAAACAACAAATAATACATTTATATTAAAGGACATAATAGAAAGAAAGAGGTAGACAGGTGAGGAACAGTGCATAAGCTTGGTTGCTCCGAGAGCGGCTTCCGATTCAATAGATACGAAGATAATTAGGAAATGTGTCAAGGAACCTTAATAATTAATTAATGAACAAAGTGAAAAGTTTATTGTAGCATAGTAATACTCGAATGATTAATTACAATTACAAAATTCATCTTTTATTACAATTCTATATATCAAAATTCACAGTCAATGTTGGGTTATGGTCTTCAATTGTCATACGATTTGTTTTGTGGTTCTATTTATACCTTCTCGACATCACGCCCATTACCTTTTGAGCATTTTATTACCTAACGAGTGTTAGCTTCTCATTTTAAGTCCAGCCAGAGACGTTTTATGGGAGAAACAAATGTAACTAGAAATAAAAATATTAATTATTATAAAAAGCATCGATTAAAGATAGAAAAGTATCGTAAACTTTCAGACACATACATACAACACTTTTACATGACACGAATTCATAAAAGATTACTGGAAATAACTAAGGATACATCGACATTCAATACAGGTTTCTATAAAAGCGATATACCTGGATGAACTGGAGTCAAGGTGAATTAAAGTTTTCGTTTGGTAGACAACGGAGAAATAAAGTAGTGTAGTCCTGGTTTCGAAAAGAAATGAAAAGTTTGTTTAGCTAATGACGAAAAAAAAATTGAGAAGATAGATAAGTCAACAAATAAGTCAATAAATATATTTGGAATAAAAGGGTTTTAAGAAGAACTACCAGTGAATAGAAGAACCTCATCATACTGGAGAAGATAAAATCTAAGAAGGGGAAGAATCTATAGAAATTAAAGGTGCATCGAGACTAGAAGTTATGAGAGGAGATATAGGAAGAACAATCATCGAAAAAGAAATTACACTCACACACACACACACAACACTGGGTAATTATCTTGATTTTATGTTAAAGTATTAACCAACATTTATAAATATAATTTGTTATAATTTATGCTTTATATATCATTAATTAAGAGCTAGGGCGGTACAATGTTGTTTAAGAAATTTAACTAAATTCTCAGTACAATACACAGCGAGGTAAGAACACAAGTACTACTGAACGGAGAAATATTGAAGATCTTCCAAATGCAAAAAAAAAAATTAAATAGGAAGCCAGTCTTAGTCCTTTTGTTTAATATAGTGATGGGTAGAATAAATAAGAACATAGGGAGCAGAACTGACAAAGTACGAACAATAATAGGTCAATTATTATTCAAAACCTACTATATGCCGATGATATAGTACTAATAACGGACATTGGAAAGATTATAAAAACAATGCTGATCATAGGAAATATATAGAATGAAGGTAAAAGTCAATGCTGAGAAAAGTAAGATAATGATTGTAAATGAAAGGGCGGTAGAAGGTAATAGGTGCAGGAACATACTTCATAAAGGAGAAGAATTAGAAAGAGTAACATACAAATTTCTAGGATCTAGGGTATCGAATGACGAAAAGATTGATGTAGAAGTAACCAATAGAGCAAGAAAAGCGTACAGGTTATATTATGCCATTAATAAAACTATTCTGGGGAAAAAGGATATAGATAAAAAGATGAAGGTACCTGTATACGAAGCAGTCACAGTACCTACAGTAACATACGCAAGCGAAACGTGGACAAGACAAAAATACCTTATAGTATAATAAATGGCACAGACATGAAATGCCTTCAGAAAATAAGCGGAGATCGAAATTTGATAAAATTCGAAATGAGAATATAAGAAGTAACCTAAAGTAGCAAACAAGTGGGATGATTTGAACATGTATGTAAGATGAGCGAAAACAGATTTGTTGGGACCATAAGTACATTACGCAAAAAATCCAGGAGAAACGATCAGAGAGATGAAGGAACTCGCACAGGATCGGAGGCTATGCAAGATATGGAACAAGGAACGTTAGAACAAATCAACTCCGACAAGGGCTGCAGGAGATGGAAAAAAGAACTTAAGTCGATAGAAAATGGTTTAAAATTTTCGCTAATCTTAAGAATTCTTGGATTTGACTCGTTTCTTTGCCATTATATTGCGGTCATTAAAATGATGATTCAATCTCCCAAAAAGTGAGGAAGTAGCCAATAAGTCACAAATGACTCAAAACACAAAACACTGGCAATATTTAATACATTACGCTTTTGTTTTCTGGTTGTTGGGAACCAAGACCACCCCCGTTGATTCGAAGCGTGTGTGGGAATAGTGCGTGCGCATAGGTGTGCAATGTTAAAATGACAGAACTGACATTAAATAAGTACCGAAACCAGGTTCAGTTATGTAATGTAAGTCCTGTCATCTTAGTATTTCAGGACTGTATCTTCAAACGATTGAAACACCATTAATGCTTCACAAAATCCGTTTGAAATTTCCCCGCGTTTCTGCAATTTCCTTCCTCGAACCAAAATTAATTGTAAATTGATTTCGAAAAAGTTTAAACTGTCTTCGTTCAAGCAAACTATATGATATTAAAAGAAAAAAATTAGGATTTTAGTTCTGACCCTCTATGGAAGTTATCTCGATATCTGAAGAATCTCTGTAACATCGCCAAATTTTACAGATTCTAAAGTAATAAAGAAGAGCAGGAAGATTTCTAAAACGATCAAGATTCCAGTTGCTTTCAGGACTGCTCGAGCAATAACGTGGAGGAACAAAAAATTACTAAAATGTAGCAAAGAGGAACAAGAACACCATATAGAGGAAGAAGAAGGAGAATATCCAAAAGACAAACGAGGAAAAAAATCAGGGAAAGAAGATGATGAAAAAGATGGGAATCTTCATCTTTTGCTATGGATATCCTTCTTCATCCTTTATACACTCCTTGGTTTTCTTTAGCTTTCGGAGCTGTTCGTATATTTCTGAAACTCGTCTTTGTCTTTTCGTCTATTTTCTTTGCACTTTTGTTTATTTAAAATCGACGGAATATACCCTAAGAGGGGTACCCCTCAGGATGAACTGCTGATACGTCATAAAGTACTACCCTTGAGTATAAAAATAGATGCTGTTTGTAAGAAGTCTCTGGAAGAACTTTTAGAGAACAAAATTGATTGCACTTTTATATTAAGTCGTATGAAGTTTTCTGTGCCCCGGATTAGCTCACTAGGGGAACGTCAAGGTTGTCGATAACGGATTTTGATGGGTTTCGAATATATTATAGAGGGATTAAATTTCAGAATCAAATCTTATAATTAAATCGTTTTATCACTAGTGATAATAACTTAAAATACACACCGTGATGCACATTTGCTTCCAATTAATTTTATTAATAAAATTGCCATGGCGAAAAATATAATTTTTGAACATTGCATGAAATTAAATATATTTGTTAATATCATATGCAATGAGATTGAGAAAAAAATACAAGGGTAGGACTTGAACACGAATCGCCAGCGTAGTAGGCCTAGATCTTACCAACTGCACTATACTCACTTATTTAGAAAATTATTAACATTAACGGTATACAAAGTACGTCAGGAAAACTTTTGCAATTTTCTTGAGAATTAGGGCGAATGGCTACAAAAGCTGGTAGTAAGGTACTCGGGGAGGTTCCTCTATAATATATTCGGGACCCATCAAAATCCGTTATTCACAAGCTTGACGTTCCCCTTGTCAGAATTGGAAACAAACAACCGGATAGTGCCTTCACTTGAAATTGGCTTTCTTGTGTTTTTCTACATGGCGACAACATTATACTGTGATTGTTACTATTATATTCTGTAATTGGGTTTGGCCTTTTGGATATTAAAGTTATTATTATTATTATTACTGCACCACTTTCTGTAAGAGTTGCCTAGCAAATAAAAATTTTGACTCTCTCAAGTAACTTTTTGGCATTAGTTTTCTACATTAAGATATCTCGTACTTTGGCGGGAAATAAAAGCACTTGCGCAAGATCTAAGGATTTTTGCGGCCGTCCAAACAATAGAGTCCCAAGCAAGATGGGTGGTGAAATTGCCTAGCGTTGGCTATTGGTACGTGATAATATGGGAACACGTAACCCTCTTGCACGATGGCCAATAACTGTGTTGAAATTTTAAAAGCGTATCGCGTATCTCCTTGCCACCAGCGCCGCATATCGCATATTTCAGAAGTTATTAATATTATTATTTATAGATTACGCTCAACACTGTTATAAACAATTTGGTGAACTATTCATTGCGTGCAGTGTGTAATGGTGCATTCTCTAGCACTTCAATCACTACACACCAAACACCAACGGTCAAAAATCGAAAGCACCTCACCAAGTACAGTTGATACCATTCCAACAGAAGTTCGCAAAACGGCCAATACGAAGCCGGAAAAAGTGCTCTCTCCGAAGGCTTTCCTTTAATTCCTTCCGCACACCGTATATACATACGTACATATATTCGCGCGCGTAATTAATTAACAACATGCGGCCTCGGACAAGACAGTAAAATCCGCAGGTAAAACCGACCCGACGCTAATCTTCAAAACGGCGATAAACCAAATTCCCTCTCGGTCCGCTAAATCGTAACGAACGCGCCGGAAACGCCGCGGTAAATTAGACATTAATAATGCAAACGGCGCCATTATACCGATGCACGCTAATGCTCCCTATTTGTTGCGAAATGGAACAAACGGCGGCTCGCACTGTTACTCATGGACGTTGCGGCGTCGCCGCCGCCGCCGCCGGCTCGAAATTATTACCGCGGACGGCACGCGCCGTTGCCGAATAACTTATTCGGAGCTTTGCTCCTTCGTAAAATTCGAAAGAAGATGAAAAAGAGGGAAAGGCAATCCCGCTCGGATAGACTACGTATTTGAAATACGAGTCGACATGGGGAATCGCAAGGAGTAAGAATGAAGATGATATGTTTATGCTGGAAACGAGAAATGAAGAGAGAACTTCAAAAGTTCCTGCTCTCTGCGGGTGAATCACTCGGTGACGTGTTGTGCCCGAATCAGCAATACAAAATCTACAAACAGATCGGAAAAGATATAGCAGATGCTACTCAGGTATATTACTTATTCAAAAAGTAAGTCGAGGTGAAAAATTCTAAGAGAGAAGAATGAAAACGATATGTCTATGCTGGAAACGAAAAATGAAGAGAAAACTTCAAAAGTTTAGCTCTCTGGGCGTGAATTCGTTTGCGATTTGTAGTACCCAAATCGTCAGGACTTAACAAACTTAACAAAGCTTAACATAGATCAGAAAAGAAGTAGCACATGCTGTTCAAGCGCTTTCAGTTTACAACACTTTACTTCAGTAAATCAACGACAAATTCAAATAGACCAAACTGCTCACTTCAAAGTGAAATTATAGTAAAACTAGGTGACCCGCCAAACTTCGTTTTGCCAAAAATTTGTTTCGACTTTTCCTTTTTCCTAAACCTTCGCGTAGCAATTACGAAAAAAACCCGCAGAAAGAAGTATCCAATTTGTTCCAGTCGTTTTCAAGTTTTAAGCATCCGAACAAGCCACGATCCATTTTTATGTATACAGATTATTACAATTCAGAATGGTATTTAACGCTTGTAAAGATTTTGAACATTTTGAACACAGGCTAAGGAATATAAAGAAAGGATCTTCATAATATGACTCAGACAAGGACCAATTAGATCAAAATGACAGTGATAAATGGGTTTTTAAAATAATGGTGAAATTAGCGACAGGTAAGATAGTCTGCAAGAAAAACCTGCGGTGCCGATTATCTAAACTGATGCAGACGCTATCAAAGAACTATATCGAAGCCACGGCACCCTGAAATACATGGAATAACGAAGATGGTATGCTCGTGAACGAACAGTCATCTACAACGATACTCGAAGAAATTGCGATCTCGGAGACTACGTGTACGAAACGGTCGAATAATCCCGGCACGGACACGTGCTCAACAGGTACAGGAAATACGATTAATAGCAACAAAGTAACATAAGAAAATATTAAAGAAGAGAACCAGAGATCGCATCATATGTGAATTTAATTAACACTTGAACGGCAAACACTACTTTGATGATGTTAACACGACATCGAAGATGAAAGAAACCCAAAACGTTGACACAAATCTGATACAAAAGCAAGAGAGCATGGATTGTAACTTCGGATGTGTGATGCAAATAAAACAAGCTGACGTTATATATACTTAGTTTTTAGTCTAGAGGACAGACACTCAATTTCTTCATACCACAGACATTCACATTACATGTTCTCATTTATTAGGTCAAATAGATATTAAAAAATAAGTTCCTCGATTATCAGCAGCAAACGAATCCTTGTTTAGATTTAATTATCAATTAAATTTTATTGGGACTCATCATATCGCATTGTGTAAGGAAATAAGGTGTTTTCAAAGAGAAGGGTCGAATTCTTGTTGTGTAGTTAAAATACGTAACAGAATAATGAAAAAGGCCGTTTCTAAATTTCACGTAAGGAACAAGGAAGTTTGTTACATTATAAACAGATCAGAGAAGAAGTAGGAAATTCTGCTCAGATAAGCTACACATCCGACAGGCAGGTGGTCGTGGGGAGTCGCAAAGGAAACCAATGAGTACGATCTGTTTATGTTGGAAAGGAGGAGTGAAGAGAAAACTTAACACATTAACTGCCATGACTATTATATTTGATTGACAGGCCATAGCTATCAAAAATTTAGCACTTAGATGCAAATCTTGTAGAAGTTTGATTGCTGATCCCACTGCGATGTGCTCAAAGATGATAGCCATGATTCGTGCTGAAAAACTTGTATTTCAGTTTCACTGGAAGCCGCGGCTTTTTTTTTTTTTTTTGATAGCCAGGCAAAAATTCATCATTATTATTCAAAATTTTGCCGGATTAAAAAAGAATTCTTTTAATTAAATTTAATGTTGGATAATACGTATTACGAAAAAAATTATGTGCCCCCGGTGAACATTAGTAAAATTGGTTAGGCAGCCAACGTGTTAAACAGTTCTGTTTTATTTTGTGTAATTTCCTTGGTATTCTGTTGCGCCCGAACTAGCTGGACAAAGTCTATAAATGGATCAGAAAAGAGCTTGCTTAGGAGACTACGTATTAGAAATGCAAGTCGACCTTTGACAATTGTATAGGAGAAAGAATAGGAACAATATGTTTATGCTGGAAATGAAGAATAAAAAGAAAACTTTAAAAGTTCTGCCTTTTGGATGTGAATCCCTTGGCTTGACGAAGTCTATAAACAGATCAGAGAAGCAAGTGAGATATCCTGTTCAGGTGCCCTATATATTGCAAAAGTGAGTCAACGTCAACGTAGCAAAGGAGCAGAATAAGAAATATGTTTATGTTCACCGGAAAACGGAAATAAATTTTTAAAAATTTCGACAACATGGGGAATGCAAAGACAAAATAATAAGGAAGATGTACATTAACATATACATCATTCATCCAAAAACGAAGACAAAGTTTTAAATGTTTTGCCCTGTGGGCGTGATTTCCTTGGTAATTTGTTGCGCCCGAATCTACTGTCCGCAAGTATTTACAATAATGGCTCGTCCAATATGGTCTCTGTTATGTCTGTGATTTCACCAATTACATTGTTGAGACACCACAAACCGTTAGTCTCCAATCTTAGAATCGCAGGAATTTTCATTACTCCAATGATTCCCAACAGAGTCTGTCTCTGAAAAGCGCTAAGCAGTTTTACTACCGACGACACTTCTGTTCTCCTCCACCACTTTGACGTTCCGAAGATAATCGTTAACCTTACTACCACAATGTAAAACCAGCGCATAGCTCTTGGGTTTAATTCCCAGCTGTCACTTTGACAACGTATTTGCTCCGATTTCGTTTTGCATCAAACATTATGCCCAAATGCTTTACTTGATTAGTCAATCCTTATTTCATGCTGTGGGTGTTCCGTCTTGGTCTTTTTCGTAATCGTTGTTATTGCTGGAAATAATGGAGCACAATGGCTCAGCAGACGAAGCCACATCGAACGTTATGAAGATGAAAGCAAAATAAGCTTAATCCAGCTTGTAAATGCGATAACTTGAATTCTACGGTATAGAAAAGCCACAATTTCTCCCGAAATATTTTAGCTTACTTATCACATCAATAACAACCAATCGGAAATTACGTTTCGAACATCGCCATCCAGATAGAAACTGGACTGGGGATCCGAACGTAGTAAGCATAAGTATCGATTCTCTTCTCTTAGACCAAGAAAACGGGGTAACTTTTATATATACATTATTACGGCTATTTGTCACAGTTCCAGTTTGTCACAGTGTTATGGCTAATTTGTCACCGTTCCGGTTTGTTACTTGTGACATCGCTTCAACTTTTGCCGTGTAGCATTCGGCTTCTAGCGTTCGGTTAAACAGCTCGTTTTCCATGCATAAATTATTCCGTTTTTGCTTTAAAGTATCGCTTGTCGGGGATATACACGGGAATTCGACTCTGGGAAGTTTAATATTATCGTAGTCTGAATCTGGGAGTTACGCTTCCACAATTTTACTGTTTGAACTATCGACCACGTTGAGTTTTTGTTTTTCCCTCAATTAGAGGTGAGTCTCTCTCTTTTGTTATTTGCGATGCCGCTATTATCTCTTTCACGTTGTTGTACGGAACTAGTATAAGGTAGTAGAGGGCTAGAGATTATTTGAGAACTTCTGAGAATTTCAAGAAGATCTAAGACTCATCATAGAAGTTGCAAGAACTTTAATTTGCTGTGTTCGGCTGGTTTCCCGACATTTTCACCCCGAGTGCGAGAAAACTCGCTATCTTACACACCTTCCGTGCCGATAACGATTAACATGCCGTACGTAGGTTGACAACCAGAAATAAGTTACGCTAATTGTAAGTCCCGCCTTTATTTTATTTTATTTTATTTTTGTCTCGTTGAGTTTTTGGAAAAAATCCCTAGACACAAGTAGTTAATTTAGAGTTAGTTTGTTGTTGGGGATTTGTTTTCGAGTAAAAAGAGGTTTTCTTACTTGTGGGGTATTCAATATTTCTAGTATTTTAAGGAAGGGGAAGGGGAGGATCAGATTGGTTTCCGGGTAGAAAGATTTCTCCTTACTTTTGTGACTTTAATAATATTTGTTGAACGAAACATTCAATTCTTTCAGTAGTTTAAAGGGGAATCGCAGTTGCTTGTCACTTGCATATATTGTTTTAATTACGTTCTGCTAAAGTTGTGTAATGTGGCTGTAAAGCCGCTGGAATTCCAACGGTTACCAAGAGTGTTAGAAGCATTATGTAAGATGCTAGCTTAATTAAATCTAAATTAACCAATACATCCGAAATGCCAAATAAGGTGCTGTTCAACATCATTCTCTCGCCTCAAGTCATTTGTTATTTAGTTTCAGCTCATTGTAAATAGACCTTTTAAGTAATTTTGCTGGTCGCTTCACGGCCAAATAAAAGATCCAGTAACGTAAACGGTTCGGATAACCTCGTTTCACTTATTAAAGAAGCTGGAGGGTATCTCTGACTCCAGACACTTAGATGTGATCTAGTTCTATAATTGGGGAGTGGCGCCTTGTTACTAAATCCTTGAACCTACGCCGTTTCTATTGAGCTAGTACGGCCCGAATCTTTATCTTTATAACCAACTAAATGGGTCTCTAGAACTATAACGACGAACTTTCGTATCGGTCACGTTTTCAACTTTTTCTCGTAATAATGTCATTTTCTACCAAGAGTTTTGGAGCCAGTAGCAATATATTTTTACTTTTAAGAGTTAAGTTCTCTGGAACGGTAAGTCGCGGTGAGATGCGGTTTGTCACGTTCTAGTCTTCTTGGTAGGCACCATAGGTATAGTATTAAAGGTCATTATAGAAATGCAATTTAAATTGTTACATTCATTCAATTGGGAAATGAAAATGTCGATTTTAAGACTCGTCGGTTGTGTTTTATCGCGGTTTGAAATTCGGCGCTAATTTCCTCTTTTCCGAGCTTAAACTTTTTCCGTTTTATACAAAATCGTTCGACGCGTCCGAAAGCGACTAACTAATTCGTTTAGCAGGCTAATACATCGCGAGAATTGGACGCCGAATATTCCGGACATATGTGTGTCCGAACGTGACTACACATAATATAGTTTACGCGACGGATTAACGCTGGAGGGGTTTGTATGGTTGTATGTATGTTGTACGCCGACATACACGAACATAAGTGGAATACGGGCTAACCATGTTCCGTACATGTCGGCACGTGCACGCCGGACACGCATAGAACAGGATTGGTCGGCGTTGGCGTTCTCCCGACAGAGCTTGCTCTAGCGACAATGTTTGGCGATTATCACGCGTATAGCGTTATCAATATGGATTTAGTAGGTAATCCTCGACATAAAATTGTGGAGTTTTCAGGATTTTAATCCGGAATTGATACGTGTTTGTAAGCCTGCGAGCGGGGTAGCTTACAGAATTTGATGGCGCAAATATGGGTCAGCAAATTAATAAAGGCGGAAATCCTTTAGTTTCGAATCGGTTCAAAGGAAAGGAAAGGTAACCTACTAAACGTAAGTATTGCTGACTATCTAACATGGGAAGGGACTATGAATATTATAGTGCCCGTTTTCGAACGCTGAACCGCCATTATATGTGACGACGCGTAGTTTAAACGATGACAACCTGGAACAATTTAGGATCCAGTTGACCATGTGGTCTGGCCGGAAATAGTTTCTGTTGAATGTGACGTGAACGATATGTTTTCTAGTTTTGTTGATGTTTTTAATGAACTTTATGACTTTGACCTCGAGAAGGGATAGTAACAGTGTCAGTAGGACAAAGACATGGGTATCTGCCGCTTTGGTAAAAATGGGTACTGAACTGAAAAATTTATTCTTTCTATGGAAAGATTTTCCGGAGTTAGTAAAGTTATACAAGGTTAAAATAAAAACAGATAATGATACAATTAAGAAAAGAACAACAAAAATTGCGCGTAAAATTGATGGAGCGATGAACAAATCAAAAGAAGTATGAGCTTGCATCAATGATCGGGTTACGTAGGAAAAAGAGGCAAGGTAGCTTTAACATACTTGGAAATTACATAGTTTTGACGGATGGATGGGATAATTATTTATGTTCAAATATGGCTCGTTAATACTTAAATAAGGACTGCACATTATCACCGCGTATTTCAAATAGTTTTGATTTTTGCCCAGCCACTTGCGCAGAAATTTTAGAGTTGATATAACGGTTAAGAAATACGTATATCACGGGTCTCAACGGCCTCTACGTGAAAACTGTAAAATATGTCGCTGATGAAATGTCGCATTCTCTGTCTCATTTAATCATTCAGTTTGTCCGGAAGATTTCCTTCCACGCTGAAGACTGGGCGGGTTACCCCAATTTATAAAAACAAAAACAGCGCTCTAGAAACACATAATTATAGACCCATATTGGTATTGGGTGTTTTTTCTAAAATTCCAGTCTATAATGCATAGAAGAATTCTAATGTCAATGACTTAAAAATTATGTTGGGACGGATGCTCTGGTTCAGTATGTGGATGACACTTCTGTTACAGCATGCGCTTACAATCTGGCTGACCTGTCACCTTTGGCATCGGTGATGGTAAAACGCATGGATGAGTGGTGTGAGATGAATCGGCTGAGCATAAATCATGAAAAAGCCAAATTAATTCTCTTTGGTTCAGCTGTTGAAGAATCGTTGTACGTCCCAATTCAAGGTAGATCGATTCCCAAAAGTATGTCGGTGAAGTTCCTGGGTTTTACGATCGACAAAGGGATTAAATTTGAAGAACACATCCTAAATTTGTCTAAGAACGTAAATAAGTCGGTTTTTGCCATTTACCATCTTTGCCAGGTCGTCTCCCTTGATTCGTTGAGGACTTACTATTGAGCCTGTGTTCAGTCCTTGTTCGCCTATGGTATCTTGTTTTGGGGATCATCGCCGCATATGTCTAAATTATTTATAATTCAGAATCGGATGGTGAGAAGCATGTTTGCTCCATCGGTCAGAACCTCATGTAGAGACTAGTTCGTCAAACTTAACATATTGACATTGCCGAGTTTGTTTATTTACAAATTATTGGTATTTCAGCATGAAAATTGCCATCTATTCTTGCGCAATATAGGTGTTTCGACAACTATGGTCACTAAAAATGCTAACAAGCTAGTGACACCAAGATACTTTACAGCAGTATATGAGAGCGCATATTACTACAAAGCTAATACGGTATATAATGATTTACCGGACTACCTGAGAAGCATGACTGATAGCAAAAGAAAATATTTGACTAGTATTAAATCATATTTAATACAAAATTGCTTTTACAGCCTGAGCGATTACGTGTCGTTCTGAATCATCTGCGCGTTCCTTGTTTTCCTCGGAGTTTTTCAGCTTTTTGGGAACCGTTTTGTGTGGCCTGGATGGGAACTATGCCTTGCGCCTTTTCTCCCTTATTTATTTATGTTTACATATATATATTATAATTTTATTTGTAAATTTACTCATATGTATCTTGACAATGCACAAGTTTGCTCTGCAAATCGATTGCAAATAAATTTTATTATTCTTATTATTATCATTATTATTATTAATGTATTGAAGCAAGTATACCTAACTTATTATCCGATTGCCAACACGGTTTTCGAGCGACTAGATCCACCGAACTCGATAAAGGTAGAGCCGCGACGAGAGTTTCTTTTTGACGTAACACAGGCATTTGATTGCCTAGAGATCTCGTTTGTAAGTAAAAATCTGCACTCGTTGGGCATTAGGGATCTAGTACTCGACTGGATTCAGTCATATGTGATTGGTCGCTCAATAAAGGTGGAGGTGTCTGGGAGCTCATCGAGGCCTCAGGGAGTAGACATTGGGGTACCGCAGGGTTCAATCCTAGGGTCTTTGACTTTCCCTTATTTGTAAATTGTGAACCCCTCTTTATTCATGCTGGTCATTTGACCATGTATGCCGATGATACGTCTTAAGCGGTCTCCGCAGACAATAACCATGATTTGGATACAAATATAAATAGCATTCGAGTCCAATTCGTAGAGTGTTGTCGGATGAATAAGCTAATCGTAAACCTCTACAACACGGTGGTGCTTCAGTTCACTACAGGAAAGCCAGTTATAACGACTAATAATTTGCCTCTTTTGAAATCAACTAAACTGTTACATTTAGTAGTGGACGCAAAACTTACCTTTGAGGAACACATCGATAGCATATGTAAAAAACTTAATTAATAATTAATAAAGTTTATTTTGCTGTTATGCGGCTGAAAACGTGTCTAGACAGTGCGGGTCTGCTGAATGTGCATTACGCTATGGCGTACCCTACGATTGTATTACAATGTCCTGATTTGGGCTCGTGGATTGGACTACAATCGGTATGGTAGCCCAAAATATGCTATTGCGTTTGATATATAACTGTGAACCTCGTGAATCGTGCTGACTACTTTTGTTGATAACGGCATATTGACTTTTCCATCGATTTATATGTCTAATGTACTGAGAATTTACAAAAGCATAAATTATAACAAATTATATTTATAAATTTTGAGAAATATTTAACATAAAATAAATATCTAGTGTTGTGTATGTGTGAGTGTAATTTCTTTTATTTAATGATGCTTTTTCTGACTCCTCTACTAAATTCCTTCTTCGATGCCGCTCTATTTTCTATGGACTTGTCCCTCTCCTAACTTCTTTTTCGGTGTGCCTTCATTTTCTATGGATCCTTCCCTTTTTTAAATTCTTTCTTCTCCGGTGTGCTGAGGTGTTTTTATTCACTTTATTTCACTTTAAACCCCTTTTGGTCCAAATATATTTTAAACCTTTTTGTTGACTTATCTATGTTGTCAGTTTTCTTCGTCATCAACCAAACCACTTTTTATTTTCTTCGGAAACCAGGACTACACTACATTATTCCTTCGTTGTCTAGATAACGAAAAGTTTTAATTCACCTTGACTTCTCCTTCACGTAACGCTGTTATAGAAACCTGCATTGTCAATGTATGTGTCTCAATGTTTACCATGCCTTTCTATCTTTTAATCGATGCTTTTTATAATAATTAATAATTTTATTCCTAGTTACATTTTTTCTACCATTAAACGTCTCTGGCTGGACTTAAAATACTTAGCTAACACCCGCAAGGTAATAAAATGCTTAAAATGTGGTGTGCGTGGTATCGAAAAACTATAAATAAAACCCCAAAGTAAACCGAATGACAATTGAAAACCATAGCCCCCTACTGTGAATTTTGATATATTGAATTGAAATAAATGATAAATTTTCTAATGCTAATTAACTACTTGAGTATTACTGTACTACAGTAAGGCTGCCTTATATGTCAAAAACAATATTAGAAATTTTGGGACACCGTCACGTGAATATTATACTCGTCATACAAATTTATTACATTTTGCTAAGCATAATAGAGCATTATACGAAAAATTGCCAACTTATCCCTGCGCCAAGATATGCAATAATTTGCCAAATAAAGATCAAAAAATAGAAAACATGAGGAAATTTCAAGTTAAATTAAAAAATTCCTACTGGCCAAGTGTTACAATTCTTTCAATGAATATCTAGATGTAAGATTTTAAAATTTACATTATTCTTATTTATTATCTTGTTAATTTGTATTACGATTTATTGTTCTCTTTTTAAATGACGCAATCCACGCTAAATTTTAGTCGATGGCCTCAAATAAATTATTATGATTATTATTATTATTATTATTATTTCCATAGACTGCCTACACGCGGGCGGTTTCTTAACCGTATAGTTATTTCACCAGTGCGTCAACAGTGTTGGGGTCTTCTTCCTTATCAATAATTTAAATGTATATATATATATATATTTCGTGACCTTTTATACTTATCTTATATGATAGAGATCTACCACTAATAGGTCAATAATAATTTTGCAGATCGAAAAATGAACGAATTGAAAACTTGTTTCATTAAGATTTTGGCTCATCAATTTTTAGAAGCATTATGTGCTTACAAACATTTTTGTACTTAACGAAAATCCTTCGTTTTTACGACACAGCTGATCGCAGAAGAATCGCCTTACTTCAAAACATAAATTTGTGGGTTGATTAACTTCCCCATTTTTATAATCCACATGAATTTACTATCGATGAGCAATTGTTCGAGGTACTAAACGGTCGCCATGGCTTTCTAGCAACTAAAAGTTGACCTCCAAAACTAAGAATCTGCGAGGATTATACCCAAACGTTTCAGATCGAGTGCGGTATCAATCTTCATAACTCACAAACGCACCTTCTTCTTCTTCTATTCGTTAATCCTTATGCCTTTCAGCGTCGGATTATTTTTGGATCTTACGACGATTTAATCCATTCTTTCCATCGTGTCCGGTCTGTACTCATTCTTCTCATTTCTGCTATGGTCTTTCCTCGCTTTTGTTCTAATTCGTTGATTCTGTCAATCCATTTTCTCCTTGGTCTTCCCTTTTTTCTTCTCCCGTTATTTTTGGCTTCTATTATTTTTTTTGTCAAACTCTTTTGCTCCATTCTAATTATGTGGCCGTACCAATTCAGTTGACATTTTTCAATTCTTTTTAGTATATCTTCTTGATTTATCATATTCCTTATCTGTTCGTTTTCTATTCTGTCCATTTTTGTTTTCCCCACGATCTTTCTCAAAAATTTCGTTTCCATAGCTGCTATTTTGCTTTCGTGTTTTTGCTGTATTGTCCAGGACTCACTTGCGTACATTATTGTGGGGGCTACTACTGCATTGTATATGAATCTGCGAGGATTATACCCAAACGTTTCAGATCGAGTGCGGTACCAATCTTCATTACTCACAAACACACCTAAAAACAAAATTCATACGACTTACGACGTCGTTTTCCGTTCCTTCAAAACGTTACTCCGATCGTAACGTTTCTCTTCTCCGATTCCCCCTTTTTTGTTTCTCCTCTTCCTCCTCCTTCCCCTAC
This sequence comes from Chrysina gloriosa, assembly GCA_038088585.1. NCBI lineage: Eukaryota > Metazoa > Arthropoda > Insecta > Coleoptera > Scarabaeidae > Chrysina > Chrysina gloriosa. The sequence continues at coordinate 27,407,894 of CM076088.1, read as the reverse complement.
CTCCGTTTCCTCCTTTTTCGCTTTCTTCATTCGCGTACGTTGCCGCCGTTCGTTCGCCTCGTCAAGTCGACAGCTGGAACAAATAAGAATTGTTCCTCTAACGGGAAATTCGAACGCGAAATGCTTCTTTCGACGGCGGCCGCTACCGGGGAAGAAAGCGTTTCCAGTTGGAAGTGCACGGTCGGAGGGAAAAAGGCGGCGGCGGCGACGGCAAGCGAAGCGAGCAAAAAGAAATGTAAAAGGAAGTTGGAATAAAGTTGATGTATGGCTGGAACGGTAGTACGTCAACGTGCGTTCGTACGTATGCCGAGAGGGTTTCTCGTCCTGAAAAGAATTATGGAGTGTTACACGACGATCAAGCGGACGCGTCGGTATCGACCAGAATGAGGGTGTCAAAATCGGATATAAATAGAAATCGCAGTGTATGTCTCCTGCGATTGACTTCTGTAACGAATCAGCCGTCAATTTAATTTCCTCGGAGATTGCCGTTAAAGAAACAAAAGCGGGAAACCTGAGGAGGGATGGCTTTCCAACTTCTCTTGCAAGATGCTGTAACCTTAAACTAACAAGCTTGAGTACCTCTTAGAGCGATTTACAAGTGAAAAATTCATACAAATAGGACCTAATCTTTGAAATTGAGGAATACCCGGGGGCTTGCTCAAGTTTTTCGAGGGTCTGTTCGGGTTTAAGGCGTTTCGGGGGCACGGTTGTTAGGGCTCATGGCGTTTCGGTGAGGTTATTTGGCTTCTTTGCGTTTCGGGGGTTATTTGCTGGGTCTAAGGTGTTTCAAAGGATTGTTAGGGTTTAAATCGTTTAGTAGGTTAGCCTGGTTTAGGAGGTGTGAATGGGATGTTTGTCGAGGTTAATATTTTTGGTAGGATTGGTCGGGTTTGAGGCGTTTTGTGGGTTTAGCGGGATTTAGGACGTTTGTATGAGGTTTTTGTTCGAGTTTAAGACGTTCGAGGCAGTAGGCTGGGCTTAGGATATTTAGGCATGTTGACTAGGTTCAGGGCGTTTTAAGTGGTTATTTGAGTTTAACTCGTTCAGAAATTTGGCCGGGTTTAGGGCGTTCGGATAGGAATTTGGTCGAGCTTAGTATATTTGAGGGGGCTGGTCGCCTTTAAGGCGTTTGATGTAGGGGTTTGAAGCTGTGGGTGGGTTTAGAACGTTTGAGGGTGTAGGTTGGATTTAGGGCGTTCGCTGGATTTTGCAGGGTTTAGGGCTTTTGGTGGACTTGATCGGATTCAAGGCGTTTGGGTGCTGATTTGGACGAGTTTGGGACGTTTGAGGCGGCTGACCCGGTTTAAGACGTTTGTGTATGTTGGCTGGGTTTAGGGCATTTCGGCGGGGTTATCCGGGTTTAAGGTGTTTGGGAGTTTGGTCGAGTTTAAGGATTTTGGATAAGTTTGAAAGATTCTTACAGTGATTTACATGGTAAAAGTACATACAAATACAAAATTCTTAAAATTAAGAAGAACCCAAGCATGAATTACTCACAGTTCCACGAGCATTTGGGGAACTCTGTCGACGTTAGGACGTGTGGGGATGCTGGTCGCGTTATAGCCGTTTCAAAGTGTTGTTAGAGTTTATCATTTGGGGATTTCACCAGGTTGAGGGCGCTTGAGTGGGATCTTGGTCGAGCTTAATACAGTTGAGAGAGTTGGTCCTATTTTAAACATTTGGTGGATTTGTCTAGGTTGAGGGCGTTTGGTAGAGGATTTGTTCGAGTTTAGGATATTTGAGGTGGTTGGCTAGGTTTAGGGCATTTCGGGGGTTATTTGGATACAAGCCGTTTGGAAATTTAACCGAGTTTTGGGCTTTTGGATGAAATGGTAACTTTTTTGGACTCTCTTAAATCAATTTGCATGGTAATACATATAAATAAGGAATTCTTGAAATTGGGGAGATTGGTGGCGTATGAAGGACTTGACCGAGGTTAGTACGTTTTGGAGGTGTTGGCCGGGTTGAGAGCGTTTGGTAGGTTTTACTGAGTCTTAGTTAGTTAGGTTGAGGATTTGGTCGAGTCTAAGACGTTTGGGGCGGTTGGCTGAATTTAGGTCATTTGGGTCGTTCGTTTTCCCTTCAGTTTCAAGCAAAGCAAGAAGGAATTTTAAACCGAAATATGTCTTCTTAGGTATCGAAGTAGTAATTCGCGGATATGGACTACGACATGGAACTTAGGACTTATTTGGTTGTGATTAAATACTAAAATCGGGAACGAGGTCTCCGGTTATCATAGTCAATTTAAAGACCTAATTTTAAACTGGTGTTGAATGCAATATTACCGATCCACAAAGCAATACAACTTTATAAGGATTCTTTAGAAAGGTAGCAGTTTGAAGCGTCTGAAGTATCCTAGAACGAGATAAAAATTTTAAGTCGTCGACGTAGTGACGAGTTTAAAGCACTTCTTATTGGAATTATTTAGTTCCGATTACTTCGATTTCAAACAGGAGCTAGGATAGCTATCAATCAGGATAAGAAGGAAAGAAATATGATTTTCAAAGTTTAGGCCATAGTGAAACTCAGAAACAATAAAGAAGTCGATCAGGAAGGAATAAAGGAGAAACGCAGATAAAGGCAAAGCCTTTTTAAGAATCCTTTTTCCAATCTCTACTGATTGGCTTTCACGTCGGGGTTTCTTCCAATACTCGAATATGAAATAGTTCATTCCAAAGACTGATACCTTCCCACCCATCTCTTTGCTATTAATACTCGTTAAAAATAAAAAGAAAGAAAGAAAATCCAGCATTGATTAAGATGAAAACCAGTGCTGGATTTCCATTCCTTCCCTTTCCTTTTTAATTCCTCTGAAAAGAGGCAACTTCAAATATCCTTAAGGATTGTCTCGAAACATTCTTTGAAGTATCGCACCATTTAATCCAAAGAGAACTTTCAGCTCTTCCTCTTCATACTTTTCCCACATTCCATTGTAAGTTTCAATTTTTCGCCCATTTTCCTAATTACCCAGTCGCGTAATTAGAATCAAGAAGCGGAAACGTATAATTAAAACGTTTTCTTTTTCAATTTCCTCCTCCCCTTTCCCCTCCTTCGCCCCTTTACATTATTTCCGAGCGAAAATACAACGCACCTCCGGCACTAATTACAATGGTGGGCTATTAAAAAAGTATTCCGCGAAAAAATCGTTTCCCGGTTTCCCTTTCATTCGAATTTAATTATATTTTTTCCGGTTTATTCGACTTCCCTTTCCACGTCGCGTCACTTTTTCGCGAGTGAGGCGACAGCAGATACGAGCGGGCGCGATACATAATTTCCGAGGGTAATTGCTCGTTTGTTTATTCCTCTCGTATGCGATGTCGAGTGTAAATTTTGTACTCGCAGCGGCTTGAGCTCATTAGCAATTAGTATATTTGCGGTCGGATACGTAACGGGGACGTTTTCAAATATACAGGATTTGAATAGCACGAAAGAGAAATGAGAAAATTGACTTCTTTTGGAAAAATTCCGCCGATCGGAACGTGGACCCATAATCCTAATGTTTGAGAAGGCAAGGAATAGTGAAGAAGAAGAAGAAGAAGAGAAAATTTTCTCCATTTGCAATCTGAAAATCACTCTGTGCTTCTGATTCTATTGTCACTGTTCACATTTGCTTTTCAGATCACATTTCTCGCCTGTTGTGTAACCGTTTCGTATGTTTTAATCTTCATTCCTCGACGCCTTGCAACTGTTTCGATGCAAATAGAAGCTCGAGCTATTCTCAGTTGCGGGCGCTATACTATACGCAAAGTATTCATTTATTTTCTTTTTATACAAACTACATTGTCCGTCAACGTGGAAGACATGATCAAATCTATTTTTGTTGCTCTCTCTCCTTTCTCTTATGTCGTAATTCGAAGTTTTTCGTTCGTCGACTCCTGATTGGCTTTAGTTGATTTTGGTAGTTCTTTAAGACCTGTTTCGTTACGGAGATTTTTCAAATTACTTTTGAACCTCTGACACGATTAACTCTAGCTCTTACATATTCAAATTTAACATTCGAAGTTCGACATTTCCATATCCTACTATCCATAAGTGACATTCGCCTCGTTCAGTCGAACTCTTCTCGATTCGATCAGTCGACTGATAGAATGCGAAACACTTAACATTCAAAATTCGGTATTTTCGTACCTTACCATCCATAAACGACATTCGACTCGTTCTTGCGTCTCGTTCAGTCAACCTCTTCTCGATTCGATCAGTCCAGTCATAGAACGCGAGAAGCTTAACATTCGAAACTCAGCACTTCTATACCTTACCATCCATAAGCGACAATCGACTCGTTCTTGTGACTCGTTCAGTCGATCTCTTCTCAATTCTACAGTCCAGTGATAGAACGTGAAACGCTTAACATTCGAAATTCGGCATTTTGTTACTTTATTATCCATAAGCGACATTCCACCTGCTCTTGCGACTCGTTCAATCGAACTCATCTCGATTCGATCAGTCCACTGATAGAACGCGAATTCGTTGCAATACCTGTTCTCAGTAGCATTACTAGAGATCAAGGCTTCAGAACTTAAAATTTCATGGCATACCTCACCTCTTTCTTTCAGCAGATTGCCATCTTCCTGATGTACATCGGAGATTGTTCCGTCAGCTCTCCCTGTAACTATCTTTGTCTTCAACATTTCTTTTAGTTCTGTAATTCAGTTTTTCTGAGATTCTAGGGTATCCGGTTTGACACACTTTTTTGTGTTTATTACTGGTTTCGACGCCTTATTTAATCACGTATCGAAGTATTTTTTCTATTTTGCCTTCTCTTGCAGCGTCTAGTAAGGTATTTACGTTTTGCTTCTTAAATTCTTTTCTCGTTTTATTAACTAATTAAGAGGGGGAACTAGTTGACGCAATATCGGCAACTAACATCCACTACAACAAACGCCCCTTTTAATGCTACCAGAAAACAAATACATGAAATAGCTAGTACACACAGCGCATGTAGAAGACTAAGGACCTACAATAAATAGTGGAGGCTGAGGTGAGGATCGGAGAGAAGGAGAAGTGGCCATCCTACAAGAAAATCGATAAGAACAACGAAAAATGATTTAAAATTACTCAGGCTAAGTAATTGGAAGATTGCTGCAATAAACAATAGACAATGAAAGGACATGTAGAGGCGCTGGATCGGAATGGATTTGAAGCGGTCTTCTATATATATATATATATATATATATATATGTATGTATATATCATTTTTTAACTTAATACAAATCATTTCCTTTAACTTTGGTAAAATTATTCAGATACACAAAATCATCAGTATCTGACTTTCCCATCAACGCCAAAGGGTCGGTTTTGTTTGTGACGAATTTTAACCTGACGGGTGTCACAGGGGATAATATTTTATTAAAGAATTTAACTTTCATTGCTTGAACTTTAACCGAGGACGTCATAATTCGTCATATAATAATATCATCTTAATTCGATGTTTTCAATAGCTAGAAAGTATTGAAAACATAAACGTTGTAGGTTGCTTCTTGATCACCTAATCTAGTTGGTGTCTGCTTGTCCGGTGGCCAGAATTCCTCATAAGGGCTGGCGAAGAAGCGAAATGCTGAACGGCTGCGCAATCATGGTTTCGTCAGAGCGAAAAAAATCCTTCTAGCTCGGCTCTCACGGAGTCAACTTTACTTTCGAGTAATTATCATAATCAGCAAAACAAAAGGAAAGGTTAGTGCTGCGCACGCCTTAAATCGAGCTTAATATGGACTTATTATTACGGCTCTATTTGGTTGGTTTTTCCCCTTCGTGTTTCGTTAGCAAATATTGGTGCGTAAACCTGGGTAGGTGACACGGGTGATGCAAATTAATCGATAATTCTCCGAAAATAAGTACTAAGTGTAGGCATGAGTAAGATTCGATGAAAAATTGGAGAGAAGCACTGACTACCGAAAATATCGGATTAGAAGGAAGACGAAAGAACAATTTGTAAAACCCCGGTCTGGGGTACTATTCATGTAAATGTATAGATATGAATAGTACCCCAGATTCATGTAAATGTAGAATTAAATAATAATCTAATGGTTTAATAACGCCGAGTAGAAGCGAATTCGCCCCGCCGATAAGCCACAACCACAGCGAAACCGGTCCGAGACTCTCACTCCAGCCTAATTTAATGCAATTCCTGTAGTAGTTGTTTCGCACCGTAGAATTGCTCACCTCTCAAATACAAAATTAGACTGTCTTTGGAGGCACCCCAAAATTTCATGTTTTCAATGCTTCCAAACCAATCCTGGTTTTGCTAAGTAGGATACTACGATATAACCGGTGTCATTCTTAACACTTTCTATTGGAGGGGAGAGGTCGAAAAATTGAGCTTCGCCCATTTCAGCCCTATTCCAAAAACAAAGGAACTACTTTCACGACATCGGGGAATTGGTGTCGATCCAATTCTCCAACTCAGTACATGTATACATACATATACACCCTTCTGCTCCTTCTGCCTCAATCTCTTTCTCTCTCACACACCTCGTTATCCGTGTCGAAAACAACAAAACAACATTTTAGAGCTCGCTGCGAATTTATTAGCGAAGCGCGCGATCGGTGGAGTCTCCTCGCGAAAGTTCGTAGCTTCATCGGAACGATCCATTAATTTAGTCCGGGACTCTCCCTCAATTAGTTTAAGACCGGCTGGCCGCCAGCGATCGGCGTTCCTCGTAGCCCGTACGCCCTTGCGTTCGCATTCATGTACGACATGTAGCGCGAAATCGGGCGGCTGTGGCGGTGGTTCGGGGGAAAATCGGGGGATGGATCAGATAATTCGATAACGGAACTTGTACGGTCAAGTTTTTGCATCCGCGTCGTCGTCGAAGCCGGATCGGAATAAAGTTGTTATGGAGCTGGTTGCCCTTTTTTGTCAATCGAGGGGGCGGGGGGATGATTGGAAGGAGAGTAAGTTCGGATTAAATAAATTTAGGACGAACGTGGAGGAAAATTGGAGGATAGTACATGCATGTGTATGTTGATGAATAGGGAAGAAGTCGAAAATTTTTCGTATTTGGAAAGGAATGGGCTGTAGTGGGAGTGGAAATCTATCATTCCGTGCTCGAGATTTGATAGTGAAATCGAATAAGAAATCAGAAGCACCGTCATTATACCAGCGTTTCTTAGAGAGTTCTACTGTATTAAGTCGCTTTCCTGGTGAATCTCTTCCCTGAGAGCAGGTCAGAACGATGGGAAGTCTTTAACATCTTCATTCCGTAGTCACCGCATCACTATTTTTAAAAAAGAAACACCCTTAGATAATTAGCATGTGAGAGAAAACTTACTTCCTTTGACAGTTTCCTTTCCTTCCAAAACCCGATGTCAGTCAGATGCTCTTTTCCAGTCTTAACCTGATCACCCCAATCGACACAACGCAGAAGGATTTGGTATCACACTGCTACCGACTTCCTTGCACATTGTGTTCAGCAGAAGGTAGTGACCAGTTACGAAAGGCTGAGCGATTAGGCCCTTGGAAATGTTTACTAAATTAGAGCGTGGTGATCAGTAACCAAATGTTCATCATCTTTCTCAGATCTGTCGACTACAGAAACTTTCCGGTTCACACACTGACTGCTATGGCTATCATATTTGATGATGAGTGATGTTTCAGTTGAGGCTTTGGCTATAAAATATGATCACACACACACAGATCTTGTAGAAATTTGACTGACGGAAATTCCCACCTTATTTCCATGTTCTCAACAAGTGGGTGGTAGCCGCAGATGAACGTCAGAAATTAGCTTTTAATCACCTAACCCAGTCGGTGTCGGCCTCTTCGGCGATCACAATTCTCCATAAGGGCTGGCGAGGGAAACATGCCAAACGACTACACCACCATGGTTCCCCAAAGCGAATAGTCTCCTTCTGTCTTGTCCCCAAGACATCGAACGACACACAAAATTTCAATTCTTAATAATTCAGTGCCCAATAGAAGTAAGGAGACTGTTCAAACTAAGTTGCCATCCTCAGTGGAAAACTTGGGAAATTCGGTATCATTAGCGATATACTGCTAATGCCCAAGACAAACACCACACAACGAGCCCTGCACAATGAACATCCACACATTGAACGTCCGTGCGAAACATACCAAAACACTGTTGACACATTATAAATTCGGTTCCGGTTTAAATAAAATAAGAAAAATCCTACGTTAACTTGACGGTTACCAACACGCAGCATTTTGCTTTTGATAAATTAAGTACTGGTTTCAATAGAACTCGAAAAATCTTATGTTTGGTAAACGCGTTCCAATAAGTGGGTAGTACCTGGAGGGAATTAACGCTGGTTCTTGATCATCTTGTCTAATCGGTGTCGTATCGAGAAAAGAAAGAAAAAGTACGAGGGAATATCTAAGGAAGCGGTCTGGTCAATATCCAAATGGCAAGGAAAATGGAGAATAGATGATTGATTTGGGGATTAATATCAGACATAAAGACTTTGATAAGAAGACCGTAAAAAGAAGTGAATTGCTAGCTAAACAGACGCTCTCTGGCGACGGTTGTCTCAGAAACTATTTATATGCAAGGATGAGATCTATTTCGGATGCGTGTACGTATTGTGAAGAAGAGCATACACTTTTCCCATGTGATGGCAGATGGCAGAATGCTAGGCTTGAGTATGAAATTGCAACGGGATGGACCTTCAACGCAGGACATACGATGAGAGGACTGGTTAGATCTCAGGAGGATTGGAAACCAGCTTATCAAACCATACGGTGCATAATTGAGAGAAAAGAGAGATAAGAAGTTGGAAAACAAAGTTATTAAGAAGGTTTATCATACTAAAGTAAAGCAATAGCGAATCCCGGTGCGGAGAACGGGACGAAAACGACATAGTACAACATTAAGAACGAGTTGTGGAAATGCTACGTAAGATTCTCCTCTCCTCCAATTCAAAGAAGAAAAAGTCTAATCGATGTTGGTCCGTTCGGGGATTCCCTGTAAGAGCTGGCGAAAGAACAAAGTACCAAACAGTTACTTAAGCATGGTTTCCTAACACTTAAGAATATCATTCTGCCTCGATTTCCAAGAATCGAACGACCTTTTTATTAATTTAGTGCTGCTTGAATATAACCAGAAAAATCTTAGGCTACCTCGATGCTTCTTTTCCACAGGTGGGTGGTACCTGGAATAAACTTACGTTGGTTCTTGATCACCTACCCTAATTGGTGTCGGCCCGTCTGGTGGCGTGAGTTCCTCGTAAGCCTTAAATCGAACTTAATAATGAATTTCATATTTTAGTAAACGAAACACCACATCCATCAGTAGGCAAATCATAACTGTTCTTCTCCTCCACGTTCCGTTAACAAAATTTGGCGCGTTAAACGAGCAAAAAATGAGTGAATGACGGAGCCAACCTTGGCTCAATGTTTTGAACAGATGGCCGGTTCCTGGAGATAACTAACATTTTGGGTTCATTCTTGAATACCTAGCCTAGTCGTCTTCCGCCCGTTCGGCGGATGGAATTTCCAGTACAAGCTGGCGAACGAAAAAGATACCAAACGGCTGCACCACTGCGGTTTCCTCAGAGCGAAGATTCTCCTTCTCCCTTGGACCACGCGAAGTCAAATGACATACTAACTTTAGTTTCGAAGATTCTCCTTCTCCCTTGGGTCGCACGGAGTCAATTGACATACAAACTTTAGTTTCGAGGAATTGAGAAAATCACAAAAACGCAAAGGAGGTGGGATTGCATAAGTGTTAAATCGGACTTACTATGGACTTCCCGTTTTAGAAAATAAAGGGAATTGCAGATTTATTAATCAGCAAGTAATTGGTTTTTGTCCTCTGACTGGTGTCGGGAAATAATTAACGTTTTAGGTTGGTTCTTGAATGTGTAGCCTGATCTGACGGCCAGAATTCCCTCTAAGGACCAACGAATGAAATAGTGCCATACGGCTACGCAACTATGATTTTCCCAATGGAATGAACCTCCCGGATCGGCTTCCACACACTTTATTCTCGAGTAATTAGCATAATCAGCGAAACACTGTGACGTTGCGTAAGCATTTAAACAGGATTTCAAATGGAAGTCAAGTTTAACTGAGCGAGGCGACCTCTGCGCCTACTATTGGGCAGATCATAACTTTTTCTCGTACCCCGCGTACCATTAACAAACTTCACCGCGTAAAATGGTAAAAAGTATGGGTGAAAGGTACGGCTGATGCAAATCAATCGATAATTCTCGGGAAATAAGGTCTCAATCTAGAAATGAGCACGATTCGACGCGAAATCCGAAAGAGCGTCCAGACGACCGAAACTATCGAAATATCAAAAAAGAGAGGAATAATTTTCATACCGTATCATCACCCGATCGACGTCCCTTCTTCATCGTTTCATCAATGGTTAATCATCGTTTTAATTCAACAAGACCGATACGTTTCGTAATTCGAATCCGCTTCATCAGCTGTAACCGTAAAAACGTTACCGATCTGCAAACCGCAGTTTTACGTCCGGTTCCTCCATCTAATTGAAGCGAGCCCAAGCATCGATCCCCGATCCCGTTTCGAAACTATCCTTTGTTCGACGCGTTACCGCTCAAACCCCTTTATCTGTCCGTTTCTTGCCCGGCGCCTTTGTGTGCTTCCCGGGTTCGATTCGATTCGATTTCGACCGTTAGGTACGTGCGATTTACCGCCGACTAAAAATAGTGCAGGGCCGAACGGCGATTTTGCTTACTCGACTCGGTCCGCCCGTTGCGGTTTAGAATCCCTACGTTTCCAACGGATCGAACAAGTAGTGTTAGGGGTTAGATTCGGGATGAAGCGGCGAGAGGACGAGGGACGTAGAGTTGATTTCGTCTTACGATAAGAAATGCGGGAAGTGTTCAGTAAGGAGATGGGGAACGTACTGATGTAAACTGATTCTAAAATTGAGCAATTTGCAGTTCTCAGTGTGGCCGAATCTGGCCTGTTTTAACTGTAATGATGTAGGTTCCTGTTCCATCCAACCTAATGCTTCCAATTGCTTGATAATCTCGAGTTTGTGGCTGGATTCTAAGTGATTTTCACATATATCTCTTATAGGTAGCAGGTTCTGTAAAGCCGAAGTGGTTCGGATACAAAATACATATACAGTGTGTTACAATTCGTATAACTAAAATAATTTCTTCATTCATTCGTTTTAAATACGCGCGTGAATGATTTTTTTAATATTTTAGCCAACATCTGTGTTATACTCAGTTGAAGGAAAGTTTTTAAAAATCATTTTTACAATTTTGTGCTTTTGGGTAGTACGTTTTGCGATCTTGTACCGACCGTTCGGTTCTCTGAGAAGTGGAAAGAGTGTGAATTTTTCGTAGTGTGGAGTGAAAATTGTCAATTTTTTCAGATTTCTAATAGTGATGAAAAGTTGCTGAGTTTCATTGTCTTAAGAATGGCTTTTGCAATTTTAACATAAAAAATGCTTTGAGGGTCCGCCGTGTCTTTAAAAAGTAAAATTGCAAAAGTAAAATGCAATTTCCTTTTAAGTATATTAAAACATGTTTTACTACTTTTATTTCCTTCCACTAGAATTAATAAAATTCATAAAAAATCATTATTTGCACTCGTTAACCCTACGAAGCAGTTTCTTGCTTACTTTGTGTAAACAAAGTAACCCAGGGCTCACCACGTGGTGACCGCTGATCGAGCTCTTCTGTGTCCCAGCCCTACCTCCAAACCTATTATACCAGGACCTATGACTTCTTCATGGCATAAAGAAATATTATTTATTGGTACTTTTGAAATTTATATTCCTTTCCTGTTTCAAAAGGTGGCATTAAAATTTCTGGCTTCAGGTTTTGCTTTTATAAAGCCATCTCATCTATCAGGTCCACCTAGCGCCGAAGAAACTTCAGTTACAATCTTAATGCTCTGCTCGACAGCTTGTGTGTGGTAAGAAGATTTGGGGATCTCAAACATTCTTTTGGTCCGAATCGAGTCTTAAAGATCTACTTCTGTAATATTACGAAAACCTGGTGGTTCAGTTAACTTTACTTTTTGCCAAATAAATCATTTCCGTATACTCATTTGCATCGAAGCTAGTTTTTGGTATTTTGAAAGTTCTGAAATTTAGATGACATTCTTGTGATGCAATTTTTCTTCCTTTTAGTATTCTTAGGATAGCTTACAAAGACTAGTTCACAGGTTCAACACAAAGGCAAAAGAATTTAATATGATAATATCAAACAAGGAAAACCCAAACAATTGTAACTAGTAAGGAATCAACTAGATGTGAATTAGAAATTGATGGCTTCACTATTAAGCAAGTAATGGATGTAAAGTACCTGGGTGTTACACTGTCCAGTTATAGAGATGTAAAAAAAGGAGTCAGAGATCAAGTACAGAAGGTTAATAAGTTGGCTGGATGCCTCAGTGATATGGCGAAACCGACACATCGACATTGACAGGAAAACAAGAATCTATAAAGCCACTATAGGACCAGTAATAACGTACACTTCAGAAACCAGATCAGATACAGCCAAAACACAGAGGCTACTAGAAACGGCAGAGATGAGAATATTGAGAAGAATTACGAAAAATACACTTAGAGATCGAATAAGGAGTGAAGAAATCAGAAGAAGATGTAACATACAGGGAATAAATGAGTGGACTCTCAACCGGGAAAAAGGGTGGAACGATCACATAAGCAGAATGGAGGATACTAGACTGGTCAAGATAGCAACAGACAAATTAATATCGGCCAATAGCGTAAACGATGGAGAGACAATGTTCTATAGAGGCATCAACCCACCGATAAATAAGAAAATTGCTTATAATGACGATGAAGAAGAAGAAGAAGAAGTATTCTTCGTGATACCAGTTCCCTAATGTGTTTTCTTGGATCTGTTACCATATTCAAAATAATGTTCTCCCCGTGCGCAAAATAGGCATTGCGTTGAGTCACTGGATCTATGATCTTTAAATATTCTTTGTCCATAAATTCGCAATGTTTAATGAGCTTCCAAAGATTTTGTGCACCATTAGAATATAAATTGCCTTTCTTTATAGTGAACCAAACTGGTGCGTAAACTTTCAGAACATATTGCTTCAGGATTACGAAAGTCTGTGAAGGATTTTTAGTTCGCACTTATAATTTTTTGGTTTGCAAATATTAGCAGTGATCTAGCTTTTCAGGAGGTCTATTAACTAAATCGGCTGAGCATATGCCGTTGACAACTGCTTACGTTTCTAACAGATACCTTTGGTCACTACTTAGATCTTCGAAATCCAAAGAGGTAAATCTAATTCAGTTTCAATTGCTTTGCACTTCATTAGGGGAAAGGTTTCACATTTCTGCAACAAACCGCCAATTGGTCCAGTAGAGCTCTTTGGACCTGTAGTTTGTCCATCTAAATTCTGAAATAATTGCGTCAAAGCAAGCTCGTTTCCGTGTAATTGACATACAAACCAGCAAAGTGATCGTTCTAGTGTCGACACGATTATACGAATTATTCCATCTTTTGCACAAGTATTGGCAGGAATGCCATCAGATCCTAAAGCCATAAGCCCCGATAAATCAAATTTAGCTGCCAAATAATGTAGAATAAATTCTACACATTTCACTACATTGCTTGAATCGGGAACGATGTGCCATTTACCGGGTGACATAGAATAAAGTGCAATGCATAGGACCACGCGATAAAGGACCAAAGAATAATAAGAAAATTACTATACATATATATATAATGTCCGATAGCTTTCTGTTTTCACGTTACAGGCTCTTGAGGTTTTTAAGCTGAAGCTGGTTTTAGTCGCGATAGTGTTTTCAACATGCATAATATGCATTATTGGACCGATGAAAACCCTCATCATACCGTAATACGGAATCACCAGCATGGATTTTCCATTAATGTGTGGGCAGGTATAATCGATAATTATCTAATTGGTCCAGTTCGATTGCCCAGACGATTAACAGGCGAACTCTTCCGAAAATTTTTTGAAAAATGAACTGAACACTTTATTAGAAGATGTTCCCACTGGATATTATAAGAAGAACGTACCACATGCATCACGGTGCGCTAGGTCACTATTCGCGAAGAGCAAGGGAATTTCTTCATAGAAGATTTGGTAATAGTTCGATTGGTCATGGGGGACCCATACCATGGCCAGCTCGTAGTCCCGACCTTAATCATTAATCATAATTTTTCATTTTGGGGGTTTATGAAAAATGAAGTGTATGCCGTAGAAGTAAATACTGAAGAGCAATTATGGAACAGAATTGTGAAGTCTGCTGATACATTTCGTAATAATCCGAACATATTTCAAAGATGCCGTCAATCATTAATACAAAGATTGGAAATGTGTATTCAAGAACAAGGTCACCAAATTGCACACCTTATGTAGAGCTAAATACCTTACATTTTTTAAAGTTGTTTTATTAAATAAATGCCTTCTCAACTTATAAAAAAACTTAACAGCCTGTAGCTTGAAAACAAAAAGCGATCGGACATTAGTGTTTAGGAGTTCTTTTATTATATTTTGATCCTCTATCGCGTGGTGCTACGCATTGCAGTTTATTCTATGTGCGCCTGTATATTTGGAAAGAGATTCTTCAACGAGAACTACATGTTCGTCGACAGTACTTCATTTATCAACCCTGTCGTTATTTTTTCTCCAGCATTTTTTGCTATTAGTAACATATACACTTATACACGCAAAATAATGAAACAAATATCTTTTTTAAGTTTTTCAACTTTTCATCTAAAATTCGTGGTTCTGGGGGATCCACAAATATAAAGCCATTGAAACAAAAATTGCCATGGATAATATGTGACCCTAAATGCAACTTTTTGTGACTATTACATCACAGGAATGCAAAATATGTTTTTCACTCCACCTTACTGACCATCCTCGCTTTCTATTTCATCGGTCAAGCCCACGCACCCCTCAGCTCCATTCAAAACAGAATTGCGCTAATTTTACTGACACACTTCGCTTAGTGCCTCTAAGTAAGAACTCACTCGACTCACACCCTTAGTGCCACCTACAAATTACACACTCACTTACTCATCGCAGCCCCCACTCCGCCATTTTCTGCCCAGCAAAATCTACGACGGACACTGGATCAAGTGCCGACATTCGCTTCAACCTTAGGTACCACGCAGTAAGTCACCTCGAATCGTTCTAATTTACCTAAATTCTTTTGTTCTTATTATTACTCCGCACCACCCACTTCACACACAAAACCTACCGCCACGCGTTTACCAAATCTTAATCGCACGTGATCATTGTTTTTCTACCTTGCTTTAATCGATTAACGATTTAATTAATATTCTTAATATACTTCCCGAAGTACAGTGTTGTTTCATTTACCAATCAAATGAATACAGATTTTATTTCGGTTTATGTTAGCTCTTTGCATAGCACTCCTCCACGTTCACCTTTTACTAAATTACTTATTAATGTTATTTCGTAAGGGAGGTGTCTGGCGAATCAATCAATTTACTAATTTAACACCTCATAATTAATTAACCACCTAGTTCGTAGTTAACAAGTATAACTCGGTTATAACATACTTCTGCGGACCAGAAGCAAATATACTTTATGAACGAAGTTCGATCTAAAGGGATCACAGCGTTATAAGTTGAAGTAGTCCGGTATAACTAAATGTCTACAATAACCGAGTCAGTTATAACCGTGTTATGCTGTATGTCTTAGGGTCTTCCAAAATACTGTTTTTGTACCGGTCCCCATCTAATCGATTTTCCCCTATTCGGCTTACAGCAATAACATGAAGAAAGATAAAAAAACTGGCGAGACAAACCTTTGTTTGTTTGGCTTCTATCTCGAAATTCTCGCCGGTTTTAAACATTGCCTCGTCCTCTCGTCATTCCCCACATTTATAGAGATATGCGTCGACGTTAGACGCCCAATCCAATTCGTCCTTCGACGTTTTTATTCCCGTTCGACGCATTCCTCCGTCTCCCCCTCGTCCTCTCGCCCCTTAAAACCTACATCCTCGCGCGCGCGAAAACAATCCTCTCCCCACGCATTCCGCCGAACGATATCGCCTTACGGAAACGAATTCAATTTAATCATCTCGTCGAGGTCGATCGAGCCCCAGCCCCAGATTGGTCTCTATCTCTCTATATATCGACTAAGAAAAAAAAATTGATAAGAAGATTGAGTCGAGGGAAATAGATTGGCGGAGACACGTAATAGGATGACGACGGTAAAGGGGAGAACGAGGTGACCTGAAATGTGGAGATGTTAGAAACGATGATGGAAATCCTTTTCCTGTTTTTCTTGCTTTGCGTTGAGTGTATTTTCCTCTCGTCTTTTTGGGCGATCGCCGTTATTATTACTACTACTGCGGGTAGTTGTTTCTATTTCTTCGTGTTTCTTCGATTCTGAAGACTACATTTAAAGTAGATCTCATCATAAACCTAAGTTAACCTCCCTATACTCACGTCAAAATGAAAGACGTATACTATACTATATAAATCGGTCTCACAGACCGTATGCGTGAGCATAGGAAGGTTAAACTATGAGTATGAGCCGAAATCCATGCACCGGATTTTTCACAACTTATGCATCCAATTAAAACATTAACTTTCATAATAAATACAAGAAGAATACATTTGAAAAGCAGGAATTTTGATAGTATGGCTGGAAGGTGGCAAGTAAAATAAGAAAGCAAGGGAACAAAATATAGCAAAGGCTATTTATAATAAAATAACACTATTTTTCCACAACTTAAGCATCACATTAAAACAGACTAATTTTCATAATAAATACAACGAAACCTTGCATCTAACGATAAGTCGGTATAGGATTAAGAATAAGAGATTTGAAAAGAAGGAATTTTGCTAGTATCGCGGGAAGCTCGAAAGTTAAATGAAAAAGAAAACAAACAAAATTTAGCAAAGACTATTTACGATAAAATAAAACTAAACCAAAATGAAAAGGAAGAAAATCTACATTTTGTTGTTCTTGGATCTCAATGAACTTTGGTGTCAAAGAAACTTCTAGCCATTGCTCTTATACCTGCAATCACGTAATCCAGGCAGCACAAATTGGGCAAAAATATCATCAATATGCATGCTTGTACGAGAGAAACACTGTCACTAGACGACTGTATCTCTGCGACCAAAGGAACTAGCAGCGTCTTTGAAGGGGTAGATTGGTAAAAATCCTACTTTATTCGCGGGAAGGGTCTACGACAGGTGGGTCTCGATTACAGCTGAAGTCTTCGAGAGAGAACGAGGCAACTCTTCCTCAATAGTTTTATA
This sequence comes from Chrysina gloriosa, assembly GCA_038088585.1. Lineage (NCBI taxonomy): Eukaryota > Metazoa > Arthropoda > Insecta > Coleoptera > Scarabaeidae > Chrysina > Chrysina gloriosa. Next base: position 27,390,698 of record CM076088.1, on the reverse strand, counting down.
GCAACAAATTTATACCGATAAATCGATTGTACTTTACGACTTTAACGAACGAAGTCGAAGGATACAACGGTACTTTCGTAACTTTCACTAATAAGTGCCGGTAGTCATACAAACTACGTTGCATAAAACCTATGGATGGGTGTTTTTGGGCCCCAAATTCACATATAACGACGGTTTCTTGTTGTGGAACTTGCTCATACTCTCTACTCAGCTTTACGTACATAGACCAACTTTCTTATTATTAAAGGTAGTGAGAGTCCCTAACTGTTGCGTGTTGTGATCGATCGAACGTCGGCGGTGGGCATGCGATGAAGATCTCTTCTTATTTTTAACTTCGAAATGAGCGTTATCGGACACGACGACGATGTTTTCTTCTCACAGAAATCTCCCATAGCCTCCACTCAGTTTGACGTACACAATGAGGGTTCCTAACCTACGCGTTCTACTCTTAGCACGCACAAAATCCACAAGCAATGCTAGTCGACGAAAATGAAGCCAAATGAGGAATTTAAATCGGGACATCAATTGTGAATCAGCTCTATTCTCTTTCCACCGTAACTGCTGTTTCTAGGAACACCCATAGTAGTGCTTTGACGCCCCTTTCCCCACTTTAACAATTTATTTCTTAACCGCTCATCATCCCCTGTTAATTAACTTTATTAAGCGACCCGTACCAACTTTTTACGTTTGTTTTTCAGTTGACTTTTTCGGAAATTCCTGACGTTCGTGTTGCTGCGTTGCTGCATCAATGTTAAACGGAGAGAAACAACACCGCGACGATAAATCACGGGGCTCTCCCGCGAGACTAGAAGGTAAGTACGTAACCTACCAACGATGCTAGTACGTACCCTTTATTAGATCCGCCTCCATCAATCATTGAAACCGAAGTCTGGTAGCTGACAACTCCATTCTGGTCTTCGGGAGAACGCGCCGGTTACAATGCGGCGCCGGTCGATGTTTGTCTCGTTTCCGGAAGGGTGATGGGGTCGCGAGAAAACAAGTCGCCCCGACTAATTAATTATGGTGCGAGAAAACAACGGCGAAAAAATTCCTTTTGGGGTTGAGGGTCACTCCCCGCATTACCATAGCAATTTGAGGAGGACTGGTGGGTGTATGGGGAGGGAACAATTAATTTAAGTGGTGGCGTAAATAGATTTGTTTCAAAGGGAATGGCGAGCTAAAATTGCGGGGGCGCGTAGGTGCTCGCGAAAGATCAAGGCGCCCTGGATATCAATAAATCACTCCCCGTCTTCGCAATTGCGAATAATTAAGAGGAAATTTTGCAAATGGCCCGTTTAAAACAGACAGATCCTCTTTTAAAACCGCCAGACACCATTGACTTACCGACTTCCTAAAAGAGATTCTCAGCCCCTAGAACCCGCCGCTTTCTTAACGGAGCCGAATCCCCGCTTTTCTCCGTCTAATTAACCCTTTCAAAATTCTCATCGCATCCTTCTTCCTTATCTTTCAGGTCCTCGCCGGCGAACGCCTAGGGCAAAACGGAAAGGCGATCCCGAGAAAGGATTAATTATGCGGTCTGATTGATCAAATCGACGCGGTTAGCGGGTTAAAAGAATGGAAAGCGCTCGCCGTCACCGCCGCCGGCTCTTTAAGGAGGAATTATCTTTTGCGAATATTTAAGGTCGAGTGAAAAGGGGAGCAAGGGGCGGTGCCCGCTTTCCTCCGAACGAAATTAATTGCGACATTCCATCCGATTGGAATTTACTTATCGAGGCGAAAGTGGCTATCGAAGGGAAAACGATGCGATTTGAGATTTTGATAAGGAAATTCTCCGCTGATCCCAGCCTGGCTTTTATTGGCCGCAGTTCTTCATATTCAATGCTCAAAAAGGGAAATATAAAAGGAGGGAAAGATTTGGTAAGGACTTCTTTCGCCTGCTGTCGTATGTCACTGTTCCATCTCGATAATTTACTGTTTATACTAGACATCATGTTACGTTTAACGTTGATTGATTGAACACTCGAGCGGAAGCAGATAATGGCAGGTATTTAGGGCTCCAGGTTTGACAAGCTGTTTAACGATAAGGCCTTTTACGTTTGACAAAATTGCACAGTTGGCAGGAGTAATTTAGATTTATCAATTATCGTTGTATTAACGGAGTTTCGCCTTGCCAGAACTATTGGAACTGTTGTTCTTTTGTGCTGTTCTGCATTTTGTGAATATGTGATTCTCCATATCCTTTGAACTCCAACGGAATATGATCTATTTAGATTATTTCACACGGTTATCAAGAAAAAATCGCTAAAAATAACCAAAATCGCATACTCATCTCGGCCCCTATGAGACTTATGAGGTTCAATCCTACATCAATCGATGCGCCTTGACGGGCCGAATTCAACGGCGTAAGTTTTCTTTAGGTTACTTCAACGGTTACTTAGGAAAATCGCAAAAAACACGAAAATATCGCTAAATTTCACCCGCGTTTAACTTTTCTTTGAAGTTGCGAGGTTTCTTCCTACACCATATGATACACCATTATTTAGAATCACCTCCGGATCGGCTTTCTATAGTTAATACTCTAGATGCTACGAATGCTTGAGGTTTGCCCATTTTCGCCCTACACTCGCCTCTATATTTGATCTATATTACTCGTTTTGCCCAAACTTCGGATGACAGTTTCTCGAAACCTATGCATCCACGTTCAAACCGAACCGGCTATCTCTTATAGTTTTCGCGCCAAAATAATATTATGATCATTTTATGTTTAGTTGCTAGTAATGTTATAATTTCAGTTATTTTTAATGTAATTGCCGCAGGCTCCTTATTAAAAATAAATGGGTACTTAGGCATCACAAAAGAACATATTTAAGAAAGTTTTCGTAATTGACATAAAGTTCTCCCTATTGCGCCTATCATTGTGACACCTATGTAACCCCTCTTGTACTTATATAAGTTCATATTCTAACTCGTCGCGCGCCAATATATTCAGTTCTGCATTATAACTTCTGTCAACTATTCCAACACAATATATATATATATATACACTTTGTCTAGTTTAAATTTATACCTACATACATCATTGTTTTCTCGTAGGAATAAAAACAATCTATTAATTTGGCTGTATTTCTTAAGAGCTGCCGGTGAGAAAGAAAACACGGTTTGCGCTTGTCTAACAGATAAAGATCTATAAGCAACATTTATGAGGTAGGTGAAAACTCTAAATAGACAAAGCTTTTATGTATATATGTACGTACTGAAGATAATCTCAGATAAGTCGCAACATTGACTAAAGTGTATTTCCTAAATAACTGCAATGAATATTAATTTCGAAATAACTATTAAGGGGAGGTTCTACACTTCAAGTTTTAAAAAATCGATTTTTTTGTTGCATTTTTGAATCTATATGTATCTAAAAATATGCCAGTGAAAGGATTTTGTCGAAAACATATTCCTTCCCAGGTTTTCGGGACCTCAAAGGTATTCATCTCCGGCCTTTTTATGCATCTAAGCACGACGCGGTCAACCCGTCCCTTTTCCAGGAACAGTTTGTTTCGTGGACTGATCATCCAGTTTATTTCTGGCATATTTTTGTCATACGAAATTCGTTGATTAGCTCAGTGTCGACCCGAGTGTCGAGTCAAGGTTGTTCAAGTTGCGACGTATTTGGCGGTGATGATCTTTAACGAAGGTTTTGCATCAATTCTAAAAACAATGGAAGTCATGGGGATCACCTTGGAAGGAAACTCGTATAGACCGCTCCGAGCGCAGAGTCAGTGGCGCGGCAAAAGGGTCCGAATTGAACAGAGGGAGAGGAATGCGGCCAACCAGGAGCAAATTCGGGAAAAGGAGACTGGCATAGCAGATTAATTTTCTAAGCAATCATGTTTTATACCGTTATTTATCTTTAAACACGATTTCCCAAAAGTTACCTTTCTTGAGCTGGATTGTGTGCCTTTCACTAGAAATATTTGTCGAATGGACTCAAATTTTTTTCACTTGTTCAGTAAACATGTCTCTCTGATCGGCCGAGCGCGATTTCCAAAATTTTAATTTTTTCATTTTTATAGCCCCCAATAGGTCAAGAAATTGAACGAAATTTCAAACTTTTAATTTAATATTGCATTATTTAAACAAATTTCATGTCGCGAAAAATTCTCTTCGTCCGATTATAGCCAAGACCATCCTTAACCACAAAATATTTAATTTTTTGGATTTCAGATAACCCAGCTGGTCGATGTGATACAACAATGACACCCATGTTTTTCTTTTGTAGCGACGTGTTCAAAGACGTTCCAAAGTCGCGGAATTCAATTTTCTAAATTTGCAAAAAATACAGGGTTAAAGTAGAAGGATGTATCTTTAATTTTTAAAGAAGTGTGTGTTAATATCTTTAGTAGATCCTTTGCAATTAATTCCCGAAAACTAGGTCTGATTTTCCCGTTGAAGTGTAGAACCTCCCCTTAAACGTTCAGAATTTTCCTATCTCCCAAATAAATATTATATCATACAAGCAATTGAAGGCCACGCGTTGGGCGCCAGAAACTTTCCTCCGTCCTTACATTTAAACTCTAATTATATCTCGCATGAAAAACGCAGGATGTATACAAAAGAGAAAATAACGAAAGCCGCTAGACTAATCTAAACAACCGATAAGAGGTTAAAATTTTCGCAGGGCGGAATTTACGTGTGGAACGTAACAAACTTTGAACGTTTCAATTTAATGTGTATATGTATGTATATATTATATATGTGTGTGTAGTTTAGTTCAATATTCCTGGAATTGTGGCTCATCAATTAAAAAATAATAGAAAACAAATCAATTTCAACGGTTCGACATATTTATTCGTCTGCCTCATAAAATGTAGTTTTAGTATAAAATTTCATTAATGTAGATTTCGTTATTTAAACTTAACAATTTGTTGGTTAAAAATTAACTTATTTTAAATTGCTTTACTTTATCATGCTGATTTATTTAATATATCGAGGAATAAAGATCTGTACATTTTGAATAATAAAAATAACCATAATTGAGTTGAAATTATAAAATTACATTTTATGCAACTACAGCTTGTTTCATTTAAATATAATTTTACTGCGTATATATAGTAGATAAAAGATGTTAATATACAGTAGTTCTTTAAAAAATATATCAAAAAGGTTTGAACATAATTTTTAAGACGTAACAACTCGATAACTTTTACTTAATAAAGCGTAATTCCCCCACGAATTATTGGATTATGCAAATTGTGCTTACTTAGTAAGCTTTTGCACAGCTACTTTGTAGCTGACGGACGTACGTAGCTAATTAATTAGACTGTTGTGGAGAGAACCATCCATATTCAATAGATTTGGTCATTTGATCACACTATATCATAAATGACAATTTTTTCTTCTAGACAACATTCTTACCTGTTAGAAAGTTGTTTGGGGCTTTGCAATGCAGACTTGGGCGTTACCAATTAGATTTTATAATTATTACACGACCAATTACCAATTAAGTGTAATTAGTAATTGGCGTTCATCAATTACTAATTACATGTAATTTATAATTAGACAAATCCAATTCCCAATGACATGTAAGTTGTATTGGTGACTGCCAATTACCAATTATATGTAATTTGTAATTGATGAACTTCAATTACCAATTACGAGGGCGGATTGATAATGAAGCTACCTAGCGCTACATGGCAGCACAAACACAAAAACTTTTTTTTTTAGAAATTGCGATCTGTCGAACGTCAGCTGTTAAAATTTCACCCAAATTCATCTATTAGTTTAGTTGTTGTAGTCGTTTGAAGTAAGCAACTTTTGTGTTTCTTGAAAAATGGAAAAAGTGAATTTCGTGCAGTGATTAAACACTATTATTTGAAAGGGAAAACGGCGAAAGAGACAAAAGAAAAGCTCGATAAACATTACGGTGAGTCTGCCCCGTCAGATTACATGGTAAAATATTGGATTGCTGAATTTAAACGCGGCCGAACAAGCACTGCAACAATACCATCAACAGGAAGGCCAAAAGAGGTGGTTACTGAAGAAAATATCAAGAAAATCCTCGATATCGTTATGAATGATCGCCGAGTCAAGTTACGTGAGATTGTTGAAATGGTAAACATATCATATGAACGTGTGTTCAACATTTTGCATGAACACTTGCATATGAAAAAGCTATCGGCAAGATGGGTGCCGCGTTTGTTGAGTGTCGAACAAAACGAGTTCGACAGACCACTTCACAGCGGTGTTTGGACATGATAAAGCGTAATCCTGTTGATTTTTGGCGTCGATTAATAACTGTTGATGAAACGTGGGTCCACCACTACACACCTGAAACCAAAAATCAATCGAAACAATGGGTGGAAGCTGGTGGAAGTGCTCCGAAGAAGGCGAAGACAGTGAAATCGGCTGGAAAGGTTATGGCCACTGTATTTTGGGATGCACACGGAATATTGCTCATCGATTACCTTGAAAAAGGATCAACAATCACAGGAAAGTATTATCGTGCATTATTGGATCAATTGATTGACGCAATCAAGAAAAAACGACCACATTTAAAGAAGAAAAAAAGTGCTCTTTCTTCAAGACAACGCACCGGTTCACACAGCATTAGATACGATGCTAAAATTACGTGAAATACACTTCGAATTGGTTGATCATCCACCTTATAGTCCAGATTTAGCTCCTAGTGACTTTCTCCTGTTTCCAAACTTGAAAAAATGGCTCGCAGGAAAAAGATTCATCTCAAACGAAGAAGTGATTACTGAAACTAACGCGTATTTTGAGGGGTTCTCAAAATCGTATTATTCAGATGGTATAAAAAGTTGGAATATCGTCTTACTAAGTGTATTGAGCTAAAAGGAGACTATGTTGAGAAATAAATGGTTTTCGAAAAAAAAATGTTTTTCCTACTTAGGTAGCTTCAATATCAATCCGCCCTCGTACATGTAATTTGTATTTGGCGATTGCCAATTACTAATTACATGTAATGGGTAAAATGTAATTGAAATTTGGAGTAATTGATGAAAACAATGTAATGATTACTTTTAAAGTATTCATTAAATTAAATACAATGATTATAAAAATCTTCCATTACACAATATATTTTAAAAAATAGAAAAAATGCCAAGTGAAACTAAATATCTTATTTTCACAAAATAACATAACGTTCCAATTCATTTCAAGGTTCTCTGATTTCAAGTTCACCCCTCTTTTCTATACCCTCTCTATTTCACCATCACATAATGCATGCTGCCAATGACAGAAGAGCCGAGAATATTATTCTATTTTTTTCTTTCGATATATTCAATGTTTCAGTGAATGAAACACTTTTAAAAACTCCTCTATGTGAAGGAAAAAAACTAAAATGTAATTACCATTTGTGTAATTAGAATTACTTTTTGCCAATTACTTCCAATTACTTTGCCAATTACCAATTGCGTGTAATTTGTAATTGATATTTGCCAACTACTAATTACAGTAATTGGTAATTGGTAAAAGCCAATTACCAATTACTTGTAATTGTAATTGGTAATTGAGAATTGCCAATTACAAAATGTAGTTTAATTTGTAATTGGCAAAATTCAGTTGCAATTACCAGTAATTGGAAATTGGTATTTTTCAATTACCCATTACAACTAATGTACTTGGTGATTGAAAAGTAATTGGTAACGCCTATGCCTTGGTGTATGCCGTTTTGAAATCCTTGTCTAACTTGGTAGAAGAGTTGCTCATGCGAGCCATAAAACGTTGCTTTTTGTCAAGATTGAAGTTAAATCGAGAGCGGTCGTAAGTTGTAAGCACGGATGGAGTGTGTATATTCCCGAGTGTGTATATTCCGATCGCCTGCTAATAACTCCGATCTTGACAATTTTAGCTGGCACGAGCAACTCTAGTCGGTAATGTTGACAATGAAACATTAACTAGTGGTACATGACAAATTTTGAAACAAGGTCTTATCTTTGAGATCGGCCGTACAGTGGCTTGAGATTGTATGATATGTTACAATGGTACAAATAGGGAAGGTTATGTATGTGCATCTCGAATGACTTTTAGTTGATGCAATCGGTCTCATCGATAGTAAACGCGAAAGATGGCACAGACGCTTTTGTAATAAGACGTTACACTTCCCAATGAAGTCTCAAAATCTTTTCCGTAAGCTTTCGACACTTTCAGGAAAAATAATCGTCGAAAAGAAAACAAAAAGAAGGTATTGTAAATCGTTCACCTCCTACCTCGATCCGATCCATTATCATCAGACAAGCAACCACTCTCAACGTATAACGCACTAACTCCCTATTCTTCCGAGGAAATCTTTTTCCCTCGTCAAAGGTGAACGTCTTAAAATATCAGATTTATCCCGCTTTTTCATTCTGCTTTCCGCTGTTCTTTTCAAGTTCGCAGCCCTGAAGGAGGCGCGAGGAGCGCTTCCATGTTTACCGCACGAGAGATCCGATATGCTAAGTCTGGCTGTCGGCGAAAGTGGCGGTAAGGTAGAAACATCACTTTTCGCAACGCGGAGCGTCGGTAATATATGTTTCTGTAGGTACAGTAAAAATTTTATTACACGTTCTTCACGCCAAATAAGAAAAAAGAAGCTTTTTCTGAAATCGTTCGAAAATGTCTACGTTCTCGGCGCAATGTCGGATCCTAAAATATGCTGTTCTAGTATTTCAATCCATTGCTAAACAACAAATCATAATACAACACGAGAAAGTTACTTTTCCAAGCTAAGCCGAAAAAGCAACAGCAGGTTTTTGATATATGTATGTATATAAAATTGGACAATAAGATTCGCGTTCAGCGACAGGAAACACCCCAGGGTGCTTGTTCCTATATAAATCGAAGAACTTTCCAAATTTTTAACTGAAGATGGCATAACAAGTCTAAACTAGTATCGATTAGGGAATAAAGAGAATCTTTAACCCACTCATTCTTATAGTAATCTCTAAAATTGTCTGTTATAGTATACGAGTACCTACACTTATATATAATCGGGACAATCAGACCATTTTGTCAGTCTCATGCTCACTCAACATTGCCGGCTATTTCGACGCACCGGACAAATAATTCGACTGTTAAAAAACCGTCCGTGTACATGAGCTCTTTTAAATACGTCAAATCTTATAGCCATTCAGATTCTAGACGTAAAGTCGCTTCATTATTGCAAAATTGTCGTTTCCATTTACGAGACGAAAATTAGTTAGGAACGCTAAGCGCTAATTTCCATTCTCTTCGAGCGCCGTTTCGGAACGACCACCGTCCCCTCCTACACCCTGCTTTTACCACAGTTTTTGTCGGTCTACGTCGCCGAGTTAATAGGAATTAAAGCCGGAGCGACGGCGGGACGTAAGTAGGCACTTTATTAAATTAAATTTTGGGAAATACCGCCGCAGAAACGGTTTGTTTGCGGGTCTGCGGTTAAAGTGAAAAGAAAAAAATAAGAGGGTGTGCAAATTTTGAGTGTAATGACGATCTTGTTACTGTCTGTAAGGGATTTGAATAAAACGATTCTTACGGTTAGCAAGACAATTTGGATGGTTTCGAGAACGTGTTTTGAATTTGCTGAAGTTATCATCGCAGTGTTGGAGACGTGAAGCAAAGACAGCGTTCTAAGTGAACTGTAGTTAACGCTGGATCTTGTACTGTTAACATAACACAAATGTTATGTCAGTATCACACTCTCAAAAAATTAAAAATGAGAAATAAAAAAATAAAATGGTAGAAACCCTCACGTAATAGCCCAGAACATCAGGGACTGTGCAGAGTCCACCCCCGTATATTATGGAATATATTGGGGAGCGTTGGATTTGGCACCACAGCTGAGATGGATCGGCCATGAGATCACCCCCGTCAAAGGGAACGTACCTCTACATTCAGCAATAGATGAAAGCATTATCCCCACAGCAATGTCACTGCCCGCACGAGTCCGACATCATCTGAAGAAACCCGGCTGGATCTCCGCCAGTAGTCCCCTCCACCACGCTTCCCTCATTAGACAAATTTCCGCCCCCATAAAAAGATAAAAACCCTCACGTATTTCTCCAGCATCAGGAACCGTATTGCACTCACCCTCCCACATTATGAAACATACTGACGAACATTGGACTTGGCTCCATGGCTGAGACAGATGGATCGGCCATAAGGCGGCCCCCGTCAAAAGGCACGTGCTTCACATTCAGCGATGAACCCGAGGTCTATCTCATAGTGAAGCTACCGCTTGCACGATTCCTACAACGCCTGAAGGAGAGCGACTATAAACCTCCACCGGTAGCTTCCTCCCATCCTTAGGCTTTGCTAGACGAGTTCCCGTGCCAACGTATAATGGGTTACCGTCCGCCCCGATTGTCTCTAGAACATACTTCAGCAGCTAATTTAATATAAGAAGCAAAGGAGACATAAAAACTATTACCGGGTTAGTAATCGGTCATTGCACCTTGAAAAAGCGTCTGAGCAACATGGGAATATTCAGCGAACCATAGTGCAGAATATGTGAACCCCAAGAAAAACTGGCATGCATATCATCTGGGCCTGTGAGTAATTGAAGGAACTCTGGCGGAAGTATTCCGGTAAGGATCTGTTGTACCACACGTTAATACTCAGATTTCCCTTGAGCAAGATAGTGGTCATTGTGAAGGGCAGGAAAGTAAGACTGTTATTGGGGAACGGTACAAAGAATATAAAGCTAAACTGTCTGGTCTATTGGTGACCAACCGTAAAGGGGTAAATGATGAATGAAATGTACCTCATATCACAATTTGTCGGAATCCTGTTTCCGTGGTGAGGAAAATTCAGAGCAAAGGCAACAACGGGAATATAACCCTGGGGTATAGCCATAAAAACCAATGTAAACGTGAAATACGGAGCACGATTAAGCTGAAACTTTACCCTAGTCGATGTTAGAACTTTGTGGTCGGGTACTACATCGTAGTGCTACAACACTCTAGGATCCGGATACCACAAAGTTGTTTTAATATGAACCGCTAATTGCGAGAGCAACGCTTGAGAGGATAAGTTCATCGAACGATTCAGTGTTGAGACAACTCGATGAAGTGGATCCAGATCGTGGTTCATCGTGAAGCAGGATCAAGAAGCATTATATCAAAAGGAAGACTTTGGTGAGCTGGATGATGTTGGTGGATTTTGGTAGTCATTGTGGAGCGCAGCAACGGAGCTAGTAGCTCACAAATCAATCGGTATCCATTTTTATCCCCTTCCTTCAGCATGAAAGTGGCTGCCTATTAGAGGACCAGAGTGGACTAGAGAGCCCAAGGGAAATCTGTTGACGACACGAGAAAAGATGTACAAATCATAATAACTCTAAGACTAACTACAGCTGTAAAGCTATCGAAAGCTGGGGGAAAAGCTACAAAAATTCGCACCTACTTTTCAGCAATAGTAAGTTTTAATTTTACTTGATTTTCGTGGCATTGTAAGTTATATGTTATATGAACATCGAGAATGTAAACACTGTTAATTATAACAGTAAGGCAACATTTGCCACGGTTTACTTCCGTTGGTTAGAGCGAGTGAACGCTGTAGCCTGTTATTAGGTCTCTTTCCTTTTGGAAGTTTTTTTTGCGTTTTCACCATCATCATCACCATCTTAGTTCTCGTCGCACTCTAGGGTACCGCAGCTAGAAATGCCATCCATTTACTTCTGTTATTTGCCAATGCCTCAGCTAAATTCCAATCTATTTTTGCCGTCTTCCCTTATCGTTTTCTCCATTTCGCTGTGCCACGTTCTCTCAGGCCATCCCCTCCTATTCCTTCCCATGGAAATATTCTGCTTTGAAAATTTTGTAGATTTCCAGGAGGGCCTTCATTTTGTCAACATCTTTCCATTTTCAGCATCATCATTATCATCTTAGTTATCTTCGTGCCCTACGGTGCCGAGGCCACAAATTTCTTCCATTCGTTTCTGTTGCTTGGCACTGGTTTAGCTAAGTTCTAATCTATGTTGGCGTTTTCCTCTTAGTATTTTCTCCACTTTGCTGAAATACAATTCGCTTCTGAGAATTTTTAAGATTTCTAAGAGAAACAACTCAAATCTTTACCTGCATGTTGCAAATTTCCCTCCATTTTCATCATCATTATCACAGTCCCCCTTCGTACCCCAGAACGTCGGGCCACAAATTTATTCCATTCGCTGACAATTCTGTTCTGAAAACTTTTCAAATGGAAAAACTGATATTTTTGTCTTCATTTTGAAAATTTTTTTGCATTTCCATGATCATCATTATAATCTTCTCTAATTCTTCTCCTCTCGCTTCTGTTACCTTCCAATTGTTTCATTGCATTCTAATTTTACCCTTTCCTTTTTAGGGGGAACATCTCGAACTCGGAAATTAAAAAAAGTTGAAACTTTGCAAGAATTTTTGAAGGTATTTTCCTTATCTCAATCGCGTTTTAAGAAGGCGAAACTACCCATGAAAGTTTAGTAGATTTTTGATCCTCTCAAAATAATTGGGCAATCGCTGAAACAAATACTTCTCAACTATATGTCAAAATGATCATCTCATCGAGCTTTATTACATATATGTTAGCCGCTCCTTATCGAAGGGGTGGGGGAAGCCAACATCAATTTTTTTAATGGAACTGGTGTGTTATTTTTATATATAAATGCTAGAGCTCCAGGAGACGATTATTTTGATTTATACTTGTGATGTATTTGTTCCAGCCATTGCCGAATTATTTTGAAGAAACTGGAGATCTACTAAACTTTCAGGGGTAGTTCCACCCTTTCAAATGGAGATTGGGCCGATAAGGAGATTACTTTCGAACATCCTTGCATATGGACTACTTGTTCACTTGCTGTTCAACGTTTCCTCAGCCCTTTTCCCCCGACTCCTTCACTTGGTTTTTGCCTTCAAAGTCCATTTTACCTAAAACTATACTCCGACATCCTTACTAGATGTCCGAACCAACTCAATTTTCCCCTTTCTGCTACCGTTTTCCGCTGCTTCCGCTCCATTTTCAACAAAATTAAAACATTAAAAACTCATGGCTTCGTATTTAATCACCGGCTACAGCGGAAATTGCAACAAGAATTAGAAATGGCCGTAATCTAATAGATACACCATCGCCACCTACACGATCTCGAAACGGAAATAGAACGTTTCCGGTTCATCTCTTCACTCGATTACCTCTACAACATAACAGATATTTATCCGCCTCGGCTCGGACGCTTTTCACAATCGACGATAAATCAGTCGGGTCCCGACTTCGGATTACGCGAAAGAAAAACGACCCGCAAATTTATCTGCGTCTTTGTCCTCGTTTCGCTCCACCCAAATTCTAAATTTTAAGGAGCGATCGTAAACAAAATTCGGTCTCGTTAAATTGTTGCGAACTTTGCCGTGCCGGAAAAATGGTCGGCCGCTTTGGATCTATACGAAACTCGAAACTTTGCAAAATACCTTGATCCCTGTTTTTTTACTTAGAAGGCGACATTGCGACGTGATACCGATCGATTTCGACGAGATTCTTTGTAGTGATTGGTAATCATGTCGAGTGTTTTTAGGTAAGCGGTTACAATACAGCGCTCAAGCGTTTTCGAGAGAATCAAACTGGAAAAATTCATACCGATTAATAAGTCTGTAGTATAAGTCGTTGAAGTGAGGGTGTTCACCGCAGTGGTAGTGTCTCCGACTATCAATGTACGTTAGGCAAAATAATTATGTATCAATTGATTAACACATATCATTTGATTTATTGTATAGTACAAATGCATTCTTTTAGTTTACATTTCTGACTAGGAAATCTATGTAACAGATAGCGTTGCATTGTTTCCTTTTACCTATAAACACCAAACATAATTACCAAGCACTAGAACCAATGACTTTGAAATCGATTGGTGGCCAAGTCTCCTTGTCGGAGCAATGTAAATGACGCCTTAGCTAATAAGTAATTAAAAGCATTCAAATTGATGTGTTAATGTAGTAAAACTACTAGGAAAGTCAAACTTGGGCTTGATTTCAGCTGACCCCCAAGAAATACCCTAAATAGAAAACTCTCTTTGGAGGTGAAGGTCGCTTTTAGTCTTGGTAGTCGATGAGTATTTAAACATTGTGATCCACACAGTCGCCTCTACATGAAGTGTCTTCTCTGGATATTCACGGAGATTTGGCCCGGCAAGATCACATTTATAATTCTGAGCGCTCCTTGGGAAGGATCTACACCTACATCTACAATTAGGTACACAGTCTTGTTTTGTAGCATCGCAACCTAATCAGCCAAATCATGGTTGCATAACTGAAATAATCATATTGCAAATGAAGCCGTTGTATTAGGCTCTGTCAAAGTCAAAAATTACAAAGAGTTAATCCTGCCCTTGGACCCCTCAATTTGGGCGGATGATTCACTTTTAATCCGAACTGTTGGTCCTGAAAGAAATCTGGATAAATCTGATTTGGTTAGCCGGAGGAGGATGAACACGTCGATTGGCATCGATAAGCTGGAAAGAAAATTGATCTAGGCTTTTGGGGAGAAATGTAGTTTCCTTCTGACTATAGGAATGGCGCGAACTTGACCTGCTTCGAACAGAGAGGGCCAGCACACCGCTTGGATGTCATCTAACTTCTATGATTTCCTAAGTTCCCTCCTCTTGGTGACTGTCTAAGGTGTTAAGGTCTTTCATGCAACACTCTTAACTCTTGATGAATCTTGAGCTCCATCTTGCATACTAATGTGATTCTGACTTACTTAAGCAACGGTACAAATCCAAACAAAAACTGCATTAGTCTTTGGTTCTAGAATCATCCAATACGTTGGAAATGTGCGAAAAGTTTGTGAAACTTCTTGAAATCAGTCTTTGAGGTGTGGTACGTTGTTTTAACATTAGGGTGCCACAACAGTAAGGACGATTAGTATAACGATAACTGTTAACGTGAGGAAAAAGGCAAAGTTTATCGATTTCTTTCAATTGTAGCATATCTTCTTGTTTCCAAATTAAAATAACATGGCTCGGTGGAAAGAGATTTCAGAGAAATGAAGAGATGATACCCGAGACAAACCCATATTTTGAGGAGTTTCTGAAACATTACTTTTTGGATGGTTTGAAAAAATGTTGAGAATAAAATATATATTTTCAGTAACATAAGTTTTTTATTGGAAAGTCATTCTTCCATGAAACCACCTTCGTATAATTAAACCATTTGATACCATTGTACAACGAAGCGTATCCATCAAAATATCATCCTCAAGAACAATCCAATTACCCATACGAAGCGATCGTCGAAGGCCCCCTCGACGAGGGGGCCTCGTCACGCACGTTCTCGAAACATAATCGTTGACCCAATACACACACGAACTTTTCGAGTGGACAAACACGACGGCGCGCTCCGAGGTACAATAATGGGGAAAAAGCGCCTTCGAAAAGCCGGGCTTTGTGGAAATTAGCGCTCGATATCGACGTCCATCGTCGTAACTTCGATAGCGACGCTCGGATAATAGGGGACGGGAAACGCAAACAAAAGGAGCGAAACACGCGCGCGGGCGAAACCGGCATTTTTCCGTCGTTAAAACTTTTAATTAAACATCATTTCGCCCGGTCGTTTCTTTGTGCTTTTCGCTAACGGTTTCCCCATTCAAAACAAACACCTGACGGTCCAACGGGAATCGTTCGTTCCTTTTCGACTTTTCGTCGGTATCCTTCTCCTCCCGCCCCTGTCGTCGTATTTGCTTTTGCCGTCGGGGGCGGCGGCGGCGATGGAGAGAGAAAGTTCATGGCGGAGAAAAGGGTGAGGCAACAGGAGTTTATCTTCGACGAAATTGCGTCAAATCTTCGAGGGAGGCGGCACGCGGCGTCTTTAGAAGGACGGAGTTGCAACTTCTCATTTGTAGACAAATAAATGGGGATTTGTTTTTATTTTTGTTTTGTTGTTGTTCGTTTCCTTTCCTGATGAAAAGGACAAATCGAATGTAGTTCATAAGAAAGCGGTTACTGGTGCATTATTACTTGGAGGAGCTAAAACGTTCTCTACCAGAATTGGTCGAAATAATTGGAATGAATGATATGCAGACGTTTCTGCGATTCATATCGGTGAAGCGTTTAGCTAGAAAAGAAGGAACAAACTCCGGAAGATAACAAATGTCTGAAATTGTTGCGAAATTTGGTATAACAGCGACGTAAATTGAAATAACGTGAAATAAATCCTGAATAATTCCTTGAATAGTTTCTTACGTCTAATCAGACAACATTTATACATAATTAACATGAAAATCAGTATAAGGAGACTGTGATTAAAATAAATAGAATTACTTTTACCACACCGTGCGGAAATTTCGAATGATTTCCGGAAGATGTGGTTAGGGTAATTTTATTTATTTCACACGTGTATAATTACCATATAGTGATAGATAATTTACCCCAGATTTCTCAGTATGCGGAAAACCGGGAAATGCAAATCTTGGGGCGTACCACTTCATCACCACGTTCATCAACTTGTACCTGAAGAAGAAACATCACTGAAGAAGCCTAATTGTCAGAGCTTGAATTGGTGTTCCAAAATTATTATATGGGGTCAAACTTTGAAATATAATAAAATTAAAAAATTAAGTATCGTGGAGGAAAATTTCTACCCACAAATTTATCAAAAGAGAATTCATAAGAAATGGCAAAAACTTCCTAGAAGAAAGCATCAAATACTATTAATAAAAACATCACGAAGCTTACTCTGCGGGGAGAAATATCTTCGAAATTCGAACTTCAATTTTTCGTCGAATCGCCAATATGTCGTCCAAATCGATCTTTTTATACTAAGAAAAATTTGAAACCGTCGTAGCTCCTTTATTTATCGCCCGATCGCGATCAAGTGGATCTTACCAGAAGCAGATTTCTCGTAGGAATCGAATGGAATAAGAACGAACGCGGTATCACTAACAGTTTTCGCTTTACAGCACAATTATGGAAATTTTAAGTACAAACTTTAAAGTGCTATAACTCCGGAACGGTAAATCGCAGTAACCTCCGGTTTGTTCCGTATTAATCCTCCCTCCTCCCCGAGTACTTTAAGTAGAGTTTGAACGCGAACTATCACTGTCGAGAATGTACGATCTCAAAAATTGAACTAAAAGCTAAAAGAGCGACTAACTTAAGAAAATCCTGTCACATCGAAGAACATGTATGCACATCGTAGGATGAATAAGCAGGAATCAAGCCAGTATACGTCAACAAAAAGTATATTAGCATAATGCAGTTTTATGCTAACGTAATTAATTTCAGTCCTGTTTTTTCTGTGTGTGTATTTCCGAAAAATGTCTAAACAATGCCAAAAACCTATCATACGAACGTTGGCAGTGTTTAATTGCGAAATATGCGAGATTTTAATTTAGAAAAATGAAAAAGATACTTTCTTTTCAAACGACAAATTTGTTACTTTAAGGTTGACATCTTTTGATCTTCTCTTGCCATCCGTAGACGTACGTTTCGCGGTTATACCACTCGTCAGTACGGCTTTGCAAGAGCTGTAATTTCGTATACAAATTTTATGTATATATCGTCTGAACATTGATGTTTGTACATGTAGAAAAAATAACTGTAAAAAATGCGTAATACGTGCATTGTGAGAGAATTCATATCGAATCCCTCTCACATGTACAAACATCAATGTTCAGACGATATATACATAAAATTTGTATACGAAATTACAGCTCTTGCAAAGCCGTACTGACGAGCGGTATAACCGCGAAACGTACGTCTACGGATGGCAAGAGAAGATCACAATTTTGTAATTTGCAATTCTCCCACGGCGGGTAGCCGAAGAGCGGTACTGCAGTTACTGCAGAAAGCTGTGGCAACGCAAGTTGTCCACTTCTGTAGAGAAAATAACTGTCAAAAATGCGTAATACGTGCATTGTGAGAGAATTCATATCGAATCCCTCTCACATGTACAAACATCAATAGATGGAACTGAATTTTCTTTTTAATTTGCGACAAAAAATGTGAATAATTCTACAACATTGGGAAACAACATAGATTCCCAAATAATGACAAAAGACCGTGTAGAACAAGTCATACAGACGTTAATGGTTTTAATATACAAAGTTTAAAACTAAAAATAAAAGGAAAAAGATTATTTCTAACATAAATCAAAAATAAAAACAGAAACTATAAACTGAAAATTAAAAATATGCTTTCTTTACAAAGGACAACTTCTTACTTCAAAAGTTTACTAGTTTACCGATATGATCCCGTATCCAGTATCTATTTGAGGAAATTATTGGACATTGATTTTGGTCTTGATTGTCGATTCTTTTTGAATTTACATGTGTCAATTTTGAGTCCAAAAGTTTTGCTTTTTTCTTTCACTTTCCATACATTTATGGGTGACAATTACATTTTATATCTTTGTCCCTTTACTTGCTGGTATGGGAGTTTGTTCCTCTAATGTTCACAAGGTGTACCAATCCTTCTTTTCTTAGTAGTAACTTATTTTGGCAAAAGAGGAAAATAAATGAAGAAGATATTACGAGTCGATTCATCACATAAACAAAATACCAAGCATCACATATGATTCATTTTGTACTTGTTTTTGTACTATTATGTATATGTGTATATATATATATATATTATTTCTAATGTCCACGCTTTGATGAACCATGACAATGAAGATTATTATTATTATTATTATTATTATTATTATTATTATTATTATTATTAAAATTATATCGGTACTGAAATTAAGGACTCTAACATTGATTTAGGTGATAGAAAATTTGCAGGACATTAAATACCTTGAAAGTCGCAAGAAGATTTCGAACGCAACTTTGCTTCGTCTATCAAATCGGTAAATAATCGACGGTAATGGACTTAGTCAATATGACTTATTCAACACCTCCAAAGCATTAACGTTTTTTCAAGGAGTTCGTAAACTGCGAATTTTTCAAATTCATTCTCGAGATTCTTATCCTCTGATGAATCCTTTAGACCGAGCTGCGTCTTTCCTACTAAATTGAATGATGAGTAGTGTGGGCGAACAGTGGTAATTACGAAATAAGTTAAGACAACCTACATACACGCAGAACTATTCGCGTACAGCGGACTGACTAGAGTGGGAAGTCGACAGTGCTGTCGTAACTTATTTCGTAATTGTACGCTGTTACCAGTATTTGCCCAGACTAATGATTACAATTTAGCTTTGTAAAGAGGCTACCCAAATTCTGCTGTGGTGGTTTTGGCGCTCCTCTTACTCCTCCTCCTTGTAAATCCGGTGTCATAAAATATCTGATTGAGGACGATTATAAGGTTATTAACTTCGTGTGGTACCAATGGAAGTATATTTCACCGCATCGTGCGTCACTATTCGATCGACTGATTCGCTCTCCATATTGCCAGTGCCTTCAGAAATACTGAAACTGTTATAAGATTTTGTTTCTTCACGATTAATGGCGTAGATAGCTTAATGCTATGGTAGCAAAGCCGACGTGAGGTACACTCCACGTCGAAGTCTAAACTGGGTTTGAGAGCGTCGGTAAACTCGTCAACTCTTATCCCCCACGGAGATACCCCCAGTCATCACGTTCAGAGTTAAGGGAGTCTGTTTACACCTAATGGGAGATCCTATCAAACAGTTCTGTGACTATTCTAAAGCCTTTTGGAATGCAGCATACAATCGAGTACCATCCAGGATATTTTAGACCTCTCGATAGTTGGTATTCTCGCAGTTGAAGTGCCTAGAAACTTTTCTGCACGCCTCGTTATCCCGTAAGAGGATAGGGTGGATCTTCGTCGTTAAGGCTGAGATATTGGTAGCCTCCATGGATGTGACGACCTGTGTTACTTGCGTAACTGATCTTGGCAGGGTGGCGGTGGTCTTCTTGGACGAGGAAGGGGCAGTCCTAAACGTTGGTTGTACCTTCTTGGCCGCAGGCTTCGATGGCTTATTCCGTCTCTCTCTTCTTTCCAATCTCTAAGGCATCGGAGTTTTCTTCCGATCTAATTGACACGGAGGACGGGCGGCATCCTTTTCAACGAACAGCTGGCACCTTCGATGCTATGACGAAATAGCTCACCCCGAAAATTTTTGGACGAGCGACCGCAAATCGTCATCTAACGTCTAGCTTGTCCGCTAAACCCGCTCGGCGACAAACTCCTCCTCTTCTCCCTCCAGTTTTATCCCGCTGTCCGAGCTGGAACTGGAACAAGTACTATTCGGTCAGAAATCACAACTTTCCCAGTCTCGCACAAAAATACAAAAAGTAATCTGTAAAAATAAGTTTGAAGAAAAACTTAATCTATCGCATCCAAGAGTAATGTGAATTGATCTCACCAAATAGTTCCGCCTTAAAACGATTGCGTTCGACGATCAGTTCCTAAACAGACTGAAGTCAGAACGAGAAGTCGTCGCTGCTGTCTCCCAGTCCTGGCGGAACTACGGAGGAAAACGTTCGTCCGTGATGAGCGCCCGCATCCAAGTTATTTCTCCGGTATCTTTTGCCCTTAAAACTTATAGACACTTAATTCGAGGGATCTATGGAGCGCAGAAGTCGAGCGCTATTAATGCCAGGACTAACCGTAACCGTAACCGCAAACGCGCTATCGTCGCCTTCCAGTTTCCATAAACTTTTACACTTTTCGATACGTCGAGGTATTTATGAAGTAATAGGGTCTTTCGGGCCAGGCAAGGACGTAAAATGCATAAAGATACCACGACGAAATCCGGGGAAAAAGTTTCATCCTTCGATGTTAGTGTACCGTGCCGAGGCACGCGGTTGTGTCTCTTCCCTTTCCTCTATTAATTCTTTAATTTTTGCAATCGGCACCTGCAAGGACTGCGTGACTGAAAGAGGTAAAAGCAAAAGTATCCCGTTTTCAAACAGGGGCATAACTCAAACTCAACCAATCATATTCGACACACACGTAATACACGTACACACATGCACGCTTTGTATGCACTTCCTCTTTACACCAACGAAGTTAATAACGTGTCAGCAACGCGTCTCCTAACGAAGTTATTTTTCGATGCTGCGGTTTAATTGTGTGGTCGTCTCATAACGATTTGCAAACAGAAAGTTGCATTACACGCGAGTCGAAGACTATAACGTAATGTCAAATAGGAGTCGGGCGTGTATGAGTAACATCGATCAGAATGAAGCCGAGGATTTACATTATACGATACGGTCTATATGGAGACGAAAGTTGATGCTACTCAACCGCACCGTTCGGGGTTTGCCAATGAGAGACAGGGATGAAAATGATTGGAAAATTCTTTCCACTTTTGATTTGAAAAGGGATTAAAGTCGAAATTTTGCTGACTCGTGTCGGGAAGAGTGGATCTGATGAACTTCAGCCCAAGTAAGATCACGTTGGCTTTCCCAAAATGCCAATTTCTTTCGAAACGAACTGTTCTGAAGATTTTCACGTCGGGTGTGCTCTGTGCTAACCAAACCTTCCAAATTTTCTTCATCAGAGCTGTAATAGTCTCCCTCCTATTAGGTTTCCATCCAGTTTTCTCAGATCTTCGACCCGCAAGAGTCTTATTTGAAACTTGCCCAGCCTAGCTTCGAAACGTCTTCCAAGTATTACAATCGATAACTATTCAAGCAAGTAATGTTGCTGTATAAACCCCAAACTAATTCAAATTCATTCCAAGTTATTCTTAAGAACTTGCCTCCTGAGTTTTTCTTTCCCCAAAATCGAATTGCTTCTATATCTTTTGACTGCCACCTCTTTAAATTGTCTTTAATTTAATGTCTGGAAATTTTTCGTAGAAATAATTCAGATCTACGCCATCAATTCTGGACAAACGTGAACCAAAATTATACCGACGAGTCCCGTTATGGTTTCTAGATATTCCAACGATAAAGGTAGAAGTAGGAAACGAAAGAAAGGGACTGTTTATTTTCGATTCCTCCGTTACTTACGACCCCAGTTGCCGATATCCCGGTGAATCTAAGAAATTGCGGCTTCTTCCTTGAACTATTTTTTCTAGTATTTTTAGAGTTGCCTCCTCATCCTGCTGGTCAGCCGTCAATCCTAGCAACACTCTTCGACATTCTTCTCCTTTGTGTATTACGATAATGAAAGAAGACAATTTTCCAAGCTTTGCCTGGTGTAATTCACTGAATATGAAGAGGACAGCTGTAACTTTCTATGATTTGCACACCCATCGCTATGATTGCAATGCTTGAATTGACTTGTTGCTGGTAACTTCCATCGACTTCTACGCAAAAGTGTAGTATTTTTTCTTCCTTCCTTATTTTGATGTTCTTGAGTTTAATAATGGTACTCCATTTCCTCTTTGGTTCTCATCAGTTTTATTCCAGTAGTTCTTATCTTCTCTGGAACAAGAGATACACCATCAACTTGTCCTCCTGAAATACAAATCCCAAACCGAATTAATAGGTTCTAGCATCTTTCCCTTCTTTCTTTCGAACGGCAATCAAATTCCCTCACCATGTGGAAACTTGTATTCCTTTCCTTAGATTTCTTCAGTTTTTTATTTTCTCGAACAAGGTACCCATTTTTAAAGCACGTATTTCCTATGTTCTTACTTATTTCCTTAAAAATTATTCTTTTAAACAAATATAACGGTCTTTTTTCCTTCTTTCGATTTATCAAATTGCTTTTTCCTTATGGCAATCTAATTCCTTTATCACATGATAATTTGTACTTCTTTCCTTATATTTCTTCGATTCTTTATTTTTTCGACGAAGTACACATTCTCTAAGCAAGTTTCTCCTATATTCCTTTTTATTTTCTTCAAGTTTCTTCATTTTAAAACAAATTCATTTGTGCTTTTCTTCTTCTTCTCCCGACTTATCGAATTTTAGAATGTTTTCCTTTGCTTTTTCCAAACAGTACTACTTTTTTCCTGACAGTAATCAAATTCCTTAATCACGCAGAAACTTGTATTCCTTTCCTTAGATTTCTTCATTTTGTTTTGTTTGAGCGCGGTACACATTCTTGAAGCCTGTTATCATCCTGTGGTACCAGACAAGAAAAGAAAATAAAAACTTTAAATTAACCTGGATATTTCGGACAAATGAAGAATGAGGAATCGATTAAGCGAGTTCTCGGAGATAGAGCGGGTAGAAGGCAGAGAAGAGAACAATTCAGGACAACCAAGAATGGAATCTATCTATCAAAGTGGTGCAAGGAATGATGACGGATTGGAAGACATGAATAAAATGGGTGAGAAGTCAAAAGCATGAAACTTTGAGTCCTAACAGAGGAGGAAGAAGAACCGAGAAGTAGGAGTAGAACAGATTGACTCAGAAAGAAGTATTACAAACTACAATAATAGAGGAAGCACTGAAAGGGGTGACAGAAACAATGATGAGCCGGAAAATATGGCGAAAACGAGTGAAAACCCAAAAGCATGAACCTTCCATTCCATACAGGGCAGAAAGAAGTAGCAATAAGAAGGAGAAGTAGAGGAGATTGTCTGGAGAGGAAATACAACCGATTACAATAGTGTGGAAAATGCTCGCGTTACAATGATAGGAAAAGCCCTTTCAGCGCTTTTTGAGGAAATGGTGATGGCCTGAAAGACATGGAGAATATGGGTGAAACGCCAAAATCGCGAAATTTGGATTCCAGGCAAGGGAGAAAGAAATAGCAAGAAGAAGAAGAAGTAGAAGAGATGGAAACAGAAAGATATACAACAGCTTAGAATAGTGAAGAAAACGCTGAAATGGGTGGAGGAGCCGGTGATGGGCCGGAAGACATGGGAAAGACGAGCGAAAGATTAAAAGTATAAACCTTGAACTCCAAACAGGAAAGAAATAAGTAGCAATAAGGAGTAGGGAAGATTGGCCCACAAGGAAATACAACAAATTACAATAGTTAAGAAAGCGCTGGAAGGAGTGAAAGAGGTAGCGGAAACAGTGATGTGCCGTAAGACATGGAGAAGACGAGCGAGAACCCAAAAGCATGAACCTTCAACTCCAAACAGAGGATAAAGAAGTAGCAAGAAGAAGAAGAAGTAGAGGAGATTAGCCCAAAAGGAAATACCACAGATTACAACAACGGAGAAAGCGCTAAAATGGACGGAGAAAATGGTGAAGAACCGAAAGATATTGAGAAGATGCGCGAAAAGCGAAAAGCATGAATCTTGAACTCCAGATAGAAGGTAGTAAGAAAAAGGAGAAGTAGAAGAGAACGACCCAGTAGGAAATAGATATAATACATTACAATGATGGAAAAAGCACTGGAAACGGTGGAGAAAATAATGATGCGCCAGAAGACATGGAAAAAATTAGTGAAGAGCGAAAACAAAACGCTGGATGCTCATAAAATCAACGCCCCATACCAAATAAATACTTTGGCTTTGTTTACAAGTGAGCGATTCAAACACTGCGCTATCTATTGGCGTACGTTTTTGGTGCCAATTTTAAATCATCTAATTGATTCTGCTGCGAAATTTCATAATTATACCTCGCACATACTTAAATCGAAATACTGGCTGTACTTTACTCAAACGAAGACGATCCTGATATCCCAAATGACACTATTTGGTGTCGACACTGTTTTTCCAGAAAGATAGAGCGGAGGACGAGGATCGGTAGAATGTCCAGCAAGATTTCCCGACTTGACGTCTTTAATTCTTTTCCTATGGGGTTATTTAAAGTCAAAAGTTTGCGTAGGAAAGTCGGATAATTCACGGGTGTTAAAGTAGCATACTTAAAAAGAAATTCGCTAAATAGAACTAACGTCTTAGGTATATTTCTAAATAGACCAGCTTATTGCCAAGAAGTTAATGTAACCAGCATTTCGATTTTCATATTTCAGTTTAGAATTTTTCGCTTATCATGTTTTATGGGTTATAAGTACCATAACATATACATTAAATGTTCAGCCGATTTTCATTAGAGTTTTTGTTATGCCACCTCATGATTTATTTACATGATCACAAAGCGATGCAGACTCATATCGGATTCTACTACTAAAAATCTACATTGTCATTTAAATTTTTCTTTTTGTGATGACGTGATAACTAAAAACCAAATGAAAGTCTAAGGACAAATCGCACATATTAATGTGTATTTTCGAAAACTAAAACGGACATGTTTCAATGTTTTTTAAAAAAAACCGGTTGACTTGACTTTTTCTATTTAATATTCGATACTTTAATCCCATACTGTATATGATTATTGAAATGTTCCACATTTCTCTATTCAGTGATTTATTAGCCACATTTTTGAGTGGAAAACTGTGTTGGCCATAACGTAAAAGATTCAGGTTGAAGTTGAATAATTTTTGCTGTTTTTATATCGTCATCCACTCGGACGATTTTCCTTCTTTTTCCAATCATTTATTGTCGTTAGTTCCATTTCGAACAGACGAGAGAAACTAAAAATAGTACCGCATCATTATCGCGAGCGCGAAATATTTTTCCCCGATGGTCACTCCCTCTCCCCGTATCTCCGCAAATTCTAATTTTTTTATTACTATTTTAGTTCCTCGCTAACGCCAAAAGTTATTATTTTTACCGGATTCATTTTTAGGATACATTATCTAGCGAACGTTTCTCCTCTGAAAAAATCAAAAAGGCGAACTCGAATCGTATAGTAAAGGAACCACTCCCGCCGCTGCTGCCATCGCCGCCGAGCGAAAAGAGACATTTATTAAAATTAGCGCCGCACGCTCGGGACGCGATAACGCTTAAAATTTCGCGATAACTAGCCGGACGCAGCGAACTTTCGAGTAAATAACGGACGCCGTAACGTACGGGGCGAAAAAAACAGATAAAAAAGGCTACTAAAGTTGACGGTCGCTCCATACGTCGAGGAAAAAAAAAAAGAAGAGGATTTAATTATTTTTGCATCGCTCGAGTACTGAATTACGGGCGGTCGGCTGTTGACGGTTTTTCGCCCGGCGAGGTGTTCGAAATGAGCCGCATTAATAACTCGCTGTCCGTTAGAGTCAAGCCGTTTTAGTTTTTTCTTTTTCGTTCCTGAGTGCATTTGCTGATTTACGTCTGCGTTCGGGAGGTTTTGTGTTCTAGTTTTAAAATTTTTCTTTTCGATTTGTTGCGGAGAAAATCGCGTTAGTAAATTGCAACTATTCGAAACGAATGTCTGAATGTTGACTACGAATGTAACGTACTGAAGAGTTATGGTATACGGGTACAGTCCGCGATTAACGAAGCATAATTCCTGCCGTGATTATTGACTTGCAATTTGCGTTTACTCAATAAGCTATTTACCATTTAACCCAAATTAACGATTTTGATAGCGTTAGTAAACAATGGTTTTATTTCTGGGTACTGTTTCTTATGTACTTGTCGATGCTGATTTTGAATCAGTCATTAGAAATCATCCACCAGGCATCAGTTTTCCGCAATTTTATTTTCATTTGTCGAGAGTTAGCCTTTGCTCATCGACTGGGCGGTAAGATAAGGAGAGAAATTTGTTAGTGAACTTCCGGACGCCATTGCTGTTTGTCGTACTATTTTGTCTAAACAATTGCGTAGAAGAGGAAGCTTCATTAACTTAGTTGCCTTTCAGTTGAACTGCTGTTTTTCTTTTTGTGGTCTTGTTTCTGAAAATACCTCGAGGTTCCTCAAATAATTCTAATAATTTCTGTTCTTTGTAGACAGCTCACTTTAAATAGCAAAGATAAAAATTGCTAGATCGGAGACCAGGACAAGTGCTGCGCTCAACCTGTATTTTGCGTGTCCTGTGCTACTTTGCATGCAAGTTGGTTAAGAAGCCTCGCCACATGGACTTTGCCGTTCCCATGGTATAGGGAGAGCCAAAGGATCACTTGTATGACTGCTATTTCTGTATCATCAAAGTGGAAAGTTGAAAAATTTCCCCTTCCCCCTCCCCCAGGAAACATGGAGTCTGGACACGGTGGAGGAGGATTATGTTCATGTTGAGGCGGAGGATATGCCAGATGATGAGAACGATCTGGACTTCACGGAAAGCTCCTCTAAACTACACATATTGAGTTACCTATCAAAATTCCAATCAAAGCTTCTAGCATCAAGGCTTAAAAGCTGGAACTTGGCAGGAGAATTAACTAAAAGCAGTTCATTTTGGCGACGACAACAAGAATTTGAACACCCTCTTTCGAAGGACGATGACCTGGTCTAGTGTAATGATGTCAATGCCCTGTACGAGGTCTGTGAAGTTGGCACCGCAAATTATAAAACATCCTTGGATATAACATATTTGTTTGACCATTCTTTGACAATGTTTGACCACAAAATAATTTTGTTTGACAACCCTTCATTATCGAGAAAAAGAACTTGTTTCATTTTTTTCTTGCAAACCAATAATCGATGATGAAATATCCCTCGTGTGTAGCGAATCGTTTGACCACGTTTGACCACTGCTTAGAATTTTAATAAAGTTCAATAAACATTATTTATTCATAAAAATTGTGTGACAAAATGGATATTTTTAGATTGGTAGTCAAAACCGTACAGAAAATCGTTTGACCACGTTTGAGGATCGCTTAAAATTTCATTAGGGCATAACAGAAATGATTTGTATACCAAAATTATTTACCAACGTTATTTCTTTTAGAATTG
Source organism: Chrysina gloriosa (assembly GCA_038088585.1). Taxonomy (NCBI): domain Eukaryota; kingdom Metazoa; phylum Arthropoda; class Insecta; order Coleoptera; family Scarabaeidae; genus Chrysina; species Chrysina gloriosa. The sequence goes on along the minus strand of CM076088.1, from coordinate 27,363,264 downwards.
AAGTCGGTACTGAGCGAAACAACGTTTGATCATGTTTGACACCTCATGAATTTTTTTCCTGATGTATCAAACTCATGTATTACTAACAATTGTACAACCAATTAAATATTTTAGGTCCAAAGCTCGATACTGTACAGAAAATCGTTTGAGTACGTTTGACCACCACTTAAATTTTTTCAAACGTAACGCAAACTATTATATGATTCTCATACATCAGGACAAAAATTCATGAGGTGGTCAAACATGGTCAAACGTTGTTGCGCTCAGTATCGACATTCATTCTGAAAGAAATGACTTTGGTAAATAACTCCCATCGCTGACGGAGCCCACATGAAGGAAACATATGAAAACATGAAAGTTTTTTTACGGATGGTTCAGTAAGAAAGACATTCCTGCCACCTTTGGGAAAATTTGAAAGTCATTGCCCTAGTACTAGGTCTCCAACTAGAAGATACCAAATTTTGCTGTTCCTTGGGCGGGTGTTTTGTCAGAGACAGACAAAACCATGATGTGAAAAAGCAATGGACACTAAAAACACAGCTCACAGTCAGCTCTCAGTCAGTTCCTGGTGAATTCCCCGAAAATCGATATACCACCTCTACACATTAAACTCAAATCCTCTACAAATTAAATTCAGATTGATAAAAAAATTTGTGAAAGAAGTGGATGTGGAAAATGCTATAAGAGTGACCCTATTAGATCAAAAAATCACGCAAAAAATAGAATTTTGTTTATCGGTGTTATTTATGTAGGTCCTGTCATATAGTCATCCATATTCGATGAATTATTATCACTACTTTCGAATTTTATCATTGTTTCATATCAAAATCCGAAAAAGTTTCGCGAAAGTTCGTAGAAAGCTATGGACTGGAAAAATACATTTTCACCAAACCGAAAAATCAAATTTCTCCGATGGGAACGAAATTGAAATCCTCCCCCTCCCACCTCTTCCTCTCGGTCGATACAACAACCGCACCTCTTCAAAGAAAACTTCGGCCGAAGCGAGTTCAATTATGCAGCTAATTATTTTTCCAATATGTATGTTAATAACGTCCCGAGATCAGTCAACCGAGTCGATACTGACGCCCTCGCCGAAGTATAATACGAATACGTGGCTAATATTTCATCATTTTCCGTCGACAGTTCACCTTATATTCAAACCGCGTTAATATTAATGAACTCGTTTCTTAACCGATGGCCGAAAGGAAGACGAGAGCGGGGGAAAAGGTGGAGGGCGCAAGACGGTGGGTTTCAGTGACTAACCCCCGTTCCCTCTCCACCCCGATTTACAGTAGTGTTTGTGCAAGTTGGGCGGGCGAGCGCTAAGAAGAGAAATACATCGGCATTGCATTAATGGGGAAAGTTCCCGACTTGTTTATTTTACGATATTTACATCGCATTCGTTCGTTTCGGAGGTGGGAGTAATAAAGAACATCCGAAGCACGAATAAATTGCAACGTTTTGCTTTAGCATGTGTTTCTACTTGTCGTGTGCGCGTGAGCCGCGGTAACTGTGAATATGGTCGATAAGATGGATATTTATACGAGGTTCAATAACTAGGAGTGTTGGACAATCGGATTAGAGCAATCATTAATATCGACGGATTCTATTAATTCAAGTCAAATCGAGATAAAATAAACACAAAATAATTACGATTTTAAGAAGTTAATTTGTTACTTCCAAACCTCGTGGGTAGCGTAGGGGATAGTAAGGTACGTAAATCAGGAGGATGAGATATAAATTTAGCAATGCAATTGTGCAGCTTTCGGTACGCGGTCCAAATATGGCTAACTACACGTAATTCCCCCAGGTTTTCACTGATGATGGCAACTTAGTTGCCGAAATACGTATCTAGACTTATTTCCAAAAAGTATGCCAAGGATAATTTTTATTTATTATATATTTAATCACGGTCTCCTCAAACTGATATTCATATCCTTATCCATTTAGATAAAACGTTTCATTCGTTAAGGTGATATTATCATCATCGTACGGTATTACTTTCGTATATTTTTCTCTTCAGGCGTTGTAGGTGTAGGGCACAAATTATTTTACAATCTGTACATTTCACTATACATTTCAAAAATTCGTCATTATTATTAAGTATTATTACTGTTATTATATTATTATTATTACAATAAAGATGAAATTTTCTAATTCAGATTAGAAAGAACATGGTGCTGGGAGGAAAGGAAAGAAGAACCGACTCGGGGCTTACCTGCTTTCATTTCAGGTAATTCGCTTCGCTTGTATGTAAGCTGAAGGACATAGTAACAATTACAAAAAAGAATAAAATAATAGTAATAGTAATAGTAATAATGGTGGTACCTAAATCAACTGATTTTTTTGACGCCATATTGGAACACTTGGATCAGCCAGTAACCTTAAATGACGTAGTGTGACAGCTGAATCAGTTGTTTGTTGTTGACATCTTATTGTGACACACTTAGATCAGCTGATCGTTTCGTGTGCCACATTGTGACAGCCCAATCAACTGATTGTTTCTGACGCCATATTGTTAGACTTAGCTCAACTGATTGTTTTTCACGCTATATTATGAAATTATTGAATCAACTGATCGTGGTTGACGCCATATTGCAACATTTATATCAGCCAATAACCTTGAATGACGTACTGTGACAGCCGAATCAACTGCTTTTTCATGACACGATGTTGTAAGGCCTAAATCAGCTGATTGATACTTATGTTATACTTTGACAGGTAAATCATCTGGTTCTCTAGTGTGCCATATTGATGACAGCCTATTCAGCTCATTGTTTCTGACGCCATATTGTTACACTCAGATCAACTGATTGTCTTGTACATCATGTTGTGACAGTTGAATCAACTAATTGCGTCTTGCGCCGTATTGTAAGATTTATATCAGCCAATAACCTTGAGTGACAGCTGAATCAGCTATTTGTTCTTGACACGATATTGTAACAGCTAAATCAGCTAATTGGCGCACATGCTATACTTTAACAGGTAAATCAGCTGATCATCTCGTGTGCCATGTTGTAACAGCCCAATCACTTGATCGTTTCTGACACCATACTGTTACACTTAGATCAACTGATTGTCGTGTACCTCATATTATGATAGTTGAATCAACTGATTGCGTTCGACGCTATATCCTAATACTTATATCAGGCAGGTAACCTGTATGACTTATAGTATTATGATAACACAATCAGCTATTTGTTTTTACGCTATATGATAATACCTAAATCATATAATTGACGTGCATGCTACACTTCGAGAAGTAACTGAACTGATCGTCTCCAGTCCCATATTGTGACAGAGCAAGCGCAATCAACTGATCGCTTCTGACGCCATATTGTTAGACTTAGATCAATTGATTGTGTTGGATGCTATATTACAGCAGTTGAATCTGTGGACCGTGTTTGAGGCCATAATACATAAATCAGCTGATTGACGCGTATGCTATACTTTGACAGGTAAATCAGCTGATCATCTCGTATACTGTACTGTAAGAACCGAATCAGCTGATTGTTTCTGACGCCATATTGGAATACTCCAACCATCTTTTTCTACTCTGTTCTATTTCAGACTTTTCTCTTCCAGTTACTGACACCCGTTCCTCTCCGATCCTCCTATACTCTCGCCAACTATCTCAATTTCGATCTTCCTTTTCTTCTTGCATCCATTGGCTTCCTTTCCAGTACCATTTATTTACCATTACCATTTATTTATTACTCTTTCCCTCGTCATTCTCTCTATATGTCCCAACCATCTCATTCTTTGAGCTTTTACGAAAGATATAATGCTGGCACCCCATATAACCGCTCCTGTTCTTTATTCGTTCTTCTCGCCCATCCATTCGCTCTATTTTGTCCCCAAAATATTGCTCTTAGCATTTTGCTTTTCCATCTTCTCAGGTCTTCTTTCGATTTATTTGGTACCCATCTCTCACACGGATAAGTTACTGTCTTAACTTTATTTTTCTGCAGACGTATTTGGATTTCATGAGACCCTTCAAGCACTTTTTGATTGCCTTTCGCCATTCTTGCTTTTATTTCACTACCTTCTTGTCCGTTTTCTTTCATTAGTACTCCAAAGGGGGAACTTATCTACCTATTCAAATTTGTATATTCTCCTCTAATGAATTACGTGACTTTAAACTCCTTTTTCTTTCTTTTTCCGTTGTGTTTTGTCATATATTTTGTTTTCTCAGGATTTATTTCTAGTTTGAAATTTTTTGGATGTTTCTATCAGAACTAAATCGTCCACAAAGCGTGTTTTTTCAATCTCCCTTATTATCGCTTTCAGTCTCCTTATTTATACCTTATTGTTCAGTAAAAATTTTCTTTCCTTATTTCATTCGCTAAATTTCATCATTCTAAGTGAACGATCGAGACATCATCCCCTCGTCTTTTTCGGACAAAATGCAGTCCGGTCGTCGATCTATTCGAGCTAGACGTCGTCGGCGGATATTACGAAGACTGCCCATCCGTATTGCAACGGACGAAACGACAGATTGCAACGGGACGCGACGCGACGGTGATGAATCGACGCGTGTCGAATACGAAATCGGATTCGATATCGGCCGGACGAGTTTTCGCTTCGAGAAGACTAATTTCGTCGCAGAGATCGGCAGAGATCGAATTGGAGCGATTCTCTGGTGTACCAACGCGGCCCGAACGAGCCGCTGTCACGTCGATTCCTTCTGTTGAAGGGGACCAGAGGATAGAACTTTGATTTTGCGGGAATGCGTCTCGTGATTTGGAATCGTCTTTGATGCCATACTGAATGCAACAATGAAAAACAGCAAGATTGTTTAAGTTGCGAATGTAATCGTGTCGTCATCCTCAGTGTGATCTAAAGGGGTTGGGGTCATTTGTAAAGTGATTCTGGACAAAATAACAGTACATGAATGGATTGGAAGTTTTTGTGGAGTAGGCTTTTAACCAGTATGTGTTACGTCCGGTTGATTTTGACGTGGATCAGTTCGTTTCTGACCTCCGAATACGACCAGGCTTCCAGTAAAGATCCTCGATGGGCGATAAAATTTCATGACAATTCTACACCCACTTTACTAGATGCGGATGATTTAATCTTTTACTCCCGACTTTGATATAAAGCGAATGGTACTAGAGAATTCGCGTAATTTACTTTAAAGTAGCGAAAGACAAGCTGCGTTACGTACACGTAACCTTCAAGCAACATACTCTCCTATTCTTCGTTCTATTTCATTTTGATAATCATATCTCCAATTTCAGAAACTTGAGCTCAAATTTAGAGATCAAATTGTGAACTTAGAATGTGGAAACTTTAGGAAACTTACCCAAAAACTTATACCATCTGTTATTCCTGCCGTAAACTACTTAACGATGGTAAATGAATTGAGCAAAAGGAGGAAATTTTCGACTTAACCAGAAAATGTCACCAGTATGGACCGGACCGGAACCTGACACCGCTAAATGTTGCCGTGCAAGAGGAGGCAGCTGCGCAAGCAATCTCCATCTATAGAAAAGAAAAACTTAAGGCAGGGAACCTTACCGGTCATCTCACTATCCTGAAGGAAATCGAAGACATACTTTGTATGTCTCTAGCAAGCGACCACATGGATCCCATGCTTTGCTTCGATAGGAAGTACGGGGTCGTTTTCCCGACAAGGCATGAGTGGTGCGGAAACCCGAGATGGTTACGGGATGGGTCGCAAAAGTGGTACACAGATGGGTCCAAAACGCTCCACGGAGTGGGGGCAGGAATAGTGGGGCCTAGAACACACGGATCAATAACTTTGAGCAAGGACACCTCAATCTTCCAAGCGGAACTATACGCAATCTTGGAAACTGTAGGAATCCTATCCGAAAGGGGACACAGGGGAATACGAATCAAAATATTCTCGGATAGTCAATCAGTCCTTAAGGCCCTGAGCAGTTGTACAATCACGTCCAAATTATTATTGGAATGCCGCAACATGCTTAATGGCCTGACCACTCAGAACCAGATCACCCTGGTCTGGGTGCCAGGACATGAGGGACACGGGGGCAATGAGATGGCACACATCTGCGCAAAAAAGGGGCTGAGAGAAGCTTTACTGGACTTACCCCACCTTTTGGGTTTAACAAAGGTCTCCTTAAAGGTGAGATAAAGAAATGGACAGCGTCCATTACAATGAAACACTGGAATGAGACCAGCGGGCTGGAACATTCCAAAAAATTTCTGAGTTTCGACGCTAGGAGGGCGGACCTCGCCCTAAAACTGGACAGAGGAAGCTTAAAAACACTGACAGGGGCACTCACAGGCCACTATACCTGTAACAAGCACCTACACAAAATGGGCTTATCCAACACGGACACTTGCAGATTCTGCGGTGAAGAAGAGGAGTCAATGGAATACTTGATCACTAACTGTGGGGCACTAGGCCACAGGAGATATAGACTACAACATGCATATACGCTGAGTGAGGAGGACCTATTTACACTCCCATTGAAGGAGCTGATCCTGTTCCTAAGCGTATTAAATAAATAAATAAAACAAACAAGAGGAAGCACAATAGATCAACGTGGTCGCAGTGCAAAGGGCCATTTTGGGCCAGACCCCACCTCATTACAATTCAATACAATACAATACAATGGACCGGACCGACGACTCCCCCTATTCCAAATATTCCATTTCCAAATCTTGATCACTCAATTCATAGACAATTTCTTCCAAAATATACAGGTAAACATATTCCAGATTAATCAAAATTGCGCAAAAATTATCTTCCAAAAATATATGCCAAAGTAAAGAGTAAAATTTAAGAACGCGTGGGAGATGACTATTTTTGGATTAGCGCAGATGAGACCATGGATATAAACCGTACTTGATGGCTAAAACATGCTTAAAACATGCTTCATATTAAATGCACCACCCATGCTTTCCCTAGAATTGCAGAAATGGTGAAAGAGCAATTTACAAACATAAATGAATTAATTAGCAGCATTAAGACAATCTTTCTCACAGCGTCAGCAAGAGTTACTATCCCTTATTTCCTTTACCCCCGTCACCTATCGTAACTATACGGGGTACGTGGTTAGAAGCTTGCTGTTTTTACCCCGACAATATGGGAAAAATTGCAAATGTCGTAAATAGTGTTTGGCGTTTCTTTAAGTTAAAAAATTGATGTGGATTTTGCTTGGAATCCCGATTTTGTAACATTAAGAAATCTCTATAGTGAAAGTAATGCATGTGATTTCAAATACCATATTCACAAATGTCATTTTCAATATGGTTTCTCTGTATTTAAAAACATATTAACCTGCACGCATATAAATTTAATACCAGAAAATTTGAATTACATCTTAATAAACAATGTCAATAGATCATGTTTAATGTGACATATAATGCTTTGCAAATGTAACCTGTTTAAAAATATGAATATGAATGAGCGAAAGTTAGATCAAATCATATTTAAATTTATTTCTTCAATACTTTATTCATCCCTTCTTACTATTTTTAAATGTGTATTACCTAATACGCATCTACGCCACCGAAAATCGCATTTTATAGAGCGTATGATTTACGTTGAAGGTTAAATAAACGACGTGCAAGTAGTACTGACTGACATGCATATCCCCACTTCCAACGCATACGCATGCTAAAGCTGAATGACTGTACCTAGGCGATGTCGTGTGATTCATAATTGATAGGGGACGTCGTCGGTCCGGTGCATAGTCATCAGCAACAAATCCCGCAGAATGCAATATTTAAAGATATAATAATACTCGTAGATACCCTTCGATTTTTCCTTAATAACTAGGGGACCGCCGCATCTGAACTAGAGATGGACTAACATCTTCGTAATCATGCTAAAATTCCAATCTCCACTCTAATTCTCGAATTCCTTTTTAATTCCTGTTTTGCACACTAAAATTCTACATTTTTCTCAATTACTAAAGAAAAATCGAACGCTTTTGAAAAGGGAGTAAGGAAATGGTCTCTTTGAGGATTCTATTCAGAGCCCGATTGGAAAAGAAGCGTTCGCCGGCGTATAATATCGGGGGTGGAGTGCATCTATACGCCGCCGTTCGGCTCATTCTAAGTAGAAAATTCGCTCGAATGCGCCGCACAAAGGGGCGTCCCGCGAAAATATGTTTTTCCTCCCTCTCCTCCCCGTGTCTACGGGGGAAAGTCGCTTTTTCCCCGAACGACCGCGATGATGACGATCCGACGCGATGCGACGCTCCTTTATGCCTTATTAAATTCCTATTATTAAGAATCTTTCCTCTCCTTCGTTCTTTCTGGAACTTCTGGAGCCGAACCCATTGATCAACCGTACCGCGTCCTTATTATTCAAATAAATGAAACAGATCCCGTCGTAAATTTCGCTTCCGTATATAAAATCGGTCGCGATCGACGAAGTCGTTCAACCCCATGGAAGGAGGGGAGAAGTTATTATGAGGACGGGCGCGCAGATGGTGCTGGCGTCAAATTGAACTATCCCTTTATATAAAAATCCATCTATCCGGGCGAAAATCTCAATTTGTAATTATCGGCGCCCCGTCGTCTCCGAAGACGAAGCGGTCGTGCCTCGTCTTCTCGAGATTTGAGAGGTAGAGGTCGAGAGGAAAATTTTGCTTTCACGGGGGAAAAATCGGGAAGGATGGGAATTTATATGATGTTTAATTTCGATACTATATCCAGAGGAATTGGTAAAAACACTACTGCGAAGTTTGAGAAGCAATCGATTCATGCTTTGACATCTTGGAGTCGTAGCTCCGTGGGAAATTTGCACCTCTTCAGTATATCAACATAATTTTACTTACCGAGATCATATCCTAAGAACTGGCTACCTTCGGCTAATACACTTGATTTGATAACAATTGTTACAGTCCCAAATATGATTTTGGCTTTAAATTTCGAATCAAAATTTTCAAATTCAAAATTACTTTGTGAAATATATCAACAACAATATTCTCTTTTTACTTTTAACGCCGCACTTTTTGAAACAGTACGCTTTCCCTTTCGCCCCCTTGACCACGGAGAATATATCGATCGGTTTCTACCAGCAATAGGATTAGTGTCTCGTGCTGCAGAGATCGCGAAGGAAAATAGAGCGCCAAATCTAGCCAATAGGAAATAAGGGTCATTCAAATCGCGTATGAATCTAAGGAATCTGCAGCAATTAGTGTTAAGTTGTGCTTTGATACAACTTATTTTTTCTTCAATGATACTTTTTACATACAAAAGTTTAGTACTCCTATGGGGTCTCCATTATCCCCTGTGTTGGACCAGATGATATTACAGAGGTTGGAAAGTTTTGTTTTCACAAAACTTCTTTTTATACCTCTTCTTTATTTGCGTTACGTGGATGATGCTTTTATGGTACTGCCTGAACAACACACTCAACTTACTTTGAAGTCTTTTAGCGCGTACCACAGTAAACTTAAATTTATTTCGGAAGAGGAGACCAGCCTGTCCATTAACTTTTGGATGTTACAATCATTAGAAGAGACACGACGTTGATGACCAATTGGTATAGAAGGAAGACTCGGTCGGACAGATATTCACTCCTTTCCTCCTAGAAAACAAAAGATTGCGACTTTAATCAGTCTGATTGACAGAACGGTTTTACTTTCCAGTTATATTTTTGTTAAAGAAAACTTTAACATTATTAAATGTACTTTATCGCAAAATGGTTACCCTCTAGGGTTGATCCAATCTTTTATCAAAAACAGAACAACTTTCCTGGGTAATAAAGTCAAGCATTCCAGAATGACGAATCAATCGAAGTCATTGGAGCAAAGGGTTATAAGTATGCCCTACTTTGACCCTATCTTTAATAATAATAATAATAATAATAACAATAATAATAATAATAATAATAATAACGATGATTTATTATCCAACAGCTTAAACTAAACTAATCACAGGATAATTTTATTTTAATAGGAAATATATATGAGAGGGTCCTTAAACTAATATGCACTAACTTAAAGAGAGAGAATTTAAAAAAAAAAATAATAATAATAAATAATAATAATAATTTTATTACAAGAATCAAAGTAACTCATTTTGCAAGAGACTCTTTAAGGCAATATATGTTGTGTTAAAGAAGTCCACATCAGCACAGTACATATTCACACTTCTGCACATTGATATCAGTGGGGCATGTGAATGGTGAAGCGTATTAGAAGACGGAATATAAAAAGTTTGTCGTGTTCTGCTATTTGACCTAGGCAGATAAAAAGCTAATTGGGACAGCAAGTTAGCATCTGATACAGTACCTTGAATTAATTTATAAATAAATAAAATTTGTGCTCGTACACGACGAATGTCAAGTGAATCATAACTATTTTCATGAAGTAAGATATCATAACTATAGTCGTGAGGTAAGAATGTTTTATACCTACGGAAAATTTTTAAAAATTTACGTTGGACTTTTTCAATCATGTTCTTTGAAAAGTCAGTATATATGGTATCAAGTTGGCCACGACCATCCAAAATATCTGAACCATAATTAACAAATGTGCATAAATTGGTAACTGTCGATTTTCCCCTAATGAAACCATGCTGAGTGATGGACAATTTGTTAGAGACATGATTAGAGATGTATTTAAATAACATTGTTTCAAATATTTTAGAGAAATTTGATATTATCGATATGGGTCGGTAATTTAGTATGTTATTTTTACCACCAGATTTATAAACAGGTGTAATTCGAGAAAGTTTCCAGAGATTAGGAAAAGTTTTAGATTTTATTGCTAATTTGTAAATATGCAGCAAAGGTGTAATCAAAACATTTCGGCAATCCTTAATTAAAAAGCTGGTATCGAGTCTGCACCCATTGTGAAAGAATTTTTAAAGAATTGATAGCACAGAGCACATCAGCTTCATCAAAAGCCCTGAGTACCAAGTATGGATAATCAATCGATGAGGACACGCCAGGAGAGCTCTGTATGTTGGACTCTGAGAAAACAGATCGAAAATGAGAAGCAAAAGCATTAGTAATATCAGCAGGAGAATCAACAATATTGTTCTCAGCACTCAACATGGATCCCGGGATACGAGTCTGGTTTTTCAAAGAGTTTATGAAATCAAACAATTTCTTTGGGTCACCTTTTTATGTTTGCCTCAATAATATTCAAGCTAGTCTGACGATCCGTGCCAGTGCCTGTTCTAACCAATTTTCTAAACTCCCTGAACTTGTCTCTACAATACTGTAAACCCGTTTTCTTAAACATATTTAGATAATGTCTTAGTTTTTATATGGATTTTAGTAGTAGTCGAAAACCAACTTGGAAATGATGTCTTGTGCTTCGCATGAAGCGGTACACAAAAATTAAAACAATTATACAGTATTTCATAAAGCCTACTACATGCTAAATTAACATCATTATATTGCACGACAGTCATCAAATCACTATCTAAAATCAAGCTATACAATTCAACAAAATTAGCAGCCTTAAAATTGTAAGAAGGGGCATCTGAGGTTTGAAATAGATTATTAGTTGGTGCGTCCCAAGTAATAGTAAATGAAAGCGGAGGATGGTCAGGATCCTCTTCTACAAGTGGCAGCTCAGCACGTTCAACATTGGTCCGACAACCATCAGAACAGAAAACCAAATCGAGCAAGCGATTATTGCGATTCAAAATAGTATTTATCTGAAAACTTTTCGTACTAGTAAGAAAGTTACTAACACTGATAGATATCTCACGGCCGGCATATTCCAACTCAGGGATATTGAAATCCCCAGCAAAAACAAACAGGGTATCCAACAAACCCAGCATCTCAAGCTTATCAAATAGTTCATCATACACACAAGCAGGAACATCGGGAGGTATTTAAATTAAAATAAAATTAATCACCAAATGGATATAACGTGTTTGTACACAAAGCAATCCAATTCTGTAATCACCGAAATCCCTGACAGAGTCAGTATCCAGTTCACGACATGGAATACCACATTTAAATGCCATAAGTACACCACCGCCGCACGTTTGCCTATCAGTTCTAAACACAAGATACTCATCCGGAACAAGTTCGGAGCTAAGTAGACCTTCATTAGCCCAAGTCTCACTAATCATAATAATATCATAATCCATAGACTCAAGCATATTCTTATAAAAAAATCGGTCTCGTACTCGGTATAAGGAAGGTCAAAACCAAAACTCCACTTTTGAGTAAAACTAATGTAATTTACCAAATATCGTGCAATGATTGCAACAAAATTTATATATAGGTGAAACGACACAACACCTGAGAAAGCGCATAGCACAACATAGGCTAAACAGAATTTATGCCGGCCAGACCCAGGGCACTTTGTCTGACCACATCGTTATTCAAAACCACACCTTTTGCTTCGGCAATCCATAAGCTTTTTACACGGAAACAAATCACACGAAGAGAAATGTGTTGGGAGTTGCTTTATTAAATTGAATTCTAATGCTGCTAACAAAAGATCAGAACTTAAAAATTAACATATATCTTATCAAAATTTTTGGATACGTTTACTTTTTAGAAGTTTCTCCTTCCTTTTCTCCGAAAGTTTACGTGTACCGTCAATTTTAATTTTCATCACTTATATAACTTTGCATAACCCTGTACTCTTGCGTTTACATCGTTGATGCTTCCTTTTCGTCCTTTCGTCTTCACAGGTTGTCTGCATCGGTGCGTGGGTCTTTCTCTCTCTTTCTTGGGTCCCTCTTGGTTCGGATTTGGCGATTTTGTTGCCATGTATTTTACTGGCCAACATGTTTTCGCTCGGCTGAGAGGTTTGGGGTACTACTTTGGGGAAAAAATTTGAGTCAAAACGGATTTCAAAAAGAATTTTATTGTAATAAATTGTAATTCTTTTTACCTTTTCATTTGAAAGTCCGAGTAGTGACGTGGATGGCAATGAGATTTCCTTTCACGTCGTAGGAATTAACGGATAAGTCTAGCCTTCCTTCTTTTTCCCTTTTTTCATCATCACCTTATTCCCTTTGATTTGATTGTAATTTTAGCCTTTTGTTGTTAGCATTTCGATATTAGGAATGAGGAGAATATAGCCTCGGAACGTTTGTTACACTGTTTTTGTCCTTGGACTTTCAAAAACTAAATTGACCGTGGGTTCAGAGATTTTTCTAGCATATATAAAAAACCATTTACGAAAACTTTTTCCCTCTTTTGTTGAGGATCTACTGAGGAATCTGGTCCCATTAAGAAGGCCGAAATTAGGCGTGATCCCTGCGACTTAACCTACCTGAACCTGAATTCATGGTTGCACCAGATATTGCCTGGCGTAGCAACAGTGGCTTCACACACAACTGCGCAATGTGTGTTCGCAATCAGTTTTCTTAATGACCATATCCCTAAACAAGCTAAACTTTTCCTTTGTTTTAGTTTAAGAAATTACAAATGCCCCTCCCCTACTCATCATTCTTTTTGTGAAGTCACTTCTTCACGTTTGGATGCACAATCTCAGCGTTGATTGCTCGCATATCTTGCGTTAAGATTTTGCTTACGAATTGTAGATTAGCTGTAAATTTGGAACTCGAGCGGATTTAGAATCACTAGTAACTGTTGCTTTCAGAATTATTTAATAATTTCTTCCTCTTACTCTCGAAATCCTTTTGCTGGTGTTGGGCGTTAGCTCATTATAACAAAGTATATTTTCCGGGACTTTAGTACAAAGTATGGAATTAGTTCTCTCTTCAACATATCCATCACAACGTCCACTGCATTGTCTTCTTTTTCAATTTCTGTATTTAAATTTTTTGCTACTACTTTGTATACTAACCAAAAATATAGACTCAACCGATCACAAACAAGTGTTCTCCTTAATAAGGTGTGGTAAAGTTGGGTTTATTGTATCTGACAAGCTGCTTACGCTGCTTGAAATATTAAATTGTTGCTTCTAGAATCAGTAATTTTGTAATAACGAGAGCCTATCAGAAGCAAATACTTCCTCTACTGAAAATTACTTTGTACACTACAGGAGAACAAGGCCGTTTTACAACGTTAGAAATACTGTTTGGCGCGCTTGTAAGATCACCAATTCGTCTGTGTCTTTATTAAGTGCTTTTGAGGAGTGTGAATAACCTCCCTCCCGATTGAAATTTACTTTAACATGCTTAACAGCCCGTCCACGAAGTAATAGGCGTTATTCCTGAAGTGACACTGGACGAAATAGCAGTAAATTACATTAAAACTACTGAAATTTATTGCCAAATTTTAACCATAATCATCATCCTCATTTCTCTTATGTTATCCACTGTTGGATATAAATATTACTTAATCTTTGCTACTTTTCTCGGCCTACTAGAAGGAGACCAATTTACACTGCCAGAAAAGCTCTTCGCTGTCTCTATAAGATCAGTTAATTTCTATATTAAGTAAGTGCTTTCTAGGGACGTAGCTAAACTCCCCAATACTGAAATGCCATATAACATAAGCAAAAGCCCGTGAAGGAATTGGTGCCATTTCTGAATTGACCGGTCGAAATAAGAGTAAATAGCATAGAAACTGTTGGAATTTATGGCGTTTGTATTATCAACTCCTGGATATAAGCCCCCTAAATTAATAATTAATTAAGTGATCTTTAGGGGTGTGAATGAATTCTCCCCTACTGAAATTTTGTGTAACGCACGCAAAATTCCGTTTTAAACTGCCAAAGGTATGTAACTCCCGTTTTTAAACGCTATTTATTATATCCGAAAGTCCGTTTTACACCGCCGAAAATATTTAAAATTTCAAATAAATAGTAATTTAGCTTTTGTTGTCGTTTGTGCCCTATCCAATTGCAAATCGCCCTGGCACGTCTAACTCACGCCTAGCTGAACCTTAATTAGTTAATTAAATTAAATTTGTTTTCATTCTCTGTACGAGTTAATACTTAGCGAGAAAACAGTGTATTTTTCGATATATGTATTCTATGCTCCAAATATGTTTCGTCTGTATCGTAATCGAAAAGAGAAATCTTTGTTCTAGGCCTAAGCTTTTACGAACTCGACGCAGGTGAGCCGCACGAACGACCCTCCGGCCGGTAATTCTTCATTTCGCTCTGGGCCATTTGCATCGCCGACGACGATAACCCCCAATTTGTTTTTCGAACGCGCGTATTTCATTCTCCCCGCCAATAAAACTGTCGCCCTGAACGTAAATCCTCATAAAAACTCAAGCGCGCAAAACCGACTCACCGCAGCGCGTCGCGTTATTATTCCCTTTTATGGTGTGTACGTTTGTTTATGTCGCCCGCCACGATAGAGGGTGGTAGGTCGTCGTCGAAAATATAAGGATGAGGACAGATATCGCGCTTGTATTGTTTGGATCGTAGATTTTCGAAAAAAAAAAGGCTGATTCCTGCTGAATTTCTCGAACATTTAAACTATGTATGGGCAATCTCCGGCCCGCGGGCCACATGCGGCCCTAGAGCAAGAATTGCCTGGCCCGCTACTGAATTCTTTCGTTGCATATTAGCACGGCCCGTCTAAACTTAATTCATAATGAATCATAAGGATACTACAAAAATGTATATTTTCAAGATTACTCGCAGCATAAAACTTCTACAAAAAAACGTTGCCCATGCCTGATTTAAACTCTCAAATAATAAATTCATGTTGGATTCTTTGAGCCGACACTTCACCAATGAAGCTACTAAACTAAATCTAAAATTCGTCTTGGATTGACCTAGAAAGTAATAATAATAGGGGCTTTAGTATAAAGTATGGAAATTGTCAAAACATCGCTTTAATCTCTTTAATTTAAAATCTATAGAACCTCGAATATCTCCACTATATCGAGGAATTGACATCCATTCGCCCCAACCAACAACCTATGGAAAGAGATAGAAGTACATTAAGGGATTAAACGCCGAAAGCGAAGAAACCTTCGCTAAAAATCGAAATGGTTTAGCCCGAATTCGTTCAGGAAAGTTTCATTAGAAAATTCTAAAATTTGGTCCAAGTAGAGCTGAAACTCAACAACAGAAGCATTTCATATTTACAACCCAACCCCCTTTCCTTGGTCTTTCAGAGTGCTAGAAAATAAAAGTCCAGTATTTACAAGTTTATTAGGCATCCTTTAGACTTTATTATTTAAAAAGGTAGTTTGAGTACTGTCGTTACCCGTCAGGGGTTGAGGATGGCACCTTTTAACTCATTACTGTTGCAGTGTTGATGACCATCGCCATACACGTGGCGAATCAATATTCTCCACAAATTTTCTATTGGGTTTACGTCTGGGGGCATACTAATCACTCCAAAGCATAGATATTTTGACTACTAAGCCAAATCAAGCTCAAAGACCGGTTTCATAAAACTTTAACCACGCGGTTATCTTCTAACGGGGCTGTCATTCCCCGCTTTGTGTTTCACCAACATCGGTTAGTCGTAATCGCGTTGTCAAATTTTAACCACCCGTGAAGACCTGATTAAGTTTTAAATGACCGTTAAATTTGACGTAGGTTTGAGGTTAAACTGCTGATCCAGAAAGTACGTATCACCACCGTATCAGTAAATACATACACAATATTATTTGAAAAGATACACAACATCGCGTAAAAAGTACCTATCGAATGGAACGATTGCAGAAGCAGACTAACACCAAATATAGATTCGATCAGAAGCATGGAGAAGCACAGAAGTTACAAATTGGACAAATAGTGGTAATACGGAGAAGCAAAAAGGCATCCGGAGAAAGGACCAAGACTCAATTGCTATATAGACTACCCTTAACCGTGACCTAACGCCTTAGAAGACGAGAACGAAAACATTCCAGTCGAAGAAACCAAAGCTGACGAACACCAAGAGGTTGTAGACGCAAACGAACACCCTGAAGAGAGGAGAAAACTACGATAACCTAGAAATCCAAAAGGGGGAAAGTCCGCCCGTTTCCAAGATTATGAGCTGGAAGCTATTGTTCGAGGAAGAACTAACGTTCAGGAAAATGGAAAAATTCATAAAACTTCCTCGAATCTTTAATGCGAGATTGGCTGGGATATGTTGCTTTCTTTTCATATTTTCCTATAGGTGGCTCATCTGACGAAGTAATGGGGTTAGTTGCTGCTTTGTCCTCCTTTTCAAATATTACCCGTTTCGCCACCCATCTTGGGATATTTTGTGTACGGACGACCTTGAGGAAAAAAATCTTAGCTTGTTTGCCTGCCTGTTCGTTACATATTTTTCGCTATTATTCTCCATCGAGAGCAACGTGACGAAATGGTTGTCCACACTTACGCAGCGAAAGGGACGCATTCTTTCCAAGTCCCTCGAATTTCTTTAACCTTTCGTATCTGGACCGTCTCGAATTGCTTGAATGTTGAACTTTTCTTAGAATTTCCTCGAATCTCGAATTTTCCGTCTACATCCAAATTCCCACACTCAACGGCCTGGCAAAAATTAAGACGTAAATAAACACGGTAGGCCCTTTTTCAAGATCCTCACGCGCGAAATATTCCCTTCGCTATCTCCGCACGAAAATAACCGGATTACGAAGCTATTAAATTATAGCCGTGGGAGGCCCTGAGACTGGTGCGCGACGCTTCTCTTTCGGTCAGAGTTCGTACAATTCGCCGTCAAGATTAGGCGCTCAGTCGAGGGCCGAGGGACGATTTTTCGTTATTTATCCTCGTCGCGTCTGCAGCCGAGAAGCTCGGCCGGCGCAAAGTGACTTTAATCTGCGAAAAAGTAATCTTCTTACGAGCCGGGCGCGTACAAAGCAAGGCTTATTAGGCGCGCGTAGGTGAGGATAGGTCGTAAAGAAAACGGCAGACGAAGCCGTAGGTCGATTCCGGTCTGCCAGCTACTACATATAATATTCAACACGGAGAGAGTTGTTTCCTGTACCGACGAGATAAAAATGATTAACAACATCGCCCCCCATCGTCGTTGCAATTTAAACGACATTACGAGGTTTTGTTCTGTTTTGGTTTTCGCGTGTTGTGAAAGAAGATAGCGGAGGAATGGAGGTTTGGTAGTAAAACAGTCTAAGGTTGCCGTGCATATTTTGGAAAGATGGAGACGAGTCAGCGTCCCTTCTCGCCTTTGTTACCTTTTGTGCTTGTGCTTGTCAGTCTTTGGTAATGATTGCTAGGCGGGTGGTTTATGGGATGATACAAGCCTACACTACACACATCACCCAAACAAATGATCTTCTGTACGATGTTTATAATTAATACTTGATCGGTTTACTACACAACACAGTGAACCTGTCAGGTGTTCACTGTAGACGTCTCACAAGCGATCAGAAGCTTTGTCAGGGCGATAGTTTAGGCTTGCCTCGTCCCATAAACCATCCATCTTGATGGTCTTCGAGTTTCAAGACTACAAATCTGCTATCGTTTGGCATATTTCCCCATTTCTTTCTCCTCGAGGGGATTTCTGTTTTGGAGCACCATTGGCCGCAGGAAACAACCGAACACCGATATAATCAGTCAACCCGACCTTTAGAGAAGTTTTAGGTATTTTTAATTTGTGGAACGTTGGGCATGAGCAAATCAAAAAGAAAGAAACAAATGAAAAATCTTTGTGTCTGATAAATAGAGCTCGGATTATGTGCAAAATGTATATTCTAAAAACTTTAAGATACCTGGAGAAATCTAATGCTTTCAAATTAACATAGGCTAATAAAAAAGGCATATAATGCGTACTTTTGGAATGTAATGCATTTTTACCGAATGCTGCATATTTGTGCATATTTATCTTAAATCACAATTTCTCTTCAATCTGAAATTTTATTAATATTAACAATTATATTAAAAATTAAAATCAGAACGAAAACTACCTCGAAATCCAAGGTCGAACGCAGACAAAGCTGGATGCCGATCAAGCATGTGGAGAAAACGTAAATTCATTTACCAATTTGGTCTAATATTTTGTTTCTAACAATAGTTGTATTTAAATGTTGGTTTACTCTTTAAGTGTGTCGTGTGAGAAGAAATTTTTAATAACGCAGCACTTGGGTTCTGCATTACACCAGGACAAAGTGAAATACACTCAATTCTGGTAATTGTTCTCAAAGTCGCGTTTTTGAATCATTTAAGAATAGTCAAGAAAAGACGGCCCAGCAAGAATTTTCCATAGACTTGTGCAAGGCGTTTGTAAGCGCAAATATTCCACTAGCAAAATTAAGAAATCCGAAGTTAGAAAGTTTTCTTGAAAAATTCTCCCGAAAACAAGTTCCCAATAAAATTACTTTAAGGAAGAAATGTATACGGAATACATGCTGAGATCCGCACATTGATATGTAACGTACTAATTTATTTTGAGGTGGAGGAAACTACAGATTTTCGTGGTCGATATATTGCCAATTTGTTAATTGGTTGTTCGAATGCCGAAGACGATAGAAAATCATATTTAATACGTTGTAAATAATTAGAGAAAGACAATAATTGTACAGTGACCCGATTTATTCATGTTGAATTAACAATTTTCTTTTCTCCGTGATCCAATATCACAGGAGAAAATAATTTTAATATTGTCTAGTGCTGCCCCTTATGGTATGTGTAAAGTCTCGGTTATTCTCAAAATATTTTTTCCTAATTTTCCTAATTTAATTCAGCGTTGCGGAAGAAATCAGAAACCAATTCCCTCTTGTAAGTGAATTAATTAGTAATGTGAAGAAAATTTTTCTAAAATCATAGTCACGAATTCAGTTTTACAAGGCATTATTTTCCGATTTACCGTTACGTCCACAACCAGTTATTACGAAATGGGAAACATGGTTAAATGCCTCCATTCCTTTATTCCCAAGATTATGAAAAAAAAAAAATAAAGAATTGTTTTAGAATTATCTGATTAAAATGCCATAAAAGAAGCAAAAAATATTGTAATACCAAGTCAGTTAGCATGTATTGATAGGAATTTTTCTGTAGTAGCAAGTGCTTTAAAGATTTTTCAGTTGTTAAAGGAACAGCTGAAATGATTTTTAAAAAGCTAAACTTAGTGCTAGAAAAATGAAAGATTCAAAATTATATTATATTTTTAATGGGGAATTTATAGAAGACACTGAATTAGATCCATGTATTTTAGCCAAATTTAAAAATGGTCCCATTACCTCCGTCGATGTTGAACGACCTTTCTCTATATTCAATACTTACGACATGACAGACGACAATCGTTTAAAATAGAACCTAATAATCATTTTTTTTTAATAATAATATGTAGGTAATAAAAAAATTGTGGGTATACATTGTTAGACTGGTTTTATATGTAAATTGCATGGAAGTAAAATGTTAATATTTTTGTAAATACTGCCTGGGTGTTGTTAAAAATGTGGTAAATATATATTATATATATAAATATATTATGTAATGTATCTACTGTAAAAACGTAAAGTTAATTTATTCTTCCTACAATAACTACGTTTGGTTTTATTTTTGGTCTCGAGAACTTGACATATGCATTTGTTTGCATATTTTGCATGTAGGGTGCATATTTATTAATAATTTGCTCATACTTTTTCAAAATACTGATTTTTCGTGCATATAATCCGAGCTTTACTGATAAAACTCAGAATGGCTGCTACCGTTACTATATAAATTTGGAAATTTTCAGATATTTGTTTCGTCAACCAAATCGCCATCCTTACTAGAAGAATTGCGAAACAATGCAACGTATAACGACTGAAACCGGATGACCCGAATTTCGGTTCCGAATTGCTCAATTTAAGCGTGAAATCTAAGAAACCTCTCGCTACCCTAACACCATCACCCCCTAACTCATTATCATACACCACCGCGAGTAGGACGTTTACGATGGCTGTTTCCAGAACTAAACACACTTGCGATTCTCCTCAAAGGACCGACGAAGGGAACGAGGAAGAGGAGAACGCACGCACGCATCAGCGATTAGCCGTTATTTAGTCGAACGAACAAAGCTTCGTCGGTAGCCGTCATCCCGCTACTTCCACCTACTCGTGCCTACCCCCGGAGCTAATTAAGCTGAACGTCTGAGATCAGTGTAGCCGATTAGGAATTAGATGTCAGCGCGCTTCAACCGGCCGAATGTACGCCTCTCACGTTCGCTAACCCTCTCGACAAGGGCGCCGGGGCTTTGTCAAATTGATTGATATATTTCGGTGAGTGTCGAGACTTCTGTAATGCTCGCTCCGGGGTGCTTGACGTATTGCCGGGCGTCCTCATAATCTAATTAATCCGTTGTGTCGTTGCAGCAACAGTAGCGCTATTGCCGTTAGCGTTGTTACACGATTGCCGTTGCCGTTTCCGTCGACGCTGATGTTTCACTGGGACGAACGGGATGGGGTTGTTGTACGTGCTTTAATTTGTTGTATCCCATCATCGGAGATGTTTGAACTAAAAATGCAACGATTGTACAATTGTGCGTTAAAGACTCGCATTCTTCTTCTTCTTCTTCTTCTTCCCAAAATCCTTTGGAAAATGTTGGTCTCCGTACCTCCTGTATCTCATCCCCCTTTCTTCCTCTATCTGGTCTATCCATTTCTTCCTATGTCCCTTTCTTCTTTCTTTGTATCTCTTCGCTTCCGTTTCTCTCTTTACAAGTTTTGTTGATTGTATCCTATTTGTGTGTCCAACCCATTCTTTTATTTATTTTTGTTGTTATTGATTTTTGTTTTAATTTTGCTTATATCTCAATACTTTACATTAAATACTCCAAACATTTACTTTCCTAGACTTCTGACCCCACTGTCAATTGTAGTTTTGTCGCCTGTTACTATTTGATGCCATCGTTTTGCTATCTATCAATGCTGCCAGTTTAGTTCTGAGGATTTTAAAATTAATAAGTCATCCCAGTATTTTTGACTGGTACTTTACTTTTTCTACCTCAAACAACACACTTCGCTTCCACCTCCTACAGTTGCGCGGCCCGAACTATCGGTTTCAGAGCCCATCAGATGCTTTTCTCGCCTTAAGTACGTTTTCGCGATTTCTCATGTAACCGCTTCCTCTCCAACCGACCGCCAGTGAAGAGCGTGAGGACATTCAGAAGCCAGACATCGAGAAGTCAGAAACCATCGTTGCGGGTTAAAGTCAAGTTGGTTTGTTTGACTCGGCTCCGGTTTCAAGAAAAACGGGAAAGAAACATACGAATAGTTCCTTCCGATTTGTGAAGTAGAAACGTGAGCTTTTGCTTCGCCATCGATCTTGTCGGACTTTTGCAATATGGCCTCAAGGACGTGTGGCAGTCTAAGTTTATCGTTTGGTATATTTCTTTGTTTTGCAATTTTCCTTTATCAACATATGTCTTACTAGGAACAAATGCCAATAGATTTCAGATTTCAAAATATCTTGCGGAAAAGTGTCTATTGGTTTCAAAATTAGTATACCGAAGTACTAAGCGCTATCTCAATGAAGAAGTAAACAGCGATATAGGATATTCTTCCTGATTTTTAATTAGAAACATGGACTCTCGCTTCGCCATCTATATTTTGGAACTTTGGCTGTATGATGGCGTACAAAGACCTGTTACAGTCTAAATTTATCGTTTGGCATACTTCCTTATTTCGAAATTTTCGTAATATGCTATTACAAAATTTTGATCTTCTCTTGCCATCCGTAGACGTACGTTTCACGGTTATACCGCTCGTCAGTACAGCTTTGCAAGAGCTGTAATTTCGTATACAAATTTTATGTATATATGGTCTGAACATTGATGTTTGTACATGTGAGAGGGATTCGATATGAATTCTCTCACAATGCACGTATTACGCATTTTTACAGTTATTTTTTCTACAGAAGTGGACAACTTGCGTTGCCACAGCCTCCTGCAGTAACTGCAGTCGCGCTCTTCGGCTACCCGCCGTGGGAGAAATACATTTCGCGACTGCAATTACTGCAGGAGGCTGTGGCAACGCAAGTTGTCCACTTCTGTAGAAAAATAACTGTAAAAATGCGTAATACGTGCATTGTGAGAGAATTCATATCGAATCCCTCTCACATGTACAAACAGTAATATGCTATGTAAGAAACAAGCGACAATAGATGTTAGAATACAAAAGCCTAACAGAAAGATTTATATTAGTTCCAAAAATTACTGTACCGAAGTATCAAGTATTTTGGTGAAGTTTCCTTTGTTCGGCTCGAGTCTCAAAGAAGGAGTAATAAGCGATGTAGGAAGTTCTTCCGATTTTTGAACTATAAACGTGGACTCCCGCTTCGCCATCCATCTTCTAGGACTTTTGCTGTATGGTCAGCTCCGAGAACCTACGATAGTCTTAGTTTATCGTTTGGCATACTTCTTTGTTTTGCAATTTCTCTTGGTCAACATATGCTCAGCAAGGAACAAGTGACTATGGATTTCAGATTTTAAAAGAATCCAATGGGAACGTTTCTATTAGTTTAAAACTTACTGTTCGGGGGAACCAAGTATTTTAAGTAAGGTTGCTTCATTCGGCTCGAATCTTAAGAATTTTTGCTGATTTTCGAACTAAAAACGTGGACTCCCGCTTTGCCATCTATCTTATGGGACTTTTACTACATGGCTGGCCTTGAAGACCTGCAACAGTCTAAATTTATCGGTTTGGCATATTCTCTTTTATTAAACTTTTCTGAAACGTTTCTCCAAATTCCACGTTCTTTTTAGACCTTCGAAAACTGTGTACCTAACATATGGTTTTACTGCGATTTTATCTTAAGTGCTATTTTACTTTTCTTTCTCCACGACTTTCACGTTAGAAAAGGCGAAAACAAGCACCATGAATCGTTTGAAAATTCGGTTCACTTATTGTCTAGTACCGTTGAGTTTGTTACCCAAGCACTTGGTATTTTGGTGCACTAATTTTGAAACTGATAGAAATTTTTCAGATACCTGAATTCAAATATCTATTGTTGTTCATTGATCAGTCATCAAAATATTGGTCTTAAACAAAATCCCTCCAGGTAGAAATAAAGAAAAGCTTCCGTGAATTGATTCCTCCGAACAGGAAATAAATGGGGTAAAAACCGAATATACATTGGCCGCTTTGCCGAATCGACAAACGATAAGCTTACTGGCGTAAATAACAAATATTGAAAGACGAGAAAAAGGTAAACATTTGTGCGAATCTTTCGAAGTGTAAGGACGTTGCCACGGAAAATTAAAACTGGCGCCTACACCTCAACGGTACTAGAAGTGAAGCAAATTTTCAAACGATTCAAATTTCTACGTCAAAATTGTGGTGCTTGCTTTCGCCTTCTCTTCTAACGTGAAGTAAGATAGCACTTAAGAGAAAATCGCAATAAAACCATATGTTAAGTACACAGTTTTCGAAGATCTAAATAGAACTTGGAATTTGGAGAAACGCTTCAGAAAGGTTTAACCAAAGAGAATATGCCAAACGATAAATTTAGACTGTAGCAGGTCCCGAGCTGAACAAAACAAACTCACTCAAAATACTTGGTACCTCGGTACACTAATTTTTAAATTAACAGAAGCGTTCGCATTCGATTTTAAATCTGAAACATACTGTCACCATTACTTGCCGAGCATTTGTAGACCAAGGGAAATTGCAAAAATAGAAGTATAAACGATAAACTTAGGCCGTAACAGGTCCCCGGGGCCGACAATACAGCAAAAGTCCATTATGTGTCTTCAAAGCATAATATTTGTAGCGCCCACAGTAGAAGGTTGGATTCATTACGTATTTTCCGCTTTTGTCCTCCATCGCAAGCAATCCGACAGAATAATCGCCCGCGTTAACGGAATGTAAGGGACGCGTTACCGAGTAAGGAGTGAACAGTTCGATTGCGTCGTACGCATTTTTACGTCGAAGCCAATTTCTAGAGAAAATTGTTTCGCAATTTCTATTTGTTAAGGTTCTCTGTAAGTAGCAACTACCAATAGAAGTTTTTTTCTGGAAAGCAAGGGGGATTAAGTCTCTTCATAACCAAACTCACTGAACAGGCTTCTTTGGGTGAGCGATGAAGGACGAACAACGACTGTCAAGTCAGCACAGCTTCGATTTTCTTCTGGACGTGCCTGACGTTTCGAAATCTAGCTCTTATCTGCGTCAAGTTAGGCAAAACTGTAGGTACTATTCAGAGTAGGTGGGGCTCCCTTTTGCTATTAAATTTTTGTCAGCGTTTAGATCTGAAGTCTTTTTCGCTAATTTTAACTCGGCACTATCAATTCTGAATTTCTAACCGGAGAGTTTTTGGTAGTCAGCAGATCTTAAAGGGAGATAACCTGAGAGCTGTCCACTTCCTCGTTCGCTTGATTTTGGGTCAATTTAGTAAACGCCTAAGGACTCCGTCTCCTGGAATCAGTTGCCACATTTCTCAAACGGCCTGTATAAGAAGCCAAGTAGCGAAATCCCAGTTTCAGTATTTCTAAAGAATCTGGCCGATTAAATAACAACCCGACAATATCCCTGAAGAAGGTGGAAGTATAAACAGCGAAGCGTGGATGTCCAATTCTAACAGAAAGCAAAATCTAAGAGCAATTTGCAAATGTTAACTTGGTTTTCGGAGATTCTGTCGTATGTGATCAGTTCCCATCGAGACTTCGTTTCTCTGTACAGCGACGGTCTTCATCAGGAATAACATAAATTTTCCTCTTAAATTTCCTTAAAAGAAATTATCCCTTCCTTACTTCGTTAAGAAAATTCCCGAAATAAAAACGAATTTTTTAAAAGTTACGTCGTCAACATCTACATTAACGTTTATTATGCATCGCGCGCCATCATCCTTAAGCTCACTCGGGACGATGAAGCGCGATATTGAAGTATTAATTTAGCGGCCCGGTCGGAGTTTCTAGTGCCGACGGAGCCGACACGGTCCGTTCTCGTAATAAATCGACACGTTCGGAATGAAAAGAAGTGTTGCACGACGACGGGAAAGGAGTGAAACGAGAATTCTTGCTTATTGGTCGAAATAAATTCTCGCTCGAGCAATAAGTTGTTAGGGTCGATGGCGAGAGGCATTAATTACGTTTCTTCTCAAAAAATAAAAAAACAGAGGAACGTGGAAGTAGGAATAGAACCGGAAGGGAAGTGAAAGTTGAACGAGTAAGTGTGGAATTAGGGCGAATCCGTCGTTTCGAAAGGGTGAGCGAGGGAATGTAGAGAAATATAGCCGCAATTAACCGCCGAGTTATGGGTTTGTTCTGGGGTGAGTCGATAAAATCGGTGGTGTGGTACTCGTAATTAGCGATATTTTTAGTTCGAACTGATCGAAGTGTGGGGGTGGAATTATAGGGAATGGTAATTTTCTCTTTCGAGATTTCGTATATTATACGTCACCTGTCTAGATTATCTTGCAATTCAAGGCAGTTCCAACTTAAAGTTTTACTGACTCTGCTTTATCACTGAAATACGCGAATCGGAAGGGGGTAAAGATGTTCCACCGTAGAAGCCTTGTGATGGTTATAATATTCGGCCTATCGCATACTTTATGTTTGTGTTCAACTAGGGTTCCAGACTTCAGATTAAACTGGAGATTTGTTTATGTAAAAGTTCCCCGCACGATGGGGATGACTCGTACAAACACCCTTGACTCACCAATAACTATAAATTGAATCGTGGTATGGAAAGTTAAACCTAAAACTTATCTCCATATACCACCAAATTTATGACATATGAACTCATTTCGCTACCCATCTGTATGACTTTTGCTGTACGGACGGCCCCGAAGACCCACAGAAATAAACAACAACTCCCTTACCTTTGTTCAAGGCATAATATTTATGACCCCCATGGTATAAGGCAAGATTCGTTACATATCTTTCGCTTTTTTCCTCTATCCGGAGTTACAACAGTTTATCATATATTAGATATAATATATTTAAATGGCATGCCAAAAAATACCAACAACAGTAGTATACGGATGATACGTCTATACTTGTAAAAGATACACAAGAACAAACGAAATACAGAAAAGAAAAAGCACTTAGATCAACGCAAATATGGTTTAGCATTAGCAAATAAAAGCTTAATGCTGATAAAACACAGAACCTTGATTTTGGCGCAAGAAATCAGTACAACCAAGCCATGAAGTTCCTAAGAATAAAGATTAATGAAATTGTTACTGGCCTTACAACTCTTGCAACTGGATTGTGGCAAAAGAGAAGAAAATTATAATAAAAAAGAAAAAGTCGGAAATGTAATCGACACGGGTGTTAGTCGTAGTAATTCGAATAACCCACTTAGTTCGCATAAATATGGGGATCCAGACCATGCCAGCTCAATGGGAACGGCGTAGGTTCAAGTTCGAGAATTTATTAGTGACAAGGCGCCACTCTCCTACTATAAAATTGGATCGCATCTAAATCAGAGAGACCCTGCAACTTGGCTGGTAAGTGAGACGAGGTTATCCGAACAGTCTACGTTACTGATTATTTATTCTGTTTTAAGGCGATCAACAAAGTTACTCGAAAACTCTATTTAAAAAGAAAATGAAAGAACTACAAATAAGTTGAAGCAGAAGAATGACGTTGAACAGCAGTTTATTTGTCACTGGCAGCACCCTTTGGGTGTACAGGCGCCCAATAATGCTCAAATAAGTTATCTTCTTATCGTACCTAAATTCTTACAAAATTCTTGGTAACCGTTGGAATTCCAGAGGCTTCAGAGATACATTACAGCTTTAGCAGAACGTAATCAGAAAAATATGTGTAAGTGACAATTAAACGTGATCCCCCTTAAAATGCTAAAAAGAATTGCATGTTTCGTTCAACAAATCCTATCATGGACTCAGTGTAACACAACGTGTTGGGGACAGATAGTGGGTCAAATCATATGATCAGCTTCCGGAAGATATGAAATCGTTAAATTTGGATTTCACAAGCGGTAAGAAATCCACTAAAGAAGACAGTTTACATCACAAATGAATTTCTCAATGAATGGTGATTAGATGTTTTTGGTACGACTGTATATTAATTGGTTTCTAACTTACCTTTTTATATATTTTATACTACTTTGTGATTTATGTTGTGCTTATGCTTATGTGTATATTTTTAGCCTAACATCTTTTTTGACATGTCATGTAGTATTTCATGACCAATAAACCATTCAATCACACGACATAATAGTCGCCACGCTTGTCCAATGTCTACCTCAAGTCTCATCAATTGCAGACGATTTAGTCTCTTCGGATACTTTTGATGCGTGGTACTTCTTTCGTGGCCTCAAGTTGGAGCATTCAATTTTTGCACTTTTGCTAACTATGTTCTGGCACACTTTGGTCATTAACATGCTATACTGAGAACCGTCGATGCAACTGTGGCTCAGACGGACGTAGAGTCTAATTACCATCTTGCCAATTGTGACTTTGTCCTTAATGTGGGGACCACTGAGACTGTTAGGGGATACAGAAAGTGCTGTTTGTACCCTTTTGACAACAAAAGAAAGTAAGAATAACAAGGAGACGAATAAAGAGAAGCGAACAACGAAAAGGAAAAATAAAACCGGAGGAGTGCGATGCGAAGTTCAAGTGGCTATGATTTCAACCTACGTCCATCTACATCCACTTATCTCTTAAAAATCCATCAATTTTTGTGGAACATCTTCTGGTAGAAACCAAACATTAATTAGAATTGAAAATTGGATTTAAAATTTCACAAGAGAAAACTAATTTTCACATCAGTTAGCGTCCGTTGTGGATCCGAAGGAACGATCGGGAAAACCCCAAAAAAGGAGAAAAAATAGAAGAAGAATTAATGGCATCTCTTCACTCCGAGCGAGTCGGCCGAAAAAGCTCGAGGTCGGTCGCTTTAAATAAAAATTCGCATACTCCACGTATCCGCAGAAGGTGATATTACACGAAAAGCTTTTATCTACATCCGGGCGCGCGGAGTAATTCGGTTTTTGCCGGCTCCGGTGGATCGTCCGTCGGCAAAAAAGCCGCTAATATCCCCCGACGCTCGGCAAATATTCTTCCTGCGAACTCGAACGTGTAGGTTATCGATCGCAAAAGGAAAATAACGAGTAAGTATGAACCAAAGCGGGAACGCTTCGCGTGATTCACAGATTTATCCCGTAAAATCCTGGGTGGATGTCGAGCTCTCCGAGCTTTGCCGTCATCCACCAAAATCATAACGTTTTAACCGTATCGTTTCGCAAAACTGATATCACACCAATAACCTCGTTCGTAATTCCAGCGACAAATAAATGAACGACACCGCCGCGACGCGTCGTCGTCGTCGTCAATTCCATCCATTTGCGTCGCGAGGACGTTAGCGACATGTTGCAACTCGTCGAGGAGGTGTTATTGTCTCGCGTCCTCGAGAGAAAGGGAACGAACGACGAGCGAATACCAGCGTCGAGTCGCGTTCGCGAAATAACGAAGCAAATGGTGACGGTATTCAGACGAGAATGCACTCCAATTAGAGATCGCCCGCCTCCCCAACGTGAAGGCATTTATACGAATATGGGGGGATCGTTGTGGGGATCAGATGACGACAAACGAGGAACGACGTTTTCGAATGCAAATCGTAGCAGATTCGACTTCTATTATGGGAATGGGAAATTATTTTTATTTCTCCTGACGAGGCGGTGGATGCATTATGGTCGTCGCAGATATTTTTGCTTGAGGAGTATGTTGGAGAAAGTTCTGATGGTGTAGAACATGTCTTGGTCTGTGCCATTTGGCACATCGTCAATCAGTTAACCAACAATATTTTTGAAGGTAAACGTGGTAATAAGTCAGCTACTTGGTATATATGTTATTCGGTTGAATGTAAAACTTCAAAGAAAAACCTTAGGTAAGGAATGTTCACATTTCAATGACGATTCCAGGTAATGATGAAGTCCTTGATTAATATTCGTCAAGCATGGCTAAAAGTTTCCTTCTTTTGTCAAATTTATAGGAAAACCAAAAATGTTTACACCTCGAAATCAAATGGCGCAAAGCAATGGTTTCAGATTCACCAACCAGCATTATGTAGCTAACATGTTCATTTGATCAAAAAAGAGCCCCAAGTTTTGGTCGAAATACGTTTTTCAAAAAACAACCGCAATAGGTTGCAAAATTCTATCACCAATCTATTTTCCTTATCGAAATCCTAGTTCAAGTACTCCTGTTTAAGAACGTGCCAACCTAGGAAGTCCATATCTCGGAAATGCTCACAGAAAACAGAAAAATGCACCAATCGCTGGATAACCAAAGCAGATTTTTGAGCCGAAGTCAACATTGACGCCCAGTCTGATGTAATGAAGTCGCTTAGAGCTAATTTTGAATGCTGCTTCGAAGTGGTAGTGCCCATATCGTTCGTCACTACCAAGGATTGGTGCGAAAGAAAATAGAAAAATGCCCTGGATAACCAAAGCAGGTTTTTGAGCGAAAGTCAACGCTGATGTCAAGTCTGACGTAATGAAGCTGCTTATCGTTTATTTTGAATGCTGTTTCGAGGAGACAGTGGCCACATTGCTCGTCACTAAAAAGGACAGATCCGATGGTTTACCGCTATAGTTGATTCTGGGCGGAGCTTTAGGCATGCGCGTTTGTAATGGTGGTGAGCTTTTTGGAAGGTATCATCGGTTTGAGAAATACTCAAATATTTAGTCACCAGTTTATTTCGAATTAGTAGGGCATTCTTTTCATTTCGTTACAAACCCATCAGAAGAAACCCGAATTTTTGGCTATTTTTATTTGTGGTAATATTTAAAAGACACCTAGGATAAACGGCCGAATGTCTTCACCAATTATTCTTTCCCGAATTTGTTACATTGGGACGAGAAAGGGGGAAATTTGATGTAAAGAATCAAAATCCTGGCCTTGAGATTCCAAAAAATTGCCATACCTTAAGCCCAAAACTAAGAAAGTTACTTCCATTCTAGATCATCAAGCATAAAGCTAATGGTGGACACGTAATGCCTTGTCGAGATTCGACCACGTATCACCACAATCTTTAGTATGTAAAAATAAGTTGTCTTCAAAATTTTGTCTCAAATCTCCAAAAGTCTGGGCTCAAAATTGGAGACATGACCTCCTTCCCAAAACAGGAAACAGGAACAACTTAATTTGAAGATGCGATCCCCTACCGAGGTTTGACCACTTTTTCTAATTGGAAGCTCGAATATGTAAAAATAAAATTTGATCTCAAGTCGTCACACTCTACGACCGTACCTACAAATGTGACCTCCTTTCATGAACACTAAGGAAGAACCTGAAGTTGAGAACCACAACTCTGCCCAATTCTATAGGCTCCGATATGTAAAAATTAGCTGTCCTCAAAATTTTATCTCAAGTCTCCAGACTCTAAACCGAAACTTAAAAACGTTACCTCCGTCCTAGAAGACCAAAGAAAAATCTAACGGTGGAAATGCTGGTACTAGTGAAGATTGGACCATAAATCTCTACAATGCTGAAAGCTCGGATATGTAAAAATGGGTTGTCCTCAAAACTTTACTTCAACTTTCTAGGTTGTAGGTCCAAACTTAGAAAACGTGAGCTCCTTCCTGTGGCACTAAAGGAGAAGCTAACGGTGGAAAATGCAATTACCTGTCGAGGATTTGACCACAGATCTTTACAATCTGGAAAGCTAGAGTATGTAAAAATGAGTTGGCTTCATAATTTCATCTAAAATCTCCAGACTCTAAGCCCAACGTTACCTCCTTCCAAAGAGACCAAAGACGAAGATAGTGGCGGAAATTGGGTTGTCTGTGAAAGTTAGCTCACGAATCTCCATAATCCTGAAGACTCGAATATGTAAAAACTAATTGTCCTCAAAATCTTACCTTCAGTCTCCAAACTCTAGCAGCAAAATTGGAACCAAGAAAGAAGTTAAAGTTGAAAATGCCATCCTCTACCGCGACTCAGCCATAAAATTCCATATTGGAAGCTCAAATATGTAAAAATGAGTTGTTCTGAATGTTTGGCCTTAAGTTTCCACATCTGTGCCTTAAACTGCAAACGATGGCTGCTTTCTAGAACACCAAGAAAGAAGTTGAGGTACGAAATGCGGTCTTCTCCCGATGTTTGACGCCGATTCCCACAGTGGAGGCACAAATATGTAAAAATTAGTTCCGCTCACAGTTTGCCCTTAGTGCTCCTCATATTACGCCAAAAATTTTAAAAGTGTGTTTTCTTTACAATTTCACGTATTGAGAGCTTTGATTATCAAGAATATTTGTTGACACAGCAAATGTACCGCAGTCCTTGCAATCAAGAATATTTGTGCAGAACTGAAGCGCGTAGTGAGTTGGTATCAAAATTTTGCTAATTGCTGCCAACTTCTTCAAAACTCTCAACTCATCTAATCTTGGATGACGCTTTCTTATGTTTATCAATATTCTAATTTTATTGGATTTCTACTGCCCATTTCGAAAAACCCCATCCTGGAACATATTGTCTATGATTCTAACCCCATTTCCACGGTAATTTTGGCGCATATTCGTCGTTATTTCTTAAAACTTGGAATAGAATGATAAAAGCACGTTTCGGAAGCTTATCGTAGAACAAATCCTTTGAAACAAAAGCTTTGATTAGGCTCTTTTAATAACATTCTATTGAAGGAGCTCCACCGTATCTCCTCATTTCACTTATTGTTCCTTTAAAAATGTATCCACACAAAACTTCTTTACATCTCCCTCGTCATTTCTAAGGTCTCCTATCAATTTGTCACCCTAATTGTTCCCAACAGATTTATTTAACGAAACTCCCGTCCTCGTTCCTAATAGCCTATGAAAGTTCCCACGCCACTAGCTCGGCAGCACGACAATGCCTAGTACGTACCTACCTACAACAAATAACCCTCTTAAAAATTATTAATTTATATTAAGAGGGCGCTTTAATGAAGAAGAGGCGCCTTAATACGCCATAAAACTCTACAAAGCTCCGCGCAGCGTTCTTAATTATAGCGACGAGGATTCGGGCCTGGAGGGTCCGCCGATGCACACCTTTGTTTCGGTAGGATAAAATGGAAACAGAGGGAGAGAGAGAGAGAGAGAGGATCGTTTTACCTACGAAACGGAACTTAGGCGCGAATCCCGAAAGATATTTTAGGCGCTAATTGCCGAATTATAAATTACGCCGGACCGGCAACGTTCCCCAAAAAAACGAGCGCGATAATATCGAGGGGAAAAGCATTTCGCCAATTAGTTGGAATGGATTGTGGATGAGGGAATGGTTTAACAACTTGATGGTACATGTGAAAATTCTTGGTAAAACTAAGAAAAGTGGTCGAACAAACTTTAAATAAACTTAAAAGAAAGTTCCGTGCCCGCAATGTTGCCAATCTTAATACACTTTTGCAAGATCTTTGTAACAAAAGGAATATAAAATCGTTGTAATAAAAGAAAAAAATACTCAAACGGAAGTGAAGATTACAATACAATTAGCAAGTAGCTACGGCAAAATGGGGCATATGATATAATTTCGTTGATAATATTTGAACTTTCAAGAATTGATAGAATAAAGATAATCAATGTTATTTTTAACACTTTCGCTGCCACATGGCGCAAACACTGTGTTATCGTATATACCCGTCTTCACGATGGCACAAAGTAAAGGTGTTAAAGTATTAGGGAAAGGTTGATGTAACTTTAACAAATAATACCGGTATTTATGTAGTTTTTTTTTAAATAAACGATTCAAGGTGTAGCAAAGTAATAAACGGTGTTTAAGATGGAGAAATTCACTTCACAATCTTAATCACGGCGAATTCGGCGTCGATAGTAACTCATTTGTCGGGCAATCGGGTGCGAGTTGGGTATAATTCCCTGCCTTATCCTGATTTAGTTCAGATAAAAATGATAAAATTAGTTCATACGCAAATAATAACAGTATAATTTCCCCTGAGATGGTGCCGGAAAAATGCGTACAGCAAGACACTTGCATTTCTGAAATCCGGAAAGAATTCCATAACGTTTGTGGCAGATGACGTAAAGTTGGCGACCTTGGTTACAACCCTTTTCATCAATTAATTAATTTTCGGAGCCGAGCTCTATCCGTAAGTTACACAATAACTTTACCACCAAAATGCACCAAATTCCCAAGAAACGCACTGCATTATAGAAACGTTCTAGTAATAATGCCTGTTAAAATTCGATACAGGACGCTGCCTAATCATCGAAAGGGTGTGAATAATGGGTGTGAACGGATTAAAATTTATGTAAGGATTGAGATCTTAAAGATCTCCCACGAAAAGACGCAGCATGTCTGCAAAATACGATAGCGTAGGTGGCCCGAACTAAGCCTAAACAACCGAACAGATTAAAATTTATGTGATAATCGCGATGATCATCGAATTCGATGGGGAAAAGCATAAGGTGTACAAAGAATAACGAAAAGGGCTGGTCTAAACAACAGATAAGATGCGGTAAGCCTATACTCGACTCGCCGAGTAAGTAGTAAATTATGGCAACAATGCCTGTTTAATAGGTCACATAACCAATAACGTTTGTAATTGGTCGATCAGGGTGGCCGCTTACAATAGAATAAAAATCGAGTCCATATTGCATTTGGAATATTAGATTTTATTAGCTTTCTTTGTAAATGATCCATTATCTATTATATTTCATAAACCAGTGTTTCTGAAGACTATTTATCGATCGTTCTAGTGCACCAATAATACATTATTGTTTTGTAGGTTATACATTATTTCTTGCTATATTATCGTATATACTTACATTATGGAAAACTCACCTCCTAAGAAGAGAGTTTCAAAACATTTTACGGTAGAAGATAAACAGAAGGTTTTGAATATATTTAAAACATTTCAAGAAGAGCCTAGCACTTCTAAAATTGTTAGTGTTGAAATGACAGCCAAAGCAGCAGGTGTCTTTCCAAAAACGATAACCAAATCATAGTAACTATTATAGTATCTTTTACAGGAATTACCGAACGCAGTGTTTACAATATTGTGAAAAGAATATAACACTAATCACAAATTACAACCACCAAAAAATATCATAGAAAAAGGCTTGTTTTAGATATTGTGGATGATGAAATGAAAAATGCTATACGAAGAATTGTACATTCATTCTTTTTTAAAAATGAACCTCCAACAGTTCAAAAAGTTCTCACAGTGATAAATGAGAAGAAGAAAGATGACATTCCTAATTTCAAAATTACGACTCTCAGATCATTATTAAAGGAACTAAACTTTCGGTACAAATCTTTATTACTTTAAATTGTATATACTAATCATAAGATAATTATGTTTGTAGTTATAATAAGCGAGCTCGAAATAGTATTTTAAAAGAAAAAGATGACATTATTACCTGGAGACGGAAATACCTTCGTGAAATTAAGAAATATCGTGAAAATGGTACCCCGATATATTACTTGGATGAAACTTGGGTAAATGCTGGACATACTGTAAATAAAGTATGGACAGATATGTCTGTTGTCACTGCAAGACAAGTATTTATAGAAGATTTAAGTATAGGTCTTAAAAATCCTTCAGACAAGGCAAAAGATTTATAATTGCACACATTGGCTCGGATGAAGGATTTGTAGAAAATAACTTACTCCTCTTTGAATCAAAGTGAACAGGAGATTATCATGAAGACATGAACGCAAAAAGGTTTGAAGAGTGGATGAGATGTATTCTCCCCAATTTAAAAAGAAAATTGCGTTATAATTTTTGACAATGCTCCGTACCATAGTCGTAAATTGAATAAGCCACCTACAACTAATAGTCGCAAATTAGAAATGCAAAACTGGATGAGGGAAAATAGTATTGCATTTGAAGAAAACATGGCAAAAGCAGAATTGTTAGCTTTAATTAAAGAACATTTATCTGGCCCTCCGAAACATGCTGTTAATGAATTAATAGAAAACACTAATAGAATGGTACTTAGACTCCCCCTTATCACTGTGAATTAAACCCGATTGAACTAATATGGGGACAAGTGAAGGGTATGTTGCGAGACATAACACCACATTTAAATTGGCAGACGTGAAAGAATTATTTCAACGAGGTATTGACAATATTTCTGTTGAAAATTGGCAAAATGCTATTAAACATGTTATTCAAACAGAGAAGGAAATATGGGAACTTGACAATCTCATAGATATACACATAGAGCCGTTAATCATTACAATTAATGATGATTCGTCTACATCATCTAATAGCGAAGACGATACATGTTAAGAACGTTTTAGTGTGTCATAATTAATTCCTTTACTGTATTAAATTTTTGTAATATGTATAAAATTTATTATTTTGATTGTACCTATTTGTACAGTGAGTTAATTTTTAGGATACTGTTTCTTATATAAATACGTACCAAAAAAAAAATATTAATTATTTGTTTCCTTATTTTGTATTTATATGTTACATAGATCTTCTTAAAACCATTGTGTATTTTTTATTTACTATACATAATTCTATATATTGGAGATGCATAATTTAATTCAACAAAACATACTTGAAGAAATAAGAACATTATTTTAGTACTTATTTTCCAATTTTATTTATGTCAAATACAAAATGAGGTTATTATTTTGATATGTTTACATGTGATTTATGCTGTGTGAGTCGGACATTTGCATTGCAAGGTTGCCATAATTTGCTACTGCATCTGTTCGGCGAGTCGAGTATAGTTTACGTTTAATGTGATAGTATTGTGAAACAACGACAAAATTTTTTCATGTGAGAAATAATAGTTGGAAAAGAGGATTTAAAGAATTATGTCCAAATTTAGTATGTGCATATTGGCTAAATGGTTTCAATTATATTGGGGGAGGGGCGGGGAGGCTCTTAAGAAAGTTATCGAAAAAATTCATAATAATTTTAAAACGTAACAACCTCCAAATAATTACTAACTTGCTTTTAAATTGTATTTAAAGGGTTGAGCAAAGCTCAAGAAACAGTCGCAGATAGATCACTATCGGTTAAATCCCTCAGAAGGCGATGGAGGGTCGCAATCAGCGAATTATACAAAGTGACTGAGTTACGCTTAGCGCGCATCACGGATTTCGATCCTATTACGCGTGATTATTCTTTGAGACATCATGCAAAAATCCCTCCGAGCGTTTATCCGATTGGGGCTTCGTTTTGGAGATATTAAATTCCGAAGAATGA
Organism: Chrysina gloriosa; assembly: GCA_038088585.1. Classification (NCBI taxonomy): domain Eukaryota; kingdom Metazoa; phylum Arthropoda; class Insecta; order Coleoptera; family Scarabaeidae; genus Chrysina; species Chrysina gloriosa. The sequence continues at coordinate 27,326,409 of CM076088.1, read as the reverse complement.
AGTGCGCAAACCACACGAGTAAGTACCGAATCGCGTGAATAGAGATGAACAGACCAGGATGCCGTACGGACAAGGTGACCTACTGGAGCAGTGGAGGTCCTGGTTTCGATTCTTATTGACTTAAATTTTTTTCTTTGCAAACATCAGTGGTATTGAATTCAATAATTAAAAACAATCGAAAACAATTTTCGCTTCTTTTCATAAACTTCCATTCTAGAATGAAAGAGTGATTTTGAGTGGAAGGAAATCTGGAGAATGTAAACCAAATTTGCGGAAAGATGTCAGTGCGAGTCAGTTTTTGTCGCTGCTGCTAACATTCGGTGAGCATGATTTTGGATGATAATCATCGTAAAAGCATTTGAAACATAAATCAATTTCGCACCACGAACATTTTATGAAACGAACTGCGCCGCATTGACGTTTTCGTTTCCAAAGAGTCCAGTCCAGTTTCCAGAGGAAATTGAAGTAAATACGAATCGAAACCAGAACCTTCACTGCTTGAGTACGTCACGTTGTCCGTTCGGTCATCCCGACCTGTTCAGCTCTATTCAAGCGATTCGGTACTTACTCGTGCGGTTTGCGCATTTCATTCTTCGGAATTTAATATCTCCAAATCGAAGCCTTAATCGGATAAACGCTCGGGGGTCGTTTTCATGGGATCTGAAGGAACACTCACACGTAATAGGATCGAAATTCGTGATGGACATTACGCGGTGTCCCGTTGTTAAATGAAGCAAGCGAAATAGATATTAGAAGCGCCGTCTTAGAACGCGTGTAGGGTAAGCTACCGGTAGGTAAGCATTGACTATAAGAATGATAAAATAAGAAAGAACTGATAAGATTCATCCCTGCACTAAAATGAAAAAGAAATGAAGAACGATGCTTACGGTTGAGTTACAACAAGCAAAACCTCTGTCAGATATAACTCCAAAACTAGAAATACGTTAACACAAAAAACCAAAAAGACAATGAACAGTCGCAGAAAGATGAATGCAGCTTAGTAGAAAGCATATCTTTAACGTAATACGGCATTGCGACGTGGAAGAAGGTAGACTACCATGCGTTAAAATATCGGTTAGATCCCTGGAAAGGTTATGGAGTGTTGCGATCAGCAAAATCCTGATAAAATGAAAGCAACACCATCCAACTTTCCTGACGGATTATATAAGCTGACTAAACTTCGCTTGGATAAAGCATATCGGGTGAAATCATGAGGGCCCCTGTTGGATTCTTCAGGAGTTAGGAGATGCACTACTTTTTATAAAGAACAAAACTTTTAATATAACCACATATATTATATATATATATATATATATATTTACTAACCAATAGTTTTTCTATTGCAATGGAAATCGTACCTAGTTTCGTCTAAACACGACTGACCGCTTGTAAAGGAGAATTCGAGGTATTTATGTGATGGCAAGGTTACCCTTACTCCCAGGCTCTCTTAATTAGTCAAGCATTCTCAGGACTGTAGGCCATTAAGGGTGGTAGAGCCACATTTACTAATGTATTCCTAACATCGCAGGATGTAGAATGTTATATATAATACATCGTAATAAATGTCCCGACTAAAAAATAGAAATGAGTGCATTCGCTAGCTTTCTTAAGGTCCTAATAACAAGAAATCAATTGGATTACAGAAAACAACACAAGCGAGAGGGAGTCTTATGTAGGTTTCTCACGATATAGAAAATGTTATCATAGGTTCCTTAAAATCAAGCACAAAAGGAATACATAAAAATACACTCTGAGAGATTATTCAATTAGTCCTTCTACAATGTTTTAGGTTTCTATCTGGTTATCTATCACGCCGCCTTAGAAAGTGAGTAGGATATGCATTCAAGACTTCCGGTATAAAGTCCCCGTTTCGTTTTTAACTTCCTCCGCTGTAAATCTGTTAGTCCCGAGAACTTTCTACATTCTTACATTTTCACAAAAAAGAAATTATGACCAATTATCGCTCCTCCCGAGTTAGGTAGGCACCTTCGTTGTTGGACCTGTTACATGTACCATTACTTTTTTTTTTGTTTCGCTTCTGTTAGCGAGACCTTTTGAAATGAATTGAAATTCCTTCCCTATTGCACACAAGCCCTCTATATCCCTTTTGTCCTTGTTACGAAATTTTTCGTACAGCTAATTTTCCGTTGATCGTTCGTCCCGCCCGGGTGTGTTTGTTACGAATTCGGTAAACTTGTGTTGTTTTGTGCAATTTTTCGGTAGTGCGTAGCTTCTAAATATTAATCTTCCTTCTAGAAAGGGATTTATACCGATTCGACGACTTCGCGTTCCGGTTAAGAACGCTACGGATTTGGTTCGGGCTTTGGACACACGCCTCACTGGCGAACATTCGACATCTTTCCCCTCACTAGTTCAGGTAATAGTACATATTTTCTTATTATTTGCACATGAATTCACCTGTGGTTTCTTTTGCCCAAATTACGGGGAACTCCGATAGCTCACAGGAAAGCCGACAGCTCATAGAAACTCCGTTAGCTCATAGAAAGTCCGAAAGCTCATAAAAGCTCCTATACATCCTTCTTTTTCTGTCCTTCGTTTTACGTAATACTACCTTGCAATTGTTTTCTTTCTTGCTGTCTGTGCTAAGTATAGATCTAGAATACCGTACGTTGTATAAGAAATATTTGCCAGTCTAAAATTTTAAATATATATTTGTGAACTAACGTTCGGCCAAACCGCTGTGTCAATAGTGTTTATTCGTTTAGATAATCGTTAATTAAGTAGATTTTGTCCATTTTCTTACAACCCGTATTATCTTCAATTTGTTAGAGAAATGTTCCAATTACAATAGGATTTTACGTAATAAACCGGTTTTATAATTAATGCTGTCGTTTTTTTGTTTTCATATGTCTGTTATTTGGGATTGCAAGCATTAGTGTCGATATAGATGTGATTGTGCGTTAAATTAAAGTAAACTCTGGTTGCGCCCTCTACATATTCTTTTTTTTGGAACAATTTATTAGCGTCTGACCACCACTCAATTGACCGCTCGACCGTCACCTCTGAGCTACGTCAGGTTGTTACGTGCACAAATTTCATTTAGTTCAGTGTCGGTATTTCATTTAACTTATTAGAAATTAGCCCCAAATTTTACTCCTTGCACATAATACTTATTTCCGAATATCGTGTAACGATATTACCGTTGAACCCATCCCATCGCAGCGTGTTAGTTGTCCTTGAGTTTTTCGAATTCGTCCAATCACGTGAAGCGAAGCGGATGTTAGCTTCGGGTAGTAACAAAGTTTTGGAAAAAGAAGGTATCAAGCGGTCGACTTGAACGGTTCGGTAACGATATCGGACGAGCTTATGGCTTATAAAATTTAAGTGCGCGTAGCGTTTATCGTATTTTCGTGGAAAATAGTAGTTACCCTGTATTAGGGGATTCATCAGCGTAGCCTCTAAATTATTATTCCAGTACATCTCCCGTTCACGGAGGAAAAGAAACCCGACATCGAACCAACCACCCCTGTCGTACCTAATCGAACCACATTGTATCTTTACCTCACCATCAAAATTTGTTAACGAAGGAAAATTGATCATCTAACCCATCGGATAATTCCGAACGACCCTTTTTCAACACTCGAGACAGACAACGATTAGACATTCATGCGATGACATCACCCGGAAACCATGACACTTAACAGCTAAGCAATTTTATTCTATATGTTGTAAACCGTTCTTTTTATTTTCAATAGTTCATATCTCGCATTATTCTTTTCCGCTAAATTTAACGTTATTATTATTCAAGCTTGTAAAATCATTATTTTCTAGATTGCCGTATTACTTATTAAATTCATTGATATTCAAATATATATAGACATTCATACCCGACCTGTATCGCCTTTTGCATAACTTACAGTAACAATCAATCTAACGTATTTTTGTATTCTATATTGTGAAGGTTTAGCTAAAACGTTTTAGATTGACTTACGGTTACCGCACTGTTCGCATTATTTAGTTAATTTAATCTCAAATTTTATGTAGTTTTTCAATGTTTTTAACGAAATCTAACGAAAGGCTAAATACACAAGTTTTGAATAGCCGTGTGTAGTTTTCATGTAGCATTTTTATTGTTTTCCATAACAGCTTTTGAACATATAGAATCAACGTGCAGTTACCAGCTGATCTTGGTCACTCCGGACGTCAAACAGTTTTCGATCTTTATACAGGTACCGATTATTTAAGTTTATTTAAGTTCGTATGACCCTTGACCAAATTTCATGGTTAGCGCCCATATTATCTTTTTCCCTGATAAGACCTTTTGTATTCAACGACCGTTATTTAGATATTGAAAAAGAACCGACACGACCTCCCACTGAGCTGAGCACGGCATTGGCTAGCCTGTTGCGACAAGCGTATGTACCGCTTCTTGTTTTCTTCTTGTCGTCTCGGGCATTCTAGCCAATTGTTCCCCTCAGTTATTGCTATCTCGGAGAGATAGTAGTAACGCGGTTTTGGGGGTAACAAGGTGCGGCTTCGACTTTTTGTTTCCACCTTCCGTATCGACACTATTGTCTTAATCCACTTTTACTACAAGCCGGTTTAGTATCTTACCTTTGATACCGCCCTGAAAGGTCAGACGATTCCAACAAATTGGAAATTTTGAAGGAAAGAAGGTAGTAAATCTAGCCGTGTACTAAACTGAAAAGGAAATGAAAAATAACAGTTACAGTTGAGGTACAACAAACAAACTTCAGCCAGATATAATCGTTCCAGAAGTCAAAAAATAAAATAACACCGAAAACAAAATCATAAATCAAAAAACAATAAACAGACGCAGAAAGATGACTTCAAGGTAGTACAAAACATACCTCAACGCAATACGGCCCTACAAAGTGGAAAAGGGGCGACTACCGGTTAGATCCCTCGAAAATGGCTACCTTGTAGTCGCCAAGTAATTCACATGACAAAGTCCTTCTGTAGAGATCAGTTTAAATTCCTTTTTTAATCAATACTTCAGCTTCCGTAACTAGTTTTCTATTCCAACAACTGCAGAATATTTCGCCACATTTGAGTATAGCCACGAAAGCCTTCGGTTTGAAAATTACTTCAAACGAATACGGAAACGGAATAAAGTGCTAAATGCAAATCGAAAGAGTAACACATCCGGGAAACATCGCCGAACCGATGGGAAAACGCAGTTTCCTAATTTACACCGACGTTTCGTCCTCCCCAAGATCACCATCGAAAATTTAAAGCCAATTGCATATGCAGGACTCGCTGCCTTATTCGAAGGGGAAAGAAAGACGGAAGAAAATGCGAAAGCAGAACGTGGATCGCGTTCTATATTTAACGCGGCCCCAATTTCCAAAGCGGCCATCTTTCGATTCCTTTTCAGTTTCCTCTTTCTTTTCGGGAGGCGAACTGCCGGCAAATACGCGTCTGGGAATCGCCGAGGCGGTCGTAGACGAAAAAAGAAAAAGGGAAGATAAATAAGAGGAAGGAAAGGGAACAACACGTGTACGATTCGGCGACGCGTCGCACGTCTACGGAACCGTACTGTAAATCTTGTTAGTGATAAACTGCCGTCCCACATCACTCATCCTGACAAATTACGTCTGTGCTTCTGTTTTACCTTAAATTGAAAAGGACTCTCGAAGAAGTACATTCGAGACCGTACACTTTTTCTCGCTTCCCCTTTTTTCTTTCTTTCTTTTTCTTTTTCGGCCAAAGGAAAACATTTCGAGGGAATCATCCTCTTCCTTCGTTTTCCTCTTCGGTCGTGTTCGTCGGACGGAATCCTTCTAATTGAAGGAGATGGAGGAGGTGCGCCCCACGGTCCTCGACGACGGCAAACAAACTTATTTCGTTTCGTCGATAACGTCGTTAGTTTATTTCCTTCGACATCTTCCCGCGGGCTCCTCGACGCGCACTTTTCGCCCTCCATCCATGGCCTATTGTCTGTGTCTGTGTGTATGTGTGTGTGTGTTGAGAGGGTGCGTAAAAGTTCGAGGTACAAAAGAAATAAATGGGAGCCAAGAAGATTTGGAACGTGCTCGGTTTGAAGGCGATCGGACGGAGCTATTGTGGAGTGCCAACTTTTTGTTTATGAATTAGGAAAATTCGAGGAAAAATGGAAGTTTGCTGACTTCATGCGGTGGCGAAAAGTTTAGGAAAGTCTAAATGAACTAGGGCGCGAGACCAACGTGATATGCATTTTCCCCAAAGTGCATCTTGACCGTCTCGAACCGATAGGGCTCTCCGGAATAACTTTCGTAATATAGATCGAAACTACGACGCGTATCCAACGTCGAAAAAGTCGGAAACTTTAAAGATGATTTCGAGCACTGATAGTTTCTTAAAAAGTCGTGGGCGAAACGTCCACCTATAAGAACATTTTTAAGTTTATTTCTGTACCCGACAACTATCCATCCGTGCATATGCAGAGGTAAAAGTGAGTAAGGTGGCCGTTCTACCAGATAACGGTCAACAAAAAATTATTTGTGAAAGCTTTTTAAACAAATACATCTAAATCTTATACATTTTTGGGTGCTGGCAAATCGATTATAGTTTAAAATGAGGACAATTGGATATATAGAGAAGAAACATTTAACTTAAACCGTACTTTTATTTAATCGAGCTACAATTTTTTTACCGTAAGATATGCCACCTTTAATACAAATATTTTAGGTGCTTATTTACTTGTATTTCCTCTCCCTTTTCTCTGTAAAGCTTATTATATAGAGCTTTTTCTCGGATGCAATGCATTTTGTTGTTCACGATGAAGTGACCAACAGTAACCACTCATCATCATGTTGATATTCTACCATCCCTGGTACCATTTCTTCATCACCTTTATGTCCTAACGAAACCGTTCATCTTCCTCTTCACTCACATCGTCCAAGTTTTCAGGGAAATAGTCAAAATGGTTGTGCAAGAAACGGCGTTTAAGGCTCATCAAACATTTCAGATGTTTGAAGTTCCCTATCATATTAGCTGCGATAAGCTCATAGTTTGGGTCTTTCACATTGCACAAAAACTTCGTCACAACTTGCTTAAATGATATCCAAGTCCGCTTTTCTTTTGTAGTCAACCTTCCTTCAAAGTTGGAATCGAACATCATTACATGGATATCGGCCCCAACGAAAAGCTCGTCTTTCAGTTTGGCTTGTGATAAATGGGGAAATCTTTCATACAAATTGTTTCATTAAGCCTAGCTTGATGTGAAGAGGTAGTAGAAGAATCTATTTTGAATCTACTAACGTTTCATACAAAATGTTCTTCTCGCCAGTTCTTACATACCATTGTTCTGTGGACCAATACCAATCTCTTGCTGTGCCGTTCCACTCATATATAATCCACGGAAACTTTGTAAATCCATTTCGTAGACCAATCATGCAAGCAACTTTCAGATCTGCACATAGCATCCAATGGCAAGCTGGGTAGTTAATTTTCTGTAAAATCATGATTTTTGTGAGTTTCCTTCATATGGACTAAATGAGCAATAGGCAGCGAAGCATGTGTATTTCCATTGTGCAAAACAAACAGCTTTTATACTAGTTTTCAATGAGCCTATCAAGCCTCCAAATTTAGATCTTGTACTCAAAGCAAAATTCGTTCATTAGGCTACCAATATCATGGAAATAAACCTCCTACTGCTTGAAAAACTGAGCAAACTGTCGATCTATTGTTCTATATCAGTAAATAGATGTTCCAGATGTCAATAAATGTTTTTCCTTCAGCCTAGAACCAAGCAGTTCTCCTTTTTCCTTAGTCAAGCTCAAATCTCACTCTAAATGATTTAATTTAGCTTGTGTAAACAACTGTGGTTTTGAATTTTCTGGAAAACATTAGAACTTATCATCACCCGGTCCACTTTCATCAGATTCTGGTTCACTGGACTGTAAAACGTCATAAATAGACTGAGGTGGTGCAGGGACAGGAAGTTCCGATCCATGTTCTACCGGCCAAATAGCTGAAGGAAAGGTAGGATAAGCAATTGTTTTCTTATTTTTGGAGTTATACCCAGAAACATCAACGACGCAAAAATATCAATCATGTGGATGGTTCACTTGCTCTCGCCATACCATGAGTGCTGTAAATCTAAAAGCTTTCTTTTCTTTTTTAAATCATTTCCTAAGATCTTCGGCACAAACATAACACACGTTGTGAGGAGCCCAACATTTCTCTTTGCCACCGATGTTTACACCAAAATATGCAGAGTAATTTCTTTTTACAAAGTTAACAATGTTTCTTTAATGTTTTTTAACTACAAACTCACCACGTATATAACAATAAAGTATCAGGACAGTTTTTACAACCGCGGTCAACCATACTTAGTGCACATAGCCCAAACAGTGAAAAGTAAGATTATGTTGACAAGAAGAAAACACAACTGCCTCATTTCCCAAAACGGCCAACCTAATAAAATACAATTTTACTGTAAGTCTCAATGTAATAAAATCCACACATACTCAATATTCAAATGTCAAACATTGGTGGGTGATACAACTTCATCATTATTATCTTCGAATTCAGCACACCAGAGAGCACAAGAATTAGGTAAAATTATTAGGGTTTCTTTATCTTAGGCGTGTGTAATTATTGGCGGATTGAAAAGTGAAAATCGACGAAATATTATACAACTCATTTATACCAGACGGGTATTTTACAATCCAACGAGAAATACATTTTAAAATAGTTAGCTAATGCTTCCACTACGTTAAAGTCATCTTTCTGTGACTGTTTAGGGTTTTGTGATTTTTGGTTTTGATTTCGGTATTGTTTTATTTCGTTTTGGAATTATTATATCTAGCAGAGGTTTCGTTCTCGTAACTCAACTATTAGTGTTGTTCTTTATTGGTTTTCAATTTAATAGACGGCTAAACTTTATCTGGTTTTGAATTTTACCATTCCTATAGTCAATGTTTATCTACCCTTAGCCTACCCTCCTCGCTTTCTAAGGTGAATACCCTTAAGATTTTTCTCGTTTGCTTCTGCCAAGAGTAGCTCGCTCATCTTACAATCAGTCAGAAAATTGGATGGTGCCGTTTTAATTCTGTCTGAATTTTACTGGTTGCTACTCTCCATAACCTTTCGCAGGATCTGACCGATATTTTACCGCATGGTAATTGCCTCTTTTCCACGTCCTAGCGCCCTACTGCGTTATATTTGTGCTACTGCAGTTGGTTTTTGATTTTGATTTTATGGTATTTTGGACTTTGTAATTATTATATCTGGCTTGCTCGTTTACTCGTTGTATCCAAATCCAAGTATTGTTTCTTATTCCTCCTTCGAATAACAATAGTACACGGCTAAAGCTTATCGTCTCTTTCTTTTATCTCTCTAATCAGTGCTTACCTATCGTTAGTTTAGTGTAGTTGTTTTCTAAGGTAGGGGCTTCAAGAGCTTGCTTAATTGAAGAGTGACTCACTCAGCTTATAATTTTTTCGCACCAGGTACGGTTACCCTAGTTGAGTTATAATTGAGTTGTAAGTTAGGGTAGTTACACCCTAACTCTGGTGGTAGCACTTAGCGGCCCCTCTGTTATTTTCAAAGCGTTTAAGAAAGCCAGTAGACATAAGAGGGCAGTAACTTAACCAAAAACATCTTCCCGTTTAGAAATCGGGGCGAAATGCAAATAGGTAATCATCGTCTTCGATGTGTCGCCCAACGTCGCTTTGAGCGATTTTCTCACCCCGAAAAAGCAATTTTGCGATGGCGAATTGAATCGTAATTCCGTTGAGGGATGACCGTCTCCGATCGGCGTTGATAGGATTTTCTTCCCGGCATCCGAGACTACCTATCCCGGAAGTGTATTCGAAGAGAGCAGCTTCGAAATAAGCTCTGTCGAATCGGAACGGCGAAAATTAATATGTAAAGACGATAAAAATTGATAGACGATTACTTCCGGGAAGCGCAATTTACGTAAATTTACAATGATATGATATTGTTTGGTAGGTTAGAAATATGTCTATTTCAATGTATGTATTTAGATATCTATATATGTATATAATTTCCTTATTTGTGTGTTACTCTTTTTTTGTCTATCCAGAGCTTTTTGAAGCGCACTGTTGGGCTAGAAAGCTGAAAATTGGCATGCAGATAGTAAAACGCCTAGGCCAAATTCTAACGTAGCCGGATTTTTGATTTTTGGCCTGTGGGCGAAGAATTAAGACAAAAGAAGGCGTGGCAAAATCAATTTTTTAACATTTTAGCTTATATTTTCTTTTGTTCCTGCCTGGCAGAGACAGGCTTAACAGCAAGTGTATGTATATACGTAGATCGTGCTTTTTGATAGAAGGGTACAAAATTGACGTAAGAAAACGGAGAAAGTTGTTTAGTTCAGGTTTCTTTAAAGAAATTACATGAAATTTAACATTCATCGATAATGTATATACAGGATGCGGCGGAGTGAAGTCGAAAAATTAAGAAATTAGCAGAAGTGTTTCACTATCGTCTTCCGATTTAAACGAAAACGCGTACAGTATGACCCGACGATTTACAAAAGAAAACGTTTCGACTATGTAGCCGTATTGTTTATCAAGGCATAGTATCCCAAGCGAATGTAAATCTTCCTCCTGCTCTATCTACGCCTTGGGTTGATCTGTGCTCTTGTGAAGTCTGGCGACTTCGTTCAGCACCCTGTATAAAAGTGGATGTTGAGTCAGAACGAACATTCCAGCCCCAAAACTGAGGAAACGCTCATCGCGTTTTAGTGATATTACGCTAACATCTCGTTAAGGTATCTACAGTCGCAAGCAACGATAAAACGCAAGTAGGGAGAAATGGGCGGTTCACGACCAGACCCTTTCTCGATTAATTCCACCGTTCGTGTCAGCTCGGTCGAACAGGGGCGGTTGCCGTTGAACCAGCTTAACAGGGACGGTTGCAGTGGAACCGGTTTATCAATAACCGCCCCTGTTAAATCGGTTCAACGACAACCGCCCTTGTAAACCGGTGCAACGGCAGCTATCCCTGTTAAACCGGTTAAACGGCAACAGCCCTTATTAAACTGGCCCGAGCGTTGGATTCAATGATAAAAAGGTCTAGCCGTGAACCACCCATCTCTCCCTACTAACGTATTTTCTAAAAAAAGGAGGAGAGGGATATGGTTGCATAGAAAAAGTTTGGGAACTTCGGTAGAGTTCAAATAACCATTCTAGTCCTCAAAGAAGCTCCACTCTCGTACTATGTACGGTACTAAATTAATTTTTAATAACTATTGTGTTTGTTTTAGAAAAGGCAGATCAACTGCGGACCAAATCTTTACATTAAGGGAGCTACAAACAACCTGCTACGAACATGGAATACATGTATATGCCCCATTCCTAGACTTCAAACCGGTGTACGACTCAATAAGCAGAGAAAAAATCTACCAAGCAATGATCGAAATGGAAATATCAAGGAAATAAATACGATTAACAAGAATGGCCGTGGGAGAAAATTTCTGCAAAGTAATATGGAAAGGTTTAGGCCAGACAAATTTCTAGTAAAAAGGGGTATTAGGCAAGGCGATTATCTTCGATACTTTTGAATGTACTGCTAGAAAAATTATAAGAAACTAAAAATAAAAGAAACTCTTCTTAGCAACGAACATCAAGCAATGGCCTTTGCAGATGTCCTAACAGTAATAGCCAAGTAGGAAGAAAAGCTGAAAAATCGCGGGGCAAGTGATAAAGGAAGCAAGATGTTTTGAAATTAACCAGGAAACAACAAAATACAAAGTGATGGGAGGCACAGAAGAGAAAAACCTATAGTCTGACTGCAAGAGTACAGGGAGAAAAAGAATATAATTTTGAGAGGGTGAATGAATTTATATACGTGGGGGTACTGATAGAAGCAGAAAGTCCCTACCAACAAGAAATTAGAGGTAGAATAATAAAAGTAAATCAATAATTTAGCAGCTTGAAGTCGCTGATGAATTCCAGGTATGTATCCAGCAAGGCAGCAACCAAAATATATAAAATTGTAATAAAATCAACAGTGACATATGCAGCAGCGACGTAGATACTAAACAAAACGAAAGACGATATTCTAAGCAGATGGGAAAGAAAAATACTATGAAGTATCTATGGGGAAGGATAACATGACAAGGGCTGGAACAGAAGAACGAACGAGGAAATGAATGGACTGTACAAGCAACGAACTATAATAGGACATATAAGGATACGAAGTCTTATACAGTTGAGCCAACGAATACCAATGCGGGTAACAAGAAGGAAACCAATTGAGAGAGAAAAAGAGGGAGGCCGAGAAAAACGATGGAGTGAAAGTGTAAAAGAAAACCCGAGAAAGATGGCAATAAGAGATTGTAAAACAAGAGCGAGAGACAGAAAACAATGGAGACAAACAGTGCACTAATTACCAGAAAGTGAATAAAAGTCGAAGTGGAAAACACACCCTATGCCCTCAAGGCCTGTTGAGCGATTTAAAAAGAAAAAAATTGTGTTCGAGAGTATACAAGGCCTGGCTCCATTTTGGGTGAATATTGTATTTGCAGGGGATTGGTTTAATTTTTATTGACTGTTTTGTTGGGAGGAATTGGCCCAATTTCTAATGACTATTGTGTACAGGGGGAATGGAGGGCTTAGCTCAATTTGAATGAATATCGTATTTGGAGGGGATTAGTTCAATTTTTAATGACTGTTGTGTTGGGAACATTGGCTCGATTTTTAGTGACTATTGTGTTTGAGGGATTAGTTCAATTTTTAATAACTATTGTGTAAAATACATTATAGATTCAACATACTGTCTGAGGTTTCCCCTGCATTATTGCACTGACGACTTTTTATGTATTTCCTGTTTAAATAGACTCCCTGTTTCCTATATATAGTTTTGGTTACAGTATTTCCGAACTAGCAGCTATTTCTTGTTTTATAAATATGAACAAACTCAATAGTACTCTTCTTGCCCTTCTAAAGTTTTCATTGGGACGTTGCCAAACTAACACTGTTCTTCTTTTCGCTTTTTCAGCTTGGAGAAACTCGACAGCACTTTTTCCTCTTGGTAATTTTCAGTGCGATGTTGCCAAACCAACGACTTTCTTGGTCTCAACTTGGACGAACTCGTCAGTACTCTAGTCTTTTAATAATTTTGCTTACGACGTTGACAAAAAGAAAATGAAATTACGTGAACATTTTCAGGTAGGATAGATTCAATAGTATTCTTTCCATTGCCTTCGTAGCAATGTTGCCAATTTGATATCTTTTACGTATTTTGTTTGAGCAGAATCGACAATACTAACAACATTCTAACATCGCACATAAACTATCAACTTCGATTACCGTACGCATATAGAATTTCGATCCGGCGATTCGTTCATTAAGTTTAATTAGCGCAAAAGCTCCCAGCGCAACGGCGCAGCGGCGGCGGCCGCGTTCGGACTATTATTCACCGACGTTTGATCTTCCCGGTATTCGCCAATGGATACGGCTAGACATCAGCGACAATAACGTCAGAAATCGATAGTTTCGCGTTAATTCCGTCATTGTTCGTCGTGAATTACCGCATATTTTGCATCCGATCGCCGACGACAATAACCGACCTAGCGCGATATTTCCTCTAAAGGGAATGCGTATTTCAGTACGCGATGCATGCGTCGTCCGGATCGGAAATGTCGCGACCGAGATATCAACATTGCCTATTCGATACAATACCGTTGGGTACGTTTCCCGTTGATGATAATTTCAAGGTGATATATTTCGAGATAAAGTCGATTGTCATCCCCAATTGAGGATTCAATTGGATTTCACCAAAAAGCAAATGGACGATATAGTCAGGGATTACGGAATTGTTACGCTTTGTAATAAACTATTTGTCGTTGGAAATTAGATGCATTTGAGACTTCCTAGATTCACAACACATATGTTTCTCTCGTTGGTTTAACCTACATAACTATTACATCCTTACGTTACACGTTTCCGTTTCCATTTCCCCCTGGTTCGAGAACATCCATAGAAGGAAGAATGTAGCACTTTCGTCGTCTCACAAGAATCATCTTCAAGACTTCTGTTGGAGTGAAATGACAACAGAAGGGGCTAGTTTTATATACTTTCAAGTTGCTATCTATTTTACCGACAAGAAACCTATCGACACTCTACTTTATCGACACATACATATACAACAATAACGACTTACTCGTTATATGAAAAGCTAACCTACAAATTACTACAGATCACCAAGTAAATACAGCAAGTTATCCGCCATAGTTATCTTTGTTTACCTAATTAAAAAGGTTATATCATCCTTCTTTGTCGGCACAAGAACAAGGTATAGAAGATGTCGCGATAATTGCTCTGATTCGTTAAAAATCGTACCGCAATCGTATAAAATCGTACTAAGTGCTATTAATACCTTGGTGTTGGGTCAGCGTCGCTACACGTAATTTTTGATTTCTTAATTCGTTATATTCCACCGTCTTTCACCGTCTTGCACCGTTTCTCACCGTCGAAGTGAGGGACAAATATGTTTTGTGTAGGAGGACCTCTATGGAGGTTGCAAAGTTGTACTGCTTTCCGAGGAATTTTGTGAGGAACATATTGATTAGCAAAATTTATAGATAACCAACATTGTAGATTGTAAAGTTTAGGGAACAACAATAAAATAGAAAATATAGGTAATAAAAATTAATATATTAATGAATAAAATTAAATCAGCGATCTAAAAATATTTTTCTTGGTTTTATGTTGTTTTTCCACTCACCCATTTAATTGTCAATTTAGGAGTTATAGGTAGTAATAGTGAAGTACGTTTTCAGGGAAAAAATATGGTTTGATGCACTTTGTTTTGGAATCCAAAATGACGCAGAATTTAAGATCGTTAATCGACTATTTTGATTCCTCCATCTACGATTCGAGCACGAAGCTCTATCATACTGTAGTACCTAAACCCCTTCAAGAAGAAAGGAAGATTTTTGATCCAGAGAAGTGAGCATTCGCTTATTTTTATTAGCAGTACTTTCAGGGCTAAATTTTCCACTATACCCCTATTTTCTACACTTCGATCAATAAAATTGTTGAACGCAAAAAAATAACTACCAATAAATAATACTACCATCTATAATTCTTTAAATTTTCGATTTTCGATTTTCGGGACTGTTACCACAACAGGCACTGTTGCTTTCATCCATGATACCGACTAGCTGTTCGATGGCTTTAAGGGAAGTACCCGAGTACCACTAGACAGGAAGCCAGTCTGCTGCTGCGTCACCCGAAATTATAAACGTGGGGACACAGCTATTTCCAAAGTGAGATGTGGATTTATGTGCGCGTTAAAAGGCACACTGTTTGGAAACTACCATCACAAGTTGACTGTGTGGATGTATTTCATTAAAGCTGGCTATTACTTTAATATGGTAAAACATGAAGAGTCGCGGAATAACTAGCATCCGACCTCCAACTTTTAACCTGGATACGCCTGAAAATTTATTTGGTGCAAATAGTCTTGGTTGTGGCTGCATTAATAATCCACCAGTTCCACAGTTTCTTACTTTTAAAACTCAAGTCATTAATGGTCTCACAAACACAAGTTTGAAAGAAACCAACTGTGAGAGTCATGAGACTCAGAAGAATTAAGAAAGAGAACACCGAAATTAGGATAATTACACAACTGCAACATTTTTTGAAGAAGTGAACAAATCCATTTACCTCTGGGACAGAAATATCGAGGAAATGAAGGACGTTGATGCAAGATTAATTGTTGAGCTGAAATCCGACCTACTGAGGATGAAGTAACTGTCATAGAATGTAGAATTTACAAGACAATAATAAGACCGACAACGTTATATGCGTGTGGGACATGGGTGTTAAATGGAAATATAAAAGAAACATTAAGGGGATGGGAAAGAAAAATACTTTGAAGGATTTTGAGCGGGATGAAAACAGAGGAAATATACTTAAGAAGGATGAATCACGAAACGACATCTATAATGTTGCGGTTGACTGGGGCACATATAGAGAATAGAGGGTGACCGAACAGTGAAGAAAATGGCGTGGAGAGTATCAGAGAATAAATGAAGAAGAGCAACGTTAAAGAAGACGATGGAGAGAGGCGATACTAGAAGATTTACGGGATAAAGGAATAGCAAAATGGAAGGAAACAAAAACAAGAATAGGAAGCTACGGAAAGAAATAACGAAGTGGTGGGACTTAGAGACCTGCACAAAGCAGTAATAAAATTTTGTCGGATCTTGGTCGTTTTGGTAGATATTTGTGGATGAACCTTGATAAAATTCGATGGCAATCCTCAGCAAATTTAATATTCTTTCATCTAAGATGGTTTGCGACTATTTTTCTCTGCGTAAACTTCTATCACACTCGCGTACATACACGAAAAAACGATTTTTCAGCTTCTTAGCCGGTCACGAGTATTTTCACTTATAATACCATTTAGATACAGCTTCCACATAAAGAATTCTCCACAAAAGCAATGATAATAACTACCGATTTACAACAGAGTATTCGCGAAATGTACGAACGAACATCGCGAACGAGATTCAACAATTAAATGATATGTATGTAAATATTTTGATAAACAAGGAGGAACAAACATTGCGGACGGAGGAAGATCGGAAATTCGAAGAATAACACCCGACTCGACGAGACGGATATTTTTCGCGATAAAATCCGCCGGGCGACACTCCGATGATAATTATACAGTAGCAACATGACAAAAACATGGCGATGAGGTCGAATGGGAAAAGCGAAGAGGGAAAATGTCGGCGGTGAGGTTGGTAGTGGGTATGTGAGTGGGTACGGGCGTACTACAACAAAAAAGGGGTTGTTTTGCTCGCTTCCGGAAAGACGAAATGCGCGAGTGTCGTGGAAATGTACATACATACGTACCTACGTATTTACCATCAAATAAACTGCCTTAAGAAACGAGAAGTGAAGGCGGAATAATTCGAATTTGATACTCATCTTCGTGTATTGTTCGCCGGCCGCGTTTTGATGTTGGTATTGTTGCACGAAAATAACGCGCAATTGGATTTCTTGCTGGAATATGAAATATGAGATATGAGGCTAATTGGTTCGTTATATTGCAACAACCCACGATGGATTATCTAGCGATGATTAGGAGAAACCTCGTCTTATTCGGATATTTTTCATTCTCAAATGAGAAACATCGAATCCGAATGAAGTGACATTAATAAATGATGTCTTTATCGAAACTAGTTTCGGTCGCTTTTTGCATACCGCTACGTAATTACGAAGCGAATCATTAGTTTGCCTCTTCGTGTCCTTATAAGTCTGCAGCCGGAGAAACATGCGAAATGCATATTACGATGTGAAGTATTGCACGAGCTACCGTCAATGGTTATTGTGATAAATGACGCTAATAAACTAGTCTAAGCATAAAAAAACGCAAAGAAAGGCGTTTACCTGCTACGTGCCTCCTTTTATACCGGGTATTTTAACGCGCTGGGAACCTAGAAATATGTTGAGTCCTTCAGACTCTCGAAGAAATGAACAGGGCACAGTACTTAAGAAGAAAGCGGTTATCAGTTTGTCTCCTTTGAGATCTGGTGACAAGCAGAAACGTTTCCGACTAACACAGCGTAGGGTGCCGATCAAACTTTCGAAAGAGGGGTGTCCTACACCTTGGTTAATGGATCTCACAAAGTTTGGAGAAGTAGTACCCGTTCTTGATGACGAACACGGCAAAACATCTCAACCCGAAGATCAAATTCCCCAAGTTTTAGACTTTGAAGAATTCCTTCAGGATCTCGTCGAGGACCGATAGCAATTTCTCGAGGAATTAATTGCCTTTCAAGTCTATGGTGACCTTGATGCTGTCAATACAGTAGGTGTGATCAATTTTGTATAATTTGAGCACGGTCTCGTCGGTGTTTTGCATCATGAAGATGGTCCTACTGCAGGGTAGGACCTTTGGGTGATCTTGAAGAGCTTGGGGAAAGCTATTACTACGATGCCGTTGCGTGGCGCTCGAAATCCATTAATAGTGGCTCCAAGATCCGGCCAAAGTTGCGCGATTCCCGGTGATGATCAAATTATTCCCCATCTTTTGCAAGCTGAATTACGCCAATTTCAGCGCTAATGCCGAGAGCTTCACGTATTTGAGAGCTGACATCTTCTACATCGGTTACTTTCTGGTGATCACCAGAGGTTACTGAACTTCTGATCTCGGATTTATGTGCTCCTTTGTCTTTTCCTTGAATTTTCTTTTATGTCTTCGAAGATTTACGAACAATTAAATAGATTGTAAAAAGATGGGCACTGGAATTTGAAGATAAATTAAGATTTTTTGATTTTTGTGCTTTCAAGTATAACATCGTTCACTAACATCAAAACTACGGGAGAATATCATAACTAGCAGCCTTAGAAGCAATCTTAAGTAAATCTTGACAAAAGATTGACACGAAAGGAACTGAAATTCGTATTGTTTCGCCATTTCTGCTAATGACTAAACAGAGTCTTTTACCTGCAGAGCGACCCAAAATTGCATTCCTTTTTTGTTAATTTTTGAAAGATAAGATAACAAAATACTTAAAAACGACATTTTTGTCAAATTTATTTAACAACTTTTTCTGAATTACTCTGCCCGATTGACTTTCGGGATAGACGCGTTGCCCCAGCGGCACCCGGGCTAAACTGTTAAATGGTTAAAGGCACAATTGCGCACACACTACGGGCTACGACGAATTATCCGCATCCTTGAGGAGGAGCACATAAACTCAAAAATTCCTACCCTATATGCTGAGCAGGATTTCAATAGCTCTGGGTTAGATCCAGTTGAGTAACGTACATGAGAAATGGTTTTGAATGAGTCAGCTTTCTGACTTCAGAGTACGACTAGGCATCCAGCAAAGATTCTCAATGGGAAGCGAAGTTTACATCATGGTTATGGGACAACTTTAGCAGATACGGGCAATTTACCCTCATACTCCCGACTTGCACATGAGTCCAATGGCACTTCAGACTTCGCGTAATTTATTTTGAATTACCAAAAACACGAACTTCAACATAAGACCTTGGAAGGAGGTTTTGGTGTCGCGAAGAAAGTATACTGTGTTTCAGGCCGTTGTTACTCTCTCTATCGAAACACCTTTTTGGCCGTCAACGTGTTTCTCCTTTCTCTTTGGTTGTTTTGTTCCTTGTGCCTTCGAATAATGTCATTTTCTCACAGGCTAGATAAGTAGGTACGGCTTTTATTACTCCGCCGAACATCAAGCAATCGATAAATCCCGGGAGACTGTGGAGTGAAAGACGAGCAAACGTTAAGAGAAAAGTTTCTAAACGTCCAGCGCCACAGAAGCTAAAAGAAATATGTGATGGTTGCTTCGTAAAATGGAATTTACAATTTAAGAAAGTAAATGCTAAGTTTCAGACTGTAACATTTCTTCGATTTTTCTCGAGTTGGAGACGGTAACTTAATCTAAATACATATCACATACTTACTCAATAAGAACAGCACCAACCCCTAAAAGCGACCTTTCCAACTACTCGAAACTTCCTCGGAATCTCATCCCCCTACATATTTACTTACCCGCACATAAATTGATACAGCGAAGGTTCCTGTTTTCCTAAACGAATTTATGTAGCTCGAACTTGTAAATTAGGTAAAGGATTTCCCCGGTATCTTTCGCGGGGTGCCCCTCCTTCCTTCTCTCTCTCGCCCTACCCAACGTCGCGCGTTTCAATAATCCACCGTACTTACGCTGACAAACTCGAAACCCCCAGCTATTGTTTCTAGGCCGTTAACGCAAGCGAATCCGCAGAAATTGAAATCTAGCGTTGTTGTTATTATTACTACTGCTAACTATTACCGTTACAATTATTCCTACGCCGCCGTTTGAACGCAACGGTTATTGTTCGGATATAAATGGATGAACGTATGCTAATAACATTCATATAGATACTTGAAGTACGTCCGCATCATCTTCGCATCGCTGAATGGGATGATACACATAGGAGAGATGAGATATTGCTCTCCATGGCGGCAAAACGTACAAAAAGACGGACGTGCTGTCTGTCTGGATGTAGGATAGATTCAATTCGTCGGAGGAAATGTGACCGCTTATTGCGGTTGTACCCGATTACTTGTGAACAGGTTCAAGTCTAAAATCAGAAATATTTTCTGGGAATATAGAGAAAATCGGGAATGTTTCTTTCAAAAAGGAAACATCAAAAATATGTTGGTTGTAAATTAAAACGTAAGCTAAGAATCTTATAAAATACAAAATCGTATATCGATTTGCTTCATTTGGTTCAAGATTGTCTCCAAATCTTGAAATTCATTTGATTTAAACAATATTTGAACGCAAAACTTGCATCAGTAGCCTCATGTAGGAAAAAGCTGCTACTCCTTCCCTCCGCCATTCTTTTCCCAATCGCGTAAAAAGTGATTGTTGAAAGAGAGTCGCTAGAATATAAGCAAAGAGTGAACATAAAGACGTACCGAGGTACCGAGAGATCGTGATATCCAATTTGGGCGTTGCGTTGTAACAAACCTAGCCAAATCGCTACACATTGGGTTGTTCGAAAAGTAACTTCGTTTTCTTCTATGATCATGAAAGACGATTTTCTTATAGTGAACTAGATGACTCGGCAAACTTCGTTTCGCCCAAAATTTTTTTCGACTTTTCTTTTTTCCTAAACCTTCGCGTAGCAATTACAAACAAACCCATAGAAGAAAGTATCCAATTTGGTCCAGTCATTTTCAAGTTTTAAACATCCGAACAAACCACGATCCATTTCTATATGTACAGATAAATATTTTATTGAATTACGTATTATCCATTCAAGTCCAATACGTTTTGCTATTTTTCTGGAAGTAACATGATTCCACACTCATAAAATTTTTGTTCTTTGTCTAAGAACTGTTGTGGAGACAGAAACAAGTAATAATCAGAAGATGCCAGATTTGCAGAATATGGGGGGTGTGGCAGAACATCCCTTTCCAAGCTGTAAAAGCTTTTGGCGAGTTACCAAACTTGTATGGGGTTTCGAATTATCTTGGTGGTGCACTACACCTTTTCTATTGATCAATTCTGGCCTTTTCTGTTTGAATTAATCCTTCAATTTGTCCAGCCGATGACAATAAACTTCAGAATTGATCGTTGTTTTGTCCGGTAGAAGCTCAAAAGAAAACGATTTTTGGTGAATATCGGCTTTTGAAGTGCTTCAAGCAGGTTCATCTCTTTTACTCCATCATCTCTTGCATATAACATTGTTGTAAATAACCAATTTCTTGTCTCCAGTAATGCGCTTCAAAAATGGATCATTTTCTTGACGTTTGAAAAGCAAATTACAGACATCAACGCGACGGCACAAATTTCTTTCTGTAAGAACATGAGGAACCCATTTGAGATTAAACCTAGGCGTTTCAAATGATCATGAACGATCGAGTTCCATAAATTTAATCTCTCAGCGATCTAACGATTTATTATTCGCCGGTTTGGATCAATTAACGTCTTTATTGTTGAAATGTATTCTAACTGGGTTTAAATAATTTGCACGCTGGTTGCTTCTTACTATTTAATACCGTATGACATTTATTACCTTCCAAAAGTGACTGACAATTGTCCTTTTATTTAAAACCCCGATCACTCCGTTTTTCCCACGCAATTGCTTTACAAAATACACACACCGGGTTTGCCAAATACATAACTATATCAACATAATCTTGCAGATATCTCGGTGTTTATCGCATTCTGGTAGGTCGAACTGAAGGCGGGTGTTTTGGTGAAGAATCAGCTCTTTGCGGAACATCCACGCGAGCATTCTTTTCAGTTGTAAATTTCGCTTGGCTCGTATCTGTGCCTACTTCAGGGAATTCTAGGTACCTGGATGATGGTCCCTTATAAGTTCCAAGATCCGTACCAAATACTTCCGGGTATTCGCGCATATAATCCACAAAACTGGAGACGTTACTTAAGCCAACTAGCGATATACCTAGCGCAGGAAACCAATTACGGCCTAAATGACTAGCCCGGTTGTCCTCTACCACGACTAATGGTAGTTTCGCGCTTTTTCCGGCCCATTTTACCGATACGTCGCACTCACCTAACGTCGGTATTATGATATTTTGATAATCTCGGAGAATAACATCCGACTGACGTAAAACTGGTGGATTGTCACTAAAAATGTTTTGAAACATTGCTTGTCGGATTACACTGTAAGCCGCACCAGAGTCCACTTCCATTTTTACCGTTTTCTTGTTCATAATCACCTTTATTGTAAATTTTCCGGTAACACCTTCTGTTTGTACGTTATTTAACACATCCTCATAGATTTCTGGACAACCATTCACGATGGCGCCCTCCGGAAAACTTTGGTTTTCTTCCTGTACGTGGTGCATTTTCTTTTCACATTTGCTTGCTTCCTTTTCGCGAAGCACGCTCTCTCAATGTGACCATGTTTGGCACAAAACCGACATTTCGCATTTTTAAATCCACATGCGTTAGATAAGTGATCCGATTCACAACGGAAACATTTCTTAAATTTGGATTCTATCGGATCAATTCGGTTTGGTCGTTGCCAAATTGCATTACCTTTTACTTTGTTCCCTTGTTCCTTGTTAACGACGCCACTGTATGCGTTAACATTAGACGATTCTTTGATCATCGCCAAACTACGCCCTGCTACTCCGTGAGCGAAACAGAGATCTTGCAACTTGTTCCAATGTGATATTATCTTCGGCCAACAATCGTCTTTGAAGCGTGTCGTCACGTACCCCGCACACAAGTCGATCGCGAAGCATAATAAACAAAACCACATTTTTCAGCCAAATGTCGCCATTCCTTTACGTAAACGGACATAGTTTCCCCAGAATGTTGATCCCGGCGATAAAACCTAAATCTCCATACAATTTCGGACGTCCGCGGCGTGAAATGATTTTGTAAAGTGTCACATATTTCACTGTATTTTTTGTCCTTCACTTTCGCTGGAAACTATCAGAGATCGTAAAATTTCATAAGTTGCTGGACCACTCACACTTAGAAAAACGGATTTTTTACGATCTTCGTCGACGATAACGTTTGCTGCCAAAAAGAAGTCGATTCTTTCTTGATAGGATTCCCATCCTGCAGGTTCCGATGCGTTAAACGGTTCTATGCTACCAAGGGTAGTCATTTAACTAACAAAATTACTTCGCCACGTTATTAGCTATTAGAACTGACAGGATCCCATCCTCGTCGCCAAAATGAAATGTATTCTAACTGGGTTTAAATAATCTGCACGCTGGTTGCTTCTTACTATTTAATACCGTATGACATTTATTACCTTCCAAAAGTGACTGACAATTGTCCTTTTATTTAAAACCCTGATCACTCCGTTTTTCCCACGCAATTACTTTACAAAATACACACACCGGATTTGCCAAATATATAACAATTGTGTCTTCATCACCTTCAACTGGCCTTCCAGAACGTAGTGCATCTTCAGCATTAAAATTGCCGGATCGAAATTTTGTAAGTAAGTAAATGTGGTAAGTTTTGGCACTGGGGTTCTGTTAATAAATGCTCTCCATACACAACGACGATTTCTTTCTTGCTTGAACAGCGTTTTTACATTTTGAATAGTAAAAAGTAAAAGTAAAATATGCCGAAAATCCTGCTTTTCGCTTTCTGATATTTGATGGGGCACTTACCAAAAGCTACTGCGTAGAATCAATCGAACTTTTTCACAAATACCCCTTACTGTTTCAGATGCCAAAATATACGTATAACGACTATGCGGCTTGAGTGTGAAGTTGGCTGTGAAGAAGTACAACTAAGTCCTTTGTTGGGAAATGACGAAATTACTTTCTGAACAAGCCACTAGTTTAAAAGAACTCATTACCTTCCAATTGAAACGTCAAAGAATTTATTATCAGTCGATTTCGTATTTTAAATCAAATTTATTTCATCTCCATTATCACTTTTTCCGGAACTAGTTCCCCTGTCGTGTTTCAAATTTAATCCTAACGTATTCATAAGAAGATACAACACTCGCTATTCTGATTATTTCCTATAATTTCTTGTCGTACGCGTCACGAGCTCGACGTCACGTTGAGTCTATATGAACTTGCCGAAATATTTGTCATCCCCTTTTTGCGGCCGCTCAGAGTGCGGCGTCCACTCCGATATCTTCCAGTTGTTCCGAGTCCAATAATTTTCATTACTTTTTCTGTTTGTGTCGATTCAAATGAATTTTATTCCTTTTCCGGTCGCTCCTAGTCCGGGTTACACTTTCTCCGCTTTCCGAATTCTTCGCTCCAAATCCGGCAGCTCCCGTCGTTGCTATTTAATTATTCTGAATCCGTTTCAAACTTCCTTTGTTACTAATTAGATTAAGCTTATATTTATTTAGAATCCAAAAAGTTCCGCTTCAATCCCTTATCTCGTTAACTGAATGACGTCACCCCGAATCCGATGACTCCCGTTATTTTCTGGCCACGTTGAGCTATAGTAACCGTCGCTTTCTACGACTATCCTGAGTGGATAGCCAATAAGTAAGACTGTACCTCTTTTCATATTGTTTCTACAACCGTATCAAATACGTTTGGTTTATCAACGTCTTCTGTGGAAAACTTTGAACCGATAATTGTACATGTTGCCTTCGTGTATAATATTTGCATTTCTATGATTATTTAACGCGATCTCCGGTTATCCGTGATCCTTCTGTTAGTTGATGAAAAGGCTTCTTGATTTCTTCTATAAATAACTTTTACAAACTTTGTTCGATATTTAAGTCAATTTACCTGGAACCGCCGACTGCGGTACCCAGAGGTTAAGAAGAAATAATTTATCATCAGTTGTTTCATCCACACATAGACCGATTTTCTTATATCTCAACTCGTCTTTTATACATTCCTTTACTGTACATTGAACACGTGGCAAATTGTATCGTAATTGCATAGATGTTGACAACTTAATGAGGCAACGTACTCAGCCCAAAATAGACGAAAATGTTCATTAGGTACTACATGTTGTGGGATGTTCCACACACTTGATATAAAAATAAATATATATAATCAGTTTCCCCTTCTACCCTAAGGTGTAGGGATTTTGCCAGGCTTCTCCCTCTCCCCTACTACATTTCCTCCACTCTTTTCTATCCATCATCAATTCCTTGGCGTCCTTCCATGTCCACCCTCTCCGCTCCAATACTTCCGCCATCATCGCTGCCCACTGCCTTTTTGGTGTACCTCTTCTTTTCCTGTCGTTGCTTTTGGTTTCCCAGATTTTCTTAACTGGTACTTCTTCTCTCATTCTCTGTAAGTTTCCCCATCAGCTCAGCTGTCTTTCTTCAATGTATTTTTCCAATGATTCCATTCCCAAACGCTTCCCAAATTTTCGCTCTAGGTACCCTATCAAAAGCTTTCTTCATATCCATAAATGCTAGGTAAACTGTCTTTTCTGCATTCCACTTCTCATTTATTATTTCTTTAATTGTAAAAATATGGTCCTGTATACTACGGCCTTTTCTGAATCCACTTTATGACCCATCTAACTTCTTCTCAACTATTCTCCTTAGTTTTTTCTCTATAATCTTTTCATAAATTTTAGTTATTGTACTTAACAGTGTTATTCCTCTATAGTTGTTGCAGTCTTTACTATCTCCCTTCTTATGTATCGGTAATATTAGCCCTATTCTCCGTTCTTCTGGCGCTTTTTCTTCCCTCCATGCTTGTCTATATAGTTGTAGTAGCAACACTTTTCCCGCATCATAAATATTTAGTCTAATCATTATTGTTCCATTTATTTTCTCTAATGTTGACAGTTCTTAACTTGTAAAAATCAAAAAGAGACTTTGTGAGTTTCAAAAATTTTTTAATAAAATTGTCATTACAAATTTGTTTCGCCACACAGTGGCTTCATCAGGTGGATGAAAACTAAAGATAAACGAACGATTAGTATCTACTTATATACAAAAGAATAAAAGGTAATTATAAAATTAGAAATTTAGTGCTAGGAGGGGAAATGATAAACATCTGTTTGGTCGTTTAAAACTAAGCCTAATCTATTAGATAGATAGATAGATAGATAGATAGATAGATAAATAACTATATCTATTAATCTATATCTATTAATTTCCATTGATTCCAAAATATTTAGTTTTCTTTTCTTTTTCTTCTCCCCTTTTTCTTGAATTCTTGAATTCAAGAAAAAGCGAAAAACTAAATATTTTGGAATCAATGAAAATTAATAGATATAATAGATTAGGCTTAGTTTTAAACGACCAAACAGATGTTTATCATTCCCCCTCCTAGTACTAAATTTCTAATTTTATAATTACCTTTTATTCTTTTGTATATAAGTAGATACTAATCGTTCGTTTATCTTTAGTTTTCATCCACCTGATGAAGCCACTGTGTGGCGAAACAAATTTGTAATGACAATTTTATTTAAAAAATTTTTGAAACTCACAGTCTCTTTTTTGATTTTTAGAAGTTATGATTATGGAGTTTCAACAAGTTATTCCCGCTTCGATTAATTAGTTGACAGTTCTTCTTGACATTCGCCGATCTGGCGCCCGATACCTCTTTTACCAATCAATTGCTATCAATCATTTTGAATCTATCTGTACGTTTAATGTACATTGTTGCCTTCTTCTGTTTGTAACTTGAAATAAATTCCCCAACAACGTACTTAAAACGGGCTTCAACTTCAGGCATTTACATATATAACGCAATTTTCAGACTAATGTCAAGGTTTACGATGGAAGCTCTTCTCGATCTCTCTCTCTCGGTTTACTTCCAGTGGGGTATTCAAATCGTTACGGTAAGGGTAAGAAGTATTTTATCAGAGCACATAAAGATGGTAAATTTTAATTGAATGAAACCGATATATTCCTATTTAATCGCGCTACGCTTTTGTATCGAGAGAGCCAAATTAGCGCTCGTTCGCAATAACCGTAAAAGTCATAAAGCCCTCCCATTCAAAGCGCTTCAAAATCCCCGTTTTCGAACTACCTCGCATTATAAACGAATAATAAAACGAAAAATACGCCCCGAACGCATAATACTAAATGTTTATGTAACCGCCCAATAATAAATTTCTCGTAATTAGTACGCGTTTTACGGCTCCGACCTTTTATCCGTCCGCATTCATCGTTAACGCGCATAAAGAACCTGTTTTCGGAATAAATTCGAGGTAGAAAACGCGCCTCCATGAAAAGCTCCTTCCTTGCGCCTCGTTTCCGTTTTTTCTCGACAACGACGACGGCCGACGATCCGCGCGCCGGTAAAATAACCCGGTTAGAATCTAATTGCGAGGTCCCCGGTATTTAAATCACATCGCGGACACAATAGCTAAATTACGACCCCGGGATCCTTCATTGTTTCGTTTTATTTTATTTTTGAGCACCGTCGTCGTCGTCGAAAATTCACGCGAAGTGTGAGAAAGAGCGTGAGAGAGATAGGAAGAGAAGAGAAAAAGATGTGCTTCGAATACCGACACTATTCGACGAAAGTTACTAAGTCTCGGTCGGGTTTTGTATCCTCGAATATTTTACAAAGACTAACGTCGACGAACAATGGTCCCTTTCCCGTAGCGTCCGTCTCTAAATTAAGGAGCTCCCGGCCAGCTCCAGCTGCGACATCGGTGCGCTCGACTCCTGTTTAATATCGTCCTTTCTTGTGCGCTTTCGCAGTACGAAGCACTGTTGCCGTATTGTTTTTCGTAATAAACAACGGCGACGGGCGCAAACAGATAAGTGAATAAATGAACGTGTCTGACGAGGTACTAAAGGGCACCAAGATAAGGGGGAGTTCAAAAGACGTAATGGAAATGGTTGAGCGTTCGCTAGACGAACGCTTATCGCGAGAATATCTCAGACTTCTTTTTTGAAAAGCAAAGAAGCTAAGAACGGAATCCAATTTTCCTTTTTTTTTTTGTATATAGAACAAATAAAATCACCTTTAGCATACCTTTGGGAAATAATTCCGTACTTCGGCAACTAGGTTGCCATCCTCAGTGGAAAACTGGGGAAATTAAGTATTACCAGCGATATACGGCTAATTCCCAAGACGCTATGAGCACTGTACAACTCTAAAGCACTATGTAACGAACATCACACACTGAACTCCATTATCTGAAGAAAAGGAACGCCATGCAAATGCATAGTAACAATAGAGATATAAACAGTGTTCGATAGATTGCAAAAGGGAATTTAGAATCTGGAAATACGTTCAAAAATAGATATAGAACTGTACAATGTTCATTTTGGGCCTTACGCAGATATCCCTAGTCCCGGTTTTCCACCGAAAATGGCAACTTGGTTGCCGCAATACGCATCTGGAATTATATCTGAAACGTGGGATAAGAGAAATTCGATTTTTTTTTATATATTATTTTAAGCACAGTCTCCTTATTCTTATTTCCTTTTTCTTTTTCTGGGGCAAAAGAACACGGACTAACTACCTAACAGAGTTTAAGAATGCAAACAGGTCGAAACCTGCAGTTTCAAGGCATCGCGACTGAAAATTTAGGCGTAATATTCAATTAGCCCAGGAGTCGCAGTTTTATCGAACTATCGTAAGTGATTTAGCAACAGTTGATTTCAAAGTTGACAGGTAGCTCAAAAGGATAGAATTATATCACGCAAAACATTCCATTCCATAACCATTTCAAGAAAATTGTCTCGGTTAATTTGGGGGTCTAATTTTGGTGATGAGCCATCTCATCGGTTGATTATTTCCTGCTGGAATCGAGAATTCGTTATAAAAGCATCGAAGATCTGTTTATTTTCTATGGCTATATGCAACAATAAAACCAACAATAATGCGAACATAACAACCGCGATGAAAAATCCAATACTTTTTTCAGTACTTCAATAGGAAGCCTTTACAACTTCATCATTAACTGCCAAAAGAAACCACTTTTAGGTAGTTAACGTGTTAAGCTTACTTGAAACGAAAAGTACTTTGTATGACAGTTTCCATATGCTTCGAATTTCTCTTCCCTTTCCTTTCCACCTTTAAGATGTCCTTTCTCTGTCCTACCTCGATCAAACCAATCAATACAATGTCACACGGCTACGTACTTCTTTACACAGAGTGTTCCAAAGGAGACGATAGCTAGCTACAAAAGCCCTTAGGACTTCTGAAACACTGAAGAGATCAGAATGTCTGTAATTAGGTGGGTGCTAGTTTATAATTTTCCTGACATCGATTGACTGCAGAAACTTTTCGGCTAAACGCAGCGAGAGGATGTTGAATCAGAGTTTAATTAATGCAATAAGTAAACAAAGGGAGAGGAAACTTGTGTTAAAAGATATTCGAGAGAGTCAACATTACAATGGCATATACAATGTAGTCCTGCAGTGCAGTCATTGCACAACCTTCTGTGGGAATTGGCTAACAAACGAACCTCAGTGTAGGTCGGTCATTGGAGGGTTACGTGCTACTTCTTCATTTGTAAATAATAAGATATTTGTTGGTGATAACATAAGTTCCTGAGCAATAATGGTGTAATTAATCCGTTGATGATCTGGTGTATTTGCTGACACACTACACGCGACGAATGGAAACGTAAACACTTCGTCCTATAGCATCATCGGTTGGTTTAACGAAGATAAACACGTGTGGGCTTCCTTGTATGTATAGAACAAAGCAAATTTCTACATTAACTCGATGTTTTCAATAGGCATGTAGTATCTACACATGAACGTCGTAGCTGGGTTCTTCTGGTCTAGTCGGTGTCGGCCTATCCGGCGGTCAGATTCACCATCAGGACTGGGGAAAGAATAAAATGCCAAACGGCTACGCAACGGTGATATTCTCAGAGCGAAGAATCTCCTGACTCGGCTACCACGGAGTGAAACGATATCCAACTTTCACTTTCGAGTATTTAATAAAATCAACGAAGTATTACTTACATACTCATGGCTTCAATATAGCTGACCCACTATCGTCTCAGTTAGTTTCAACTAGTCACCGTATGAAATTGCTTTAGCACCACCAAGATGTCCGACATTTTTATTCATTTCGCAGAAAATACTTTAGGTCGAATAGCAGCAGTAATTCTTCATCATTCCAAATTCGACACTATGGGTCTTCTCAACCAGTTTTAACGAGTCCGCACAAAAATATTATATAAAATAAACACAAATATCTTCGATATTTTTATCCGTTTCGCAAAACATACTTGAGATCGACCAACAACGATAGTTTCTCACCGTTTTCTTCCAGATCTGGGACAGCTCGATGGGAATTGTCCGAAAACAAAAATGCATACGATTTGAAAATCCTGAATACCGCTTTACGATGGTTTTGCGATTTGTTTTGAAGAAATTCTTTTTAGCAATGGACTGTCGATTTTCGTTGTTTTAGGCTTTCTTGAAGTCAAAAATCCTCCTCTATACAACTGACCACAAAATGTTTGTTCTTAAATAATAAATAGGAAAGATATATCGATGTACTGTAGCAAGCACGGAATAGTGCGTCGATTGTTTAGTGCGAGAACTGCACTGAAAACGTGGCAAAAGCCTCGGAACGGGTTCGCCGCTTTTACCATTCATCAATCGGGCGCATTCCTTCCGACCCAATCCGCTGCGCCCCGTCCCTAAACCTAAAATATGGTCGTCTGTACGCGGGGAAGTTAGGCAAGCGCCTTCTAACGATGTACAGCATACCAGTCACAGATAGCCCTGTGTTTAGTTTCCGAGGAACTTAATTCCGGTTTTGATAATACTTGCCTCGGTGCTAGCCTTCATTTTATTGTGAAACAATTGTATACTAAAGAGTTGTAATGTAGTGACAATAAACCCACCACAGTCCTTGCAATTACTATGAAATACCTAATTAGCACATGCCCTTGGTACTACGTTGCTAGTTGGAGCACAATTCTCGACATAAATATGATGCAATGACCATCGAGTCTCCTGTCCGGGTAGTAGTTCTGCTTTGAGCGAGAATTGCAAGATAAGATAATTATCTGGAGACACGCCAAAATACCATATTTATATGTTGATTATAATTGAAGAAAATCCTAGAAATACCATCTAAGCTACGAATCGGAAAATATAAAAAATCAGGTTGTTTTCGTTCTGGGTGACTAAGATCTGGTAGAAATCTTGAAAATTTTTGGTTTCTTCTTTGCTTCATTCCAGATTATATCTATTTTCCTCAAATGTTCTACTACTAGATTCTTCAACATTTTTTCTGGTTTTGCCTTCGATCCCTTCCGTGTTTATCTTACTTGCTGTACCCTACTTGGTTATTGGTCAGTTAGTTCTCCATTCGCACCATTTCAAAAATATAATTTATAATCTCGTTACATTAGGTCTTCATATTCCGTTCCTTATTAACCTTCCTTTACAAACTTTTTCAGTCTATCGCCTCGCTATTATTTGCCTATAGTTATTTTACCAAAATGCAACAAAACGTCTCAAAGATTGATTAGTGATTCATTGACATCAAACTTTCGAAACAAATATTGGACGAACTATATACCGCATTGCACACTAAAACCACCCCACAGCAATAGAATTCCGCTTCCATAAAAAAAAAAATAAACAAGTGCGACAACAAAGAGAGAAAAACACCAAAACACGCGAGCTATCTTTCATCTCGCTATGACCTCGTCGTTCTCTGCGACAATTAAAAACTTAATATTTCCGCGTTGGCAGTAATTTCGAGCGCACGTTTTTTATCGCGATTTTTCCGCGCTAACGTTTCGCGACGCTTACTTCGTTAATTCGCCGTTACCCGACTCGCGTACGAAATGACCGCGTAAACGCGGTCGAAAAAATAGAAAACGAGAAACGAAACCGGCGAGGATCGAAATATCTCGCGAACTAGCGACAAGGAAATTTAAAACTTGAGGGAGGAGGCGAAACACAAACGACAGAGAGGAATAGCGCCACCACAACCGCTATACGTTCTGTGTACTGTGCATGTACGTATACTTGTACGTGCATTGGGATGAAGGAACGAGAGAGGATTATGGAAAACTCAGGGAGAGCTTTGTCGTATAGTGTGTGTATTTAAAGAGCTTTCGTTCTTTGTTTTCTTTTCGGCGGTGTCATGTGTTAAACGGTGCAAGGTTGTAACGTGACGATATCACGAGGGATGAAATTTTATTTATGATGGTTTAAGTTTCAAGATAACCATAATTAAGGGAGTCCTAATTTATCAATATTCGTTTACTTACGTTGAATTTATTCCTACGTAGGATTTTATAGAAACTTTGTTTAAAATGTTATATGGCAAAAAAGGTAGCTGTTTCTCCAGATGTTAGGCTTCTCCTATGGTCGAGTCTTCGCCAAGCGATCCCTTGACATGCGACGAAGAAGGGTCTACATCAACGATTGACGTCACGCGGTGGATATATAAAGATTGACTTTCAAAACCAATAAATTAATCTCTGTTGAATTTCTGCCAAGGAAATCTTGCCCCGTTTAGAACTCTGTTTGAAACTCTGTTTAAAATGCCTCTGTTTAAATTTTTTGCAACAAAGATTTGATCTTAGAAATTGTTTAAGTTCCCTCTCTTCAACCGAGTCCGTATCCCACATTAATTTCTCTGGACGCTTTTTTCAACATCCGCGACGTTATCTGTCTACGTTCGTGAACACCGTAAAAAATAGATCGCTAGTGGATGGTTCATTTCTAATGTACCGCCATTAGCACTGTACGTTCTGGTCCTCAGCCGGGAGCTGGCAAGTTGATCGTGCCGCGAACGTCACCAAAAATGCTGGAAACTGGATCTTAACTCCCCTTTGAACGACGGCAAACTGTAACTTTGAAAATTTGGAATCATGGAATCAAAATCTGTGTGAATCATTTGTTCGCTGCCTCTCTCCCTCGTCAACCTAATCCCTATCCTATCTTGATAATTGATCGAACAGAAATTTTCATGGATTACTTTTGATAATTTTTAACATTGCTCCACTTAATTACTACAGCGTCAACTTTCCTTAGATAATGATAAGGTTGTAGGCCAATTGATCCAACGATACATTCGACCCAATAGATGGTCTCGCCTAACACTCGGCAATGCCACAGGAAGTCTCGTTCTCGAGATGGTGTTCAGTTAAATGTGCTGGTTTCTTCTTGGTTGGTTTCGATTTTCTACGGGTAACTTTGTCACCCAGATCTCCATTTTCGTATAGTTCTTCGGTACGTTCACACATTTTTTCCCCAGCTTCAAGTCTTTCCATCTCATCGTCTTAACCTTTGGCCTGCTATCCTGGTTTCCGTCATCTTCTTTTTCTTGGTCATAGTATCCTTCGTCTTCTTCGTCCAAATTCGCCTTCGGATAGCTCCCATTCTGCATTGATTGCGGCTTTCATTTCTTCAAATTTACCTGAAATTTCTTCGTATTCACCTTCTTCTTCATCAGGAGGTGATCTTCTCCACCTACCATTTCACCTTCGAGTTCCCCTTCGGGGTTTCCTCAATTTCTCCTTCACCTTCCTCGCCTTTTGGAATCGCTTCACCTTCTTCACTTTTAGGTTCCCTTCTCGGTTATTTCCGTGCACTTGCTTACGTCCTTTCTTTTTTATTATATCGATTTACAGCACAATCTCGATATTCATTTGGGCAGTTCTATTTGGCGTCATCTTGTCGACTTTGTTGGAAGTAAGCTTCGATTTTGGCAACTTAATTGGATACCGTGGCTTAGCCCAGAGAGCCTGATTATTCAAAAATTTCAAACACCGGTAAAAGTTTTAATATCTGGCTTATATGAAGATTTTAAACAATCTAACACTACCTCGATTTTGGTCATCAACTTATATGCTTTCTTTTTGCAAAACAAGGAGTACAATCTAGAGGACACCGGGCAGATATGTAAGCTAATTTTCTGTGTTTTCACGACATCTAGTCAAATATATATATATTTTCCTGTTGATGGATATTGTACTTATGTAGTTCTTGAGGAAACATGCATTTTCTTCTTCTTTTGAAGAAATGTTTAGTTTGTGTGGAATGAAATAAAATAAATGTTACATAATGTTGTATCGCATTTGATGCAACAGGGTAGTGGTTCATCCTTGCATTTGAGACGCAGTCACCTTCTACACTCTTCCTAACTTTAAATGGTACTCCCCTACAAAATACCATACCTTACACCGTTTCTCGAATACTTGATAACGTTTAACTCCTCTTACACATTTTGCCTAATATGGTATAGTAACGGTTCTGTTAAAATGTAAACAGCTTACTACTGTTTGATATTTTTCACTTGTTACTATTTTTGGATGATTCGAGTGCAGGATCCAAGCATGTGTTATTCTCATGCCCGATATTCTGGTGACTA
Source organism: Chrysina gloriosa (assembly GCA_038088585.1). Classification (NCBI taxonomy): domain Eukaryota; kingdom Metazoa; phylum Arthropoda; class Insecta; order Coleoptera; family Scarabaeidae; genus Chrysina; species Chrysina gloriosa. Next base: position 27,292,242 of record CM076088.1, on the reverse strand, counting down.
GTGACTAGTGAGAAATTGTTAAAAGAAACTGTGTGATTTTTTGGATTAGTCGAAACACTAGATAAATACAATATCGGTTCATCACGGGTTTATTTTTTTCGCTATTCCTATACGCAAGGGAGCAGCAATCCGGATAACAGCAAATCGTGCAGATTGAGAGTACGAAATCATTGAAAACACAATATTTCCCCCGCAAAATTACTTCGCACTTTCACGACTAGACAAAAGACTAGAGAGTAGTACACGGTACGTCTTTACGAAACTGAACGTATCAAGCGGACGAAGAAAGCAGTGGTTTAACAAAAATCTATGGTTGAAAAAGAAAAACGTAGAAAAAGTATCCTACAATATTGTCAATAATAACTCTAACAATTAAGTTGTAAACGCGATATTTCTACCTCGAGGGTGGGTATTCGCGGATTGCGCAATTTCTCGTTTCGCATAAGCCCGGAAAGCGTAACGAAACTAATTAAGTTATAGGCTCATTATTTTAATTAAAACAGTTCTCGATTCGCCCCCGAAAACGTGCCCTCGGTTCGCTTCGTTAATTCGGAAATAATAAAACGACCTTAAGGCGCTCGGTTTTCATCATTTACTCCACTCGTGGAAAGATACGGATCGCTATTCGCTATCGCCCTCATCGTTAGAGAGTTCGACAAAATAGCTCGTGGATAATGACCTCTCGGAGACAGGAAAATATTTTGCCAACCGGTAAAATTGTAGTGTTCGATTCGTTTCTGAAAGTTGAGAAAATAGTTAATGCGAAATATGAAGTTGATTTTGTGAAGGCATTTGGAATGCTGGAAACAATAATAAAGTATGAAGAGGAACTGCAGGAACGGATGATTGCATGCGAAAAATCATGAAAATATCCGGACCAGAAATCCTCGAGTTTCTTTTTCTTTTAACATTTTTGTCTAGTGATGGGTCCCTTGTAGGCGCCATGAAGGAATCTATTCTAATTTGGTTATTTGTCAGCTCTTGATAGCTAAATTTTGGGCAAATCTTTTGTAAAGACCACGAATAGAAATACTGGAGTCAGATATCCTCCAATTTCTTTTCATTTAACATTTCTCTCTGATTGTGGCTCTCTTGTTTGCGACACGAAGGAATCGGTCCCAACTTATGAGTATAATAATTAATCTTATATGATAGAGATCTACCACTAATAGGTCAATAAAACAAGGCTGGTTGGAGCGATAGTTATATTTTCAGAACGTTTACAAACGTTTTCGGAAACGTTTGTAAACGTTCTGAAAATATAACTATCGCTCAAACCAGCCTTGTTTTATTGACCTATTAGTGGTAGATCTCTATCATATAAGATAAGTATAAAAGGTCACGAAATATATATATATATATACATTTTATAATAATTAATATAATATTTTGTAAGGACCATAAATAAATAGGATGCAACTTCGTTGCTTATATTCTTCTGATGACTTTCTCTCCCTCGACATCTTTGTTATATTTCTTATGAATAACAGGAAGAAATTGGCCATAATTTGGCTTATGATACTTCTTAATCCTTGAACATTCTCTCCAAGTTACTGCTTCTCTTTCAGTCCTATTTTGTAAGTCGTTCGTGAAAAGAAAAGCTAAAGGAGCTGAGTATAGTCCCAAAGTTTGCTAGATTCGAAATCTAGAAGGCTTGTCGTTGCCCTTTCCCAAGTAAGTTAAGGAAGGTGGAGATAGCTACAATATTTTATGAAATTTCAGCAGGTTTCTTTCTCTTAACATCTTTATTACTCGCATCATCAGCTTTCTATTTGTTTTCTAAATTTCGTTTTCCAATATGTGTATTATCGCCTATCTAATCGTTAACTATGCATTTCTGTGATTTGAAAACCGATTTTTCTCTCTCGACACTTTATTTGGTCCCCTGGTCAATTTTCTTCGTGTTTATCATTCTATATTTCTGTACCTATTCGGTACTATTCTTTATTAAGTCTTTAGTATAATCTCCACGATTATCTTGAGGAAAGTAATCACGTGTTAGTTGTGACACGCACATTTTTAATAAATGATAAGGTACGGAGTTCTGCAGCTTATTGGACACGAATGAAATCGACTATTTCTATACACTGACTAAACGTTAAAATTTCGAATGAAATTTAATACGCGCTTCTCTACACAGGCTTCTCCAAAGAGGAGCGCAACTAGTTTAAAAAAGGGATGGCGGTTAGAATTCCCCGTAAGGGCTGGCGGAAAAACCGCTGCGCAACAGTTTTCTCGGGCAAAAGAATTTCCTCCTGACTCGGTTCTTACGAAGTCAAACAAACTTTACTTTCCAGAACCTTAACCGGACCTACAATAGACTTTCGATTTAGATAAACTAAGCGAACTCTACGCCTACTAGTCGGGAACTGGCGCGTAAAAGGCGCGTAAAAGGGCAAATAGACAGCTACGTCCGAAAATATCGAAAGACGAAAAGGAAGCAATAAGAAAAATAATTCCCATTAACGGCTAGCGAAAAAATGCCAAACAGCTACCCAACAATGATTTTTTCCAAGACATGAATGTATATTCCCTACTTGACTTCCACGGGGTCAAACGATATACAAACTTCACTTTCAAGTACTTAACATAATTACCCTCGAAACTCAAGGAGAAGAGAGTGTGCTGTTCAAACCTTGGGCTAGAGTTGGGGACGAGCGTATTCAATTTTCGTCAAAAAATATATCACCGTAAAGATGACCTAAAGAGTCACAATTTAAGAGAAACGGTATCACCTTAAAGTGTTTACGTTACGTTCAAATGAAGTTTCTCTATGAAATTTTTCGTATACGATAATTCGTTTAACTTCAATAATAGCTCGTCTCTAAGAGGAATAAGAAGAATTACGTAAATATACATCTATTTAAGTTGGTACTGGTTGCTACTACTCAAATGTCATCTAGATAAGTCATACATTTCAACATCTAAGAAAATGTAAAAATGTTGCTAAATTACTGAAAATTATACTAATACTTGTAGAAGAAGGATAAAGGTTATTATAAATGTATTATGAATTGTATTTATGCAATTAAATACATAGGAGAACTTCATTTCAACGTAACCTAAACACTTCGAGGGAAAACAGTTTTTCTTAAATTGTGACTCTCGGAGGCTCCTCCCGCAAAACTTTTTTAGATAACTTATCGCCCTTTAGATGACTAACCATCAATTATATAACGTAATTTTTTTGCGAAAATCAAATGCGCTTCGTTCCTAAGTTACTCCCAACCTTACACCGGACCTAATGTAGACTTTTGATTAAGGCAGAGGAAGCAAACGCTGTGCCTACTAGTCGGTAAATGATAACTTTTCCTCTCCTGTCGTGTCCCGTTAACACAAATTTTAGCGCACAACGGGACAGAGAAAGTCTGAAAAGTACAGTGACCGAAAATATCGAAAGACAAAAAGGAAGCAACAAATGTCAGAATTTACCATAAGGGCTGTAGAGGAAAATGCCAATCAGCTATACAACAAATCTTTTTTCCAAGAATGGAATGTATTTCAGAGCCGGTTCTCGTTGGATCAAATGACATACAAACTTTACTTTCCAGCACTTAAGATATTCACGAGAACCCAAGGAGGAGAGGAAGTGGTTGCGTAAATCTTAAGCCGGATCTAAAATAGACTTTTGATTTAGGTAGACGAAGCAAACTCTACGATTACTAATCGGTAAGTGATAACTTTTCCTCTCCTGTCGTGTCCCATTAACATTAACTTTAGTGCGTAACAGGGTAGAGAGAGTCCGTGAAATACAGCGATGACCGAAAATATTGAAAGATCAAAAGAAGAGAATAACTTTGAAATGTTATTAGATTTCGATTTTCTTTGAAGATAGTTCAGCACTGACCAATTTATATGAAGGCAAATTTTGGGGAAAGATCGAAAACAACAAGAACGAATCCTCTATTGTAACAATTTTTAATAGTAGAAATTCTAAGAGCCAAAACGACATATCTCCAAAACCGTAGACTTTTGTTAATCAGATCGGCCAACGTTATAAGCCCACTGTGTTTTTAGCTTTGAAACGTGACCAGATATTTTTGGTAGGATGACCAAGATTTTATTTAAAACTACAATTTCTTTCCTGAGTGAGACCTCGGATTACTACCAGGAGATTATTTAGTATATGTGACCCGGTCTATGAAAAGGGGGCTTATGACTCAAAAACAAAATTGCGGGAAATCAACTGTTAAAGATAAACAATGCATTTCGTCAGTTTCTCGGTAGTTGTTCTCCTTCGTTATGTTTCTGTTGGTCTTTTCCGTTATAAACTAGTGAAGTTTTGAGGAAAAAAAAAACTGTGTACGGTTGTTGTTGTTGTTAAAATGTCATTTATTTCCAATTTCTCCTTTTCCACTCTAGGAAATTTTGATGTGAATACCTATAATGTCTGTCGATGAAGAATTTTGCGAGGTTTTTAAAAAATATTTTGGTGAAGATGAAGATGAAGAGAGTGATGATGATTCTTTCGATGATGTTGATCAATTACGATGAGGGACTACAATCATTATTTCAAACTGAAGATCAAATGGAAGTGGAACAAATTTTTCAACAATGGACTTGTCTACTATAGATAACAAAGAAAGCAAATTGATAAATAAATTTATTTCGCAAGATTGCTGTAATAATAAATGCCACAAAATGATACCGCGAAAGATAATAGAAAATGCAAGAAACAACTATCTAGAATTATCAAAACATGAACTTGATTTGGTTATGCTGAGCCATATCGAATCAGCAATAATGTGCAGAGACAAACTTGGAGATGCCTACACAAAAATGACGACATGGAGGGAACATGAAAGGCAAAAGGTAAAGATGCTGAAAGGCATAAATTGATGTTCACTTTTTATCACTTACCTGTTTGCCGCTCATTTTTCCTTTTTGTGCATGCGTGTGGAAGAAAACGTTATGAAAATTTACTTCGACATTTTCATGCACATGGTGCCATAACACGGGTACATGCGCTAGCAAATAAACCATCTACTCTTAAAAACCAAAAAATTTGCTGACAGCGAGGATATTGAATCATTTCAAATATCATTGATCCCAGTAGATGACAACATACCCGAAATTATCCAACCAGTTGGTTTATCTCTGCAGCGTCAGTGGTACATTTATCAGAATCTCAGAAGCCTGGTTTCAGATCCCATGAATGCTGATATTTTGGGTCCATTGCCATCGAAAAAATGCCATCAAAAAAATCTGAAGATGCTTTACCAGCCACAAAAGTGGCATCGAAGGAACCCAAGGCTTCATCCTCAAAACCTAAACCGAAGAAACCTCTGGCTTCATTGTCCAAAAAGAAACCGAAAAAACCTGTAGCTTCATCGTCAAATAACGATCCAAAAATGAAAAAACTGAAGAAACTTGCGAATTCAACTCCAATAAAAAGTCAGGAAAACGTAAGGCCTCATCTTCAGAAGAAGATTAAAAAAAAACGAGCAACTTCAAAGGTTTCAACAAGGATGGCGACGAAGAAAACTACTTAATATTGCTAAATAAATATTTTTGTGCAAAATAGCTTTTTTTGGTAAAAACATTTTTGTAGCGTTCAATCCTTTTTTTTTTTCATTTTCACTTCCATGTATTATCTTCATTCTCGATTTTCAATAAAATTCTGTTTTTCTTTCATTTGTGCTCTTCTTTCTCTAAATTTTTAGTACACTTCCAAGCAAGTTAGGACTTTCTGCTTTTCACCATGTAAAAGAGAGTCTCAAAAACTATCCGAACCAAAAAAAAAGTGAAAAATAATTTTTTGAGTCATAAGTCACCTTTTCATAGACCGGGTCACATATACATTTAAGTCTATCCCTCGACCAATTAAGCTTTGTACATGTAAATTTTGGGTAGGAATTTATTGAAGCAAAACCACAACCTTTAGAGCAAACTTCTAGCACCTTCTTATTTTTAAGCATCTTCGTCAAATTTTGCCTTGGCTCCTTCAGGTACTAGTACCGGTTATTTTGAAAAAATGATTTTTTCTAACATTTTATGAATCCTCATACCTTCAGAAATCACCTCCTAAAATTTTGTAGTGAAATTTGAAAAAATAAGAGAGTTGTAGCAATTTAAATGTGCGCGTTTTCGGCGTTCTACCGGCAGTTTGCCCAGTTAGGCAGCTGCTCTTCTCCCCTCTCCTATATACTGCCTGGTCTACCTGCTTCTATTAAAATAACCTGTGTCTTGACGCCGTTATATTGTTGGCTTGTTCTCAAGTGGTCAGTTCAAATTTCGAAGTGCACAGAAGCATTAAAAATAGGTAATAATCCATACGGAAAAGGCAGCAGAAAATCGCAAACTTTAAACGCCTTGTACTCAAATTAGCATTTTTCCAAACTGCGCTGACTTATTCTCCGCAACCACTAGATGGATTTTTTCATTCTTGATTCATTTGTTGATTTTGATCTCGTCTAACGTAATTCACCAGAAAATTGTAGAAAAATTGCTAAAAAAATTGGCAAAGGAAAAAAGGTGAAAAAAACGTGATTTTTACATCTCTTTTTTCTACAAAGCCGCCATTTTGTTTTTTTTTTTTTATTTTTTGTAAATAGGTTACGATGTAAACTACCTTCCTCTTTAAAATACTTCTTAGAATTTCTGTTTCAGATATGCCAATTTTGAGATTATTTCAGCGCAGTGTGAGGGTCTCATTTTCGAGGGCTCGACTTTGGCGCCCTGTAGTAAATAATGCTCTATCAAAAAGGAAAGAAAAAAATGTTATACTCCCAAAGTATGTACAAATTAAAGGCAAAATCTTGTATAAAATTTTGTAATAAATGAAACAAGAAAAGAAAAGTTTAAATACGGATCATTTTTTAGCCTTGAAACCGGTAACAGTCCCTTCATGTCATCGTTACTTGAATCTTTCCTGACATCACCCTCATCACAAACGTTTCTCAATGTCTAGACGTAAATAGCTTCCCTCGCCCTCATTTTGCCTTTGGACATCTCTCTTAACCACTGTTTAATTCTTGCAAAAAAATGATGAATGCTGAAATAATGTATCTTCCTTTCTTAATCTAACAAACAAATGAATCATCCTCCCCTGCTCTAAAGAACACCTAATTACAAAAACCCAAACGAATTGCTTCCCTCATTCCATCCGAGAACCAGATCCTCTCCAAATTCGCACCGAATAACATTACCAAAGGCGTCGAAAGCCGAGCGAACACACATCAACCGCCCCGTCCCGTCCGGTCTACGTTGCTCTGCCGGTCCCGTTAATACTCTGCGCCTCCGAATTTCATCAACCCCGTATAAATTTCGGCGTTAATAACGGCTAATGGAGTCCAAAATCACCAGTGAGTCACTGCGCGACGGCCCGAATTTATCGTCGTGTCCTGGCCTTAACGGCCTAACTTCGCTAATTATTATTTTTGTTTCGTGTACATTCCTGGCGATCTCGGTCGGAAATCGTTGATTTATGCGCGACAAATTGTCGCGATTAATGCTAATTAGACGAGGAGTAATGTCTCCGGGGAAAAATGGAAAATAAGGCAAACGAAAAGCGGACGTAATTTAATTAAGTAATTGGAGCGTAGCTGTTGATGTATGTGTTTACAATTTAATGGAGGACTGAATTGCCATCCCTAACGAGGAAGATCGTCGATCCACCTTAAATCATATTTCAGGACAGTTTTACATTGTTTAACGAGGACCTCCGCCAAGAGAATCTTGCTTTGTTTAAAAATCTCTGTTTAAAAATATTCGCTTGATGGAGGCAAAGATTTGATGTTAGAAATCGTTTGGGTTCTGTATGTATGACGCGCTACCCTTCTATCTTGCCCAATCGAGTCACTAGCCTACCTCGGCAATCCGTAGCTGTTGCAGATCATTTTTCTCGACGTTTTAACATTTCTCGATGTTATCTACCCACATTCATCAATATTAAACGGTTGGTAGTCGGTTTCTTTCTAATGTGCCAACGCTAGCGTTGTACTTTGTCGTCATGTGAGGGGGCTCGCAAGTCGAGCACACCGGGAACGACGCTGGAAAGGTTCGACAAGCCATCAAGTTATCGAATGAGAAAAACCTAAAGTAATTGGAGCGTCGCCGTTGACGTACGTTGATATGTACTACCACCCGATCAAGGGTATTTCTGGATTGCAATCTCGAAGGAGGATGATCGTCAGACAACGAAGACTAAAAATTTTCGATTCCATCATCGAAAATTTCGAAATTCTATCCTTACCGCACAGCGAATTTCGCATAATAAACGACAATTAACACAATTCGACTCACCCACCGAGCGTTCGTTCTAAATCTCCCCAATTTCTCGCTCTCCCCTCCGGCCGTTGCGTATGAAATCGACATCGTCAAGTAGCGCGTGTCACTCCAACTTTAACGGTTTAACGGTAGACAATAGGCATCGTATGGCGGCCACCCTTACTCCCCTCCTCCTTCCCCATCCATACAAATCCGTGACATTTCACCCCCGACGCTCCGGCACGAATTCGCGAGTAAATGGCGGCGTTTTCCTCGATTTTACATTAAACGAAACGCCGCCGAGATTAGAATTAGTCGCGATGGAAGGCTAATGTACCATTAATACGTGGGGAATACTAATTTCGACGGGCGGGTGAAAGCCGGAGTGGAAGGAGGGATCTCCACGCATATGCTTCGTTTAAGCGATCGAGTTGGAATGGTAGTTTTGGGATCGTGGTGGTGGAAACAAAGGATTTTGGGGGATGGAGAATGAGACAAAGACAAAATAATGATGTGGTTTATCAAGTGAGAGCACACGTTAAAATCTAGTTGGAAATGGGAAATTCTGATTGTTGGTACGGTTTTTCTTGATATTAAGTCGAGTTTATGGTTGCGCTTTCAGTTTCCCATTAATAGCTGTGTCAAACAGATTTGGGAGGCTCTGCGGCTTTTCGTACCATTTAATTATCCAGGAGAACAACCTATAATCGTCTTTAGATCGATTTCTTAAATACAAGGGAATGGCTTCGTTTGCAGTGCCAATAGGCAAGAAAATGATAAAGATTCCAGATGTCCAAGATGTGTATGGCAAAGAGCTCAAGAATCCATTCTAATTTTAGATCACGTTCATGATAAATGCGAATTTAGATTTAAGCAATAACTGAATGAAACATATCATTTCTTGTAGATTTCTTCCCCTGAATCTAAATCCGGTGGCAGAACTGCTCTAGCATCTCAGGACGTCGAGATATCTTAACCTCAAATTGCCTGAAAAACGGTTTTCGGTGATATTTGACTGTAAATATCGGTTAGAAACAAACGAAAATTGATTTCGAAGCGGAAGAGTAACACTAAATGATAACATGATAGCAAGCAGAAATGAGCAAAAGAATCACTGTTCTTACGGCATAACCTCGAATATAACCCTCTTTTTGGCACTTTGAGGTTAGGATATCTCAAAGTTTCCCGTGCTAAGGCAATTCTACCGCCGGATTTGGATTCAGCATTAAAAATTGTACAAGAAATGTTATGTCTGATTCACGTGGGAAAAGTATGTTGAATAATATAATTTTCTGTTGACTTCAAGTTTAGAGTAGTTCTTTTAATACATTTATCAGCTGCGGCTGCGTATTTAGTCTCTGCTGCGCAAATTGCAACGAATTCTTCTCTTTGTTTCTCTTTTTTATACTAATCTTAATGGCTTCAACATTGCGTTTTCAAAATCTTATTATTTTTTAATTCTTTGTTTAAACATTGTTCTTCGAGCTTTATTGGAGCCTCTTGTATAGAGCTTTAGTTTACGTTCCATCCTTCACTTGCTTTTCGACACCTACGCCTTTTTCTTCTTCTTTTCACCTTTCTTTTCGCCTTCTCTTTCACCTTCTTTTTTAACCTTCCCTTTCACCTTACTTTTTACTTTCAACTTTCATCTTCAACATCCTTCTTTTTAATGTTAGTTTCGAACTTCACATCAGCCATCCGATTTGTTTCTTTCGGTTTCCCGTTTTCTAGTTGTCTTTTGTCACCTTGTTCATGCTCTTTATCATCCATCGTTTAAATTTTCTTGGCGATTGGCTTCTTCCCTTTTACCCCCTTCTTTTCCTCTTTCTTTTGCGCAACGGTTTTAACGATATCGACTTCATTATCGCGTTTTGACTTTCGCCTTCTTCAATACCTTCATTTTCTCTTATTTCTATACTCCTTTCCACGGATTTTTGCTTATCGACTTTTGCACCGTTAAATTTTCTATCTTGAAAGCTACAATTCTTACAATACCTTTTCTCAACCTTTTTTTTTTCTAATTGCTTCGTACACTTGGTTAGCTGCTTACAATAATGATATCCCTCTGTAGTTGTACACATTTGTGCGGCGCCTTTTTCTAGAGCGATAATGTTGGTATCGCCCAGAGTTCTAGCAAGCCCAGATAATTCTGTAAAAAAGTTCTAAGTCTTCACCTTCTAGACTTTTAATTAATCCGGCCTTAATATTGGCATGACCAGCAGCTTTGGCATTTTTAGTTTTCGGACCGCAATTTGGAATTCCTGCCAGAACATCTGATCATCGTAATCCATTATTCTCTTTTTTTTCTAGTTCATTTCTTTCTCTCCCATTTGTGACCATTTTTAAAACCTTCATAAAATGCTCTTGCCATCTGTCTACGATTTGTACATTAGTCAACAACAAATTTCCTTCAGCATCTTTTATACCTTTTGTCGCCGTTTTCCTTTCCCTGGTGTTTTATAGAGCAGTTTTGCATTTCCCCTGGTGTCTTCTTCCATTTTGTTTCCAAATTCTTCCCATTGACGAGTTTTTGCTTCCTTGATTTTTTTATTTACAATTGTCTTTGCCCTCTGTATCTCGTGTAATTGTCATTATTCTTGTTACTTCTTATTATTACTTGTTACTTCCGCTTTCATATCATTATTTCACCATGTCGTAGCTTTATTTTTTCCTTTTTCGTCGCTCCAATCTCATCAAAAAGTGATAATTACTTGGAAGATACACACACTAATTTCCTGGATGCAATCCCGCGTTCTTTATTTTATCTCAATTTACGTTTTCATTATGGCAGAAGTCACATCCGAAGCTTTATTCTCGATGTCATTTCCAAAACGTCCCCTCCGCTCATTCATCCCACGCGGAAATAATCGTTTTCCGACCCCATCATACTTTTTTCTACCCAGCTTCCCTCAAATCCGGCGTCCCGTTTAATTTTACTTTATTGTTATTTTTCCACATTTTCGGCTCGAGAGCGAGAGGTCATAAAGCTGTGCTGCTTCCGATTCGCCGGGCGCGTGTCGTCCCGAAGGTCGCCCCCTCGTCCGCTCGCCAGACCGTTATCGTCGTTTTCCACCGCAGCCGTCGTGACAAGTAATACGACGACGCGAACGGGGACGACTGACATAAATGGAAAAGGACACGCGGTAGTCATTTCCATTTAAATAGAGTTTCGTTGCGAACGCGGATATCGCTAACCGCCGGATTCTTTTCTTTCAACATCGGAGACGACGTATGTGTTGTCGAGAAGAGAATCCCTAGAAGAGGAAGAAAATATTCGCGGAAACTTTCGGATCGGAATCACCGACGTTTTCTCAGATTTCGAGATGGTGACAAGCAGAGAAAAGTTGTGATACGTATTCATACGCGTCGAGAATCAACATATTTCGCATATAAAGTAGTATTTTCAGAATTTGATCCGACTATGTTTGGAAGATCTGCCGGTTCTCGTGGCGGTCATAAATAGTGACAGTCCGCGAGCTTCCTCCGCTATGGATAATAACTTAGTTATCAAACTCATTTTGCTTACCACTCAAATGGCAAAATTAAAAATGTGAAGGGCATAATATTCTATGTTTTGCCATTTAAGCAGCAAATCGCAGAATTTCTACTTTTATGCGGCAGATTATCAGCAGCGTTCTCCTCTGAGTCAAAGCAAAGGAACAGAAGCTATATAGTTACACACAGTCGACAGAATTAAATTTACACGGTGGCAGCTTGGAAACTATGAGTATCTGTCTACTATCGGTTCCAATGCAAACGTACTCATTTCTTCAACTAACTGTTATTTCTGGAAAATTATGGACTGCTTTGCATCAGCCGTGGCGGCTATCTCATTCCCACAGCTTTACGCACTAAAGCTTGTTAACAGAACCGGGAAGGGAAGTTTTTAAGGGCTACGGAGCCGCCCTTGTGTTTCGATAATTAGGTTAATTACTCAAAAGTAAAATTTTATGTCGCTCGACTACGCGGGAACCGAGCTAGAAACATATGGCTTTCAACCAACGGTTGCCTAGTCGTTTGGCATTTTCCCCTTCGCCAGCCCTCACGGGGAATTCTGACCACCGAACAAGCCGACACAGATTAAGTTAGGTGACCAACAACTAACGTTAATTCCCTCCAGGTAAGACCCAGCTATTTGATAAATATCGTACCAAGGTTCACGAAGGTTCGTGTTGTGCTATTCAAGCTAGCGTTTAATTATTCCAAACTGAAGCTTCTTTTGGTACTATTCAATGTAGTTCTTAATTATTTAGAAGTAAAAAATCAGACGTTGATTACTTTTCGTGAGAAAACCATGGTTGCGTAGCCGTGTGGCATTTTCTCCTTCGCCAGCCCTTACAAGGAATTCTGACCGCCGGACAGACAGACACAGATTAGGTCAAGTGATCAGGATCCAACATCAGCTCCTATATGTACCATCCAATTGTTTGCAAATCACAGTGCTAAGGGAGGTTCTTTTTCTACTATTCAAGGTAGTCCTTAATTATTTGAAAGTAAAATTATGTGTCACGTTAGACTCCTCTTTACCAGCCCTTACGGGATGAAGTTAGGTAATCAAGAACTAACGTTAACTCCCTCCAGCTACAACCCAACTGTTTGATAAGCATAGTGCTAGGAGAGGTTTCTTTGTGCTATTCCAGCTAGCACTTAATTATTTCAAACTGTTGGGAAGCATCACCCTACGGAAGATTCTTTTGTGTTATTGAAGGTAGTACTTAATTCAATCAGACGCAGATTGCTTTCAGCGAGAAAACCACGATTGCCTAGCCGTTTGGCATATTTTCCTTCGCCTGCCCTTTGGGGAATTCCGATTGCCGCTCCCTTTGATGACATTTCTTTTTTTTTTGTGTCGAGCATTTGCATTATTTACTTCGATCTCTTTTATAACCTTCTTTATTCATTCCACATTTTCTATTCAATTCTTTTTATATTCCCGTCTTTCTTATACTATTATTTATCTCGTTTCCTTTCTGCGTTAGCTTTGTTTCTCTTAATCCCGCTCTGTATCAAACTGTTTTTCCTTCCCTCTTTTCTAAAATGTATTTGCTAACTATAAGTTAAACCGGAACACCATTTTAACTGCAATTCGAGGTACACTAAATACCCCTTATGTTTCACTGATTGCATCAATTACCCAAAAGTAAAATTCAGTGTATCTTTCGACTCCGTAAGGGCCCAGCTGAAGACACGTTGTTCTTTCCGAGAAAGCCATGATTGGGTAGCTATTTGGCTGATTTGGCTACGGGATCAGAAACCCACTTGAAAAGTTATCTAATTCCAGACACTACCTACCTGTCGAAACATCGGGCTAAGATAAGAGTTTGTTTTTTGTTTCATTCATACAAAAGTGTCCGTACGTTTTCACTCATTCAATCAATCCCGGACGTAATAGTGCGAAGTGTTTACGCTAGAAATAATCCTGAGCTGAAGCTGGTAAAATTACCCCATTTTCCCCAAAGTTACGTAAATACCAATTCTAAGGATTTAATCAACATTGTTCTTTCTTCTCTAATTCATCATATTTCAGATATTTAATTCTATTTTCTTATTAAATCAAGTTTGTCATTCATTATGTCGGTTGCAATATACAATGCTTTGATATATCACATACTAACATTTTGCCAGTTTATATGACTAATGTTTGGCAGAATTTTGTAATTCAATTTAATTGCCTTTTTCAAAGTTTTTATTTAGACATGTCTCGATACGGACTCGGTGTTCAATGCGTTGCGCGTAAACTTAAACAAACACGTCCTATCCAAATATTCATGTGATCTTACTAAACGTGCTGCCCTAATTTTACTAGCATTTAGATTTCTCTATCTAAACAGTAAACATACGCCTTTATTATACTCTATGTGCATATCGAAATAATTTCCTGCCAAATTTGTTAACTTAAGAGTTAGTGGCGCTCCTTACAATTCATTTTTATATCATCAGCCAGCGTTTGTAATACTTGTTCATCCTTAAAGTGAACCTTGCCATCCACGACCCTACGCAGCAGTTAACTCTACTGTTTCTGTGTGTCAACAGGTCTGTCCGAGACCACCTGACAACCATCTGCTTCTTGTGCGCCATGTTTTTGTCCTTGCGTCATCTTCGTGAGTCTTAACAACTCTTTCGTTTGTTTATAAGTAGTTTATTCTACATATGTAACACAAAGTACGAGAGAAGCACGAAGCACTTTTGAAGGTCTTCAGTACTCGAGCTTTCTAATCAGTTACTACTCTCTTTGGAGCTTCATGAAGTTGCTGTTAACGAAGATTTTATTGGATTTTCTTTTGTTGAAACCGCGCATAACTCTTTCTTGTTTGCAAAACGTGTTCGATCAAAACTATAACAAAATTATACCGAACGCTAGTACTTGTCATGTTATTGCGAATTTCAATTCCCGATCGGGTTCTACATAAACACATACGTACGTGGGTATTCCATTTACATTTAATACAAATATTAATTTAATAAAACAGAACGCAGCGGGTCAGATTACAAAAGACCGTCGATAATGTCGTGTATTTATAGCAGTATATAATTGTTTATTTTCCACGGTACCTAAAATTAAATTCTACATTAATTACAAACTCACCAGCTAATAATATATACTTTCATTATTGTAGCTCCTATTATTCCACGTTGTATTGTTAACGAGTGCGCGAATTACAATGAGGTCGATGTTTACGGATAAATAATAATTAATATAAAGGATGGACGTGATCGTTTTATCGATATTAACCGGGTCAGTGAAGCGCCGGTTGTTTGAAGGTTCTACGTGGAATAAGGGCGATTACAATCGCCGTCATGTATACACAAATTCGTTGTATAAAGTCGAATTTCAATCGTCCTCGTTCCGTAGGTGTTTATTTAGGTGCGTTCCAATTACAATTTGAAATTTAAGAGCATTCGCTTTGGTTGGTCCAGGTGGCACCCCTAAAATTCCGGAATAGTAAAAAGAAGGAGAGAACATCATTTATTCATAACGGGTACAGTTGGTAAGAATAGTGCAAGAACGAGTAGATAAGAAAGGCGGAATGAAAACGAAGAGGAAATCCCGACCTAAAAGATATCGGAAAGTAAACCAACCAAGCAAGGATACAGTGCAGTGTTTACAAATTTTCAGTGGGTAGAAGTCGCTAAAGAAAGAATGGTAAGAAGAGGAATAGGAAAGCGTTTTTTATCAAAACTTCAACTCTCAATACGCAACAATTCACATTTGGGTCAGGAAATTGTACACATCTCTTAACGTAATTAGTTAACAACCTCAACTTCACACAGCGGTCATACCTCTCACACAAGAATTCCCTCAACCAAAACTCTAGACTAGAGATGACAACTACATTATTGAAATATGTACTTGAAAATACATGTATTGGTGTGGCAAAGACACTTCCGTACTCAAAAGATAAAGTTCTGTGCGTCGTTCCAGTCTGTCGGAGCCGAACCGGAGGCAGATTGTTTTCAGTGAGGAAACCATAATTGCGTATATTCCCTCGATTTTACTAACGTGTAGATTTCTCTGTCTAAACGGGAAACTTACACGTTTATTTTACTCTATGTGCATATATGAAAATAATTTCCTTCCAAAACTTAAAAATCATTTTTCAAATTATGTTAATTTAAGAATCTGTTACGCCCCTTACAATTCTTTTTATATCATCGGCCAGTATTTTTAACACCTGTTCATCGTTAAAGTAAACGTTTGCATCCACGACCCTACGCTGCAGTTAGCTCTATTATTTCTGCCTGTCAACAGGTCTGCCCGAGACCATCTGACAGCCATCTGCTTCCTGTGCTCCGTGTTTTTACCCTTACGTCATCTTCAGGAGTCTTAGCAACAGTTTCGTTTGTTTATAGGTGTTTTATCCAGTGGTACACACGGTACGAGAAGAAGCACGAAGCAGTTTTATAGATCTTAAGTATTCAGTCTCTTCTAATTAGTTATCACTCCCTTTGCAACTATTTATAATTACTGTCAATGGGCACTTTATTGCGTTTCCTTTTGTCAAAACAGTTCTCAAGACCTGCCCGTGCTAAACTATGATCAAACAATACCCAACTTAACTACATATCGCGTTACTAACAAGTTTAATTCCTGATCTGGTTCTACATAAACACATACGTACGTGGGTGTCCCATTTATATTAAATACAAATAGTCTAATAAAACAGAGCCCAACGTGTCACGTTAGAAAAGACCGCCGATAAGTGAAATTCTGAATGTTGTTCGACCGAGGAGAGTCTAAGCAAAGGCGGTTTGCCTTCACCGACGAAATTATGGTTGTGTATCTGTTTGGAACATTTTCCTTCGCTAGCCCATGTGGAGACAATAATCGACTATATCAGGCGGTAAAAAATAATTTACAACGTTAATTACCTTCAGTTATCACTCAGGCACTGATAAATATATTATAATATATTATAATATAATATAGTTTCAGCTTGACACACCAGTTATATTCCTAAGACGTGCTTTTGTATGAGGTGTGTTAACCAAAGTTGATGAAAGGCAATTCCCCCTTTGGTACTTTATTCCCTTCACCAAAGATGGCAACTAAGCTCTCAAAATATGTATTTGGGCGGAGAGAGAGAGGGAAATATATGTATATATGTATTGCTGTGGTAAAAGTAAGAAGTATTCTGCTTTACATCCCGCTACTACTACATGTCTTACGTTTCAGGCTCTTTACAAGTGTTCTGGTTGATGGATTACATTCTGATTTGAGAATCGAGAGGACTAACAATAAATGAGGGCTACGTAAAGTATTAGAGAAGGTGGACAATGAGAAGAAGTCAAAGCAAATGAATAATCATCTAATTGTAAGACAGAGTCCGTTCCCATAAACGAAGCATAGTATCTCTATATACAGGCTGTCTCATTTCGGAGAGCCAAATTGAAATATCTCTCTTATTATAGAATATATCGGAAATTCGTTTTAATAAAAAATGTAACATTTTTCACGCACTACAATATGGTTAAAACAAAATTCCGAACCACAGCCTACTTTTCGAAATATTTTCGAGAAATATGAAATTGGGGAAAAATTCGAGGCTTTGTAACTTTTTTATTTTTGAAAATACAAAAAAACGTTTTGAATGAAAGTTGATGGCAAAACATCGCTCTTTCGGAAATATCACGGAAAAAGTGGTGTAAAGTTAACATTCTCAGCTGTACTCTCTTGAACCGCCCAAAAAGATAGATAGAATCAAGTAGGCCATGCCACTCCTAAATAGCCCCTGAATTGCCTTTATAAAAAATACCATACACAATAAACATATTTTAGTTAAGTCTGTAAATTTTTGCAATTTTATAAAATAAGTATCAGAATATTTGTACTAGTAATCTAAAGAAATCAAGTAGCCATTGAAACAAAGGTTTAGCAAAAAATGTGTCAGACAAAGAATACTCTGGACTCGTTCACTTTAAAGTTATGTAAAAATTGTGACAATGTGACTTGCCAAGCTATTCTTATGTACTCTTTATTTTATTTACAAAATTCTCTTATGCTGTTGAAAATAAATAATACTCGCAAGGTAAAATGAAAGTTTAATTAGTAACAAACATCAAAATTCGGTAAAAAAATAATTATAACAGATGTTCAAAATGTCCTCCGTGGTTTCTTATACACAGTCGGGCTCTGGAGTAAACACCTTTATTTGCATTTTCGATCATCTGTGGTCTAATTGCTTCACAGGCTTCCCTGATTCTTTGTTTGAGTTTGTCAACATTTTGCAGAGTATCTGAATAGACTTTATCTTTAATGTAAACCCATATGAAAAAATCCAATGGGGTAATATCCGGAGACCGAGCTGGCCACAAGATTGGTCCATGGGTTCCTATCCACTTTTGGGGATAGTTTTCATTCAAGTAATTTCTACTAATTAAAGCATTATGGGCAGGAGCACCATCTTGTTGAAAATATTTAAAGTTTAACCTATCTTCTAACGGCAATTCTTCGATATATTCAAACAAGTTATTCTGTAGAAAGGTAAGGTATCTTGCTGCAGTTAATTTATAATTATAAAAATAAGGTCCAATTAGTTTGGATCCCAATACACCCAACCAAACATTTACTGAAAACCGTTCCTGAAAAGCTGTTTCTGTATGCCAAGAAGGATTTCTATTGTGCCATTTATAGTGAATGTTTCTATTAAAAATCCATTATTTGAACAATTGGCTTCATCTGACCACAAAATCGTACTAGAAAAGATGGATCGTTCCTCTTCTTGTTCAAGATCCATCTACAAAATCGTAAGCGCCTTGGTTTGTCATCTTCTCTTAAATGTTGGACTTTTCTTAATCTGTAACACCTGTATCTATGTTTTTAATATTCTTCTTGCACTGTCTTTACGAACGTTACAAAATCTCTCTATTTCCCTTAAAGAGACATCTTGATCATTATTGGTTTTATTATTAACGTAATTTAAAACTCTCTTTTGTGCTCTGACACTGTCCAAAACTTTTTTGCTTCGTACAGCACTTTTTTAAAAGAACCATAATTTTTAAGATTATGTGCTAATTGTACGAAAGTTCTTTTATTGAGATGCAGTCCATTTGGACATCTACGTTGATATTCCAGCAAAGCTAATCTTGCATTAAAATTACACTGGCTATAAACTACAAACATGTTAAATTTTTCTACATTAGAAAACATTGTTATTAATCAAAGTCAACAGAAAACCCATATAACACAAACACACGAACAAACTAATTTATAATTACTTTACACCAACTCGAACAAAGATAACTTATCTGACATTTAAGCTAGATCTTTGTTTCAATGGCTACTTGATTTCTTTAGATTACTAAGTACAAATATTCTGATACTTATTTTATAAAATTGCAAAAAATTTAGAGACTTAACTAAAATATGTTTATTGTGTATGATATTTTTTATAAAGGCAATTCAGGGGCTATTTAGGAGTGGCATGGCCTACTTGACTCTATCTATTTTTTGGGCGGTTCAAGAGAGTGCAGCTGAAACTCTTAACTTTACACCACTTTTTCCTTGATATTTCGAAAGAGCAATGTTTTGCCATCAACTTTCATTCAAAACGTTTTTTTGTATTTTCAAAAATAAAAAAGTTACAAAGCCTCGAAGTTTTCCCCAATTTCATATTTTTCGAAAATATTTCGAAAAGTAGGCTGTTCGGAATTTTGTTTTAACCATATTGTAGTGCGTGGAAAATGTAACATTTTTTATTAAAACGAATTTCCGATATATTCTATAATAAGAGAGATATTTCAATTTGGCCCTCCGAAAAGAGACAGGCTGTATATATATAAATGGATCGTGGTTTGTTCGGATGCTTAAAACTTGAAAACAACTGAACCAAATTGGATACTCCCTTCTGCGGGTTTGTTCGTAATTGCTACGCGAAGGTTTAGGAAAAAAGAAAAGTCGAAAAAAATGTTGGGCAAAACAAAGTTTGCTGGGTCACCTAGTATTTTATAAATGTCGAAAGAAGATGTAAGTAATAATGGTTTCAATAGTTTCTCTTCTATTTTTTCTTCATCGCCATCCTCTTCTCCTTCATCCCCCTCTTATTCCTCTTTTTCTTTTCAGATACAGCGCTAGTGACTGAATGGGTTTCCCCTACCAAGATCATCATGGGCCAGCCTTGACTCCCTTTTTCTTTTTCTCTTTCTCCTGTTTTCTTGTTTTTATTCCTTTTAATTCATTTATTTACCGCTGTACTATCAGGAAAAATAGAAGATGTCAGCGTAAAAATCATGTTAATAAAATGGTGGAAGAATAGTAAGCAATATGAATCAAAGGTTATAGACCTAACTCAACGAGTCCCTTAAAAATCGGTTAATTTTCAAATTAACTCAGAGTTTCTCAACAAAATGGAGACAAAAGATCCGATCCGCTCCAAGAATGAACTGTTTGAACTTATAAAGTACCCATCATGTATCCACTTCGTAGTGCTCGCCTTTCCTTTCTCGACTTACCTGGTCTTTCCTCACCGTCGTCGGCGTCGTATTCCCCCTTATTCTTGCAGTTTTCTCACAAGTACTCGTACTTCGCGCGGTGTGCTCGCAATAAAATTTAGTGGCGTTCGCATTTACTCGAAGCCGGCAACCGTGAAACACAAATAGCGACTCTCTCGATGTAAGCGCGAGAAACGCCGCGAGATCTCAGTAACGCCCGTGTTCGAGCGGGCTTTCGAGGTGCTCGTGTTTATGTGTTTGCGTGTGTAGGTACGTGTGCCGACTTCCTCCGTTGCCGTCGCGTAGTTACAAACATTGATTTCCAACGACTGCCCCGCGGTAGTTTGATTTTAGTGACTGCGCCCCGCTTTGTTTTCATTTTATTCCTAAGGGTTTATTGCGCAGCGTACGTTGTATGGGTTGCCCTTTTAAACCGCGGCGATTTACTTCTTTGTTTGCGGCATTAAGTCGTAAATGTTCGGTTTACGGGTACTAAAGTTCGGGTTTAACGTTGTTTGACTTCTTTTTGGTTTCCGGTTTCGCTTTTGTTTTCGATGCGTAGGTTTGCATTATTGTTTATCAACATTTATCTTCGACCACCAGGAGGTGCACCTGCAGGAATTTGAATCAATATCACATATATACAGCCGAATTCGCAATAGAAGTTGCTGTGTGCTGCTGTATATAGATTATTCCAACAGAGGTGGTAATTGGTTAGAAACAGGTCTTTATGACTGCTAAACTACTGATTACATCAGAACGGAATGGCCAGGAAGCCAGTGTCTAACAGTTTATCTTCTTGTGAAGCTGTTGGCTGCGCAACTTTTTCGACTAAGCGCAGTATAAGGGTATGGGTAGCACACGGTTCTATACAGATTATTCCAAAACGGGTGGCAATTGGTTACAAACAAGTCGTTATGACTGCTATAGTACTGATTACATCAGAACGGACTGGCCAGGAAGCCAGTGCCTGGCAGTTTATCTTATTTCTGATTCTTGTTGGTTGCCCAACCGTTTCAACTAAGGGCAGCGTAAGGGTATGGGTAGCAGGCAATTCTATAGGAATTGTTCCGAAACTGGTGGCAAGAGATGGCAAAATCCGGAAGCCACTAATTCATTCAACGATGTTTCTGATGTCGTTTACAGTTTTGTTGCAAGCCTTTTAGCCTGGCCCTTCCACTTTTTTCTTCCTTCCGAATTTTGTTAAGCGACTTAATATTAATTTTCTGCAATCCGTTTATAATCGGCTTATTCTTCTCCCCGCATATAAGAAGGTTTTCCTGTTCTTCTTATTCTAACAAAGTAAGAATGTGGATCCTCCTCTGCTAAGTCGTTGTATGATTGCCTGTACCTGGTAAGTTTTCACTTATTTTAAAGCTTGGTTATGTCCGTATTTACAATGAAGGAATTTGGAGAAGATAAAAATGTTGAAGAAGAAGGAAGGAACGTTTTTGCCCAATAATTAGGTTTAGAATGCCTAGCAGTCGCATTTAATATTAAGGAGAGAAACTTGGAACAAAAGGCATAATCCAGGTCAATACTAAATATCAAAGAAAAAAACATGAGAGAACCAAATTTTAATTTGAAACCAGCAGAATGGAGGGGAAATAATACGGTTTTGCTTAGTAGTTGAATTTGGATTTAAGGAGTGTCAACTGGCAATATGCAACTTTGGATGCTTACAACTCTAACAAATCTTACGAGACAGGAATTCTACCTTTTTTTTGTTATGAGTGCCGAGTTCTAAAACTGTTTCTCAATACTTTTCAACTAATCTAAGAATAGCATTTCTTATAAGGACGACCGCTAACAAATTTTGCCATGTTAAACGACAGACACACGACGTGATAGGTTCAGCTGATGCAAATGGATCGATAAATTCTCCAGAAATACGAACTAAGTCTGGAAATGAACACGTTTAAAACACGATTTGACGTTAAATCTTAAAAAGTACAGGGACGACCGAAAGTATCAAATTATAAAGAGAGGAAAAATAATGTCACATAATGTCTGTCCGTAATACAGGATGAACCATGAATTTCTTATTATTTTCATCGCAGCTTAGAAAGAGTTCGCTGAATCGGACAAACAGGAATAGGGACTAACGGTGAAAAACATTAACAAAAGGGAAGAGGAAATGTCAAACAGTAGCAATCTGGTTCATTATAAATGAATTTCCATAGAAAGCGAGTCTATTGCAGACGGATTTTACTGTATATAGAGCCTTTGACGTATATGTTGGTAACTGAAATCGGGAGGAGAAAGTGCCTTTATCTCTGTGTTTTAATCATAATTTGAAGGTTTCTTCAAATTACGAAGTATGGTACTTACTATAGTTGCTCACTAGCGTCAACGAGCAGTGGCAGAGCTTCGATACAACCTTTAGTATAACTGCGAGTCTCAATGAGATCTGTTGTGTATACTATTTCCTAGTTCTACGACCAGTTTTGCAATATTTATAGCAGAAATTCGTGACCTAAATTATGATGGCGTTAAACTTCAATCTGTAGATTTTAAATAACCCTTTAATGTATTGGTCCAAAAGGGATTGTCAACGATGCGTAAATAGTAAACAGCATTCTTCAAAGAAAAATTGATTATGACAAATTTAACTTTAATTTATGTGTTACCTTTATTTCAGATAATCTACAATTTAATTTACTAGACAGCGAAGCATATGCTTTCTCTTGGAATCTAAAGATCTGTACCATCTACTCATTAACACGTTGAAAAAAAAATATTAAATCGGAGTTGAAAAATAAAAACGGTGATTATTTGTGAATGAAACAACAGATCATACGAAACGTTCTGTGCTTAATGTAACGGTACGTACAATGGAACCAAATCAAGTAATTTCAAATTGAGTGTTGAATACGTTGGGAAAAGTTCGAACTTTCAACAAACCAACTGTTAATGTTTAAGTTATGATGCCGAAAACAAGCTTCCTATAGGACGGTCTCTCAAAAACATTGTGCTAGCTTGTTACGTGTTATCTGTAAGATTCATGCTTTCAGTCTTGTGGCAGATAGTATTAGAAAATGTCATCTTGAGGTAGATACTTTAATAGCGCATACAAAGGCAGTGTTTGTCAAATCGCCAAAACGTATTCGTGAATTTCACAAACTGTGCCTCGGTACGCCTGAGCCACCAGAACCGATCTTTGCATATCAGGGAACATGGTTATAGGCCGCGTTTTACTATCGTAAATATTTTGAGAATGTTAAGAAGATGGTTTTCAAATTCGGTCCAAATAAAGCTGCGACTATCAAGAAAAGCCAGTCAAAATTTCAAGTTAGTCAGGTTAAAACGGTCATCAAAACAATCATTTCGGACTAGTGGAGATAACAGAAGAATTGCATAATCCTTCGGTGTCATTCGTGGAATCTATATAAATACATAGTGCAACATGTTCAGCTATGCGCGGTAAAAGACGCAAACAATGTTTGTATTCCGGAAGGTTTGAAAGTGTTTTAGAGAAAGATTCTGATTTTGGCACATTATTCACTTTATGATTTCACGGGTGAGGCTTAAGACGGTAAAAGTTTGAACACATATTATAATTTATTTCTGACAATTTATTTTATGTGTAAATTCTATGCACCAGCCACTGGCTGTTGGCGCAAATTGAGCAACCCTAATACTTACTATAGTAGTAGATACTGTTTTGTTACGAAATTTGGATTTTGGATCCCATCATGTCAGGGCAATATCCCAATTTTTCCTGCGTTAAAACGATCATTGCCACTGTTTAAAACGCAGGTGAATGATATCAGTTCGAGCTTCATTACTTGCAATTTCAAGCTTCCAATAGAAGCCAAAATAAAATGAATTCGAGCGAGACGAAGACGAGGACGAGACGAAAATCGTTCGGCGGTAATCGCAGCTCGATTAAAGCGAACCACTCCATGCGAAAATGAAATCATCGCCGCTCAACAAATCCGTTAATAATAAGTCAATCGTCCGAACGAATTCCGGTTGAGTCCGTTGAGCACCGCGGCGCGAATTAGGAACGGAAAAAGTTTATTAAAAATCGGCGAGCGTCCGACCGCCCGATCGCCCGATCTAATCGAGCAACGATTATCCGTTTCGACGCGTCGCGACGCCCACGATCGCCAGGAATCCGCTGCAATTATCGGAGTTATCGAAGAAGCGGAGACGCGGTAAAATACAGCGCGATCCTGCGACGCCGGTGGGGTTTGCGATGCAAGCGAATGCTGTCGAAATTCGATTGATCATCCACAGGAGCAAATAAGAGAAAATGTTTTCTTTTTTAATGAGAAATAACGAATATATTCGCAAAAGCGACTCGATACTTCCATCGCGATAATTACATCTTTGGAACTAACAGTCCCCCTCCCCAACCCTTCCGAAAATCCAAACGCAATCTCCTCGCTTCGTTTATACAAACGCGCTCCGTTTTTAATCGAAACTCTTCGAACTCGACGAAATAAACCGCGAATAACTAAATTCGAACCCCCGTTTCCTCCGTCCTCCCTCGACCGCCCGTAGGTACATTATTTCCTGGCGCTCCGAGTCCTACATACAACAGGTAGAACATCGAACGCGCGGAAATCGAAGCAAAACGAAAACGTTAATCCGCGGATAAGGTCGAAACTTTCGAAGGAAAAGTTCCCCGTCTTAAATATTTTCAACACAACGGCAGTACTCTAGTACATCTTACCCTACCTACCGGTACAGTACGTAGCGTATTCGGAGCGCAACCGATTTCGAAATAAGAACGGAAGGAACTGTTTATTCTTAAACTTTTTAATATCGCCACGCGTAAGACGGTGCTAGCCGGCGTCGTCGTCGTCGTCGTTTCCGGTAACGGAATAAGCAAGCGATTCGACTTCTCGAACACGGCAGGATGGAACTATAAGCATCGATTTTCGCGATGCCGGAAGAATGAGGGTGGGGGTGAGGCGGGGGAATGAGAGTGAGTATAGTGGATGCCTGAGGTAATTGCTAAAAGTTTCGAAGCGAGGCTTAGAACGGGCGATTTTCGATTTCGCCGTCATAAATACGACTTAAAACGGAGGAGAGAGGGATGATGTCGGTTACCCCAAAGAAGTACGTAGAATATGCTTCTTAACTAGGCAATAGTTGTTCGAAAGTACGAATGGAGTAAATGACTGGAAACTTATTTCTTTTGCTTTTACCACTAAATCAAAATGGAATTCAAACGAGACCTTTGGAGGAGGAAACTTACTATGACGAATCAAAGGTTCGTATCTCACTCGAAGGATCTCAGTACCCTCTGTCCTAAAGAATTATATCCGATGACGGATATGATTCTTTAGAAACGGTGCTGTTTGACATTTTTCTTACATTGTGTTAAAGTGTAAATTTATCTTCAATAGAAGAAGGAGATACATATTGAAAGTCTGCTATAAGAGATGAAGACACGTAAGAAAAGTTTCAAATATTTATTGTAAAAAACACAACAATATTGTTTCGCTATAACTTCATCAGGTGGATGAATGAGAGCTTAGAATCTAAAGTTTTTAGATTTATACAAAAAATTTTAGTCCAAAAGGTGTGGGGGTTACAGGTTTAAATTTAGGCGGGGGCTGTTATTCCCATCTAGTTGGTCGTTTAACGCTTTTCTTAATTTTTTGTATCTACTGATTTCCAGATTCTCTAGAAAATTAAGTTTTCTGCCTTTCTACAGCTTCTATCGTGTTTCATATAAGAAAACAGATTCGACTTTTGCTAACCATTGTTTCGAAAATAATCATAAATTCAGCATTAACTTTAAAACTTTACATATTCAACAAAAGGCAGAAACCTTAATTTATTAGAGAGTCTGGAAATTAATAGGTATAAAGAATTAAGAAACTTAACTAGATATGAATAACTCCTCCCTCCTAAATTTTGGATACTAACAAGGGAAGGTCCCGAACCCGGAAATTCAAAAAATTTGAAACTTTGGGAATATATACAACATATATAGGTGTGCTATACGCCATTTTTTTGTGCCGACATTCACTTTGAAGGGGTGAAACACCCCATCGAAAATTGACGGATTTTCAATTTTCTCCACACAACTCCAGTAAAAGAAAGATAGAAGATAGGTGTAAATGCAATAGTTGCAGCATACATCAAGATCTTTCAAAATATGTGACTATCATATATACAGAGTGTTCCGTTAAGCCTTGCGCTTATACTGCAGATGTTTTTGTAACAATACAAAGAAAAATTTGAGATATAATTTGTGTGACTTTTAATTCTGCTTAAAACTATGTAGGGTGTTCTAATGTACAGAGTGTTCCAGAAGTAAATGTCATCCTATCCTTGATTATATCTAACAGAACTTCATATATTATATTATAATATATATGTATATATATATTATTAAATACTTATTGCAAGGAATGATCTCAATCCCGCAAATTTAAAATATGAAATTTGAGAATATGTAAACTACATATAGAGGTGCGATACGAATTTTTGCTGCAAAGTTAATGAAATTTACTGTATATCTTTGCGGTACTATATTTATTAGATAAGACATTGTTTTGTTTGATAATAACATGCAAAGTATTGGTTTTGGAAATATGTAGAAGACATATGTAATGCGCAATTTATTAATTTGATTTAATCACTCGCTGTTGTAAGAGGAAAAGGTTAGTTTTTTAGACCAAAGTTATATCTTACAATTAATCGATTTTATTAAGCGATAACAAATATATCAATATTTTTAACATTTTAAGCAATACAAATATTGATAAGTACATCAATAGAATTTATATGTGATTAGCTGATTAGTCATAAAGTATAAGATATATAGGAAATTTTTGTAGATAACACTTTGCATCTTTTGGTCATATTTATTATGTAGTGAAATACTGGCAAATGAATAATTATTCTGTATGGTGATGAAATTCTTCAAAGAAATGTTTAAAACATAGGAATTCGTTGCACCACGCACATCGTAAGATGGCCTGGGCACCGCATATGGAACAGCTAGCAGGATGTATAAAATCCTGTTGTCTAAAAGCAAAAGCTACCGGATTTTCAAACTTATTTGGTTTTTGATCAATGTATCCACTTTTATACCAAGCATAAGCAAATACATCGTGATACTTTGGTGCCGAAAGTTGGTTGTGAATAAGGGACAGTAATTTGATAACATTATTGCGTTCATGCAATACAATATCATAACCAAACAGTAGCACAAGATCGGAAAATTTTCTTACAAAATTTTTCCATATGCGGAAACCATATACATCTAGTGGTTGTATCATTACCGTAGTTTTTTTCGGTATCGTCAATATTTCAACATGCTTGTTTGATGGTATACTCTTTTGACCAGTCCAAGAGTCCAAGAATAACACGCTCTGAGCTCCCACATTTGGCACATACACACGGGTGAGCCATTCATTAAACAGTTCTTTTGTTAATTTTCCCGACGTTGAAGCCCTTACATAAACATTCCACGGTTCAAACAAAGACTGTGTTACACGCGGACCGAAACTACCACTTTGTTCTTTCATGACAATAAATAGAGGGGAAAGAAGTTTTCCAGAAGCTGATATTGTGGGAAGTATGGTATAACTATGTGTTGTTGCGGATATTGACTGCACAACTGCTGTAACCCTTTTTGAACCTTGCACAGCTAACGTGCGACCAGAATGAAGCTCTAGAGTAAAGCCACTTTCATCGGCATTGAATGTATTATCTTCTCCGACTTGTTTTATGTGATCTTTTACATGGCTAACAAATGTTGAAGCGATTTCATTCAGCTTTTCGGAATCTGTACCATATAATCGCGTAATAAATTTATTTATTTTTCTTGAAACTATTCTATACGCTTTCTTAAAATTCCAGACCCAATGCCGGGATGCTTTAAAGTTTTCTAAATCTATTCCTTGATTAGCTTGCAAAGCCCATCTCTGAATGTCCAAATCATGAATAATATCACCCGAATCAATAATCTCTACAAACTTATTATAAACGGATTCCGAAATTTGTAGCAATTTTTCCCGTCGTGTGCCTCCCCGGTTTACTGTTTCTTCCCATCTAGAACAAATAAAAGAAAATAAAGACAAATCGTTGTTATATTAAATGGAGTTCACTGTTTACCTGTACAATTGTTGGAGAGTTGAAACTTTTCGAAATTTCTTTTGGACGGTTGCTAACGTAAGTCGCTTCGTTTTCCCACTTTTCCAGTATTCAACAGCTTTGGTTTTATATTCCAAAGTGACAATACCGCCTTCTTCTGGAACACACTGTTCGTCTTCAGCTTCCATCGCTTCTAAAATTTCTTCGCGTGTAGGTGCGTATACATCATCTACGAAGTCTACGGAATGTGGTCTAACTGGATTCAAAAATTCTTGTATTGTGTCAATTTCCAGCGAAAATGAAGTATCTTTTTGAACGTCAAGAAGCATATCCTTTATTATGTCGTGTAATTCCACTTCGTGGTTATTCACAGGTGTTGGATTATTGTTATTGGCAACGTCAAATGTTACCATGAGCAAGCGAATTACATTCAAAGTATTTACGACAACCATTTTCAGCACCACAGGTTTGTTACACAGTCAAACAACAAATACTATTAATGTCAGGTGGGGAATTTATATAAGCAACGTTATCATTTATCATTGCATTTGGTTGATTATTGCGTTTTTATAAAAACATGTTTACACCATTAGATAAAAACTTCGAATATTATTCACACAAAACAATGTCTTATCTAATAAATATAGTACCGCAAAGATATACAGTAAATTTCATTAACTTTGCAGCAAAAATTCGTATCGCACCTCTATATGTGGTTTACATATTCTCAAATTTCATATTTTAAATTTGCGGGATTGAGATCATTCCTTGCAATAAGTATTTAATAATATATATACATATATATTATAATATAATATATGAAGTTCTGTTAGATATAATCAAGGATAGGGTGATATTTACTTCTGGAACACTCTGTACATTAGAACACCCTACATAGTTTTAAGCAGAATTAAAAGTCACATAAATTATATCTCAAACTTTTCTTTGTATTGGTACAAAAACATCTGCAGTATAAGCGCAAGGCTTAACGGAACACTCTGTATATATGATAGTCACATATTTTGAAAGATCTTGATGTATGCTGCAACTATTGCATTTACACCTATCTTCTATCTTTTTTACTGGAGTTGTGTGGAGAAAATTGAAAATCCGTCAATTTTCGATGGGGTGTTTCACCCCTTCAAAGTGAATGTCGGCACAAAAAAAAAATTGCGTATAGCACACCTATATATGTTGTATATATTCCCAAAGTTTCAAATTTTTTGAATTTCCGGGTTCGGGATCTTCCCTTGTAAGTCATCGTTAATCCACCTGATGAGGCTATAGTATAGCAAAACAAAATTGTTCTGGTTTCCTACAATAAATATTTGAAACTTTTAACATTATATGTGTCTTTCTCTCTAGATTTATCGTTTGACATATTCACCTTTCGAAACGTTTCGTTTTAGTACGATTTTCTCTTAAGGACTATTTTCCTATACTTTACCTTGCGACCGTATTTCGCGCGGAAATTGGTTCACTTTCAATAATAAGTAGATAAACAACAAAGTATTTGATTTTATAGAAATTAGAGATAACAAACCAGAAGAGAGCCAGAAATAGTGTGATTAATAATACGCTTAAAAAAGGAGGAGACTTTTCACGTTTTCGATTCAAATAAGGAACTTTCGAGAAAAATATAGAAATACTTAAAACAACTTATCCCAAGTAAAACCAAATACACCGTCTCGTCTGTTACATGTGATAATCACGTCATCTATATACATACGCTCGGATAATTGCAGGCAATAGTATAGATAATCAAGATATAATGACCCATATGATATAGGATGCCTTTAGGGTGATTGGAGGCAGGTTCCTTGATGTTATCAATAATTCTTTAAAATATGGAGTATTTCCTAAGTGTTTCAAAAACACAACAATTACACCACTTGCCAAAAGCTAATAATTCTATTAGAAGTGATGAACTCCGGCCTATCAATACTGTTCTTATTTGTGACAACTGTTGGAGCTCATAGTAAGGGATCGACTTGTTCAGTTTTGTGACAGAAACTAAGTGACAAGTGTGAACCAATCTAATTTTAGGAATAGGCATTCTTGCGAGAGTGTAATATTAGGTGTTAGTGATGAATGACTTAAAGCTCTGGATGGAAAATGAGTTTGCATTAGATGTGCTTTTGGACTTTCGCCGTGCCTTTGAAACAGTAAATCGTGATCTGTTGCTACAGAAACTGAAAGACAGGGATTTATCAGGATCTGTAATGAAATGGTTTTAGTCGTATTTATCATTTAGGACACAAATAAATCTAAGAGTAGTGCTTCAGATAAAATTAGAATATAGATGGGCGTCCCTCAAGGGACAGTGTTGAATTTTCTCCTCTTCATTATATTTATAAATGATATTGTTAAAAATATTGAAAATTGTAACATTTCTATGTTCGCTGATGATACAATGATATATGTGACAGGGAAGAATATTGATTTATTAGTATTTATTATTAATCACACTTTCACATATATGAATGGATTTATGATAACCACATGCATGTCAATATAAATAAGTGTAAATACATTTTGTTAGGTACCAACTATGTGTTACAACATATTGATTATATACAATCTAAAGTTAAATTAGATTTTAGGATTGAACTCGAAATTAAATACTTAGGGGTCATTTTAGATAATCAACATAATTTTCAAAGACATTCTACTTATGTTATGGGTACAATGTCGAGAAAGGTGCATTTTCTGTATAGAATTGGCAAAAACCTTATTTTCTTTTTATATTTCATTTATAAAATAGTTAATAAACAGGCACCTGAAATACTTATCTAGGCAGCTCGTACTTGTGCAACAGATTCATACATTTAATTCCAAACATAATAATTTTATTGTATACAATCTGTCAATAAAAATAAAACAGAGAATACATTGTTTTCGAAAGGACTAAAAATGTACAATGACATGCCGCAAGAAATTTAATATTGTAACAGTTGCAGATTTTTTAGGAAACAATTGAGAGACTGCAATATAAACAGATTTAATTAATTATTAATATGTTTGTAATAGAATATTGCTAAATATATTATTATTATTATTAGTAGTATTAGTAGTAGTATCATTATTATTAGTATTACTTCACACCTACCTTCGAGAAATTCGCTCGAAAACTTCTGTTTTGCTTTCTCGGTAATTGAAACGCGAGTGTAGTTATCCACTGATGACACAAGGTCGCCAAATAGTTAGGGTTTTCACCAGATTGATATGTTAAATCCCACAATTTGATATACGCCGTTTCTTTCTCTCCGAGAGGATTTTTTGGAGCATCGCTGGCCGCAGGAACTAACCGGGCTTCGTTATAATCAACCTGTCTGATCTTTAAAAGTGCTTTAATTCGCACCGACGACAACCTGCAAGAGACCGGAATATCTAATTTTGTTAAGTCGATTTTTTTCTCTATTGCATCATAGTTTCCAATAATTAAGTCCTTATAATTGACATTTACCTATGCTGGGAGCAAATAAAGTATTAATTAAAATAAGTATTAATTGGCTCGCTAAACGTCAAGAAATTTTCTCATTATCTTCTATCCTCACATCTCCTTTAGCCATTTACATTAAATCTTCAACTTCTCCGAGAACATTAAGGAATTTCAACCATTCGAAACTTTATAGGTTTCCTCCGTACCGAAACCGGACAGTGGCATGCATTTGCCACCGGAAACTCGCCCGTTTTACCTGTGGCATTTCCTCTGTAATGCACACACCTATCTAACAGCGGTACTAAAATGTTCGTTTCGCCTTACGACCGTTCGCCCCTTTTTGATATCTTAGAAGTCTGTTCAGGTGCTTATACAGTACATTCTCTCTCTCCCTCTCTCTGTCTCTATCCGATATCAACCACCGCACTTACTTTCTCCAGACGTTGTATTGCGTTGCAAGGAATTGAAATGTGTTTTATTTCTTTTAAATTTTTATCTTCTGTAATGATAAACCTGATTTATATATTATATTATATTATATGTGCTAAATGTGAAAACATTTTCTTTGCGAGTGCAAAGAAGTATCCATTTAGAAAATTATTGAGTTAGTACTGTCGTTGTATCGTTATTGTTATCATCATCACTACACAAAGCGGAACTTTTTATGGAAATAGGTAATTGGTCAAGGGGGAAAACTTTAACTAACGGGGTATTCAACCTTCTGAGGCATTGAGCGTCCGCTGCCCTCAACTCCTCAACCGGTTCTTTCTCTATAGCGCGTTCCGGATATCGTAGCGAAGAAAGGAAAGGAGTTACAACGGAGAAAGAAAGTGATAGAAAGTATAGCAGAAGTTTGGATAAAAAAAGAGCTATACCAAGAACACTAGCTCTTAAAATGAAAAACGAATTTTTCAACAACATCAAGGAATACTATGCCTATATAATATGCAGCAGCAAAATGAGCTTTATAGTACTATAACACAGAGGAGAAGCAAAAACCTTATTGGAGAGATAAAGATATAGAAGCAGTCACTGAAGAAGAAAGATCAAAACATGAAACAACAAGACGCTTATTCAATAATCAGACAGATTACTAAAAAGGAAAATAACTCATCCGAACAAGATTGCAAAGAGAGAACACTTATCTTGAAGAAAGACAAATTACTGAAAGCTGTCGATTAATTAAGTCACCACGACATTACACAATAACAATAAATTGCTAATAGCACAACCAAAGTTGAAACTTGCTTCAAAATACTGCTGAGACCAGAATCCGGGAGTCGAGGATAGAAGCTCCCTACAGATAAATGTACCACCAATTTAGATAGGAGAGCAATAGGAAAGCACCAGGCAATGGCACAAGCAAGTAACATTAACATTAGATGAAATTATCTAGGCTATCTAAAGAATGCCCAAATAGAAATATGGTATTCAAGAAAACGGAAGATCTGGTACGCATCAACTATTCAGACAAACGGAGCAAAGACGATTGTCAAAACAACCGAGAAATTCCTATGACATGCAGTATCAGTGGAACAAACCGAAAACTCATGAAAAGGGGAATCGAATTAAGCGATATGGAAGCGAAAGGACAAGTAGATTTCAGAATAGTAATATCTGCAGTAGATCACCCTTGCAGTATTTTTCAAACGTTAAAAAATAAAATAGCGATCAGTCAAAGATTTGACTTTCAGAAAGCTTATGATAACATCTAACAAATTAAACTAGAAGTACTATGTTAAAAATGCAAATATTAGCATTACGCTAATAAAAGCACGAAAGCTAATAAAAATTGTCTTGTCGGAAGCATATTGCAACCTTGCCAATATGCTCTTGGTAAGGATGGTGATTGCCAAATCGAGCTGTTCAGCTGATCCAATTACCGCGATACGGCCCAAAATTTTGTGGTATACGATTGATGAAAACTGCTCAGGAAATGATCCTTCGGACGAAGAGGTCTTCTGAATCTCGGGTTTCCTCCTCCAGTTGTCGGGGATGTGATTATTGATGATAACTCGCTAAGCCCAGTGAGCTGCAAAGCCATCGTTGACGTTCTTCATCACCGCGATATCAATTACATTCGAGTTTTCATGGGTCAGATAGATGATGGACTTGTCTGGTCCTCTGATCATCAGCTGGTACGCGTACTTGCCGAACTGGCGAAAAATCTGTCTTTTATATTCAAATTAAAAATTAGGATTGTCCCTACTTCCCTTAAAAGTATCATTGTCATTATTATTAATGTTATCATAATTATCATCCCTATTCATATTTATAAACATTCCTTGACTGTACCAGAAAGAAAATATACACAAATAACTGAATAACCGATGTGTATATTAAATTTGTAAATGTTTTCGCAAAAATTTACGACGATGCTAGATTTATCGGCAACGAGGGACTTGATCGTACGTTATTCGCTTGTATTCCTTTTTTGCGTTCGGGCGTGCCGCGCGCCACGTTTTCCACATTTTCTCCGTAAATATCGCGGGAATACGCCGCAGGCGTAAATCTTAATATTAAAGATTAAGCGTCAGAAAGTTCGGAGCGGGTCCGGGATATATTAAATATGTGCGCGTTCCCCCGGCATCCAACCGGAGTATCCGTACACTATGTATGCATATGAAGTAGGTAGGTAGGTGTACGAGGTTTTACCTTTTGAGATGCGGAAAACGTTGGAGAAAGAATCGAGGTGAAAACGGGCATCGCGGAGAGCCATTTTTGATGAAGATTTTGAGCTTGGGTTTTTTATTTTCTCGTCAAGGTTTGCAGTTGTACAATCGTTGTTTCTGAAAGGGAGCTAGTATAAGAAATAAACGAAGTAGATACGATTTTCGTGCACGCGTGATGGGTACAATATAAGAAAACTTAATAGGCAAACTGTTGACGCTATATCACAATGAGTACTCTTCATCACAACGGTTGTACGATGCTTGTGTCCTGGTAATGAAACACTTCTCACCTTGGTGTCATCAAGAGTTTTCGGATGTCATATAGTATCTGTAGCTACAGCACAGTCCTTACAATCACTATCAATAAGCAAACTATCACTGCGGTTTTTGACAGATCTTCTAGAAATTAGTAGTTCAACTGCGAGTACTGAGTCTGAGTTACGAAAGTAACGAAATATATCCCGAGTGGGACGAAGAACAGTTCTAGGTCATTCTGAAATCTTGGCACCTCCAAATCGTTAGGCTCTTTCAATGCAATGGTATGGGAGAATTTCTGGGGTCAGCCTCCTTATGATCTTCAAATGACCTGCGAATAGTCAGTGTCAACCGTTTTTTGATGTGTTTCACGCGTTCAGTGTGATGTTCAGTACTTTAGTATTGTACAGTGTTCGTTGTGTAATGTTCATCTCGGGCATTAGCCGGATTCATTAGTGATACTGAACTCCCCCAGTTTTCCACTAAAGATGGCAACTTACTTGGCGAAATACGTTTCTGGATTTCTTTCCGGAAGCTGTGGTAAAGCAATTTGACTTATTTTATATATTCAAATGTTGATTCATTTGAGTATGTCAACGAACAAACGCATCCATTGTTTATGACTTTGTGTTGTAGCCTTGCCTCACCACGCAACAAAATTAATCGCTGAAGGTTAAACCTAACTGGAAAATGCGAAAATCTATACTTGGAACGGACTTATTGCAAAGGGTTTTCATTACCGAAGAAATGATTGCTTAATTGATGAGGCGAAAGGATAATGCTAGTAACTAACGCTTTTGCAAAAATTAAGTGTTCCTTTTTGGGATGGTAATAAATGAAACTCTTTCTGTTTGCGATAATAAAAGTTGGTGCCTAAGGAAGATTTTCACGTACCAGTATGATCAAGGTGAAATGAGAAAAGAAGTCGATAAACAAAAGGACGAAGGCAAACTCTCCAGTCACAAGAAAAGGATGTGTGGACTACATGTTAAACCGCCAACACGATAAGGCTATCTTTTTTCTTTACTGGCCGAAAAAATCTATTTTTAAATGGTGTGGTAATGGATGTTCGTTGGTGTATATTCTGAACTTCTTCGATATAATTGGTAACATGACTAGAAGATTTCTGACTGATTGATCTTCTTCAGTAAGAGGCAAAGACCCCCCTTTTTTAATGACCTTCTAGAAAGGCGGTGATTTGGCATCTACACACCCTCAATCATACGTAAAAGTATAGTATATGTTGTCAAAGACTTTCCGGAGGAACCCTTGAAGAATCAACAACCTCAGATTATGATGAATCTGTGAATTTCTGCTTACTGAGATTACACTGTCAAAATTTTGAATACGCCAGAAAGAAGAAGCGAAGCAATGGACGCTAATGACCATGACACGGCATCGATCTAGGAAAGGTGTCAGAACCGTCTTCTACACTGGTAGATGCCTTGTTTTGTAACTGGTTACAACTTTTCCGTCTTTCTCGTATTATAGCAAAAAATTTCCGTTTACTCTCTCAACCTTTC
This sequence comes from Chrysina gloriosa, assembly GCA_038088585.1. Taxonomy (NCBI): domain Eukaryota; kingdom Metazoa; phylum Arthropoda; class Insecta; order Coleoptera; family Scarabaeidae; genus Chrysina; species Chrysina gloriosa. Next base: position 27,256,150 of record CM076088.1, on the reverse strand, counting down.
AGCTAATTTTTTGAAGTTGAAATTGAACTCCAAGTACTTCAAAAGTCGGAAGTTCGGATGATAGGATAAAGTAGACGGTTTTGTTTTTGATGCCACGCTGGTTGCTACCTACCACTAAAACGCGCAGTTGAAGAAATTTCCTGCAAACCGGTTCAAAGAGAATATGAACCAGAAGTTGCCAGCTTGCGGATAAACCTTTCCTACCGAAATTAAGGTCAGTTTATGTTGAAGAACTTGTCTATCGCATATATATGTTCTCGATGTTTATGGCAAGATGTATACCTAACACACCTGACGTGGTGTTGGTACATTCCCACGATGTCCACCTGTATTTAGTCCAAAAAATATGATCCTCCAGACAAATATGAAGGAATACACTTCACCTTCATGGACTAAAAGGGTGTGTTGTGTCCAAGAAGAGCGCTCAGACCATTTGTGTGTTGTGTGATGATGTCGAGAGTGTATATAACCAAATGAGAAATGTTTAGCAAGCTAAAAGTTATGGAACAACAAAGTCCCTGGGGGAACATCTGATGCTGAAATATCGTGAAATCAACTTATGGCAACTCAATTTTGAGATTTCCACTTATCAACCTTCCATATCAAACAGAGTCAAAGCCCTGTTTGATGTTAAAGAGTAATTTCTATAACTCTTGATATCATCCCCTTATACTCCCAGGTAATCTAAAAAGTTGAAGTTTCCAGATCGTTTCTAATTCTCAACTTCATGCCTTGGATAACACCTAGGTTCATTAACCTAGTTTCTTCGCAAGTTCATCAAAACGTTTCATCCCTACGTCTTCTCACTTGCACTGTGAGTTTCTTGCTATTGGTATTGGTCCATGATGGGGTAACTGGCGCACTTCGCCTCTTCTAGAGTAGGCTCCGAGTCCCCAAACTACCGCCCTGTGCAGGTGAACTGAAGCCACAGCTCCTAGTCGAGCTTGGATCTTCGATAGAAACTTCGAAAGTTGGAGTGGATTGAGTAGTGATAGATCATCAGTCCGGTGGTGTCGCACGCTTGAGTGCTAGAATTTGAAGCACCTTCTTACAATCTAGTCCGCAATCCTCCCTCTTGCCCTCTTGCAACCCTATTATGGCGGTGAGGGACTTACGCTCCTTAAAGGACCTACAAAGGGATGCCTGAAGGACCCCGCATCTTCGCTTTCACAGCCGGTTGCTCCGCATCAATTCATTCCGGAATGATACGTGATAATTCGGTGGACATCACGCATTGGACAACCGCATTATTAAGGTTCGACAAACAATGGATGATAAGTTGTGTAAACAGGACTGACGATGTCACTCTACCGCTTGTTTCTACTTAGGTGCAAGGCGCGACATTATAATTTGAGGGAGTTAGTGAGTTCCACAACTTGTCATGCACAATAAACGCGATATGTGGGAGTACCTTTCCTCATCGTCATCACTAATTTTGGTGATGGTGAACACAAACTTGAAATCTTCATACTTGAGGGCAAACACTAAATCATTTGCATTACGATAACATTGGTTTGAATCCCAGTTTTCCGAGAAGCTTTTTACTTAGTTATCTCTAACGAACGCCAGAATTTTCATCTACCACAATTAGATTTCACAAGTCCTCATGCACAGACCAATATAATCTCATTTCGACACCGAATAATCAGATACAATAAATAACCATATAAGGTAGTTCATATTTCATCAGTCCACCTATCTCAACAAAGGCATCGTTCGCATCTCGCCGGGCGAAACTAGCACAAAGCGTGATTAGAGCGGAACAATAATCGAATTATGCGAACCTAAGCAAACAGGGCGAATTTGTATAGGTATGCGGTGTCAACGTAGGTGCGCATATTTTCCATCCACGACAGAACACGACGGCCCGTTAATTAAATCGTGTCGCTCGTGCTTTATCCGTAAATTCGTGTTTATATTGCTCACGTCGGTCGTACTCGTCTTGCTTTTACGCATAAATCATCACGTTGCTACCTATTAAATGCTGTGGGAACACATCAATTTAGAAGACGATGACTCAATATCTTCCGGAAAGAAAGGGAACTAAAACGAGTAATCAAATGAAAGACTTAGCGGCTGTGTGCTTCCTGGTCTCTTCTGGTTTTAGCTTAATTTATTGTTTGTCAGTTAACTTAGTGTTTTCTGATTCCCAAGGAGTAAGACATTTGCCATCAGTTGTCACGTTTTCAAAACACCTTGTATACCAGAAGCACGTAGTTCCAGTTTAAAAACTTAGGCTTCTTTTTCAAAGGTAAATGGCGTCCCCTTTCAACATCAAACTTTTCTCAGTATCTGGTCGAGACAGCTGTTTCCCTAACTTTAACGGCACATGCTCAAAACTGAGTTTTTGGCCGAAGAGTTTCCTGTAATGAGTTGATCTCAAAAGAAGGACAACTGGGCAGATGGCTGCTCCCTGGTTGGTTCGTCTTAGTTCAATATAAGGAGTACCAAGGACCTAACCCATTGCAATCAATCCCACAACTTGAAAAAGCTATAGAAAAAGCATCGGATTGTTTCGGATAAACCTGTTGACACACAGAAAAGATAAGAATAGCTGCAGCGTTGGGTGATGGAGGTTATGGTTTACTTTAATATAAAAGTTGTTAAGAGCGCTGGTTGAAGATACAAGACACATTAAAAGGGTGCCACTAATTCGTAAGGGCGATTTTAACGTTACTATTTCATGGCGACCCAATAACCAGACTGTACCTCGATGGTACGTACGAACGATACTGGTTCTTATGTTCCTCTCCCGGAGTGACTTTGCCTCGAAAGTTATGTGGAACACCCAAGAATAGGCTCTGAAACACGCAGACAACAATGAGAAAAGAAACTAAAATGGCATTTAACAACGGCTGAAAAAAGCTTAACTTAACAAAAAAGATTAGAAAAACAGGAATATTGGAGAACGTTTTGCGATGGTAGCATGGGCCTTGGTCCCCTTTCCTTTACTTTTCTTCACCTCCCGTTTTTCTCTGTTTCTTCTACTTCTTTTTCTTTGTTTGCATCTTTTATTCTCGTTCTCTCTCTTCTATTCCTTCCTCTAAATAAAAATTGCAATAGGATGCCATTGGTGGGCACGGCTATACCTACAGATCACCAGTTTAGCAAAATTTTACTTGAGTGTAGATCCTTACAAAAAGGGAGAGGATGATCATGATGAAACGAAAATGAAAACGAGAGATAGCTGGTAAACAACTTATGAGCCTTAGAATTGTAAATTGAGTTTCGAGATTGACCTCAATCATATAAATCTTCTTCCTGCTTCCCTCTTTCTTTACTTTTCTTCACTTCCTTTCAGTCTCTTGTTTCTTCTACTATATTTTCTTTCTCCTTCCTTTCTTCTTCTGTTTCTTCTTCTTTTTCTTCCTCTAGACCAAAATCGCAATAGGATGCCATTGATGAGGGTGACTAGAGCTACAAACCGACCGGTTTAACAAAATTAACTTCCCTTCGACTTATGAGCCTCAGAATCACAAGTGAGTGTCAAGATCGACCTTAATCATACAAATGTTTTACCAGCGTCTTTCTTTATTTTTCAGTATTTTTTTCTTCTACTTCCTTTTCTTTTCTTCTTCTGCTTCCTCTCCTTTTTATTTCTCTAGACGAAAATCACAACAGGATGCCATTGATGAGGATGACTATAGCTGACGGACCGACCAGTTTAACCAAATTTACTTCACTGTAGATCTGTAGGAAAAAGGAAGGATGATCATGATGAAACAAAAATAAAAACAAGAAGTAGCTGGGAAACAACTTATGAGTCTCAGAATTACAAATTGAGTTTCTAGATCGACCTCAATCATACAGATCTTCTTCCTGCTTTGCTCTTTCTATACTTCTCTTGATTTCTGTTCAGTCTTTTTCTTTCTTCTACTTCCCTTTTTTCTCCTTACTTTTTTTCTCTTCTCCTTCCTTTCTTATTCTGCTTCTTCTTCTATTCCTTCCTCCAGACAAAAATTGCAATAGGATGCCGTTGATGAAGATGATCATAGCTACAAACCTACCCGTTTAGCAAAATTTATTTGAGTGTAGATCCATAGAAAAAAGTGAAGGATGATCATGTTGAAACGAAAATGGAAACAAAAGGTAGCTGGAAAACAACTTATGGGCCTTAGAATAGCAAATTGAGTTTCGAAATCGACCCCAATCATACAAATCTTCTTCCTGCTATCTTTACTTTTTATTCACTTCTTTTTCGTCTTTCTTTCTCCCTTCTTTCTTCTTCTTTTCCTTCTCCTTTTTATTCCTCTAGACCAAAATCGCGATTGTATGCAGTTATTAGGATGACTATAGCTACAGGTCGACTAACTAAACGAAATATAACCTGACTACAGATTCACAGCGGATATCACTACGTAAGGGTGTTGACCACATAAAACAGTGCAGCCAACGAAGAATGAAGTGCAAAAGGAAGTTCCTATTTTACCGTAAAGAACTGATACAGGTGATCGTTGGAGTGAGCTGAATTGTCCCTAGTTGTAACGGTTGGGTGGTTCCTACAAACTGCACTCTCCGAAAACAATTATCCTCCGAAGGGAAAAGCCTTGACTCAGAAATATACTCATACCTAACGGAAGAGACGGTGTTTCAAAAGTTGCTAGAAGGGAATTTAGAATTCAGAAAAACGGTCTAAATCATAAGCGATCAATTTAGATTGTAGCAATCAGTTCCCATCTTTTCCGGATATTTCGTATACGAAAGCGCCTGCAGCACCAAATTCAAATTCTGGCAATGTGGAGATAGTTTCTAAATTTCTACCGAAGTTCCATCTTCAAGCAACTCTGAATACGCACCTTACTCACGATTGCAATCTTCTTTCTAGACACGCTCCCCGGAGTAACAGATCGCCTCTAATTACTTCGCGCACAAGGCTACGCAATTAACTTCCGGGGATTGCATTCGCGAACGCCTCTCGCTCTCTTCCGGAGCCTTTTCCAAGCGATCTTTCGGCCGCGCTCAATCCACCGGAGTCGTTAGAATAGGCGGGCGCGCTCCGGTAATTTGTCAGAGGCTTTTGATGGCCGGATCTCATCCATCACCCTCTGCGTCCCTCAATCCTCCCTCCCGGTACGCTGAGAGTTCCTTCTGTTGCACTGAAAAAGTGCCGTTTCTGCAAACACCGAAGCAATTCGAAGGAGACGGGATATCCTGTTGGCATCCATTATTTCCTCTTGTTTTATTACTCGTATTTCGCTTCGTCTCAAATCGCTTTCTGTTACACACAAATAATGTTACTGTTACAATCATCGTATAGATTTGGAGGAACTAACCGGTTCCAATTGTTCTGTCTGTCGTTAATCCGAGCGCTAATTTTTTGTTTTCGTATTTTCGTTATAATACAAACATACATATTTATTCACCTCTTTCGCAAACGCGCGGATAATAAATGAAATAGCGAATCGGACTAAATGCACAATCGAATTCGAAGGTGGGCGCTCCAAATTCCGAAAGATTACCTAGCAACGAGAATATCGAGAGAGACAGCAAACGCAAGCCTACCGGACGGACGCCCGACCTAGTCCGAACGGAGACGGGTCGGTTCGGCTGGCCAAATATTGCCGGAAAAATCCCCTAATTGCCGGTGGTGGTATTAGTTGGTGCCACGTTTCCGCTCGAATGTTCGATTAATCGGGTTCGGGCCGCTTTAATCCGTAAAATTTACGTCGCGTCGAAAGCGCGTCCGAATATGGGGCGTCATAAATAGTTGAAAGTACCGCTTGAAATTTTCCTGTTAGTATATTTTGAAATTTCGAGCATCTCTTTTGTGGTGATCAAACGGTGGAGGTATTTTGATGTTTTGATTAAGTCCTGTTTGATTATTTTATTTTTGTTTTTCCTAGTATAATGTGATTTCAGAAAGACTCAGATATGCAAACGTATATTCTTTGCTCGGGATTCAGTAATGGAAACTGGTTTATAGATTCTTGATAATCTGAGGGAATGGATAATACTATATTACATTGCTAAACTACTCACCACACAATTGTTTAATCAAATTCGGTAACATACGTTTCGCTAGTACGAAGTAAGTATTACCCGCATATTGGCAAAAGAAAAATATTTTTCTGAGACGCCTTTTCCCCTCTTTTCTCCTTGTTTCCCATCTTTCGCCAACAATACCAGCCCATCGTAAATGCCGTTCATGAATAACATTTCAACTGGCATGCGTGTCTAATCTCTAGACGTAATTTTTACAAACATGTGAAAGAAACAAGAAGAACTCGTTAAAAATTGCATTCTGGCTGGATGGTTGCTTTACCACACAAACTTACGTTTCGATTAAACTAGTTGCGATTTTGGAAAATTAGCTTTGCAAATCGCAAATTAGTTTTAGAGATCATTTCTTCAGAGTTACTTGGGAACCAAGGTCGAGATTACGGAAAAGGTTCCAGAATCTCTCTTGTTATGGTTACTGTCGTTCCTGCACACAAGATCAATTGAAAGACAAAAAACCATGTTCAGAATTTTAAGGCATTACGTGGCAAACCGCTCGAACGTTTTCCCCAAGTTAGCGTGGACGAATTGATGATGTTATGAACTTGGTTGTCAGAAAATAGGACGCGTTCTGAATATATTTTTTCTACTTACAACAACTATCGCTGTGGCAAGGGATTTTATTTTTAGTAGTACATTCGTGGGGGGACGTACTTTGCCGACAATAGAGAACGACATAGACTCGTACCCTTTCGGTTTACACCATGTTTTCGACAGATATTTCAGTATTGATATTGTAGCACGTAAATGTGTAAGTGTAAGTCATTGTACTGTATATATCACTTAGTATTTCTTTTTGTGAAGAAAGTAAAAAAAGTGCTAGAATTGCCAAAAATCGCTAAAATCCTTAAAAATATCCAGACTCGCGTACCTATATCGGTTCCTAATGAACTTAGGAGGTTCAATCCTAAATGAATTGACGCGTCCTGGCGAGTTAAGCCCAACGGCGTTGGATCTCTTTATATAACTCCAACGATTACCAAGCGAATCTCAAAAGACCGCAAAAGAAGCCTAAAATCGCTCCCGTCGGTGTTAATTCCATGGATTTCCATTCGGCTAAATCAGGGGTCTCCAAACTACGGCCTGCGGGCCAAATCCGGCCTGCCAGCGTCATCAATCCGGCCCGCGACAGCTAATAGCTTATTGCTGTTGTGATAAGTTGGATAAAAAAACACATAATGATAATAACTCGGATTTATTTACTTGCTAGGCAAAGCTTAATGATAAGTACAGTACATGGCTAATTGATTTTCAATTTATACGCGATTTTCTCACAGGATCTTATATAGGATATAATATATAGGATATATAGTGTATTATATAGGATATAATACACAGAAAGTAATCAGAATGGCCCCAAGACTGAAAAGTTTAGAGACCCCTGGGCTAAATCAAAATCTTTCCTATCAAATAGATATAAGCGCTGTAACTCTAACCGTTACGAATATGTCGACATGATCAAGGTATTTGGCCTTCAATCCTTCAAGCCTACACCAGTTGACGCGTCTCGGTGAGCTGATTCGAACGGTATATGATTTGTTTAGATTATTTGAAACGGTTGTCGAGGAAGCGCAAAAGAGCGCAAACAAACGCAAACAAAAGCAAACAAAAACGTTGAAAATTGACAAAGTTTCATACCTGTCTCGGTTTCTACGGTACTTAGGAAATACAATCCTACGTCAGTCGGCGCGTATTGACAAGGCAAACTCAACGACGTAGGAAAATCACTCCCACGTCGTTAATCCTACGAATTTCAATTTCTCTAAGTCGAAATTTATCCTATTGGGTAGATTGCTAGACGCTGGAGATTCCAAAAGTCGGCCTATGAATGCTGTACCTCTAACCGTTAGGAAAATATCGATGGGCGCAAGACATTTTACGTCCGATCACGTACAAAGTGACACCAATCGACGCGCGTCGACGAGCTGATTCCAGAGGTTTATGATTTATTTAGATTATTTCAAACGGTTGTCGAAAAATGCAAAGAATTGCAAAAAAAAGCTAAAATAGCTAAGAATATCCGAAATCGTATACCCGTCTCGGTTCTGCAAATTCTTTGAAACGGTTTTCGAGAAAGCGCCATAAAATGCAAAAAAAAACAAAAAAAATGCTAAAAATTACCAGAATCACTTGACGCAGAAATAATTTCGCAAATCACCTTCATGGATAGGGTTCGATTTCGGTCACAATCCTAACAAAGTACGGACCAAAATACATCATAGAAACCCCCTTACAACTAAATCAATTTTTCAATTCGTACACCACCGACGTACACATGCATTATGTCGTTCTTCTTTTTTTGGGAGGAAATAAATCCTCGTCTAGCGTAATTTATATTAATTTTTCCGACAAGTTTTATTCCATTTTAAAAATTCCCGGTTACATCCCGAGAGCTCCCATACATCTTATCCGCGTCATCTTTTCGCTGTAAATCTCCCGCTTCCCGACAGTACATACCTAACATACTTCGTCAGATTCTCGTATTCGTCACCTTGCCATTTCCCTTCGGGCTTATCCGCTATATCCGACGTTATTCCTACTTCCTACTTTTTTACACTTTATTTTGTCGAAATAAAGGGGCATGTTACGAGAATAGGGTAAGCTTGTATACGAGGTGTGGGATCAAAATGTGGAATATTAAAAGGAAAAGCGAACTCAAACGGTTTTCTTTCTTAAACCGTTGAACTAGTTTTGGGAAAATAAAACAAACGTCTGTCAGGGTTTAAAAAACTATTTGAGTTCGCTTTTTTAATATTACATACTTTGATCGCAGACTGTATGCACGTATGTATATTGTACTGAGAATTTAGTTAAATTTCTTTCAAAAAATTGCACCGCCCTAGCTCTTAATTAATGATATAAAAAGCATAAATTATAACAAATTATATTTATAAATTTTGAGAAATATTTAACATAAAATCAAGATTACCTAGTCTTGTGTGTGTGTGTAAGTGTAATTTCATCGATGATGGTTCTCCCTATATCTCCTTTCTTACCTTTTATTCTCGATGTACCTTTAATTTCTATGGATTCTTCCCCTTCTCAGATTCTATCTTCTCCGGTATGGTGAGGTTCTTTTATTCACTGGTCCTTCTTCTTGAAACCCTTTTATTCCAAATATATTTGTTGACTTATTTGTTGACTTATCTATCGTCAATTTTCTTCGTCGTTAACCAAACAAACTTTTTATTTCTTTTGGAAACCGGGACTACACTGTTTTATGTCTAAGTTGTCCACGAAACGAAAACTTTAGTTTACCTTGAATCCAGTTCATCCAGGTGTATCGCTGTTATAGAAACCTGTGTTGAATGTCGATGTATCCTTGGTTATTTCCAGTAATTTTTTATGAATTCTTGTAATGTAAAAATGTTTTATGTATGTGTCTGAATATTAACAATGCTTTTCCGTCTATTAACCGATGCGTTTTATAAAAATTAATCATTTTATTTCTAGTGACATTTGTTTCTCCCATTAAACGTCTCTGGCTGGAGTTAAAATAAGAAGCTAACACCCATAGGGTAATAAATTGCTCAAAAGGTGGTGGGCGTGGTGTCGAAAAGGTATAAATAGAACCGCAAAATAAACCGTATGACAATTGAAGACCATAAACCCAACATTAACTGCGAATTTTGATATATTGAATTATAATAAATGATGAATTTTCTAATGGTAATTAACCATTCGAGTATTACTATACTACAATATACATTTGATAAGAATACTTTAAAGAGAAAATCGATAATTATCAAATTAATTAGCGGGGCGCCCCAGCGATTGGTAATTTCTACTTTCTTTTTTCAAATAGAATTAAAAATGTTTAATTTTTCAAACAAACTGGGGTTTGATAGCTTTGATGGTAGACTCTAATCAATTTAATGGAGTCGGCAGTGATTTTCGAAACGAAGTTCGGCCCTCGGTTGCTTGCTCTATTAATAAATACGGCAGGTCAAGTAAATTTCTCGATAGTTCGTCCACTTTATTCCTCTTTGATGTTTCCCGTCATTCCGGGACGACCGCAACCTCGCCGCAGCATAGGAAGGACAAGGCTCTTGTGTAGCCTATTCATATAACAAGTTACACAACAGGACATTCGGTTCATATACAAAATTCGAAAACCCTATAGATTGACAGCTATTATTTCTTGTTTGTTATTTGCTTTTTGTCGTTGCTTTGCTTCTTGTATACAATTACCTTCTAAGTTGCCATTTTTAGTTATTACTAGACGGGACGAATACATGAGCGTTGCAAAAGGGAGCACCTGTGGGATTCTAGTACTAATGTTAGGTACTGATTTACTCGTATAAATATGTAAGTTAGTTACTTTTACCGGAAATTTAATGGCTTTGCAAAAAACGACAACTACCATTTAATAGTAATATGAAGTGGGAAGTCGTCACCTGTTATAAAAGTAGTGTTGACAAGTAGCCGCCAGAGACTTGATCTAAAATCGGAGCATCAGGCAGGTTTTATGATCGATTTGCCTAAATTTTCGCATTTAACGTCAAATATGTCTCTATATCTGAAAAAAAAAAAATGTTCGACGTCAATCGAGATAAAACGCAGATTTTAATTATGGATCGATGTCGCTCGAGAACACATCGCGAAGGTTGAGGTAATCATAATTTTTCCGCAAAACCGAGCCCAATTTTTCAATTACTTATTGGTTTGCGGCATCTATTAGTTGATTTAACGTGGCTTTGAGCGTTGGTAAGAATGTTGTTGATTGTTCCAATAACAAGGAGGGCTTCCATAAACTCTTTTTGCGCCATAAGTTGTACGTCTATAAATTAGATATTTTTCAATTGTTCTTGATTTTGCTCAATCGCGTTCGCATCTTATGGATTCAACGCTCAGACTACGTTTCTCACTTTGTTCAAACGCCTGCTATAATATAAGCCTGCATTAAGCTACGTTCCTCATCTGCTCGTAAGAGGCTGCGGTGGTATCTGAATTCCTGGACACAGTTTGTAAAATTCCCAAATTCTAGATTTCAGATAAACTTTTTTTGTATTATTGTTTAAAGCGGCAACTCTCGTGTAACGCTGTCTAATAATTTTGGCTACAAGATGCTTAGCTTGCAGTAAACATGTTATACGGAAAGAACCGGGAAATCATGTTTTCAGTGCTCTACCAGCGTCTAGTGTATATGAAACTCCATCCAAATTTGTAGGCCAGCTATGAAATGGGGCGCTGTTATTTGTGCAGTAACTTTGTAAACCCCTTCCTCCCCTCCCCCATCAAGTAGAGCTCCCGACTTAACCGAACTTCCAAAATTTCTTCATCCCATATAAATTCCAATTGATAATACGTCCGTAGGGACAGATCGGAACCGTCTTTGTATCCATATACATACATGCATAGACACATTCTCCAATTCCCATTTAAAATTATAAACAGCGCTCGCTATCCGTTTATTAGCAAGAGGGCAATTTCGTCGTCGCGGCGCCGTTCGCGTCGTTCCACATACTGTTTAATTATTCCCCGGGTCTCGTCCTCCTTAACAAGGAGCTATAACCGAATTTAATTCGGAAACTTGCGGAAGTCGTAAACGTAAACTACCGAGCCGTCGTCGTCCTCGTTGTCGTAACGAAATCAACGGCGCAAAACAAATACGGTGGCCGTAAAACTAACAATAAGTCCTAGTTCGTGTCCTCCCCCGTTTCGTTGGTTTTAGTTTTGCATCGGATGAAATCCTTTAGTGCATGTTTGTATAGTTGGAACTGATGAAAGGCAAGGAAGTTTGGGAAGCAAGGACGAGAGATACGCTATATAAAATTCCTCAAATTCTTCCAAACTGTAGTTACTTGTGGACAAAACCGGAAAAATGCACTCGAGCGGTATACTGAACTAAAAAATAATTGACCCAAATTTACCGGAGAGGTTCTTAAAATGATCGCATAAAACTTCTCTCATGGATGAAGACAGCAAAATTTACTAGTTCCGTGAAGAAGATTCAAAACGTTTGAACAACTTCTCAGAAGGAAACGCTTAGAATCGATACAACGGTCTTGGGGAAAAATGTATAAAGATTTAATAATTTTGTTACGGCCAATTTGCCATATCGTTCCAGTTTGTTACTTTTGAATACGTTATTCCGTTCTCGCTTTAAAATCTCGCTTGTCGAGGATCTGCACGCGAAGTTGACTTTGGGAAGTTTAATACTATCGTTGTGTGCATCTTGGAGTTACGCTTCCCCAATTTTACTGTTCAAACTTTTGGCCACGTGGTCGCTTGCCTTTCCCTCTATTGGAGGTGAGCTTTTCTTGTTGTTAATGACGATGCCGCCATTTTCTCTTTCACGTTGTTCTAGGGTGCTAGTAGAGTGCTAATAGGACCTAGTATATGCTAGGTTGAGGTAAGTTTATTCGAGAACATCTAAGAACATTACGGATATCTAAGAATTATAGAAGCTAGAAGAACATTGCTCTTGATTTACCTAGTACCGACCCTTAACTTTATCCATCTTTGACAGCTTCCGCCTCGACAGCGACTACAACGCCCTACTAGTGTTGACAACCGGAACCACGTTACACTAAGTCACGTCTTTATTTTATTTTTGTCTCGTTGAGCTTTTGGGAAAAATCCGTATAATTGTTTAATTACCTTAGATTTAGTATATGGGTTCTTTTTTCAATTAAAAAGGGTTTCCTTACTTTTGCTATCTTACCATTAACAATTTAAGTCAGGCAGAAGTAACGAATACACCGTAACTTGCAAACTTCAGGAGTGACAACGCATTATACTCTCGGGGAGGTCAAGGTGAAAAGATCTAAATTTTGCTAATATCGTTTGTGGCTGTTACAGAACATCACCATTAAATCTGTCAGCCACGGTGAGGTTAGAGTTTCCTCCAATTATTAAATTTAAGAGTTTTGAATTTCATTTCCTTTTTGTTTTCACTGTGGATTTTCCAAGTAATTTGTGGGGATCTTAATATCACGGTTGCTTACACTGAGGATGCCCTTAACTTGAGGGCCGAATGTTTGTTTGCACAAGTTAAAAATTTAGTTAGATATTTGTTGAACAAAGCATTCAATTCTTGTTAGTAATTTAGAGGGGGTCACGTTTAATTGTCACTTGCACATATTTTTCTAATTACGTTTTATTAAAGCTGTAAATTATCTCGGAAACTTCTGGAATTCCAATGGTTACCGAGAGTTTTGTAAGCATTATTTAAGTACTATACGAAGCTGGCTTATTTGAATATTATTGAAACCCTATACCCCCAAATGTGCTGTCAGTGACACAAATAAAGTGTTGTTCAACATCATTCTCTCGCCTCAATTTATGTTTATTTCTTTTATTTTGTTTTTAAATAGAATTTTTGAGTAAGTTTCTGGTCGCTTCACAACCAAATAAAAGAATCAATAACGTAGACAGTTCGTTTCACTAACCAACGAAGCTGGAGGGTCTCTCTGACTCCAAAAACTTAGATGCGATCCAGTTTTATAATAGGAGAGTGGCGCCTTGTTACTAATAAATTCTGGTACTTGAACGTACGCCGTTTCCATTGAGCTAGGATGGCCTGGATCTACATCTTTATAACCAACCAAGTGTATTATTCGAATTGCAACGACTAACCCCCCACCCGGTCACGTATTCGACGTTTTTATTATTATCATCTTTTTTTCTCTTTTACCGGAATCCCGTACCAAAAGTTTTGAAACCAGTAACAATTTAGTAGAGAAAAAGCAATATCGTTTCACTACAATTTAGGGAAAGTTATTGAGTGTCAATATTAAACTTCTTGAGACCTCTCTTGCCTTCATTTAGAGGGTTAATTTTGTCAACTATTGTACTGGAAATCACTGACATCTGGTATATTTGGCAGGCTCTACATTAATCCCGGGAAATCTTGCCAATCTCTATCCCGACAAAATTCTCCTTCAAAATATCCACAATTGGGTTGTTTCCTGTAGCTTAGCTAATGTATGGTTTCTTATTTGATGCAGAAAAAGTTTCAGCTTTTTTATTGAGATGGAAGAATTGGTGAGTAATCAGTCGACCTTTCGGATGTTTCCTTGTTTGATTGGAATAAGGTATGATTCTGATGAGCTGGACGTCGGGTTTGTTATTTGTCTACAATCTTCAATATTTTTTCGTGGAGTGATACTTCTGATTTTGTTGTTTGCATTTGCCTCATTTCCGGTGTTATCTGAAGGGTTTGTGTCGGGATCACTGAAATCTGAAAATCGATTAAAGCTTGTATCAGAGTCGTGCTATCTTATTTCATCAAAACATTCAGATGATTTGGATTCGGCCGCGCCAGTGCTTTCCCGGGAATAACGGCAGTTTTAGTCCTTCTTTTTCGTGGAGCTGCATGTGTTCCCTCATGCATCATCCTTTTTAAAAAATCGTCCAAGGTTCTGTATATCACCGTGGTTTTATTATGTTCTCCATAGACCTCTGGCGCAGTACGAAGCACAATCAACACCAAATTTATAATTAATGGTAAAATGTCGTATTTTTAAAGCCCCTCTAAATATTATCTGGACCTTAGCGATCCTCTCTGTTGACTCTTTGAGAAACCGGGGAAATTTGTCTTTTGGTATCTAGCTTAATTTCTTCCTGGTCCACTTCATATCCATTTGATGGAAAAATTGCCTCACTGCGAGATTTTTTGCTAACGAAAAAGGCCGCACCCAACAGATATGTGAGATGAATAGGGGTAGATGGGAGGGAAATCAAACTGAAATCGTTTTCAGATGATAATCTGATAACTTCTACTGTACAGTGCATTCTAAGGTTATCTTGGATTAACATCGATTTGCCTGGTTGTCATCTAAGCGATTGTTATTGAAAACCAAATCTTAGTTACTTACTTAAACCTTACGCCGTGTATCTTTGGTTGTCGGCTTAGTAGGGAGTTGAGTCATTTCGTTTCCTCCATATTTCTATCCATTTTTTCTATTCTACGCTAACCTTGCTATATCTTCCCACTTTACTCCTCCGTTGCTTTCCTCACTTCCACATTCCATGTTTCTCTTGGTCGTCCTCTTCTCCGCTTTCCATTCTCTCTTGCTTCGTACGCTTTCTTCCCATTCTTTGTATATGTCCCATCCATTTTAGTCGCCCCTGTTATATCGTCTATTGCACTAGTATTATACGTAGTTGTTCTCTTAACTCTACATTTCTCATCTTATTTTTTTCTTTGTATCTTCCTCATAAATCTGGTGTCTATTGCTGTTAGTTTGCTTCTTTGTCTTTCGCAGGCAGGCAAATCTGAGCGTTGGCTTCAGTACTTTTCTAAATAACTTCGGCTTTTACCTCCTTTGGTATATGCTTCTTGCTGAAAAATTTGGCCTTCATTGCATCAAAGAGTCTTCCTATTCTTGCAATTCTCTCATTAATTTCGTCCTCCATGATTCTTCCCTCATTGATGATCCCTCCCAAGTAAGTGAATTTGCATGCAATTCTAATTCTGTGTTTCCCTTTAGCTGCTTTTATTGTTGCTGACTTTCTCTTCTTTATATTCACTTTCTTGTTAGCTCTTTGCTACTCTTCATTCGGGACATATATATTGTGCTGTAGTTCTGCTTTGTTTACGTACAATTTCCAATAAAAACGCAGTCTTCAAAAAGTAAAGCTGTTAAACCATCCAGATTGAATCAGAATGAGTATGGATGGCCTTGTATACTACATAAAGAGGCAATAGTGCACCATCTCCTGCTGCGCTGAACATAAAAAATTAGATGCTCTTGTAGAATTCATCAGTCTCTCCGGATATTTCCATCCTCGTTCATTGATTACCCAAATTAGTTTCGTCGAAATTAACGATATTTTGTGATGGTACACCCTGAAGTTCTTCCTCAAGTCTATCGAAATAATTATCGATTGTTCGCGTGAGGTAGCAGCACGATTCTTCTTGATGCTTGGGCACATTCTGTGGGATAGATGTGTTTTGTGCCATTTCAGAAATGGATATCGAGCTCAGACTATTAAAGCGATCCGTTCCTGAACAACTTACATGTATTGATTTCAAAGTTTGCTGGAATACTTTTGCTGTATATATGAACTTATGTAGACGCAAAACCTATCAACGCTCTCGCAAACAACTGTTCATCTGACGATTGTCGACACCGCCACCAAGCTAAAACTAAGTGGCTTTTCTTTTCTCGCCCGTAGCCGAACTTAGGAAGTCATAACCAGACGATATTTTCCTTGGTGTTTTCGATTTTATTGTTTTATTTTTCTTATCGAAGTTTGCTGTTTATTCACTACCCTCTTTCTATACACCTCATTTTTTGTACTCCTGTATAATAGAGATTTATTTACCTAATTTCACCAGCCCGAAAGGAATGATCGAAATACGTCATGTTTCTGTGACACGCGACTCGAGGAAACCACATCAGGCGTACATATTCTTCGAAAACTACCACCGTCCAAAGCTTCATATCGTCGCGATTGTAACAATAACGACGATCGAATCTCAATATAAAATAAACGAAACACTTCAAGGAACACGCGCGCCAAGCGCTAAATAGTTATCGGTAATTTCAGCTACGATAATGGACCAATTCAGTTTCAACGCTATCTGTCCGCGATAAAATCAATATTATATACGGTTATGGGCTTCGATTCGATACGTACGCGATGGAAGCAGGCGTTGCGCTAGTTACGCGACACGTGCGATTCTAAAATTTAATTTTTCCGCATTCGATTTGAACCGTTCGAAATACCGTTGCCGCATACGGATACAAAAGCTTATCGATTTTTCTAGATAAATAAATCATGTTTGTTTTGATTTATTACTTATAGTTTTATCGGGTTCGGGTTAGCGCGAGTAGCGAATGGGAACCTGTAATTTCGTTAAAATAAACAAAAAAGCAAATGAAAACAGTGGATGCAAAATAATATAGTGTTAGGAACATGAGTGCGTTTCCTGAATAAAAATATTTTTTTATGATTTAGTTTTTATAAAATGATTTCTCTCTCCCGGTTCTTGCGGTAGATAAAAGTCATTAAACGTAACAATGTTCATTCATTACGAGCGCTCGGTTCTCGAGCTACCACGAAAATTCCGCACGTTACTATTGTTTGTCAATTTCGTAGGCGTCTTGAATAGATTTGTGTCACATCACATCTCCACCGTCTGATGTTCGATCGATCGCAACACAGTTAGAAACGACGAATTTCTTTCCGGAACAAAGCTTATGTACTATTGCGGCAACAAAGAATGGGACACTTAAAATAATATAGTTTAAATCTGACTTTTGCCTTGTCAAATGTTATGTCATTTTGAAATCATTATTGACATACATATATCATTATGCCGCATTTAAGTGTTACTGAAAAAACGCAAATAATTACATTACTTGGGGATGGATGGTCCGTAAGAAGACTAGGTAATTGATTTGGGATGCTCAAAAGCACTATTCACAACATTAAAAATAAATGGCTACATGGGGGAACCGTAGAAAGGCAAAGTGGTTCTGATGGTAGATTGGTATCGAATTCCATGAAAGACGAAGATCTTATTGTTTTTAAGGGATAATCCATTTGATACACCGGTAAATGCTCGAAACATAACTAAAGAGATTAGATTAATTTATTGTTTACAAGATTTTTATTTCAAATAAATGCATTTAACACAATTTTCTTGCGTTCGTTGGTAAATTATTTTTGACATTAGATAAGATATGATTGACGTGAACATGACGAACGACTGGTTTATACAGCTAAAAAACAGGCAAAATAGCCTATAAGACTTGTCCCGATTTTTGTTGCTGCAATAGTACCTTAAAATACGTGTGTGAAATAGTGTTAGTTACATTTACAACAATCAGCCGAAAAGTCCTGCATAGTAATAGTGACAATTACGCCGGTATCGTCAAACAATTCGACTTTATGGAAGTCGGAAGGCAAAACTATTTAGAAAGATGCGTCCTTCAAGAACGTTAAATCAATTGTAACTGACGCCCTCCGGTTGGATACCCGTCCCAGGAGTAAGATAGAGCTTTCCTAATGCGTCTTTTTGAGGACATGTTTCGTGCGACTATATGGATATACTACAGAGTGATAAACCTCAAATGTCAGTACAGTCAATTGGCAGTACTAAAAGCCCTAAATATAGACGTTTTTGTTTTCAATGTTTTTAGACCGTGTTATTTCCTTGTTTGGTCAATTTTGTCATTCATGGTCCAACTCTTACCCACATTTGAAAAGATGCTTTTATAACCGAATAACGTGCTTTTATTGGTTTGATCCATTTTCAAAGTGATATACAGACTAAGAGCATTATGTGGACATACTAAGCTTAGTCTTGTATAGGTTATGTATTCTTTTAATTTGCCAAATCTTACTACTAGCAGCATATCAATGCCACCAACTAAAAATTTTAAGTCACGTGGTAAACGCGTCCGATTCCTCATTCTGTATATAGAGAAAATATAAGATAGAATCAAGAAATAAACAATATACAGTATACAGAAGTTGTCACAGCTAACACGGTAAATTTACTTATTCACAATTGTAGCAAAACTTGTACTTTTAAGTATTATATTTTCATCATAACGGATATTTCAATGTGATGGACACCAGAGTTTAACTAACAGGGATTGGTGAGGAACAGAAATCACAAAAGCAAATATAATAGAAAGCAATAATAAATATATATCTAGAAACCCTATAAATTACATTATTTTGAATGATAATTTTCCAAACATGTTTTTTTTTCTAATTTTACGTAAAAATACATACAAGGTTTGTTATAACAAGTGGGTGAAATTTATTTAGAATATTAAACGAGGTAAAAGTAGGTAAGTGAGTATAAAATAAAAAAGTGACAGTAATTGTTGTTTTAGAGGCGCTGAATTATATGTCGTCAAAGTGTAGTAGCGTATCACGGCGATCGTCAAACTCGGTGTTAGATACAGGTGGCTACAAGCATACGAATCGTCCGCAAAAGTAAGCAAAACGGATCCTGTCAAAATATGCACTTTACCTTGCTTAACATGTGACCTGGATTTTATTAGCGTTTAGATTTCTTTCTCTAAATTGTAAACATGCGCCTCTACTTTTTACATGTTCGAAGTTCTTCAACACATATTATTCATTATCCGCATGCTAAAACGAACACGATATACTTGACCTTACTCCGGATATGGCTACCACTTGCGAGCGTTTGCATTTCAATATTTAAATAATAAACATGGTAGTTGATCAGTTCTCCAAATTTTTCTTGTGAAAATTGAAAAATTTAAATTTTCTGTGATACTAGGAAATTGTTATTCGCTTTTACAAGTTTTGTTTGAACTTTCTTCAGTTTTAACCTGATGCACAAGTTGTAAACAGGGTGATATATATATTATATATAAGTTCATATAATAAAAGCATTGACATGCATAACCTCCTCTTCATCACTATAACAAAAAGGCATCTTCAGCATTTTTACAAAGAGCATTGCTGCACTTTAGAATCGTTTTTAGGGAAGGTATTACATCGCCTACCTTGCCCGATTACAAAAGACTTTTGAAAAATTTTAACGTCCTTATGGTTTGTTATAAGAGAAACCAGGACGACATCCATAAAGAACCACAATTGGATGCGGTAGTTGAAGATGTTGCAGTGGCCGGGGCACATAGAAGAAATGAAGAAGCCCGAATGGTGAAGGAAATGGCGCGGAGGGTGCCAGGAAAGAAAAGGAAAAGCGAAAGTCAAGAAGAGGATTGAAGGAAGCGGTATTAGAAGATTTACGGGATAAGGGAATAACAGAATGGAAAATGAAACCAAAAATAGAAAGCGATGAAACGAGAACATCGAAGTTCTGAGTCTGAAAGGCCCAGTTTGGCTCACCTGCAGCGGCAATTTCGAAATTCATATTCAAGCTTGTAACATGACGTGTCGTTACTTTAAGTGGGATTTTTGTAGTAGCCCCAATTTGATAAAGAGCCAAATTGAAGTGTTGTAAACTTTTATAAAAAAATCCACCAGAAGTGTATTTTAAAATTTTATCGTAAAATCGATACACTCCCGCGTCGCCTGGTATATGTACCTTTGACACCAGAAAAAGGAAAAACTTTTAATAATAATAATAATAATAATAATAATAATAATAATAATATTTATTGCATAATGTACAAGAACAACAACAAAAGCAACACGTCAAATAGAACAAAACAAACTATATGTTCAGAAACTCATTAACATTGTATGGTTCGACATTACATAGAAGAGTATGCACTTCTTTTTTGAATATAGAAAATAATGTTATATTCTTGATATTATTTGGTAAGTTATTATAAAATTTTATGCAATTATAAACAATATTCTTTTCAGTTAGTGTAAGATGATGTCTAGGATAGCGGTAGTTCGCCCTATTGCGGGTTCGATGTTCATGTCTAAAACAATTTGTTTCAAAGAAAGCACGATTTTTGAATGCGAATTTTAAAATTTCCATTATGTAAATGCCGTATACAGTTAAAAGGTTGTGTTGTCTAAATAGACCTCTACAGGACTGGCGATAATCCAGACTAAACATTATTCGGACAATTTTTTTCTGAATTACAAAAGTACGAGTTATATCGCTACCACTACCCCAGACAATAATGCCGTATTTGATGCGGGAGTAACAGCAACTAAAAATACATTACACGAACTACTTGTTCGCTTACGAGAGCCGACAGCCGTCGCATGGCGAAAGTAACAGTGCTTAAATTAGTGCATAGATCATCAATGTGGTCTTTCCATTTCAATTGGTCGTCGACTATCAGCCCCAGCAATCGAACCGAACGTTCTACAGGATATTCCCTATCATTAATTTCTAAGGTGGTGGGATATGGCTGATCTTTGGTTCTAAATAGAATTACTTTAGTTTTATCTCTATTAAGGTCCCATTCATTTTGATATAACCACGATTCAAGTTTAGTGATATAACGGGAAGCCCTGCTCACAATGGTGTCAATTGTGTCCCCCATTACAAGGAAGGATGTGTCGTCTGCATAATTCATTGTTACTAACTCGGTATCGTGTAAGATGTTTTGTATCGTGTAAATATCATTATAATAAATTAAGAAAAGCAAAGGTCCTAAAATGCTGCCCTGTGGTACCCCTGTTGATATAGATAATTTTCTCGATTTAACCACTCCGGCTTTGCTATGAATGTGGACTGATTGTGTCCTACCTATTAAGTATGTTTGAAACCAGTGTAGGGCGGATCCTCTAATGCCATAGCACTCCAGTTTGGCAATAAGTTTCTCGAGATTTATGTCATCAAATGCTTTCGATAGATCCAGAAAAAAACCGCAGGGAACTATTTTGTTCTCAATAGCATCCAAAACAGTGCTAATTAAATCAAGTAAAGCCGTCTCAATACCCTTTCCCCTGACAAATCCGTGCTGGTGCCGACTAATAATCTCCCACTTAGTAACAAAGTTATAAAGGCGGTCGTACGCAGCTTTCTCAAATAACTTTGAGAAGCTTGTTAAAAGACTTACAGGTCTGTAGTTACTGAGATCATTCAGATTGCCTTTTTTGTGAATTGGCAGTACAGCAGATACCTTCAGGGAAGCTGGGAAACAACCTGTTACAAATGAATGATTTATAATGTGACACAAGGGTTTTACAAAGCTATCAATACATTTCTTGATGAAGAGTGGGGGAATACCATCAACTCCAGAAGATTTAGACGGTTTTAGGGAAAGCACATAGCTTCGTAATTCCTCCACTGTAAGAGGGAAAAAATAAAACGAATGTAAATTGTTAGTTGTTTTCGGATTAAAAGTATTCGAAGGAAAATCTGAGACATTCGGCGTGACAAAGAATTCGTTGAACCGATTAGCGAGTAGATTTAAATCGACGGAATCGGGTAGTTTACTAACAGTGGATTTGCCCCCATCTCCATATTAATTATCTGCCACATGTCTTTACTTTTATTCGTGGAATTCAAAAGTAGCTGATCGTATTGTTTATGTTTATGTGAGTGTATTGCATTGTCATATGCTTTTTTATAGTAAGAATATGTGGCTTTATAATCAACCTCATAAGTGCATACAATTTGTAGCGTCGATACTATGTTTCGAAGATTAAGCAGCTCCGTTGGCAACTTGGAGGATTGTTTGGAATATTTACGCTTTATCAATGGAAAATAAGCGTTGAAATAACGCAAGTAAATGTTTAAAAATATAGAATATTTTGTGGTCGTATCGTAACGTTCGTAGTATACTTCATTCCAGTTTTCGTTTGCGATGGCGTTTAGGAATTGTTGGATTTTAGCATCGCTAAACACCCGCGATTGTCGGTATACATATAAGTTGGAGTTGAGAGTGCCGTTGCAGAAGGTTGCCACAATAGCGTTATGGTCTGAAAAAGCCGGTACTAAACGAATTCGCACTTGTTATATTCAGGTTCTTCTTTTTTCCATGTAGTACGAGAATGTTATCTAAACAAGTAGATGTAAATTTTGAAATTCTCGTAGGTTCGTTGATTAGTATTTCAGCCCCAAAACTGTTAAGGAGATTTTTAAATTGTTTACTCTCGTCGTTATCTTTCAGAATGTTAACATTGAAATCTCCCGATATAATTACTGTTTTAGTTGATTGACTAACTACGGAAAGAAGACGTTCAAACTTACAGTAAAATTCGTGAAAATTACTTGTGGGTGTTCTGTATACGCACACTAAAATGTAGCTGTAATTACCGTAATTTGCCGTAACACCACAGCACTCTAAGACAGCTTCTTCCGCTATACTGTTTATGTCTAGTCTAACATTTGCAGTAGCATCACTATGAATGTAGATCGCGGCACCCCCATGTTTTACTTCTTTCTTGCGTAATATCCTACTAGCTGAAATCCTGGGATATGAATCCTTGTAAGAAACGTTCCCGGAGCCAATGTTCGGTAATAAATAACATTTTACAGTTTTGCATTACACTTAGTTCAACAGTTATGTTATGTTATTTACGGCAGTTTGTAATCCTTGGACATTTTGACTGTACATTGAGTAGTGTGATTGTGTTTCCTCCTTGTCATTCACTTCACTTGTCACACTTTTTGGCTTTTCCTCGCAATATATTCTAAAAACGGTTGACTCGAGCTCCAGACGGCCATATGTCTGCCCTTTTCGCTTCCTCCAACATTTCAAACGGAATGGATACTTTGAAGGAGGAATAATCGTTTGGATATTTAGCTATTATTTGTGTGCATTTGGGATTAATAAATCCTTTACTTTGCAAATACTGAACAATGTCTTTCGCCGAAGTTTGAGGATCCAAACCACAAACATGTAAGTGGGCATATTGTACAATGCCTTTAATTCCAATATTTGTTGCAGTGCCATGGGTTAACTGGAGTGTGGACGTACGTCTGTGTTTCCTTTGCACCCGGATGAAGCCATCTTCTTGTGACACTTCTCTATGTACTTCTTCGAAATTGTCTTTTTTATTGCCAGTTTCAATAATTTTAGTTGGTTCATTTTTGGTAATTTCGGAGTAACCGCTATTTTTCATTTTATCGGAGATTTTTGTTGAGACAGGTCAGTTCTGTGTTGGATTTTCTTGTGGCCGATATTTTGTTTTGTGTTTGTAGAACTTCTTTGCTAGTAACTTTAATATTTCTTTGGGCTCTGTCCGGAGTCACTCTCGATTCTTGCAACGGTTGTTGTTTAGTTACAATTACTTTTAATTCCATTACTTCCTGCAATAATTCCTTGTTTTCAATCCGTAATTTTTCTATTTCCGCTTTGAATAGTTTAGTTATTTCCTTAGTAATGTCCTTAACAGCTTCATTCACTTTTGAGAAACATACGTTTCTAATTCTCTGTTTTTGGACGTTATCGTTTCCTCGTTTGGTGATATTGAGGTTAGGATGCCTTTACAGGCATCACATTTCCAATTTTTAGTAGAACCATCTTCTTTTAATTGTTGAAATTCTTCCGCACTTAATCCTGCGCAAGAGATATGAAAATTACTTCCACATTTGTCTCTACACGCAATATAATCGTCGAAACGAGTGATACTTTTACAGCAAACCGCACATTGGATCGCCATCTTTACTATTTACTACTACTTTATAATGTTGTATAACAAAGATTTATATATCTGCTAATTGCCAGTGTCTTTCGTGCGTTCTGTAAATAGTTTGACCTGTGTTTACCTTTGAAAAATTTGCATTAATTTTAATTTCGTTCTGTACATATGTTGTGCTCATTTTATTTTGAATTGTCTGTTTATTCTTCTTCGAATTTTACTTGTAATAGAAGCATTACAACCACACCGAGTTCTGATATTATCCCTACCCGGTAAGAAAATTAAAAGCTACTGGAATTAAAGCAGAGAGCTAAATAGCTAGAGAAATTCAAAAATGTTAACCCGGCCGCCAGTGTACTCCTCACTGTTATAAGCAACCCGCGACTCCACCTCTACCAAAACAAATTGAGTCAGTGTAGTCCACCTGTGTCCCATCTCAAGGAGTAAGGTGTCCGAATTAAGCAGGAGACATGTGTATAAAGGGAAAATCGTTATAGGTGAAGCTTTTCCACTTTAATTTTTTTTCGAGTATGGCGTTCCTTCGGGCGTATGGACCTGTAACGTACCTTTGGGCACTGATTTTAAAGTTAAAGAAAGTGCGACGCTATAAAATCACACGGCACCACTTGCACCTCAGATAAAACTCAACGGTCAGGAGCCTACAAAAATTAATGTAGTTGTCTGGTCAAAGCAAAACTGGAAACTGGGTATTTTTGGGTCTAAAAGAATAAATATGCAACATCATACAGAAATTTCTTGAGTTGCATTACTTAGAAATATTTCAAAACAATTTCGCCCGTCACTTCTCAGAATATAGGATACTTTCGGGCACGACTATATTGCAATCACCACCCTACGTAGGATCGATCTTTCCTTCTTTCTGGAAGAAATGCTTAGCACACACAACAGGATGGAGTAGAGGGTGTAGACTTCGTCGAAGGGAAGGCAAAGGGGATTTATGCGTATAAATTTTAAGCCCTCTGCGGAATTGGGGCGCATTCGACACACCATCTCGACGAGGAAGAGTTTGAAGCTCTGTGGCTAGCAGGACATGCCAGTTTCGGCGTACTGACTTTATCGCGAGGAATACATTCTCGAACCAACATCGGAAGTCAATACGTCTAAGGGTGGTACGTGCCCTTTGGCTGCCGCGAAAGAGATGCAGCATAGCATGAGTTGCTATTTTCGAATAAAATTGTCATCTGATGTTATTGATATTCAGTTAATATTCACAGTTTAATTGAGGTGATAACTACACCAGAATTTGCAAGATTTTTCGGCCGTTCCTCTGTACGAAACTTACTTGTTTGATAAGCCCACGTACCTTTCCAACAAGAACAAACTGGAATTGTCGTTTGATTGAACAGCTCAACTTCCAAAAATTCCAAATACCTAGGGACGTGTCTACTTTCCAAATTAATTTATTAACTTTGGAGAACCAACTACCTCTTCAAAATCATATGGCGATTACTCAAAGTCTTCACTCTTATAGGACGACATCCAAACTTATTCCCCTGTTGTCCTTCCTATCCAGTGGATAGAAGATATCAAACTGAATTAGGACTCGGAATAAATTTTCGGACGACGCGTCCACCTAAGATAACGAACCCCCAGGGGGATGCGCTTCGCGCCAAGCGTGGTTGTGACACTGACAAATCTCCCTCGTTCATAATCTCGTTCGCGAGGTAACGTTCGAAAACTGCAATCAAAGCACGCGTTAATATCAAATTATCGCGATAATAAGATTCGCTGTGAAAAATCTTCTTGCCATCCGAAAAATATTATTTGCCCGTTAATCAAGAGAAGGGAACCCGGTCGATATTAAACGAGGAATTCGTTCGCTTCATAATTCGACGATTTAGCTTAAAAGGTACGGCAAAACTTGAAATATTAAATGCCGCCGCTATGAGAAGCAATAAGCGAGGTATTTTATCATCGTCGTCGTAGCCGTGTTACTGGAGGTTCCGATTGTTTTGCGTTTCGCCCGTTGCTTCGAAATTAATTCGCGATTGCGAAAGGAAGAGCGGCGAATTCGGATGTTAATTAAACTTTCCGATTTACCGGAGCCAGCCTGCAATGTAAATTAAGAAACGGGGAACTCTTTCAGTTTGCATTTTTCTTTTCGTTTCGCAAGTTCGCAGTAGTTCATTGGATTTGGTAGGTATAGGGCTTTTATCCTAATAAGTAGATTACGTCACTACAGTCGTACCACCGATGTAATCATATCATAACATACTCTAATTTGTTTATCAGCTCCCATTAGAAGTTATATAAGTGTGAGGTGACTGTCAGGTCAATATTTTATTTCAAACGTAATTGACAGAAATAACGTCAAAATACCGAATAGGTATAGAAACAAGGCAGCACTGGACATACTCCTCTCAGTGTCACCAACGTAAATGTGTTAGGGATTTGTTCGAATCCACTTTCTTAAATAGCTCTAATAAGCATGCAAGGTTGGTACGACTGCGGTATTAACCAGTGACGTAAGTGTCTTGTTAGAATCAAAATCATATATTAAAAGGCTTCTTCGCTGAGAAGACAGTCACGTCATTAGTGACGTACTTCGGATGTAGCCGTATCATACTTTATTTGTATGTCACGTTTCATTAGAGGTTATGTATGACGTGCGTAATTAGAAAACTACTTTCACTATTCGCACACGCGCGTTTCGCGGTCATACCGCTCATCAGTGCGACTTTGTGATGTAGTTTTCATTTCTATAGAAGCTCTATATAAGCCAGTGCGCTAGATGTTCGTACATATGAGAGTTCAATTACGAAATTCGGCCATAATGTACTTAATAGCGCATTTTTGCAGCTATTTGATTCTATAGAGGTACACAACTTGTCAACAAGTATGTATGTAACGTTATGTATGACGTTTCTTATTGACATCATACGTTTAATGTACCTATGACTTACCTTAAACTTAGTTGACAAGAGTAACACTGGATATGCTCCTTCCAGGGGCACCAACATAAATTCGTTACAGGTTTACTTGAATCCACTTTGTTTAATAGTTCTAATAGACTTACAAGGTTGGTACAACCGAAGTTGTCCCCAATGGCGTAGCTGCTTTATTAGCACACAAATCCTATACTACAAAGCTTTTTACCTGAGAAGACAGTTAAGTCATTAGTGACGTACTTGGGATGTAGCAGCGTCATACTTTATTTGTTTGTCACTTTTTACTAGAGGTTATGTCTGACGTTTCTTATTGACATCATACATTTAATATGTCAATGGCTTACCTCAAACGTTGCTAACATCAAAATATTGAATAGGTTGAATACGGCAACACTAGGCTTACTCATTCCATGGTGCCAACATAAATTCGTTGAATCCACTTTGTTAATCAGTTTTGATGAGCATAAGAAGTTGGTACGACCGAAATTAGGAGTCGGCCTAATGACAAAACCGTTCTTTTCAGATAAGAAATAACTCAATACGTTATTTACTTTAATTTAATTTGTTTTTCCTTTCTTTACCAAACTACATTTCTGATCCGTGCTTTCGTTTCCTTGATTTCTTTGGCGTTTATTTATTTAGTTTAAGTGCTTCGGTCCATTTTCTTAGCTTAAGCAGTAAATAGTGGAACTTGCTCTGTGATCGTAGAAACAGAATTATAGTTATATTATAAGCTGTGGTACATACTCTCTTTTATTCTATTGGTTTTCTTTATTCCTAATTTCTTCATTTTCTTTTATTTTCCAAGTTTTTTCATTTATTTATTCTTCTTCATTTCTTCACGTTCATGTTTGTTTTCAGTTTTCGAAACTCTCATTTTAGTTTCTTCTTTTCCCTTATTTCTCATATCTTTCTTCTCTTGAATTTTTTCCTTGCCCTTTCCCAAGTGTCTTCATTCTCCTTCATTTTACTACTTTCATTCACTTCTTCATCATCTTGTTTTTATTCGCTTATTTATTATTTCTTATTCCCTCATACTCTTATAGCTTTTACACTTTTCTGAATTTCTTTATTTCTTATGTTTCTCTTCATTTTCTTTGTTACTTTTGCTTTTCTTTTCATCGTCCTTTTCCTTATTTTTTATTTCCTAGGTTTCTTTTATTCCAATTTTTAATTCCTCTGTATTGCATCCATATTCCTATTTCTAAAATTTCATTATTGTCTTTCTTCTTTAACATAATTCAAACTTTCTTCTTCATTTCAGCGTTCTTTTTAAATTTTTCTTTTTCTTTTCTTATTCTATTTGTCTTAACTTTTATTTATTTATGTCCCGGCATTTTATTCTTGTTCCGTAATTTTTTGTTGTTCTTTATTTTCATCTCCTTATTTTTCTCAATTTCGCCCCACGCATTCACTCGTTTTTATAAATTTTCTTCATTTTTAAGCTTCCCTCTTTGTCTCTTCATTCCTGATCCTCTGGTTTAATTTTTACCGCTTTTGTTTTCTTCATCTATTTTTATTGTTCTTCTTCATTTTTCATTTCATCATGTCTTTTCTTTTGCATTTTTCTACTTCCGTTTTCATTTTGCTTCTTTGATTTTTGTTTTCTTAATTCCCTCTTGTTTTCCATTTCTTGCTTTTTCTAATTTCACTTGTCCTATTTTTTCTTAAATTGTCCTCATGCTTTCTTTCTCTGTTTCTCTTCATTTTCTTTTTATCTGTTTCTCTTCCCATTTTTTTTAGATTTATTTAGTATATCTTTCATTCCAAATTTTTATTTCGCTTTGTATTTTGATTAGTGCTTTTCTTGTATAACACAATCCAAATGTTCCTTTTCAGACGTTCTATTGTATCTTTCTTTTATAAAATTCCTTTTCATTTGTTGATATTCTTCTTTCCCCTCTATTTTTCTTAT
Source organism: Chrysina gloriosa (assembly GCA_038088585.1). NCBI lineage: Eukaryota > Metazoa > Arthropoda > Insecta > Coleoptera > Scarabaeidae > Chrysina > Chrysina gloriosa. The sequence continues at coordinate 27,227,365 of CM076088.1, read as the reverse complement.
TTTCTTGTTTTTTTGTCTTGACTTATTTTGTTTTTCTTTTATTTTAATTTCTATCTTCGTTTCCTTCTTTTTTCCATTTATCCTAAATTTTGTATTTATTTATTCTTTAATTTGCTGGGTTTATTTTTTTTTCCAATTTCATATGTTTATTTCTTGTATCCTGTTTTCTTTTCTTTTCTAACTTTCTTGTCAATTTTTCTTTTCTCTTTGTTCTAATTTTCATCTTATCTCTTCCTCTTTTTTGCTAATTTTCGTTCCAATTTTTTATTTTCTTTTATTTTCCTTTATCTTCTGTTTTTATTCGAACACCTGGTCGTTGTCATATCTCATCGATGAACATGTCGGATAAAAGTTTGTCTACTTCCCGATGCTCCCCGACATCCCGTCGTGACTCCAAGTGAATTGGGGAAATATGCGGTAACAGCCAGTGGCGTAACGAGCGCATAAAGGTTTACATGTATAATAAAAGTTAAGAAATAAATTATAAAACGTGCTGAAGCACTTACCGTTTTAAAAGACTTCCGTGATATGACAAACTGGGTAACATCTGTTAAATATTTTATTCATTACCATTATTAGATATGTTTCCACAGCTGTTTCGGTCAAGTGAGTACGACATGCGAAATAAATGTTTTTTAATGCCGAAAACGATCGTTCTACATCTGGTGATATATTTGCATATTTAAAATAATCCCTTTGAGGTAGAGAAAGCCCTGAAAAGAATAAAAACAGGAAGAGCCTGCGGTGCGGATAATATAGAACCGGAAATAGTAAAATGGCTCGGACAGGTGGGGAAGGAGTGGATCCTTGACATCTTTTGTAAGGCATGGCGAACGAACACAATTCCTGCGGATTGCGAAAATAATCTCATCACTCCCATATACATATATGAGAAAGGCGATCAAAGTCAGTGCGAAAAATATAGGGCAATATGCCTATCGACAGTATGTTTTAAGGTCTATACCAAAATAATAGCGGAACGACTTACACATTTAGTAGGAGACAAACTGGGAGAAGAACAAGCAGCCTATAGAAAAGGGAAACAAACGAACGATAATATCCACATAATTAAAAACATCATAGAACGTAAAATTGAGACAGGGGAGGAAATCTACTTCAATTTCATAGACTTGCGAGCAGCCTTCGATACAGTAGATAGAGGGAGTATAGATATCTGTCTAGAGAAACTAGAGGTTCCAAGAAAAATGCGCCAAATAATCAATAGTCTATATTGTCAGGTTAGGGGATAGTACAAGTGAATGGAAAAAGATCAGCTGATTTTGAAATGCAAGTGGGAATAAAACAAGGAGACAGCTTAAGTCCATTAATATTTATTATAGTAATGGACAGAATCCTGCAAAATACGAGAGAACGCACCGAAACTGTGAAGACACTGTTAGGATATAACAGACTGGAACCTGTAGCTGCGGATGCATTACTGTACGCCGATGATCTGGCACTAATAGCTGACAGTTATGTGAAAATGGAAAAATTAACAAAAATATGGACAGAAGAAATAGAAAAGATGAAGATGAAAATAAACGTAGAAAAGAGCAAACTAATGGTGATAAATAATAAAGAGCCAGCCAGTAATCTAATAATTAAAATAGACGATAAACAAGAAGAAATTGTCGACGCATAAGAATATTTAGGTACTATTATATCGAAGGATGGAAAAATTGATCTAGACATAGCAAAAAGAGGACGGAAAGCCACAAACATATACTACGCTCTGAATCAAACCATCTTTGGAAAAAAGAAATAGAACCCAAGATCAAACAGATGGTATACAATGCAGTGGTAGCCCCCACAATAATGTACGCAAGTGAGTCCTGGACAATACAGCAGAAACGCGAAAGCAAAATAATAGCTATGGAAATGAAATTTTTGGGAAAGATCGTGGGGAAAACAAAAATGGACAGAATAGAAAACGAACAGATAAGGAATATGATAAATCAAGAAGATATACTAAAAAGAATTGAAAAATGTCAACTGAATTGGTACGGCCACATAATTAGAATGGAATAAAAGAGTTTAACAAAGAAAATAATACAAGCCAAAAATAACGGGAGAAGAAAAAGGGAAGACCAAGGAAAAAATGGATTGACAGAGTCAACGAATTAGGACGAAAGCGAGGGAAGACCATAGCAGAAATGAGAAGAATGAGTACAGACCGGACACAATGGAAAGAATGGATTAAATCGTCGTAAGATCCAAAAATAATCCGACGCTGAAAGGCATAAGGATTGACGAGAAGAAGAAGAAGAAAATAAGCTTTGAAATAACTTAATGCACCTTCACAAATTTGTCTTAAAATCTTTCTCTAAACTCACACCCATTTCTTTCCTCTTCTACAGCTCATAAGTTTGCGTGAGCATCATTCACAATTTCAACAAAACCCACTAACGACATCGAAAAGTTTCTTGTTCCCTCCGCTCGTCTGAAGCAATTATTGTGAATAGTTTGTAAATATCTTTTTACCTATCTTAAAATATTTCCTAGCTTCTCTCGATAGCTGCAGCTTCTGTCGTATCAGTGTCAATTGCAACACGTTTTGAACAGATTTGGAGGCATTCTTAGTAGGTCGACGCTAAAGATCAACAGAGGGGTTATAGGAAGAATATGATTCACTGACCACGCAGAAATCTAAGGTACACCAGGAACTTCTTGAACACCAGATTGTTAAAACGGACAACTAAAATGTCGCCGATTCAATCGGCTTTACCATTTTTCCAAATACAAAACTTGGACCAATACATATTATTAGAGACCATGCAATAATTTTCTTGTACAGATATGAATTCCATTTCGTAAACCTCGACTATGCCGACGTGGCAAACGCCATCCACGGTCGACAGAATACCGTTATCTATCGCCTGGAATGCACCGTCGCACGCTCGCTCGTTTGATCGATCCGTCGGTAAAAACTAATTTCATACATATACGAATCGACGACGTTCCGCCGTTCCATTCCGCATAATAACCGCGTTCATAAATCAGAGTAATTTATATCGACGTCACATCTGAAAACTAATAACAGCCGCCGAAATTCCGTTTCTCTCTCTCTCTCCGTTGTGTCCGTTCGCCGGGTACGTTTCGGCCAACGATTTAGACTCGACTCGACTTCTCTGTCTACGCGAGGACGAAACTTCTGATGACGTGGCACTAAATCAAAACCGATCCCGATAAGTTCGAAGGACTTGCCGTTATTGCCGGCTAGCGACGAACAACAGCGCAGCAATAACAATAACAATACGACGACGGACCGGTCGTAATAAAGTTCTGCGAGTGGGGTATTAATACGTCATTGTTGAGCTCGAGCTAAACAAGCAGGGAGCGGAAGTTTGATTGCTTAGGTATTTTTTATACGGGTTCTAAGTGGGATTATTGCTTTTCGGGACGACTCCGGAGACTATCCAGGACTTACCAGATCGTAAGCTATAAAAGGTAACGGGAATTGATAAGGACTTGTCCGTACCCGAGGAACCGCCGCTAATACGGCGGTTTTCGGAAATGATTTAGGCTAGAAGGGAACGTAAGCTTAAGATATCAATAACTGCTATACTGAAAGGCCTAACCATTCATTCATTCATTCATTCACTCCTTTAGAGTTGGTCACCAATAGACCAGCCACTTGAACCTTATACTCTTTGTACCGTCCAACGATTATTAGGGTTTAAATTCCCCATTCGACTTTATCTCCGTATTTTTCCGCGTCTTAATTGTCGTATCGAATACTTTTGTACTACGGTTGTTTGTCAATTTCATGCGGGGTAAGAATAGATCCTTGTTATATCGCAGCCGCGCCACCCAACATTCGGTCGATCGGGACTTGTATCAGTTGGTAGCCCCCTCTTTCTTTCGGGGAGAAGACATAGGTAAAATTAAATGCAATGTCCATCCAGAAGCAGTCGTGCAGCGCAATTGATGTGAATACCGATAAATGGTGAAATTCATTCAATTTCAGTTTCAACTTCGTCGAAGACGGAAAATTAAATAAATTTAACAATCTAGAGGAAGCCATCGGACACGAGTGCCATAACCAGGAGGCTCTTCTATATAGCTCTCTCTCTCTTACACCCGAAAGTCAATAAGAAAACAGGATATCCGTCTTTTAAATTTCCAGTCCCTCTTACTCAATTACAAAGTGTTAATAATTTTCAAAGTACTCTCAAGGAGCATCTACGCACTTTTCCGACCGATTCTTGCATGCCCGGTACGCCTCTTTGAAGACCTCTACGGTAACCTTTTTAAAGCTGTCACAGCCTCATGGATAGTCTCAATACTGTCAAAATGACGTCTTTTAAGTGGGGTCTTGACCTTTGGGAACAAAAGGAAGTCGGCTGAAGCTTGGTCGAAACCGTAGGTTGGCTGCGGCAGCATTATAACATTGTGCTTCGCCAGGATCTCTCGAACGCGTAGAGACGTGTGGCTGGGCGCATTGGCCCGTAGGCTTGCTTATGTAATTTTTGAGTTTCGGCAGCCTATTTTACAGAGTTTTTGCAGAATTTGGTCGTACAACGTTGTTTGAAAGCATCCACCATCGCGCGTCGTGATGCGGAATCTCGGAGCGGACTAACCTCCTGGGCTCCCTTCCCCGCCCGCCGCCTAACCTAACCGCCGTAACCGGTGGAGGCGCGGCACAAGATATATTTTATGACTTTTGGGGTGCACCGTGTATACAGTCTTTCCCAGAAGGTTATGGCTGCTCCAACCAACAAATTCGTTGGGACTCTAAATGATTAGCTATGTTTCTTCCTTTTCATTTCGCAATTCCATACGATGGCCAAGTATCAAAATCTATGGTGGAGGGAGGAACAGGAATGAGAATAAGAAGAGGGCATCCGAGGAAAGGTGGTTGCATGTAGTGGAGGAGGATGTACAAAGTATAGGAGAGTAAGAATATAGAGAATAATAGCAACCAATAAAAAAGAGCGCAGGAAGATTACCCGAGGCATGGTCCGACAGCGTTTGCAGAGCTGATTTATATATAATCTTCATTCTCTCCAGGTCATCTTCTATAGCATCTATCCATGTCCTCCTCAATCTTTCCGTCCTCTTCTTAGTTTCTATTCTACATGTTAACACCTCTTTTGTAGCTGTGGTTTCTTATAAGGGTGCCACCTGGTCCAATCAGTAAATTCTTCCCTAAAATGACCCACCCTATTCGGGACCTAAATACCGATGTAATTTGAAGAGTTTACTACCACTCAATTAATTATCGAGTATTCCTTTCTTCCCAATGCCCTTCAGCTTCTCTTTCTCCATAAATATTCCTGCGTAATTTTTTGTTCATTATCCATAATTGTGAACCAGATTAATATCATTCCTGGTCTTATATTCGCCATTACTCTTGCCAGTATTTCTAAACCATGTTCCTTCGCTATGTCTTCTAATATTTTCATCACTTCCATCCATTCATCCCAGCTTCTCGTCAGAATTACCAAGCCATCAACATATGCAAGCTACTGATGCTTATATCTTTGGTATCGTCGATGGTGCAATACCAATATTAATCGATATTATAATACAAACACCACGCAACGTCTTAGGCTTTACCTATATTTCGCTGGTGATACTTAATTTCCCCAGAAAGGTATGGTAAGGGTTAGTTTTATTTATTTCATATCTATTATTTTAACCACAGTCTCCTTATTCTGATTTGCATTTATGGAAAGGTTGTTCTAAACCTCGACGCGATTAATATTTTATCAGAAACTCGACTCCTTGCCAGTTTAGGACTGTTGAATAGCACTGGTAACATATCGTCCTCTATTTATATAATTTCATGTACAAGATGAAGGAAGGTCGTAATGCAGCATGAGATGCATGCCTGATTATTATTTTGGATATTAATACACGCTTCTATGTTCTTTATTTGTCTTGAGAGATCGATATATAATGTTTTCCATTTTCATCATTTTATTTCTTTTATATATCCCTTCCTTTAACAAAATTTGTTGTCAATTAGAGTTTAATCTGATCTATCTGAAGCTGACTGACGAGCTGTCGTCTTGGTGGCCATTGTTTCTTCACATAATGATTTTGTCTATCTCTGCTGTCATACTCACATAAAAAACACCAAAGTTTATATCGGTTTATATACACTCTCCCTCAAAACTATTCGATGTTTAAAAAAACTCTAACGTACTGCAAGGGCCTTGCGGCTATGTTGCCGCAAAGGCCTTACACTTCTGACATCACCCAACCAGTCGGCTGCCGTTAGCAGCTAAACGTCATCCGCGGGCTGGAAAAGGCCGAGGGGCCGAGGAGGGGGGGGACTCGCTTCAACTACTCCTGGCAGAGAAATGGAACAATCAAAGAGCAAAGGCTTGCGAGGCCCTCCTTTTAATTCGACGGTTCTTCTGAAGCAAAGTGTTGGTGATAGGAGGCAACCATTGATGGTGCTACGACTCGCGAAATACTGCTAGCGACGCGATCAATTGGCCGCCTCAAGATATTTGATACCATTGATGTGACCCGAAATTGAGAACAAACTGAACCTGAGGAGATCCGCGGATATAGGGCAGCAGGCGAGAGGGAAAAACTAAGTACGAGATGTTTAAGGAAGACGATCCCCACTGTTGGAAATGTGTATCTTGTAAGTAGGAAGAAAACCCTTTTCCGTGTTCGTTCTTTAAGCTGTACGTCTCTAATCAGGGTCGCACCAGCAGTAGTGAACATCAGTACGGGAAACACTTCTTAATGTCGGTTTAATCTGATTCTTATCTTCGTCGGAGTAGAAACACCTAATTTTCGACATATCAGCGGATCAGTGGCGCCCATATGTTAATCCTAGGACCAGTCGTCCTTTTAGCACATCTTTCTCAGGAATCTAATCTTCGATTAACATCCTACGCTGTATTAGCCGGAAGCGTTTCTGCTGAGAGTCACTTGCTTCCCGGACACCGCGTTTTATCTCTTTTCATATTTTCGGGATGGAGTTGTTCGCTTTCCTCGTTGACAAGGCATTTGGAACGCCCTGTATCAAAGAAAGGACGTATGCGCCATAAATCTCGAAAATTCCGTTAAGTATCTGCCTCCCTCGACAACCACGACTTTAACGTCAATATTCCGAATCGAATCCGGATAGCATTCTGACTAATACTTAAATCAATATTCCGTTCGCGCAAAAACAGGAACGTCTCTTCCTTTCCTGAACAAGAAAAACCGCTTTCGAACGCCGAATTTCACTTTTAAATTCCCGATGAATTCTCGCGAAGCCATAGAAAGCGCCTTTTCTTCTCTCTCTCTCTCTCACTAATGGGATTACCCGACTACTATTATAACGGCCATAACCGACAACAATCTCTTCAGACGTCGAATCGGAGTTCGGGGCGATATTTCAGGGGGCTATCTCTCCGGGCGGACCACCGTGTACGTCTATTCTGACGTAGCTCTTCTGACATCCTTACGAATGTTGCCCGTCCGTCGTTTATCACGTCGACATTATCGCGAAAGAGGAAGCCTGTCTAATCGAAACTGGGTGGTTGTTGCGGTTGATGGACAGGTTTGAGAGGTATTTTTGGGGGGTGGGGAGGAAAGATCGTTGAAGTTGGAAAGTTAGATGATTTGGAAAAGTACGCTGTTATTAATTTTTAAAATATGCAACTGGATTTGTTGCGGAAATTTTCCAACAAAGATCTGCGAATGAAGGACCTGACAAGGATAGAGTGAGTAAGACTACTCGGAAAAAGAGAAATAAGGAAACAAGGAAAAGATTGGAAGTAAGGTCGATAGAACAAAAAGTGAACGAAAACCCTTTATTCTGGTTTGGACATTTAATAAGAATGAACGCAGGAAAAAAGCGAAGCAACAGCCCAAACAAGAGACAGGAAGAATTCGGGAAGACGCATAGCCGAGACAAGAAAAGTAGCAACAGCATAAATGGCATCAACCTCGACATCGGCAACGCCGGTAGAAAAGCTCAAGGATTAATTAAGTACCAATGCCTTACGGAGGAAGCAGCAAAGCTAATGATCCAATTCGACAATTCGATTTGCAGATGTTGAAGATCATCGATCGCGAGCTGAGATGGCAAACGAAGAATCTCCCCAATAATGTGAATGACGGAGGAATGATTTGTGGTTGCTACTTGCCAATCAATTTACAAAACCCAGTGATATCTTTAAGTGGAGTGCTCCTACGCGCTTTCTTTGACAGAGAATGTTCCCAAAATTTGTAAAACAGGTTGCGAACTGTCCTTAAGCCTCTGGTAAGTGCAAGTTGGAAATAAAGCATTGCATCCAAGCCCCTCGATTATCCCCGACAAATTCTGTTTAGAAGCAGAAACGCTTTCGGCTAGTATAGTGTAGAGTGTAGTCTGAATGTTAGCTTCCAGAAAAGGTGTGCAAAAACCCTGACTGATGGTGCGACTAAAATATGGGCGCTAGTGATAAGCTGAAGAAAATCCTGCCTTACTGCAGCAGCTGACTTAATATTTGTTGATGGGTCAGCTGACTGGTTTCGTCTTTTGAAATTCCAAGCAAGACCAGGCATATCCAACCGAAATCCTCGAGGAAGAACGAACCGACGCTTCCTCAGTAGTTTTACTTTCCGATTTCGACGAAATCGTATCGTTCGACGGTACCGGCGTAATTTTCGCTAGTGGTATGTGGGCTTTCGCAACCGTTTTCCATTAAAGTCGTATCTTCCGGATTTTGCCGTGTGTGTTACACTGAGTCGCTTGACGTTTCGCTAATTATGCCGTCAGCTTCTTCAGAAGTTCTCTCCAAAGACTAAACTAAGACTAAAATCAGTTGCGTAAAACCAATGATTGCTATTCGAGGACTCAGGTACGTCCACAAGATCTCGTGCGAGTCCAATTATTGTAAAAGAAATGGAGTAGAGTAGACAGGGTGAGAGAGATTTAGTAAAAATTGAAGGTGACATCTTCAGGGTTTTGCACTGAATTACTTTTCGATGATAAACCGGTCATCAGCTTCGTCAGAAGTTTTCGAAAAACTTTAGTCTTAGTTTGGTAATTAGAAAACTCCTGAAGAAGGTCACTACCATATGATCAACAGAAGATCAAGTGACTCAGTGTGACAAGTATCGCAACACCCGAAAGATATCATTTCCAATTTTCACTGATTCTCTCTCACACTGTCTATTGGATACTGAATCCTCCCACATCACACTGATTTTACGCCGCTGTAGTAAAGCCAACATGGACTAACTTGGAAAGCTGCAAAGGCTGGTCTGTATTGGAACATCTAAAGCTCTTAGAACAGCACCTACGCTGACTCTAGAAGCTATTCTTGTGCTAAAGTGGTGTAAATGACCGGGACAAGACTTTGGTAAAACTGGGGTCCTCTTGCTTCAGTCCTTTAGGGCAATATAAAATCATTGTTCGATAGAAGGAACGTACAATGGTTAATTACAAGGAGGTTTCGCCTGGTGCCCCCAGGGGAACGTTAAATACCGCACACCCCTGCGGCCACACAACTCTCGGCACGTTACCTTACACCTTAGTTTGGATTTTAGCTCGGATACGTCGGGTGCGCTAAATTCCCGAACTACATTATTAACAGTGAGCCCCTGAGGTGAGAACTGTACCTACTTTCCTCCTGACACAACGTTTTCAAATCATATCTCTTAATGCTTTTCCGGTAAAGGTCATTTTCCCTTTCGCTCCTTATCTACCGATCAATACCGTGACGTACTTAAGATTTCAATAACATCGGTCTTACTGAAAAAAAGGACAATCCTGGTTTGGCAGCTATCGCTTTCAATTACATCGTAGTCTGGAAACAAATTCGAGGCAACACTACAGCTAGGGTTGTCATCCGTTTAGTTTCAAACCAACGAACCTGCGGGAACTTCGTTTCTTTCTCCTTGGAGGATTTTGCTAGAACATCATTTTCCTTTTCTTGGCTTGAAGAAACCACCGGGCATTGCCATCACCTTTACAACGACGCACATAGCCTACCGATTCTTCAACGTCACCAAGCTATAACGTAGTTTTCGCGTGTGCGCGTTAATGCGACTTACATGAGCAAACGACGGGCACCTTCCAAGCTTTTAGTTCTTTTGTCTGGCAAGCTTGTTTAACGTCACACCGTATTCTTTTCGTAGACATCCATGTCAACATCTGATGTAAAATCTGAGCTTTCGTCCCCGGTGCGAATTAATCTGAAATTTCCTTGGTCAAGTTGATTCCTGATTGGCGTTCGAAATCTGTTCTATACACTTGTTTGTTATATATATATATATATATATATATATATATATATATATTCTCTAAGTTCATAATTACTTACACGTTTCCTTTCAAATTTATCACTTATTTATGTAATACACATTTAATTCTCTAAACAATCTGCCATCGTTTCATTTGTTCGTACTTTGTTTGTAGTCCCTTCTTTGTACGCCGAACTTCCCAGAACGGAGTCGTTCCAGGGGAAGGAATTGTAAGGGTTTTCCTTTCGGTATGTCTGAGAAACCCTATCTGTGTTACCCCTTCACATACAATCTGGTTGCTGTGGGCGGTGTAGTAGGAACTTTAATTCGACCCAAAGAACCAGTGTCTGCCCTTATCAATTTTTTTGTATCATCTGCTGCGTTAATAACATCTTGTATCGTACCTACGGTCCTAACGCGCGTGTTTCGGCCTTCTTGACATCTTCCGAGATCACCAGCTCTTTTTTCGTTTGTTTCAGTATTGCTGTCGGATGGAATACACAATTGATAAGGAAGCAAGGAACAGGGAACCAACCGAGTGTAAGAATAGGTATGCCGCTTGGTCACTGGCTCACGGTCCACCAAGCCGAGATAATCGCTATCATGGCTGGTGCTGAAGAAGATATCAGTAAGAGCTCCTTGGGCATGCACCTGTACATAAACGTACTGACAGTCAAGCGGCTTTACTGACCCTGGGTTTAGCCCGATTTGGTCAATTGACTATGAACGATTCTAGAAAGGCTTTGTTTGTCTAATGGGGCTTAGTTCATTTGGGTACCGATCCATCAAGACATTGACGGCAGTGGAAATGCGGCTGTGTTGGCTTGGGCAGGGGGCAGGGTAATAGTAATGGCCCCACAGTACCCGAACTTACCTTCGGGATTACCAAATCTTCTAAGGCGAGGAAATAGGGCTGATCTGAGAGTCAATTCCAGTCCAAGTGCCAACAACAGGAAGGTGCTCAAATAATCCAGGATCTTCACGGAAACGCGTTTGGGTTACAAAAGGACCAGGAATCTACAAACGTTAAAAGAAGTTAGGACTACAACTGGTGCCCTTGCCGGACTACCATCTGCATAATACTAGGTTCAGGACTGAGCCTGAATGCCGATTATATAGTGAGCGGCAAACCCCGGATTCACACAAACTGCACTGCATAAAGCTTCTGGTTGGGTGGAAAATTAGACAACGACTCTACGCAATTTTACGTACACTAACGCAAAAGTGGAATTTCGATCTGATACATGTCCTGAGCGATCGAACGTCGGGTGGCGAGAACGCGATGTCACAAAAATCTATTCTCAGCGCGTACCAAATCGATAAGCGGCCGTAGCCTCCGTTTGTCCGGATACGTATCCACGACTATGTACGATAGCGTAGTAATCCCCTATTCTACGGGAACGCAACCTCTGTTTAGACCACGAGCTTGTTTTCCGTCGAAAACATCGGATAATAAATTTAATCTTTTCGTCGAAATTCTGCTGGAGGAATTCCCGACGAAAATTCGCTCCGGCTCATTATTATCCGACATCCTCTTAAGTTCGCCAAAATCAATTTGGAGGCCTACTCTTCGGCCGTCTCGCCCAATATCCACCGTCGGGGAGTATGGAGAAGTATTTATTATGTCTGAAATATGATTATTACTAAGGTTAAAGTTGAGCCCGTGTTGCGGCCGTGGAAAATTCGATTCGCCCGAAAACTTAGCCCGGACTAGCGAAGGGAGGGAGGGAGAGAGGTAGTAATTAACGATGTTACGTCGTATTATACATTCCGCCTTTATACTCCGTTATAAAGCAATAAATAATCGAATTATGACGGGGGAGTAGGGAGAGTTTTCTTTAAGGCGATTTACGAAAATAATTTTACAAAATGGTGTTAGACGATAGGGGAGTAGGAAAAAGTCGGGTTTTGGTAAATTTACTCCCGCAGCTGTTACACGCGTACATTATTCGCATTAATATTTTTCAATCGCACGTTTTCCGACATAATAAATCTCTAGAGATTCGAATTTTAATATTAATTAACTGCGTAAATATTTACGACGGCAATTTAATTAATTAGCGAAATATACATCGGGATTAAACTCGCATCCGGCTGCAAGCTGAAGCGGCGTATGAGCCGTAATTTAATTTGAAACGAGCGATGTGTGCGCGCCCGTAATGCTGATTCGCATTCAGTCTTGCATTAAGGCCGGCAGCGCAGATGACAGTCCGCTTCTAATTTCTGCCAGGCAGATTGTTGCTGCGTCGAGCTCATTAAACAAATGTATTTACAACGAGCGACTAAGCGGTTTTTAGTTAAATATCTAGTACTCCAGGAGAAGGAGGTGAAACGGAGGAGTAGAAGGAGGAGAAAGCGGAAAAGAAGCGGAAGGAGGTGGAAATGAGGAGCAAGCACGCCCCGACAGATCCAAATTCGGACGTCCGATTTGGGCTGATTTTGGTTTGGAAATGTTGTATTAGCCTAGGCTAATAATCTAAGGTCTTTAGACGTATCGTGATACCATCGACTTGTGAAGAAACACTAAATGTCAAATAGGTTCTCCCGCCAAGAGGGCATCCCATTGGCATGTAGTTTCTGTAAAATTGCTTCTATCGCCATGACCGTACTCCTACCTCACCTAGACTCAAGCTGCCAGTCACTGATTAACTTACTCCTAGTGACCGGCCGTTCAATTCAATTACGACAAGATCAAATTGCCTCAATTTTTTCGGCCGCTGATACACCCTAAGGCATACAGCCTCACTTCCCTATCACCATCAAGCTCTGTCAGCAAATACCCAACACCCTGCATAATCCAAAAATTATCGAGGTCGAGCTCCGAATCCCTCCAAATCTTTAAGACTAATAAAATTAATAAAATAATATAAAACAAAAACCAAAAGACAGAAACAGTAAACCAGAACGGTTAATTATATTAATCAATACCAACATTTCAGATGCCTCAGATCACTAATATCACTAATATACATATATAATTTCAAGAAAATCCCCTTTAGCCTTTCTTTTACTCTTACCAACCTTCATCAACTACAGTAACAGCCACGTCATTTATTACCTTCACTAATATTTGATCCATCCTACCTTCCTCCTATTTAGGAACCGGTCCCCATTCACCCAATTTCTCACAAAGTTATCTTCTTGCCTCAATTCTATTATTCTTAGAACAAACATATAAGCTACCTTCCCACGCATTCTCATCCCATACTCATCTCCTTTCCTAAGTTTAAATTTTTATCGACTAATAAGCCTTTTCTGACAACCCTTTATCACAAAAATCTACTTTAGCAAAAATCCTAAATACCAATCTCCTTGTAAAATTATTTTCTTCATGTCTCAAAAACTTTTCATCAACCTTCCTAAAAGACTATCTTGCACCCACCTCCTCATTCCCCCTACACCCAGTCGACCCCCAGCCAAGAAATTTTCAAATTCCGTCCTCTCATTTCAGCCATCCATTTCATATACTGCACCTTCATTTGTTGTCTTGATCTTGCCTCAAACCCTCCCATGGCGTCAGTATGAACTATCCCTACATCACCATTAGCAAAAATCTTATGTATCGCCATAGCCACCACAACTTCTTCAGTTCTAGAATTGGTAACTGAATCCAATAATTTAATTTGCACCATAGTAGTAGAATAGTAGTAGAGATATTTCAAACTCTTTCACCAATCCATCCTACCATCACCACCCTACTTTATCATTATTCCTTGAAGCATCGGTATACCACACCTGATCTTGTTCACTCACCTCCACATTCTCACGTAAACCCTCTATCATACTCTCCCTATCGATTCAATAAGGACAGTGAAATTGTACATTTCTACATTTTGAAACCTGAAAACCATCACAGTGTTACGTAAAATCTCCAGCTTTCTTGGCCACTTGGGTTTCCGCACCCAGGGTCAACGATAGAAAATTTCTTTGATACAACGCTTCGCTGTCCATTTTACCAACTTTTGTAAGAGCGCTACGTGTTCCCTTATACAGAATTTTTGAAAAAGATTAAGTCCAAAATTCTTTTTCTTCCACATATCTTACCTTTTTCTCCGTTTCTTTTTGAACGATTTGATGTTTTGTTCCTTCCTACTTACTTTCTATTTATTCCTTTCATATGTTTGACTTTCGTTGACTGTCGCAGCTTTAAGAAAGAACAACAAATTGTCAACGATACAAACAATGAAATTCAAGCAACTTAAAGCTTCGGCACACACCGTCTGCGCCGGTGTGCAGCCGGTCACCGCCGGTGCTGGAGCACGAGCAACGGTTTCACGAACTAATTTTCGTCTAGAACGAAATGAACGATCTGCATTTGTTGTTTTACTAATGGAACGAAGGGGAAAATACGAAGAAAAGAGGGGGAAGGAAGAAGTGGAGGAGGAGGATAGAGACCCTGAATTGCTCTTCATTTTTTTTCTTATTATTCCTTTTCTGCATCCTTCTCTCTTCCTTATACCTATCTGCTTTAGTTTGGTTTCGTTTCTTTTCGTGGTCCTTCGACGATCTGTTTCTTTGCGTCATAGTTTTGATAATTTTAAGAATGCGAGATAACTCGTCAACAATACAAATCGATAATGATTGCAACGACTGTCACCAAATCACATCCAAAAAAGTCCCTCAACATGCTTACCACCAAGAGGAAGATCGGAACAAGGATAAGAAGAGAAAGAAGAACTAACGAATATTCCAAATATCTTGATCTCTGCGCATTATCTCCGTATTTTTGGTTTCCTTTCGTTACGAGCGTTTTGTGGGCACTCTTCCACTACCTTTTTCTTGCGGTTTGGCTATCATTCATCCGTTGCTCTTCTTTAAAATACCACAGTTTCTTTTGTGAAAAGCAATCATCATTTGAATGTCGGTTTCATCCTAAGGGATCTCCACGCTTCAATTTTTCTTTTAATAACGTAAAATACAGGGCCAGCCAGAATCATTAAGACTAAAGAATATTGAAATTGTAACTGTTGCAAATAGTAACGCAACGCAAAATTCGAACATTTTCTGATCTCACCGAGGTACAGATCCGACAAGTGAAACTTTCCCAGATTTTTCCCGGCGTTTCTTTCCTTTTTTTTTTGTAATAAATCGAGTCCCGGGAAGCAGGAGGAGCAAAAAGGTGTAACGTAGTATTTCATTTTGACCGCTGTAAATCAATCTTCGAGCAATTGTCGGAGATTCTTTTACGCCGCTTCGTATCCGCGGCGGGCGTTCTTCAAGAACGAAAAGAATGAGTCCGGCGGCGGTTTTCTTTTATTGTATTTCTTTCTCGTCGCGATGGGGAAAGAATGTATATTCGGTTTCTTCCAGTCGTTAATTTTAACGTAATTTACGGTTAGAACGTTCTTTATAAATTTCGCGTTTTTATTATTATTTTAACCTTCTTTTCCTGCTACGTGTAATAGTGTCGCGTTAAGAAAACTGCTCTCGTGAATGCCAGATTCTGTGTGAAAGCACAGTCTCTTATCTATGAAATTTTATTCATCTCAACGAGATATCGACGTATCACCTGGCAATTATACTTTGTCAGTCGCAAACCGATATACTGTACTGACGAATCCCAATAAGGATGAAACTAATTAGTCCGCAGTTGCGGTTAGCGATTGACACAGCTTAAATTTCCACACGGATTTTGGCATATGCAAATTGTAACTTTGTACTTTGTAAGCTTTTTACACGGTTACTTGTTAACGGCCCATTAACGCACCTAATTTATAAGGTCGTTTTTAGGGAGTCCTCTACATTTTCTTTTATTAAAATTTTGGCTTTCAAAAATAGTTCACTATTAGATGATTGCCCATTTTAAATTTATTCCGTTCACATTTTAATGTTCTTCAGAAATCAATTCTTTCATCCAGTTTCGATTACATTGCTAATTTGTGTATAAGAAAGCGTAACATATGAAGGCCATATTTACTTCAGTCCTCTCTTATATTTTCCTACCATCCTCCTCGATGTAATTCGTACCTATAAAATCACGCCGAAATCGCTATTCAACGTTTGCTTTTCCGCCTCGGCCTCGACATCTTCAACTGTTTCATCTGTCATGTCATTTTGAACATCTTCAAATAAGTTCCTCCTGGTCATGGTTTATTATTATAACTAATCATAATCTCTCAATATCCCGCTGTTGGTCAAAGCAACTTAAAAATCTTTCTTTGTCGTTACGGACGGATTAAACGTATGAGCAGGTATTTTGAGTGATAACATAATCGATCCCTTTGTTGTTAATGGCAATTTAACGTCATTAAAGTATGGTTATAGTTTTTAAAGCTTTTGTTAAAATTGTAAATAATAAAGGCAAAGATACAATGCGGATAACCCACCTCGTTAGTAATGACGAAGGCAATCCAGGCCGTGATAGCCCAGTGAAAATGGCGTAGGTGAAAGTCGTGAAAAAGTAACAAGGCGCCACTCTCCAATTGAGATGCTGGATCACCTCTACAAGACTGGAGTCGGAGAGATCCTCCGTTGTAAATGGTATGCAGTTATGCGAACTGTCTATATTTAAAGTAATTACTACTTAAAAATTAAGGTAGGAGAAATAAAATAAATATCCGCGTGACGGTACCGAAAATCCACACCCGCCCCTCCCCTCTCCCTTAAAATACTAATAACATTAAATATAATACTAACTAATAACCGTAACAAAAAGGAAACCCTCTTTACTCGAAAACAATCTGAATTTCCCCCTTAAAATACTAAAATAGTGGAATATTCACAAACGTAAAGAGACCCCTGTATACTCGCACACAATTCTCCAAATTTCTAACTTAAGGTTAAATTACGAGATTCTAGGGAATTACTTCCCAAGAACTCAACGACACAGACCATAAATAAAAGTAAATAAAACTTAGCGTGATGCGGTTTTCCGTGGACGACTTTGCACGACGTGGTTTTCGGTATACAAACGGAAGTGACCCAAGGTGGCGGATTTTCTTGCCCGTGAGGAAAAGTTGTTGGAAAAACTAGCTTCTAGCTCCTACGATACTTATACCAACCTATTGTATTGTATTGTATTGTAATGAGGTGGGGGTCTGGCCCAAAATGGCCCTTTTGCACTGCGACCACATTGATCTATTGTGCTTCCTCTTGTTTGTTTTATTTATTTATTTAATACGCTGAGGAACAGGATCAGCTCCTTCAATGGGAGTGTAAATAGGTCCTCCTCATTCAGCGTATATGCATGTAGTAGTCTATATCTCCTGTGGCCTAGTGCCCTACAGTTAGTGATCAAGTGTTCCATTGACTCCTCTTCTTCACCGCAGAATCTGCAAGTATCCGTGTTGGATAAGCCCATTTTGTGAAGGTGCTTGTTACAGGTATAGTGGCCTGTGAGTGCCCCTATCAGCGTTTTTAATCTTCCCCTGTCCAGTTTTAGGGCGAGGTCCGCCCTCCTAGCGTCGAAGCTCAGAAATTTTTTGGAATGTTCCAGCCCACTGGTCTCATTCCAGTGTCTCATTGTAATGGACGCTGTCAATTTCTTTATCTCACCTTTAAGGAGACCTTTGTTAAACCCAAAAGGTGGAGTAGGTCCAGTAAAGTTTCTCTCAGTCCCTTTTTTGCGCAGATGTCTGCCATCTCATTTCCCCTGTGCCCCTCATGTCCTGGCACCCAGACCAGGGTGATCTGGCTCTGAGTGGCCAGGCCATTAAGCATGTTGCGGCATTCCAATAATAATTTGGACGTAATTGTACAACTGCTCAGGGCCTTAAGGACTGATTGACTATCCGAGAATATTTTGATTCGTATTCCCCTGTGTCCCCTTTCGGATACGATTCCTACAGTGTCCAAGATTGCGTATAGTTCCGCTTGGAAGATTGAGGTGTCCTTGCTCAAAGTTATTGATTTGTGTGTTCTAGGCCCCACTATTCCTGCCCTACCAACCTATAGTAATTATACCAGCCTTCACTAGATCACACTAGTTCTCTACTAGTTTACACTATCTCACGCTAGCTCCCTATAACAAGGTGAAAGAGAGATATTGCGGCATCGGAATTAAAAAAAAGGAAGGACTTACCTCTAATTAAGGGAGAAGCAACGTGGACGATTAATTCGACCAGCAAAACTTGGGGACGAAAAGCTCACCGATACTCTTAACGGTAGGATTCACTGCGTCGATTTTCCGTATAATCCTGGATAACGAGATCCAAAACGAGACGGAACAAACTTAGATACGGAAACCGATCTGCTCGATCACGTCACAAACGGAGTGGAAACCATGTGCGCATTCAACACAGCGCAAGCTGGATCATTGAATCAAAATTACAAACGCTACACGTTGAAGCTAGAGATCATAGAAGAATACAGAATACTGTAACAAATGGCGGTAACAAGTATTTATATTTGTTAACGAACCAGATTATACCTGCTGTTTGTTATGTAAACATCAATTTCAACAGCGTTCGGTTCCAGCAAGTTGGCAGTTCTTCTAACTAAACACGTTTAATTCGGTCAATTTAAATTTATTAATTCCTAACTGTAATATATTCGTAATACCGTTTCTTTACACTCTTTTGCGTTCTTTGTAGGTTGTAAGAATTTCGATATTTGAACACCTTCCGTTTAAACTCACTTCCACTTTGAAAAATTTCCGCATGTTTACGTAGGTTTCTACGCCTTTTCGATTTTTTAAAATTGCAATGAGAGGTTCGTATCATCCATTTTGAAACCTACGTTCTTGTGATTCTATTATCTATTTTTTCTTTGGAAACCTCTTCATTTATTGAACTTTGGCGTCCTACTGAAGATCGTGAAGGCGAGACGAGAAGGAAAACTGAACCATCGTCTTCAACCCAAATTCTATCTAGGGTATGCCATTTAATTTCATCGTTAAGGTTGCTACATGTCGGTTTTCATCTTATTGTTCTAGAGCTTTCGGGAATATTTTAGGAATACATCTTTAGGAGTACCTTCAGGACTAGTTCCACAAATACTTTTTCTTGGAATATACCGCTTCGAATACCTTTTAAGAATGCCGTTTCAGGAATACTGTCTTGAATACCTGTTCGGAATACTTTTAGGAATAACGGTTGTGTAACATCGTGTTTATTGCTTGGAACCATCGTCCTTTCGAGATTACCTTTATTACCGAGGACGCATCATTACTATTATTATCACCGTGGAAGCATCGCTACGGCAGATAAATAATTAGTTAAAAGTGTATAAATTTTGGTTAACATAAAAACTTACGAATCTTAGTCTTAAATTTTGGAAGCACTGCCTCATTTAATTTGATTTTCTTTATACAATTGGTAACAGTTTGTTAATATCCAACTCTCGAGCTTAGTTTTAAATTTTGGATTTGGCAATTATAAGAGTTTTTTGTTACGTATTCGTTACGTTTCATATAATTACACACTTCCATTTTCGCTGGTATAATAGAAATGTTTTCTATTTTTATCATTGTTATTGATACCCTATCATATGACTGCCGACATCTGTGAACCTTAAATGATTTTCATTGGGAATATTTTGGCTAGGTATGAGGAATTTTATTTAAACGTGTATTTGATGATTGCCGAGTCATTACCTGAATTCACCGCCTTCACTTCCCAGAGATTTAGGAGAAATAAATTGACTGCTCTTATATTTTATTGTATCGCGTTTCATCAACCTCATCCTCCATTTATTCGTTTGACATTCGTTAGTTCGCATGATTACCGTTATTTGTTTTGAACCGCGTAAATTGCCCGGGGCAAAAATAATCAACTGTATTATTCATCTACACTCCCGTTTAAAATTAAAACTTTGAAACCGACCGTCCGATAGACGAACGAGTGAATCAAAGAAGGAAACACCTTTTACAAATGAACATCGTTCACTAGCCTTCTCTTTAATCCATTAGTTTTTAGCGCAAGCAATAATTCCTTCGCCATCCTAACTTTATATGAATATACTCTCTCGCTACTCGGCCATATATTTCGCGCTCTAAATTCGTAACGTTTTGCCTCCCTCCCCTCTCCGCGCATTGTAAGCGACACTAAATCCTCGTAAACAAAACTGATGACGCCCATATGTACTTATATATAAGCCCTGGCATTACTCGTTCTCCAAAACGTTATAAATTGAAATTAGCGTTAACTTATCAATTATCCAATTGGATCCGGGGTCGGACGCGTCGGTACGGACGCGGGGATACCCTGAAACAACGAATTGCCTGAACTTAAAGTGGAAATTACGCCGGAAGGACGTATATAGGTACGTCCGTATCTCGCCGACCCGACTGGTTCCTCGGTAAATCGCAATTTGTATCGTATCTCCTAATGCAATTCCGGTACATAAATAGACAATAAAGCGCGCGATGTCTGCTATACGATCCTACGGACAATAACGTCCTATTTGTTTAGTGCCGAATCCCTCGCTGTATTCGGAATGTTCTGTTTGCGAACATCTCTATAGCTAGGAATGCGTGTGTGAATGTATTGGTCGAAGTTCACTTTTCTTATTTAGTGCTTATATAAAATTTAGTTGATTAATAAGCTACGGTTTCAAACCTATCTTCGTAGCCAGCAAAACACGTGTCTGCCGATTTAGTTTAATGATGGTGGGGCGAGGAGTTTACCTGTGTGGTATGCTTTTAGTAAAATTCGGTTGAAAAGAATGGTAAAATGAAATAACTAGTAGAATAGTGGTATTACGGTTCCAATTCTTCATTCGGCTTAGTTTCCGTATTTTACCGCGTTATATTTTTCTTTTCTTACTCAATATTTTTGAACACGGCTGTACTACCGTTGTTTATCGATTTCGTACTGCGCCAAATATAGATTTTTGTCACATCGCATCCGTGCCACATTTCGTTCGATCGATCGGAACGCATATCAATTAAGGACCCCTTTTTATATCAGGAAAGACAATTAACGTACGTGTGTTGAAAATGAGAGGACGAAGCGCGTTTCTGAACTTCACGAGTCTTCCACAAAGTGCGTTGCGTAGAATTTGTAGATGATTTAATTAATGATAATTATGCGAACATCGTCATGCCGTTCACCTTAAAGTCAAAGTCTGAAAGTACAGATCGTATAAGGTCCATATAAATTTTGTGCGCTATGAAACTATTCAGGAAGCGTCAAGAATTTCCATTGGACGCGGATGTGTGAAAACCGGATTCACTTCACTCACTCCTCAACAGCTGTAACCGACACTGACTGTGGAAGATCCGAATTTATCCTTTCGAGGACGCCCGTAGTTCCCTTTGTTCGCAAGATTACGACCGCCTAGTAACAGTGTTTCGTGTATCTATGCGCGTAGTGTGTTGTCCAATATTTTAATGACCGTAATCAAAATTGCTAAGCTGAGAAGAAAGACATAATTGTCGCAAGGCAACTGACAAGAAACGGATAAAAAGGACAACAGGAGGAAACCCTAAGAATTCGAAAAATCTATTGATTAAGATTCATCTTCAATAAAGAAAATTGTGATTTGTACACGTACTTTTACAGTTCAATTATTGAATCTCAATGAAAAGTGTAGGTTAACAAGGTTGGAGTAAATGTATCAAAATTATAACGAAACAAGTCAAAGTCGAATATAAAACTTAGAAAACTAAAAAGTAGGTAACTTAAACGACGACTCCTACTAGACACAAAATGTCCCTCTAGGGTTTGTTCACAGTGTTGCATCTGAATCGACTCGGATTAAACCTAAGGCCGGCAAATCCTATTGATTGTCAGTACATCTATGTGTCTGCACCAAAAGCTTCTGCTGAGGTTTCCTTGGTCACAAGCAATGGACAGTGGGTATCTCCGCTTAGTAGAGTATGAGGTAAGAGGCAAGCAGCATACTTTTCCTCCACTTGGTCGGTCTCCATATGTCCATGCTCCCACTCCCTTCTCTGTCAGAGACCATCTGTGAAGCAAACGAGCCCTACCACCTTGAGGAACGGTGGCTTAGAAACCAACCTCGTTCCACAGCACAATGACTTTATAATATATCGAAAAGAAATGGAAAATGGCAAAACCTAAGTATGTCAACCGACCCGATCTCTACCGACTCTACTGCCTGAGGCATTTAGAAAAATAGAACCTTTCGAACCTCAGCCCCCATCGCCGAATATGGGGACTCAAGCCTCAGAATATTCCTCCAGGACCAGCGTAGACGTTGTTCTAAAAAGTCCAGATATTTTTATGCAGATCGATCTGTGCAGCTTGTTGGACAGCGGGCCTCCTAGCAAGACCTCCGTATATAATCATCGACCTTGCTACAGCTGCGTAAAGCTTCTGTACTATTCGACAGGATTCGAGGATTTAATTCTCAGGTACGTTCAGAAGACCTCCTGTAAGCCCAGCAACTTGCCGCTATCTTCTTTACGATCTTTTTGGTATATTCGTTCAAGGTCAGCCGCGAGTTGGTGACCACTCTCAGGTGCTTTTCCGACTCTTACTCACAACCGGATAAGGTGATCCATCCCAGGTCTACCCTTCCTCTGTTTGTGGACGATACCACTACGTTTTCGTTTTTGGGTTAACAAAAAGACACTGATTGTATAACACAGTAGGAGATCGCATACATATTTGATGCAAACCTCGCATGTAAGCGCCTAAAATTGTCGTAGCACTACTAATGAACTACAAAAGCCCTTCTGTCATCCAACGTCGGAAAAACGTCTTATAAGCAATTAAACTCACGAATTAAAGGACAAGGAAAGTATAATATAGAATTATAATAAATAACACATGCGTCTATACTTGGCGCAATTCTAGGACCTAAATATAATGCAACAATCACCAAGGACTTTGTACCAGTTGTAGTTACGTAGGATGTGACTGCAGCTCATCAACGAGACGGGATACATTTACATACAGTTGACTAGAACTGAATGGACCTCGCTGATGGGCAACAAAACCGTTCCGGCACTTAAACACTAGGAACTTCCTACCCAATTCAATGCATCTTGTTCCTAGACAAAAATATTGTTGCCTGGACATAGGAAAGCTAACCCAGCACCAACTAACGTCGTAAAATGCACAGGAAATGCATTGGATTGGGTAGGAATGAGTACGCCTCGCTGATGAGCTATAATCAAGGCGACACTGGTCCGAGGCTTTCGCTCTTGTTTAGTACAATGCAACTTCCGTCCCTAATTAATTGGCACTTGCGCTTGCTACGTTGCAAATTGGCTCACACACTCTACGCCCTAAATATAATACAATGACCGCCGAGATTTCTGTCCGAATAGTAGTTGTTTTTAGGAGATAATTATCTACCACCTAATTACAGGATAAAGTAACTTACTGCAGACACGTCGAAAATTTTTTTTACAATTCTGAGGGAAGTTTCTAATTTTTTTCCTTTTCGCCTTATCCGAATCCTCTTCCCCGTATTTTTCAGGCGTCGGATTGATATATCCCGGGAGTTTTATTTTGTCCTCGATATTAGCAGTTCTCACGTTTTTTTTCTTTTCCTTCGACGGTATCTATTCCCTCGAAACCGTATAAAATCCATCCCCTATATAAATTTCTTCCCCGAAAAATCGACAAGCCCAATTCCAGATAAACCTTTTCCGTTCAGATTTCCGGGGTTCGCCCTCCCCATCCGTCCGCGCGCAAAATTAGATTCGGCCTCGGCTGCGAGTGGGACCGGCGAATAAAGTCCGACCTCTCGCGCTAAAATAGCGACATGTCGATCGAATTTCCGTGACTTATCTCCAATCGACATCTGTCGCTTATATACTGCTCGCGTAAAGCGTCCCAACGGGAGCGGCGGCAGCGGCGGCGGCGTCAACTCCTCGCCGGCCGAAATTATTGGCGTCGTTACCGCTTCCTCGACAGCGAGAGAACTCGTGTGCGGTTGATCGATAAGGAATGCTTAATGCGGCCGACCGGTCGGTATTTTCCGTCTTTCCTAAGTTTCGTAATTTCCTTATTTCTCCGTTTGTTTTGTACCACGTAGAATGTTACGAATGCACGATAGATGAGCGTATATTAGTTTCGTTAAGGATGGGTTCCGTTAAGGATGCTACGGTAAGTATTGATTTTCGATAATAATGAAAATAACGTAAACTAAGACGAGCTTTAATAACTCTTTTACGTTGACGTTATGGAGACGATAAAAGTGTATTTCCTTCCTTCACCCGTCAAATTCGAGCGATTGCATTTAATTAACGACTTTAGAACTATACTAACCCATCCATCGACGTTGCCGATCCGTGGAATCCATCTGGGTAATTACCTGTCAGAGATAGTTTCGCATTAATTTACCTCCATCCCGGTCTACTGACGCCGACCCTTCTTCCTGTTTAGATTGATCGAGCTGGGAAATAGGAAATATGAAAAATTGAGATTAAAAAGCTCTTTAACAACTTCCAGGTCTAACTACTAGGAAAGTTTAAAGATAATTTTTTGCGAGTTATCCCCACAAGAAGGAGGAAATAGAAATTTCTGTAGCAACGTCATTTTTCTAGATCTAGCTGGTTTAGCGGTGTTTTTTCCTATCCTACGCCACTACAATGCGGAGAGGGAAGACTACCATGCGGTAAATCATCGGTTAAGTCCCTAGAAAGGTTATGGAGTTTCGAAACCAGTAAAATACAGACAAAAGCAAAACAACGCACTAAGTTAATATCAACTTAGAATGAACAAAGCACTTAAAATCCATTTCCCCAGAGCTTCCCAAACATTTCCACATCAAGCGCCCCAAACCAGAAATCACGCCGATTCGAAATCAACCCCGGACACTAAAAGGGTAAAACAAAAATAAACGGGGAACATCAACATCACTTAGCATCACATAATTATCCCCACACCCACACAGTACACACTGTCACATCCCTTAATGTTTTTGTTTCTCTTTTTCTCTCTCATCCTCTCTGTGACCAGAAAAGTCAATTTCCGAACGAGACCATAAACGGAGGACACGCCGGAAAATAGCGCACTGGAAAGGAGATAAATCGAGGCGACCGACGACCATCACGCTAAAACGACGACGAGGGCGGCGAACGCATAAATCTCACGCACCTCTCTCGTTCCGATTAAGAAATCTTGTTTATCTCGGCCGTACCTCGGGACATAATATAGGGTTTAACGCGTGAATAGAAATGCCCACATTACGCCCCTTGTTTAGCTCGAATAAATTGCATTCTTACTTACCGGGGCTTGGAGACTTATCTCGTTAATTGATCGGCGGTTGAGGAGGCGAGGTCAGGTAATTTGTTAAAAATTAGGATCGTAAGGGGGAAGGGTATGAAAATCGGGAACAATGGTAAGGGTAGAGGAGAAAAGAAAATGTCGCACTTAAAATTCGCCGCAAGTGAGTTTACTAAGTGTATTTGAACGGATTTTGTGAGTAGATACCCGGGTTTCGCGAAACGACGAAGAATGAATGAAGTCGGATGTAAACAGGAGACGAACCATTATTATGTCAAGACGAAGAAGGGACCAGTAAATATATGCTAAAAATGGAAATGAAATAAACGTGAGAACCGAGGCTACAAGCTCTGCAAAACAATCTCAACAAGTATATGATGGGAGTAAAAAGGATATGAGTGAATTTAAGTAAACCAGAAAAAACTCATAAAGACAAGAAGGAAGCCACCAGATATGTGCTAAAATTAAAAAAGAAAGGAGATAAGTGCGAGAACCGACGCTGCAAGACTGTGCAAACAATTTGAACGAATACGTTGTGTAATTGGCAACGAAAGGAATGAAGTCTGCTAAACAAGAGAGAAGTAACAATTATGTCATAACGAAGTATATTGTAGTATACCAATATTCACATGGTTAATAGCCATTAAATAATCTTTCATTAATTATAATTCAATATATCAAAATTCACAGTAAATGTTGTGGTTTTGGATGTTCATGTTCAAATGACATTCGCTTTAGTTTTGGGTTCTATTTATACTTCTCCGATACCATGCACGCCACCTTTTAAGTGCTAAATTACCCTGCGGATGTTAGCATCTTTTTTAAGTCCAGCCAGAGACGTTTAATGGGAGAAACAAATGTAACTAGAAATAACATTCAATCATTATAAAAAGCATCGATTAAAAGATAGAAAACAATGTAACCATTTAAACACATACATCCAACACTTTCAGGTCACAAGAATTCTTAATTACCACTGGATATAAGAAATCAAGGACACCTGAGCATCAACAATCTAGACCTCTGTAGCAACGTCACGCCAGTGATGAAGTGCTATCCATGGAACATAGTAAACATCTAGTTTCTTGGACAACGGAGAGATAATGTAGTAAATTTTGGATGGGGAAACGTCCTGGTTTCGGAAAAGATAAAGGTATATTTGCTTAACGACCGAAAAACAACACAACAAGTCATCGAAGTACGATTTTACTACGTTGAAGGTGGATTGAAATAAAAGTTTCAACTATATTTAAAACCAAATGGTTTTAAAATAAGTAACAATTAAATAAACAGAGCTTCACCACACCGAAGAATTTAAGAGGGGATCCATAGCAAGATATTCATCCAATAGAAGAAATTACATACTGACACACAAAACACAATAGGTAATTATTTTCAATTTATGTCAAGTATTTCTAAAATCTTGTAAATAGAATTTGTTATAATTCATGCCTTTTATGGTATCGTTAATTAAGAGCTAAGCCAGTGCAATCTTGTGAATATAATTATCTAAATTCTCAGTAGAACATGCTGAAATTGGAGAAGAAGTTAACAAACCAACCCAAGCTACAAGGCTCTGCAAAAAAATTAAGCCAATACACTATGGGAATGGAAAGGAAAGGAATGAGGTTTGGAAAACCAGGCAAAAACCATGTGTATGTGAAGACAAGAAAGAGACCACCAAATATATGCTAAAATTGGAAAAGAAAAATAAATGCGAGAACCGAGGCTGCACGACTCTGCAAACAATTTGAAGGAATACATTGTGGTATTGAAAACGAAATGAATGCAGTGTGGTAAACAAGAGAAAAGCCATGATTATGTCATAACAAAGAGGGGACCACGAAATATATGCTAAAACTGAAGAAGAAATTAACAACACAAACCAAGCTGCATGCCTCTGAAAAGCGGTTTAACGAATACACTATGGGAATGGAAAGGAAAGGAATCAAGTATGATAAACCAGACAAAAACCATGATTATCTTAAGACGTAGAAGAGACCACCAAATATATGGTCGCATTGAAGAAGAAATAAAGGCAAAAACCGAAGCTGCAGAGTTTGCAAAACAATCTAAACGAATACCTTATTACGTCAACATGAAAAAGAAACCACCAAATAGATACTAAAGTTGGAGAAGAAATAAATGCAAGAACCGGCGCTGTAGGTGGACTATTTAGGGCAAAAGGAGCAACATTTATGGCCAAAAAGGAGATCCGTGAAAAACTCAAACAATATCTACAAAAAGATTGCGATACCAGCATTAGATTGCGGTTTTAAAAGCTGGACAAAGATCACTAAAACAAGAAACAAAGTGGACGCTGCAAAAATTAAATGAATTTTTTTAGACAAGAGAGGATGAGATAGAATTTTCAATGAGCTAGACATGACACTTACAGTAAAGAAGCTAGAACAAAGACAGCTGAGATAGTTTGGGGGAAGGAAGAATTACCACAGCAATGTGTAAGGCTACTGGAAGAGGAAGGAGAGATTGATGAAGAAAGCTTGGGGAAGGTAATAGCAAAGACAACCAAATGAAAACAAACGTTTGTTAGGAGGAGACCAAAGGGGCTGCAAAAGACAGGAAGAGGTAGAGGGATATTCGCATGAGTAGCACTTGACTCCAACAGTCTTACGCCCAACGGTAGATAGAGTTTAAGTAAAACGAGGCGTCCTGGCAACGATTTCAAAGAAAACCTCTATGGGAGAGAGCAATAAAGATATACCTGGATATGTAACGGGTGTCTTTTATAGAGTATCACAAATTTAAATCATAATAAAACAAGGAAATATATTTTTAATATCAATGAAACGGGCTTTATTGGAAAGAAAATTTTATGAAATTAATGTTTAAATATGATTTCTGCCATGTGGCTGCCACGGCTGGCGCGTAGAAGGCGCAATCTGGAATACCAATTTTCAATATAATAACAACTTTTCGCAGCATTTGCGGCCGTATTTCGCCGATAATTCTTCGAATGTTGATTTCCAGGTGTTCAATTGTTTGTGGTTTATCGACGTAGCAAGTGACTTAACATAACCCCAAAGAAAATAATTCAATGGGGTTAAATCACACGACCTTGGTGGCCAATTAATTGGGCCATTACATGAAATTATTTTTTCATCAAAAGTTTCTCTGAGTACATCAATTGTAGCGCCCGCTGTGTGGCATGTGGCTCCGTCCTTTTGGAACCACATATCAGCAAGATTAATGCCACGTAATTGAGGTACGAAAAAATTTCGAATCATATTCCTATACCGTTCACCATTGACAGTAACATTCTGGCCATCATCGTTTTTGAAGACATATGGGCCAATAACTCCGCCAGCCCATAAAGCGCACCAAACAGTAATTTTCTGTGGATGTAGGGTGTTTAGACAAAAGCTTGTGGATTCTCCTCCCTCCAAATGCGACAATTCTGCTTATTTACGTACCCATTCAACCAGAAATGGGCTTCATCGGAAAATAAAATTTTGAATGGAAATTCAAAATCAATATCAATTTGTACTTCAGCCCATTCGCCGAATTGGCGGCGCATACGATGGTTGTTTGGCTTTAATTCCTACACAAGTTGAATCTTGAAAGCTTTTAAGCCAAGATCCTTTCGTAAAATCTTCCATAAAGTGGAAGGAGATAACCCCAGTTGCTGAGAACGGCGACGAATTGATTGATTATGATCATCTTCAATGCTTTCCTGTACAGTGGCAACAGCTTCCTCAGTGCGCACTGTTCGGTGTCTCATGGGATGCACATTATCAGTAACAATAAATGTAGTCCGAAAACGATCTATTGTTCTTCGAATAAGCCGCTCTGAAGGACGATTATGTATGCCATAAAATGGAAGAAGTGCACGATGAGTTTGACCAATAGAACAATTATTTTAATTAAAAATTTCAACAATTTGCACGCGTTGCTCTGGTGTAAGTCGATTCATATTGAAATTTCAAATCAAACTAAACAAAAAGCAATTATCAGCTGTGAAATGGATGCTCAAATATAGCAGTGATGCCAACTCGAAGTTGTGACACTCTAAAAAAACACGCGATACAACTGAAATATTCTGATTAGATAGATAGATAGATAGATATCCTTATTGTTTAAAAACCATATTGTTATGGCATTAACATTGTCATATGTACAAGCTGTATAATGTAGAATTTACGAATAATGCTCAAAATAAATAAGTATGTACACGAACATTAACATTAACAAATATACACACAAACATTAATATACTGTATTAAAATACTCGTCATACGAAAATTGGACGAATACGGAACTGCGCTGAAGTTCACGAACGCCTGAAATGCCTTCAGTCTCTTAGTCTTTGAGGGAGTTCGCACCGAATTCAATGAAGAAGAACGAAATGTCTAATGGGTGACGAGAAAGACCAGGTTCTGGTAGAGCCAACAGTAGCTATGCTCAAGGTTTCTAGAAGTTCGTGGTTTCGATTTACTTCAGGCAATATCGATTACACATGACAGCATTTAAATATTTTCTGTTTATTAAAACCTAAATTATTCCTCAACCAGGAGACGTGATACAGCCGAATGTTTCTGGCAGTCGCCGTATCGTAGTTTCTTTTCATATTTTTTTCTCTTCTATCGTCCAGATTTGGAAGTTTTCCATTCGCTCGCTTTCAGATTGGGTGCAATTCATTGTGGTACCTCGTTAAAATCTTTCTTCTTAGGGCAAAAGAAGGCAGATAATTTCGAGCTTGCAATTCACACAGATTAACTCCTTCACGGTCAACATTCAAAATTTAGTATCTATCCGCAATATTTGATTTCGTTCTTGTGACGCGTTCAATCAACTCCTTTTCGATTCGATTAGTCTGTGTTAGAACGCGAATTCGTTACGAACACTCAACGGTTCTAGAAGTACGTAGTTTCGATTTATTTCAGGCAATACCGACTGTACAGTGAAGGCATTCGCCTGTTTCCTCTTTTTACAGCCTAAATTGTTCCTCAACGTGGAGGCGCAATACGAACGTGGATTGCTAGCAATCGCGCCGTGTCCTAGTCTCTTTTCCTATTTCTTTCTCTTCTGTATCTCCATATTTGGAAGTTTTACGTTCGTCCGCTTTTTGATTAACTACACTTGATTTTAGTAAAATCAATAAAATTTTTCTCCTTAAGGCGACAAAAGGTAGATTATCTAGAGCTTCCGATTCAGACAGATTAAATGGAACCTTAAACATATTAACGGTCAACATTCGAAATTTTTACATCCATACGCGATATTTGCCTTCGTTGTTGTGACTCGCTAAGTCGACCTATTCTCCATTCGATTAGTCACCGGCAGGATGCGAATTCGTTGCAAATATTCTAACGTACCTTGTTAAATGACCCGCTCAGTCTCAGTCTCATTGCTCGCATCAAGGTCCCAAGCGTGGGATTCGCTCTTAAGGTTTGATTGTATCACTCGCCTGTTGAAATTACAATTTTGTTCAGAATTACCATCAAAATGCAAAACTTTTGCGCTAACACGTCATTCACCTATTTCAATTGACCGACAACACTTTGCTGCTGGCAATCATATTTCATCTCTCCCTTAGAATTCCAATAATACAATATATACTGCTGAATCTAAAAGGATTTCCTTGATCTTCCTTCAATGTAAGAGTACCGTTGCCTATGAGAAAATCGTCAGTTTATCTGTTGCGAACGAATTTTAAAGATTCGATATTCCAGCAGGTATGTACAAGTAAACAAAATTTAATAACGCGAGATGCTCTCGTAGCAAAAAGAAAAGCGTAAAACAATCGGATCGCGAGCCGAATAAGACGCCTCCTATCCGAAGTAGCAAACTGTGTCAGTAGTCGACTTAGTCGTCGTCGTCGACTCCCCTTTCGAAAGTCGGCACGCGCTCCCCTTTTCTTTAGTTTCTCCTTCTTCGGGCGCGCCCTTTGACTCTCGGAGATCTACCCGTTTTCCCTCGCCGCCCGTCTCCATCCCGGGTCGCGTCCGAAACGCGAAAGCCAATTTAAAATAAATTATGGTACGCTGACTCGCGCCCGTTTCGCTCGGCGTTAATCGCAACAAATAAATTTCGTGAGGGAAAATTTTTCGAAGTCGAACGGCGAGAGTAAGGGGGAAATCGAGAAGCGTCCGGAGGGTAAATAACCGTCGTTTAGTTGAAATGATATATTATATTGCTGGTATTCGGAGAGAAAATTAAATGCTTATTATATCGAAATGGACGATGATGTCTACGAAATATGACGGAATCCGGGGTATAAGTTTTTTTCCTAATATAATTTTAAGAATCCGGGCGAAAAAAGACTGGACGAAAGTGATGAAACTGGAAGCAAGAACGAAAGGAAAAATCTGTGGGAAGCAAGGAAAATTAAAGGACAAAATTATGAAAATGCGAAGTAACTAAAGGCACATGATCAGGGAGAGGGTAGGAAGCAAGTGAGATATGAGAGGAACAAAACAAGAATAGAAAAGGAGAGTTGGTGAGGAGGGAAGGGGATGGCTTCTTGTTATTAAGATGAGTCTCCGTGATCTAGCGGTTAGGGCGTTTGGCTCCGATAAATTGCGATAACGATGATTTGCGTTCAACACCCAACCGATCCGGCGGGTAGACCACTCTCTAACACAAAGAAAAATTGAATACCTGCGTTCATTGTGAACAAGGGGTAACGGTTGTCTAATGGGTGATGATCACCACATCATCGCGTATCATTCCAGATATCCTCCTTTGAAAGCATTGATTCTTCACGAAGCGCTAATGCCTCCCTATCACTTTAATACCAGATTCGTAGTCAGCTACCTCAAGAACCCCTAAATATGAAGAATGAATTCGTGCTCGGTAACCGAGTGTGAGAGCAAAGATACGGGCTACGTCCTCCTTTGAAAACGATGCTTCTTCATGGAGCCCTAATTTCTGACGATTATGGTGTTATGAAATACTAGTAATAGTAGTAATAATAATAGTAGTTTGTTTTACTACGCCATACCAAGGAACTTGAGCTTTTCACCAAATCGATAGCAGAACATGGGGTGTTCGGTGGTGAAGAAGTTAGTATTCACGTCAAGCCCAAATTTCATGTTTCTCTTGATTTCATTAATTACTTTATTTCTACGAAAATAGTGTACATTGTATCTTGGGTCAAGTGTATGTGGGTGGGTTAAATTTACTTTAAACCGTACAAAGTGTAAAAGTCTTTCTAAAACTTAAAACTAAAAGAAATATTAGGTGTACGGACACATTTTCGTCGTTTCATCGCTAGAGTCCCTAATTTAATGTTTGCTTTATTTTAAATTTTAAAACATTCTTCCTAAATTCTAAATTCCCTTTCGCAAGTGATCAATTACCATATACAAGAATCCCTCATCTTATTCGGTGTTTTTATTCGCGAATTCGCTAAAGAATCTAACAATGCTCCGTTTAGCCGGTGATCGATTCATATTTACGCGGTAGCTTCCAGCAGAGAATTTGGTGTCATAAATGAACCTCGCCAATTCAGGTAGAATGCTATCCCCGTGAGTATTTCAAGTAAAGTATCTATGAAAATGAATCCCCAGAAACCTAATAGCCCTCTGGCTCCCTTTTGCGAGTTCGTTTTCAGCCCATTTGTCCCAAAAGCATTGCTTAGCCCCTTCTATCGCTAGTGCAACTGCATCAACGCTCCTTGCCCTTGGGTGGATGTACGAGGAAGGATTGGTTATCGTCCTACATCAACGTCTTCCGGTAGATAACCTTAACTAAGAGGATTGGTTCCAGAATTAACCACTGCGGTACCACTATGTTTCTTTTTAGAGTTACTGACGATTCCCGATGCTGGAGCACCTGCTATTTCCTGTCTTTGGGATAGCTTCTAATAAGTATATTAGTTATTTCACGCATTCCGTAATATTCCGTAATATTCATCTTATCCAGTGATAGCTGGTGGTTCATCAGTTTACGCGAACGATGGAGCGAGTCAAACGGAGCTCTGTCCAGTCATTCGATGAATTGTGATGTGTAGGTTTTCCGCACTTTCCCTTCATTGTAAGATAAATGCCACAACATATAATCGGTAAGACAGCTACAGAAGCAAAATCGTGTCCAATAATAATAGCAATTCTCCTCCCGCAACAAGTACTAAGTATTTGTGGCTATCTGGGAGGTATCAATAGCAATAGTAAGTTACCTTAAAATAAAATAATAAAAAGGATAGTATATTATGGTCACGCAATTCAAATCTTTAGATAAATTGCAGTAGGCTAACACTCAGGGGTGTCGCCAAGGAGGAGCAAGAGGGGGGCAGTTTATTTATTGTACTTCCGATTCATATTTCATCCAACTTCCCCCGGTCCATTGAATGGCGACGCCATTGCTAACTTCATTTCCCGCTTGTGATCATTTAAATTACTCATTTTGCGTCAATAGCCAATAGCGGGCGCCTAAATGTTTACACATAAAAGAAAATATTGATCATTTTCGCGACGTAGGTAATACCTTTAAAACAAACCTAGAACTGTGAAACAGTATTTACGGTACGGCTACGTACTTCTATGCACAACAGATCTCATCGGCATTCTCAGTTATACTGAAGGTTTTATCAAACCCTGCCACAGCTCGTCGGCGCTAGTGAGCAACTCTAGTCATCATGTGACTGCGTAATAATAACTATTAGCTCAGTTATAGCGGACACCGTGGATAATATTGCTTCTGTAGCCATACTGAGAAGTATTCAGAATGTGAAGGTCTTCGAGATATTTCAGCAGTCTTGTCTTTAGGACGTATTCGCAAGCTTTTGAAACAGTCGATATGGAGATGGGGCTATAATTGGACGGAATTCTCTCTTCATCCGATTTCGGGACAGGCATTATTACAGCTGTTTTGAATTCCGGAGGAAAATAGAAATATTTCACAATTAATGTCCCAAATCTATATGTTGTAAAAGTGAGTCAATGAATGTAAGAGAAAATAAATGGACAAGCAAAACTGTAGTGTTGGCACCGCTGACTAATTTATTGCAAGACGCGTTGCCTGTAAAATTAGACGAACACATCCTACCTAAATATCCACTTGACCTTACTTAAGATATTGACCTGATTTTAATAGCATTTACATTCCCTCGTGTAAATAAGAAACATTGGTAATCTCAGCAGTAATTGAACTGTTCCTTGTTCCTTAAAATTTCAAAAATTAATTTCGGCTTTTCTGGGATAATAGAAAAATATTTTCTCCTACAGAATTTGTTTTATGTTTTTTTAATTCTCTTCTGGCTAAGTCTATTCCCTCTTCGCCGTGTTTTAGGACACGTATTATTACAGCCCTTTCCAATTCGGGGGAAACTTTGGATTCAAATCCAAATCAAAATCAAAGGAGTTACATTTATCTTTCTGGATGGTTATTCCGACCGTCCTCATTAAATTTTAAGATGTAAAGATTCTTCTGGTGGGTCCCTCACAAAACCTGAAGCGCTATATTGCAATAATATTTGTGCAATGATCTTGGCTTAATCAACTTAATAAATGATCTTTATTTGACCGGTGATGGAATCTATAAATACTAACCGATGGCTGGGTGCACCACATATTTATTTACATGCTTTCTACTTCCACTACATATTTACGTTTTTACATTAGGTATTTGCAATGTTACTTTGCCTACCAAGTTTTTTCACAAATGCGCCAAATGTATTTACAAGATTTATGGGGTAGAAGTAAGTCAATGAATGTAAGAAAAAAAAATTGGGCAAATGAACCGCTGACTTATTTTTCGCAAGGTATATCGCGATACGCACTTGGCGTTCGACGCGTTGCCCCTAAAATTAAACATACACGTCCTACCAAAATATCCACTTGACCTTGCTTAACAAATTAGCCTAATTTTACTAGCGCTTAGATATCTCAGTCTAAACAGTAGACATACGTCTTTATTTTATTCTATGTGTATGTCAAAATAATTTCCTTAAGAACTAGTGGCGTCCTTTACAATTTTCTTTATACAATCAGCCAGCGTTCTTGACACCTGTTCATCATTAAAGTAAACATTGCCATCCACGATCCTACGCGGCAGTTAGTACTACTGTTTCTGCGTGTCAACTGTCCGAAACCAGCTGACAGCCACCTGCTTCCTGTGCGCTGCATTTTTGTCCTTGTGTCATCTTCATGAGTCTTAACAACTTTTTCGTTTGCTTATAAGTAGTGTATCCTACATATGCAACACACGGTACGAAAGCAAACACAAACCAGTTTTTTAGGTTTTGAGTACTTTTACTAACATTTACATTCCCACGTATAAATAAGAAGCATTGGTAATATCAGCGATAATCGAACTGCTCTTTGTTCCTTAAAATTTCTTCTTCTTGTTCTTTCACATCATCCTTCTGCTCGTCTAGGGCGTCGGTTTAAAATTTCAAAAATTAATGTCGGCTTTTCTGTGATAGTAAGAACATTTTTCTCCTACAAAATTTGTTTCATGTTACTTAAACTTTCTTCTACTTTAATCTAATGCATACGTTATGAAAAGTCTTATCTTTAATATGATAACCTAACCCTATGTACGAAGTTATCTTACTTTCAAACGCACTCAATAATAAAATGCCGCGTTGCGATCTTCGTAGTGGTACATAAATTCCTTCTATCACGACGTAATTGCAACATCAACCACTTTGCTGATTTGATGATTTGACAACTTCATAACAATAGAGATTCATTGACAATAGAGAGATAAGAACACTTTCATTCGATAAACGGGTTTAAAATCGTGAAAATACCCCCCAAGAGACGAATTTTCCGCGACGTTTCTTTTCCCTATTCCATCCTTCAATGCTATTAACAGCTTCACGCGGATGTTACAAACAAACAAAAAAATACGATAAAGCCTCGGAGATCAATCAATAAAGAAACAAATCTGTTTATCTTTTGTCGAAGCATCTCCGAGGATTTCTTTTCGAGAACGAGCTTTCCACATTTTCCGATTCATTCCCTCTCCTTCCTTCGTTCTATCGCCAGACGTGAAAAGCGAACGTAAATTAAACTTTCGACGGAACGGAAAAAGCGAAAAACATTTACAGCGAAAACTTTTTACTTATCGCGTGCGCGCGACCGGGCCCCGGAGCGCGGCGAAAATTAGTCCAGAAGAGAGATTGATTATTATTCGAATGCGAACCGCCGAGAGTTTTCGACGTGCCCCCGAAATAAAGGAGTCTTCATCGTAGTCGACGGATGGTGAAGAGAGACGGGGAGGGGAGGGGGCAGAGAGAGAGAGACAGAAAGAAAGGGGGAGTTTAACGTGCTAACCATGGCATCAATCGTTGAATATTCATCAGTACGAGGGGGAGAGTAGCTGAATATTATTACGTGAGTGCTAACTTTCGACGAGATCGCGACGCGGGTACGGCGGCTCGGCGGTAAAACACAAATATTCGGCCGGTCGGCGGTCGAGGCTTTTAAATTATGCAACTTTTAACGCCGAAAACCCGCCCGACAGAGAAGTGAGGCTGCGGATTGTCGCCGGCGGTGCTAACGAAGGCGTAAATGGATACGTCGGAATCACATTTATCTTTTTATCAACGTTTCGCAGCAGGAAAGAAAAAAATTTAGTAGGTATACTCCAGTATAAAATCTCGAACTTCTAATTTTGTGAAAGAAAATAAACTCATCCTGGAGTCAAACAATTGATGATGGGTATTAAAAACAATTGTAATTAATTTAAAAAAACATTAAGGAACGAAATATAAACACAGCTGGAGTAAAATAATTAAAATGAAAAAGAGTAGCGACGCCAAAGATAGTAAAAGGAAACACCTAAGCAATTTGCCGAAAAAAGAACAAATGATACAATCAAAGCTCGAGACCTCGAGCCGTGATCTCGAACAATAGGAGAGAGAACGGGTGCATTAGGGAAATGCAGCAGAAGCGTGCAATGTAACACACACGTATCGAATTAAATTCGCATTCTGTTACTGGACTGATTGAATCGAAAAGGGGCCGACTAAACGAGTCGCGAGAGCGGGTTGAATATCACATATGGACGTTAAATTACCAAAACGCCGAATTTCACGCACGATCGTGTAAGAACTAAAGTTAATCTAAAGAAAAAATCTATATTCCATCGTGTTAGAAGATCGAGAAAAATCTCGAAACTATTTGCGTGAGTATCAAAAGTGATCAGTCGTGTCAGACGCCCTTTGTTCCCCAAAGACAAAGTTTCAAAGAGAAAAGAAAAGAAAAAGTTCTTGCAAATAGTTTTAAAACATCAATACTGGGCTGTATATGCTTTAGGCTAAGAAGTAGCGGACTGTTAAGCAAACCTCTGAATTTAATTCTACACCGAAGGTAATCATGTTAAATTAAGAATAGCGGGTAGTATCAACGGCAATATTGGTTAAACGTACTCTTAGTAGTAAAGTATATAGTGATTGTCGAAAATAAATTGTTACCGCCACCTTGTCACAGTGTTCCAGAATTGTTACTTTTGGCCTCTCGCTCCACTTCTGACAATAGTGCCCCCGCTTCCGTAGTTTTTGATACAACAATACTCAGTACGGCATTCTGCTTGTGGCGTTCTGTTGAACAGGTCGTTTCCCGTCAATAGGTTATTCCGCTTTTGCTTTAAAGTCTTGTTTGTCGAAGTTTAATATTATCGTTATGTGCATTTGGCAGTTACGCTTCCCCAATTTTACTGTTCGAACTACTACGTTGTGCGGTTGCTTTTCCCTCTATTGCAGGTGAGTCTTTCTTTTGTTATTTATGATGCTGTTATTTTCTCTTTCACGTTGTTGTAGGGAGCTATTATAGACTAGTATAGAACTAGTGTAGACTAGTATAGAACTAGTATAAACTAGTAGAGGAACTAGTA
Organism: Chrysina gloriosa; assembly: GCA_038088585.1. Lineage (NCBI taxonomy): Eukaryota > Metazoa > Arthropoda > Insecta > Coleoptera > Scarabaeidae > Chrysina > Chrysina gloriosa. The sequence continues at coordinate 27,189,296 of CM076088.1, read as the reverse complement.
TAAACGAGTAGAGGGTTAGAGATTATTTGAAAACATCGGAGAATTTTAACGCCGAAAAAATCGGCCATCTTTGACAGCTTGCGTCCCGATACGGATTACTACGCCGTACGAAAGTTGACAACCGGAAATACGTTGCGCTAATCCCGCCTTTATTTTATTTAGTTTTTTACTCGAGTTTTTAGACTTTAGTAAGTCGGGAATTTGTTTTCGAGTAAAAAAGGGATATGTCTTACTTTTGCCAATTTACTAAGATATTTATTGCACGTATAACATTCAATTCTTTTTGTATTTTAAGTTGAGAGGCACCCAATTACGTGTCACTTGCACATATCTTTCTAATTACATTCTGCTAAAACTATAAGGTGGCTGCGAGGCCGCTGGAATTCCAACGGTCATCGAGAGTATTATAAGCCTTATTTAAGACGCTAGCTTATTTGAATTTTTATGAGACCGGTTACACCCCAAGTAACAGATAAACTGCGGTTCAACGTCATTTTCTCGCCTCAATTTATTTTTATCTCTTTTATGTTATCTTTAAATGGAGTTTTCAAGTAATTTCACTGGTCGCTTCACGACCAAATAAAAGAATTGGTAATCTAGACTGTTTGGATAACTTCGAATCACTCACTAAAGAAGCTGGAGGGTCTCTTTGACTCCAAGACCTTAGATGCGATCCAGTTTGTAACTGGAGAGTGGCGCCTTATTACTAATAAATTCTCGAACTTGAACTTACGCCGTTTCCACTAAGCTAGTAAGGCATGGATCTCCATGTTTATCACCTACTAAGTGGACTATACGAATGGTAACGATTAACTTACGTATCGGCCACGTTTCCGACTTTTCCTCTTAGTATCATTTTTACCAAGAGTTTTGAAGCTAGTAACAAAATCTGAATGTATTGTACGTTTTGTAAATAAGGCGATCATAAATTTAGGGCAAGTTTAGCCAAGATTATCGGATCGTAACAAATCCTTGAAACTAGCTGAGCATGTCTTAGGCAAGTAACAAAACAATGCAATAGTTTTGAAAGGTAATTGCTTCTAAGATTAGTTCAGACAATATTAGCGGATCACTTCAAAACGCTGGTGATATTCGTAACTGCACGTATGCGTTTGGTATGTGGCGTACCAATTTTAAGAGCTGCAAAAATACTTCTCCTTGTATACTAAATCAGTCAGCATAGACCGACACAAAGGGCCGTCGTCTTTATTTTAAAAGATCATATTTTTACTTATGAATGTACAACTTGGTACGAATTGAAAATGCCAGCCTCTTTGCTAGCGAAACACGTGTCACCGATTTTAATCAAATAACTGTATGCTCACAATTATTTCGTCCAAAAATTATTTTGTTGTTCTGAAGATGACGATCTTATAAAATTAGCTGGGACACATAAAGGAACTTTCGATTCCGAACGCACGGTATAGACCGGAAAGCTTCTCGAAAACGATCCCGACAAACGAACTACCTCCTCCGCGCAATAGACAGAAGGCATTACTCTTGTCGCAGCTACGGACATCAATCCCAAAACCCTGAACAAATCGCCGCGGTAAGGGATACAAATATCCTATTACTACACCGGCTGCTCTGAAAATCCTATCTCGTGCTCGGCGAAATGTCGGGCAACGTCGTCGGGTAACTACGACAAATACTCCCTGGAAGATGTCTTGCGAGTGTTGTTCCCAGCAGTTTAAAAGTGTTGTTTCCTTTTTTTATTGAAAATTTTTTATAGAAACGTTAATGCAGGGTATTTGTTTCAATTTCGCGTCTTAATATCGTCTATCCTTTCATGTTCTATGTGTAACGGTTCTCAATTTGACAATGACAAAGAAAGTTGAAATTAGAAAAGTTACCGGAGCCTAACACAAGATGGTCTCGTCTCGTTTTCACAGTGTTTCAGGAAACGGCTTCGACCCTCGTGGATCAAAATAATTCTTATTATTATCAGATCACCTTAGCTAATTCTGATATTACTTATTATTTCAGAGTTATCCTAATTCAGTTGGTAATCCAGATGTGATGGTTTATTTCTTCACGTTTCCGGTGAGGATGGCAATCTCAACAGTGGACAGATGATGATAGCCCTCCCTCGAAGAAATCCAATACCTTCCCATTTTTTGGGGATTGAAAGAGATACAATGGGAAAAATTGCCAAAAGCAAAAAGCCGATCTGGAGTGGTTTATGGAAAAGTTTTCTTTCATCAGTACAACGCGCCTTATCGTACCAGTCAAGTGATTAGTATTCAGAAAACTACCCCAGTGTGGCTTTTTTCAGAACCCACACGAATTAAGAAGGTCACAGCTGACGAGGACGATACAATAAGAATTGGGGAAACCATATGTTTCCAAATTGACCCCGAAAGTAGTAAAAGTGGAATTTCAAACTGATAGAATACGTTAATATAAATCAAATAAAATACCAACATGCAACATTGGTGATATTCTAAATTCTTTGAACACAAGCTATACTAAAAGGTATCTTTTCGAAGAGATTCAGAGATAGACTAACTGAAACAATGCTCGCTGATAACGGGTTACCGAAACAAACTTGAACTCAGCGATAGCTTCAGCAACATCAACTAATTTATTGCAGACTATCAAAACTTAAATCACGCGCAGATTTTAACAAATTTTTTGAAATAACTATCGCTACTTTGAAGAAGTACCACTGCGATGATGGAAAAGCCTAAAGCGTTGGTATGGGGACGGTAGGCAAGCAAAAGATGGATGGTCGCTTCTCAGAAAGCTTTTATACCTGTGGCTCGTGACGTGTATGGTAAGAGAACGCAGGACCTACGTAAAAGGCCGAGCGAGACTTTGAGATCGATGGAAAAATTTCAGGCTACGAAACGAAAATTGTAAACAAAAATCTATCTTTGAAACTTTGAAACAGGCAAGGGAGGACGATATACCAAGACCGTTTACAATTTTATGTAACGAACGGTGGAGGGTGAAAAGTTCGTTGCAGGGGAAAAATTAATAAGTTGAGATTTTAGGATGTGCCCCATCCACCCTATTCGCCATATCTTGCTTCAAATCACTTCCATTTATTCCCCTAACTGAAACTTTTCCTTCCTGGAAACTGGTTCCGGGGCGGTCATTACAAAAATGACATAACGGCACTACGGCAGCGTTGGTCGAAGTGTATTAAAGTTAAAGGGAATTATATTGAAAAATTATAAAAAGCTCAAAATTATAATTCGTTTGTTTGCCTCCGAGTCTTACTTCCGCTCAAACTATTCTCGTAGTTATAAATAGTCGCATTCTGGAAATCGGTGTGATTGTGTGATAAGGCATTTGCTGCTAGGAATTGGAATGGAATTGAGACTCGTAGCACAAACAACTTGCCAATTCACGTATGTAAAATCACGAGGGTTGCCTACATGATAGCCTCTTTTCTTCTTCTAAGAAATGGTTGGACATAAGAATCGTTTTCAAATTGTTTTCGTTTGAAGCCGATCATCGCTGTCAATTCTCATGAGTATGGCCTATCTTTGTGTATTATTTGTGGTCACAGGTTCCATGCAGCACGTATGTTATTCTTGTTGTTTCACACTAGATAACTACTTCCTGACATTACAGATTTGTTTTATTACGTTAACGACTACTTTACAATCACCACTAGCATGGGCAAACAGCGGCAACAGTGCGTGTGTATATGTAGCCCATCGTAACTTATGTCGCAATTGCCGCCCAAACTAGTTATTAGTACAAATCTGACAATCACTATAACGATTATATCTGCTCTCTTCTAATCTAACCTATTCTACCATTTTAAGCCTGAAAGTTTTTATTGATTTCAAAATTAATATAGCGCAGTACCAAGTGTTTTGATGAATTTTTTGTATCTGCCTCAAGTATCAAGGAAGTACAACGAGTACTTCCGAGAAGTACCACAACAACGATATAGGAAGTTTGTTATTCGATTTGTGAAGCAAAAATGTATGCATCCGCTTCGCCATCTAATATTTCAAAATTTTGCTGTACAGATGGTCCCGATGACCGTCAGAAAAAATGTCCAAGTCTGAAAAGCAAAATACATACTTGTTTACAGCGCTACACAATGAAATACCACCTTACATCTATTTCCGCCCTTCTTCATTTATTAGGAACAAGGACACGTCGGAAAAAACTGGAAAAGTTTCTCTTGCTCCATAATTTTCGAGAGACTCAAGAAAATATGGAAATGTCTTAACATGTGCTGAAAAATGTATATATACATATAAACTTAAGACAATTATAAATCAAACATCAACAATTATAAATTAATTGTATCAACAAAAATATCTATGTAATGTAGATAGACAGAATACCATATTGTTGCAAGGATGCGCTAATTAAATTGGTCCTGAGAACCAGTTGAAAGAATGCTGTGCAAGCACGAGATGATAATCTAGAAACATGAAAGTTTAAGTTGAAAGGAAAAGGCGAACAGTCAATGACGCAATGTACCAATTTCCATATAGAAAGGGCGCAACTACATCCTCGTTCAAAGGCTACAGATTTAATGCTATGCCTCCCCAACAATGACTCGTAATGAATTTCCCGATCGGAAAAGTGCCATCCATCTGGGAAAGTCAAGTACTTCAGGAAACGACGAGGAAAACCAGGAAACGAGTCAACATGTATATTTTTATATTTCGGTTTAGCCACAACTGCTTTATCAATATTTTTCCTTATTTTGATAAATTTTGATGAAACGCGAATATTTAACCCTTCAGCATTGGCACATCTGAGAGTTTATATAAGAAAGGGGATATACGAAACAATTCCTTCATATACAGTCCAACAATTTATTCATGAGGCGTGTGGGTCGTTGCTACGCGGTACGCGACAATATTCAAAGAGTGAGGAAGGAGTAAAGTAGAAAGTTCTAAATTGTAGGGTAAGTTGCTCACTTCCATTTTTGCTGTATTGTATACGGTTCTGATCTAGGTGCTTAGTATCAACAGAGTAATATCATCTCCTCTTCATTTGAGTTGCTACGGTGCATTCAATGCCCACTTCTCACGAGTAAATGGTTAGACTGTAGTTCAATCACTACACACCAGACATGACCTTTTCCTGAGCGACACTGGTCTATAGTAGTAATGTTCATGCATACGTTGTAAAAGTCTTCAGCGATAAAAATGGTCTTATATCATGTACTACATAATATCGAGAATCAATAAATAATAATCATTTTTTAATTTAATTCACTAATTGCCGACATTTTATTGTACACTCAATTTTGTTTTGTCGTGTTTGCTTTTGCACTTTCTACAGATTACAGCTAATATTATTTTTTCGTTGTTTTAACTCTACCCATATGTACCTTGCCAAAGATAGCCTGGGCAAACAGCGGTAACAGTGTACAATTACGAAATAAGTTAAACTTACTAATTGTACGCTGTTAGCGCTGTATGCCCAGACTACCCAAGACACACTATACCGTGTGTTCTACACTATTTCGTAGGAAATAATTCGAATCAACCGTTCAATCAATAATAACAAGAGCGTTCAATGCAAGAGCTTCAGTAACTGAAACACTAGCAGTAGTTACACACCGATTTGCTTCTCTTCGTATAATTCGGTCAACGTACACCACACCTTTTGATTTTACTATGGGTGACACGTCCAGTGCAAGTGTCTTGTTGAATATCAAATTGTACCCGGAGTATGTTGATGTGTGCTATTTCATTGGCCAAAATGGTCTTTTATCGCTCGTAAGTGCATACGCATGCGATAACGATGTGTGCAGTGACCAATGTGTTCTCAAAATCTAAGTGTCGATTTGCACCTGTTTGACCAAGTTATGGATGTGCAGTGCATGTTTAGTGCTCAATATGTACCATAGATTTTTTAGGCCGGGTCCACATACAACTCTCAATTCTTTCATGTTTCACTAAAATCTAGTCGTTGACTAATGCAGGTATTGTTCAGTTAGTTTCGACTAAATTCTTTCAAAACTGGCGAATACGGCAGAGTAACGATCGAAACGCATCTCTCGAATCCGCATCGTTAACTCAAAACATGTCTCTAAAGTTTCCTCTCTTATAAAACCAGAAACCGATCAGTTTCAGACGATTCGAACGATCGAAAGAACAGATTTTCATATTTTAATGGAGTCCCCCGCGAGATACGAACCGTTTCCTTCCCTCCATCATCGGGAACGGAAAGAAACCGCGAAGAAAAAGCGCTATCGAGTTAACGAGCAAAAACATCTCGTGGAACTTCTTCGTCTTCTTCGTCCTTCGTCGACAAGTCGAAATTCGGGTAAGTTTAATCGAAATATCTTTCTCGCTAAGTAACTTGTGTACGTAAGATATCCCACCCCATCCCCACCTTCTTCTTCGCGTCGCGTACGTTCCGATCGTACCTCGGGTATCGCACGGAAAAACGTCGAAAGACGACACCAAAAAAGTGCGCCAAGACGTAAGAAGGCGGAAAAAGCTTTTCTCCAGATCGAGGACGTCGACGTTCATTATATCTCTGGAGGACGAATGAGGAAAAACGGGAAACTCGCCTCCGTTAGGAGTTCTACGTGGATTTTGCGCCGCGCCGTTGGCAGCGGATGCAGCTGGATTCGGATCCTCCATTCTTCCAATACCTTCGAGAAATCATCGGTAAACTCGGGAATTGCTTGTAATTTAGATGCAATGAATAATAAAGTGGAGGGAATGTTAGGTGGTGTGGGGTGAATATGTGAGGGACGAGTCGATGGGACTTTGTATTGCGAGGGGTGGGATTGGGAAATATGATTGATGTTCCGAATGAGGATATTGTTCCGGGGAGAAAAAATCGTTTTCGTTTAAAGGTGATCGGCGAAGAATGGAAATTTTAATCTTTGATGATGGAAAGATGACCAACGGGCAATCTTGCATCTACAGTTCCTTTGAGTTTGGGAAGATTACAAAAATTTAAATAATTAAAAAGAACTCTCTTATATTAAACTCTAACTTTTCTGCTGTTAAGGGGTGGTTGCACAGTTGCAGTTTAAGCCAGAGCTGACATTTTTAAATCGTTCTACAGTTAACACTTGGGTGCTTAAGCCGACCGAACAAGATACTTTCTTTCACAGTCCCTTTAACTTTCATGGTTCCAAAACTATTTTGAAAGCTGTATTTTTAGTTTTAAAAGTAGTATGTGTGACCACAAAATAGTAGATTTTTACAATGTTAAGAGCGTGTTCAGCTTAAACCTAAAAAAGACCATTGGTTGATCGTCACTTTTAGGTGACAATGATAAGAAAGGACACACTGGCACTAGAGGCAGCAATAAGAAATTGCAAAACCAACAGGCAAGGGACATTACACACAAAAGTCATTAATGTTTGGCATTTGCAGATGATCTGGTCATGATACCAAACAGCCAAAAGAACTTAGTAGAGTAACAACACAACTCATAGAGGAAGCATTGAAACTGGAACTGCAAATCAACAAAGCGAAAGCAGAATATATGCAATTATCAAAATAAGCATTATAATAAACAGAACAAAACCTTGGAAATCCAAAACTGTAATAGGAAAAAGATAACACTCAAGTAGACAGTTAACCATGTGGACCTAGGCACGTGGATAACTAATAAATGCGAAGAAGGAGCAGAAATAGACTTCAGACTAACAAAGAGCAATAAATGTGCAGCAGAGTTACGGAAAATAATTAGATCTAAAGAGCTTTCATGGATGACAAAACTAACAATCTACAAGATGGTGATACGGCCTACCCTCTTATATGGGAGTGAAACATGTACGATGACAAAAAGAGATCAAGAAAAATACGGATATGGAGAGGGGTTCTGCGGAGGATTTTTAGAGGAAAGAGAATAGATGAAGGTTGGGAAAGAAGATCCGACGAAGAAATATACGACCTCTTCAATGAACCAACGATAAATGAAATTATAAAGTCCAGGAGACTACAATGGCTGCAACATTTGGAGAGAATGGATGACACCAAAATAGTCAAAGGAATAGCGTGGAGAAGACCGGAGGGCAAGAGAAGGAGAGGAATGCCAAGGAAAACGTGGAGGGAAGCAATGATGGGTGATATCAAAAAAAGAAAATAAAAAACTGGAAAAAGAAGGTAAAAAATCGGCGGAAATGGAAAGAAGAAACCAAACCACACCCTAGGCGATAGACCTGAATGGCCTGCATGAAGCCGTTTATATAGATAAGAAAGGAATTCACAAAAATGCCCTTTAACAAATCTTAACTATCGTATCGACTATATGGTATTTCAAATTTCAAGGCTGCATCTTTTACAGCTAGTATATACCAGTTTCTCAAACTATTTTTCAAGCCGACCAAAAGAAATTAACTTTTGACTATTTTATATTGTAGCATTCCAAAGATGACCGGAAACTGTGCCATCACGGCCCAATCAATTTATATTATTTATTATTATTTAATATTATTATTATATAATTATTATTTAATATATCTGGGATGATACTGAATTTTACAATCGCTTCAGATTAAGCAAGAACTCTGTGATATTACAAGCAACAACCTGTAATAAACTGGTAATTTTTTCCCATGGTATTACATTGCTGCGTGACAAATTTATAATATTTCCTATCACAAATACAGAAAGATTGGAAATCAAGCAAGAATTCTCAGGAAATTACAAGGTTTTTACGTGTAATAGGCGCGCTAGAACGCACGCATTACTTTACCAGGTATATTTCATTGTATTTCTTTGAAAATAATATATTTATTTATATACTTCGCCGTTTTGCAATTGTAGGTGAAAACGTCCAGGAGTTTTAGAAATCCCAAAGGTTTCTTTCCTTTCAATGTCAATCTGGGATTCCAACTTAAAAATTCCATATATCGTTGCTCGATGAGCAGGTTCCATTCGTGATTCCACCATTCTCAACAACTCAGTTCTACGTGCTCGTTTTAGGAATGGAAATATTTAAAAGAAATAAAATTACCCTTGCCACACCTTTCAGAAATAATTCCAATTACATTAGTTATCGAAATACGTATCCGGAATTATATACGAAAAGGCTGTGGTAATGGTAATTTTATTCCTTTTACATATTATTTTAACCACAGTCTGCTTATTCTTATTTGCAATGGAGATATTAATTATGGTAGTCTTTCGGTAGCTGACAGTGGATACCAGAATAGAAATTATATAAAAACGCCTATTCTGCAAGTACATTCATCTGAAAAAGAATTATTTAACAAGCCCTTAATTCGAGCCGAGAATTGTGTTGAAGAAAAGGCGATTTCCCATTTTAGCAGTGCGAATCAGATTTGGGTTAGTAATAGCTGAAGGTGTAATTATGGAAATAGCAGTACTCCATAGTTTTTGTTATCTAAATAAGGACCTGAACTTACCTCAATTTAGAAAATGCTATAATATTAGCAGACAATGTATGTACATCGTAATAGGAATTTGATGAATGAAAGCAATTAAATCCCAAATATTTCTAAGACTCTATCATATCGGTAAACTTCCCACCACACAATTATTTAATAATGAAATTCGATCGCACGTGTTTCGCTGACACGAGGCATGCCATTTATATGTACAACAAATAGGTTCATCGAAAGAAACAGCTTAGTGGAAATGTTTGTTGCCATTGTGCAAATTCATTATTGTCTCGCAGAATTGTAAACGTCTCTGGAACTGGTCAGATTTTAAATGGATGATATTTTCTATTTTCAACATCAGTACATCAAACTTACTGACAGCATTATCTATTCCCAACCGAAAAGGCGATATCTTTTCTTATTGAGTCCTGTACCTACTAACTATTACCTGCTACTAACTTTCTAGAAGGATAATGACAGTACTTCAACAAGCAATTCACGTTCCGTTCATGGTCCGAATTATTTCTTATCTTGGATAATACAAACATTTAGTCTAATTTTATGTTGTAGTATTATATAATAATATGATAATTTAAAATCATCTCCTATGAAATAGGATATCAGCGTTAAATGATTAGCTCGCTTTTTCTCAGAATTTTTGTTATGCAACCCTATGTTTTATTTGCAAGATCTTTGAAGGGAAGAAAACTCACCATGTGATTCTACTAGATTCCCACTAAAAATCTATATTGTCATTCATTTTTTGTGTTGACTAAGAAACAAATGAAACTTAAGCAAGTGTGCAAAATAACGAATAAATGATCAACAATATATACAAAAAAAAACAGAAAAATTATGTATTCACGCACAGCTTTCTTTTCATTCTCCAGTTCAACATTCGCCATTTTCATTTGTATTTCGTGCCATTTCTTTAAATTTCTCAGTTTCAATTTATGTTCCTTGCGCAAAACCTTATTCTGGCTTTCAACTAGTTCACTTTTCCTTTATGCTAGTGAGACCAATTTTTTTGTTTTTTGTGTTGGAGTACAACCTACAACAAAAGTTCAACGTAAAATGTATAATTTACTATCTACAATATTATTTAAATAGACGTGACGCCATACCTGTTCGAAACACGATTTTGCTATGAGTCAACGACTTACGGTCTAGTGTCACTAAGAAGGAAACAATCTGGTCAACCTCGGACTACCGAAAGTCCTGAAGATGTAGGAGCGGTAGGAGCGTTCATTATTCTACACCCCACTACACTTGGACTTTCTGACCGCAGTGTGCGAAGAATTCTTAACACAAAACGCAAAATGCATCCTTTCAAAATGATGTTGGCACAGGTACTCGAGGAGGTAGGCAGGGAAGAGCGCAGAGCAACCTGTTTAAAGATTCAACAACCTATCCTCTGCGCAGCTTCTGCGTTATCACCGATGGGACACACTTTCACTTGTGTGGCAGTGTTAATAAATACGTAATACGTCGGTTGCAAGAAAGAACATTGCATAGCGCTAATCACAGCCTTCATCAGTGTACGCAACAACGCCACTCACTTAACTAACATTATTTTCAAAACGAATAAATTACTGTAACTAAAATGGCATTTGATGTACTTTCACATGAGAATAAAAAATCTTTTTATATACTTTTTTTTGGATTTTACTTAGCCTTGAAATGTGTCAGTTACTTTTGCCACAGCCTGTACATTTATATTTCTTCACTTACTCGACCAATTGAAATGTTCCTTCTCTGTTAAAGTTTGCTGCTCGTTTTCCGATTACTCTCACTCATATTTCTATGAAGGACTTCTGGAAATGACCACGTGCAAAATCGTCACGCGCGAAAATTAATATAACCTCTAAACTTTGTATACAACACTGCCAACACAAAACTTTTTCGGATCCCATAGCTTTACTAACCGACGCACTAGAAAATTACACATGTTAGCTTAGACGACAGCTCTTTTACCTGTTACGGTTTCCAAATTAACTTTCATTTTATTTTGGATTTTAAACTCTAAATTCCATTTCACTTAGCAATCATCGTATACTTCTGTTTTCACAGCGTTGCATGTTTTCAATTTATACGGTTTTCACTTGTTTCCCCTTGGCCCCACTGCCTACCGCAATTTATCGATTGCTTACCGCTGATAGTGATCGCAAGGACTGTAGCGTATTTACTGACACTATATCACATCAATAAACTCCTCGCCACACAATGAAATAATACTACCAACTTACAAACGCGAAATATCGCTTAACTGTCGAATATGAGCGAATTTTAATTACGATTTTCCCCATGCAGGCGATCACCATTGAAAACTTGGAAAAAATAACAGCGAAAATTCATCCCTATCCCACCCGAAGTATACGCGTCCGACGTCAACTATTTCCCGAACAGGATTTTATCGCGAAATATTTCAATTTCGCAAAATCCACACTTCCTTCTTGTCTATTTTTCTTCGCCGGTGTCGACCACGTTGCGTCGTCGTGCCTCCCTCGTATATACATATATGTACACGGTCGGTCTCTCGGCTTACATAAGCAACGGGTGCTGCTAGCCAGCGTTTTTCCGGCGAGCTTCCCGCGCCGCGTAGTCGATCGATTTTCCGTTTCAGCGGGCGCAACGCCCGACTAATATTGCATTTTTGCGCAGCAAACGCGGACGCTAGTCTACGTGCACACGTTAGCAGTTATTCTAGAACGTCAAGTGTTTCGAGCTTCCATCTTTCTTCTCCTTTTTGTTGGTGTATTGCGTTGCGAAGCGACGATTTTCTGGACGAATTTGTACGATGCGAAAAAGGAAAACAGGAAAGTGTGGTGACGATGAAAATAAATGAAGGGTTTTTCAATAAGAGTTTTTTTTTAGTCATACATAAAACACGCATTTTGGATGAAAGCACAGAAATTTATTAATGGAAAACAAAGTCCGATAAATATCCACCACTACTACGTTGGCAGACATCACTTCTTTTGACAAAATTTGTGCATAAACGTGGCTCGATCTCACGAATTACGGTCTCCACGTTGACTTGGAGCTCCTTTTGAACTTCGTCTTTCCTTAGTCCAAGAAGAAATAATCAAATGTTTCCATTGTTTCTTGAGCAGTGTGGTAGGTTGCCCCGTCTCGTTGAAACCACAAACCGTTAACAACCATATCATCCAAAATAGGCTATAAGAAATTGGTTATCATGTTTCTGCAGCGCACTCCATTGATCGTAATGTCAACACCAGCCTCATTTTCGAAAAATATCGTCCAACGACACCTCCAGCACAAGAACATATTAAAAGGTGACACTAGATGAATGTAATGGTTGTTCAACAACTGCCCTTGGACTTTCAGAAGCCCAGATGCGACAATGGTGTTTGCTAACCTAGCCATTGAGATGAAAATTAGCTTCGTCTGAAAAAGTCATTTTATCTGAAAGTGCAGCACCTTTCTAAATGAAGAAATCAGCTAATTGTCGACGTTGATCATGATCTGGTGGCATCAATTTTATCTCCAACTAGCTTTAGAACCAAATCCTTGGCCAATATACGCCATGTTGTGCTCACAGCCAAACGCAATTACTGACAGCGCAGTGGAATTGATAAACTTGAGTCTTCTTTAACATTATCATTCGACACGGCCAACTTTGCGCGAGACAACTTGGTGCAGAGGCAATTTGGTGCAGGGACAACTTGGCGCGTGGACGACGCGGTGCAGAGACAATGGTGTTGTGGGCGATACCTCATCAATTTTGTAGTAGATCTGTTTTTAATTGGAAATATGTAATAATAAATTCAAGGATCCATTTGGTAATTGTGAGTCATACCTCATAAACATTCCACTAAGTCTCTGTTGTCGTAGTCTCTCACGATTCTTGAAATGTGTTCTCCGGCACCATTTTTTTAATTTTAATGGTGGATGATGTCCTGCAACTAAGTGTTCATAGTATAAGTCGCGATTACCCTGAATATTTCTCAAACTTCCAATAAATTTCTATAGTGTAAGATGATTAAACGTCGATCCGCCGCTTCGGCATGGTTACTTGCACGATCTTGCTCATTCAGTACCCGATCATACATGTTCCACATATCATGTGAAAACATACATTGCCGTCGTCCATTTCTCCTCCTGTTTATCCGGTCAATGTAATTATCTGCAAACCAATGTAGTATCGGTTGTATTTCTTCCGTCAAGTTGGAATGTAAACTAAATATTGGTTCGTTACTGTAACGGTTAAGTAGATCTGATTGGCATTAGTGTTTCTTCCTACTCTGTGTCAGGTGGAAAAAACATCAACAACAAATTTCCGCCTGTGGAAAACTTGCCGTAGGCTTTGGAAAGCAACTATTTCAAAATCGCACGTGAAAGATGTTGGATTTAATTTTGGCGTTAATGCTTTAATTGTATCAAATAAACGATTGTAAGTAGCTCTCGATTTATTCGGTAAAAGAGCATAAAGAACAGGATTCACTGCCACGTGTTTCTTTGCTAGCACGACATATACTTGGTGAAAAATTTGGTGCTACTTTAAATGTACCATTCACAAAGAAGTCGTCATAATTGAGTATTTTTTATAAATTTCTTTCTCCTCCGAAAATTAAAATACGATGTGGCCCAGGACTACCATCACTAAGTACAAAATTTTTTACATAACCAGGACTAGATTCAGAAGTTTTATAACCATCTGGGAAAATTTTGCAGACTTGTGGGGTTTGCTCGTGCTTGATGAATTTATTGCTGTTTTCTCGTTTCAGTTTCTCGTTTCAGTTTCTTCAAATCCGCTCGACTTGGAAGTGCTTCTTGACGTGCAATATCGTGATTTTGTGAACACTTGACAGGTGGCTTCTTGCGTTTCTTGAGCCTATTCCTTTATCTTCGTAATTATTTTATAGGCCTTCACTTTGGCCGGTAACGCGTCGTGAGTGTGCACCTTAACACTTTTTATCCCATTGCCAAGATTCGGTTTGTCTGTCCACGGATAATCTATCGAATACATATACTGTGTGTCTAGCTAAGTTCGCGACAAATGGAAAACTTTTTTATTCTTGGGTTTATGAAAGAAAGTTATTCTTTATAAAAAGTGCTGCTTCATCCAAAACTTAAATTCAAATTGTCAGATTTTAATATTTGTTAATCATATACGAGATATAACAAAAAATATGAAATTAGTATAAGAGTAAAGTACCTTTATTTTCAATAATACTTAAAATGTTATAAGGAATAGTCGTTCAGAATTGGAAATTATACAATTTAAATACAGCATTTACACAAAAGAAAGCATTGAAAATGTTACACAAATGCTTCAACATATCCGCCTTCTCGTTCCATACATGTAACGGTTCTATCACAAAAATGCCTTAAAACCCTTCTAATTGTTTGTGGAGTTATTTTACGGATTTCTTCTCTAATAACACGTTCTAGGTGGCCTACATCCGTAAACGGCGCTTGAATGTAAACATGTTCTTTTAAATAACCCCACAAGAAAAATCAAGTGGGGTCAGATATGGAGACCGAGGTGGCTTTCGGAAATGTCGAAAACAGATTTAACAACAAACGCCAAAACCATGTTGCTGATAACGAAATGGAACTAGAAGTGATGCTATCAGCAATAGAACAACCGAGGTGTTCGTTGCGGAAAAGAGCATTGTTGATGTCAAACACTATAAGCAAAGATTCGGTAGCAAAAATTCTAAAAAAAAACAAATTTCATCCCTACAAGCCTACATTTGTACACACTCTAAGACCAGGTGATAATGACAGACGATTGGGGTTTTGTGCCGACATTCAGGCAATATTAGCAGATAATCCTTTTGTGTCGAGACAAATTTTATTTTGCGATGAAGCAACATTTACATCGAACGGAACTGTATCGAATCAAAACTGCCGTTGGTGGACAGATGCCAACCCACATTTTACAATAAAAACTCGAAGTCAATATGCGTTCAAGACAAATGTATGGTGCGGAATCTACAAAAGTTATGTAATTGGACCTTTCATTTTTCACCAATCTTTGAATGCCGACCGGTATCTAAATTTTTTGCAAAATGAAATTAGTAATTTTATCGACAATCTTCCATTGTTGGAACGCCAACATATTTGGTTTCAACAGGATGGTGCACCTTGTCATAGCAGGTTGGACGTAAGGCAATATGTTGAAGATTGTTTTAACGAAAGGGTTATACACCGCTTTTCCACAATACGTTGGCCACCTCGGTCTCCAGATCTGACCCCACTTGATCTTTTCTTGTGGGGTTATTTAAAAGAACATGTTTATATTCACGCGCCGTTTACGGATGTAGGCCATCTAGAACGTGTTATTAGAGAAGAAATCCGTAAAATAACTCCACAAACAATTAGAAGGGTTTTAAGGCATTTTTGTGATAGAACCGTTACATGTATGGAACGAGAAGGCGGATATGTTGAAGCATTTGTGTAACATTTTCAATGCTTTCTTTTGTGTAAATGCTGTATTTAAATTGTATAATTTCCAATTCTGAACGACTATTCCTTATAACATTTTAAGTATTAATGAAAATAAAGGTACTTTACTCTTATACTAATTTCATATTTTTTGTCATATCTCGTATATGACTAACAAATATTAAAATCTGACAATTTGAATTTAAGTTTTGGATGAAGCAGCACCTTTTATAAAGAATAACTTTTTTCATAAACCCAAGAATAAAAAAGGTTTTCCATTTGTCGCGAACTTAGCTAGACACACAGTATATCTTCTCCTTCGGAAAACTTGCTTCGATCGTGTTGTGATTTCACATATTCCATTTTAATGCGGTTGCTTCAAAATACAACGACAGAATAACCCGAAAGAGTAATTTTTCTGTATGTACAAGCGTCCTCTGACTTATGGCCGCAGTGCATCGGCATTTACTTAGTCTGATCTACACTTACATTCCTATCTATCTATCAGAACAATACTATTTTAAAATTAGAAATTGTATTGTATATTATTTATATATTATTATCCCGAATGTTATTTCATGTTATTTATATATTATTGTCCCGAATGTAATTACGAGTTTCGCTCGTTTGACAAACAATTAAGAATGCAATTAAGAATGTATGGATAGTAATATAGATTCTCGTGATATTCAATAACCTAAGTCATTAATCAATTTCAAAGTACTTACTAAATAGATCTTTCAATCTGTTAAATATTTGCAAATAAATGCTGATCTAGTTGTAACCTGTAAATTTTTAAAAATTAAACTAATGAACTAACACTGAATATTGATCTATTAATGTCATAATTATTATTATTTTTATAACAGTTTCGTCTTTTCTGCCAACTTTGCGCCCAGTTGTCCCCGCGCCAAGTTAACTCTGCGCTAAGTTGTCTCTCAAGATGTCCGATTTCGATTTTGGTAATTACTAGGTTGTGTACTGGTACCCGGTTGATTCAAATTTTACCACTAAATTAATTGCAAACTCTGATAGACGATTATAACGACCGGAAATATCTACGGTTTTACAAAATGTGGTGTTACAGATCGATCACATTTTTATGCAATTTTCGAGACATATTAAATTCATTTTATTAAATTATAGACCATCTACTATAAATATAACTGCAAACTAAATGACGCATCTGTTATCTTAATGAAATATCAACGTATCGAAGAAGAAGGTTCTTATTGAGAAACTATATTCTATTAAAACGCGATTTCGATGGATTTTGGGGAAAGGCGGCGACGGATCGATACGTCCCCGAAATTCCGCCCCGTTGGTCCGATATTGCATCGCTAATTGTTAATTAATAACCAGTTGTATCGATGCGATTCGACAGGCTGTTAATTACGTCGGGACTGCGGGGGCCGCCAATAAATTAATAAACTTCCTAACTGGGTAAGCCCTATAACTAACGGGGGCGAATTCTATATGTATTAAATACACGCGTTAATTCAATTGGGGGAAAGAGGTGGGAGAGGGTTGCACGATTACAATCAGTAATGCAACTGCTTAAATCTGCCGGTAATCTTTGCAAAGTTCGACAAGAGTTTGAGAAAGGAATTAGATTTTAAACAGAAACCTCAAAGGGACTGTAACATCGTTATTTTGATAATTACCTTACAGGTTGTTTCTTAGTTACCTACCCTAATAAGTGAGGGCCCGCTCGGGAGTCAGATATTCCTGTCGAGGCTGGTAGAGACAAAAATGCCAAATAGCTACGCAACAACAAACTATTGATGTCAAACAGATTATTTTAGATATCACTGTAATCTTAATGACAGTTAATAATAATGCATTTCTTTTATTTACACAGAATACTTGTTTGTGTGGTTGCTGTGCAAGACCACAAATCAAATACTGATTTAATCAAAGTGTTCCGATATTTGTGAAATTTTGCATATGGACACAATTTCATATTCTGAACAACTTTTCTTAATAACAATTTTCCGTATTATTGACCGAAATGGCGCTTTACTTCAACATAAAATGATTTTTCTCAGTTGTCACGGCCATATTGGATTTTAAAAAGTAAAAAATGTGCATGAAATTCTTTTCAGACCAAGCAGGCCGGGATCCCAAAACATCAAAACGAGATTCCAAAATTTTGGATTAATTATACCTATAGTAAAGTCAATCCGGGGACACACGGTATATATATATTAGGAAGAAACCGTTAAATTTGCCAAAATCGCTTACCCAACCCCATTCCTATGGGACCTACGAGATTAAATCCTACACCATTAAATAGTTGCTGAAGAGACGCAAAGAAAATTCGCAAAAAATTGTCAAAAAATTTTTCAGCAGTAGGTATTCAGTTTGCAGGTTGGTTCTTGACCACCTAGCCTAGTGGTCAGAATTCGCTGTAGCGGCTGGCCAAGACTAAAATCCCCCACGGCTATGCAACCGAAATTTCCTCAGAGAAAAGTCTACTTCGATTGCTACCGAATCGAACGACGAACTGATCAAAGCGCAACAAAACCGCAGTAATACCATAGAGTTTGAGAACATTTCCTACCTAAAATTACCATATTTTTGCCCTATCAGGGAAACTGTTGGAGATAACGCGTTCGTTCTCATGTCATTCGACTTCCACTCGAAAATTGCTTCTAGGAAGGTTTACTGGATCGCGACTACAGTAAAGTATGTTTGGGCGACGTTTGGGGTCAAAGTTGAGATTCGTAATTTCCGGAAAGCGGATAGCATCGACGGCTAAAGACATTGTATCTTGATTCTCGATCATCTAGCCTAGTTGGTGTGGGTCTGGTTGACGGCCATAATTCCCTATAGGGTCTGGAAAGACAAAAATGCCAAACGATTACACAAACGATGTTTCCTCGAGGAAAAGATTTTCTTTCTGGCTCACCTTTCACCCAACCGAGCGATGGGCTGATTGAACTGAAATAAATGTATTGACATTTGTTTATTATCGCTAACTATTGTGGTGTTTATTATATTTTTCTGTTTTCTCTGTCTTTTTCAAAGTATCGCTTTAATATGCGGCGTAAATTTTATTCCAGATTTTATAATGTGTCATTTGGGCTTCGGTTTCGTTCAGAAATTCGTCTCTGTATTTCTGAAATAAGGTATGGTCTAGTTGGAGTGGGTGTGTTCGGCGGTCAAAATTCGCCGTAAGGGCCGGTGAAGGAGAAAATGCCAAATGACTGCGCAACCAAAGTTGCTTTGTTTACTTTATACCACTGCGTTGTCTGTCTATTGGTTGGACGAAGTAAAATATGTGGGCGCCTTGTATGAGTAGAATAAAGAAAATCTGTACCTTAGTTCGATGTTTTCGACAGGAGGTAAGTTCCTTGTACGTTGCTTTTGGATAGTAAGTTCGTATCATAGGCGAAATTTACGATTTTATGATTAGAACTGAAGATATTTGAAAATAGGTCATTCATAAATGTAACTAATAGTAATGTTCTTTCATCAGAATAGATGCAGTTATTAGTGCTACTGAACTTGACAACCTGTCTTCGATTCGACAAATACGATGCAATCCACTCCTGCGGTATCCCCCTGACGCCATAGTGATCTCAAGCAAAATAGAAAGAGATATGGAGTCGAAAGCTTTTGTGAGATCCAAGAAGAGACCGCAAGCCATAGCTCCCCTATCCAGCATAGTATATATCATTTCAGTGTAATCAAGCAAGGCAGGCTTGTGCTTTTTTAGGTAAAAGGCCGTGCTGATTAATATTAAATAAACTGTGTTTAACAAAGAAATCTAAATGTTGCTGATATACAATGATTTCCAAAATTTTTGAAAACGTGGACAAATCTATAACTTTGTGGTTGTATTACTTTACCCTCTTTAAAAACATGGTTAACGATAGCTTGTTTTAAAGCTGTTGGGAACATTCCATGCAAAAGGGAAGTATTTATAATATCACAAAAAGGTTCAGTGATAACACCAAAACAGTGCATGATAACTTTCAAGGGTATGTGATCGAAACCTACACTATTTTTGTTTTTTTGCTTATATAAATACTCTCTAAGATCATTAGTTGTAACAGGTGTAAATTGAAAACTAAATGGATTGTGTCTTATTTGGCGAATTTGCTGTGGAATCTGCGTTGAAAAATAAGATTTGAATTCATTTGCCAACGCCAACGCAGTTACTGCGTTCTCTGTCTATTGGGCGCCTTATATGGGTGGAATAAAGAAGATTCGTACCTTAGTTCCATGTTTTCGATTTTTAAGTTCCTTACACTTTGGTTCTGGATCACCTAGACTAGTCGATGCGAACCCGCATGGCGGTTAGAATTCCCTATAAAGACTGACAAAGACAAAAATGCCAAATGGCTACGCAACCAATGCTCCCTCGGAGAGAAGAATGTTCTTTTCGCTTGACTTTTACCAAGTCGAACGACAAGCTGATGAAAATGAAATATAACCGCAGGTCTCCACGACTTACTGTTCCGGAGATATAGTACACTAAAGTTGGAAAACGATTCATACCTGAAATCACCATAATTTTGCTCAAACACGATAGCAACTGGGAGATAGCGTGTTCGTTCTCATTCCTTTCATTCAGTTCCAAATCGAAATTTGCTTCTAGGAAAGTCTATTCGATCGCAACTACTAGTGAGGTTGTTGAAATGAAATGCAAATGACGAACTTGATAGCAAGAGCGGTAAAGCATCGATTTCAACAAAGATCGAACGTTTCAGAATTCCATTGACCATCGACGGCATATAAATAAATTCGACGATTACCAAGTGCTTCGAATAATCCATAATTTCGCGTCCGAATCTCGTAATTCGTTTTGCAATTCTAGTATTACTAAATTTGCAAAACGAATTACGACATTTGTCTTTCCCGCCCGTATAGGGAATTCTCACCGAAGAATAGACCCATTCCAAGTAAGCTAGGTAATTGAGAACCAAGCTGCAATGTATTTAGCCGTTCGTTGGTACTATCTGCTTTTCGTAAATCTAGAATCTCAACTTTGACGCCAGACGTCGCCCCAAAGCAACTCCATTGTAGTTGGGATCCAGTAAACCTTTATAGAAGCAAATTTCTAGTAGTAATCGAATGACATTAGAACGAACGTGCTGTCTCCAATAGTTTTCGTCATAGGGCAAAATTATGGTAATTTTTAAGAAAGGTTGTCGAAGTTTAGAATATTATATCCCCGGAATAAGAGATCATAGAGACCTGCAGTTTTGTTTTGACCAGCTCGTCGTTCGATTCGATAGCAGTTGAAGTAGACGGGAGATTCTTGCCTTTGAGGAAACCTCGGTTGCGCAGCCGTGTGACATTTTTGTCTTGGCCAGCCGCTACAGCGAATTCTGACTACTAGGTGATCGAGAACCAACGTGCAAAACTCATTACCTCCTGTTGAAAACATACGACTATACGCGATTTTTTGCGGGTTGGCTTTGCGTCTTTTCGGCAACCATTTAGGAGATGTAATCTAAACAGGTTACATATCATTGGAATTAGCTCGTCGGGACCCTTCTAATGGACGAGGATTTAATCTCGTAAGTTCCGTAGGAACCGAGATGGATAAGCAATTTTGACAAATTCAACGATTTCTTCACTTTTGGAATCTTATTATATCTCTGGACCAATAAGCTACAGAAACCTATGGTTTATTTCGTTTTGTTTAGCTAGTCGTTCGACTCCGTGGAAGCCGATCCAGAAGAGAGTTTCATTTCTTTGAGTTCCGTAGCTGTTTGGTATTTTTGTCTCTACCAGCTCCGACAGGAAATTCTGACCCCGAGAAGGCCCTCACTTATTAGGGTAGGTAATTAAGAAACAACCTGTAAGGTAATTATCAAAATAACGATATTACAGTTCGTTTGAGGTTTCTGTTTATGATCTAGTTCCTTCCTCAAACTCTTGTTGAATGTTTTCCACTAGTGCTTGAACCTTAAACATCTTCCTAGGTTTCTTCCTAGGAAACTTATCTTATATATATCTTCTTCTTCTCGCAATAACTTTGCAAAGATTTCCAGCAGATTTAAGAAGTTGCATTACTGATTCTAATCGTGCAACCCTCTCCCACCTCTCTCCTAGAATTAATGCGTGCATTTAATACGTATAGGACTCGCCCTCGTTAGTTATAGGGCTTACCCAGTTAGGAAGTTTATTAATTTATTAGCGGCCCCTGCAATCCCGATGTAATTAACAGCCTGTCGAATCGCATCGATACAACTGGATATTAATTAACAACTCTAGGAAAGTATTAGATTGAAACTACTAGTGAGGCTGTTGAAATGAAACGCAAATGACGAACTTGACAGCAAGGACGGTTAATCATCGATTTCAACAAAGTTCGAACGTTTCAGAGTTCCATTGACCATCGACGACATATAAATAAATTCGACGATTACGATATGCTTCGAATAATCCATAATTTCGCGTTCGAATCTCGTAATTCGTTTTGCAATTTTAGTATTACTAAATTTGCATTCGTGGCGAACTACTTCATTACAACCGCGTTTCCGCTACGGTCCCCTTAAAACACCCTAGCCCAGTTCGTCGGCGGTTTATCCATTACAAGAACTAATATCAAACTTTATCACGCTCAAAATAGATCAACAAGAACCATCGCGCATTTGCATTCGCGTCCGCGACTGAGCAACTTCTATTTATTCGGGCCAGAACAAAACGTATCCGATTGCAACGCGCCAAAGCCGACGCGAAGTCTCGAAAATTAACTCCTTGCCTTACGATCATAAACGAGCGGCGAAATTAATTTCAAAACTGGTGTTAATTCTTCTCGCTGCAAGTTTTCTAAATGACGGATGATAACGGTAACAATGACTTTCGAAGTCGAGTGTACTTGTCGGAAAAATAATTCCTACAAGAGTGGCGTTGGATTGAGGGCACGAATCTGAATTATATATATCGAAGTGTTAACGTTGTTGTTTACCTATGTCTCGGTTATATAACGCACGGTATGTGTCTATCGGCGTACATATGTACATCCCCGGTTGTTTACGGTTCCGTACATGGACAAGTTAGATCAATAGGAAACTGCAATCATACAATGTTGCCATGTCGGTGGTGCTTGCCGATCGGTGTAGATACAGCATGATATGAACTGCAATATCCTAGATTCGACAAACGAGTGCATGACAAGTTGTGTAGACCAGACTGACGCTGTCATTCCTCCGAATTTTAATGTTGCCCCTTGCACGTAAGTGTGGACAAGCTGTGGAATCACAGCGTCAGTCCTGAAGTACGATACTAATGATAACTTATCATGCACTCGTTTGTCGAAGCTTAGTAATAACTATAGGATCCTTTGGGACATAGGGGACTAGGAATAACTTTGAAAAAACAACGAATTCGAAACGAAATCTTTAGAATAACAAATCGGCCAGCTGATTACATTACAAGGAGCGTCTAAGCTCCTTTCTGCTCCATTTCCATAGCTAGAGCCGAACAGCTAATAGTTAAGAAGTAGTTAGTAGACCGATAGCGCAGATAAGTGTACATTCGTGCAGGTTGAAGTTTCTTCCACTTTATCCCCACTATTTCGACGAAAAAGGAAGTGATCGTAAGTGTATCGGGTCTTATACGAAATTAAAGCTCTCGACGTGTACGAAACAAATTAAGCATTTTTGGATAGGCAATATTAACGGTTCGTAACTTATAGAGCATTAAATGCGAGAAAATGTCGAAATTCTCGCCATATTTGGCGATTCGCATCTATTTAGAAAATCTATTATTTCACAGCGATGCAAAGTCGATTCTATGTCTTCGTATCATCAACCGCTACCAAATTTCCACAAAATGGCGTCAGTCTGAACGATTTTTCTCAGATTTTCGAATAGATTTTAAACACATGGGGGCTCATACCGTCTCAAAAATTGAGATTTCGTTAATGACAAGCTTAAAATTGTATTGTACGCCTTCGGAAACACGAATACCACAAATTTTAACTAAATTGATCCTGGTTGAAAAGTATCTCGATTCTCCAATAGGCGATTTCGGCGAAAAAGTAGTCGAAATGTTACCATGTCGTACACGAAATTACAGGTCTCGGCGGATGTAAAAAGAATTAAGCATTTCTTGGCAGGTGATGTTAACAGTTTCTAGATTAGGCAGCTTTAAAGGCGAGGAAATGCTGAATTCTTAAAATCTGCAGCGATTCACATTCAGTTTGAAGCTTTATTGGTTTCTACATGGGATATTTTAGAAATTCATAACGCGAAATCCATTCTGCGTCTTTGGAACGTCAAACTCTCTCTCGAATTTCAACGAAATGGCGTCAGATTGAGCGATTTTGGATTAGATTTTCGAATGGATTTTAAACACGTGGAGGCCCATACTGTCGCAACAATTCAGATTTCGTTAATATAGAGCTCAAAACTGTATTATACGCTTCCGGAGACGAATACCAGAAATTTGAACTGGTTGAAATTTCTCTCAACTTTCTAACGAACGATTTCGGCGAAGAATCAAAGTAGTCGTAATAGTACCATGTGGTACATGACATTAGAGGTCTCGGCAGGTGTAAAGAGAATTAAACATTTCTTGGCGGGCGATGCTAACAGTTTCTAGATTAGCAGACGATTTCACCTTCTTTGGGGCGTTGATAGCTTGACGTGGCACATTCTATCGATTTAGAATCTAAAATCATCGTATTGTACGTCTTCAGAAATAACAACTTTACTAAAATTGTAACGAAATAGTTCTGGTACTTAGCGATTTCGATCAAACTTCGGTAGAGATTTTAACCATATCGAAGCCCATTCCATATCTCAATTGTTGAGATTTAGCTAATTTTAATTTCGGAAACTTAATCTACGCCTTCGGGAACCTGAATACAAGAAGTTTTAATTAATGTGCAGATCAAAATTTCTTCTATTCTTCCTCTTTAGTTCTAATGATATCAGATTTCCAATTAGATTTTAATCATATCGAAGCCCGTTCTATATCAACCATTGAGATTTAGTTAATTTCAAGTTCATAATCTTAATATACGTCTTCGGGAACGTAAATGACAGAAATTTCAAGTAAATTGGTGCAGATCGAAATTTCTCCCAGCTTGTGGAATGGAAGTGGTCGTAAGTATGTCGTGTCATATATGAAATGAAAGTTGTCAGTGAGTACGAAGCGAGTTAAGCCTTGTTAGATGGCAAATGTTAATCGTTCCTAATTTAGACGGCGTTAAATTCGAGAAAATGTCTAAATTCTCTAAATTTGCAGCAATTCAAATCTACTTTGAAGCATTATTGGTTTCAACGACATTTTACGGATTTAGAACGCTAATATGCGGCTTGAGGAAGCTCGCCTTGTTGCTAGCGAAACAAGTGTCACCCGATTTAATCGAATAATTGTGTGGTAAGATATTTATTGATGCCATGCAATGAGTTGATGAGTTGATTGAGTATAATCAAAAGTTGATAGTCCGAGTTAAATTCTGGATATCTTAAGCACTTCCCTATATACCACCACCGGCAAATTACTAAAAACCGGCTCATAATACGCAAAAGCAAGTGATAAAAGCCGCAATAATCGAAGGCATTCATCTTCTAACTTGCTAGATTCGACGATCGTAATAATTAAATTAGCCGCGAAATGGGATGAAGGGAAGGGAAGGGCTAACAAAGTCAGCATGTAACACCAGAACTACCGATGATGAGCTTTTCGTCGAAACGGAATAGAGCGATTTAATCCGTACAGAGTCTGCTGCTAGTAATTAGTGTGTAATTACAGCCATTATTAAAGGATTTCTGACGCTACAATCGGGACTGGTGTCCGCGGTCGATGCGACCTCAACTGCTCGCTAAAAGAACGGTGATACCGTCATTGATTGCTGGCGGTAATTCGGTGCTTTTGTTCCCCCTTGGATTTGTTAGGATTCGATTCGCTTAGCGAGTCGGGATGTAAATGTTTTCGTATTTTACCGTTCTTTTTTGGATTTTAATGGAGTATGTACATTTTCGAGGATTGAATTGCAGTAATTACTTGGTTGTATCTTCACGCTTCGGTTTGTTATAATCATTACGGGTATCTGCTTGTTGTTATATTTTATTTTATTAGACGCTCTCGTGAGTTTGATGTTAAAACACGTCATGCCTCCCCCGTCAACTTTTTACAGTTAGTTTTAGGTTAGTTTTAAATTAACTTGATGACATTGATATTAACTGAAGTAAAAATGATCATAGGGAATTAGAATATATAAAAATTAATTAAATGTCCCGCAAAACAGAAAGCAACTTTGTATTTTTATTTTGGCAATCCCATCAATCTCCATCTATGATCTATATAGGCTTTTGTTCTTGTAGGGTTGCCAACATTTTTTATGTCACAAATAATACTAGTTTTGGTTTCAAATATAAAAAATAGGAAGATGTCAACCGAGAAAAGATGTAAAACATTGTTTATTTGTATTGGAACCCCCGAAATGCTTAACATAACCTTCATCCAACTCACAACTTTCCCCTTTTATTTTGCCAAGCTTGTCACCTTTACATCGATTTATTTCTTTTGGGTGATAGCAACAAAATTATTAAATTTAAGGTCAATGCTTATATATATATCAATCAAATTGAGATATGAAAAGTAAATCACTCACTGTCACTCGATATCGACATTATTTCTTTACAGTATGGCCAACGAAAATTTGAAATCGAGAAATTGCGTTGGTTTCAGTATAATTACAGTAAAAGAAGACAATAATTGTCAACAAACATAATCCTATAAGGCTGAAATTTGAATTTACCGCAAGTCGCCAGTCGCTACAGGATGAATGTAGGTAGACGAGAGGCAAATTACATGAGGGAGATGGCCGGTCGCTGGAGTCTGTAGAACTTGTTGCGTGCGTTCTTCAGTAAGAATATACAGTGAGATTTTTAATGATTATCCTGATCCTACACTACTTTGCACATCTGACATCAATATTTACCTCCATTTTTCTAACTGAAGTTAGCCTTTTAGTAACTTCTAGTGGATTTCCTCATGTCATGGCTCTCACTTACACTTCATAGTTGCACCATGTGTCTTTTTGGGTTTAATATGAAGAAGTTTTTACGTGATCTAGTTTATTTCTCAAGGCTAAATGTATTTGGCTGTTTTTATTCTGTTATATACATACTTAAAACAACTGCAAAGTTGCTGATTTTGTAGTAGTGATATTAATACATCATAGCTTTTACATAGGCGTTGTGTATGATAGGTTGCATAATAGTATTTTATCTAAAAGACACCACCGGACTGCAAAGCATTGCATTTAAATAGAAGTAAATTTTCGTAGGAGAACTGTGAAAAGTAGTGTAGGATCAGAACAATCACTTAAAATTTCTCTGTTCGATTCAATAAGTACTGTGTATATCTTCATGTATGGATAGACACAGAGCGTGCATCGACTACAACCCAACTTTATATTCTTAATTTGGCACGCCATCATCATTCTCCACATCGATTTATCACTTTTGTAGTGTTGCCAATACAAGCTTGAACTTCACAAATCACACTAGTTCCGGTTTGAAATATAAGAAAAGAAGTCGAAGAGTGTCGAAAAAAGGGACTAAGAAAAATTGTAATTTCGTCTCCCGTTCTTGTTTATTTACTTTTTCCACGCTGTCTCTAAAAGACAAATTCCGTGTACCCCGTCTGCCATTCATTACATCAACGATCCCTTTCTAAAGTGTTGTCATGTCACTAAACTTTGATTCTTAAGACACGATGCCGTTAGCGAAGTTTCAAAATCATACATTTTAGTTTATTTTCACAAGCGCAAGTGGACATGACGACTAGGTTTTGCAAAGTCAGTGTCAAAATACTGGTATTCTTGACCCCGATCAGGAAGTCAAACTGAATTCCGAAGTCGACGATTTGGCGACCGCGCAATTCGAGGTGACCGGATTTTTTTTTAGGTTAAACCATTTCAATGATTTAAATACTAACTTCAAGGCTCGGTAAAGCAAGAAAGTGTAATGAAAAAAGAAGAAGAAGAAGTACCTTATTCGTACTTAACCGTGTTAACACTTTAAAGTCCCCTAAGGAATGATGATGAATTATATCATTTTCAAGTTAATTAGTTATGTGAGTCATAATTTGTAATCCCGCCAACTCATCAGCTAACCAGGTTAAAGTTTTTTAATATGCTTCGATAGGTTGGTATTTGGTTAAGATAATACGTTATTCAGTTTGTGATTATGTTTACAGTAGAAGGTCTACAATTTAATAAAATTAATTAAATTTCGCTCGAAAACCGCATAAAAATAATTCAAATCCATTATGAGAATGGTCGACCTGTCAAAACCAAAATCGTGGATATTTCGGTAGTTATAATGATTCATTAGAGCTTGCAATTAAAAATTTGGCGGAAAATTTTGAGCAAAGTGGGTCACCAAAACGTACGCAAGTATTGAAATCACCAGATCATGATCAAGGTCGATAATTTGCAAATTTCATCATTGATCAATGTGCTGCATTTTTAGGTCACATTTTCTAACGATTCTCATTTTCATTTGAATGGCTACGTTAACAGATACCATTGTCGCATCTGGGCTTCTAAAAATCAAAGGGCAGATGTTGAACAACCATTACATTCATCTAGTGTCACTTTTTGGTGCACTTTTTGTGCTGGCGGTGTCGTTGGACGATATTTTTCGAAAATTAGGCTGGCGTTGCCATTGCGGTCAATGGAGTGCGCTTCAAAAGCATTATAACCAATTTCTTATGGCCTATTTTGGATGATGTGGTTGTAGACGACTTGTGATTTGAAAGATACGGGGCAACTTACAACACAACTCATGAAACAATCGAGTTATTGGAAATTTGATGGGCGCTTGATTTCCCGTAGAGGTGATATCAATTGGCCACCAAGGTCATGCGATCTAACACCGTTTGATTGTTTCTTCTTAGCCTATGGAAAGACGAAGTTTATAAGGACAATCCGACAACAATTGCAGAGCTCAAAGCCACCATGGTGAGCGTAGTTGGTTAGATTGGGCCACGTTTACGCACAAATCTAAGTAAAAATTTTGTCAAAAGAAACGATCTCTGCCACCATAGTCGTGGTGGATATTTATCGGATATTGTTTCCGATAGATACATTGTGGAGTCCCTACAACATATTTCAACTAAAAGGTTCCGAACTTTCATCCGAAATGTGTGTTTTATTACATTTAAAGAAAGAAGTTCTTATTGAAAAACCTTTTACATAGGTAGACACGGTTTCGTCCCTCCCCCGCCGTATTAACTTCTCGCGCGAGATCGCGGATATTTCGAGGATTTTACGGCGTCGAAATGGGTTTCTCCATTAAGTGCATGTAGCGAAACGCGCCGGGGCATAATATCAAAACGATGTTAGTTATGTGCCCGCGTTAAACTAGCTGGTCCGCCTGTTTTCGTATTTTAATAACCTCGAACGACTGACCGACCTGCGACAGATGGTGCTCATTTAAATACCACAGCTATAGCCTAGCTAGCTAGTCGCTCGACGTTCGAAATTATAAATTAAAATTAACCGGAAAGCGCTGCTACCGTACACACGTCCGGTCTATGACACGCCGAAATTGGAAAGTTTTCGAGGGGGGGAGGGGGCGTTCAAATGGAAATCACGTAAACGAAAAGTTTTTATGGGCGAATTCGGGAAAGGGGGCAAAAAAGTGCTAAACAGCGGAGCAAGTCTCTTCCTTCGGAAAAGATGTGCTTGAAAGAAAAGTTTATGTTCCCGAAAGTTTTATGGGAACAGTCCTCTTTAGGGCTAGGCCCTTTGGCAGCACTCAAACTTCTCCTTCTCCTCACACTCCGACACCTGGGATACCACCAGACTGGGAATAAGAATCTACCATCACTCGAGATTGTGGAATATCTGTTGACTTCGCACACTTTAAGAAAGAATTGTAACTTGAGCAACCGTCAACACATACTCTAGAAAAGAGACGAAGTGTAACTGTCACCCTTTGATACGCCAGTACCAAATTACAAATATTGGATACGAAACCATCCATCTACTTTACCTTCTATCCTTGTATTTCGTTTGTAAAATAAAACGGAACCGTTATATCGGACAAAGACGCTATTATCGCAGCGATAATGGCGAACACTCTCGACCACAACGCAAATTTGCCCAATGAGAAATGTTTGTATCGGACGCTAAACGTTCTCGCGATCGTCCCGGAGACCTTCGTCAAACTCCTTAGCCCTGCCACGCGCAAATATTTGCCGAGTGCTCATTCAACCCTTTCGAACCCATTCCCCTCGTTCCCGTTCCGACCGCTTTTACCCCGGCATCTCAAGATTTATGGAAGACAACGGAATATCCACCGTATGTTATTCAACCAGTCCCTTTTCTTTTCTATTCAAAAAATTATTAAGGAAAAAAGGGGAGGGTGGTGGTACTCGATCGGATTTGGCTGAATTGACCACGAACGCTGATGCGGCTCGTCGGCCAATTAGAAAGGAATTTTAAAACGGGAACATCGCCGAGGTTT
The DNA here is from genome assembly GCA_038088585.1 of Chrysina gloriosa. Classification (NCBI taxonomy): domain Eukaryota; kingdom Metazoa; phylum Arthropoda; class Insecta; order Coleoptera; family Scarabaeidae; genus Chrysina; species Chrysina gloriosa. Next base: position 27,159,128 of record CM076088.1, on the reverse strand, counting down.
ATTAATCAAAGCCGGTGGTCGTTCGGGAGAGTCGCGTTACCGCCGTTACCGCCGCCCGAAAGGGAGGCCAGTAATTAAATTTCTCTAATGAAGCGGACGCGGCGGCGTAATTTTGCGAATTGCAAATTTCGATCAAATATTGGCTTCGGGCGTCCCCGTCCCCGCCGTCGGGGACAATGGGCGTCCTTTAAATCGCGACTAATCGGATTTGGTTCGCCGCAAATCAAACAATGCTGATTTCCCCAAAAATTTTCTCCTCCGTGATTTTTTCGGGGGATGTATCCGACGTAAAAGATGCGTTACCGGTGTGCGCGAGAGAGGAGGGGACTTGTGGAAACTACGGGAGGTCGGTAGTATGATTTTTTTAATTGGGCAGAAACGCGACAAAACGGTAAAGGAAATGGCAATTGAAAGATTTGGAAAATCAGTACTAATCGAAAGAAAAAGGTAAGGTGAATCGATCTATACATATACAGAATATATCGTATTACAGACGAACTTCTCTAATTTGAACTTTAATACCCCACTTCAAATTATTCAAATTAGGAAGGGTTCCAGTTAGAGAACATTATTAAAAGTTATTTCGTATATAATGAATGTATGTAGGTTATGACGACAACGATAACATGATATTGGTTTAATTTTATAAACGATTAGGGAAAGGTGGGGTAAGATAGCGAGGTGGGTAAGATAACGAACGATCGTTTGGGCAAAATGTAAAACAAATATATGATCGGTGATATTTACGTTGGCATTCTGTGGGTGCTTAAGTGTAACTAGCAGAAATTAGGTGCCCCTGATGAATGAGTTGAATGAGTGTTCAGTGTGCCGCCCGGGGCAAGTTGAAGAATTCGTCTGCGTCCTTAACAAAGACTACCAAAACTCATAATTTGGAAGATAGCGATTGGGAATCTTCTGGTCACAAAGTCACCATGGGAAATAAGACCCCTGCCAAAATATGACCGGTCAAGCTCAAGCAGCAGAAAGAAGGTAAAATGTCGCATTATAACTTTGACGCCTATCCTTTGTGACCAATGCAACTTATGGTGGCATGAAAACTGCTCGTCGTATGGAGGTATTGGTCAGTTTATTTGTGATTTGTGCACACCTTGACTGATTAGTCGTCTTACCCCATCGGGTAGCCATCTTACCCAACCGTGGGGTAAGATGACGAAAATGCATTGTGTTTTTTTTTTTTTTTTATATAAAATGTTTGGTTTTACAGCAATAATATGCTAGGTGTTTAACAGATCAGGATCATATTATACATTGAATATTTTTGTACTGTTTAATATGCAGAAGTTTGCATTCTATTTGTCCTTTTTCTTAAGATCGCCAACTTACCCCGCCTTCCCCTACTTCTCTTTGACACCGACACCCACTCGGCGTTGGACGCGTTGCAAATAGAAATAAATGTACACGTCCTATGAAAACATCTACTTGATCTAATTTTACATTTCTTTATATAAACAGTAAACATACGACTGAAAAATTGTTTTCGACTTTCCTATGATAGTAGGAAAATATTTTCTTTACAAATTTTTGTTTCGTTTGTCATGAACTTTTTGTTTTAATTTAATGCATAAGTTGTGTAACATTGAGTAGATATCAATGCGGATTAAGAAAGAATCGATCAGCAATAGACCAGATATTTACCTTAAAGGAGTTGCAGATAGCGTGCTACGAGCATAACATGGAAATGCAGGCAATTTTTATAGACTTCCAAAGAGATCGGTAAAAGGAAGTGAAATACATGAAGCAATGTCGAGGATTCCATGCAAATTTATCAGACTAGTAAAAATGACATTGGAGAAGATATGTGATTGAGTAGTCCGCTACCTTGTGGTAATACATGGTCACTTATGAAAAGAAAATCACTGCTTTATTACACTATCGCTTTGTTTTTATTGAAAAACGTGACTGCAATTTCGTAAACACTATTTCGAAACATACCAGAATATCGTATACGTACCTATTAACAGAAGAGAATTTTATTGGATGATTGAGTTTTAAGGAACTTTGTTTCTAAATTAGGCATAAAAATTTCCGCTAAGAGAGGACACAAAGATGAACCCATAGCTAGTCCATTTCATTGTTTCAAGAATCGATTATTGTATTGAAAGTAGTTTTTTATCTTTGCATAAACGAAGAGTAGCCTTTAAACCACATCAAAAAAATTGTAACCTCTTACTTAATACCAAAAACAATATCCCGCCACACCTAACATCAGGAGTTTATAAGTTAAAATGTGAACAATGCAATAGCTGTTACGTATGCCAGACAGGAAGAAGTTTCATTATGCGTTTTAAAGAACACAAATTGTCATACCACCTAGAAAAACAAAATACCAATTGTGCTAATCACGTTTTAGAAACCACACACAAGTTTCCCGAAGCTAATGTAGCGTAACGACCTAATGACGGCTCCATTGTTTGACTTATTCTAAGTAGTTTTTAATATCCATTAATATCCATTAACCATCGTTATTCTTACTTAATGATCAGTCCTACCTAATGACATCCTCAAAGTTTCATTTATTCTAAATATTTTTGTAGAAAGAATCCAGCATATAAATAGTTGCTTAAGCATAGTTAAGAGATACTTTCAGTTTGATACTGTAAGAGTGTTTACGAAACTGTAGTCGCGCTTTTCAATAAAAACAAATTGGTAGTGTAACAAAGTAGTGTTTTCCGTGTCATAAGTGACATTGAAGAAGACTGTAACCAAACTCAAAATTAATAATAGGACATCAGAATCTCTCAATGCCAATAGGGGACTTAAACAAAGGGGTTATTTGTCAACGATACTTTTTAATCTAGTTTTGTAAAAAATTATAAGAGAAAGTCAACTCAATAGTATAGGCGCAATAATCAATAGAGGCCATCAATGCTTGGCATATGCATTTGATATCACTATCCTGGCAATATCGCAAAAGGAATCGCAAAGTTGATGAATTGAGCTGATAATGAACGCAGAAAAATAGTACATGACAATGAAAGCAAAAAATCAGGAAATCAAAAGAGAAAAATGTATGTATCAAAGAGGATGGACATAATACAACAAAATTGAGGCGACGTTTGTGAAGGGAGATAGATGTGCGGAACATTCAGTAAATTAATAAAAGCGAAAAACGTATCAAGGGGAGCTAATGTAAGGATCTACAAAACAATGGCAGCAAGACATGGGTTATAAATAAAGTGGACACAGGTAAATCGGAAATTTGGGAAAGGAAAACATGGAGAAGGATTTCTGGAGGGAAGAAAAATGATAAGGTATGGAGAAGACGAGGAAACAAAGACTTTGAACAACTGTATGGAGAACCAAATATCAAGCAATTCATCAAGGCGCAGAGACTTCGTTGGCTGGGACATATACAGAGAGGAAACTACACTCGCATAGTCAAAAAAATACTATTCTTGGAGCCAACGACAACAAGAAGGCGAGGTCGGGCCAAAAACAGATGGTGCCAGTCGATAATGGCTGATCTCCGAGAAAAAGGAATAAACAAATGAAGGATTACAGCGAAAAACAGGAACGAGTGGGAGAATATATATATATATATATATATATATATATATACATGTCGTAAACGATGTCAAAGAATAAATTATCATATATTTAAACAGTAGATTTAAATGTAAAACAAAAAAGAAAAGAAGAAACAGTTGCACAATTGGACAAAACGTATAGTTGTTCTACATTTCAACCCTGAAGAAGCGTACTTTTTTGATGCAAAATATTGGTGAAAAAAGTGAAGGAATACTATTGACTCTATTAATTACTGGATTCCCAACAACCTGTTATATATACAAGGCTCACGTTAACATTCAACCTGGCAAGTTGCTCGCATCGATTCCTATCGCACTACGGTCGTAGATATGTTGTAACAAATGCAGACGCCGTAATTCATTGAAACTACATAAATCCACTTGAACCTGTCAACTATTTTTACTAACATTTACATTTCTTTGTCGAAACAGTAAGCATTGGAAGTTATTTAAGGTGATATAATATTGGTCTTTGCTCTAGAATTATGCAATAAATTAGTAGATCTAGTACCTCGACTTGGTTAATATTTATATATTCGTTGCTCGAATGGGGAATCAACTTTATTAACGATTAGATGTAATAAAAAATTTAGCACACTATTTTTCGCGGCTATCAGATAGAGCATGAAAGTGATACTATTCCAGTAATACATAATCCGAGCCGTGAGCAGAATAATTGCCGGAAGCCCTAAATATTATATATTTTTGAAACCTCTTGTGAATGCGTTCCACAGAATAAATTTGGTGAGTGTAGCAGGGGTACCAAATCAGTGATGCATATTCTAATCTACTCTGAACCAGGACATGATACAAAATTTTAATTATGTGGAGATATTAAAACCCCGACAAGATCTTACAAGGAACCCAAGATATCGCAAAGCGAATGAGCGTATAGGCATTGTATGTTCAGAGCATCTCAGACCATAATCAAAAATCAGTCCCAAATCCTTTATTTTATCTCTCCTAGTAATTGATGTAAATCTAATTGCATAATTAAGCTTTATTGTATATGAACATCTAACATAGGAAACTATTGAACATTTTCCAGTATTCAAAATGAAGCCATTCAAGAAGCACCATTCGTCAATTGATATGAGATTAGTTTGTAGATCAATACAATGTGCAAGTAAATTAATCACGGAATATATATTCAGATCGTCTGCGTAAGCCTAAAATTTAAGTTTGCATGACAAATCTTAACTTAGCTAACGGAATTTTGTGATAAATGCAATCAAAGGTCTTTGTAAGATCTGTACAGATTACATCGACCTGTCTGCGCTCATCCATCGCCATGAAAATGTACTGTGAAATTTTAGCCAAATTAGAGACAGCAGACCTGCGTGTCACGAACCCATGTTGGTGAATTGATAAATATCGCCTAACATTACCATAAATAGTGGTATAGAAAATATGCTCAAACGCTTTCCCAAAATCTGACAAAATGTTTATAGGTCTGTAATTGACAGTATCGATTACCACTTTTAAAAACTGGTATTACCTTACTTATTTTCCAACTGCGGAAAAACTTGAAGTCTTCATTATGAGGTACAAAATAGATAATGGATTCGCAGAGATATGAGCACACTCCCGCACCAAGAAGGCAGGTATGTTGTCATCCCCGCCGTCATATCAACTGTCGGTCTCGAAACACAAGACACCACTTCATCTTCTGTGACAGCAACAACACCAGAAGATGGGCAAAAGGAGAACGCCGCTGAAATAGCAGACGCACGCGAAGATCGAAGCACCCTGGAGAACTGATGCACGAAACTGTTGACAATCTCCTGTGGACCCGAAACCTCCACACTGTCACAAGACATATGTATGTCCAGGAGTACGAGATGATAATATCTTGCTATTAATGAAAGTCCAAAATGATTTCGGCTTACTGATTATATCAGACTCAAGCTGCCCCTGATAATTATTATATGCTAATTGCATTTTTTGTTTATTGGTTCATGTAAGTGATATACAGATTTAGCGCTTTCCTATTTTTTAAAATAGAATTCCTTCACGGTAAGTAATCGCTTGATATCTGTTGTAAACCATGGCGGATAATGACAAGTTGGCTTTTCCACTGTCCCCATGCATCGATCCATAACATTATAACGTTTATCATAGAAACTCCTCACAGCAAGGTCTACATCACTGCATTATGCAAATACACTTCAATCCAACACAGCCAACTCTAAACGCAGAGCATAAATGTTAGCTTTTCGGAAATTATAACGTATATTCGAATTAGACGGAGAGTCAAATCTTTTTAATGTTGAATGGAAACATACATTAACTTCAAGAATGATGCGAGTCCTCTGTAACAAATGGTGTTAAGTCCCGCGCGACTACTATATCCAAGTCCGCATTCGTAAATACCAAATCAAGTATTCTCTCGTTTGAATTCGTAACCCAATTAGGCTGCCGTAAATTGAGCATATTGTACTGAGAATTTACGTTCTTAAACAAAACAAACCGGCCTGGCTCTTAATTAATGATATAAAAAGCATAAATTATAACAAATTATATTTATAAATTTTGAGATATATTTAACATATAATCAAAATAATAGCGTTGTGTGTGCGTGAGTGTAATTTCTTTTATTCCATGATGGTTCTTCCTATCTCTCCTCTCTTAACTTCTTTTCTAGATGCAACTCTGTTTTCTATTGATTCTCCCCTCTCTTAACTTCTTTTTCTGTGTGGCTCTATTTTCTATGGATTCTTCCCTTTTTGTTAATTCTTTCTTCTACGGTGTGGTGAGCTTCTTTTATTCATTGGTACTTCTTCTTAAAACCCTTTTATTCGAAATATATTTACAGAATTATTTGTTGATTTATGTCAATTTTCTTCGTCGTTAACCAAACAAACTTTTCATTTATTTTTGGAAACCAGGACTACACTACATTATTTCTCCATCGTCCACGAAACGAAAACTTTAATTCTTCTTGACTCCAGTTCATCCAGGCATATCGTTGTTATAGAAACCTATATTGAATGTCGATGTATCCTTGGTTATTTCCAGTAATTAATGAATTCTTGTAATGTGGAAGTTTTGTATGTATGAGTCTGAATGTTTAAAAAGTTTTCTATTTTTAATCGATGCTTTTTATATTAATTATTAATTTTATTTCTAGTTACATTTGTTCCTCCCATTAAACGTCTCTGGCTGCAGTTAAAATAACAATCTAACACCCGTAGGGTAATAAAATGCTTAAAAGGTGGTAGGCGTGGTGTGGAAAAAGTATAAATAGAACCACAAAATAAACCGAGTGTCAAATGAAGACCATAACCCCAACATTAACTGTAAATTTTGATATCTTGAATTGTAATAAATGATGAATTTTCTAATGGTAATTAACCATTCGAGTATTACCATACAACAATATCCACAAAATGGAGAAGAAAAGTCTACCTCCCATCTTCCTGATTCCAATCAAACAAAACCAGCAGTGTTGAAATCACCAAATATTAGACACTGTTTACCCAAGAGAAGAATTCCTAAGGCATTCAGAAACGCTTCATAGTCTTCCAGATCAACGTCGGGGGTATATAGTAAGTTGTAGGAAGCGTTGTATATTACGTATATACATGCAGCAAGATCCTCAGTCATAAGTACACACAGAGATCCCCACCTCAAACTTGAATCGTCAACAAAATGCAACTCGCATAAGACGCGCAAAAATCCACCCAACAAAACTAGAACGCGCCATCCTCCACTCTTTTGCGGCGACTAGTCTCGGTCGACCCGGAGCTTCGCTTCGAGATAGCGTTTCGTTCCCGGAGACAAATTTTCAACAAACCCCGGTTATCTCATTAACTACCGGTGTATGGCGGTAGAAGGTAGATAGAAAGTAGATGAGTCGGTACGGCGGAAGCCCTGTTTGTGTAAGAGACACGTTTGATCTCCGAGAGCGCGTCATCCGACGGCAGAAAAAGGGATTTTCCCAACAACGACCGACGTCCCGGGGAAAAATAGACGTACGCAAACCGCCCCATAATAAGCGCCGAACGAAGGGTTGTCGCGTATCTATCCGGTCATCCGCTGACGCTGCAGACGCTGCGGCAAATCCAAATTGAATTGCAAATGGGAAAAAATCCTCCCCAGGGGGAAGGGAAAAAGATAGCGGACGATAATAACGTGCGACCGCGTAAAACTTCCGGCATAATGAGTTTTCGGACGACGTCGAATGGGACGGTGCTTGTTGCTTTAACGGAGATGAAGGCGAAAAAATATCAACGACGATGATCTACAAATTATAGTTTGTTGATACCATACAATTGGTATGCAATTGTCTCGGAATTTAGTACTGAACGCAAAATATGCAAATTAGTTTAGTGAGATACGCTGGTGTGCAATCCTACACACAACTCGGAAATTCTTTTGGAATGTTTGGTTCACTGGGCCTGATGTGTAATAGACTACAGTCGATTTGGATTGAAGACCAACCAAAAATGAGAATTAGTGGTTGGAAATGGAAAGGCAAAGGTATCACATACCGAGTAATACACATCGAGTTAGCTTCAACTGGTTAACTCGCAAGTCCGTTTTAGGTCGCTTGCGCTTCGGTGATTAGGTTATTTACTTGAAAGTATGTAAAGTGCGTGTTTTGTTCGATTCTGTGGACGTTGAGCCATAGCCAGATTCCTATCTATGGGGAAACTGTTTGCTTAACCGTTTGGTACTGTTGTTTGCACCAGCGCTAAAGACATGCCGATATCTACTACACCAGGTGATCAACAACTAGTCTACGTAAATTAATTACAATACAAGAGCAAACATTTTTTACTGGATTCGTGACATACGTTTTGAAAATTATGTTTAACCTTTCCGATAACTTCCTTAATAATACGCCTGTATATTGACACCTTAAATTCCTGTATAATTCTTGATAATGCACCTTTACAACGGTTAGAAGCTTTCTCTTTTATGCCACACATTGTATATAAGCCCTGTGCAAACTTATCCCCTCCTTATCTATTGTTTAGTGTAGACACTTTCCTCATGAATTCTAATCCTTACCACATCCAAAGATATTCTGAACGAAATCATTCGATTTAATTAATCATCATCTCATCAAATTGAATTAACAATTTCATTTGTCTTTGGAATTTGTTTTTCCATTGCTGCAATTACAGTTACTCACATAAGTATTCATACTCCAAGTATTATTACATGGTAGATCTTATTTTCCCCTTTTCCTTTTGAAGAATTCTCTTTATATTTATTGATTCCATTTTTATAATGAAAACAACGTTTACAGTAAAAAATAAGAAAAAGAAACAAATGCACTGCTTACAAAGATATAACAGTTTTAAACATAAACTAAAATTCTATCTCTCAAAAGTATTCATACCTATTATATTTTAAGTATTTAATAAGTAAATATTGGGCACTTAATATTTGGTTGGCCCTCCGTTAGACATCAAAATTACTTTAAGACGTCGTGGCATGCTTTGCACCAATGGTTTAGTAACACCAGAGTCAAGATTATCCCATATCTCCTGTATTTTACTCTTGAGATTTTCTTTATTTTGTATATCGAACTTTTCCATCTGTCGTTTAATTTCAGCCCACAGGGTTAGTGTCTGCACTTTGGGGTGGTGTTGCTAAATAATGTGGGGTGTTATAAGTGATCCACTGCTTAACAATATATGCAGAATGTTTCAGATCGTTGCCTTATTGGAAATAAAAGTTGTCTTGAAGATCTAATTTGGATGCGCTTTCAAGCAGATTTTCTTGTGAAATTTTCAAATACTTAGATTTATGCATTATTCGCTCTATAAAAATTAAATTACCCACACCACCAGCCGAAATGTAGCCCCATCAATCAAATTTATCGTATCAATTTTAATAAACATGATTAATTAAACGTCTCTACAGCGGCAGTGTGTTTGTTTGAGAATTTGGTGCACTTTGTTGTCATAAAAATGTCGTGTAAGTTTTGGATAGAGCTCGGCTGAGGAAATTTTTGGAAGCCACTTCAAGTAAAATTAAATCCTTGGTATTTGATCACAAATTCATTACGTTGCTTCTCTAACTATTTAAATTAGAATAAGCATTGACCGGTTATAAAGTAGGAAACCACCCCCAACCGATCGCTCAAGAAGCTGCATTAACGTAAATCGCCGTTTAGTAAGAGATACGGTTGCTACACATTGGTCATCGTTTCACTTCAACATTTACCCCATCCCATCCTGCTCTATTCGTTGTTTTGAGAGGCCTAAGGTCCGCTGCAGCTAGTAAATGATCCTCCTGAAACAGACTATATAAGGAAGGACGTAACATTTTGGATGGTATCTAGTGTCAAGTAGTAGATAAGGCAGTTATGTCCTCAGTCCATCTTAATTGAGTTTGTGTATTAGCATGGTGTGCGGTGTTCTGTGCTTTAGATTGATTAGATGGTATCGGTGCTGGATTAAGTGTTCAGCAGGTCCTTGACAAAATTTCAATTGGCGCTCCATTTACATATACGGATGTCTAAGTTGTCCCTAAGGCAATCTCAAATAATGTCACTGTAACCTGGAGCCCTACGTGTTACTGGTCCTAGGGTCTATGCAAATGTCTAAGTTTTCGAAATTTGTTCCGTTTGCGTTTTATTTAATCCGGCACTGTACATATCAATGTATAACATACTCTGAACCCATTTCTCCTGAGAATTCCGTACAATTAGCTGTAACAGTCTAAACTCATCGTTTCTTCTTTCACATTTTGACAACACTGAATTTTACATTTCGTTTTAATGTTCCCTTAACTGCTATTTTAGTACTCTTTACCACGCGACCTTCGATCTTATAGTTAGAGGACTACGAATGAGAGAAGTAATACTACAATAGCGCCTCGTATCTTATCACGTTTTAGTCGCATGCGGTATAGGAACGGGTATTGCGTGTTGTTTTTACCGTGGGAGAATACACCACTCGCTGATCACCTAGGTTTGAGAATGAACGGTAGTCCTTGTCCTCTGCAGCAATGCTCGATTCTTCGAAAGATTCGCTCGGTAACCTTGGTTTCGCTTAATTACTGTTAAATAACGCGAGTGTAGATACCGATTGACTACCCGAATTATTGCCACATAGCTCGGGGTTATCATCCGATGGATGTGTTAAATCCGGACAAATCGATAAACGGAAACGTACCGTTTTTTCCTCCTCCGGAGGATTTCTATTTGGAGCATCGTTGGCCGCAGCAAACAATCGAACTCCGATACCCGAGATTTAGGAAAGCTTTAACTCGTCCTGACGAACACATGTAAGAGATTAGAATTTTCAATTTTGTAAGATAGGGTGTTTTCCACTGTTTTCGTCGTTTACCGATCTAGTAACTGAGGCGTTTCTTCCAACCTTTCGGGACGATTTCGAACTTTACGCTCTGCGAACCAGCAAATTCGCCCGGATTCCGATTAGACGTTTCCATAAAAATTGACATCCATCACTATTCGGACGTTGTCTTTGAAAGTAACTCGCTTTTCCCGATATCGGTTGACTGATATTTTAAAACCGAATCTCTGTTTTGACAATTACAACTACGGACAACAGCATTCACCATATTTTTTTCCGCCAGTTCCGAAAAAACAGCGAAATTTTATATCTCCACGTGTAGCTTTCCGCAATATCTCTCTATCGAATTATTTAGTTTGAGCGTACTTTTTCCGTTTATTCGTTCACGTAAATTTCGTTCCGTTCGTCACAAACAATACGTCTCGTTAAACGTACAAACAACAATCCCCGCCAACGTTTCGAACCCGTGTATATATCTGTGTAGGCCGCAGCATGGCAAATTTGTGCTAGAGATATGTATCGCCGTCGACGCGGGGAGAATAAAGGCGGACGCAAAAAGGTTATTTGAATTTTAAATTCGTGACAAAAAAGAAATGGTTCCGATAGTAACTGTGATGGGAGCGGGATGAGCTGGAAATGTCCTGCTTATGCTTTTTTTTTTCAGGAACCAGAAGGAGATTCTCACTTAACCACCGGCTTTCGTCGTGCTTATTGTAGTATGGTAATACTCCATCAGTAAAATTACCAATAAAAAGATGTAAATTTTATAGAAAGCATTCTTTAAGAAATAGAAAAGCGTTGTAAACATTTACCACACACACACACATGAAACATTTCAAAATCTAGAATTCCAAATTGCTATAACGACGTGCAAAAACAAATTAAGTTTGTTTATGAACGACGGAATGGGATGGTCGACGAAAAAATCAGATAAAAAGTTATATAAAATACCAGGGTTGAAAAGAAGCAGACCACACAAAAAGTTGTTGTTTACAAACGACGAACAGACCAAAGAAAAGAGAAGTACAATAAAAGGAAAAGACCAAAGAAAAGAAGTGAAGAAAGAATTCAAGACAAAGAGAGAAGTTAAGAATTAGAAAACAAATTACACTTATACACACTTAGGTAATATATTTTGATTATATTGTTCATTATTTTGTTAATACAATACTAAAATTTTATAAATTATTATTTGTAATAATAACTAAAATTCATACTACAAAATTTGGCGCACAAAACGTGGGACGAACCTAAATTCATTCATTTCATTGGCGAACCTAAATTTAGTTTTTAAATTGATTTAATTTTATTTCATTGTATTATACACAAATTTAAAATGTCAAGCAAACGTCAAGATGACACAGAGAAGGGTGAAATAGAAAGGGCGTTAGAAAAACTAATGTCTTCGTTAATTAAGTTATCATGTGCTATTAATGGTCGGGAGCACAGTCTGAACAAACAAATAGAGAGTACAAGTAAATCTAATGAGTTAAATGTAAGGTTAGAAAATATCGAGATCACATATGAAAATGAAAATAGAAGTAAAAACGAATGTAGAAAGAGGAATAGGTTTAAATTAAAAGAATTGGTAACTATTGACGCTTGTTTATCTGAAAATAGGGCATTAAAGGAAGAGAATTCGTTGCAATTAACACATTTGAAAGGTCTCAATGAATCGAACTTTAAGTTATGTCAGAATTTAAATGAATCTACGACTTTAAATATAGCTTTGTGTGAAAAAGTTAATCGACGTAAGGACAGGTTATTGGAAAAAGACGCGTACCAGAAGGAGAGGGCACTTGAAACCGAATCAACAATGCAACAGCAAACTAAATTAATTGATTTCCTTCAAATAAAACTCCAAATGGAAGAAGAAAAGAGAGAAAAACTATAACAGATAAAATATTTGGGAATTCGGAAAAGGAGAATCACCCACCCTTATCTGTTGTGCTTAACTATAAAGATTTAGAGTACCAATTGAATAAAGAAAGGGAACTTAGAAAGAGCTTAAGACAAGAAATAGTAAATTTGAAATCGCAATTCTGTTCAGATAATTTGGAAAGAACTAATACCACAGGAAATATCAAAGATCATATGAGGGTGTTAGAACAAATCACACAATCTCCTGAGAAGAACGATTTATTTCGGCAGAGTTTCATTCAAAGAATACATTACAATATACCGCACAAGTTCGATCCCGGGATATGTACCAAACCAATAATGTGTGCTAATTGCAAAGATCAACTTCCGCTAGGCCATAGCCAGTCTCTGCAACGAATGCCAAATTGTTGTGCATCCTCAATGTACATCAAATTTACCAAGAACTGATATAGTAAAAGGCATTTACAAACTAGAGAATATTTATTCATATAAAGTTAATTAAATACATTTCCTATTAAAACGATTTAAAATTAAATATATTAGTTAAATAAAACAATAAATAAATAGAATAGTACATTTTAGAGATTAAAGTCGTGTTAAGTACTTATCTTGTTTATTTAAAACTATTCTCTTCTTCAGTACCATTTTATACTTACCAATTGTTAATCTACAATAAGACACTAAGTTCTTTTAGTGATTATCTTCTAGTTCCATTTACATAAATAAAACCTGGATTTCTTAAATGATAGTAAAAATTTTCTGTTACAAGTAACAAAAATTTGTTAAGGGGGCGGTAGTATAATTGTAGTATGGTAATACTCCATCAGTAAAATTACCAATAAAATGATGTAAATTTTATAGAAAGCATGCTTTAAGAAATAGAAAAGCGTTGTAAACATTTACCACACACATACACTTGAAACATTTCAAAATCTAGAATTCCAAATTGCTATAACGACGTGCAAAAACAAATTAAGTTTGTTTATAAACGACGGAATGGGATGGTCGACGAAAAATTCAGATAAAAAGTTATATAAAATACCAGGGTTGAAAAGAAGCAGACCACATCAAAAAGAAGTTGTTATTTACAAACGACGAACAGACCAAAGAAAAGAGAAGTACAATAAAAGGAAAAGACCAAAGAAAAGAAGTGAAGAAAGAATTCAAGACAAAGATAGAAGTTAAGAATTAGAAAACAAATTACACTTATACACACTTAGGTAATATATTTTGATTATATTGTTCATTATTTTGTTAATATAATACTAAAATTTTATAAATTATTATTTGTAATAATTTTTGCTTTCTATAATATTAACTAAATTCTCAGGACAATTATACTTACAATTAACGCTCAAATTCAGTTAGGGGTTTATTCTTCTTTCTCGACCTTCAGGCCAGTCATTACTTCGTTCAATCTTTCCCCTCCTTAATTTCCCGACTGATCAGGAAACACCGGCAACTGAGAAATTTTGATTTCGATCAAACTCTACAGACTGAAAGGATACCTTGTTATAAGAACAACACAATTTTTGTTAACGGCTGAATCCCCCGATTTCGGGGTACAGCCCCCTCCAAAAACTTGCACGATTTTTGAATTTTTATAAATATCTCGGAAACTATCACAGATATCTTTCTGTTTTTAGAATATACATAATTTGAAGTATATTACATAGTCTCAAGTATGGCGTAATTTATTTTCGGAAAAATTAAAAAACGGGCGACCGGACGCCCCTTACTCCCCTTTTTTACCATGTTCTTTTTTAATATTTATCACAAATAAAGTCGGTTTTACGTAGAAAACGATGCTGAATAACAAATTTAGACAGATATTAAAAAGCGATAATAGAGTTTCAGTTGTCATTGATTGATGTACATAGATAAGTGTCGTTTTAAATATATATATACATATATATATATATATATATATATATATATTTGAATTACTAATTATATTATATTATCGATAAATTTCAAAGAAATACGAAACATATTCAGATCGATATGGAATAAGTACCTAAGTCCTTAATGTAGATATATATCAATAAACAAAAAATACACACATTGTGTCACGCATACCACACTTGGTGAAGAAAACTGATTGTGGGTCAACGATTGCAGCTTAGTAATACTATTTTTCTGACCCAAATTTTGCCATAATCTAAAACCAAACACATCTAGAGGTGGTACCTTTGCTGTTGTTTTTAGGGAGATTTAAAATTTCTGCAGTTTGACCTTTTGGAGCCCATTTCTGAAGTTCGTCAACACAATGCCCACTACAAAAATCAATCAAGAACACCTTTTGATCCGATATTTGGAAAGGAATTATCTGTTAGCGAGGTTTTGAAATGATTTGAAGTGTGCTTTCCAGACGTCGAAGAAGAAATATACACATTTACGGGTCCAAACAATGATTACGCAACTCGGGGTCCAAACGTATTCGGAGATTCCTTTAATAGCAAAAATAATGGCGAAAGTAAGCGTCTGACGAAATGGCTGGTAAAATGGTATAACTATGTGTTGTAGACTGCAAAGCTTGCGCTACATTTTCAACGATTTTCTGACCATTAACTGCCAAAATACGGTCGGAATGCATTTCTAGATTAAATCCACTCTCATTATTTTGCGTGACATAATATTATGTACTTTCTTAAAATGCCATATCCATCAATGTCCTTCTTTAAACGCGTCGTGCCTAATTTCTTGTTAAGCCTTTAAAACCAAGCTTTGAAGGTAAATACCATGAATTATTTTTCCACCATTATTCTATCAGTTATTTCCAAATTTTATATGAACGTATGACGTAATAAACCGTTGTTCATCCGTGTGGGTGCCACCTCTGTTGATACTTTCTTCCTATCTCCATACCTGGGGTAGCAATTTCACTTTATTTTTAATTTTCACGCTTTCGACAGAACGTCGTTTGGTTTTACCACTTTTCCAGTATTTTACAGGTCTAATTTTGTAATCCAGGTTAATAACACTGCCTCCTTCTTGAGGAATACGAACAATATTTTCATAATTGTTTTCTTCATCTTCTGCTACATCTTCCACAAATTGCGCTTCATGTCATTCTTGTAATCGTTCAAACTCCAATTCTGTTACATATTCAAAAGAGAACTTGTTCTCTTGTTCAGCACTTACAATCATATCCTTCAACAAATCATGCAACTCAAGTTCGGAGACGTCAACGGATTGTGATATTGACTGCTTGAAACGATGCAAGTAACATGTTCAATACATTAGCTTTATTAATCGCTGCCATTGTGCGAAACTATATTTTTACACTGGGCGAGAAAATGCTATTGATATATCATTCGAACGGCGACCTTGCATTCCTACACCGGTATACGTGACACAAGGCGTGTATTTTTTTGTTTATTGCTATCTATCTAAATTAAAAACCTAAGTGCTTAATCCATATCTATCTGAGTATACTTCGTACTGCTTTCAACCTTATCAACATATTTTTACCCTGTATTTTTGGAGTCTACAAATTTACAAGCTAATATTCACATACGTCATATTCTGAAAGACAAATCGGACCCTTAGCGTATTACGGTAATTTCCATCGAATCGGGAAACGCGACTGATCGTCCCGACTTAAGCTTCACCGGCCGAAGACATCGTCTTCTTGTAGCGACAAATTACCGTACCGTACTGAAGGGCCTTATCGTCACGTATTAATTTAATTACCAGTGAACTAACCGTGTTCACGCCCCCGACCTTAAGAATGCGAGCCGGTACGCGTACAGGCTAAGGTTAACCTCCTCCCCGTCAACTAGGACGATCCGACCGCAAAGGAGAGCCTTCTCAGGCAATTAGGCGATTTTCTCTCGTCCTCCGAAGCCGACTGTACGGACGCTCCTCTTTGACAGCCGGCTCGTCGTCGCGGCCAAACGCGCTTGCATCGCTAATTATGATTGATATTTCGCGGGATAGTCGCACGCTCGCTAATGATATCGTTAACGCTAACGATATGGGGAAAACGCGACGTGCGATATTTCGCGGTGGCCGTGGTTGTCGGACGTAATGACGCGGACGGCGGCGAAGGATGATTGCTTTCGTCGGGCGTCGAGACGGTTGTTAGCGAACGTTATGCGTCGAGAATTAGAATTTGGCGAGTTCGATGGGAATCAGCAGGTTTTGATAAGCAACGTCTACGGAAGAATTTCCTTAAAATCTGCGAATGTCTTCATATTTGACCTGCAACAATAACAGCGGTGATACACGCCCAGGAAACTCTTTTCTTTAGCTATGCTTGGATAGTTGCCAGAAGCACCGACTTATAGCGACATTCACGTAAATCTAAAATCAAGAAAACAATTGGGAATCAACCAACAAAGAAATCGCTCGAAAGACGGGTTTCAAACGCAGGAATCTCTAGAAGAAAACAGTTGAAAGCCAACTTCCTGGACAAGGCAGTTGACGCTGAGGTTGGCAAGGCAATGACTTTGTAAGGAAAACAATTAAAAGTGATCTTCCAACAAAGAAAAGCACAAATATTATCAAAAAAACAGTAGAGAATCAATTGGTGAAAAAGTCTGTCAGAAGGCAACTTGCAGGCCCAAGAATCTGTAAAGAAAAGCAGTTGAAAATCTACTTTGTGACAATAGAGTTGAGGCTGAGTTTGATAACGAAATAATAAGTAAAACAACTGAAAGTCAACGCCTCGCTGATGAGTCTCACTCATGGCGAAACCGATCCGAGGCTTAGTACGATGTAATTCCTTTCCTTAACACGGTCCTTAACACATGCGCCCGGACTTTGTTACGTCACAAGTGGACCTACAATTTTCGATCTAAACATAATCGAATGGTCGCTCGGATTGTAATTGTTTTCTAGACGAAAGCTGCGCACTACCTAATCTTGTCATTACAGGATATTTTCCAAAATTCGATATTTACACTTCGAAGAATTTTGTGCTTTTTGCGTGGGAATCTGATGATAGTGGACCGATTCGCCTACCTCTTCCACCACGAAGTAAAAATTCATTCGATTAGGTCGGAAGGAATATTTTGACGCATCGTAAGGATTCACATCTTATACGGACTGACATGAATTCCTCGATCCTCTGACCGTAACTCTTTTTGAGCAACTCATCTCGAATTACACCACCTGTAGATGATCAACGAAAGTACTGGGAAATGGCTGGTTCCAAAACTTCGTGAAAGCCGTTCCTTCCTCAAATATACAGCGCCAAAAGAAGATGAGCGTTTTACCTGTAGAAACCAAACGGACAAACACTATACATCTGTTTATAAAATCACTCAGATAATTCCCTCCGTCCAACCAAAAAATTCTTTTCCTATGCGTATTTAAAAGATATCTGCGCACCTCCCAATTATAATAAATTATTTACGACCTCCGCCATGCCCTGCTTAAAATTTATTCCTAAATACTACATCATTTTCGGGGCTATTATTTAACCCAAAGCCATCGACGAGAAATATCACCTCATCCCTTACGTTTTTTCGTCGAGCCCGGCTCAAATTTATTAAAATCGAATTCATGAATAATAAGGGGGCACGCGAGAACGTTCTTATCGCCGGACGAACGGGGCCGGCAGATCCGAGCTATCGCTCATCTTCCGTCCGTCTGAACGAACGAACGAACGACCCTCTTCAACGTTTCCACCGCGTCCTTCTTTTTTGACTCATCCCCCTGATCCCGCTCCCTCGGCCACCCGGCCCAGGCTATATACTCATATTATACATTTATTCCGTGTCGTGGAGCTCACCGCACGCAAATTCCGATAGCTTCGGCCGAGATGTCCGCGCGACGACGCTCATGCATATTCAATAGTTTGCTTTTCGTCTTTGCTCTGCCGCCGGCGAGGAGACTTCCATTTATTCCGGCGCTGTGTGGCACTAGGACTTAATACTCCCGTCGTCGCGGTCCGTGTGCGCTGATGGATAGAATTTGACGGTTAAGGGCGAATTAGTGGTAGAGGTTTTTATATCCCGATTGCAATTGCAATTAAATTTGTGTGGAAAATTTGGAAAAAAATTAAAGAATATGATGGTCTTCATGATGGGTTACAAACTTTTAGCCCTAGTTCGCCGATAGTGTACAACGAAATTTCGCAGGAAGCAAAGCAGAAACCAGTTAAGACTATTGGAAACACGATGAGGTTGCAGAAGTATTTCAATCACCAGCTCAACAACTACTTCTGCAGTCGAAATTTCGCAGAGAGCAAAGCTGAAACCAATTAAGATACGATAAGATTGCAGAACCATCTTAAGCACCAATTCAACAACTACATCCAATCAGATTTTAGGTAAAGAAGGTAAGACCTGCAGAAATGATGGTAATTGAAACTATTGGTGATGCTGCAAAGGTAGATTGGGAAGTGTTTGAAGTCTGAATTCGACGAAGGCAATGCTGGAAGAAATTAGAAAGGAATACAGTCGAAATTTCCCAGGAGGCAAAGCTGAAACCAATTAAGACTACTGGATATACGATAAGATTGCTCAGCTCAGCTCAGCTCAGCTTAGCAATGACTTCTAATCAAAGTTCGAACACCCTCTTCCGCATACAAGATTTCGAGTAAAAAGTTTTTTCAAAACTTTTCGAGCACTCTCCGTATATCACATTTTACTTAAAACCCTTTCGAATATCCCTCATATACCACGCGCTAGTTCCGAACCTCGCGACCAGAGGTTTCCAAATGGTGCCATTGTAGTGGAAGAGGTCATTTCTCTCTGCGAGAGACCCGTGAAATTTGAGTTAAGTGTGATGAGCGAGAATGCGCTTGCCCCATCTACTTCCATATTTGTTATTTGAGTTTCGATTTACCCCTGTATTTCCTTTCTTTAATTTTTGACGCCTTGCTCTCTGTTTGGAATATTTTCGTTGTTAACCCCATTATTCCAGCAGTTGCATTTCATCGATATCCCACTACCTAAAGCAACCGTTTCGATACTTGAACCCCTTTAGTGTGAGAAAAAGGAATTACCAATTCAGGTTATCGGACGCACGCCGTTCAAGCGCGGAGGAATATTGGGGAAAGAAAGCGTTGTGACAAACGCTTTCTTTCCCCAATATTCGATATATTCGATAAGATCCCTAGTAAAGATTGCGTCAGCTTGGTGTTGAAGAATTTTTTGTTGTCACTGCAAACTCGAAACGACGACTTGTTTTCCGTTAGGAATATCTTTCCTATCCACCCCTTCCCCAACAATTGCGCCTCATCTATATCTCACCGCCTAAAGCAACCGTTTTGGTGCCTAAATTTTTTGGTGTAAAAAGAAGAGGTTAACGACTCAACTTATAAGATGCACGCTGTTCGAACGCGGTAGAATATTGGAAGAACGAAGCGTTTGCGCAGCATTCGATAAGGGTCGCAGTGAAGATTCTGTCCACAGCTTGGCGTTGGAGCGTTGATGCCGCTGCAAGTTCGAAACAAAGCCTTGTTTTCCGTTTGGAATACTTTCGCTGTCACCCCTTACTCCACCACTTGTGTTTCATCGATTTCTCAGTACTAAAATGACAATTTTAGCGTCTGCGTTGACATTTGGGAAAGTTTGCTTTTGTTGTCGACGAATTTGCTTTGAGAAGTTTATTGAAGTCATTGGTCCTGCATCGCAATACCGAATGTTTTGATGTTTGTTTTTGGTTAGTTAAGACCTCGAGAAAGGATGAAGATGGGCCAAAAATTTATTCCAATATACAGATAAAAACACGGAGGCCTTCTTACCACATTGTCCAAGTGAAGGATTCCTAATCGGCCAAATCTCAACCGTGGACCCACCCTCAGCGCTATTAGTCTCAGGTAAAACCAAACTGTGGTGGCAATAAAGAGAAGATTGTATTTTAGTCCTTTTGTACCTCGATCACGTAAGGAGGAGCGCGACGCAGAAAAGCACTACGCCTAGAGCATTCGCCATTTGTAACGTTTTCGAAATAATCATGGCTATTCTCAAAACCTTTACAAACTCTGTAACGGATGACTTTGCCTTAGGCTCCATTTAGAGCAAGTGGCGCCAGCTCTAACCCCAAATCCTCACCGCTGAGTCGGAGAGTTTTCTGCGCGTCAACAAATATCAGAATGGAGGTAAATCAACAGCTACCCGCTTAGCGATTCAGTTTCGTACGTTGTAAGCCCCCAAAGACTCAACTTTTGCTTTTTGATTTCCACCAGGTTCCAAAACACCCTGTAGAAGGAAGTAGGTAGCACATTCTCGAGACCAACGACGTAAGAAGTACCTACCGTCTTCTTGCGCCCCGTTTCAACCGACATCAATGATCATTAATTGCCGGCGTCGATAATTTATAACGATTGCAGCGCTAGGAACGCTATCTGTTTGAAATACGGCGCGAGAAGTACGCCGAATGCATACAGGGGAAGCGTAAATTTCGCCCCGGAGGCGCTCTCTACGATAAATCGTCTAGATATGAGGCGCGCAGTTATTTTCGATTTTATGGGGCCCCGACACTAATCGAGTTATGCGAAAAATATGAGGCTACGAAGCCATGTTCGTTGTCACCTGCATGCAGGCGTATAGTTACATAAGTGGAACGAATGAGAAGGAAGAGGAGAAGATGCAAAACGTTGTGGGTCGTACGAAAGTAGTACATCTATGATGGTTTCTAGCAGGGGAAGCTGTGGGATGAATATGTTTCAAATGGGTTTGACAAAACTCCAATTCGCTAATATTGTAACGTGAATTGAGCCGAGTAGTAAGTTTTTAAAATAATTCTCGCACTCCGGTTCAATTCGCTGCTTTCTTAAAGACACTCAAAAATTCAGATACTTTAGAACAACATGTAAAACATCATAAATTGCACGTCTGTTCGTTCGGCATCGCCGGTCATAATCCGTGTCAAATGAACTGTTTGAAATTCCCGCGGCGATTCCATAGATAGTCCGAGAGAGCTCGTGTCGATGTATAGAAACTGACGTTCCCGCCATCTAGAGGTAATTCCAGACAAGGTTTCCACCATTCAGACGCATTTCGAATGAGAGGTCACACTTTCTAGTCCGTCCGTTTAGCATTGTCATTAATAACGGTTATTGCTATATATAATATATATATATATATATTATAATAATAACTATCTTTATTTGTCCAACAGTCAGATACCAATTACAGGACAATTTACAATAGTACAAAACAAAAAAGGAACACCTATATCATCAACAATGAGCATGACTTTCAAAATATTACATTAGAGTATTAGTAAGTAATAAACTAAACTATCGAATATACATGTATCAAAAAAAAATTATATTATAAGAAAAAAATGAATTACTAATAAATTCAAAAACGAAAACAGACCCTAGTTCCTAGTTCTGAATAAAAGTTGCTCGTCATATGGAACAATGGCGATCTCATTAAAATATTTGTTGGCTCTAGAATTATGCAATAAATTAGTTCGACATGGTACATTAATATTTATATTTTCGAACAACGATAGGGAATCAACTTTATTAGTGATTAGATGTAATAAAAATTTGGAACTGTATTTTTCGCAGCGATCAAATAGAGCCTGAATGTGATGCTGCTCCATCAATTTTGCATATTCTGACCCGTGAGCAGGACAATTGCCAAAAGTGTTAAATATCAAATATTTTAGGAGCCTCTTCTGAATTCGTGCCACAGAACGAATTTAATAAGTGTACCAGGGAAATCAGGTCAATGAGATCTATATTCCAATCTACTCTCAACCAGAGTATGATACAAAATTTTAATTGTGTGGAGATTATTCACACTTCGGCAAAATCTTATACAGAACCGAAGAGATCGCGAAGCAGATGAACATATGGACAATATATGTTCAGAAAATGTCAGACCAGAATCAAAAATCACTCCCAAATCCTTTATTCTATTCCTCCTAGTAATTGATGTAGATCTAATTGCATAATTGAGAGAGGCCATTCAAGAAGCACCATTCGTCAATTAATTCGAGATTAGTGTGTAGAATACAATTTGCTGACGATTTAATCATGCTATATATTTTCAAATCATCTGCGTAAGTCAAATATTTACATTTTAATTTGCAAGACAAATCATTTATATACAGGGTGTAACTGTGTAAATGGTTAAAAAGTTGTCCAAAGGTAGATAATTAAAATATATTCAACATTTGCTTAATAAACATAGGGCCCCAAACGTACCGTTCGCAAGATATTTATAATTAGAGTTTTGAGTCCGGCCCAGTTATACAATTGTAGCGAGTTTTTAATACGACTAACGATCGGATCAAGCGGTCTACTTCAAATTTGAGAATTTTTCACACTACTTGCACAGTACGTAGATGTTATCTACGGTTTATTAAACATTTTTACACACCAATCACATAAATATATTATTGTCAAACAGGTGTAATGTTAGGCATTTCTTGTGAAACTTTCTTAGTTTTCTTGACTTTACATTGTTTACCAATAAATAAACCTTTTGAAAGAAAATATTTCTATCACTACCAATAAAAGATCGTCTAACTTTTTTATATTTGAAAGTCCATGCAACGACAGCGAAATAAAATATCTGTTTAACTTTCTGTAATAGTGACAGAGACAGAGAAGCATTATTCACTGCTATTTACCGCCGGCGCTATTTCATTGAAACCATCTGCTTACATTGTAAAATACCCGAATACTGACGGAATGCCCGACTATTTATTTCGACTTTTGAAAATCCCTTACCTCTCACATAAACGTCTAGGAGGAAGACAATACCGTAATGTAGAAATATAGGGGGCCAAAATTCTATTGAATTAAGCAAAAACGTTTCGCACTAATTTGCCGTTGTTTTTGCTGATTACGTTAACTATACCATAGCAGCTTTACCATACTAATAAATTAGCCATTTTCACAGTTGCACTCTTACACGCTGGGGTACCCCAGACGACATTTTAAAATTAGTTGATAGATAGCCAGCATAAAGGACATACCCAGTCCTGTTAACTAAGTACGAAGAAATTAGTTAACAATGATGGGCAACATCCAATGGTATCCAACTTAGCTAGAGAATTTTATGATCAATGCAATCAAAGGCCTTTATAAAGTCTGTCTAAATTACATCGACCTACCCGCGCTCATCCATCGCCATGGAAATGTACTGTGAAATATTAGCCAAATACCAATGCCTATAAATTAGCATTGCATGTATACACAACAGTTATACACCATGCGTCCATGTCTCTCTCCGAACCGCTGCCACTGAAAAATTTGTAACAATATTTTGAAAGTAAAACAGTCGGCGATCTCGACTAATAAATAACGGAGCTTAGAATGGTAGCTAGCTTCGTCGTTCAATTTCGATTTTCTCTAGAAAAAGCAAACATGAAGAAGTTTCTATATACACTGGGATATCGGCGGTGAGTCATGCTGTACGCCAGGCCAAACACAAAACTCCAAATCGAATTAATTCAAAACCGCCCTCTCGACAAGAAAATTACATTAGGTTCCCGCTATTGTAGGATTACCTCGACAACGGTAGCGGATCCTCGTACAAGGACTGCCAATAATAATGTCCTCGGGCAATCTCAAGACGACCCCATCCGTACCAGCCTCCCATTCCCCCATCCCTTAGATCTAATGAGCTTTTTCGACGATGTCTACGAATCGTCGACCTAGCGGGGATAGGGAGGTAGGAAACGAAAGGAAGGTGGTTCGTGCAGCGCGAACGGCACTAGAAAGTATAATTCGTAGTAAAATTCCAGAATCGCGCGGGGAGCGCGCGCCTACCTACTTACCGACCGTCGTGTCGGTTCGGTAGCGCCACATGTCGCCCTTATATCCATGTCCCCAATACACCCTTCAGGCGTTCCTGAGAAAGTCCCGAAAATTGAAATTACACGGAGGCCGTTTCGTGTAAGACGCCCCGGAATCCGGAATCTCATTTCGGGCGCCCTTTTCGCTCCGGCGTTTAACGGATCCTGCGGATCTTTCGAGAGCAGTCGAAGACGTCGCTGTAAGCCGCGTGTCGGAAATTTCCGTCCGGGGAGGGAGAAAGATACGATACGTTCGTATTTGAGATTTGGAAGTAAATTACGAGCGTTCATGATGAAGTTGCATTAGTCTTCTGTCGGGGGATTATTCTGAAATTCCGGTTGAAGGATGCTGCTCCGATTTTCGATAGGTTGTTCTTACAAGTGTTACAGTCTAGATTATTGTTTGGGATATATCTCTCCTTTTTTCCTAAATCCTCAGAATCTTATTTCAAAATCCTCAATTCACTTTAGATTTTCGTTCCAAGCCTAGTGCATTATTTCATATGGCGCCTTATATTTTTTGAAAAATCTGTACGTGCTTTCCTAGCAATAGAACGTTGTCCTTTCCGATTCTATAGCTTAGCACACTTTCCAGCAGAGGTCATTTTCCCCTACCTTTTCTTTCGGACATTTTTGGAAAATATCGACGCGCTTAATCGTGCGAATTTGAGCACTATTCGAGGCATTCACGGTCCGACAGTGCTAACGTACAGTTGGTCTTACAGTTGATGTACGGCACGCCCCGTTTTTCTCCGCTAAGAAAGTATCGGTAGTTGTAAGCTAAACGACTGCTACGTTTGGAGTGGTATAGGTTGTGAATCCACTGGAACGTAGAATGGCATAGGGGTGGTGTTCTGTAATGAATTCGCATTTTGCATATGGATGCATGGTGGCCGCATGGGGGTCAAACAAAGTCGAGGGGAACGTCGTGATATTCAATTTTCCGTGCCATGGGAGTTATGGTATGGGATGCTATAACATATGGGGTAGGTCTGTGTTGCGTCATACTTAGCTGTATTTTTCGTTGGTTCTTCATAACCTTATTATAATTACATTTGCGTTCTTATATACATTTTTTAGTTTGTTTTATTGTTTATATCGTGGTGGGTTACTATGGAGTCCAACTCCCTCTCCTTTTAACAAAACTTCTCGCTTGGTATTTCCAATCTATAAAAGGAAAATAAATTGAGTAAATAATCTGAACAGCCTCAGTTCGTGTTTATTCGAGGCAACATGAACGCCTAGCATTACGTTGATAAGGTAGTAGAACTCCATATGCTTCCATATGTTCAGCAGCTCAGAGATACTCTTTCCCAGCAGGATAATATCCTTCCCTACATTGCGAGAATTTCTCTAAACCGGTTCGAAGAGGTCCATGCCAATATCTTGCCATGGCCACCCAGATGTCCCGACCTCTCGCCAATTGACGACATGTGAGACATTCTGCGAAGAAAACTGAGCGAATCATACGCAAACTCTGGAAGCTCTCCGGCATGAATTGCAGGTAGCTTGGGACACCATAGCCGAAGAGAACAACAACCACCTACTAGAATAGATGCCACGGAAAGTGAAGGAGTGTGAAACTAATGGGGGAGTTCTAACATAACTTTTTCCGTTGTAATTGATAATCACCTTTGAATAGCTAAACATTTCTGCCAAATTTGATCAAAGAATTCTTGCTGTTGTAATATCCGTGTCATGTGTATATTTAAGGAGACCGGTAACACACGCTCCTAAGAAGAAAAAAGTAGATGATATTCAGTGGAGATAATTTTATCCTCAATAGTTCAATCCTGCTAACTTCCATCTTTATCCGGATTTCGTTCAAAATGTAAAAACAAATTGAGAATCTAGACATCTTAAGCACTCCAAGTGATCCCAAACTTTTTCGAAAGTAGGATATTCGCGACAGCATTCCTGACACTATCGCTAAATTTTCGTCGCGCACGATCGAACTCCAAACACTTCCTCCTCGGTTTAAACGGGGTTTAAACCGGATCTTCTTCCGGTTTAGATTAGACTAATAGATTCTTGCACACGTGCGTGGCAAAGGGGATGCTCTCCGTTCTATTGCGATACGCCATCATCACGACCGTCCTCTCGGCACGTCCCATCCCACCAAGTCTATTGCATCTTTAATTAACCGAACTGACCGCCGCAGAACAGTCCGGAGAGCACCAGTTGCGGTGTTCTTGCGAACGATCCGGGCGCTCTTCAAACAAGTGCGATGCCCTACCTCTAAAACCAGCCGCTTCCCAATTTCGTAAACCTCGCCAAAATTAACGCGCGATATCCCTTCTGGCGGATCTTTTAATTAATATGAATGAAGCGGTGGGTCGGTATATCACCCCCGGGCGCCGGACCCGCGGTGGAAGTCAAACAAACGAACGATGAGGCTAACTATATTACTTTTGAATCTAATTTTTAACTTCAACATCGGCGTCCTAGTTTTTGCTACGAGCGCGACGGCGACCGAATTAATGCGACTGCGGCTCGGGGCGCTAAATCAATTAGGAAACTGTCCGCGACGGGCCGAACGTATACGCGCGAAAAGATGAAGGATTGAGCCGCCGCGTATACCGGAGGAAGTTTTAATTCGATTGGTCTATTTGCGTATGTAAAATGTGCTTGAGGAAGGGATGATTCTCCATGTGTCCCATCGGACGAGTATTATGCAATTATAGTCGATGTGGAAGAGATGACGAAGATTGAAACTAACCAAGTTTTAGCGGGATAAACTTCGGAAATAGGTCGTGGAATTTAAGATAAGTAAGATTACAAAAAGAAAATAGCTTGACATTTGGAACAAGAAACGATATGCAACTGTATTTCTTGCTCTTTCGTTTAGTTTTAAAGAATTCACAACTAAAGAGGATCGTATACAGGAAGGTATTACGAGTTCTGTACTTTTGACGATATTTATTGATGATATTATCAAAAGCTGTAAAGAAAGAACGAAAGAACCTTCCTTAGAGTTCCAAAAGCCGCAAAAAGTTAAAGTAGACAATTGTGCCTTCTCAGATAGCATAGTCTTAATAACTAAAAAGAATGGAGATCTACAAGACATTTTAACGATTTGGTATGAAGAACTACACACAGCAGGAATGTGGATAAACAATACGAAAACAAAAGTAATGGTATCAGCAGAAGTAAAAGAAGAAGAAAAAGAAACACTTATTATATACATAGGAAATGACAGAATAGAACATATTAAATACGTTCAATACCTAGGAATAATAATGGAGGAAAATGGAAAGCATAATATGAAAATGAACAGACGAATAGAAAATACTTTGAGAATATATCACGCAATTAACAAAACTGTCTTTAACAAAAACAAAATCTCAAGACATACTTAAACAAAAATGTATAAGACCATATGCAGACCAACCTTCACATACGGAGAGGAAGCATGGATACTCACTAGTAGTCAGAACGGTAACCTGCCGTCGACGAAATTTCTGAGGTGCATTATAGGAGGGTTACCAAAAATCCAATCTGTACTGTGTAGGTGGTGGAACAAAAGCAACTAAGTCGCTGGGAGCATTTTCATCGACTTGACGAAAACACTCTAGTAAAGAGAATATGGTAAGCTAGAATTAAGAGCAAAAAGAATAGAAAAACCAAACCTAACTTAGAATGGGAATGTAAGAGATATTTGGAAATAAAAGGGGAAAACATGGAAGGAAGGGAAGGTTATGACACAAAGCAAGAAGCAATGACGTGATCTTATGTACGATTTATGTGAATATTGCTTTGTTGTGCAGCGCTACCCCACTAGGTAACAAGGCTTTTTGATTATATATATATAATTGTTGAATATGGCAAAATGGGGTGTGTTCCTCCTATCAGGCTTATATTCTGAAAATTCTGATTATTTTAGACGTATAGATCCCTATCCAATGGTGGCGATTGAAGTGTAATCTAAAAGAGACCATTACGACTCTGGGTGCCGATGAAACTAACAAATTTCTATCTTTTCAGATAAATGGATCATTATACGCTGCCTCTATTGGTATATTTATGATTCGGGCCTTCTAGCTTTTCGCTAAGACTTTAGGTCTGTTATAACTTTTTAACTAATTAGGGAATTTCCGTGAGGAGTTGAGTTTGGTCCAACAATAGACCCGAATGTATTGGCTGAGAAGCGGCGCTATGAAATCTATTCCCCACCAGAAACTGTGTCTGTTAATATTTGTTGCAGATACGTGAAAAACATACAAGAAATACAAAATAAGAGGAACTAAAATTTGATATTATTAGTTCCCCTGTATTTACTATTTACTACTTCAGTTTATGACGCCTTGAACAATAATTTCGATATTTTTAGTAACAATTATGATTTGTTGAATTTGTCAGGGACCGTATTGATTTCTCTTGATTTTGTTGACGATCTCTTTCTTCTTTTTATTTTGCTTCCTACACGCTTTACTTTTAGTTAGGTTTCGGTTGGGTGAATAAAATTATTATTAAACATTGAGGGGAGCCGAGCCTCTGGAGGGTTGATTCGTGCAAAAAGCTATTATCGCGGCATAGAATGAAGGAATCAATGGATCTCTGTATTTAATGCAGGATCATACCTAAAATGCGCTACGAGAAACTAATAATAAATAGCGGGGGGGCATATGGGATATACGCTGAAGGAAATTTAAAACAAAAAATATTTAAGGAAAGGCATACCAATATAGGGGGATTGAGAATTAAAATGAATATGAGTGCGAATGCAAACAAACAAGAAGAGAAGGAAACAAAATGGAATCGATAGAGGAAAGGTGAAGAATTTCAAGAAAATAAGAAAATTTTGGAATCAGGTGCAGGAAATGTAAAAGGAAAAATAAAAAAGAAATGAATTCGGACATCAATGGTGAAGCACACAATGATTTTCCAAAAACTTCTAATAATGAAGGAATTATTGATTCTATACATGATGATTTCGGATAATAAACAATTGACTACGTATCCAATTGCTGAGGCTGTGGGCATATTCAATGAAGAATGAATTAGGGTTGAGAAAGCTATTGACAAGATGGATGTCGCATTCGTTAACTTTGGATCAAAAACACGTTCGAGTGAGACTTTCACAACAACGCTTCGATCGATTTGCAAAGAACAAAACTGATATTGCACGTCGATGTATAATTATCGATGACACTTGGGTTTACCAGCACGATTCCGAACTGCCACAACAAAGTACAGAGTGAACTGAACTTGGTTATTCTGCTCCGAAGCAGCTCTTTGAGTGAAAATCGTCCGACAAGGATGTGGTATCAGTTTTCTTGATATGCAAAAGACATTTTGTTAATCCATTGTCTGCAAACCGGTAAAACAATAACACGAGAATATTATTGCAGCCTTCTAGACCAGTTGGAAATGGGGAAATAAGGAAAAGACTGGGAATCAGATCGATGAACCAGAATAAAGGAAAACGCTTTGCGCTGGTGTCGAACCCATTTAATAAGAATGAACCCAGGAGGGTTAACAAGGAGAGTGGAAGATGGAAAGACTGAATACGAAAAGAAGAAGAAGAACAACGAAATAGGAGGATATTTAGCCAGAATGAAAATGGATTGGAACGAGGCAGCAACAAAAGCAAGAGACAGGAAGAATTGGAGAAGACGCATAACCCAGACAAGGGAAGCGGAAAGAGGAGGAATGGCAACAACCTCGACACTGATAACGCCGGTAGAAAAGGCCAGAATTAAGTAAAGTAAATGACTTCATTATAAAAGAAAAATTTCTATCAATATCTTACTAATTTATTTGTTACCGCAAATTTGTCACAGCGTTCCGGTTTGTTAGTTTTGGCCCCTCGCTTCAACTTTGGAGCTGTAGATGGCGCCCTGCTTCCGTAGTTTTGATACAACTCGCGCCTTTTGGATGCACGTGTTGGAGATTCGGCTTGTGGCGTTCGGTTGAACAGGTCGTTTCCCGTGAAGAGGTTATTCCGTTCTCGCTTTAAAATCTCGCTTGTCGAGGATATGCACGCGAATTCGACTCTGGGGAGTTTAATATTATCGTTGTGTGGATCTGAATTACGCTTCCCCAATTTTACTGTTTAAACCACGTTGTGCGTTTGCTTTTCCCTCTATTGGAGGTGAGTTTTTCTTTTTGTTAATTACGATGACGCCATTTTCTTTTTCACGTTGTTGTAGGGTGCTAATAGGATCTAGTATATATGTACTATACTCGACTCGCCGAACAGATGCAGTAGCAAATTATGGCAACCTTGCAATGCAAATGTCCGACTCACACAGCATAAATCACATGTAAACATATCAAAATAATAACCTCATTTTGTATTTGACATAAATAAAAATTGCAAAATAAGTACTAAAATAATTTTCTTATTTCTTCAAGTATGTCTTGTTGAATTAAATTATGCATCTCCAATATATAGAATTATATATAGTAAATAAAAAATACACAATGGTTTTAAGAAGATCTATGTAATATATAAATACAAAATAAGGAAACAAATAATTAATTTTTTTTTTTGTACGTATTTATATAAGAAACAGTATCCTAAAAAATTAACTCACTGTACAAATAGGTATAATCAAAAATAATAAATTTTATATATATTACAAAAATTTAATACAGTAAAGGAATTAATTGTCAAATATTATAACGCAATTTTCTTTTAAATTGGGGAGAATACATCTCATCCACTCTTCAAACCTTTCTGCCTTCATGTCTTCATGATAATCTCCTGTTCTCTTTGATTCAAAGAGGAGTAAACCATTTTCTACAAATCCTTCATCCGAGCCAATGTGTGCAATTATAAATCTTTTGCCTTTGCCTGAAGGATTTTTAAGACCTGTACTTAAATCTTCTATAAATGCTTGTCTTGCAGTGACAACAGACATATCTGTCCATACATTATTTACAGTATGTCCAGCATTTACCCAAGTTTCATCCAAGTAATATATCGGGGTACCATTTTCACGATATTTCTTAATTTCACGAAGGTATTTCCGTCTCCAGGTAATAATGTCATCTTTTTCTTTTAAAATACTATTTCGAGCTCGCTTATTATAACTACAAACATAATTATCTTATGATTAGTATATAGAATTTAAAGTAATAAATATTTGTACCGAAAGTTTAGTTCCTTTAACAATGATCTGAGAGTCGTAATTTTGAAATTAGGAATGTCATCTCTTTCATTTATCACTGTGAGAACTTTTTGAACTGTTGGAGGTTCATTTTTAAAAAAGAATGAATGTACAATTCTTCGTATAGCATTTTCATTTCATCATCCACCATATCTAAAACAGCCCTTTTTCTATGATATTTTTTGGTGGTTGTAATTCGTGATTAGTGTTATATTCTTTCACAATATTGTAAACACTGCGTTCACTAATTCCTGTAAAAGATACTATAATAGTTACTATGAATTGGTTATCGTTTTTGGAAAGATACCTGCTGCTTTGGCTTTCATTTCAACACTAACAATTTTAGAAGTGCTGGGCTCTTCTTGAAATGTTTTAAATATATTCAAAACCTTCTGTTTATCTTCTACCGTAAAATGTTTTGAAACTCTCTTCTTAGGAGGTGAGTTTTCCATAATGTAAGTATATACGATAATATAGCAAGAAATAATGTATAACCTACAAAACAATAATGTATTATTGGTGCACTAGAACGATCGATAAATAGTCTTCAGAAACACTGGTTTATGAAATATAATAGATAATGGCTCATTTACAAAGAAAGCTAATAAAATCTAATATTCCAAATGCAATATGGACTCGATTTTTATTCTATTGTAAGCGGCCACCCTGATCGACCAATTACAAACGTTATTGGTTATGTGACCTATTAAACACACATTGTTGCCATAATTTACTACTGCATTTGTTCGGCGAGTCGAGTATAGGTTGAGCTAAGATTATTTGAGAACATCTAATGTACATTAAGAACATCTAACAATTATCAAAGAAGCTAGGAGGACGTTGGTCTCGGTTCACTTAGTACCGACCCTTAGCTTTATACCGCCAAATTAGTCTTAAATTTGCTGCATCCGGCTGAATTCCCGACATTTCAACTTTCATCTTTGACAGCTACCGCCTCGCCAGCGACTACAACGACGTACGACTATTGACAACCGGAACCACTAAGCAACGTCTTTATTTTATTTGTGTCTCGTTGGACTCTTGGGAAAAACTCCCTATAATTATTTAATTAATTTAGATTTAGTATGTGGGGGATTTGTTTTCAATTAAAAAGGGTTTCCTTACTTTTGCTATCTTATCGTGAACAATTTAGTTCGACATTTGTTGAACGAAACATTCATTTCTTCTTAGTATTTTAAGGAGGATCACGTGCAGCCTCTGGAATTCCAACGGTTAGCGAGAGCTTTGTAAACATTATTTAAGTACGATACGAACCTAGCTTATTTGAATTTTATTGAGACCCTATACACCCCAAGGGTGCTGTCAATGACGAGGAAAGTGCTGTTCAACGTCCTTTTCTTGCCTCAGTTTGTTTTTATTTCTTCTATTTTCTTTCTAAATAGAGTTTTCGAGTAACTATGCTGGACGCATCACAACCGAATAAAAGAATCAGTAACGTAGACGGTTCGGATAACCTCGTTTCACTTACCAACGAAGCTGGAGGGTCTCTCATTCCAGAAACTTACATGCGATCCAGTTTCACAATAGGAAAGTGGCGCCTTGTTACTAATAAACTCTCGAACTTGAACCTACGCCATTTCCATTAAGCTAGTACGGCACAGATCTCCATCTTTATAAGCAACTAAGTGAGTTGTTCGAATTGCAACGACTAATTCCCGTACCGGTCACATTTCTGAAAAGAAAATTACGGTGTATGACCTGGCAATTTTTGGAATATTTTGTCAATCGCAGACCGATATATTTTGCTAACGTGTCCTAATAAAGACGAAACTAATTAATCTACGGTTGCGGTCTGGGAGTGACAAAGCTTAATTTTTCCTAACGGATTATTGGCATATGCAAATTGTGCTTACTTTGAAAGCTTTTACACAGTTACTTGATAGCTGCCCATTAACGCCCCTAATGTATGAGGTCGGTATGTAGAGAGTCTTATACATTTTATTTTATTAAAATATTGGCTCTCGAAAATAGTTTACAATACAAATTCTATGCTTAATTAGAAGATCCTTAATTAGTCGATTTAGTACTTCGACGCCATCTTCAACAAACTAATAACATCACCATTCCGACTTTTCCAGAACCCGAACTCCGAACGAAAAACGAAGTTACGATTAATTGGACTAAGGAATTACGAACAACATAATTTACTTCTCATGCCGCAAGAAAACCGAAAACTATCCGGCGCCGTAAATCGAATTACATCTCCACGCACACAACTACTCCTGCGGGTTCATTCCCGGTCGTCCGTCCCATTTACATTCCCATTCCGCGAAGAGAGAACTTCTCGACCGACGGACGAAGCAAAGAGGATCGGACCGGTCTTCATTAGCATATTATCGTTCATTTGTTTATTTATTTTAGGAGGAACATTCCGTAGTATGTAATTTATTTCGCGCACGAATTGTTCGCCGTTTCCGAAAATATCCCTCCGCCCCCGGATCTAATCCGGGAGACGTTTTCGAGAGGAAGTTCGTCGAATTGTTATCCGCAATTTGCTCGGGCTCGAGTCCGGGATACACCCACGCTCCGGATGGGATAGGGTTAGCCGGGGAGTTTAATTTGTACGATAGCGATAGTAACGCGTTCATCGTCAGAAAAGGGGGCTAGAAGAGTATAGGAGATATTGCGAGAAAATTGTTGATTGATGAACCGAATAAAATCAGGTTTCAAGAATGCGCCTCTCCCCTCCCTCGTATACGTATCCGATTTCCGCGTCCTTTAAGGATATCGTTGGCGATTCGTACGCAAGCATTCCGTTATTCGAGCGTAATTTATTACTTGGAAATTACCATAAACCATAAAGTTAGTCGGGTTGGATAAATAACGCGGAATTTATCGCTGCGAGGTAGATCTAGAACGAATGGTTCCAATTGTGTTTCGTGGATTTCGATTCCGGGGACTCGAATGCGTAAGTAATTCTGCCGCGGTCTTACCTTTAAGATATGGTGTATTCCATTCCATGACGTCCGAATTTTATTCGTTAAGTTACAAATAAAATTCTTCAATACCAACACGTCAATTCTAACAAATACGAGGGTAAATTGACAAGTTTCCGGAATCGGTACTAGGAAGTTGTTATTTTTGCAAATACTTTATGTCGTTGTGTTGGCAACTCATTTATATTAAGTGACTGCAAATGCTAAATCGATCTGTCAAGTGGTCTGATTTTGACAAGCATTTAAGTCAAGCACCTTTTGTGATTTCAATTATGGATAAAAACGAAGTTCGAGCGGCCATCAAGTTGTTCTAATTGGAAAGGGAAACCACAACGGAAATCAAATCAAGGTTAGATGCCGTTCATGAAGATCCATCGCTTCTTCATTTTCCACCACGAGTTTTTGTGTTTTGGAATTCAAGCGTGTCCGCACGCATACAAGTCATGAACCACGCGTTAAAGACGTCCGAAAACGGCTACCGCGCCAGAAATTGTGACAAAAATCTATTACATGGTTTTGGCAGATCGCCAAATAAAGGTGCGTGAAATTGAGGAAGCTGTGGGATTCTCCTATGAACGGGTAGTTAATATTTTACACAATGAATTGGGTTTATAAAAGATTTCTGCAAGATGGGTGCCGCATTTGCTCAATTCGGAGCAAAAACGCATTCGAGTTCAAACCTCGGCCGATTGTTTGGAAGTGTTTACGAGGAAACCAACGGATTTTAAGAGGACTATTCGTCACCATGGATGAGCCCTGGATTGATCACTACACACACTAGAAACGAAAATGCACCCGGTTAATCGGTTTTGGAAAAGGCAAACACCATTCACTCAACTAAAAAGGTGATGGCAATGACTTTTGGACGCGAGAGGAACTTTACTGATTATTTATCTTAAAAAAGGCAAAACTATTACTGTACAATATTACGCAACACTTTTGGACAAATTTAAAGCATTCTCAATTTCTTTTACAACGGTCGTTAACCCTTCTTAATAAACACTTTCCCCCTTCCCCGTAATTAATAATAATTACACATTTTGTACCACTCTGTTAATTATTGTATACAGGATGTTCCATGACATGACTATGTTACTGAAGCAATTTCAAGTTAAAAATGTTTAATGAACATATGCTCAAGACTCTATTGTAACTGAGCTAGAAGTATTTGCAGTTTTAGATAATCCCGCTAATGCAGGTATTAGGTACCGCTGCAAAAAAAAATGTCATTGAAAATCGTTTAAAAGTAAATCGCTTTATTGAATTAGTTGTTCAAAATGTTGGCCCCATTGCTGTATACATAGTCCAGCTCTTCTTAGAATTGGAGAGGTAAGCTCTGCTAACAGCTTCAGGATCCGTTCGAGTAGCTTCTACGGCATCCATAATCCTAGCAACAAGTTGTTCCCTGTTTGCAGGTTTTTCAGCTTAAACCAAATTTTTCAGCCTTTTCCATAAAAAATAATCAAGAAGGTTAGGTCTGGTGATCTTGCTTTGGCCAAACAACTGCTAAACTTCTTCCGATCCTGCGGTTTGTATAATTTTCATTAAGAACGCTGTTATTCGTCTACCAAAGTGTGGGGG
Organism: Chrysina gloriosa; assembly: GCA_038088585.1. Taxonomy (NCBI): domain Eukaryota; kingdom Metazoa; phylum Arthropoda; class Insecta; order Coleoptera; family Scarabaeidae; genus Chrysina; species Chrysina gloriosa. Next base: position 27,123,054 of record CM076088.1, on the reverse strand, counting down.
TGCACCATCGTGCTGTATCCACCTTTTTTGTCTTACGTTTTACGTGTTTTACTTGAAACTCTCACATATGTATACTGTATACATTTTACTTATCCATGTTTGTTGTAATGGTATAATTTACAAAAATAAATTTAATTGAATTGTACGGCAGCTACAAGAGCACTGGACGGTACTCAATCACCCATGGAAATCCGTGCCTGCGCTCCCGAAATCGTTTTTGGAGAGCACGTTTCCGTCTATGTTCCCCACGATTATGGATTTATGCATTCAATTTGCTGAGGAAGGACGAGATCTCAACTGGCTATGAACTCGATAATGGGCATCAAGTACCGCTAGCGAGAAGGATCACATGGATCCAGTGGTGGTTACGCTGGTAACTTCTTTAAGTAAATTGCCTGTCAGTAAATTTCGACAAACGAGTGCATGATTAATTTATTATCATATAATTATCATTAAGTAGCGTAAACCAAACTGACGCTGTCCCTCCACCGCTTGTCGCCACTTATGTGCAAGGTGCGACATTAAAATTCGGAAAAGTAAAGGCATCAGTTCGTCGAACCTTACTTATCACTCATGTACCGATCCGAAATACGTATATCGATTACCAAGATGTCATCCTCAGAGAAGGAAAGAAGGTGAAAACAAGGAAAATACGTTATTCATCTATTCATTATCATTTTCGTCAGGATTTTTCTCAGTCAACGCGGAAAGCTTGACAAATATTAAAAGGTCGTTATCGAATTCCTTCCCACCCTTAATTTTCTCGTAAAAAAAGGGAAAAAACGAACCGGGTGAGGGACAAAAACACCGCCGTTATTTCAATTTCCGAACCGTTTTCTAATTAAATCGAGATACGAGGTACAATTCGGGACTTAATTAAATTCTTCGGGTGTACTTAGTATAATGGAAAGCATCAATATTTGGTCGAAAAAGCAATTACCGTCCGACGACAGCGGATTATTATTTAACGCGCCACTTCACAACAAGAAATATACACACTCGCATACGCGGTAAATCCCTTAATTTCTCTCCTCTTCGAATCCTCCTTCTCTTGTTGCCCCGTCTAGCCCCTTCCGAGCGGTTTCGCTTTTGCCACCCTCCGCCCCGGGTCTGCGGTTTCTTTCTACGATTGTCGCTTCGTGTTTCGTGTATAGAAATCGTTCGGTCCGAAGGTTTCTTTATTGGGTGGGTCGACGGAGTCGGTCAAAATAAATTGAAAGGGCTTATGTGAGTATTTACAAGTCTACAGTTCGCAATTCCGCGCTAGACCCGACGGTGACGGCGAAAAAGCTATTCTTTTACGAGTGTTCAATTATCGCCGGCTCTTCGAGAATTGATTGGCGAAATTGAGTTTAATACGTCCGGAGGACGTTTGTTTGCGGGAAAGGTATCCGTCGGTCGAAGCGTGTAAATTGCTTTCGCAGACAAAGCGCTACAAAAACATTAAAGGGGAGAGAAAAAATATTTTTGTATTTCTCTAAGAGTACGTCTGTACGGCAGATCTGTTTTTCTCGGAGATGACGAGTTTGTCGAGAAAGATCTCTCGCAGTTTTTTTTAAGAGAATTTACGAATTAAGGATTAAAAGATAATTAAATCCCCGATAGGTCAAGGATTCTAGCCACTTCGAATTCTATCGGAAACACTGTCGTGCCTTCAAAGAAATTTTGGGATTATACAATATTAGTTACTTTTCTCTAAGAATGGTCTGAGTAATTGAGTTTGGCGCTAACTTAGTTGCCTAGTCTGCTAATCTTCGAAAGCACGACAATAATTTCAACAACAAGCTTTCTGATTTCGGTCAGTATTCGGATATAATTTAATGAAACCTCCTTTATTGCTTTCTTAAAACTACGAAAACCGGAGAGTAATTGGTCGGCATAGTTGTCGTACTTTTAAGGAATCCAATATAAGCGAGTATTTTGAATCAACACAGAAGTCGCTTGTTCAAATTGTGGAATCTGTCGGAAAACACTGTCGCTTTTTTAAAACCAGTCCCAGAGTTGACGACGAAATTTCAAGACCAATACTTGCGCATACTACAGGCCAGTTGTGTCCGTCAATTTCTGCCATATTTCTTGCAAAACCTTCGCTTGATAAAATTTCATTCATCATTTAGCAATAGACATCGTACAATCCGACAATTTTTTGCGATTTGAAGGAAAAAGAAACCAACAACGCTAAAACAATTAACAGTCACAGAAAAATGTATCTTGTAGCGCCACCAAGAAATCGACAGATTGAGCAACTGGAAGTGGTTTGTATTCACAGTACTAAAAACCCTAATTATGAACATCTTAATTTTATAAAGTTTTCAACACTGTTACGTCAATTTTTCTACCTTTAAGTTATCTGTCGCCTCCGTGTTGAAAACAAGCCATTTACCACTCAATAAGACGTATTATTCCCGAACTCCATTTTCGATGTTATACCTATACAAACTGAAAATGATACGTGAACATACTCAGCTGACAGCTCAATCTAGCATAGGTTATGTCTGTTTGTCAAATTCTACAAATACCAACATCTCAGCTGACAGTTCAATGTTTTATAGGTTATATACAATCTGTCCAGTGAAGGACGCCTGAATAGGTTAAAATTTCCTTGAATTTTTGAGTTAAAATCTCATCCCGTGAAGCTCATGGCATAAATTATTTTTTTATCTAGGCGGAGCTAAACCCCACAAAGTGAAATCTCGAGTGAACAGTTTAAAAAGAAAAATTCTTATTCATGCGTCGATCCAAAAACACACAGTATGTTTGTCAAATTCTACTAATACCGACATTTTAACTGAATCTTCTGTAGATTATGTATGCCTCGATTCTTTTAATACCAACATTTCAGCTGATAGCTCAGTTTTGTACAGGTTAGGTATGCTTATCAAATCCTACTAATATCGGCATCTTAGCGGACAGCTCAATCTTGTATAGGTAGTGTGCAGTGTGTTCCCAGAACGACGCATGAGTACGTTAAGAATTTCTTGACTTTTTAAGCTAAAATGTCATCTTGTAAAGCTCATGGCATAAATCAATTCATATCCGGCAGGGCTGAACCCCATAAGCTGGAATTTGAAATCAGAAATTTAAAGAGTTTTGTGCTTATTTATGCATCGATTCGGGAACACACTGTTTGCTTATCGAATTCTACTAATACCAGCATCGCAGCTCACAGCTCAATCTTGTGTAGGTTATATACATATGTGTGTCAGTATCCTTCTACTACCAGCATCTCAGCTGACAGCTCGATTTTGTACAGGTTATGTATGATGTTTGTACATATGAGAATTCAATTAAGAAATTCTCCCAATATGTACTTACGTTTTTGCAGCTATTTAATTCTACAGGAGTGGACAACTAAGTTGCCACAGACTCCTGCAGTAGCTGCAGGGACGCTTCTCGGCTAACCCACCGTGGGAAAATGTGTAATTAAAGAACTACTTTCACCATTTGCAACGCGTTTCGCGACTATACCGCTCATCAGTGCGCCTTTGTGCGAAGTAGTTTTCAATTGTCAAATTCTACTAATAGCAGCACCTTAGCTGACAGCTGAATGTTGTATAGGTTATAGACAATGTATTCCGAAATGAACATGTTAAAAAGTAAAATCTCATCTTGTAAACTTCAGCCCACAAGCTGGAATATCAAGTCAGAAATTTTAAAGAATTTTTACTTATTCATGAGTCAATCAGGGGACACACTGTGTGTTTGGTAAATTCTACTAGTAACAAGATTTCTGCTGATAGCTCTCAATCCTGTACAGGTTATGTGTACTTGTCAAACCCTACTAATGGTCGGAGTGGAGACCGATGAAACTATCAGGGGAGCAAGGTAACTCAATAAGCCGAATTTCCCCTAAAAATGCAATCAACTTCTACTCATAAAAATGAACACCACGGAAACGTAAGATTTCATTTCACCACCAAAATTCGAAATTCAACTTTATCTTGTCTTATATTGTATTTCATTATTTCATCAGTTTCCAACAGACAGTATGTCCTTGTAAAATAAAAATATGATTATTATCCGGTCTTAAAATCCTGTAAATCATCTCATCAAGCTCTCTAACTCTATTAGGTCTCTTTGTTTATGATTTTTATTTCTTGGGCGAACTGTCGCTAGTCTTATCAATGCAACATGCGAAAATCAAACAATGTGGTAATAAATAACTGTTGTAGACTTAAAACCCTAATATTGATTACAATACCTACGGAAGCACTGCTGTGCGCATGATTACGAACTAATAGCTACTACTGTATTGTTCGGTTACTGCTCTTGTCAACTGTATACAAAAAAGATTACTTTTGGTTACTAATCCAAACCGTTTCACGGGTGATAAATTACAATTCAATTTTAAAAAATTATTTAAATAATAGAACAAATCTAGTAGTTAGTTTTGAAAATTATTCAAGTCAATTTGACTTTTCGAAACGATTTTAAGACGATAAATTTCTACTTATACTTTAACACCCCCGGTCGATGATTTAATTTTAGAAACATAACATGCAATAAAATTGCCATGCATAGGAGATGATTCTACGATTCATTGCATTCATAAAACTCTCATCCGAACCTTAGCGGAACTTTTACTGCAGTTGCCGTCTAAATAAACTAAAAGCAGGACAGGAATCGCTCGGTTTCCTACATCCTTCCGCGTCTAATTATCTTTTTCCCGGCGTCCTTTTTCGCAGTAGATTAAACGCGCTCGTTACCGGAAAATGGGAAACTCGTTACAAGGACGTAACGACCGTCTCCGAGGACAATTCCTAGCTCGCGCTTTGTTTACTTTTCGCCCCCTACTTGCAATACGTGGTATCGTACAGACGACGTCGAGGAACGGGCAGCGTCGCACCGCACCGCACACAGATATCACTGCATTCGTCCGTTCTCCGAGGAATACGCGCCCGTTAAATTTTAAAACGGCTTTCCGGCATTGCGCGGCCTCGTTTCTAGAGCACGGCACGGAAAGCTATTTCGGGTTATGCATTTTCGAAATGGAATTTGAGACGGTGGCCGCGGCGGCTCTACGTAGTGCGAGCTTGCGATTAGATTTGATAATCTGAAATTATCACGACGTTGAAGCTTTTAAGTCGTTTCGTGATATAATTTAAGATTCCCTCGTAGGATACTTTGGAGAGAATAGGAGGAGAAGTCGATATGTCGTTTCGTGCTTGAGATTCGATTTTCATTTATTGGAAAGTCCCGTTGTATTATTCTTGTTCTTGTTCTTTGCGAAATAAAGGCGGAATGCGAAGTTGAAGTGTTTCTCTTTTCCCAACTTAAAATACTCCCAGCTTATCTCTGATAACGCGATGGTCTCCTTAAGGATTTATTTCATCCTTCGTTGTCCACATCGCAAAGAGGCGATCGTTAATGTTCGATTTGTGGTCTGATGTTTCGCCATTAGCGTAGTACGCTTCCTATGTAGGGGCTTCGCAAGATGAGCACGCCGCAAATGACATCGAAAGAAGTGAAAAACGCTAGAGGTTATCAGAAATTTCCTGTTTATTTTACATATTTACTTATTGCACAGTTGATTAATATTTGTCATCTCTTGCTTGTGTGAATCGGTTATGTAGAGGTAATGTTGTTTCTTTCTAGGGTCGCTGTTTAAGCTTTATTATAAATATTCCTATCTCGTGCCTGTTTTGTTATAAAGAAATGTACAAATATGCGTTTCTTCTACTTCTTCTTTCCTATCTTACGTACCTTTCATTTGCGATTGTAGCCTACCTGACAGAGGCAATATTGTTAATTTTCTTTGGAGTTGTGACATCTCGCCGTGGACAATTAAATCCGCAATAATTACACCACTCGATAAGTAAAACTCTACGTTGGCTGTACGGCAGGAGCCGAAGATTCAATTATCACCTATTATTTATATGTACGCTTTACCGCGCTCGGCGATCAGGCAAGAAAGAATCCAGAGTGGCACACAAACATAAGTGTACCAATTTACGTGTTTGTTCCAATCTTACTAACTTCCTTCCTTCTACGTTCCTATCTTTAATTTCCGATTGTAACCTACCTGACAGAGGCAATTTTGTTATTATGTGGTTTTTTTGGAATTCCGACAAACTGTCGTTGACAATTCAATCAGCAATAATTACATCGCTCGATAAGTAACACTTTTCGCTCGTTGTACGGCAAAAACCAAGAAGTCAATAATTAATCCATTACACTGGTCAACACAATTTTAGTTTCCTTAATTTTCTTAACTGTTATTGGGTATTTCTATGGCGCTGACTCTGAAAATAATACTGGGAGATCGCTAACAGCTTTACTTTCTGAAGTATACCGTATTATTATTTTAACTAAAAAATACAAAAAATTAATACGTATGTTAACAAAATACCACTATCAAATGATCTTTTATAAGATTTCCTTATATATCCTGATGAAATCTTTCACTCTGCTCCTCGCTAAAATCGCCAAGCCAAGCTCTTCTAAGTCCAATAGCATGCACTCAACAAGCTCGATATAGTCGTCCGATTTCTTGTTACCTAGGAAATTACTCATAACCAAAACAAATGAGTTCCAAGCTTTGGAGTCGACTTCAGTCATTGATTTAACAAAACTAGGATCTTTCACGAGTTGCCTAATCTGTAGCCTATCAAAAATATCGGCACTTAATTTTTCTATACTTAACCTTGCAAACTTGTGTAAAAGAAAATTAAAACATTCGCCACTATTGTCAAGCGCCTTCACAAACTGTTTTATTATGCCGAGTTTAATATGAAGTGGTGGAAGTATGATGCGGTCTCGCCTAACTAAAGAAACGTTTATGACATTTTTTGTACCAACTTTCAGATCTTCCCGCACTGGCCAAACTTTTTGTGACCAACGGTGTTGCTTGTCACGACTGCCCCAGACACATAAAACAAAGGAACTTGATATACCCCCTTGTTGACCTAGAAGAAAATTAACCATTTTCAAATCAACACAAATAACCCAATTGTTGTCTCGATACTTAGTTTTTTCCATAACTTTAGAAACATTTGTGTATTCTTCTTTCAAAGTCGCCGAATGTGCAATAGGTATGGATCCGTACTTGTTACCCTTATTAAGTAAAACACACTTTAAACTTCTTTTGCTGATGTCTATAAAAAGACGCCAATCACTAGGTTGGTAGTTTTTTAAACCCATCCCTTGCAAAATACCACAAACATCGTTACAAAAGACTAAATTCTTCTCTTGAGAAAAATACGGTAACAGATCCTTTTCTCTGGTACGATAAAAAATGAGGTTGGTTTCCGGAGTAATTATTTTTTTCTTTTAAGCGAGATGTTAAAATTTCAGAAGCTTCTTTCGATAAATTCAGATCTCTTACTAAATTACTTAATTTACATATACGGTGTACCGTGATCCCTCGGCGATGCAAAAGATTCGGAACGGTACACAAACAGAAGCACTCACTAACCCCGTTACAAGTCTTTTCTTTTCATTCTTTCTATTACCATTTCATGTGGCCTCCTTTTTTCTTTCTATTAACAGAAGAAAGGTATGAGCTTCATGCCACACCACAAATTTGTCCAACTTTTGCTGTACATCGTGAGCTTGTAATCCTAACGAGGAGGAGTGCTAGTGAACGATAACGAGGAGGATCCAAAGGGTCAATTATTGCCCGATGTTTTTGTATAGCGCACCGCGTCCTCACCGCAAGACGAAAAATCGAGGGTACACGAATAGAAACGCCAACCAATGTCTTTACAACTTTTTCTTTATTGTTCCTTTTATCAGGATACGTGACTTCCTTTTTTATTTCAGGTCAGAAAAGCTTCGTGACACATCACTAATTTATGCCATTTTTGCTGGTATGGAGCGAATTTGTAATGTTGATGACGAGGAATGCGGGAAAAGGACACGACAGAAGCCGAGGGATTACTTATTACCCCGTTATTTGATATGTACGGCGTACCGCGCTCTCGTGACAAAACAATAGATCCAGAGCGGTGCATGAACAGATGCATCCACCAACTCCGTTACAAATTTTCTTTTATTACTTCTATTAACATCTTATATGACCTCCGTTTTTCTTTCAGTTAAAACAATGGAAGATATAAGCTCCGTAACACGCCACTAATTTGTCCAATTTTTCGCGTTCCGTTTCCACGTTTGGCGCAATACAAACAAAATTTCCAAACAATTTTCTCATCTGACGCTACCGTCGAGACGTTCAAAATTAAACCGTTCACGTCCCTAAACTCACATTACTACCTAAGCTCAAACATCGGAGATTCCCTCGCTAAACGAAAGAAACGAACCGAGATGTTACTGGAACGACGACGACGATGATGGTGGCGAATTTCCTCCGTCGCATAGTTCGGATTGATCGGACGGCCTCTTTTATTGTCGCGGGAATATGCCTCCGTCGCGGCGGTCCCCCAATTTTAAATTATTTCGTCCGCCCTGCATTATTCATGACGTGTCGCCGGATGCCATAAAGGAAGATGGGCGAGCGGAGAGCGGGAGAAGGGGGACGGGCGACGCGCCGCGTCGTCGGCAATCGAGAAAGGGGTGGCGGAAAAGAAGCACCGTCGTATATTTTATCTCCGGGCGGTCATGTTCGCGTAATTTCGACTTCTAATTGTCCCGTTATTGGGGTAATTTATAAAGGCGATTTCGAGGGTATTGTGGTGGTAGGGAGATTTATGACGGATGGCGAGTTCGTCTCGGTTTTTCCCCATCGTAAAGGATTATTTAAATATGAAAGCGTTTCTTTGAGGGTGGGGGACGGAGGGTAGTTGTGACCATGGAAGTGCTCTGAGAGATGTGCAAGTAACTGTAAGATTAATTTTGACGTTTCATTAATCATGAATTCAGATTTGTCGATGCTCTTACATGGTGGTTTTCACTTTTCTCCTTTTAGAAGCGAATATTTTTTGCGAATAATGAAACCACTGTTGATGTTTCGACACTTAGGTATACTGTCATCTTCAGAAATTATCAGATTTTGTATTGCGGTCAGAATTTGAAAGCAATCGTAGTACTAATATTTACGTCTCGATTATACCACCAACAAGTATGTAATTTCTAACATATTGTCGTGTGGTCAGAGTGCTTTTCCGCGGATCTGTGATGACAATTACAGAAATACCCTTGACGTCTTCGCGAGCGTTTGGATTTTGTAATTTGCTTAACGTATCTGTTTCGGAGGCGGAACAGCTCTTAGGCTTTGCCTCGTTCCATGTTCCAAATTGCGGATAAAATTCTGAGTCTAACGATTAAATGCTTTGTCGATCATTCTGTTACCATTTTCGAAAATGTTTAGAATTTACTTTGTTATGGTCAGAGCTCAGGGGCTCACTGTTAACAAGTTCAACAAGTGAGTTCGGGAATTTAGCGCTCCCGAGGTACCCGAGCTAAAACCTAAACTAAGGTGTAAGGTAATGTGCCGAAAGTTGCGTGGCCGCAGGGGAGTACTGTATTTAACGTTCCCCTGGGGGCACCAGGCGAAACCCCCTTGTATTTAGCCTTACCCGATCAAGCGGGGCTCTGATCGGGCGGACAGATACCTCCCTAGCTACTCTTCGTACAGCTACGCTATCTGGAATTTCCACGGCTGAAGTGCAAAAACTTGTGAAACAGGGCCAAGATTACATACAGGCTAAAAGAGCCATAATCAAGACCAACTTCACTAGGCATGCACAAACGGGCCAGGTTTAGTCTAGATAAGGAAGTTAGGCCTCAACAGACGGCGGAGGCTACTAAACGTAAAGAAAGGGCTGAAATGCTAAAAAGGCGAGGTCGGAGGGCAGTACTCCCGCAGGTCTTCTGAAAGACAAGAGGCCAGAAGGTTTAACCCTCAAAGATGCTGCTTTAGAGATGATCGCGGTAGTATGCAACGACTATCAAGCCGCCCAGATGGATCCGGCAAAGCTTAAGGCAATCCAGGACCCAATTATGGAAGCACATAACAGCATTACGAAGCAAGGACTTCAACTCCACTTTAAAAATACACGTACATGCGGAAATACCGCTCTCAAAGCTGCTAAGTCTAATTATAGGAATAAAGCTGGAGAACGTAGTTTAAGGAGGCATGAGGAACACAATAGATCTGGTGACAGTGGAAAAGGCATCGTTGCCACCTCAAGTAATGTTATCTTATCTGATGGTCAGAGTATTTACATAGAGGGCGTGAAAGCAATCGTCCAACTAATATTGATATCTTACCGATCATAATATCACCACCTGTAAAGTCTTTCAAGTCTTGTCCGTAGTTTTCCGTAGTATGGGAAATATAGAGGAAATTATGAGGACAACGCCGACGTTTTGTCCAACATTCTGTTATCATTAGACTTTGTTAAAGCGGTGGTACCGGATGGTAGTAGCGTAGCGGTAGGGGCGTGGGTAGGAAGTGATTTTCAACTAAAAGTCGATCTCGGCAGTACCGTGAGAGAGTTCAAAGCGACAGTACGTTGCACGCTACACGCTAAATAAGATAATATTATTTTTCACAAATATTGTATATTACCTACTTACTTTTATACAGTGCGCCACAGCCGGTACCACCCTTTGTCTCTCTCTATCTTTGAGGTGATCATACTATTCCCATTTGAAAAATCTCTTGTTTTTCTTGTTTTTTTTCTTTCGTCTTTAAAGTTTAAGATGTTGTGGTTAGAATATTTGCATCCAAGACGTGAAAGCGATCAACGATCTAATCGTGACGCCTTTTAAGTCAACTTTCATCATCATAAGAAGCTTTTAGATTTGGTGCCACATTCTCTGAAGGGTGTAAGAGATTATGAGGCTAACGTTGACATTTCGTTGATCATCCTCTCACTTTTTAAATCTACTGTGTGTCACAATCAGAAAGATCCCTTTAGTCCGGCTGGACTTTGTTCGTCGTTTCTGGCGGATACGCGGTGCTTTCAGCAGTTTATTTCATTTCTATGTCGTGCTCATTATTCTTTAATGGCTCACTGCATCATTGTGAGAGTTAGTTAAGTGCAAGTGCCATTTCTCATTGAAATAATCTCGAAAGTGAATACGATGTGGAATGTTAATTAGGATATTAAACCCAATATATGGGTTGACTATTGTACAACTGGAAGTAGATAGATAAATATTGAGCACATTCACATGAACATCTGTTTGTGTGCCCCGCTCGAGTTATGTGTGGCGAGGACGCCAACAGATAGTTCTATAGAGAAAGAAATTTAAATTACAGAATGAACTTTCTTGAAGATTAGATTCTCTCTGGGAATACCTCTAGGTGTCACTTTCACACATTAACTCGAAATTATGTCATAAAAGAATGCTCGATCATATCTTGCGAACACGCCAACTGGGAGCTCTATAGGGAAACGAATTTAAATTACAGAGTGAATTTTCTTGAAGATTATATTCTTTATGGAAACACCTCTAGGTGTCATCTTGACACATTATCTCAAAATTATCTCAGAAAATGACGCTCGAGTTATGTCTTGCAAACACGCCGATAGATAGCTATGTAGAGAGAAGAATTTAAATTACAGAGTGAACTATCTTGAAGATTATATTATCTATGGGAATACCTCTAGGTGTCACTTTGACACATTATCACATTATCTAAAAATTATCTCCGAAAAGAACGTTCGAATCATGTCTTGTGAAAACACCAACAGATGGATCCCCAGAGGAACGAATTATTTCAGAGATTTTCTCAAATCTTCCAATATTTCAAACACTATGTGGTACACAGGGGGTGACGAAAATCAAAATAATCACTGAAATACTTTTTTCCATACCTCTTCACCTATGTATTTACATATGTATGTACGGGAATTGGAAACATCGCGCTGGGATCGATGGGATGGAAATTGTATCGGCGCTCGCATATCTCGTTCGCCACGTCTCCCTAAGTATGTAAATGTCGCCGAAATCGACGGATATTTAGAATTTCGTCGCACGTAATACGAGCAGGCACGCCCGCATGCTGTAGATACGAGTACATCCACACACATGGCAGGGATGATTATCTGTCGCTTGCGGTTTCGAACGTGGAGATATGGTCTCGTTTGTAACACGTATACTTTAACGCAAGTTGGGGGATGTGTATCGATGGAAACTACGTATACGGCAGATTTTCGTGCTAGAAATCGAAGCCCGTGCTTAACCGAAATCGATTCTTGCCGAATTAATCGAAATCGTTTACATCGATGGTTCTCAAACTTATTTCAAAGATGAATCGGTGGTTTTCGGGATCTAAGAAAAATTGTTAAAGAACTTCTGAAGAAGCTGACAGCACAAACAGCGAAACGTCAAGTTCTAGTAAACGACCACGACAAAACCCGAAAGCCGCCAATTAATTGCAATGGACTTAACTATTAGTTCAAAAATGTCCCTTTGACACAAGAATTTAGCTGCCCACCTGCTTCTCTCGCTTTCTATCATACTCTATTCGTAATGAGACAACGACAGTTTGCTACCTGCAATATCTGTCAAGTAACACAATTTCTTCTTCGTTCTTCGCGTTTTAGGGAGTACATATTCTAAAAAGTCCTTGACAGCACTGAGTTGTCTGGAAGTTTCTATTTGGGTCTATACGTATCATCGGCGAAGCGCGACTGGGTATCAGTTTCAATGAGGTAGAGTATATTGGGGTTACTTCGTCTATTTCGTGGGTGGATGGCGCAAGCCCCAAAGGACTTAGTTGCACCTCAACAACTTGAGATCTCTGTCGCTCATCACGGACTCCTTCTCTTAAGCATTGGAAGACTTCACTTCCCAGGCCATCAGTCTCCCCTCTTAACAGCTCACAGAGAAAAGCGGAGACCGAGAAATCGACGCAAAAATCATTATTTCCTGCTGACATTGAGCGGAGACGTGCATTCGCCTGCAGATAGGAGCGGAGATTTTTGCCTTAACATCTTACTAACATCTTCGACGGGGACCGTGGTGGAAACTAATCGACGGGCAGATCGATTAACTTTCTTCCCTAACCCTTGCAAGCGGCAGAAGTTGACACATGGAACGAGGGGAGAGATGGTCGCTATTATCTGAACAAATAAAAGGCATCTGAGCCGAGATCATTGCTATTGTTAAAACCAACAAACGCCCTCCCAAGAAACCAAGTCGGGATCACCAATGAAGTCCTTAAACGGTGGTTCGACCACGCGATCAAGTGGATTCTTGCGGTGGTGAGTTTCATGTTGGCTTTTGGCTATTTCCCACCACTTTGGAAAAGAGCGCAGGTTATCGTCTTACCCATGAGGAACATGGACTCGACATATCTCTAGAATTACCACCCTCATCAGTCTTCTATCCAATCTACTGAAGATAGCCGAAGCCCCGTTTCCTTCCTGCTTCGGAATGAGCTAAAATCGATCCCGATCAGTTCAGATTTCATCCATTTCCAACTTGTAAGAGGCAGTGAAGGATGGATTGTAACGCCAAAAGCCTATCGGGGCGGTGGCTTTTTGATTTCACAAATGCATTTGATACTTTCTGGCACCAGAGTGTTGCATGGAATGATTCTGCTTGGACTTTCCGAATGGCCAACTAGACCGATAAGAACAAACTTAGCCGAACGTAGCGTTGAGGTAAAGGCCTACCCTTGCCCTGAAAGTACGTCCGGTTAGGTATGAAAACCGACAGCGTTCCCGGAGGACTTTCCCATTGCAACCGGATCCTAAAGTGATTGCCTTTGGGCCGGTTCTCATCACCTGGATCCCCTTCGATGTCCTCCAAGATGCAGGTGTGCATATATGTGCAATATTTGCCGACGGCACAGCTCGTTATGTATCGTCGAAGAGAACGAGCACAATGTCTTTTTGGTTGCAGAGGGTAGTCAACAAACTATCCGTCTGGACTCCAGCCGAACGGAGCAAAATGTGTTACCGGCCGCTTCTGAAGAAGACAAACCAACCCTGTAGCCCAATTAAAACGGTAAAAACTCGCCTCCTACCACCACCTGGTACCTCGGAGTTGTCCTATATCAGAGACTCACCCGGCGCGTGTATATTTAAGAAATCTATGATAAATTCTTCAAAGCCAGGAACTGCCCTTGATGGGTATTGTACCGCATTTTTGTACATTTTAGAATAAAAAAGAAACATTTTGCCTCAAATTGTAATTTTCACTATCTACATCGCTAGGAAACAGCCCTCCCCTCTCCTTCTACCCTTACATGGTGGGAATTACCAACTAAATATTTCTTAACATCTTTCTTCTACTTCTTATTTAGCTTTTTCCCTTTCTACCTTTCGGTGTAAGGGTTCGGAGCTACCGAACCATATACATACGTATATCGTACCGCTCCTGCCCCGCTTAGTGGCATTTCGTTTCTTTTCACAGCATACTGGTGGTAACACTACTATTGTGTCAAAATACTTCGCTGTCACTAGGGGTTCAGGTCCTGCTCCTTACATCTATGCTGCAACTCGTCCGGACGTATGCTGCCCTCGTCTTGGTTACGGGGACCGGGACACACCTGAAATCGCTCACGGCCTTGTAGAACTGGGTCCTTCAGATCATTGTCGGAACGGCCTCGTACGTCTGAAACGACATTATACAGTCGAACCTGGTCATCCCCTCTGCGGGAAATACCTAAATCAGTTAGGAACGCGCCAGAGAGCCCCACTACTCCGTCTAAACCCGAAAGGTCAAGCCGGTGGGGAGCGGATCAGCCCCGTTGTTGAGGTTCCTGACATTGCTAAATGTAAAAGGCATAACCCATTACAGAAGTCTTTAGGTACGACGCAAAGACCTGTTGCGCCGTTTTAAGAAGAACCAAACATCCCCTTAAACCACACCTGGGGGACCGTTGTATTCGCCCTGGGCGAGGACGAGGAGGTCCAAGCGGTTTTAGTGAACTCCTCCTCAAAGTTCTCGATTAGGACATTCATCTTTTTCTAATACGTGGGTTTTCACCAACGAAACTTCTACCTTTTCTCGAGCCGCTCTTAAAAATATCCGATGCATTGGACATTTGGAGAGAGAAGCCGCCCGAAAACTTCTGATTTGACATAATATCCACCAAACAATCCAGGAGGGGGCGATAAACCTCGGTACTGAAGTAAATTGCAAATTCGAAATTCCTCTAGTTCCCGCGGTCTTTACTTTGACAAAGGATGGACTGATTAGCTTTACGTTCAACCCGACCCCCTCCCCCTCACCCAGACCCACATTCCCTTTCGCGTATATTCCACATGTGTGTCGCTCTCGCTGCCGTAACCGTTCACGAAAATTCTTCCGGCACGGGCCCCTCAGAGACGAGATGAGGGTGCCAGGCTCGCATTTCCTGTACGGATAATCCGAGGGATGTCGACGCGACGAACTTCGACCGACTCGACTGTGCGTGTCACGTCGAGATAATTGAATTCTAAAAGTGTGGTGGTAGCTATATATGTATGTAGCCGGTTAGACGGGCGACGTACGTATACGACACTAACCTGTTACGATTACGGGGCGCGAATCTTAATTTCGTAATCCGTTACGATTCGTTACGGTTCGCCTCTTCGTCTTCTTCGGTTCGGTGCGGTCGTTAGGATTTCATTGAGGGGTGAGCTGCCGTATGAGGTAAATGAGCGAGAAACGATTGCCTTGATTGTGAGCGTTAGCGAATTCGTCTTTGTGTCGCCTCCGGTACGGAAGGAAAGGAAAGACGGTGAGAAATACTATCACCCTACAAGGAAAGCTATGTGAGAAACTCGATCCGAATTCCTTTCGAGGTTTGGCTTTTATTTGGAAATTTTTGAAATATTTGTAGAAACTCATTTTCCCTTAGACTCGTGTTTTAATAATCTAGTCTACTATTAATAAAGCACAATTTCCTCCATGACAATCATTGGCATATGCAATGTAGTCCAGCAATGCAGCCTTCATACAACTTTCTGTGAGAGTTGCCTAACAAATGAATCGCAGTGATAGGTCGTTCATTTCAGAGTTATGTGGATGATCTTGTTTTTTATTCATTTGTAATTTTGATTCTCTCAAATATAGTCACGGCCATAAAAGATAGGCAGCCAAACACAACATCTGTTTCGTACAACTTATTGTTAGTGATTCTTATTACAATTTTAAGGACAATTTCTAAGAAATCTGGATTGAGTTAGGTAAATTAAATGTATAGTTTTGTGTAGTGATGAGTATCATGTTACATCAAATTGCACCAAAAACCGCAATTATCAAAGCGATACGCAGACAAATAACTTTGTTGCACGGAGAGGTCGTATCGCAAATACAAATTGCGAAAAAGGTGTTCAAGATATGCTGTGCAAAGTTAAGCCCTAAAAGACGACAGGTTCTTATTCGAATCTACCCAGACTAGGATGGAAACGTAAAACAACGGCTCAAGAAGATCGATTGATTGAGTGAATTGTTTTACGAAATCGACGAAAATCGGTAAAAGTACTTTCTGTGGAAGTAAGAGAGGACCACAACGCCAATGTTTGGGTACCTACAGCTAGAAAACTAGTTTCAGTCAATTACATCACCGGAAATCGAAACACAAGTCGCTGTTGACTGCGCGACACCAGCCGCAGCGTCTTGCATGGGCAGAAATAAATTGGTCGGACGAATCAAATATAGAGATCAGTTTATCTAACCATTTATCTATCTAATAAATGCAAAGGAGTATGCTACAATTTATTTCTTTCTTAAATGAAAAAATAAATCCAAAATGCAATATTTTTTTGCTTATATATTACAAATGCACAGTCACTAAGGAGCACGTTGTGTGCGTAGGAGAGAAGGAGAAGTGCTCATACCTGAATACATTAGCCCATCGGTTAAATATGGCGGAGGTAGCGTGGAAAGAAATTCTACTTCTAACAAAACAACATGCCTTGCCACAGAGCACGCCAAGTTACCAGGTGGTTTAGCGATAATCGTGTTCGCTGCATAGATTGACCCCCTCAGTCACCAAATCTTTCGCCTATAGAAAACCTGTGGCTTATTTTAAAAGAAAAGATTCGTACGCAATCCTCATCAACAAAGAAGGCACTTAAGGAGACGATATATTGCGAATGGGCGGCAATTTCAACAGAAACATTTTTAAAGCTCGTGTGAATCAAGCTAGTCATTCCTGCCCAAGGAAGCACAATTAAATATTAATTTTCATTAACAAAAGAAGTTTATTAATATCTAGATGCGTTTTATTTTAGTTTTTATTGCGTTGTTTTATAGCGACCTAAAAAACTAGTTTCCTATTTGTTACTCGTCGTTGTTACGACCTCCTCACATTCAAAATCCAATTTCGTTGCAGTGTTCGTCTAACCTTTAGAGTTGATGGCAAAGGAAAGGGTACTAACGGGAGTAAATTTTAATTCATTAGAAATGATTAAAAATAGTCGAAACCGGGTCTGACCTAGCTTCGTGAAGACGGTAAATTGATTGTTGGTCAGGTGTCGATGAAATGTTCAAAATAAGATGTTAAGGGCATCACCAAAGTTCAGATTCTTAATTCAAAGGTCTCATTCAACAATTAGAGTGAGGCAACGGCAAGGTATATAAGGAGGAGTAGAAGACGATTACACCAATGATCAGTCGGATCAGTCCAAAATGGCTGCGATGGCTGAAAGATACAACATTGACATAAAAGTTATTGACAACAGCGGGAATGTGAATCCCCAATTCGGATTTATCTGCAGCGTTACTAGCCGGATCAGGAGAAAGAAGACTGTAAGAAAGTGTAAGCACGGACACCAAAGCTTGCCTCCTAAAACGAAAAACAACTATTTGAGGGTACCAAGTAGAAAAAGCGACCCATGAAAACTCGGTCGACAAGTGAGCGTGCAGTCACTCCGCCCGTACATCGAGAAGTAGTCGTCAAACAGAAACAAGAGGGTAAGGGCTGCCGACATAGAAATGTAATAAATTGGTGAAAGCACCGCAGATTTAGGAAACGGAAAATATATGCCGAACTCGGAATGACTGGAAAATAAATAAAATTCACTAGACTCGGTATAAAGGAAAAAGCAATGAAAACTACCGGACTCGGAGCGGTGGATAATATCGGGGAAGACATCGGACTCGACGGCCGAAGAAGCAGTGGTCAGACTCGGCGTAGCCGGCGAAGCGGAAAGAATGTCGAGCTCTGGGTGACGGAAGAAGCAGAAAGAATAGAGATTTCAATAGGTTTATGTAGGCGTGAGTAACGTCAAGCTCCTGGCACATACGACAAGAATTTATTTAATCATTTATTTATTTATTTATTTATTTATTTGCCCAACAGAACATTACATTTCAATTACAGGACAATACGTTTAGCTAAGAACTAAATTTAATCATAGGTTATACACCAGCAAATACAAAATTAAATTAAATTGAATCATGTGTAAGAAATAATAAAAATTGAAGGCAGAAATATAAATAATGCATGGTAATCAAGCAATATATATGTAGAAGATATTTAAAAAGCATATCTATTGCGGTGTTCGTTTATGATATGCTTAAATGAAGGTAACGAGTTGAAGTGAATATCTGCATAGGAAGATATCTGATTGTAATTGCAGGACATCACATAGACAGGTGATTTTATCATTAAATTGGTTCTGGAAAAGGGAAGATAGAAAGTTGAAGAGGGACGAGTGAAGAATTGTGGCACCAGGAAGCTAAATAAAGATAAAATCTCCGAACAGTCGACTTCATTGTGAACAAGTTTGTAAAGGAAACTGAGGCTGAAGAAGAAGCGTCTGAAGGAGAGGGATAGTACTAGGAAACGGGAAAGCAGTGCGAAATGATCACAGTCCCTCGAAGGGCACACACCATCTACTCTGTACCACAGAAATTTGACAAATCCCCGCTGCACAAGCTCCAAGATATATTTTTGGATTTCTATAGTGGGAATACCAGATTAATCCAGCATATTCCAACTTCGTCCTCACCAACGTAAAGTATAGCGCATTGTACACTGTAATATTTGTAAAAGATCGACACTTCCGAATCACGAATCCTAAAGCCTGCCTAGCCTGCTTTACCACGTTGTTAACATGAACATTGAAATTAGCTCTGCATCAAATGTTACTCCCAAATCCCTAACGGTCTCAACTCTAAAGACAGTCACATCCCCAAGCATATATATGTAGTTAGTGGGAGTGAGTCTTTTGGTATAAGTGAGTACTTTGCATTTATTAGGGTTCAGAGGTAGGCTGTTAACTTTACACCATTGTTGTATATTGTCCAAGTCCATTTTGCAACAAAACACAATCGCTAGAATTGGTGATCGTATGATAAAACTTCATGTCATCCGCAAACAGAAGTTTATCGGATGCAATCTTGTCAACCAGATCATTAATGAAGATGATGCAAAGAAGTGGTCCAAGGTTTGAGCCCTGCGGAACTCCAAAAGTGTCTATATAAGGCGAAGAAGTGTATCCATTACAAAATACACGTTGAGGTCTATTGCACAGATAAGAGATTAAAAGGCTACTTAAAGGTTCGCCAAATCCAAAGTTTTTCAACTTAAATTAACAAAATAGCATGATCTATTCTGCCAAACGCCTTGACAAAGTCTGTATATATAGCGTCAACTTGAAGCCCAGCATCCAAAGCATTAGTGACACTCTATGTAAAGACTGTTAGGCTATTAGAAATATCCAATATACCATTGGCCTTCGACTGTTACATTTTTCTATAAATAGAGTAGGATTGAAATTGAAACACGCCGAGGAAAATAGTTTTTGGAGAATAGAATGACGACAGCGGAGATAGATATAATAATTTAAAATGGGAATCCGGTCGAGATTAAATCTTAACTTAAATGGTAACTTAATCAGAAGAAATTGAAGACTATCTTATATTATGTAACGAATAAAAGTATAAAACCTCCAAGTAGGTTCATGGCAGTATTTTTTCAGTATTTCTGAAATTAAAGTATTTCATCAGTATTCCTTTAATTGAACTATTATTTGCATATTCCTGAAAGTAAAAGATTGCATTCCTGAAGGAGCTGACCGTATAAAAAGCGACACGATCGGGCAGCAAACACTAGGATCCAATAAGTTTCTCCAGTGGATGTAATTCTAATAATAATATTACGATTATTGTTATTATTATTATTGTTATTATTATTGTTCTTTTCGTCGCAAATTATTTCATGTTCCAATTATTTCTTCGTTTCTTTCCTCAAATTATTCGAATCCATTCGTTCCTGTTACCAACAACAAACATTCATTTTGTCTAAAACCGACACAAATCATTAAAATCCCCAAACGCCGAAGACGTTTGCGAAAATCGAATCCCACACAAAATATATTTTCTATACCGTCTCGTTCCGGTTTACGCTTTAAGCGACCGTATCGCAGCAGCAACTTTTAAATTTACTGCCGGCTAATCTTACGACCGTTTCCATTACGGAAATAGTCCTGCGAATCGTTATTCTTCACGGAGACAAAGCGCCTACAACGCGACGGTTATCCACCGCAATAAAGCGTCATGCGGTTATTCGGATCGGTAAAGGAAGAACGTAGTAATCTCGACCTCGATACGAGTGGACAAGAAGAACGTCTTTCTGGTGGTGAATACGCGGGCTTTAGATTTTAAAGCAAAATAAATAAAATAGAAAACAAGAAATAAACAATTTGGCTGTAACGAGAGATATCCGTTCGGTTTGCATTGTTTTGGACTGGTGCAAAGCTTGTCGCAAAAGGGGATTAGATTAGCATCGATTTTGTTCGATGTTGTGTCTTAGAATCCAGTTGAAGGGCTTGGAATATATGCTAGAGGAGACGGAGTATAATATTCCGTGCGCACATGAAGAATGAATATGGAAAGACATGTGGAGTAAATATGAAATTTCCAAGAAATTTCACAAATGGAACTGGATGCATCATTCTGGCCTAAAAATTTGTATAATCTTTTCCTTCTTCTTGGAAAAGAACATTTGATCCTCCCCAGTGCGTCGGATTGCAGTGAAGCTTGATGGATTCCCCAATTTACTTCTCTCGCCTTTTGCGATTTGCGGCCAAGACTTCCCCTATGGTTTTATTACTGGATTCTTCCTATCCCTTTAATCCCCTGTAATCAGTATTTGTTGGTTTCCTTCTTTTCCCTTTTTGTATGTGGGTGCGACACGAGTCTGTGTAGTATCGTTGCTTTCTTTCCAGTAGGTCGTTTGAATCCACTTTCTGTGTCTGCACCATTCTAGTCACGAAATGCCTCTCTAGCTTCTACAGGTTGACTAAAAATCAAGAATTTGGTTGCCTCAAACTTTACCTAACTGAGTGAATTAATTTCAGACTACGTTTCAAAGAAAAAGATAATTTTTAGAGCACTCAACTAAATGTGACAAACTTTTCTAGAATTCGATTTCTCTCCACCAAGTGCTCCTGTCTTTAGTGTTATATCTGGCGAAGCTTAAACGGAAGCTCTTGTTGGATTTGGAATAGTCGGAAGCTTTTTTCGGTTTCGGAGTAAATGGACGCTTTTTAAATTCGAAATAAACGGAAGCTTTTCGTATTCGACATAAATGGAAACTTTGTCAGATGCGTAGTAAACAGAAGCTTTACCAGATTTTGAATAAATGGAAACTTTATCGGATTTTTAATAATCGGAAGCTTTATTAGATTCCGAATTAACAGCAGCGTTTCGAATTTGTAATAATTAGAAAGCAACGGAGGTTGTCGGACACGGAGCAGCAGACGCGAAAAACCGAAAAATATTTGCCAGGCTCGGAGCGACCGGAAAAAAAATAAAATTCACCAGACTCGGAACAAATGGGAAAACTAATAATAATTACAAAGCCCAGAACCACGTTTCAAAGAGAAATTTAAATTTTTAAAGAAATCAACAAAGTGCTACAAATGTGTCTAGATTTCGAACACTCTTCGCATAGTACCGCCGCCTCTATTGCCATATCTATCAAAGTTTCAATGGCGGATTCAGAATAAATGGCCGGAGTGGCCGGACTCGGAGCGACAGATTCGAGAAACGCAAAATTATATGCCGGGTTTGGAGCGACCGGGAAAAATAATAAAATTTATTAGACTGGGTATAACGGACAGAATAACGAATAATTACCGGACTCGAAACAACGTTTCAAAAACAAAATAACTTTTTGGGCAATCAAGGGAGGTGTAATTAGCGTTTCCAGATTTCGGGCCCTTCCTACCTAGTACCGCTGTCTTTACTGTGATATCTTTCAAAGCTCAAACGCAAATAAATGGAAGCTTTATCAGATTCGGAATAAACGGAAGCATTCCGCATTCAGAATAATTAGAAAGCAAGTTGCCGAACTCGGAACAAACAATTTGGAAAACGAAAAATATATGCCGGGCTCGGAGTGACCGGAAGAGCAATAAAATTCACTTCACTCAGAGTAAACGGAAAAACTAACTCGGAGACTCGGAACAACGTTGAAAAGATGAAGTTAATTTTTAGAGAAATCAACGAAGAGTAAAATATGTTTCTTCATTTCGAGCACTTTCCGTCTAGTACCACTGTCTCTACTGTCATATCTGTCAGAGCCTAAATGGAAGCTCTTCGAATTCGGAATGGAAACTCTCTTCGGATTCGAAACAAACTGCAGCCTTATGAATTTCGAATAAACGGAAACTTTATCGGATTTTGAATAAACTGAAGCTTCATCGGATTTTGAATACGTGGAAGCTTTTTGGAGTCAGAATAATTTGAGAGCAACGGGAGTTGCCGGACTCGAGCAACGAATTCGCAAAGCGGAAGAATGTATGCCGTGTTCGGAGCGCCCGGAAAAGCAATAACAATCACTAAACCGGGGGATAAACGGAAAGAATAACGAATAATTACTGGATTCGGAATAACATTTCAAAGAAAAGTTAATTTCTTGAAGTCCTCCCTGTCTAGTACTACTGTCATACCTTCTGGCGTACATGGAAATGCCTTCCTCCATGAGGAAGATAGGAGGAATTCTTAGTTTTGCCAAGCAGATCACAAATATTTGCATCAAAATGAATTGTGGAGTTTGAATTGAACATACGCAATAATTGTGTTTCGTCACGTTTCTTTCCTACTCCAGATAGAGTTTCCTGTTCGAATTTTGAGCGATAGACCTCCATGAAATGTCGGTCGATGTGTACCGAGGAAGGAAGGAAGGGAGAAACTCGACGATATTTGGACAAGCAAGAAGTTTCACACGAGCATCATAGACGTACTACAACGCCAGCACGGCGAACGCGGTACTTTTGTGCTCGCACCCGCGCGTATTTACCCGCGCCATATCCATCAATCAAAATATAAATGGCGAAATGACGCGACTAGATTCGCACCACGAAACGATAACCCCAACCCCTTCCTCTCCGCGCGAACTACCCCATAACTTCGACTCGAGTGCGGCAATACAACGATGACAAGCTACGCTCGTGTACATAAGTGCTGACATCTACATTTTAACGACGCACGAGGGTTGTAGTTGGAGGGAAGAGGGGTGACTGGCTAAGTGTAGATCGCGATCTGTTCTCGAATTGAGCCGCGTATTAATAGGAATCGGGGGATGGGGAGGGGGAAGGGCGGCTTTTATCAAAATGACGATACGGTGTTCCTCCTGGCGCTTTCGGAAAAGCGGCGTTTATCTGACGCGCTCATTCGAGCTAACCATTAGCGGCAATGACGGCAATGGCGGCAGCGCGACGGCGGCGTCTTAAATAATTATCGGCGTATCAATACGAAAGCGTTGTTATCTCGATTGCTTGAACGCCCTATCTATCTCTCGCTTAACGATTTGTCAGATCGTTGGCGTTCGCTGCACTCCTCGGTCCTCGACGGCGATTATTGCATGATGAATGGGGTTGATTTTAATCGCGAGTTAGGGGAAGGACGTCGAGGTGAAGCGGCGAGAAGTGTCAAGGCGATACATCCTAATCAAGAGAGTCGGTATACCCTGAGACAAAGGTAGAGAATTAAATCGGTTAAAAATTTTTGGGTATAAGTCGACCTGAACCTATAATTGTGACTTTAAAAATTTGAAGAACGTTACGAAAGTTTGAGGCCATAAGGGCCCGATGTACATTAGATCATACTTTCATGGCATTTAAAAAACAAAGCAGAAGTTTTGTAGTTGGATTGCCTTTCAATTAATAATGGCACCTCAAAGACCTGGAAAATACTAAAAAGTTATGAAGGATAAGAGTCTAGCCATTGGACTTTTCTTCTTCACAACTTTTTTAACATTATCCGGACCATACTTTTACACACTGTGGAGAATAAAGTAGAATCTATATGCTTAGATCGTCCTCAATCAATAATCACGCCATTGAGACCAATAAGATGATGGATCCAGTAGACGGCAGGTCATACCCGCAGAAAATTACCCTCAATCTCAAATTTCTGCTAGTTCGAGGGTTATGAGCAAAGTACAATCAAAGCATTCACGTCATGTCTATATTTGGACTTCAAAGTAGTAATTTACAACCAACATAATATTTCGGGACAAACTTCCGATCGTAGTCGTAGCACTTTCTTATGTTTCTTTTGCTGGTTTCAAATTTATGAACGATTTCTGATCGAAGAAGTAAAGCTTCAAATTCGAATCATACCTAAAATTGATTCCAAAATGTTCAACTTATGAGTAACTCTGGAGTTCTCCATAGATTACTTTGACATGCTAACATTGGGTTGATTTATGCAACTAGTGTCTTGCAGAACTTTCTGATTCGATCATCAATCATTTGTTTGGAAGTTCTTATTACATTCAGATAAATGCAATTTACGTCTGTATGGTTGCCTAGCTGTTTGGCACCTGATTCTTCGCCAGCTCTTACAGGGACAAGCCGACACCGACTAAGCTAGGCGGACAAGAATCAACCGACGTTGAATAACGTTAATTTCCTTCAGGTACTACCTACCCGTTGAAAATATTGAGCTACAGAAGAATTTTTCTTCTTTTATTCAAACCAGTACTTAATTGCTCGAAAGTAGAATTCTGAGCGTCTTTCGAGTCAGATGCAGATTACGTTCGCCGAGAAAACCATGATTACGTAGCTATGTGGCATCTGATTTCTCGCCAGCCTTTACGAGGACAGACCAACACCGACAAGGCTAGGCAGTCAAGAATCAACTTACAAAGTTAGGTACTTGCAGGTACCACCTGTCTGTTGAAGCATCGGCCTAAGTAGGATTTTGTTGTTCTATTTAAAGCTAACTACTGCTTTAATACACCAAAGTTAAATTCTGTGTGTCGTTCGATTCCGAGAGAGTCGAACCAGATGCAGATTGCGTTCGCCAAAGAAGCCATGATTGCGTAGCTGTTTGGCATCTTATTTTTCCCCCAACACTTACGGGGACAGGCAGACAACGACTAGACTAGGACGACCACATTTGTTTCTTTGTTCCATCAATCGACGACGCAATAGCGTGAATTGTTTACTCGTCCATCCATCGCGTCTTCTGTGACACAGATAACGGTTGCAAAGCGAAATAGTGCTGGGCTGACCAAACCGAAAAATTACACTATTTTGTTCCCAAAATTTATATAAATCCCAATTTTACGGATTTAATTAGCGTTGCGTTTGCTTTATGTACTTTGCCGTATTTCGGATATATCAGTTTCTCTAAAAAGGTTTTGTTTCTCTTATTCATTGAAAGGTCTGATATAGTACGAAGATGTCGATTTACATAATTAATTTTTGCATAACTTTGCAATCCGTATAACAAATAGATGTGAAGAAGAAAAAGAAATCGAGGCGAGATTGAGTAAGGCCAATAGAATAGCTGGAAGTATGAATTACTTACTCAGAGCAAAACAGTTGTTGAAAAACACAAAATTCAGACTATATGAAACTGTTGTGAGGCCGACGGCATTATACGGATGCGAGACATGGATTTTGAACCAAACTACGAAGGGAATAGTGAGGCGATGGGAAAGGAAAGTACTCCGAAGGATATTGGGAGGAAAGAAGACCGAGGAAGACTATGTGAGAAGAACCAACGAAGAAGTATATAAAACCTTTGGAAACCCACAGATAGAGACGATTATCAAAGCAAGAAGGTTACAGTGGTTCTGGCATATGGAAAGAACGAACGACAACAGAACGGTTAAGAGGATAGCATGGAAAACGCCAGGATACAAGAAGAAGAACGGCAGACCAAGAAGAAGATGGCGAGGAGCAGTATTAGAAGACTTAAAGGACCAGGAAATAACAAACTGGAAGAGGAAGGCAATGGACAGGAAAAACTGGAAACGGATAACAAAGCTCTGGGCCTAAACACCCGCCAGAGAAAGCTTATATAACTTTGCAATCCGAATTAAACATTTCTTTCACAGCTTTCATTTGATTCACGTAAATGCAATTGACACCTTTATTCGTTCACCTACCCTGAATCCCAGTTGCATGTGTTGCTTTCTCAGTAAACCCTGTGTGTATGAAATTTTACTTTGTTGCTTCTTGCACGTCATAGGTCTCTTACAAGCTCAGTTCGATGAACGGCTCATCCGTATGCAAGGCGAAGGTTGGTCAAAGGCCAAAATACTTGTAAAGATCTCTTTTGTTACCGATTCTTACCCTTACCCGCCTCGAATGAATGCATTCAGAAACTATTAGTTAAGGAGATAAATTGGGCGTTTTACAATTCTCTCGGGAAATTAAGCCCGGATTCGCACCCTCACGCTTACCGGAGAGTTTCTGCAGTCAACAAGTCTCAGAAAGGGCACAAACTGGGCGCTACGCATACATCGATTTTATGAAGTAGCAAATTTTGCATTCGTTTTGATTGTACTCACATTCGTACGCTATCATCAGAAGTAGGAACCACTGAAGAGTTTCGTAATACAAAAGGATATTTTTCGTAAGATGTTTGCAAATTCTTTGTGGTGATGCATGAAAAACTATGGAATAGTAGCAAGATGGCCTTGAAGAACATATGATGAGTTGTCAATAATACGCGAAAGATTGAGTTCAAAGTGAGGAAGTGTACAGAAAAATATTGCTTGGTGACAACGGAAACAGTGTGAAACATTACTTAATAACGCCCAAATCCACAAACACAAGCAGAAATATTGTTCAATGTGTCTCATATTCGAAATCAGAAATGTTATTGAAAGAACTTTTGGTGCTTGGAAGAGGAAATTTGCTATTTCGACAACTGGAATAAAATACCATTGCCTGGTCTCAAACCTGTAACTATTGCAACAACAGTGCTACATAACGTAGTACTGAATGAAGATCAGGCATGACTCGAAAGTAGATCTGATTGACAACGAAAACATCTCAATTCAACCAGACTAGCAAGAAAAAATTACAATGGATAATCGTGGAAGAAAAGCATTAATTAGTAACAATTTTGCCAACTTGTAAAACCGCTACTAAAATAAACATATTTAGTTCTTAAGTACCCTTTCATTGTTCTTGCGTTCACCAAAAAGCCTCGGACCCACATTCTCACAGCGTGCTTGCTGGAGAGTTTTCGTTGCCAACAGATCTCGGAAAGGAGATCAATTGGGCGCTTTGCAATTCTGTCCGATAAGCAACCTACTATTCGCACCCTCACACTGCGTTTGCCGCAGAGTTTCTGCAGTCTGCAGGTTCAATAAACAAGATAACCTGGACGCTTTGCACACGCTTTCTGTTAAATTAATTTTTAATCCACAGCGCCAGACTGCGCTTGCCGGAGAAGTGCTACAGTCAAAAGATCTGCGAAGCAAGATAAACTGGGCGCTTTGCATATCTTTCGGGACATCAGCAAACGATTTGCACTTTCACGCTCAGTTTACCAAAGAGTTTCTGGAATCAGCAAATGTCAGAAAAAGAAATAAACGGGGCGCTTCGCACACTTTTCTGGAAGTTAAGCTCTGACATTCACGCTGCGTTTTCCAGAGAATTTCTGTAGTCCGCAGGTCTAAGAAAGAAGATAAACTGGGCGTTTTGCATACGTTTTGGGCAATTAACTTCTGATCCACACCCTCACACTGCGCTTGCCGAAGAGTTTCTGCAGTCAACAGATCTCAGAAAGAAGATTACCTGGCCGCTTAGCAATTCTGTCGAGAAATTAACCCGCGATTAGTACTTTCAGGTTGGATCTACAGAAGAGTTCCTGCAACAATTAGTAGATCTTAAAAAAGGAGTAAACGGGGCGCTTTGAAGGCGTTCCGGGAAATTAACCTTCGACTCGGACACTAACGCTGCGTTTACCGGAGAGGTACTGCAGTCAGTGGATCTTAAAAAGGGAGTTTCTGGAAGTTAAGCTCTGGGCTTAGGTTTACGAAAGAGAATAAACTGGGTGCTTTACACACGTTTTGGTAAATTAACTTTTGATGTACACCCTCACACTGCGCTTGCCGAAGAGTTTCTGCAGTCAACGGATCTCACAAAAGGAGGTGAACTGACCGCCACTTACTTCCTGACCATTCCGTTCTGAGTGAGTCAAAGTTTTCAGAGTCTTAAGAACTTAGTCTTGCTTAACTTATTACCACTGCTTTTGTAGTACTCTGTGTAGTGTACTTGGTTACATACTTGGCAATAGTTCCGAACTTATTTCCAAATACTTGACTTTCTTGTGAGGGGTGGACCTCGATCTAGGACGTAAGTTTGGTTTAACCAAATATTATCGCATCTAGGGATGTTGTTACTCTACAGAAAGAATGGAACAATTGCGATATTTCTTCGTCTGAAGACATAATCGCAACAAAAAGGTTCCAAAGCAAATACACGAATCTACCATTCGCGAGATAATCTCCGAATCTAACTTCCCCATTTCCGCAGCGCTTTCGATCTAAACTTTTCAACTTTTAAAAAATCACGTCGAAAGCTCGACATGATAAATAACCATTTTAAAACTTTCGCGACCGTTTCGGCCTATCTCTCTCCTGTCCCGCGCGGCAATTCGGCACGAACGACCGCGTGTAACCGGCAGTAAAATGCACGACGGCATTCCGACATTTAAATTTTGAACGTAACAGCGAGGCGCGATCACGAAGGGAGAAACCGGTTCGTATATGTCGTCGACGACGAGGACATCGCCTAAGCAGCTCGCAATTATCCCGTCGTTAAAAATAATTACGTCCCCGGCTAAGTTGCGCTCATTTAAAGCGCCAGCAACGAGAACCTCCATCCTCCTCCACCGTCCGCATTCGTATGGCATTCTTCTTTTGCGCGCTCACTTTCCCGCTTTACGTCTTCATAATAACCGGAACAAAATCGATGATGACCGACGTCGCGTGCGCTCATTACGCGCGAGCAGGGCGAAAGCTCGCTCACTCGGTCGGCTTCCTTTCTCTTAGGCACGACTGAAAACCTCATTTGCGGCGAGGACGAAACGTCGAAAAGAAAAAGGCAGATGGACGTATCGATTCGGGTGCTGCTCGCTGACTTGTCCATCCTCCTCTCTCGGACGTTCTTGTTTTGGTTGATTGTTCGTTGGTAAAGCGGTTGGTCGGAATCCAAGGAAGCGTTATCCGTCACGAGAAGTCGAAATAAATGAAGTTTTTCTAAAGGATAATGAAAGAAACATTTCTCCTTGTCGCGGGGAGATGACTTATTGCCTCTGCAGTTTGGATGCGTTTACGAAATTGACAGAAATGTGACCTGCTAATTCGATTACAGAAATTCTTTATTTTTCAATTCAAACGTGACCTACTGACTTTAAACCCAGAATTTCTTGTGTTTCCCATATTCCTCGAAATTCCTCATTCTGTGAATGTTCTCCAGATTCTTAAAGATAAGATACACTGTTGGATCTACGATTCTCTTGCGCCATAATGATGATGGATATGATTTCACGCCGATTGAATGCCGATACAGTTTCAAATTTGATTTTGGCTCCATCGAAGTTTTCAAATTCCAAATTCTCTTTTACAATTTATTGACTATTGATTGTCCCTTTCGAGTTGCCATCTTGAAATTCGAACGTGACCTACGTGCAGAAGAAAGGGCAACAGTACGAAGTATGCCGACTTTTGATTCAATTGTGATAAAAATTCTTTCAAATGAAAATTTGAAACCATTTTTTCAAAATGGGTCATGATTTTTAAGCCCCATGCTTCAATTTGGAAAAGATGAGTTTCTAATTTTCATTTCAAAGGAAATTTACCAGAATTGAATCAAAAGCTGGAGTACAACGAAATATTGTCCATTATTCTGCACATATTCGGAGGCGGTTATATACACCCTCTGTCCCAAAAGTAACCGCAATGCGTCTATAAATCAGAAACCAGTGGCGTCATCTCTTGATAGTTGATTGATTATTGTAGTGGGACTCTTCCTTACCAACCTGACAAATTTTCATGACATTTGGTGCATAGTCAGCTGATACATCACGCATCCTGTGAGAGTGTTTTCGTAAACGGTCAGAAAATGAGTCACGAACAACGAGTCAATATTAAGTTTTGTTTTAAACTTGGAAAAACTGCAACCGAGACGTATGAAATGCTGCAAATTGTTTATGGCGACGATTGTTTGTCGAAGAGGCAAGTGTTCGAGTGGCATCGACGATTTCGTAAAGGCAGAGAAGATGTTAACGATGACGAAAGAGCCGGTCGTCCTTCGACAACTTTGGCCGAGGCAAATGTGGAAAAAGTGCGCGAATTTGTGAAAATTTCGAAGAAATCGTCAGTGAGATTTATGGAAATGGAGCTTGGCATCCCTAAAACAACTATTCAGCGCATTTTGACTGAAACTCTTGGTTTGAAGAAAGTCAATTCGAAGTTTGTTCCGCACAAATTGACCGACGACCAAAAAGCGCTTCGAATCGAACACTCCAAAGACATTATTGCACGAGCCCGTGCAGATGAAAACTTCTTGAAAACGATTGTGACTGGTGACGAGACGTGGTGCTTTCAATACGAACCAGAAAGCAAACGTCAAAGCGCAGAGTGGAGGTCACCAGAAGAAGGAAATCCGAAAAAATCACGAATGGAGAAGTCGAAAATCAAGTCAATGCTGATTTCATTCTACGATTCGAAGGGAATTATCCATAAGGAGTTCGTTCCATACGGCTCAACGGTTAATGGTGCATATTACCTCGATGTTATGAGGCGTTTGCTGGGTCGCATTCGTCGTGTTCGGCCCGAATATCGCGAGCCAGGCAGCTGGAGATTACTGCACGATAACGCACCGTGTCATCGAGCAAGGATTGTCACCGATTTTTTGGCGAAAAATGAAATATATTCGATACAGCACCCACCGTATTCGCCTGATCTGTCCCCATGCGATTATTTCCTGTTCCCTCGTCTTCATTTGAAGCAGAAAGGAGTTCGTTATGCATCCGTAGACGCCATTCAAAGATCGACGACCGGCATCCTAAAGGCCATCCCAGAGATCGACATGAAAAAGTCGTTTGAAGCACTCGTTGACCATGCAAATCGATGTATTGTAGCACATGGAGAATATTTCGAATAAATACAATGATTTTTGTAGACATAACATACATAGCGTGCTTTATTTCGAACTATTGCGGTTACTTTTGGGACAGAGGGTGTAGATCCAGATGTCATGTTAGTGTCGTTATTTTCCCAAATCTGCCGAGTATGAATTTTGACGAAAATCGCCGGAACTTTCCGTCTAAGTAGCACTTTGCGAAAGTTTCTACGCATTTGTTGATTTTCCCATACCAAACAAGCTCATGAACATCGATCGAACGACAAGGAATGGATCTGTTACCATTTAATTAAGAAGCCCCGACCAACATTTCTTCGTCCACTTCTCGAAACGAACTTATCGAATCTGTCTCGCGCACCCCCTATAACCAGCACAGCTGCCTTCCCTCCTTCTTAACTCAAAAAGTTCCATCGTTTCTTCCTTTCTTTGTTCGTAAACGGGTAGAATTTGGCCGTGATCGGTATTACCAGACGTAACAAATCGTAGAACCGACATATACGTGTACGTTCGCCTAAGAACGATACTATACAGAACGCAACAAAAAGCGAGAGGCCGCTGTCTCTTTTTCTTCGTCTTCGTCGTCGAACGGACGAACGAACGAAAGGGCGGGTGGTTCGTTAACGCGGCGACAGATGTTGGATGATGGCGAGACAAAAACAAACCGAGGAGGAATTATTTATTCGACGAAGGGTTGTTTAGTGATGTTCCGAGTTGTCCTTTCCAGAAAATGTAATATAGGGAGATGCTGGGAGAAGACAGGATTTCTTGTTGGGAAAGCATGATGATCGTGAGTTGCCAGAAAAAAGTGAGAATTTAGTGGGAATATGGAAAATCTGGGAAAAATTGATTGTTTCTCACGTTCGATTGTGAAGATAACTCGGTTGCTCAACATTTCTTTTATAATTTCTTTACTTTTTAATTTTTATGCGCAAGTTCATTTATATTTCTCTGAAGATGACAA
This sequence comes from Chrysina gloriosa, assembly GCA_038088585.1. Classification (NCBI taxonomy): domain Eukaryota; kingdom Metazoa; phylum Arthropoda; class Insecta; order Coleoptera; family Scarabaeidae; genus Chrysina; species Chrysina gloriosa. The sequence goes on along the minus strand of CM076088.1, from coordinate 27,090,894 downwards.
AGTACTTCACTGGAACTTACTCCAGCTATTTTTTAGTTTTCCTATCAAAATTTCCTTTAGGTTATTATGTGAAGATGTCAATCTCGTCGAAGCTGAAATTTCTCTTCTAGGCTTTTAGATATTTAATTTTTATTTATATCTTAGAGTTTGGTGACGTTTCTCTGAAGATAGCAAAGTAGTTTAGCAAAGCTTCTTCCAGGTATTTGTTAAGTTTTCCTATCAGAATTTCTATTAGGTTTGAATATGAAGATTGCAATCTCGTTGAAGCTGAAATTGCTCTTGTAGTCTTTTAGATATTTAGTTTTTATTTATATCTTACAATTTAACTATGTTTCTCTGGAGATAACAAAATAGTTGACCGTAATTTTTTACTGTTTAATTTTTTATGGATGTTAAAGCTCATTTTCGTCTCTCTGAGGATGACATAGTGGTTTACCGAAGCTTTTCGGCGTTTCTTTTTCAATTTCCTTCTGTACCAGGTTTAGTTTTCCTAAACTAGCTCTATGGATTTTTAAATTTCTTTACATCTCAGATTTTATTTACGTTTGATCATTGCTTGGCAACCTAGTTGTTGAGATTCCCCTTACATTTCTTTTTCAATTTGATTATGAAGACATGACGAAGGCTACAACGCTAAGTCCAATTAGCATCTTAGTAAAATGTAAATACTAACGCTAAAAGCGAATCACACACTTGCAGAAACGGTTGACTTCAATGACCTTGAGAACTGCAATGTATTTCCATAGGTAGAACGCCAAAAAACAAAACAATTGAGTCCTTTCCATGACATCAATGAAGGCATACGGCGTTCGGCAAGCAGGTGAAGAATATATCAGCGAAGTCTGGAAAACGGCAGAAACGAATACGGCTAGCACAGTGTAGGGTCGTGGCGTTGAAATTGACTTTTGACAATTAAACATACAAGGGAGCGAAAACTAGAGAAAATATTTGCCGATAAAGAGTGTTAAAAACGCTGGTTGATGGTTTCGAAAGTTAGTGGGACTCCACTGATTCGATAAATGCTTAAATTAAGCGCTTTTACACCGACGAGGATAAGAATCAGATGGTTACTACGACGGTATGCCAAATAGAGATAATGGTTAATTATGTTATTTGCAGATTTTCCACTTACGCTCCCCCCTTCTCTACTTATTCTTCCCAACGCTCAATTCAACATTAATCTACACAATCAAATGCGGGAAGGCGAGGAAATTTGTTCTATCCTATAGCAATAGCATATATAGATCAAACTCGTTTAAACATAATTAATTGCCGTAATGCCCGGATAGCATAGTGTTTTTGTGTGGAATGCTTTCTAATATATTATTTGGGATAACTTGTGTCTAGTTCCCCTAAAACTTTGGGAAGATTTCATATGTTGAAAACCCAGTTCATACCACAAGATAAAAGTAATATCCGGTCATTTGAATGTAGCCAAAAATGTAAAGTTTTGCGCACACTCACCGCGCTATGGCGCGTAAACGCATTGTTGCATGAGCGAACGGTTACTAACTCCAACTACCGACAAGACATTCGGAATGAGTGAAACTACAACAAACGTCCAGATCGAAACTAAATACAACTATTTGTTTCTTATTTGAAGTTAATATTGGCAGGTCTGATTTTACAAGGCAAGATTCTTGGATGGGGAACCAAGGTGTTGCACTTTGCAATAGCACAAACAGGTCCTTGTGCCAGTATCCTCAAGAGCGAGAAGAAACGAACATTTCTGAAATTAGGTTCTGCCATCCATTGGGTAACTCCTTAATTTAAAGTAGTAGTAGTAGTACTAAAGTTTCTAATTTTCATTTTTCCAGTTCGAGAAGGCAAAACTAGAACTTTTCAGGTTTCAAATGCAATCTACGCTGAAAAGAAGATTTACGAAACGAAAACGACGGCAAAGTTTCAATCAACATGACAAGCAAGACAATTTCAGAGCCTCATAAAATCCGAAAGAACTAAACTTCCACGCGCGCGAATCACGAAAGAAACATCAAATAATAACGCAACAATTCCATCTCCCCTAAGATAAAACTAGCCGTTCTACGAACTTCTCCAACTTCCAAGTGAGGTAATAAAAGAATACATATATATATATATATATATATATATATATATCTGTGTGTGTGCGTGTGTGTGTGCGTGTGTGTGGATGTTACACCGCGATATCAACGAGAAATTCTGCACTTAGAAGGACGGGTCGGAAAGCGTGTTGAATTACCTAAGAGACTTGGAAATTAAATTCTCCGAACTTCAAACAATGCGGAATACACGGAGTTTACCGCAATGGAGGCGCAAACAATGCGTCCTGGTAGGTTTAAGGTCTGGTAAGTTCGCCGTTGTCCGCCCACGGTGGCGGCGACGCTGGCAGCGAGCAACTTTCTTAAATTATTTATGGATAGAACGACGCTAGTAGCTATCAATATTGAATGGTGACGCGCAACGATAAAATTCAAGTCTGATTTAGAGAAAAATAATTGGATAAAGATAACGAGCTCGGATTAGACGGTTTTTGAAGTACACACATACAGACATGACAATCTTAAACAGTACATGTTAGGCACTAGGGTGAATAAAACGAGTTACAATAAAATATAAGGAAAGTCAATTTGTGTCTCCTAAATCTTTTGGTAGTGAAGTCGGTGAATCCAGGCAAAGTCTTGGTAATAATCGGACACATATTTAATTAAATAAGATTTATCACAGCCAAAAATGGTACTCAATAGATTACTCAAACAATACAAAACGCCTAGTTATGTTATGTTAGTTATTTATTCATCAGCCGAATTTTCGTTTAGAGTTTTTAACTTTATCAGGCGAAATAATGATACAAGAAATTTCAAGATGGTGGGCCTTCTACCAATGGCAGTTTTCGAGCTGCTAATCCAAGGAAATGGCCATAATCGGGAAAATATCGGTCTTATTCGAAATATATTGGCTGACGACTGACACCTTACTCTAAGGAATATCCTTGTGGCTCTAGGGATCGATGTGAAGGCAGTGAACAGCAATAGACGGTACGTAAAATTTCGTTGAATTCTTCACCTGCCCTGCTATTGCGTGCCAATAATAGTATAGAATAATAATAACAATAAAGCGTTAGATTGCTTTTTGATAATTTTTTATTTCGATCATTGATATCAATTTTATCGATTTCAAATGACATATGGCCCTATCTGATATCTCTTAGGTTAAGTTCATTGTTCAATTAGAAACAAAACTCTTCTATTATAGGCACTCCAACTAACTTCATACCATTTGCTTACAAATTGTCCCCTTTCGTTTCCGATCCGGCAAGGCGACAACAGTTCTGGAAGATGTTCTCAATTAGGTACCTGAAGCATTTTATGGTTTTGAGTGTATTGGCTTCATTGTCGAGTGTGGCTCGAAATAAGCTATCTGATAATAATTGGATAAATCTGAATAGTGCATATTTCTAGCGTAATAACTTACGGATTATATATCCTCCAATTCTAATAATAACCTTGTAATAAAGCTTCGTTTTTATAGGGCACCTTTTATGTTGGACTCATAAAATTAGTTTGAGATCTATTAGTGTGTAGCTATAATTTTGGGGTTGATATCTGTATCACCTCCCTTCAGAAGATGACAACATCTACGGACCACCCTGTTTGTTAAACTTTGACACCAGAATTAGGATTAGAAGTAACCAGGTTGAGGTTAGATTATCCTAATACTGGAGTTGCAAGAAACATCACTCTTCATACTTAAGGAACGAGAGCGGAACATACCCTTTTCGGTTTATTGTTATTATCTTTGAGGTATAATATACCTCGACTGTTCTAAAAGCGATCAGAATAAAACATTACAGGTCGAGCACACAAATGCAGTGTATTGGCAAATTGTTAATTTGGTTTTGAATAAGACTAAACCGATAGTTATTACTTATTGATTAAAACAACCTGTTGTACTTGAATCGTGAGTAGATGTATACCTAACAGTCACAGCGCTGTTAATAATTTAGTTTGACATTTACCGTTGTAGTCATGTATGCTGACAAACACCTAATTCTTTCCTTCAGGATTTAACATATTGTATCAATCATTTTATTTATTTACTGTGCTTAATTTCAATTTTATGGTAGTTCATTATTGTGTCCCACATATAATTTTAATTATCATATACAGGGTTAGGTACAAAAATTGAATTTGAAGTCCTATTTGAGCTCGAAGTATTAATTTTATATCAAACCTTAAAACTTGTATTATATTTTTTCGGCTTAAATTCTATTTTTTTGCTTGTTTATATACACGATGCTAGTGGGTATATGTTGTCAATTAATAGTTGCACCTGTAGCAAACTCCCTTGGTCTTATCGTTGGTAGGTTTTCGGATGTTAACAGATCAAGCTGCTCCGTCTTCCCCGTCTTCACTGTTAGCTGGCTGGCCGCCGGGAAACCGAATTTGGGAAAATCTGAACAACTCCTTGAAGAGGACGTTACACTGCTCTTCGCGCTGGGGGGCGGTAGTGGCGATGTGTCCAAGGTAAACAGACATCACTTCGCCTCAAAAATAGATCCCCTAACCGTGAAAACCCATTTAGATCTGTCCACCTGTGACATCATAAAATCCTCTGCAGTTTCCTTGAAGCAGAACATATGCAAGTCGTTGACAAAGAGCACAGCTAATACGACTCCTCCAATATTAAAAACAAGCCTCCCCCATACCCAAATTTCTCCTGCAGCTTAAGCGGAAAGCCAAGAAGGAGACCCAAACCACCCTCTGCCCGAGCGACATCTTCGTCCTAAACGCCGTGATGGCATTCGCGCCGAAGTAGCCATAGTGCAAATTGTGGGTTCCCTCTTCGTTGAGGAAGCTCCATATTGAAGCTGTCAAAGGATAATAGATCTGAAGGAGTTCATTTCCTTTTGAGGATACGGCTGACAGTATTTCCACTCCCGAAGAAAAGGGTGAAGTGCTCGCGGGCTATCTTGCGGCGGTTTTTGATGTAAAGTCTGCCATTTCCGAGGACAACGATTTGTACGAAGAAATTCCAAAAGGTTAAACCTCTCGCTGATGCTCCAGCACTGATGTTTGGGGAAGGCAAGTTTGGTCTGTATCCCATAAAATAACAATACCGGCATCACCAGCCGAGGGTACCCCAGTTTCCCCTAAAATCGAAAAATTAGTCACGAAATATAACAACTCGATCTAACTAGGGTCTTAGGACTTGTTCAGGAAAAGTTTAAACCTCTCTCTGATGCTCCGGCACTGATGTATGGGGAAGCCAAGCTTTGACTTCTTCAGGAAAAGGGTAAACCTCTTTCTAATACTCCGACAATGATGTTGGGCGGAGCCAAGTTGGTCAGGACACAACAGTCAACTGAAGAGGAGGAACATTATCAACCACAAAAGGTTAAAACACAATGTACAGTTCAGTTAATGAAATTCGATTAGAAACATACGAGATTGCTTTACTCGAAGAGGTCAAGAACTTGTTCGAAGCCATGGAAAGAAATTTGTGGAGAGCTGAATAACAAAATTAAACATCAATGCATTCGCTGTTAATTCACGCCTTATAATGAAAATAAGTTGTCTTCTTCAGTTTCAGTCCTCGATGCCAACAAAACACGTGTCCCAAATAAGTCAATACTTGTATGCGGCAAAATTACACTATTTACTATCGCGATCTTCAATAGAACCCAAATGACCATCACAAAATTGGAAATAAGATAAACGTCGTGGAAACTACCCGGTTGTGATAATTCGACGCGATTGCCATCTTCGAACTATCGACCTATTTACGTCTCGCCCCGAATCCGGCCAAACGATACTCGCCGATTTACCTCGCCTTTTATTAACCCCCATCCCCGTTTTACTGTGAACAACGATAACCGTCTCCGGGGCTAATTACGACGACGACGAGAATTTATGAAATTACGAGAGAATTTTACGACCAATCCGTCCGAGATCGATCGTTAATTCTTATTAATTTTCCGCTTTTACGTCTCAATAACGTCGGGGAACGCTCGTAAAGTGCCATATTGTAAATACATTTTGAGCTTATCGTATCTTCCCATCGATACTTCTCGTAACCACCACGACCTGGCGATTTATTCGTTTGTTTTTTTAATCTTTAAACGGCGGAGATGAAACGATTCGTTTCGATTGAAACTTTTAAATTGATAACACCGATTCTTTGATAAATAAAAAACAAACAAAACGAAACGTATGCAAACAATATTCCGAGCTTGGGAGATGAGAAAGGACCGCAACGATCGTATTCCAGTAGGTAATACAATAAAAGGACAGAGACGACGGAAAAAGGGCGGAAAGGGGAGGGGGTCGATAACGGAAATACGTTCTTTCTCGAAATTAAATGTTCTTTCAAACTCCTTTATCCGCTTTTCGTTGTTGTCTTCTCCGCCCGCCAAGTTTTTACGATAAATTTAACATTAGGGTTCTGGGGATGAAAAATATGTAGAACGAGACCGCTTCGTGGACAATAAAGTAAATTCTTTTTTGTTTCCTTTTTCTTTTCCCTTCGGACGATAAATAATGAAAGTAAGTAGTGAGACGATTGATGCTTTATAACATCGTTCTTCCGGAAAGTATTAGGACCGTTTCGTTTTATTTATTTATTTTCTTTTGATATTAACTCCTTGTATGAACGGAGCTAAATTGACTTTGACGTAATCGATGTCAACAAAGAAAAATACATTGATGACGATTCAAAAGCATAAGTACACGCGTTTTCAATTGTGCTCAAAAGGGTATACATTTGAAGAAACGACATTAAATTCAACATTACTACACCCTGAAAAGTACATATGTATATCGAATGACCTCAATTCTAACTTCAGCAAAACCAATCGCTATATGGTAATTCCAAGTTCAGGGTCGCCTTCTATGGCCCCAAGAACACAAAAATTCGTACCCTGATGAATTCTGAAAATTTTATTTCATTACTATTTTCTTATATATATGAGAACGTGTGGGGAAAGTAGCAACACCAAGTAGATTAGGTAGTCTTGATCTTTCTTAGTTGATATTTTATAAAACAAGGACAACCAAAGAAGGTTCTTCTTATTAGCCTTTTTGTCTTTATGTTTTTATCCTCTTCTTCTTATAAAGCAACCACAAGAAAACGTAAGCAAAATAGAGGATATCAAGGAAGTAAAAGAAACAATTTGTCACTAAAAGCGAAGTTGCAGCTTGTTAGCCTTGTTCTTCTTATTATTGTAATTCAAAAAGATGGAAACATTTATTTTCTCTTCTTTTTGAACTTCTTCCTGTCAATCTTCGTTTCTTCTTCTTCCTATTATTATAATGCAACTCCAAGAAAATATAAATACAAAACGGAAAATATAAAAGAGGTAAAGAAGCAAAGAAAGAAGATCCAAAACGATAGAAATTTCTTTTTCATATTAAAAGTAGAGACTTTTCTCGTTAGTTCTTTTTATAACGCCATTGCAAGGAAACGTAAGCAAAATGGTAGATATCACGAAAGAGAAAGAAAAGTCAAGAAAAATTAAACATTTTCCACTAAAAGCAAAACTACAGCTCATTAGTCTTATTCTCCGTTTTCTTCCTCCTATTCTAAAGCGACAACAAGGGACCGTAGACAAAATGGAAATATAGAAGAGGCGTGGAAAGAAGAAAAGCGAAATTGAAGAAAATGGAGAAATTGATTTCACACTAATTGTAAGAAGAGAAGAGACTCTTCGTCTTTTTAAACTTCTTCCGCCTGTCCTTCTTTCTATTGTTGGTATTCTTATTACTGTAGTGCAACTCCAAGGAAGAGCAAGCAAAACGGGAGATATCAAAGAGGTATTGACGTAAAGAAAGGAAATTTAGAAGGATGGCTTTTTTTTCAGATTAAAAGCAAAAATTTGTCTTGTTTGCACTTTCTTCATCCTCTAGTTCTTGTTCTTGTTTTTCTTTTCTTCCTGTAAGGCAACCACATGAAAACGTAAGCAAAATGAAAGATGTCAAGAAAGATAGAAAGAAAATTCCAAAAATTTTTGTCATTAAAAGTGAAATTATAGCTTGTTAGTCTTGTTCTTCTTCTTTCTATTCTAATGCGACTACAAGAAACCGTAAACCAAATGTAATATTTAACAGAAGCGTGGAAGTACAAGACAAATTCAAGGAAATGAAATAATTTATTTCAAACTCAAAGCAGATTTTCCTTTAGTTTTTAAACGTCTTCTTCCTGTCCTTCTTCATATGTTCTTCTTCTATTACTGTAATGCAACTCCAAGAAAGAGTAAACGAAACGGAAAATATCAAAGAAATATAGGGACAAAGAAGGAAGTTTCAAAAAAATAGGATAAATTATTTAACATTAAAAGCACAGATTCGTCTTCTACGACACCGAAAACACAGGTGTGCGGATTTTCGTCGCCCAGATGAATTTTCAATTTTTACCGATTTTTTAATGGTTTTCAAAAAATGGAACGGGGGAATTAAATGGTGTCAAATTCAAGTTCTCGCTTATTAGATGACGATTTAAGTATTTTGAGCGAAATAATGGCATGAAATTGAGAATTTTCGGGATCTGGAGAATGTCGATTTAGCCCAACCTAAGCATCGCCATCTTATTTGGTCCAAACCAATCGCTCTACACTAATACTAAGTTCAGATTTATCTTCTACGACCCCGAAAATATAAGTGCAAGCAAGTCACCCGGATAAATTTTCAATTTTTACCGATTTTTAAGGGGTACCCCTTTGACATTTTTCGGAAAAATCGAACGATGGGAATTGAATGGTGTTACACATCAAATGAAAGCACTCGTGTAGTAAATGACGATTTTAACATTTTGAGTGAAGGTATGGTATGAATGTGAGAATTATCGGGGTCCGAAGAATGTCGATTGAACCCCAAACTTAACATCACAATCTTATTTGTTCGAAACCGATCGTCCTACGTTAGTTCTAAGTTCAGATTTGTCTTCTAGGATCCCGAAAACATAAGTGCACGCATTTTCAAGTCGATTGGAAAAATTTTTTGCCGATTTTTAAGTGGTTTTGACATTTTCCGGAAAAATGAAACGATGGGAATTAAATGGTGTTGCACATCAAATTAAGGCTCTCGCTTAGTAGATGATGATTGAAATATTTGACCGAAAATAAGTCACGAAATTATCGGGCTCTGAAGAATATAGATCGACCCTAACCTTAACATTGCCTTCTTATGCGGTCCAAACCAGTCGCTTTACATTAATGCTAAGTTCGGATTCGTCTTTACAACAAGAACACGCATTTTCAATTCGCCCAGATGAATTTTCAATTTTTGCCGGTTCGCTGATTATATCGATTTTTTGACGTTCAGCGGGAAAAAATGAAATTGTGTAAGGCGAATGGTGTTGCACCTTAAATTAAAACGCTTGATTAGGGAATGACCCAGGAAGCATGGGTATAGGTACTTTTAAGTCAGTCACATGAATTTTAATTTTCCGGGTGATACCGCTTTGAAATTGGGAAAAAACGAATGAATAGAAACAGTATCGTGTTGTATATCAAATTAAATCTCTCGCTTAGTAGATTAAGATTTAAGAATTTTGAGCTAAAAATAACATAATAACACAATAACAGGTTGAGTATTTTCAGGTATTCAAATGCAGCAGCACAATACATTCTCTACACAGCTCGACATAACCGTTATCGTTGCCCAAGCACGTACTAAATAAAATTCACGTGTTAACCTCGTTTTTCTTGATTTGTGATTCGTTCATTGAGGATGACAACCGAATTGTCTAAATGCTTTTTGTGTTTAGGAATCTCAATTGTCGCTATAACAAACTCTCCAATATCCCCGGAGTAAAACTGGGGTAAAGAAACATATCCGCCTTATTGTTAGCGACAGTCGCCAATTGGGAATGACATTTTAAAATTTTACTTTCGTAAGTTTCAGTACCGTTTTGCTACAGGAATAAGGGAAGAAACGACCCCGTTATAAAACTCCCACCTATTTCCATCGCATATTCTCATGCGTCGTCGCCGTCGGTTCCCATTTCCCTCGTAGTTTTGATTGATGAAAGCGAATATTTCTAGCGCGACAATAATACTAACAATGCGCCTTATCGATTCGACGATAACAAATCTGCGAGCGCCCGACTCGACGTGTCCGTCGCCGAGAATTAAATTCGCGCTTGAGATTGCGGTAGGTAATAAATGGAACGCGTCGGTTCGCAGCTCAAAAATACATTTTTGTCAGTTTAATAAATAAGCGGATCCACTGTGAGTCGAAGGATCCGCGATGGAATTAAATAGTCGCTCCGCGTTCCTCTTTCTACCCGGTTTTTATTAATGACATAGTGTATATCGTAGCTTAAATAAATTGCGAAAGCTTTATTTCTTTTGCTTGTTTTTTTTTTTCGTTAATTTAGCTAGGATGCAACGTGAACCAAATTGATGAAGGTTAATTTATATTCTCTCGTTGTTTGTTTCGGTGAGAAAAGATGCAATTTCTAGTTGATGTTACCTCTCTCATTTAGTTATGGAAAGTCTAATAAATAGTTGAAAGTTGTCTTTCCCGAATTAGCATATTAATGGTTGAAATATTGAAACTCATAGTACATAGTACATACAACTCCAAATTCGACACTTATTAAATAATTGCGGGACACATGTTTCGTATCTCACCGAATAGCAAACGCAATATAGCACGATTGAAGATGCTAGCACAATGACTGACGAAGCTTTATGCGACAATGTCTAGGAACGGTAGGAACGTCAACTAAATTGGGCACCCTTGAACTTTCTCGATTGATATTTTATAAAACAAAGACAACCAAAACAGAGATTCTTCTTATTAATCTTCTTATATCGTCTTTAAGTCCTTGGTCTTCTACTTATGTAGCAACCACAGGAAACGTAAGCAAAATAGAGGATAAAAAGAAAGATAGAAAGAAAATTTAAGAAGGTTCAAGACATTATTTGTCACTGAAAACGAAGTTACAGCTTGTTAGCCTTGGGTTTCGTCGTCTTCTTATTCCTCCCCTTTTCAAACTTCTTCTTCCTGTCCTCCTTCTTCTTGATCTTCTTATTATTATTGTAATTCTAAAAGATTGAAAAAAAAATTACACTCGAAGCAGCACTTCTTATTATTTTTATTATATTGCAATTCCAAGGAATAGCAAACAAACCGAAGGCTATCACAAAGGTATAGAGCCGAAAAAGAAGATCCGAAAAGATTAAAGTTTATTTTTAATATTAAGAGCTCTGCTTCATCTTGTTACCCCTTTTTTATCTTCTCGTCCTTATCCTTCTTCTTCTCTTTCTTGTAATGCAACCACAAGAAAATAGAAGCTAAAGGAATGATATCTAGAAAGACAGAAAAAATCTGAAAAATTAAAAAGAAAAGATTTTCCACCAAAGCCTTGTTCTTCGTCTTCTTCTTCCTATTCTAGTGCAACTACAAGAAACCGTAGACGAAAATGGAACATATAACAAGAAATTCAGGAATATGGAAAAATTTATTTCAGACTAAAAGCAGATACCCCCTCCCCTCTTTCAAACTTTGTCCTCCTATCCTTCTTCTTATTGTTATTCTTCTTATTAATGTGGCGCAACTCCAACGAAAACTGGCCAAAATGGACGATATCAGAAAGGTACAGAGGCTAGGAAAGAAATTTTAAAAAGATAGTAAATGTTTAACGCTAAAAGCGGAACTTCGCCTTATTAGCTCTTCCTTCATCTTCTTGTAATGCAACCATATGTAAAGGTAAGCAAAGTGGAGGATGTCAAGAAAATAGAAAGAGAAATATTCAAGAAGATATTAAACAATATGTTTTTCACAGAAAGCCAAGTTATGTTTTCCTAGCCAACGTTTTCACCTGCTTCTTCTTTCTCTAATGCAACCACAAGGAAATATAAACAAGAAAAAGGAAATTCAAGAAGATGGCATAAATTATTTGATTTTAAAAGCACATGTTTATCCCTCTTTCGCATTTTCTTCTTCTTTTCCTTGTTTTTAATGTAACTTGGACAGAACGTATACAAAATGAAAAATATTAAAGTTGTATGGTATAAAGAAACAAAGATAAAAAATTATTGACATTAAACACAGAGATTTTCTTATTAGCTTTCTTTCTTACTGCTCCTGTGCCTCTTCATCTTATAATGCAACTACAAATTAATGTCACTAAAATGGAAAACATCAAAAAGGTAGAAAGAAAATTGAAGGAAACGAAAAGATTTATTTGTCATTGCGAGTGAACTTGCGTCTTCTTAACATTCTTGGTTTCCGTGATCTTCTTCTAATGGAATTACAAGGAAACTTAAGGAAGATAGAAAAAATTGTTTGATATTTGAGTGTCAAACAATTGCATTTAGCAAAGATTTTTGTCTTGATCTTTTTTTTCGTCTTCTTCTTCTCGTTCCTATTCGCCTTCTCCCCTTTCTTAAATCTTTCATGAATGAGTTAAATAGCATTTCCCGCTGCACCCACCGTAAGTTTCCTGCGGTTCATTCTCCTTCTCGTCTTCTTTCTTTTTTGTTGCTTCATCTTTCTTTGCGTTCTTGAATTCTTCAACTTTCTAAGAAATTGCTTAGATCTGTTGTCCATTTGTTTCTTCCGGTTACTTAAACTGTTTCCCACTCTTACCCACGTAATTACTCACACATCCATCTTATAGTCCCTGCAGCCTTTTATTGCCCATCTTTCTGTCTTTTTTTTATTGATATCCTTGGTTCTATATTTCTTCATTTCCTCTTTCCTCAATTTCCTCATCGTCGCTTTTTAATTGTTATAATATTCAACTCTTCTGTCGCTTCAGCTACTTTCCTCATTTCTTCTTCTTATCTTCGTAATTCCCTTCCTGTTTCTATTTCGCCTTTTATACTTCCTTTGTTATTTTGTCCTACATGCAGGTTCTTTCTTTGTGACTTTCCTTGCTTTAGTTACTTCCCTGATTTAGTTTTCCTGTTTCTTCATTGCTCTTTTTTTCCTCATTAGCTAATTATTGGTCTTCTTCTCTTCCTTCTGTTAATTCTAACTCCTCTTCTTCTACAGCTATTATCTTTCTGTATCTCTCTCTCTGTAACATTTACTTCTGAGTGTATTCCCTTACTTCAATACCTTTCTTCTTTTCCTTTCTTGGTTTCCCATATTTTTTCTTTGTCCTGCTTCTGTTTCTTACATTTCTTCTATTTTTTCGTGCTGTCCTTTCTTCTGAGAGTTCATTCCTCCCAATACTTCTCGTGTTTTACCATTTTTTCTTATTTTTCCTTTCTTTGTTTTCCTTCTTTTGATGCCCGATTTATTTCACCATTTCTTCTTATTTATCATCTTCTGTAAAAAAAATTAAATACTAAAAGACGATTCAGGGGCACATTGCCCTCCGTAAATAATAATTACTCTGGCTGCAGCTTGTTTCTCTATGTTTTCTTCTTATACCCTTTATTACCCTTTATCCTTCGCTACTCTTTTCTTTTCTCTGTTCTCCTACGCTATCTTTCATTTATTCCCCTTTGTTTTCGTTCACAGCTGTCTTCCTCGTTTCTTTCAGAATTTCTGTCCATTTGTTCTGTTACCTTCTCACGATCTATTTACAACACCTACCAGACCAGTCTTGATTCTTCTAAGTAGATACTTACACAATTGGGAAACAATCACGGTGGAATAGCAGAGGAAACAAATATTCGTTCATGATTTCAAAGTTTTTATTCTTCGCGTTTTCTTTAACGGGAATGACAACTTTGTTGTTGAAGTGCAGCCTGGCAAATCCGAGTTTGCGTTTCAAGGACAAATACGCAATTGTACCGTGGTTCAGAATGTACGGGGCTTAGTTTTCTTTGTCACTTTACATGTTCGGCTATGTCATAAGCCGCCAATGACCGCGAAACACAAATTTTGACTTGTAAAGCTGTCCGCGTCTAAAACTCGGTTTGAATGAATTTCCTTCTGAATTAATATTCGTACTTTTCCCAATTCAAGCCGAAGTTGAAACAAGCAAAAGTCCCTTTTCTTTTACTTTAATACAAAATTCCTTACCTGTATGCAACGCCATGTTTTACCAAAAAGCTACGCTATTATCATCTCAGCTTTGATCAAATTAACTGTTCATGGCGCGTCTACAACGTATATTTATTACACCCTTTTTACGCTTGTATCTGAAACTTTTTCATAACGAGAGCACTTACGGCGGCGCATGCAGTAAACATTAACAAAGTTTTGCTAGCGACACGTCCGACCTTCTCCTAGATTTACGACCCAACTCCGGTATACACACACACACACGCACACATGTCGGTTGCCGCACGCCCAGCAAAAAACTAATTTTCACTCGTAGGTACCGCGGGTATCTATCTTAGCATCGAAAAACCATCGCGACCTTAACGAAGCCGTACACAAAATTAACGTCCGTTAATTAGCTAATGAGAGAGTACACCCCGTATAATATAGGTACGTACACACGAAATTAAAGAGATCTTTGAGCTTACAAACGGCGTCGATCGATTAACGAATCGAAACTGGACGCCGAATGTAAACGAGGTTGTAGTCAGAGAAAACCAAATACGAGGGTAGATTGATAAGTTTCCGGAGTCGCTGCTAGGGGTTCCCATTTCTCCACCAATACCTTGTGTCGTTATATTGACAACCCTTTTATATCAATTGACTGCGATTGTTAAATCGATCTGTCAAATAGTCTGGTTTTGACAAGTATTTGAATTAAGTACCTTTTTGTGTTTTTAATGGTGGATAAAAACGAAGTTCGAGCGGTCATTCCATCTTTCTATTTGGAAGGAAAAATCACAACAAAAGGTTGAATGCCGTTCTTGAGAATTCATCACCTTTATTTTCCAAACTGAGTTTCTGGGATTCGGAATTAAAGCGTGGCCGTACACGTCAGGTACATCCCAACACGGCTACCATGCCATGACATGATTTTGGCAGATCGCCGAATAAAAGTGCGTGAGATTGAGGAAGCTGTGGGGCATCTCATTATGAACGAATAGTTAGTATTTTACATAATTAATTGGTTTTAAAACAGTGTTCGGGAAGATGGGTGACGCGTTTGCTCAATTCGGAGCAAAAACGCATTCAAACTCGGACCTGGCCCGATTGTTTCGAAGTGTTTACGAGGAATCCAACGCATTTCAAGACGGTTATACGTCACCATGGATGAGACTTGAATTCATTACTACACACCAGAAACAAAACAGCGGATTGCACGCAGTGAATCGGTTGCGAAGAAGACAAAGACCTTTCACTCGGCTGGAAATGTGATGGCATCGGTGGTTTGGAACGCAAGAGGAATATTGTTAATTGGTTATCTTGAAAAAGATAAAACTGTTAATGGCCAATATCAGACAACACTTTTGGACAAATTGAAAGCAGCAGTTCAGGAAAAATGCCAGGGAATGGTTAAGAAGTTATTGTTTCACCATAACAATGCACCCACTCATTCAATTGCAATCGTTTAGCAAAAATTGATAATTTTGAAGTTTGAAATCCTTCCACATCCATCCTATTCGCCACATTTGGTTTCGTCAGACTTCCAGCTGTTCCCGAAACTCAAAACCTTTCTGGGTGGAAAAAGATTTTGGTCGAATGATAAACAGCCGTAAACGGTTATTTTGGGAACCTTGAAGAAAGTGAGGGTGGGAATCGAGAAGCTAGAGAAATGTCAGACCAAGTGTGTTGAGGTTCGAAGTGATTATATTGAGAAATAAAATGTAACTTGAATCTGTATCATTTTGTTTTCATTGTCATTCCGGAAACTTTTCAATCTATCCTCGTAGAAAAGCGTGAATATGTTTTTCTCTCATCTAAGCAACATAAAAACTTCAACGCAGTTACGAATCGTCGCGATACCTATCATCAACGGACTCCCTCCCTAAAATTAAAATTTCAGCACGCGAACTGCCACCGTTTTATTTAATATCGCCGTTACAAAAAAAAAGGGAAAAAATGGCTCTTAGATTATCGCGACGATAGCAATCCGCAATCCCAGAATAAGTCAAAAATCGTCCGGAGGTCTTCGGAATTAAAGGGCAAGTGGTGCTAATAAGCGGTGTAACGCGGCAAGAATTTCAAAACGGTGAATATTCGAAATAATAGTGGTAAGTAGATATTTCTGCGAGGTGTGATTTACATAACGGTCTATCGATTCTCGTGTTCCCCGTCCACGTAAATTCTCGGAACGTAGCCGCGCGATTCCGGGGAGGCGGCGGTTGTTATAATGACGCCTACGCTTCGACCTACAATAAGGAGGAGAAGACCTGTCGGAGGAATTGTATGCTGTAGTAAATAATGTAATGCTTTAGTGGTCTTGAATGGAACTGTTGCGCAAGCTGATGAGGATTCATTTTCCAGATTTGGGTACATGCTTACGTAATGGTGGTATTCGCCTTCGAAATCCGATATAATTATATGTGCATACGTGTAGTTTTAATGTGTTTGAAATATTTTGGCTTCCTCACGAATGACGAACGTATGCCAAAATTAACCAGTAGTAGTTGAGGTTTTTTTAATCTAGCAACACATATTCATTAGACGCTCAACTAAATTATCTTATTTCTTATTTTTCTAAGATGTACCTGTACATCAACTACAATCGCTACAATTATCGAGTAAGTTAGTGAATCAATTGATTCCATTGACAGGAAAAGGGAAAAAGTAAACAAAGCGAAGGATATTTAAGAGGTATAGTAACATAAAGAAAGATTCAAAACGATAGAAAAATTGGTTAGACATTATGGACATAAATTTTCTTATCGGCGTTCTCTTTCGTTCATAAACAAAATGGAACGTGTAAAAGAGACGTGGAAGTAAGAAAAGGGGAATTCTAGAAGATGGAAAAATTTATTTCACAGCAGAAGCAGAAATTCCTCTTCATCTGTAACTTCCCCTTCATGGCCTTCTTCGTTAGTTCGTCTTCCTCTTATTGTAATACAACTACAAGGAAACGAAAGCAAAATGAAGGATATAAAGAAATATAAAGAGAAAATTCAAGATATTAGAAAAAATATTTTTATTTTAAATAGAAATTGGAGCTTATTGGGATTCTTCTTAGTCTTATTCTTCCTATCCTAATGTAACTACAAGGAACCGTAAACAAAATGGAACATAAAAAAGGCTTGTAAGCAAGAAGAGGGAAATTCAAGAAGATTGAAAAATTTATTTCACACTAGAAGCAGAAATTCCTCTTCATCTGAAACTTTCCTTTCATGGCTTTCTTCGTTAGTTCGTCTTCCTCTTATTGTAATGCAAGTGCAAGGAAACGAAAGCAAAATGAAGGATATAAAGAAATATAGGGAGAAAATTTAAGAAATTTAAAAAAGCTCCAATTTCTATTTTAAATAGAAATTGGAGCTTAATAGGATTGTTCTTCGTGTTCTTCTTCCTATTCTAATGCAACTACAAGGAACCGTAAACAAAATGGAATATATAAAAAAGCATGTAAGCAAGAAAAGGGGCTAACGGGAAATGCAAGAAGATGGAAAAATTTATTTCACACAGTAAAAGCAGAAATCCCTCTTCATTTGACACTTTTTCTCCTGCCTTTCTTTTTTTTTTGTTTCTCTTCCTATTATTGTAATACAACTTCAAGAAAAAGTAAACGGAGGATATCAAAGAGGTATAGAGGCAAAGAAAGAAAATTTAAAACCATAGATTTTTCTTATTAGCCCTTTTTCATCTTCTTATTCTTGTTCTTCTTTTCTTCTTGTAATGTAACCACATCAAACCGTAAGCAAAATGGAGAATGTCAGGAAAGATAGAAAGAATACATTCAGTAAAATATAAAAAGTGTTTCTCACAAAAAAGGTGCATCTTCCTAGTCCACTTTTCCGTCTTCTTATTCTTTTTCTAATGCAAGCACAAGCAAAAGAAGGAATTTTAAAAGGATAGCAAAAAATATTTGATCTCAAGAGCGCAGATTGATTTTTTTAACTCTCATTTTCGTCCTCTTCTTTTCCTTGTTTTAATATAACTACGAAGAAAAGTAAACAACACGAAAGATTACAAAGTTGTATGAAATCAAAAAAAATCCAGAAAAAGTCATTGAAGATAGAGATTTTCCTTATTAGCTCTTCTTCTTCTTATAATTCAACTACAAGACAACGTAAACAAAATGCAGGCCATTGTGCTTACGTTATCAAGAAAGGGAGAGAGGAAATTTATTGAAGAAGACAAAAAGATTTGTTTGTCATTGGGAATGAAGTTGCATCTTCTATTTCGTCCTCTTCGTCTAGCGCAACTACAAGGCAATATGCAAAAAGTATTTGATATTTGAATGTCAAACAATTGCTTTCAAGCAAAGATTATTTTTGTTAATCCTCTTTATTATCTTCTTCTTCCCGTTCTTGTTTATATTCTCCCCTTTCTTAAATATTTCACCAATAAGTTAAACAACATTTTCCGTTACAACCAGCATAAGTTTTCTGTGGCTTATTTTCCCTCTCCTCTTCCTACTTTTTACGTTTCATCTTTCGTTGCATTGCCCAAATCTGCAATTTCTTAAGGAATTGCTTATATCTGGTGTCCATTTGTTTCTCTCGTTTAATACCTAACTTTCTTTCATTATTTCAACATTTCCCATATTACTTTCTTCGTATTATTTCCATTTCGTATAACTGCACATGTACGTGCAGTGATTTTTCGACCACTTCATATACGTTGTAATACGTATTTTTAAAGCGAAGTTTTTGATCACCCCAAGATAACTGTAAACTTAGCTACAGCTTTATAAACAAGTAAGATAATCTACCGTGAAGCACATAATGCGATACTGATTATATCAATCAATACATATTGGAACCTCGTCAAAAACGCGATGATCCAAGATGACGAAAAAGAATCGCAACCTTAGAAACTACCTATTACAACGTACACACACACATACCAGGCGTTGTATGTGCGAAATTTGCTTGACGCTAAAACCGATACAATAACAGGAGCATAGTACCTCAAAAAACCGGACATAACCGAAGTCCGTAATGGTACGTTGTGCCTGACAAGCAGAGAATCATAATCAATGCCTCTTGGAGGGTATGTACCGTCAAGTTTATAGGACATATATTTGAGAAATTTTCTTTGCAAAGGTTCAATAGAGAGCTGATGGGAAACGTATTAAGGTGACCATACAGGAGAACTGTACTCCAAGCTGCGGACAATAAAAGCAAAGAATAGAGACTTAAGTATATCAGCATTAGTGAAATACTTAGAAGTACGCATGACAACCCCAAGCTTTCTACATATGAAAAGAAAACCTAAGCTCACTATCAAAAAGCAAGAAGCATTAAAAGTGGCAGATTTACGAATGGGCTCATTACCAATTTTATAGGAGGTAGGAGTCATATTTTGTTTTCGAGTAAATGAAATGGAGCAACAGTTAACAACATTAATCCTTAGCTTGTTGGTAAAGCACCAATGAGTTAAACTACTCAGGTTCTGCTGAAGAAATATAGCGTCATGTACGGACGAAATTGTAGCATAGATTTTTACATCATCAGCATATGCAAGTACATGGCAATCAACAGATTCAAGAAGGTCATTAATATAAATTATAAAAAGCAAGGGCCCCAAATTGGACCCTTGTGGTACGCCAGATGTAGATATATATTTGCAATTTTAGAAAGTGAAAATGTTACTCTCAATGAAATCGTGTTGCAATTCGCCGCCTTACTGACGTATTGGAAACAAAATCGGAATAAAAGAAAGAAAAAAATGAAGCAATCTCGATGGGTAGGTACTTTGCTGTCAAAGCAACTCGTCGAAATCCCCGAAAAGAACAACTCCATGCGCGCGTCCCGGTAAATACTTCATTACCTTTTAGGCGGTCATATTTTCGATCTGTCAACGGCAGTACGGGTACTTCGCCTAATTGGATGCGGCATTAAATTAATGTATTCCGAGCGCCGGCTTTCCATACGTGTACCGCTCCCGGCGCGGAACGCAAATAACGCAATCCTCAGGTGTAGAGAGAGCGGTTGGTTCACTATTAATAACCTCTGTCGCCCGATGTCGGTGGAAAATCGGTTCGGTCTTTCGTTCGTAGGTAGAGGTACGAATTTCCAATCGCCGTTCGTTCTACCGATATTTCCGAGCGACGTTTACCGTCCTCAAAGGGGTTAATTATAGATACGAAAAGGTGAACCGATGAAATATCGGAGACCGGATTAATACGGGCGATGATTGGCTTTTGTCGCTGACCTTTTGAACGGCCGAGATGCGAGAGGTGTTTGATGACGCTTTAAATGGTTATATACATACATACGTGTTGTTTGCGGTCGGAATTTTAGCAAAAAATAAAAGGAAAAACAAGGATCGCTGAGAAAATTGCACAGAACAAGAGAATTGAAAACACAATGCTTGATCAAAAATTATGCTTGTGTTACTGGCTTCAAACCCCTTGGTACTGGATTGTGGTAAAAGAGGGAAAAATGATAAGTCGGAAACGTGACCGATACAAGAGTTAGTCGTTGCAAATCGAATAACCCACTTAGTTGGTTATAAATATGGAGATCCAGGCCATATTAGCTCAATGGAAACGACGTAGGTTCAGATTCTAGAGCTTATTAGTAACAAGGCGCCACTCTCCTATTATGAAACTGAATCGCATCTAAGTTTCTTAAAGTCAGAGAAACCCTCCATCTTCGTTCTTAAGTGGAACGAGGTTATGCGAACCGTCTACGTTACTAATTCTTTTATTCGGTTGTGAAGCGACCAGCAGTTTATTTAGAAAGAAAGTAACAGAAATAAAATACTGAGGCGAGATAATGACGTTGAACAGCACTTTATTCGTCGTCTCAATAAAATTCAAATAAGGTAGCTTCGCATTGTGCTTAAATAGTGCCTACAAAACTCTCAGTAACCGTTGAAATTCTAAAGTCTTCACAGACACATTAGAGCTTTATCAGAACCTAATTAGAAAAATATGTGCAAGTCACAATTAAACGTAATCCCCCTTAAAATACTAACAACAATTCAATGTTTCGTTCAACAAATATCAACTAAATTCTTAACGGTAACATAGCAAAGCAAGAAAACCCTTTTAAATCGAAAGCAAGTTCCCGACTTACTGAATCTAAATTAATTAAATATTTATTGGAAATTTTTCCCAAAAGCTCAACGAGACAAAAATAAAATAAAGACGTAACTTAACGTAACGTGGTTTCGGTTGTCAACACTTGTAGTCGCTGTCGGGATGGAAACTGTAAATAATGGCGGCCTCCTCACACTTGGTATTCAAATGTCGGAAATCCAGCTGGACACAGTAAATTTAAGACTAAGCCGGCGATATAAAGCGAAGAGTCGATAGTAGATGAATCGAGACAAGCGTCCTTTTAGCTTCTGCGATAATTCTTAGATGTTCTCAAATAATCTTAGCTCAACCTAACATATAGTAGATATACTACGCCCTACTAGCACTCTACTAGCACCCTAAAACAACGTGAAAGAGAAAATGACGGCATCGTAATTAACAAAAAGAAAAACTCACCTCCAATGAAAGGAAAAGCAAACGCACAAAGTGACTGATAGTTCGAACAGTAAAATTGGGGAAGCGTAACTCCCAGATACACATAACGATCGTATTAAACTTGCCAGAGTCAACTTCGCGTGCAGATCCTCGACATGCGAGTTTTTAAGCGAAAACGGAATAACCTCTTCACGGAAAACGACATGTTCAACGGATCACCATCAGCAGATACATACACGTGCACCTACAAACGATTTATAGCGAATTATATCAAAACCTTCGAAAGCGGGTCGCCGTCTACACGTCAGAAGTTGAAACGAAAGGCCAAAAGTAACAAACCGGAACACTGTAACAAATTGGCCGTAAAAATGTTAAAGTGAAAGGAACATTGAAGAACGCCGGAGGAAATCACGTAATAACTTGAGTAATCAGGGATCCTAAGAAATATATTTCGGAACTATACCTTCGTAGTCACGACCATCATTTATAGCAATTCTTCCTTTCTTTGTGAACAATACTAGTTCGGATTACTAGATCGGGATTGATCTCAAATATCAAACATTCGTTGGCCGCGTTAAAATATTCTACAATGCACTGCATGCTTAGACGAGCGAAAAATTGTCACTGGATAATCGTATTCTTACGACTAAAGGAACTAGCAGCGTCCTCGAAGTGGTAAAAACCGTACCCAATTTGCAAGCTGTGTCTCTGAGAGGTGAGTGTCGGTGCCGGCTGATTTAACGTTGTTGAAGGATGAATTAGTCGATTCCGTTTTTCGAAATTCGAAGCAAAACCAGGCACCTCTAACAGGAATCCTCGAGGGAGAACGAAGCAATGTATCCTCAATAGCTTGACGGTACAACAGGATGGAGAAAATATAATGCACTATCCTGAGAAAAATATTTCGCAGCTATGCCTCCGTAGCCTTCCCCTTTCCTTTCCAGCTTCGACGAAAGTGTACGGCACAACAACGTTCTAGTTATTCTCAATAATTACCGGTATTCACACCAACTGCGTTGCATAACTAGTAGTAGTAGTAGTAGTATATATGAAGATTAAAAATGTCAACAAAAAATATATATATGAAAAATAAAAATACTAGAACTTCAAGTATAAATGAAAGCAATGTAAGTGGGACAAAACAAAAACAAGTGAAATAAATGAACATGGTA
Organism: Chrysina gloriosa; assembly: GCA_038088585.1. Classification (NCBI taxonomy): domain Eukaryota; kingdom Metazoa; phylum Arthropoda; class Insecta; order Coleoptera; family Scarabaeidae; genus Chrysina; species Chrysina gloriosa. The sequence continues at coordinate 27,068,329 of CM076088.1, read as the reverse complement.
GATACGTGCAAATCTCAGTTCTTGCGCTGTCTTTATTTACTCTATTATTCTCATTAAGTACTCCTCAACTGAGGAGAATCCCTCCAAGAGTGGGAACACCGTCAACCCCTTAAAGAAAGTTCTGGACGGACCTTATTACACTCGCAAAATTTGACGACGATTTTCTTTTGTAGCGGCACTCTGTGACACTAACTGCACTCAATTTTAAGCTTGCTAACTTTCCTTTTCGCGAAGAAATGCGGGTATTCCTCTACTGATAAATGTCGCGTTCGATCGAACGTCGGACGGGGTGGATGCGATGTGACAAAAATCAATTTCTAGCGTGTATAAAATCGACAAACAAGCGTAGTACAGTTGTGTCCAAAAGGGTTCTACAAGGAAGCAAAAGTAAAGCCCGCGGAAATACGGAAATAAAACCAAATGAGGAATATAAACCGTAAAAACTTTCATTATCAAGTCTTACATCTTACGGCTGTAAATGTGGCGCATTTGGTTTCCTTCTTTTCATATTTGTAGTTTGTTGAAGTACAGATGGTCTACCTCTCTCTATGGTGGAAGAGTTTCCAACCATACGCAACGAATGGGCCAAATCAATTCTAAAATCTACCAATTTCATAATGTTTTTCTTGTCTTCAGTGTACCGCCGATAGTGAACCGAAGCATTTGTAATTATAACGTCCAGGACATGATGAAAGAATAACATGTACCATTCTTGCAAATTCATTTTCAGCTAGGATCTGCCAATAATACTGCTCAATAGATCAACTCCTACCGTGTGTAGACTGTATTCTATAGGTGCGCTATATCAGGACAGGACAGGACTACCACCCTTTATTGCGTATTCGATTATATTGTGACACAAACGGGCTTTATAGGAGTTTAAAATAGAATGAGCTTACTACTAAATACTAACAACGTCGCAATCTTTTTACGAATTATACGTATTGCTATATCACTGCGTTGAGCCTACGCAACGACTGGCTTAGAACTTCTTTTACAAATCTTAAAGACTATGAGTTCCCATTTCAGCCGTGCCCAGGTTCGTCCGATGCCATTTCAGTACTTTGGTTGACCTTTATACTTTCACGTAATAATATCTAGAGACCCCATGAAGAGGATTACAGCCCACAAATGGAAGCAATAACGTCATTGTTTTATTGTTTCTCCAGTGGATTCCAAAATTAGCTCAATGAATGCTGTAACTCCAACCGTTACGAACATATCGATGTCTTCAAGGTATTGTGCTTTGGAGCTCGTTCAAGCCCACACCAGTCGATGCGTCTCGACCAGCTGATTCCAACTGTATATGATTTTCTTAGATTATTCCAAACGATTGCCGAGCAAGCGCAAAGAAAAACCCGCAAAAAATAGCCAAATTTGCATAGCCATCTTGGTTCCTATGGAACTTAGGAGGTTCTATTCTACGTCCATCGACGCGCCTTGATGATCCCAAATCAACGGCGTCGGCTCTTCTTTAGATTCCTCCAACCGTTATCAGGAGGAGGATCTTGGCGAATCGAACTCAACGGCGTAGGATACTTTTAAGTATCTCCTATGGTTGTCGAGGGAATGCAAGAAACCGCAAGAAATCGCTAAAAATGGCTAACAATAGTTAAATTCGCCTACATATCTCGGTTTCTAGAGGAAGCTGGAAGGTTCAATCCTTCATCAATCGTCGCGTCTTGACGATTCGAACTCAATGGCGTAGGTTTTTTTTTAGATTGCTCCAAACGTTTTTTGGGAAATCATAAAAACAAAACACGAAAGAAAAAAAAACATAAAAGGTGGCCAAAGTCGCGTACGCGTCTTGGTTCGTATAGGACTTAGGAGGTTTAATTCTACGTCCATTAATGCGCTTTGACGATCCCAAATCAACGGCGTAGGCTTTTTTAGATTACTCCAACCGTTGTCGAGAAAATCGCAAAGAAACGCAACCAATAAAGTATAAAATCGCTCCCCCGTCATTAATGCGTCAGGATCTATGCTATCAAATAAATCTCGACATAGCAGAGTACAAAATAATCGCACTGTGAACGCTGTAACTCCAGTTGTTACGAATATATCGACGATTTCGACATATTTTGGATCCGATCGCGTTGAAACCTGCACTAATCGACGCGTCTTGGTGAGCTGATTCCAACGATATATGATTTCTTTAGACTAATCTATACGGTTACCAAGAAAATGCAAAAAATACTTAAAAATTACTAAAAATATCCAAAATTGCATATCCATCTCGGCTCCTATGGAAATTAAGAGGTTCAAACGTACATCAATTGACGTGCCTTGATAACCCAAACTCAACGGCTTACGAGTTTTTTAGATTATTCGAAACAGTTGCCACGGAAATGCAAAACAAATCGTAAAAAATCGCTAAAAATAGGTAAAATTGCATATCCATCTCGACTCCTATGAAAGCTAGGACTTTCAATCCTACGTTAATCGAGGCGTCTTGACGAGCCAAACTCACGGCGTATGATTCTTTTTATGACTCCAACGGTTACCGAGGAAATCGCAAAAAGCGCGAAGAAAACGCCTAAAATTGCTCCCACGTCGTTAATCTTACGGATTTCGACTCCGCTACAAAACCTAGAAATTTCAAATGTCAGTGGTTCATTCACTCCTTGAAAATATTTCAGTCTCAAAGAATTTCGGCGACTCGTCAAATACGATTAAGGAACTATAAAGTCGCCACTAGTCGACGAGATCCTGTTTTGCCCATTATACATATCCATAAGTCGAGTTTACTGTCTCCCGCGCTGTGCTTCCAATGACGAGTCCTCACACGTATTTGTCAGGACACTTTCATTTTTAAGTGCTTCGTCGTCGCGCGTTTCGAAGTTTATATCGCGGAACGAATGACGAAGTAAGCATTTTGCGAGGGCGCGTAACGATACGAGTAAGTCCGTTACGTTTTGCGTCTACAATGTAAAATACGACGTTTGCTCGAAACTCGATGGGAGAGACTATAGAAATGATACCAAGAAAAATTATGATAAAATGCAAAAATTAGGTGTAAAAGAGAAGAAACAAAATTGTTTATTACCCGATAGAATGCGCGACGAGCTGATGAGGAATCTTACGGCTTTACCTAAACTGTTTACTACGATAATTCGACCATTCACTCAACGCTGGTAAATTCATTGCAACAACCTTCTTCTAAGGGGAAACAATCACCACAGCGCACAGTGGTTCCTCGGTCCAACAAAAATAAAAGAAACAAAAAGGTTGTATTTTTACAAAATTAGTACTAATTTCAAGCCCCTCCATGTACAAACTTCACGAGCATATAAGTCAAATGCACCCGCTAAAGCATTGCATTCCCTTTTTGTCATCGAAAGTTTCAAGTAACTGGTGCATGACATTTTGACAAGTAATTCACGCAGTTATTTAGTGTTATTTGTGGGCGACTGCCGGATGTATAAATATTTTTGTGAATTGCTTTTGTAATGAAAATTAAAGCTCAAGGTATGTAGATGATAATAACATATTTTTAAATTTGGAAATTCATTCATATTTCTACAATTCCAGATGAACGCCGAGGGTATTCTTGTGTTATTTTTTTAGATTGATTTAGATGATGATTTTGATAGATGTTTGAATTCATCTAGAGTTGTAGTAGCTTTTCCACGGTCTTTCACAACCAAATTTTGTTTTATTAACTAGATTAAATCTTTTTCTTTTGATAAATCCGCTTAAACTTGATCCACTTTAATCTACCCTTTTGAATAATTAGAGTGTTACGCCAAAGACGTCACTTCATAGCATACTACTACTAACAAGAATCCATTCGGGATTTCTCTAATTTTGATCCGATAATTGTATTACTATTTTTATTTACACCTAATATTGTCCTTTGGCAGGTTCAAGCTAACAATGGGTCAAATATGGCAGCAAGACGTTGACTCCCGATGAACGGGTCCAGTATGTATCATAATACAGGACTCAATGATAAGAAAATAAGAAGAATACTAGCTTCAACGAATTACGTAAACACATTATTTACATATATGCTAAAGAATCATATAGTTATGGCGAAAATGTTACTATTACGAAGACATGTTCTTGGCAAGTCAACACGACTGGCTTACAACTACTAAAAATGTGATTTTGGAGGGCTTTTCTCAAACAACAGCAGCAATTTCGCCGTCGGTTGACATTGACACGCCACAGAAGAAACGTGGAAGACCGATGAAGAAATATGGAGGAAGCTCCAAACGTACCCAACAGAGGGGGCGGAAAGATATCCAAAATATTGACGAGTCCATCACTTCTGCATTAAATGCCAACTCCTCAAAAAAGTTCTTTCTCTCATCGTGGAAGCAAGAATTAACTAAAAGTCAATATATGTGAATTAAGGATTTTTAGTTCTAAGTTGTCTCAAAATTTGATGCCTACTTATAAGTCTATTTTGCAGGGAAGTCAAAATTTTTATTCAGTTGCACACAAAATTGCTGACACTGAATCGAATGCTGAAGTCGAATTACAAGCATTACCGGTATCATACGGCTTCGAGATACGGGTCACAAAAGGCTGTCACCACTTCATTCCTGGCTTAGATTTTTTAAATGCTTTTTGCATATTTCCTACAGACTGGATACGAAAACGTGGCAGGTAAGAGGAAGAATTGAAAAAGAACAAGTTGCAGAAAGAAAACTCATTCAATCCCAATTCAGGAAAGAACTTTTGTTTGATAATAAATAAACCTAAGCTCAGAGGAAGTGGAACTTCAAATGATGGCAACACAGCTAGGAAGTTTTTGAAAATCCTGTGATTTCTTCCGAAATTATAGAAATTGATAAAAACTTAATGCAGCGTTGTGCCACCATCCTGCAACGGCTAAGTTTGGAGAATTTGTCATGGAAACTGACAAAAAATTGCCCAAACTTATCCGTGGTATTATGTGTCCCCTTCGGCCCGTAAAGTTTTAGTGCGTGGCTCTGCCGTCACAGAACATGCACTATTATATATTAGTAACCTACCAGAAGAAGAAATAGAAGCCAGAAACAAAGATATGACATTCTTCCGATTAGGACATACCCGGAACATGTCCAGGAACGTCACTGATAGGGAACTTCTTAATAGGGTTCTCCTGGCCCCTGGTCCATTGGTAACAGAGTTCAAGAAGTTGCCTAAAAGGAAGAAATCGTTTTTATCTAAACCTGTTTTGGAATTATTTAGTTTTTAAGTTATTTGCATTCTTATTTTATTAATTTTGTTTGTTTTAATATAGTTATGTAACTTTAATGTGTTTCTGCATACAGTAATTTGTAAGAATAATATACATTTAGAAACATAACACGTATTTTTATTGTATTATTCGACAGCAGTCTAGGAAATGTAAGAATAAACGTATTAACCATCTATTTTGAAGTTTTTTATAAGTGCCTCATATTACTTCTTTCATTATTTATAATAATAAGTTATTTATACCCAGATTTATACCCTGAGTCTGCTGTAGTCATAAAAACCTACAAACTAGGTATTTTGTATCTATGGTGTCTTGGGAACCACTGAGCAGCGCTTTAAAAATACGTATAAATCCGAGTCGAACGAGAGAAAAATCATCTTGGAATTTAACCTCGGCGATGATTTTAAATCGCGTTTAACGAAGCTTCCTTCGACCGTCGATAACTCCAATCCCTTTTTCTTCTTTTATTTAAACAGTCAACTCTCGACGCTAATAAAGCTCCTCGTTTCCTCTCGAACTCGGCCCGGCGCGTTCGCTTTCGTTAAATCGGAAAACGAAGTAAGTCTCTCTGTCGCCCCGAATCACACTTGCAAATCGACCGGATTTTATATTCTTAATAAAACTTCCATAAACAGAACGAGGCGTCCTATTCAACGTGGCGGCGGCGTCACCGCCGACGCACCCCTCGTTCTTTCTCCGACCGCCACGACAAAGTCATAAAATATGTATGAGTGCTCGCTAACCGCCGTTTAATACTCGAAATCTCAATTAATGATACAAAGTGGAAATGGAATGCGTAATTGGGGACGTTTCTTCGTCGCGAAATCGACGGAAGGAAAGATGGAGATTGCCTCGCAGCGCTTCGTTACAAATTCGTAATTCGGAATGAACGGACGGTGAAAAACGAAAAAAGGAGATATTTTTCGGTCATTTGCTTTATAACTCGGATTTTCTGACAGTGATATTTTAAGTAGCTCATACGAGCCAAAATTGTCAAAATCGGAGTTATTCGCAGGCGATCGGAATATACGCACTCGATCCGTCCTTGCACTCCCGATTAAAGTCCGATCTCGACAAAAAGCAACGTTCTATGGTTCGCATGAGCACCTCTAGTGATGATGTTCGAACCAAGCAAGTTTAAGCTGATAACTTTCTGATTTTATGATCTGACTCTTAAATCGTGGGTTAAACCAAGGAAAACTAAGAAGAGAATACATACCCAAATCGAAAGCATAAAAATATGTAATAAACGTATTGAAAATATTTAAAAATTAACGTATTAGTAACCATGAGAATAGTAACACTGTATCACATCAATAAATAGTAATAATAATAATGTTTAATGTCTAACAGCTTAACCCAATTATAGAACATAAGTAACTAAAAATTGTACATATAAAGAAAAATTAGAAATAATAATTAACAAAATTAAATATAACACTACGCCCAAGAGATTGGTACTTCTGCACATCCTCGCGAAAGCAGATCCAAACAATAAGTTCGTCCTTGGTAGCAGCACGGTACCTTGAAGTCCAAACTTGACAGCAAAGGTGAGGAACCTATCTGTTCATGAACTAGGTTCCAGATAAAGCGAGCACCATATATCCTACGACGGTAATATAATGACCTTAAGCCATGACGATGCAATAAAGCCTGATGATCAATATTTTGATGTGGATAAATGCCATCAATTTTGAAGGAAAGAAACTTCATAAAACATCGTTGAGCCTTCTCAAGATACAACTGTAAATACAAATAATATGAAGACCATACTGGTGATGCATCTTCAAGTTAGCTAACCACAAAGGTATAATATAAAGTTTTAGTAATTGAATATTGCTGAAGAAATGTGTACGTTAAAAGACAAATCCCAAAATTCTAAACGAAGAGATTTATAATATGAGGAGAAAAGATTACGCCAGAGTTGAATAGAGATCCATCCAGATCCTTAACCACTTCCATTCTGTTTAACTACTGACCATGCATCAGGTATATTGATACTATCGCATTTAACGCCCTAGTGTAGATGTTGTAGCAAAATTTGCTAACACTAAATTTAATTTGAACTTGGTACACCAATTCGAAATGGTACTTAAATTATTACGGAAACACGAGACATCATTCCAGGTTATAATCGGAAGATAAATTTTCAAATCATCGACGTGGGCAAAAACTGGAGATGTTAATAGGGTTAGCAAATCACTAACATAGATGATGAAAAATAATGGTCCCAACTTAGCGCGTTGAGGCAGTCTAGAAGACGCAATGAAACCAAAACATTTAAAACCATTATAAAAAACATAGCTATGTTGATTATCTAAGTAAAATTGAAAGATCGTAATATAATTTGAGGTGTATCTCATAGAGAATAGTTTCATCAACAAAATGTTATGATCTATGGTATCGAAAGCTGTGCTAAAATCAGTGTAAATTACATCCACCTGCTTATCGAGCTCCTGATTAATAGATTGCGTAAGGGTAACAAGGTTGATTCTTGTTGACCTTCCACGAAAGAAACCCCGTTGGTGATGGGATACTGAGAGATGTAATACTGTTGAATAGGTACGTAGGTATGGCTGATATCCCCGTAAACTTTTGCAAAATTCGATAGAAGATATATCGGCCTATAGTTTTCCAGATCATTTTTATAACGTTTCTTAAACAGTGGGATAACTTCAGCATGCTTCCAAACCTCAGTCCACCACAGCCTTTCAATCACTATCATGAGAATAGTGTTAAAATTTAAACGGTTCAACATTGTGTTGATTCAACGATAATAAACTTAAATCTCTTACCTTTGCCAGTCATCCGAAACTCCAATAATATCACCCTCTGACCCAGAATCAGGCCGAAATATCTCGCCGAGGAACTCCACGGAAGGCGTATCTCGTCGAGAAAAATCTATTGGAGGGTTGCATTTACGGGCAAATCTTACTGCAATGCCTTTTCCAGATTTATTTTTAACCGCCATCCTTTGATCTATTCGCGAAATCCATTGGCGACCACTTACGGCCAATGATAAATCAATCAACCGGTCCCCAACAGATCGTCGCGAGAGCTAGACCTCCATCGACGGCGACCAGTTGATCTGCAGTGCCATTTGCATACACAGCGATAGGTCTGAAATATATATTAAGAATATATCCGAGCTCAGGAGGGAGCTTTGGAGAATGCCAGTCCTCATCAACTTCGAGATGGGGAGATGATCCTCCTTCTTCTAAGAGACGGACCTCCCATTCAAATATGATGCAATCAACCTGGCTGAGCTGGTATTAATACCTGCTCGAATTAGTTCATAAATTAATTCGGCGTACCACACAGAATCAAAAGCGTTGGCCAGGTCAAGGAACGCAAGCCCCAGTTGACACTCGTCTCCATGGGCGTAGCGGCAAGGGTGGGCATTGTCCACTTTAGAGAATTTGTTGCCTCACCTAGAGAAATCCTTTGATATAACAGAAAGGAAACAAAGAAATTCTTTTTCCCCTGTGTTTTTCTTAGCCGCTTCAATAATGTAAATCAAAATATTCTCTTGAAATTCGGCTTTAGAGAAAGGTTTTTTCCAAGAGAATACTTTTGATTTATATATATGTATATATATATATATAAATATATACATATAATCAGCTGGCTGGCTGCCCTCCCCCTCTCCCCCTAGAAAAATTCCTAGCTACGCCAATGCTCGTCTCCTAAAGACATATCTAATGACCCCAATTCGACGAGAAAGTTGTACACCGCTTACAGGTCTGCCCTAACACTGACCTTTTCGTCCTGTAGGAAGTTGCGATTAATTAGGTCACCACACAGGTGACTTTGAATGATCGATTCTGCCCTTTGTGAGAGTCCTGATAGCAAACTAATGGGGCCGCGATACAGTCCGAGCTGGAAAACGAGTCAAAGCTTTGGAACCTTGATTTACGAGCAATGTAGGTGAGGATGAGATACATCGAGAACTGAACTGTATGACTGTATGCACTCGCGTCACTTAGCGAGACACGTTAGAGTGTTCACAATGAATTTATTTTCGAGCACTAGACTGATCGGATCGAAAAGGAGTCCACTGAACGAATCACCAGAACGAGTTGAATGGATGTCCTTCCCTGGTTTGGAGATCATCGCGACATCAATTTCCTTCCAGATTTAAGGGAAGATACCCAGGGTGAGCATGGCGTTCGTTGCGTTCACTATTTTCCCAAATGTAGATTTTGACAGCTTTTAATCGAATCGAAATCGTGTTGACAAAACGAGTCACAAGGACGAGTTGAATGTTTGTCCTTTCCTGGTTTTGGGACCACGGCGACATTAATTTCCTTCAAGATTTGAGAGAAGATATCCAGATCAAGGATGGCATTGATTGTGTTCATTACTTTCCCAATCATAAATCGAGACTGCAGCCTGAAGACTAATGTTGGATCCTAGACAAACGTATTTCTTCACATCCCTCGAAATTTTTACGAAACATTTTAAAAATATTCGACAACATAACATTGCCCTCGTACTTTCCCGAAATTCGCCGTCGACGATATTTACGTTTCGCCTCCGGCAATTACACATAACACGTATTTTATCGATGTTGGTGCATATAATGGCCGTAAATTTAAGTTCATTTGCATTCCAAATTTGACGTTTTCTCCCCCAAATATGATATGTTATATAGTATATGCACAGGCGTAGATATTGTTCGAAGTACATGTAGACCACATAGTTGGTTTAATTTTGCAAATATACGTACATATATACGTGTATTACAATACATACGAATATTAGTTGAGGCAGTTTCGTGTTTTTCGAGCGAATTTTCAGCGTTCGATAAATGCATGTGTAATAAAATTGATTTATTGTGTGCGTTCGGTCAGTACGGGAGTATTTTTCTTTTTTTTTTTTGGATAAACAAGATGAATTGCAGTCGAGGCAAAGTAAAATATTGCGCGGTTTCCATTCATCTGTTGCTCAGATTTGCTGCTTCCTTCCATTCTCGTAACTTGAAGCTGATGAACCCAGAACGAACTTTTTCTTTTCTCAAAGTAAAAAGAATGCGATCAATACCTGCAGTGTTTTACTGGCACTAAGATTGTTAAAAGGAGTTTTGAAGAGAATCATTTTGGCTCTGTCACAGATCTCAAAATGGATATAGATAGAGAAATTATGTATAAGTAATGTTACGACAAGGTCAATGAAAAAGATAACACAGTATTCATAGTTTATAGCTTTAAGGATCGTTCTCAAGTCGTGATTTCTTACGCCATTGCCAAAACAACTGATTGCAATTTTTCGTTTACGGTGCTCAAGGAATCTAATATATTTTCATTGCCTCCCGCTTGTACCAGTCTTAATTCGCAGAGCAACTGTTCGATTTCGTGACCAAATTCGTCGATGGATTTATTAAATTGTCTGGATTGATGCAACTGATTTGACAAAGTAGTGACAGATCTTTTAGTTACGAAATGATCGCATACTTTTAACAAGTAACTCTACATAATCGTAATTTTTGTTTAAACGTACTTTTGCGTTTTCTGATAGCCTTGTTTTGAAAACGATGTATATTAAATGCTTTCTGTCATCGGGATTCAGTAATTCTGAGTACAATAAGATTGAATCTATTAATTTCTTTGTGCTATCCTCTGCTCCATTCATTGATGGTAACAGGCTACCAGCAGTTTTTAAATACATTATAAACATAACTAATTACATTTTCTATTGCCTTAATATAATGCTTTATTTGTATAACTACGTTTACCCCTACCTTTGATGCACTAGAACTAAACTCTATTTTTAATATATTTAATCTTACTGGAAAGATTTCTCTTTAAGCTTTCTCTGTACTAAATCTAGGTTCGTCCGCCTTTCCTGATTGCGCTTTATCAAATTAACTTTAAATGATATTACTTCATCATATAATCATCTAAAATCTGTAGTATCCATGAATACCTAACAATTCTTAAGTAACCTTAGTTTTTGTAATTATGTATCTGCACTCGATTAACTATCTTCACTTTCCTTGCCCACCAAGCAAAATCGATTCATGGCTTTTGGTAATCTGTTTTCGAATCTTCTTTTCCCATCCTTTCCGACATCAGTTCCAAATGAAGTAACCAACCATTATGACAGCAATCAGGACCGATACACTTCCTTCAATTTCGGATAGGGTGAAGCCTTGTACTGAACTACCTACAGCTTCTAACACACTCAACTTAGGGCTCCATAATATTATCTGATCATTAAATCTTCTAATCCTCGCAGCTTGTAATCCTGGCTGGATCGCCTTGTAATATATTTATTGTTAATTTGTTTTACTTTAGTAAGTAATACTCCATTATATATGTAACTTATTTATTACTTTTATTTATTGCGTGCACATTTAGATCTATATGTACATGTCTAAATACTAACTAACTTCTATTTATCTTTCTTTAGTGGTAAAAACGAGTGACATCGCACTGTAGATACTGTGTCATCTTTTTCATTGACCCCGCTTCATTACTTCACCCCTCCATAGGTTCCAAGGAATCATTTTGGAAAACACGAAGACCAGTCGTATGTCTTCTTAAATTCTAGATTTAAAATCCGTATGTCACATGTTTCGGTTTACGACATCATCAAGTAGCTGTTTCTGATTTTTGTACGTTATAGTCCAAATGCGGCTTTACAGTGAGGTAACTGAAGATAACTGGACAGCGTACGACTAAACCCAACGCTGTCAGTTGCCCGACTTGCTGATGAATTCAGTTGTCAATCTCATGCGACGCAATGGTGTGGGAGCACTAGAAGGTCAAGCATCCTACAACTTTTTGCAAAAAGATGATCATGTGGAAAAGATTGACGCGCATATATGAAAAATTGAAGGAAGAAATAGAAAACCGATAGAGAAAGAAAAGAATGTAATTTCAAGAATTGAATCATGGGTGGTCTTTGATTCACTGACTTTCCTCATGAACGTTGATGTACCGATGGAGACAACTCTCCGGACTCCGCACTCTTGTTTGTTGTTGAATTTAACCTCAATTAAGGAATAGAAAAATGACCAGGACCAAAAGCTCCATGACAAGTCGTAGCTAACGTAACAAATACACGGTATTTTAAAAAAGTAGTACTTTATCGTTACACACACTACTTTTAAAGGTCAGATATACAATAATACACAAATAAAAAAATTAATTATATATATATTATATATATATTATATTAATTAAACACCCTTAAATAGTCGTTTAGTTTTCTGAAATTTTCCAATTTTCTGCGCAATTTTCTTAACTTTTCATTCTGTAAGAACTTCCTACTAAGTATTAGAAAACTTAAGAAAAAAATTAATGAAATTGGTAAAATCGTTCTCAAGCTATGGCGTGACCAACTGAAATAGGGATTCTATACTATATATACTATACTACATATATATATATAGTTAATTCCACTACACTTTCTCTTGATAATACTTTTCTCGTGCCAGCGAAACACGTGTCAATACGCCTAAGACTGAACTGTATGTACCATATCACACTGGAGCTACTTAACGAGAGACGTTAGAGTATTCACAACGAATTCGTTTAGCACTGACTGATCGAATCGAGAACGGGTCGACTGAACGAGTCACAAGAACGACTTGGACGCATTTGACAATTATATTAACAATGTTGGTGTCACGAGAGCTTTAATTAATTATATTGCCTTTCTTAGATCCTACCAGACAAAAAATTTGAGGCAGTATAAGCTCTGAGGAAATTTCCTTTTATTCTCCAACAGAAACTACTCCGTTTCTTTGCCTTTTCCTATACCTTCCGATCATAAATCACATCCTCGACTAACAGCAACATCAACGAACAGCGAACAACGACCATTATCGATAAAACAACCGGGACGCCGACCACGGCCGCGATCTTCCCGCAGCAGCAGCGCCAGTCCGTCCGTCCATCTATTCTAAAAGTTTTCGCCCGAAGCGGGCCGAAATAAGCTCCGAAAGCTTTCAGAAGTTGCTCTATTGAGACAAATTGCTTATTAGCGTTGTATCTACCGTATGCTGTAGCGGGCGGGCATCGGACCTCGTCGCGCATGCAGGCTCCTTCATAAATGCGTACGGGGGCCTGCTCTCATCCACCTTCATTTATCATCCATCCCTTTCTTACAAATTTTATTATTTCGAGCGAATTGCAGCAGCACGCGACGCATGAGCAGTGTGACGGGCCGCCAACCGACGGCGGTCCCTCCGAGCGCAGTGCCAGTTTCGACGTCGGTGTGTCGTTGTGAATGTGCGGCTCCCGGTGAGGACGACGAGGACGACGTGAAAAATTACAATTATCGATCGCGACGATCGAGCGCGGAGAAAATCGGCGAAAATAAATCCGGTTCGCCGTCGCAATTCGGATCCGGTGTGCGATCGGCGGTGGTGGTACGTCGATCGGTTCGATTCGGGCGTGTGTAAAACTTTTAGTTCGTTAGGGAGAGAAACAAAAAAAGGGAGCGAATTAAAAAAGTGATGGAATCGAATTAAAAATTTAAATTGTTGCGGTCGATCGAGGGCTGCTGAATTGACTGGTGGGTTGTACGAGTCTAGAGGAAGCGAAGGAGAAAAAATTGGTAAAACGTTAGCTTTAGTTTTCGATAATAGTTTTTAATTTAGTCGATGGTGAATTTTAAAAATTTTACAAAATATTTTGGGAAAAGTTCCAAATGTCCAGCTGCATTTCCTTCTGTATCCCGTTGCGCTTCTTTCAGTTTAGGTCACCGCTACATATTTTTCTTTCATGTTTTCAATTTTCAAACTTCATTTCCTTCCATATCTTTTTCACTTCTTAGTGCCCCTTTTAAATCGTCGTTATATATTTTTTCATATTTTTCATATTTTATTTTACGTAAAAATAGTAAACTATTTTCGGGAGCCAAAAATCTTAATAAAACAAAATCTGGATAACTCTCCATATAACCTAATTCAATTACATACGTTTTAGGGGCAGCTACCAAATAAATGTGCAAAAGCTTACTAGGTAAGCACGATCTGCATATGCCATTAATCCCTCAACGTATATATAATATGTATCTTACAATTAGCCACCACTACCGCTTCACCATTGTGAGGATTTCGGTTTTACTTTGCTATCCTTCGATGGATTCTTATTACTGCTCCTGCCTACATGACCGAATGTTTCGCTGCTTAAGGTCTCAGGTTTCTACTCAATGTTTGCTGTCAGTGTATTATACGGACATTTACTACAGAATATTATACGGCATATTGCTGTGGGGATCTTCTTGAGCGGCAAAAAGTGTATTTCTAGCCCAAAAGGTAGTACTACGATCAATGGTTGGAGCACACTACACTGAGTCCTGTAAACCAATTTTCCGCGAATTAAATGTTTTACCATTACCTTGTGTACATATTTTGAAACCGCTTTGCTACATGTATATAGGGCCGCCTTCAATACTAATGCTCAATATCATCCATATTGTACAAGGGCTCGAGAAAACTTGCATTTGTCAGGGAACACTCTTAATGTAACAAGTTTGGGAATTAAGTCTATAGGGATTAAGATATACAACTGTTTGGCCCCTTTTATTAAAAAACAGTGCTTCGATTTATATTTTCAAAAAACAGGTTAAACAATTGCTTCTTAAACATCAGTTTTATAGTTTGGATGAGTACTTTAGATTTATTTAAATTTCAGGAATAAAAGTGTCAGAATTATATACCTACTATCTTGTTAATTTATTAGTTTCACTATTATTATTATTATTATTATTATTATGTTATTATATGTTATTGTATTACATTTTCTTTTTTATTATTATTTATTACTATTATTATTATTATTACTTGTTCTCGTATGCCAGGTCTCTTGCATCTCTTGATGTTCTTCGTTTCCTGGTGAAGATCTCTTCAATGCATTTGTTGTATATTTACCTTGATCTTCCTATTCCATTGGTTTTTTTGTGTTACCATCATCCACACTTGCTTCACCTATTTTCTTCTAATCCTTGTAGGTGATGCCACCATCCTAACCGTTTTGTTTCTATATATTTCGACATAGGCTGTATTTCCACTTCTTTTCGTATCTTCTCGTTCCTTATTTTGTCCAGTTTGGTTAACCTTTTTACTCTTCTTAGGAATCTCATCTCCGACGCTTGTAGTTTACTTTTATCTCTTTGTGCTAGTAACCATGTTTCGCATACAAAAGTTAGAACGGGACTGTATATGGTTTTGAATACTCGGAACTTGGTCGATTTGGATAGTATTCAATTATTTCTGGTGATGTTTTTAAGTGACCGAGGTACAATTTTGCCGTTTTCTCTATTCGTTTGTTTATCTCTGTTCCCATTTTTCCATTGCTGTCCTACGTAATGAAAGTTGGTTTTCTACTCACTACTATTATTATATTATGTCCAAAAATAAACACATTTGTGGTAATCAATATTATATTCAAGTCGATTATTTAAATTCAAATCAGCGGGCAAAACTGTACAACAAACATTGAATTGCATAATTTATAATAATTTTTAGTTATAGCGAAATAATTTTTTATTTGGTATGAAATTCTTTCACCCCGTGTTATCGACAATGTCAATTTTTTAAATTTCACACGTTGATTTCGACCTAAAATGCAGTAAAATATACGTAATGTCATTAATATCTATCGAGCAAACGAGCAAGAATAGGTAGATTCCAACACGCCACAAAACCATCGTCGACTACATGCGCAAAGCCAACTCGGAACGCCACTCGATGATCCACAAACTAGTTTTGTGTTGTGTTGGAACCAACCTAATATAAACGCAATGATTAATTCCTTAGACAATGAAACGCCCCATTAACATCCAGCAACTTTAATATACATACATAAACATGATGCAAACATACAGATATTTTCAGGGTGAAATAAATTATTGATCGTAACTGCGTCTTTAATGGAATTGAGACGGATCTTTCGTATTCACCGCAGTGAATTAATTCAATACAAGGACAATAATGCATCGAATTATCTAGGAAACAAGTTCGAAAGCATAGAGCTTTATGTTCCATTACCATCCATAATTCCTAGTTAATAACCGTATTTTACGTTGGCGTATGTATGAAGCGGACAAACTTGTCATAACCGAGACATTAGAGCTCTCCTTCTCCCATTTATTCCGATGCCATCCCTTGCCGGGTTCACCATAGCTTTTCCGTTTAAATTCAATATTCGCTGTGAAATATTAATATTCCGGGAAATTCAATATTACGAAGCGAGCGAAGCAATTTCAGCTTTCGTTCAAACGTGTTCGAACGCGTACCTTATAGCTACTTATTTCCAAACTCGCTTTTTTTGGTTGGTTCGAAAACTATTTTAAAAGCTCTTGATCTTACCCTGGTGATACTTAATTCTCCCCCTCCCCACCCCGCTTTCTACTGAGGATAGCAACTAAGTTACCGAAATACGTATCTAGAATTATTTGGATTGGATTAGGATTTGGATAAGATAGCAATTTTTACAATTTTACGAGCTAGAACAGGTTTAATCTTGCCTCAATAATACGTAAAGAACCAGTAGGTTTGCAGGCTTAAAATTTTTAATACCAATATATTCGATACGTCCTAATGTCGAAGAGAATTTGTGTAAATTCCTTTGTTAATCATTGCCTTTTTAAATCCGAAAATGACGGTCAGCCCATGATCCTCTTTCTATTCCTTCATTTTGGTAAAATTTAACAGCAAACAAGGGGATTTACAAAAAACGCTTTTCGATGAGAAACTTCGCGCCTGTAAAATACACAACACACTGCACGCATGGATTGATTCTTCACTTAGTATTGACAAAGGATTAGAGGTATTGAAGCTCTTAACATCTCATAAAGAACTACGTTTTTATCATTTTACACATAGTACTTCTAAAGCTAAGATATACAGCTTTCAAAATTATTTCGGAACCAATGAAAAATTTTTAAGTTTAAGCGATCTTAAAAGAAAGTGTATTAGAGTGCATATGGAACTTTGTGCATTATTTCAATTAGTGTGGGGATATGAAAGCAGAGATTTAAATTGTGGAAGGACTCGATTGCTTGGCGTTATTTAGTTAAGAATTTCTTCTTATATTACTTCTTTATGAGAAAAAAAGTATCTAATGTGTTAAATATAAAGAAATGTCAAGAGGCAGCGTTAAAACTCGAACTAATTTTTATTTGAATTTACAAGCCGAAATAGGAAGTTTAATTTTTTATTTATTTATTATTATTAGGTACATAGTATTATTTTTTTGTAAACTTTGTTGATAGAATATGTGATATAACTAAGGTTCTACAAACAAGGACATGATAAGTTATCAGTAAGTAGTGCAAACCGGACGGACGATGTCCCTCCACCGCTTGTTCCCACTTACATACGTGCAAAGCGTTAAATTAAAATGCGGAGGATAACTTATTAATACCAACTGATCGTTGAATAATAAAATTCGGAGGAGTGACAGCGTCAGTCCGATTTACACTACTTAATGATAACACGTCATCCACGTTTTTAAGAAACTCTAGTTATAGTATAAGAAGCCTGTGTGTTGTTTAGATAATCTAATTGCAATCACAATGTAAAAAGAGGAATATAAAAGCTGAACAGAAGCCTAACAAAAGACTTTTGCCGTGGAGAAGAAAGCACGGTTAAAGTTGTAAAAGAGCTAGATTTCAAATTTTACCTAACAAATGTTTCTAAATTGACTTTATTGCCTCCAAAATCGACTTTACCGCCTTAAAAATTGACTTTCTTGTCACAAAATGTACTTTACTGTGTCAAAATTTTTCCAATATTGCGCCCAGGAAAGCGGAAATAAGAGAAAATTCGAAAACCACCGCGTTTGGATCAATAGTGTGGTGATATCTGCATAAACAAGGAAAATCGGCGTCTAAATTTTGTAACTGCTAGACCACGTTTCGGCTAGCTCCTAGAGAATTAGTAAATTTAATTAAATTTCGGCCTCCTTTATCGCTACATTATTACCCCAGATTAATGACATATCTCCTTGTCATCGTGCAAGCATTTACAATCCTGTTGTTTCGTATCCAGAATCAAATCTTCCCTAAGCGAAACGATACTAGCCTTCCCGAAATAAAATTATGCACAGAATTTCTCTCTTTCTTTACCTTTTGGTGTAACGGTTAGTTTTCCCCTTACACCGAAAGGTGGAAAAAGAGAAAGATAAAAGAGATACAAAGAACTTATTATTATTATTCCAGCTATTTATATTTAAGCGTATGCTTAATTTTGTTTCAACTGCTTCTGTTTGTTTCATTTCTATTGATACTGATTGCCAGCTTACTAAGTAAACTCAATTGGATTATTGGCATATACAAATTGAGCTTACTTAGTAAGCTTTTGCACGGTTACTTGGTAGCTACCCCTTAACATATCTAATTTCGTTAGGTCCGTTATATAGAGAACCATCCAGATTTTGCTTTATTAAGTTAGTATTAACAAAATTATTCAAATAAACCGTGACTGAACGATATTCTAAGATACTCAGACCAGTTCGCCGGCTTTCAAACGAAAGCTCGTCCTGTTAGCCCCCTCTAAGGACAAGGACGCTACGCTACGCTAATGGCAACACGTTAGAAACGAACCAACCATTAACGATCTTCTCCTTGTAGTGTCTACGAACTTGAAGGTACAACGTTGGGGGATGTTGAAGGAAGTTGGAAGCAATGTGGGAAGATTTCTCGACGGATTATCACGATATAAGGTTTCCGCCACTGAAGATGAAAACATCCGAAACGGTGTGGTGAACCTATGAACTTTTTGGATTTGAGATCCTTTTAAATCATATATTTCCCTATATTTTTTAAACTTTTACTTGC
The DNA here is from genome assembly GCA_038088585.1 of Chrysina gloriosa. NCBI lineage: Eukaryota > Metazoa > Arthropoda > Insecta > Coleoptera > Scarabaeidae > Chrysina > Chrysina gloriosa. Next base: position 27,049,344 of record CM076088.1, on the reverse strand, counting down.
TTAAAACGAAATTCCACAAAAGTAGATATGTGTAGGATATATAGGTCACCCCCTTTTGCTCCATTTAGCTGCATCGCGACGTGTGATTGAAGAGCAAACTCAATCCAATAATTCAACTTCAAATTCAATTCATTGGGTACGTGAACCGACCGGAATTTTTATAGAGTTGTTTCGGAAAAAGCTCCAAACCAGAAAAAATTCGAACTCCCAATAAAATAAATCACGCTCGAATTCAATCTTTTTTTTATAATTATCCGACTGTAAACCTGCCCGTTCGAAATTTACAACCGGTTCGTCCCGACGTCGCGCCGCCGCCGCCGCTCCATCCCCTTTTTTACGGTCGCTCGTCCTTTAGCGCCCTTTATCGATATCGTAATTTAAAATTGTTGCCATCGATAAAAATTATTGCAAATAAATTTCGCGATGACCGTTAAATCCCGTACTTAACACATCTATCCAATTAGTTGTCGCGGAATTATCGGTGCGCGTGAAATATGAAAGTCGTAAATCTGAGGACGGCGGAACGAGGCGTCCCGTCGCTCCGATATCAATATTTTGCACGTCGACGTCCGTATTTTATTGGGCGAATGTTTACGGCTTTATTTATGACAAGTTACGTTTAAAATTAACATGAAACCGTTCCAATTTGAATTTTTGCATTTTTGCGCGGCGCCCGAAACGACACGCCGAAGGATAAATTCGAGATGAGGCTATAATTCGGAATTTATGAGACACCTACATACGTATGTAACCTACAAATCGACGTATATATGTTTGAATGCGGTCGTCGATAGCAGTTCGAAAATATCAAATTGATGAAAGTGTGCAGGTTTATTGTAATTCTGTCATTCTATATGTTCGAGGGATAATTCAGTAGCTTGATTGCGTTAGATTAGGGCGCAGATATTTTGAGGCTCGAAATGATATCTCGGGAGAGACATGACGGTGTTGCAAATTTTACAAGAAGCGGGGGGGGACTTAAGGATTTTTGTTTATATTTTTTAAAACAAATAACTAAGGTAGAATAAAGCTAACCTAAGGATTTCCAACTGAAAATGTTATTTGAAGAGTAACATACACTAATTATAGCCTCTTTTTTAAATCTTCACTGGTCCTATGTGCCCATTAATACTGGGGCACAGAGCACCATATAGAGTGGCCCAGAGGACCATGTGTTGAATAATTATTTTTTAAATTGGCTTTTGCGAAAAGGACGTATTATATATTTTTTGCAAAAATGTATTTTAGGGTACCTATAGGTTACAAAACAAGAATATATTGCCAATACTTTATTTTCGTAAGAAATCTTAAGAACACATTAAACAAATAAATTCTTCATCGTTCTCCGACACTCCTGCGCAAGTATCATGTGGCCATCCTTTGAAGATCTGATTTTGAATCCATCCCTCCCCTCCTCTTGACTCGCCATACCTACTTGGGCAATATATGCATATGATGTTAGTGTATGTCACTACTTACAATGTCCACGACTTATTTCTTCGCGACTATCTTATTTCTTATAACGAGCTTTTCTTGGGCATTTTCAGTAAGTTTTCTTTTCCCACTTTTGGTATTTTGTTTCTTGTCCTTTTCTTTTCCAATAAGCTGGTTTTCAAATGGGAAACTTCTCAACAGTTCTTCAGAATGTTGAGCTCTGCTAACTCCCTTCTTTGAACTGCGATCTTTATTTTTACGGGCATCTGACCTTGACTTTGGATAAATGTTCAACGGTTCTTTAAATACCTGTTCAGTTTCAGGTTGGAGGTTTTCAGTTGCATTTTGGCACAACTAGTTCGAATTTTTTCGAAGAATCGTAATGCATCGAATATTGTTACGGTTTTGATTTTCCTTTCAGCGCTATTCCCAAGTTTTTCGCACGTTATTATTCTTGTATTCTTTTTCGAATAACGTTGACTTTGACTATACTTCGTACGTTCGTCGTCTTCGTACGTTCTAGACTTCTTTTCTTGCTTTTGACATTCTACCTCCCCCGTCCCACGTTAGATCTGAGAACGAAAAGGGCTCATCCCTATGGCTACAAGTTGTTATAAAACCAGTCTCCGACTCTTTGCGAATTTCCTGCTGGATTTCGACAGACCGCTCGAGTTCGACGTTACCCCTTCCCCTCCCCTCCCCTACTTGCTTTCTGCAGGTTCAAAAATAACGGTAAGCCCATGGTAATTTTTGTATTCCCTAATTAAGGTTAAATTCAACAACAAACAAGGAATTTACAAAAAAGTTCACCGATAAGACGCAGCTATCGTAGCAAATACACGATATGTAAAATTTCGAGACCGTAAACTTACTGGTTCTTCACTTATCATTGAAGTAAAATTACAGCTGTAGAATAATAATAATAATAATAATAATAATAATAATAATAATAATAATAAGAATTTATTTGCAATCAATTTGCAGAGCAAAGATGTGCATTGTCAAGATACATACGAGCAAATTCACAAATAAAAATTATAAAATAAATATATATATAATATATATATATATATATATATATATATGGGAGAAAAGGTGAAAGGCATAGTACCCATCCAGGCCACACAAAAAGTAGTCCCCAAAAAAACTACACTAACCCCGAGGAAAACAAGGAAACGCGCAGATGACTCAGGACGACACGTAATCATTCAGGCTGTAAAAGCAATTTTGTATTAAATATGATTTAATACTAGTCAAATATTTACTTTTGCTACCAGTCATGCTTCTCAGGTAGTCCGGTAAAACATTATATACCGTAATAGCTTTGTAGTAACATGCGCTCTCATATACTGCTGTAAAGTGTCTTGGGGTCACTAGCTTGTTAGCATTTCTAGTAACCATAGCTGTTGAAACATCTTTATTGCGCAAGAAAAGATGACGATTTTCATGTTGAAATACCAATAATTTATAAATATATAAACTCGGCAATGTCAATATATTAAGTTTAAGTTTTTAAGTTCTGACCGATAGAGTGAACATGCATCTCACCATCCGCTTCTGAATTATAAATAATTTAGACATATGCGGCGATGATCCCCAAAACAAGATACCATATTCGAACAAGGACTGAGCACAGGCGCAATAGTAAGCCCTCAACGAATCAAGGGAGACGACCTGGCGAAGATGGTAAATGGCAAAAACCGACTTATCTACGTTCTTAGATAAATTTCGGATGTGTTCTTCAAATTTAATCCCTTTGTCGATCGTAAGACCCAGGAATTTCACCGACATACTTTCAGCAATCGATCTTAACATTATAAAAGACTAGTATTTTTCGTTGCAGGTACTACTTTTAAGGGTCAGATATGCAATTTTCAAAATAGGTTTGGAACCAATAAAAAAATTAAAGTTTAACCGATCTTGAAAAAAAAGTACCAAACACCCTTAAGTCAGGTGTTACCATCGCCCATCTTTTGAAAGTCCTATCCCCATAGTAAGATCAAATTTCTTCAATATATTAGTGTAGTGTGTTATGTACTTTTTAAACGGTTGCAATGATGTGAAATTTTGAAAAACTAATATCAGATTCGTAATCAGCATAACTTCCACAAAAACTGCGTATGGATGGGTTTAAAAGTTAAAGCTAAACCGGTTTCTTTCTTTATCTACGATATAGTATTCATTAATACATTGGACTTCGAGACACTTATCTGGACAAAGTCATCAAATTTGGAGCGTTCAAAACAAATAACGGTAATTATGCGAACTAGACTCAGGTTAATGATACAGGATACAACAAAATATAAGAGAAGTCAATGTATTTCTGCTAAACCTCTGGGTAGCGTAGTCGGTGAATCCAGGTAATAATCAAATACATGTTGAATTAGGTAAAATTTCTCACAGCTGGTCGAAATGTTCCAAGTGAAAATCACATAAATTTCACAGATGACGGTAATCATATGAAACAATATTCTATTACAATTTTCAAAGTAAATATCTTCAAAGTGAAATGAAAGACATCGAAATGCAAAAGTAATTTCAACAACGTAAATTATACAGCGGCAGACCAATGTATCTAAAATAAAATACGCGGGCTGCTTTTTTTTTCAACTTCTGATAGGCTATAAAGGAAAGACGGGTGAATATAGAAAATGATCTTCTTACCAAAATAATGTACAATAAAGGTTACTTCTCTACATAATCACCTCGAGGATTGAGGCTTTTGTCATATCTGTGAACAAGCTCTGCAATAGCCTCTTCATAATAATTGCCGCCAATGATATGAAGTGAATTGATTTGATTTGATTTGTATGAGCTCCTGGTCAGTTTGGAAGCGCTGCCCTCGCCCCTCCCCTCACCACCCTTCCCCAAGCCACTTCTTCTATTCAGGAAAAAGATGGTAGTCACTCGGCGCTAGGTTGGGACTATATGGTGGATGTTCGAGAATGTCTCATTGAAATTCCTCAAGGAGCCGGTGGGCTACACGAGCAGTTTGAAGACAAGCATTGTCATGAATCAGAACAATTCCAGAAGTCAGTATGCCTTTTCTTTTGTTTTGAATAGCTCTCCGTAAGCGTCGTAAAGTTTCACAATATGTATCTGCAGTAATTGTTGTCCCCAGTTGCATAAACTTCACAAGCAACACACCTTTTTGTGTCCCAAAAGCAGTTGCCATAAACTTACGGTTGTTGAAGATTCGTTTGAATTTTGTGGGTTTCTTTGGAGAATTTTTGTGCATCTATTGTTGTGATTATCGTATCGCTTCGGTCGTGTCATATTGAACCAATGCCTCATCTACTGCCACAATAGATTCCAAAAGATCTTCTCCATCAGTATTGTAACGGTCAAGAAACGCCAAAGTTGCAGTCATTCGACGAGTTTTGTGGTTGTCAGTCAACATCTTTGGGACCTAGCGAGCACAAAGTTTTCTATAGGGCAACTGTTCAGCAACTATAGGGAAGATCTTGAGAGGTCCGGAAATTTCATCGATAATTCACTTATGGTAAACCATCAATTTTCCTTAACCATTTGTTCAACTTGTTGAACAAGGTCGTCTGTAACGACAAACTTGCGTCCTTGACCCCCTTCAGTTCGGCCATCTTTAAACTTTCGATACCATTCACGAACAACGCCACTCATAAAGCTGTCTTCGTACACTCGACTCATTCTTCAAGAAATTTCCGCTGCACTTTTCCCTTCTGCCTGCAAGAAACGAATAACACTTTGCAATTCACACTTCGCGGGAGAATCAATAGAGACAGCCATGTTTACGTGACTGCAACTCAAAAAGAAATGTTGGACTCGGCAGTGACAGAGCGTGTGAAGGGCGAGATACGCAGCCACCAGTACGCTCACCAGCCACCTGCCACATGCCTGGTCTTCATACTGTGTTATCGGAGGTTGAAAAGAAAACAGCCCTCGCATAATACAAAATATAGTATATAATTGTTCATAATAACCAACTTGTAATAACAGGTGCAGGCTGGCTGGCATTGAAAAAAGGAAGAAGATCACTATTAACAGATTTGGATGTCGGGATAATTAAATCATAAACAATTCAAAAAAAGCTATATTTACGAACTAATACTGTAAACGGTATTAAAAATAGAGGCACTTCTTTAAAAAATCCGGAAAATTCAGGAAAAATGTTATAGAACTTAACATTAATAAAAACAGAAAACAGAAATACGTATCTTGCTGGTGTTATAAAAAGAATTCTCCTTATGCTATGTCATTAAAGGGGTGGTATAACGTTATTAAATTTGACGTTCGTACAAAATACCTGTATACACACGACATCAGTTGATATTTACCAAAACCATCGTAGCTACAACGCTAATGACATTTAATAACATTGCTTTGGCCCGAACTCAAACAACGAACTGGTAGACGGAACGTTAGCGTTATCGTCAACGAACAGGGAGCCGATGAATGTTTAACATTAGAACTTTCTGCATCCGTCTCCGTCGTATCGAAAACGATGTGTACCTTGGAGAACTTTTACCGTAATGTCGTACTATGTAAGATTTTAATCACATTTACTAGTCGGAAACTTTAATTCGTATGGAAGTTGTTTACTTTATCCTCTTATTTTGGTCATTTCTTTTTAGGGAAAAAATTGTAACGAATAGAATCGAAATATGCGTCTGGTAACGATTTTTTGAGTTTCTTGCGTCTCAATCGGAAGTAGATTTTAGTATTTCGAGCACATCGTAATAGAAATTAATATTTTCGGTTCGGTTGGTTTCATGAAACTTCAATATCTTAGTTTACTAACCTCCTTAGTCTACTAGGTTAGTTAAGAGCTTAAAAAAACAATGAAATAGCCAAATGCTACCCTAAAAGTTAGGGTAGTTACCCTAGCTAATAAATTTCGAGCCACGAGATTACAGGCCGAGTGAGCTACCCTCAGATGATGCATGCGGAGAGAATCTTAAAGTCCCAGTCTTAGAAAGCGAGTAGGGGCCCGACTAAGGTGGGTAGCCAACTTAGATGTTAATCACCATTGAAACGACACCATCCAATTCTCCTGACACGGCAAAAATGCGTTTCATAGACAAATTAAAATATTGCACCCGCCAGTTGATGTAGTCCGCCGAACGCAGAGAAATGCCAGCCATATGCTATAAACGAAAATCAAGCTGTCAGGGAAAAGCGAGCCAACTAACAAACAAAATTCGCCTAAAACCTAGATCATGCTCTGACCATAAAAATAATCCAACACCACTACCAAAACATAACAAGTTAGCTAACAACCTTCCATAACTGACTTTTCAGTTTTCTAGAAGTTACAATAATATATTTTACACAATTTTTATAAAATCTAAACAAAGAAGAAAGCCTAAAACATTAAACAGTCGCGGAAAGATGAATTAGACATTTTAAAAAGCACACCTCCAACAAAGTACGGCACTACGACATGGAAAAGGAGCGACTACCATGCGATGAAACATCAGTTAAATCTCCCGAAGCGTTATTGAGTCCAGGCCAAATCCAAACGATACGATCCAACTCTCCTGACAGGCCGAAAGATTCGTCCCTCAAACTAAATTTAAATCAAAACACACACATGTACTTGCCACTCGATGTAGTCCGCCGAACGCCAAAACGAACGCCACTTGCGTTCTATAAGCGGAAATATTAGAGGTGCATACCGGTCCAGTTGTTAGGGAAAGGGCGAGCCAACTTTAAAAGAACGAATTCTTCTAAAACTTCGAACAAATTCTGGTAATAAAAATAACTTAACGCCACCTCCAAAACGTAACAAATTGACCGGCTGTTACGGCCATTTTTGACAGGGGTACAGCCAATTTGTCGCAGTTCCGGTTTGTTAGTCGTGACTTTTTCAACTTGTTCTTCAACTTTTGACGTGTTAAGCATTCGACTTCTGGCGTTCAGTATAAATTAGGTTAGACTAGTAGAGGCATAGTATAACCTAGTAGAGTGTTGGAAGGACTTCAGTTTGCTGTATTCGGCTGGCTTCCCGACATATTTACATCAAGTGCGAGAAAGCCCGCCATCTTGGGCAGTTTTCGTCCCGATACCAATTACCACGCCGTGCGAAGGTTGACAACGGGAAATACGTTGCGCTAAGTATTGGGAAAAATTCCCTAGAATCACTTGGTAAATTTAGAGTTAGTAAGTCGGGGATTTGTTTTCTAGTAAAAAGGGTTTTCTTACTTTTGAAATATCCTATTCTTTTAGTATTTTAATGGAGGGCGGGATCAGATTAGCTTTCGGGTAAAGACGGTTTTCCTTACTTTTGCTAATTTAATAGTATATTTGTTGATCGAAGCATTCGATTCTGTTAATAGTTTAAGGGAGATCACAGTTACTTGGCACTTGCATATATTCTTGTTTTAATTACGTTCTGCTAAAGCTGTAAGATGGCTGTAAAGTCATTGGAATTCCATCGTTTACCGAGAGTGTTGGAAGCATTAGGTAAGAAGCTAACTCAATTGAATTAAAATTAACTGATGCACCCCAAGTAACAAATAAAGCGCTGCTCAACGTCATTCTCTTGCCTCAAGTTATTTGTTATTACGTTTATATTATTTGTAAATAGAGTTTGCAAGTAATTTTGCGGGTCCCTTCATGACCAAATAAAAGATCCAATAACGTAGACCGTTCAGTTAACCTCTTTTCAGTTCCTAAAGAAGCTAGAGGATGTCTCTGACTCCAGACACTTAGATGTGATCTAGTTCTATAATTGGAGAGTGGCGCCTTGTTACCAAATTCTCGAACTTGAACCTACACCGTTTCCATTGAGCTAGTACGGGCTGGATTTCCATATTTATGACCAACTAAGTGGGTTATTCGAACTGTAACGATGAACTTTATCGGTCACGTTTCCGACCTTTTCTCCTAATAGTATCGTGTTTAGCATTAACACGGAAACTGGAACTTGATTTTTAGTTCTGTACGAATTATGTATGCCATTCAAAGGATGGAATAACGTAATATAAAAACGAACGACACTATCGAATTCTCTTGAAAGGACAAAAATTCGTTGCACATGTAATGCTTGAATTAAAACATATTGCAGCTGCCAGTTGTTGTAGTCCGATTAACACAGAAACATCTCGTCCTCTAAAGGAAAATACCGGAGGTGGATACCGATCCAGCTTAAATTCCCCCTCCTAAAAATTCGACGTAGCACCGGTCATAAAAATAACCCAGCGCAACCACTAAAACGTCAAAAATTGACTATTAAAAAATCTTAAAGGAAATAAAATCTAAACAAGAAAGACGCTAAAACAGCAATACTCGTAAAAATATGAATTCGACGTAATGCATGCCTCTAGTGGTATACTGCACTAGGACCTGGAAAAGTAGTGCCTACCATACGGTAAATCATCGATTAGATCCTTCGAAACGTTATGGAGTATCGTAACCGGCAAAATATAGACGAAATCAAAACGACACGGTCCAATTCTTCTGACAGGGCGAAAATCCATTTTCGCAAACGATGTTTGAATCAAAACATTGCACCTGCCAGTCGAAATAGACCGCAGAATACAGGAAAACGTCACTCATTCTATAAACGGAAATGCCGGAAATAGGTACAGATCCAGCTATCAGGAAAGGGACCGGACAACTCTAACAAACCAAATTCACTTGAAACCTTGACCAAGCCCGAGTCATAAAAATAACTAGACGTCGCTAATACGTAACAAGCGTCACTCAGTATTGACTCCAAGCACAGCAAATATCTCCTCTATATAAGGGCGGCATCAGCTATCGAGACAAACGACATCGTTGAGGCTGACGTCCCCCTCGCTTTTTCTCGTCTATGCGCTTACACACACATTTGCGCAACTGAAATCCGAGATTCAACGCGACGGGATTGTTAAAACAACAAACATATAAACGGGGGTGGAAATTTCCTTGAAGATACGTACGGGTACACGTACGTATGTTATGTGATTATTATTCTCAAAGGCTGTCGAGAGGTGAACTTTGTAAGTTGGTCTGGTAATTACCGTCGGCATTTCGCGAGGGCACGTGCTAGTTTAAGTTCTCGTTTTGTTGCTTAGGAGATAGCTTAGCTAGCTAGCTAGCGAGCGCAGCATTTCAAGCTGCGGAATTAATACCGGGCGATTAATCAAGGGGCGTCGCGTATTACACGGTCTCGAGAGCTTGCGAGGCTTAATTGTAAAATCGTTAATATCGTCTCGATTGGTTGTTGCTGGAGCGTTCGAAATGCTTGTGCGAATAGCCCGGATAAGTTAGAGATTTGAAAAGTTGACGCAGAAGAAAGCTGTCAAACCCCCAAACCATTCTTCGTTCACGTCACGTTCTACACAGAAGACTCGTGCAGCTTTAATTTGAAATAAAAATGTTAAATCTCACGTTATTTTCCACCGAGACTAAAACGTCAGAAATACGCAAGAAATCCAAGCTGATTTCAACGAACTGTTAACGAATCCTCTTGTCGGACATTTATGGGCTTCTCGGATATAAAAGAATATTTGAACAAATTCGTTATAGAGGCCGATTTATGGAAATTGAATCGCACAAGAGACTTCACCACAAAGCTTACGGAACGCGGTATGAAGGAACCGTTAAGTTGAGATGGAATCGATATTGAAATTCTGACTTAACAGGTTCGCTTTCTGGTTAATGCATATTCCAGAAATAGCTTTTCTGTTACAGCGCATTTCACAATCAATGCGTCAAACTTATTCTTAAGATTATATGAGGTGGTAAGTCGATGAGTGTAACAAGAAAAGTTGGTTAAAAAAGGATTGGGAAAATATAAATATTGGTTTAGAAGCACTAAATTTTTGATCGTTAAAGATATGGCGGCACGCAATTGAAACACGTCCTATCCACATTTCCACGTGACCTTGCTTGACATATGGGCAGAAATTTACTACCGTTTACATTTCTACGTCCAAATTGTAAACATTTGCCTTTATTTTTTCAAATCACGTGATAGAAGTTCTTCCTGGTAGCGCTCTGCCTCAAATCCGATCAAAAATTGAGTCGAGCGTGCGCAAGATCATATACAGTGCGTATGATTTAACCTTAAATCGGTTACAACGCAATTCAGGCAGACGAAGTAAAAGCAATGCGATCCACTTGACCTTACTCCAGATATGGGTCCAATTTTACTACCGTTCACATTTCTACGTCTAAGTTGTAAACATTCGCCTTTATTTTTTCAAGTCACATGACCGAACTTCCTCCTGGCAGCGCCCTGCCCCGAATCCGATCGAAAGTTGAGTCATGCCTGCGGCAAATCATATACTACACGCGTACTTAACCTTCGATCGGATTTAAGGCGATACAGGTGAACGAAGTGAAACCAACACGAACCACTTGACCTTGTCCCAGATATGACCCCAATTTTACCATCGTTTACATGTCAGATTCTAAATAATAAACATCCTGCATACTGTCAGAGACTCTCCTCCCGTAAAAGTAAACATTAACGCTATATCCAAGTATCCACTTGACATTGCTTAACGCCTGAGCCGAATTGCACTGGCGTATACATTTCTTTTACAAAATTTCACACATTCGCCCTTATTTTCCAATCACATTTTGGAATTTCTTCCGAACAGTGTCGTATGATACTAAACCTCCGATCGGATTCAAAGAATGCAGAACGAATAAAAGAACATAACCCTATTTACCTTGCTAAACATAATATGACCCGAATTTTACTAGCGTTGACGTTTCTATGTCAAAATAATAAACAACCTACTTAGCCATATACGAGGTAAGATGTTCTCGAAATGTTCCTTGCAAAATTTTAATATTAAGAAAAATATAATTACGGCTTTCCTGTGATAGTGGAAAATATTTTCTCTTACAAATTTTGTTTTATTATCTTTTACCTTTTTCTGTTTTACTTGGATGCATCCCTTGTGAAAAGGGTGTATGAAATGGTGTTGATGACAAATTCTAAGAATAGGTTCTGTGAAGCTGAACCGGTAAAGCATATTTTATGCAGTTGATCGCTAGTTAACACAGCTTCGGCTTGAATCCCGTAACGTCAAGGAAATGCTTTTTGTGTTGACCACCGACTTCATCACCAGGATTAAGATGAGGCAACAATTCTGATGGTTCCAAGCTAAATGGTTGCATTGGGAAAACTGTGTTTTCAAAGTTACACTAATTCCAACCTAATTGGAAACTTAAAAGAAGTTTTGAATTAGAACTGATGTGACAGGCCTCACTTCCGATTTATTTTAGCTTCCATGGATTTAATGTCAAACACGGCACAAAGATGATCCTGTCTCTGTCAAGTATCGCGAAACGTATGCACGACCCGGGCCACAACATAAAAATAGAGAATTTAAAATTGATAAGACAGGTTGATTCGTTTTAACTTTAATGTAATTTAACAGTACTTGTAAATCTTTAACATTCAAACTTCGCGTTTATCAGGTACTTTTTTCCTTGACCGTCCACTTGATATAGTATGTAAAGAATAAAAGGACATTTACGAGACCAAAAGGCGTTCTAGCCGTCGCCGAACGGAAAATTAAGTGTTTACGCAACACACATGGCCACAGTCAAAAGTGGGGTAAAAATGCATGCTTAGAATGTTTAATGATGGAAATCTTTCGACTTCGTCGGTTTATACGGTTGTTAAAGATGCTTGCCTCGAGCTAGCGAAACACGTGTCACCGATTTTATTATGAAACAAATGTGTGGTGAGGAGTTTTACCGGTGTGATCTAGTGTCAGTAAATTACACCACAGTCCTTGCAATCACCTTCATCTTGTTAATGGGGATCTTACCTCTTCTGGCGGCAGGAGCCAAGATCCAAAGTGTTTCAGTCTAACACTGCTCAAGCCCTGGCAGTCGCAGGCAGTTTGTTATGTGAACTTAAATATAGATTAGGGCACGTTACCAATGATCTTATGAAGGTCGCAGAGCAATCTACAAAACCAGATCTGCTCCCCACGCGGTGAAATCCATAAAATTCTATGATTTTCAATACACAAAACAGCGGCAGGGTGAAAACAATAATCCTCCACCTGAGAAGAAGTCAATACACCGTAACATTACTGTAAAGTCAGAGAGGGAAGTACCACCGAAATCCCAACGGATACGTTCGAGGAATCAAAAGTGTTTGTTTCCTTGTGATTTTTTGATCTGTGAATGTTAAGAAAAGTGAAGAACCAAAATTAGGACGCTGGGTCTTAGGCCAAGCCACGAAAGCTTCTTAAAGTAAATGTAAGATTAAAGTTTTCCGATACAATAGACGAGAAAAAGGGGATTTATAACCAGATGAAGGGAGAGGAGGACGGACTGGTTGATTGGTTGGTTGGTGATATAAGTTTGTAATTATAGCACGCCGCGTTTGAAAACTACCGATTTACGACGCCGGCCATTAGCCCGCATTCGTCCTATTTCTGTATTCGGTGATCGGTTTACTGCGTCCGCCGCGGCCCAACCCTATAAATTCCGGCGGCTTCTCACGTGTGCCGGATCAATTACGCGTACAAATTATAGCGCCCGCCGCCACCTAATTAATGGCACTTAATTAAAAGGCCATTGGCTTAGAAGTTTTGACACACGGTCTTTTAATAGCGCCCTAATAAACAACCGCGGTCCCTAGCAAGACGTAAATCTCCCCCATGCCTCCCCTCCGGCACTTGCCGCCGCGCCGGAACGGTGGCGGTCGCGTGATATAGAGGAAGCAACGGGTGCTCTTTTTAGGCGTTTAGTTAGCATACGCACCCACCGTACGTATTTATGTACATACTTATTTGCTATACGAGGCACACACATGTTAGGGTATCGGTAAAAGGATGCGAAAAAAGGAAAAAAGGAAGATGCTTACTTTCGAAGCGGTTTCGTAAATAAACAAAACAATAACGTATAAGGTTTACGAGCAGGTGCCTAAATATATTAAACATGTCTATTTTTGAAGATGTTGCTTTCCCTTTCAACTGACAGATTTATAGGGGAAACTCGCATTAATATTTAAAAATTCTGAATGGGACCGCTATCAAGTACATACTTTAATACATCTCCAACAACCGGCTCGAAATAAACAGAAATATTTTAGCGAAAAATTTTTGAAACAGAACACTTCTTTTCAAATCAACGTTTCGAATACCTTGATTTTCCTCTCATGCCGCATGAAATTTGAGCAGCAATTTGCTCAATTTGTAGTACAAGTACGCAACAATACATAATTAATGCCATTCTATTATTCAAGTGTTCATCAGTTAATTGATTGCTTGATAATTAACCAGACCTCTCCAGTAATTCGATGGCGATATGCGCAGGTGGAAATTACGCTTTTGGCACGTGTCAATTACACATATCCTCCAGGGGTAGGGACACGTATTAAGCAAATTTGTTCTAAATCTTCAATTCTTGGCGCTGTTTATTTCATTTCTTTTCCATCGCTAAAGAAATTACCTAGGAAAACTTGTTAAGGAAAAGACCGCATCACATCTCCTCCACGTGATTCGTGTTCTTTTTTTCTGTTAACAAAATTTCCGAAGTAATTTCTTAAGTGAGGAAGAAATAGAAATAAACAGCGCGAACGATTGAAGATTTTGAGTTTTTGCGTGCGTCATTTAGATATAACGTCACCACAAAACGATAGCTTCCCCAAAATCGGTACAGACAGGTTTAATTTCGAAGTTTAGACGTAAGTTGTTCATAACATTCGTCGTTTCGCCATTGCAGGACTGTCTGTCCCATTACTGGAAAATTTTCCTGTTTATGTATAGTATATGCTGCTACATACTTCCCTGTATAGGGTGTTTCCAACTCAGGTGGAAACTGAAAAGCAGAAGTTGAGTCTTTGGGAGTCACAAAATATAACCAAAATATAGACCAAATTAGGGACCAGGCAGTTGTAAAGTTATCTCCTTTAGAGATTTGCTAACACACAGAGAACTCTCCGGGTAGAAACTCAACCTTAAGGTGCAACTTGCATCTTTTTCAGGGCGTTCAAAAACGACGTAAACCAAAAAACAAAATCTGAGTCTTTAGAGCCCAAGTAAGTAAGGAATCAGGATAGGTGGCTATCAAATTTATCTCTGTGATGAGATCCGCTGACACGCAGAAAACCATCCGACAAAAAACTCATAGTTGAGGTGCAACGTGCTTACTTTTACGGAGTATGTAAAGCTGAGGTAACCAAAAGGCAACAACTGAGTCTTTGGGGCCAAACTAAATTGGGGATCAGTACAGTAATATTCCTGATGAGATCTACCGACACACCGAAGACCTTCCGATAAGAAACTCAGCATTGAGGTGCAAGGTGCTTGCTTTTACTTACTGTTCAAAGCCTAGTTAAACCAAAGAAGTAAAAGCTGAGTCTTTGGAGGCGAAATATATCAGCACTCAGGACAGGTAAATATCACTTTTATCTCTGTGATAAGATCTACTGACACACAGAAAACTTTCGGACTAGAAACTCAGGATTGAGAAGTAGCGTGCTTGGTTTTACTTACTGTTGAAAACCTAGGTAAATCAAGAAAACAGAAGCTAAGTTTTTAAGGCCGAACTAAATCAGATTTTAGGACAGAGCGCTGTCAATCTTATCCCTCTGATGAGATTAACTGTCACACCGAAAATCCTCTGGTTATAAACTCGGAGTTAAGGTGTAATGTGTATGGTATTACATGGGTGTTCAAAGCCGAGGTGAACCAAAAAGCAAAAGATGAGTCTTTGGGGCTAAACAGAATCAGGTATTAGGATAGATAGTTGCCAATGCAATCTCTCTGAAGAGAGCTACTGACACACTGAAAGCCCCTTGGCTAGAGACACGGCATAGAGGTACAACGTGCTTCGTTTTAGAAACTGTTCAAAGCCAAGGTACACATAGAAGAAGAACTACGGTTTTGGCATCAAACAAAATCAAGGATCGAGGCAGGTAACGGGCAATTTATCTCTGTGATGAGATCTCTCACACTCTTTGGCTGGAAACTCAGCGTTAAGGTGCAACATACATCTTTTTAGAGGATATTCAAAAGCCGAGGTGAACTAAAAAGCAAATGCTGAATCTTTGGAGTCTAATTAAATCAGGAATGAGTATAGGTAGCTCTCAGAAGAAAACGCCGACCAGAAACTCAGCGTGAAGGGGCAACATGCTTGCCTTTACCTACTGTTCAAAGTCTAGGTAAACCAAAAGAGCGGAGGCTAAGTCATTGGAGCGAACTAAAGCAGTAATCAGGGCAGGTAACGGTCAATTTTATCCTCCTGATGAAATGTACTGACACACAGAAAACTCGTAGGCCAGCAACTCAGCGGTTAGATTCAACATTCTTCCCTTTACAGTCTGTTCAAAGCCGGCGTAAACCAAAAATCAAAAGGTGGAACTTGGTAGCCGAACTAGATCAGAAATCAGGACAGGTAGCTGTAAATTTGATCTTCATAACGAAATCTACTGACACATGTAAAACTCTCCGACTAAAAACTCTACATTAAGTTACGACGTGCTTGCTTTTACAGAGTGTTCACAGCGGTGGTACATTAAAAGAAGAAGCTGGGTCTTTAGGGTAGAATTAAATCAGGAATCAGAACAGGTGACTGTCAGTTTTATCTCCCTGATAAGGTCTACTCTAGTATTCGCGTTGAGGATTTGAGGTTAGATTTGATGAAACAAGCGTTTGATACAAACGCTGTCGAAGTTAGCTGGACACATATGCTGCAAATAGAACTAACCGCTAACCTGAAGAAGTTAGGAGTCAGTTTCTTAATCGACGTAAATGAAGAAAGTCAGACCAAAAAACTTTAATGGCTAGGAAGACATGGGTGTTAGGTGTTTTTCCATTTATTTATTAATGTAGTTTTAATATCAAATTGTTACATGTGCAATGTCGGATTTGGTATTGAAATTCCAAGCAAGATGAACTTAGTTAAAACTAAGCTTTAGTCGCCTAGGAGAACGTCAATTTCTCCTAAATCGATTGTGGGGAAGCACAACGTTCTTTGAATGTGTTTCCAACAGCTATTTCATTAACGGATCGTCAAGCAAAGATCCGAAGATTTAGGAAAGCAGTAGTGGATTGGTGGGCTGTTTAGTCAATAAGATCTATGAGGAATAGTGTTATGACGCATATTGTGTAGTGTTTTTAATTGGTGTTGATATATGTGGTCGAGCGTTCCCATCAAATAGTTCAGTTTCATCTGGGCTGATCAATCTGCTAAAGCTGTGGTTTTCCATGTGCTTTATGTAGTTCAAGAAAAGTAATAAACAGTGTGGATTACACACCACCAAACATTCAGAAAATTGCAAATTGCTCATGTCGATTGGCAGATACTAACACTGTCGTATGGTGGTCTTGTTACATTAAATTTTGGTAACTTAACAAATATTCGCACCTTTTTATTACGATGTATCGCCTTTACGTCAAGTGTTAGCCCCTTTGTGTACCATGTCCAAATTCGATGTTTTCCTGCGAAACTAAGGTTATACTAAGGTCAATATAATCATCGCTTATGATGGTATTTCAACCTGAATAAATCGATTGGCGAAAGATATTCTTAACTAACTCCAACAACTCGAGTAAAGTCTACGGAGCAAGTGCTAGACGACAAACAAGTGGAAGGAGAAAACGAACATCGAGGATATCGACGCCTCACGTCCAATTTTAGAAATAAACGCGATTACCGCCATTAACTAAACTTATTCCCGATGCGTAATGGCATAATTTCGAATTACATCCATCGCCCTTTACGAACGTTTCCGATTTACTAAATCCGAAAACTTCAACGTCCTCGCATTTATAAACGCATTAGCACAGTCGGAGCGCGTCCATTCGTAATGAGAAAAGTTTTCGCGAGTATCGTCGCTACGTCCCTCCCCGTCGTTTCGACCTCGCGAAGACGCGAATTCGTCATCGCGACGAGAAACACCAGAGACCAAGATTTGCAACGCTTCGATAGATAAACGGGCAAGTTCCAGCGCGCATAAGACTTCTCGACTAACCTAGCCAAACGATCGCGACTACGACTTTGATCTCGACTCGAATAATTGGTCGTCGAGCGCGCTACGACGATAATTAAAACGACTAAAAGCGGAGAAGTACGGCGGAGGACGTTTTAGCAACGATGAAGACGGCGCCGATGACGATGACCGTCACTATTTAGTTCTTTTTTGGTTGAATACTCTATGAAAAGGACGTGAATACGGGAGGAAATTTTAATTTTTAGATTACAATACAGTAGTCTTAAATACTGGTCCAGATGAGTTGAATGCTATTAAGCGGTGGGATGAATTGTTAATTGGTGGGCTGCATGTGCAGATAAATGATATAGATGCAAGGTTGAGAGAAGGTTTTACGTGTACTTTGTGCTACGAGCTTCCTTACTAACAATGTGTAACAAATGAAAAGAGAGTTGGAGGCTCCAGAAGAAAACCGAAAACGAAAACAAGGCGTTCGAAAAACTGCTGGTTGTTAAATTGTCTGGAATAGAATTCTTGACACGCAGAAACAAATGGCTAGCTCCGCATTGGGATCATGGATGATAAAGGGTAGTTAAATTTCACAATAAAAGATTTTAATAACGATGGACGACTGTAAGATAAAGTATCGGGCGCCACTGGAACTTAAAGGAACATTTTGTTCTTGCTTTATTGACTTCGTTGACATAGACAACACGTAATACTAAAATTGTAAATATTCATTTGTAACTAGTAACTAAGTAAATAAGTAAAGCTTTCATTCATCCTTAGATGATATTTTAAGAAATATACATACAACTTTTATAACTAAACCCTACATATATTGTTCACATAACTAATACAATATCTCTTAAACAGAGTTATGTTATAAGTATGTTTAACATCAGCTATATCATTATATAATCAATGAGAGATGTTTCGAATTGCAAGGTGCTTTTAGTTAAGATGTTACTTTTATTAGGTTTACTTATTTTTTTAAATAATTTTATACTATAGTAATATACGATTTAAAAACAAATGTAACAGTATTCATATGCGGAAGAGCCGCTCTCAAAGCTGTTAAGTCTAATTAAAGGAATAAAGCTGGAGAACGTACTCTAAGAAGGTATGAGGACCACAATAGATCTGGAAAGTAATCTTAACAGTATTCATTGAAACACCAAACTAGCGCAAATGGCTGTCTCTAGTTTCGAAACTAACGGTCAATTTGACCGGGTACGTGCACTAGTGTTAAAATATTCACCTGTGCAACGTCCGGTTATTCCCCGCTTGAACGTCCAGTTGGTCGATGGTATACTGCAGTCCTTCCACGTAGATGGCCGGTTTCGTTGCAGACTCCTTCGTGATGTCTGCGCTGAACAGAGCAAACAGTTCGGGAGTAATTAAAAGTAAGGAGAGATGGCCGGTTCTCAGCCACATCTCTCCTTCTTTCATACCTCCGTTGCGTCAACATGGGTAGTTGCCGTGTCAACACGCGCGGTTGCCCTACTCCTAGCCGCCCCGTGTTTATGCTTACTGCTACTCCCCTACTAGCAGGGGGTTAGGAGTACAGTAACTGCTCCTGTTGACGCAACAAATATAAGGCTGTTTCGGAGGAATACGGCAACTGCCCCTGTTGACGCAACGAAGGTATGAAAGGAGGAGAAGTGTGGCTGAGAACCAGCCATCTTTCCCTACTAGCAACAGACCTCTACTGTGACGGAGTACACGAAATTTTTTATTTCACCCAAACCACCGCAATTTCTTCACGGCTCTTAAATACACTGGCAACGTGAGATCAAAGAGATAGAACGCGAAAGATGAGCCTGTCGTGCCATACCTTGCCAAAAACGTTGCTAAAACTCAAGCAAATTTCGCCCGGCCCCTCAAGGAGACCGTCACACATGGGAAACAACTGATCCGTGCATGATCCAATTCGAAAATCCAATTGTTCGGTTGGAAGGACATGGTCCGGTAAGTTCTTGAAGGCGACATCGCCTGTTTTGCCAGATCCAGAAGCTTTCTTGTTCTTCTTTCTCTTAGTAATAGAAACGGGCTCGAACGACATCGTCGTCAGTTGTCTTCAATAAGGAAAGCGAATAGACAACAGTATATAAATATCGGCAAAATACCAGACAAATACCGACGCTTTATCGTCGGGAGATTTTACGACCCCCTATAGCACATACAGAGGTAAGTTGTTTCGATCGATCCTCCTTTTAAGTCTATCGGTAGCTCTCCACAGCGACCGATCATTGTCTGTCGATGAGGAGACGAATTTGGTCCAGCGTTCACGATGATTCTTTAGGACGTTTCGTAGACTCTACTTCAATACAGAGACGAAAACTTACAAAAATCGTCAAATATGACCAATATATCGATCTACTATTGGTAGAAGAGGAACACACTACTCTACACTAGGAAGGGGAATATAAGGGGATATGATGCCTACGACGGAGACAAAGGAAAAGATGGGTGAGATGATACTGCCAAATAAGTTGCAAGCCATGAAAGGACTCCCCAGATGAATAGAGAACAGAAAAGCATGCATTAACGTTCAAAATAATGTTGAGGCGCGCATTTCATGGCGTACTACAACATTCCTTCATCTTCTACATAATGTCACATTGTTACTGGCTTCAAAACTCTTGGTACTGGATTGTGGCAAAAGAGAAAAATGATACCTAATCATAAAAACAAAAAGTCGGAAACGTGATCGATACGGGAGTTGCAATTCGAATATATCGCTTAGTTGGTTATAAAGATTGAGATCCAGGCTGCACTAGCTCAATGGAGACGGCGTAGGTTGAAATTCGAGAATTTATTAGTAACAAGGCGCCACTATCCTACTATAAAACTGGATCGCATCTAAATTTCTGACGTCAGAGACACCCTCCACCATGTAAGTGAAACGGAGTTATCCGAACCGTCTACGTTACTGATTTTCTTATTCGGTTGTGAAGCGACCAACAAAGTTAGTCTAAAACTCTATTTAAAAGAAAATAAAGAAAAATAAAGGATACATTGAGGCGAGAGAATGACGTTGAACAGCACCTTATTTGTCACTGACAACACCCTTGGGGTGTATACGGTCTCAAGAAAATTCAAATAAACTAGCTTCATATCGTACTTAAATAATGCTTACAATACCTTCGGTAACCGTTGGAATTCCAGAGGCTTCACAGACACATTACACCTTTAGCAAAACGTAATCAAAAAAATATGTGCAAGTGATAATTTAAACGTAATCCCCCTTAAAATACTAAAAAGAATTGAATGTTTCGTTCAACAAATATCTAATTACATTGTTAACACAATTGTTAAGATAACAAAAGTAAGAAAACCCTTTTTAATTAAAAACAAATCCCTGACTTACTAAATCTAAGTTAATTAGAAGATTATAGGAAATTTTTCCCTAAAGCTCAACGAGACACAAATAAAATAAAGGTGGTACTTAACGTAGCATGCTTCCGGTTGTCAACGCTCGTACGGCGTTGTAGTCCTGTCGAGACCGAAGCTGTCAAAGATGGTGGGTTTCCCCGCACTCAGTTTGGAAATGTCTGGAATTTAAGCCCAAATAGGCGATATGAAGCGAACGGTCGGCACTAGGTGAATCGAGACTAACATTCTTCTTGCTTCTACGATAATTTTTAGATGTTCTTAGATGATCTCAAACAATCTTAGCTCAACCTAGCATATACTAGGTCCTATTAGCACTCTACTGGTACCCTACTAGCACCCTACAACAACGTGAAAGAGAAAATGGCGGCATCATAATTAACAAAAAGGAAAACTAACCTCCAAGAGAAGAAAATACAAACGCACAACGTGACCGGTAGTTCGTACAGTAAAATTGGGGAAGTGTAACTCCCAAATTCACACAACGATAATATTAAACTTTCCAGAGTCGAATTCGCGTGCAGATCCTCGACATGCGAGTTTGCAAAGCGAAAACGAAATCACCTAGTCACGGGAAACGACCTGTTCAACCGAACACCACATGCAGAATACCAATACGTGCAGCCAAAGGGCGCGAGTTGTATCAAAACCTACGAAAACGGGGCGTCATCTACACGTCAAAAATTGAAGCGAGAGGCCAAATGTAACAATACCGGAACGCTATGACAAACTGGTCGTAACAAATTCGTACAAAATTAAAAACCTAATTCCAGTTGCCGTATTTGGCCATAACAATATAAATATAGGATATGTGTCTTGTACTATTCGAGGGTGTTAAGCTTGCAAGATGTCAAGATTCTGTTAAAATTAAGAGATATTGGATACATGGACGCACAGATCAACCTCTCTATATGGACTCGAGTTCAGCATGGAAATAAAAACCCACGGAGTTATATGGATCGCGTGTTTAAGAAGGGCGAAAGAGGACATACATATTGATCTACTGGAAGAGAAAGAAAAGCATCACTATTTCTGATAACGGAATTATCTTAATCATGGATACACCAAAGGTGAATATAAATATTTAAAATGATGATTAACCGTGCAACAGATTGTCCTGATGGACGTCAACATGATATAGCGAGATCTCTTCATAGCTCTGCGCCTTCTTGGGGGAGCGACATCACTTCCGGGAGGACCACAGGCGCGATGTGTTGCTGGATTGGTAAGGTTATGAACTTACGCAGTGCCCTTGTGATGTTTGTCCTCAGGAATCTTGCGCAGTCCACCATTCCTGAGCAGATCGGATGGATCAGTCTAGGCTTCGAATAACCGAACTCAAAATCCTGGAGGCGAGGTGCTCCCAATTCACCCGCACCCAAAGAACTCACCCATCACTGTGCTAGAAAGTGGAAGTTTCTTGGTCTTCATTTTTCAAACTGAATATGCGGCGAAGCTCTCTCTTTCACCTATCCGCGAAGAGCGAGGATAAACCTACATACGCTGCGCATATGGTTTCTTGATTAAAATTGCAATGACATGAAATAAATGTTTATGAAATCGATTTGATTCACAATTTTTCTTACCGGATGTATTTGAAAATATTCGCCAATTTCTTTTTCTGCTTTAAGAGGTGATTCGCGATCCCATGTCGATTTGTATATCTACTTTTCAACATACATTTTCCATTTTTAAAAGCTGTTCGTCGAACCTTCCAACATGTCGACTTCGAGCGACTTAACTTCTTATACAATACGCGAGCCGCAAGTTTCCGATATACGTACGCCGCCGCCGCCCTCATTGGACGATATTGAAAAGAAGCAAGCCCCAGAGGCGAAACGGCATCGACATCGATTACACTTACCGTCCTCGGTGCTACCGGCTATCGCCACTCCCCTCTCCCCGATCGAAAAAGTTAATAAAGTAAGCTTGCATTTCGCTCGCCGCCGCCGCCGCCGCCGCCGCCGCGCGGTCGCCCTTTCGAGTTATATGCATGCGGTCGCGAGCGAGGTGAGCAAAATAAAAATACGTCCATGCGAAACTGCCGGCCGTACGGTTTCAACTTTTATCGAGCACGATACCAGAAGTTGACTCGAGGCCAAGAACTCGACGAACTCAAAGAGCTCGAAGAGCTCGTCGATAAGTCGCGTCGAATGGGGGAAATTTCGCTTTTATTCCCTCTTTTTCGTTTTGTGAAATATTGCGATCGCTACGTCGGATATGAATGGTGTATTAAGGTTTTCTTTTGTGTAGATGATGTTATAGGTGGAAGCATATGAATGTGATAATGATGAGTTATCGATCGATCTCGATGGCGGAAAGTATTAGGTCTAGTTTCTTTAAATTTGTCGGGAAACTTTGTATCAATTTGCAGCTTTGAGGAGGTATTTGCCTAAGCTTTGCGCTTTTCAATGACGGTTATTGACAGGAGGCAAATCTATAGATGAAAGACAAGTAAAGACGATGTGGGAGTACAGAACGAATTGTAGTTATCATTTATAAGCAAGCAATACTCCGTTAAAAGAACGCGAACAGTTGAAATAGCGAAGAATAAGTGATGATATTGAGGTGCAAATTTTGGAAACCCCAACCCAAATTCAATGCCGATGATCGCAAATGCTGAATCTGAGGAGCAAATAAGAAAAGGAACGACCACAAAATTGCAAATAAAAAGATCATCAAAACAAAGATGCAGTTATCAGAATTGTAAATCAAAATAACAAAGACACAATGACGATCGAATTTATGGAAACATCAAATCCGCTGAATCGTTATCATGAAACTAAAAGCTCGTCAGAGAACGTATACATGATGAAAACAATTGAGAAACAGATAAACATATGCACGGAACAAGTGAGAAACAACTGAGAAACAAGTGAAGAACAAGTCTACAAGAAATAAAGATCAAGTAAGGAAGAAGTGAAGAGCAACTGAGAAACAAGTAAAGGAGAAGTACAGAATCAGTGAGAAATAAGTAAAGAAGAAGTAAAGGAAACGTGAAGAACAAGTAAACAGCGAGTGAAAACAAGTGAAGAACAAGTATAGAAAAAATGAAGATCGAGTAAAGAACAAGTGAAGAGCAAGTAAAGGACAAGTGAGAAACAAGTCCAGAGCAATTCAAGAGGAATTGAGAAGCAGGTGAAGAACAAGTAGAAGAACAATTGAAGATAGAGTAAAGAAGAAGTGGAAAAATGAAGAACAAGTAAGAAACAAGTGAGAAACAAGTGAAGCGGGAGTAGAGGTCAAGTAAAGAACAAGTAAAAACGAGTGCGAAACAAGTGAAGATCCACTATAGAAGAAATGAAGATCAAGTAGAGAACAAGTGAAGAACAAGTAAAGAAGAAGTGAAAACAAGTAAAGAACAAGTCAAGAATAAATGGCGTAAAGTAAAAAATAAGTGAAGAAGAAGTATAGATGAAATAAAAATCGAACAAAGAACAAATGAGAAGTGGTCATCGGAGTCCGCAGGGGACTGGATGCATAAATCAAAAACATGTCTGAGCCAAAAAGGAAGCCCTGGGAAAAGCCGGTTGCCATGGGTCTGGATGTTGATTGACGCGACAGTTGCCAAGCTTAACCGAGAAAAATCGTCCTTCGAGGTGTTGGAGTTCACCATTCATCGCTAAGTTGGTGATCGAAGTCTTCGGAGGCTCAGATACGTAAATCAGAAATATTAAACACGAGGTAAAAACAAAATCAATAATCGAAAATGAATCCCAAGTGTAACAAACGAAAAAAAAATCTTTGTAATCTTCAGTTAATACTCAAGAAAGTGTAGAAATGTTGAATAAACTTGAACTCAATTTAAAAGCAATTGGGATAAACCGCCTAAATTGACAATGTTAATTTTGAATACGTGGGGCAATGCCGAAATATTATATAAATTTGGGCGTAATCTAGAAAAATTCAAACAAATCAAAATTTACTCATAAAATCTAAAATCCACCTTTCAGCCTTCAAAAAGGGACAGCGCAAACCAAATCTCGGCTGGCACCGCATTATTTATTCTGAGGGAAGCCGCATAAAATAATAAAGGTCGCATCCTCCCAGTAAAAGAAATAATAATAATTGGCTTTTCGTCGTCGTGTCGGCGATAAAAAGAAAGCTCGGGATGAAAATTCCCGAATTCCCGGATTCGGTGCAGGAAAAACAGACGTAAAAATGCGACTGCTGAAGAATGAAGAGGAAGAGGAGGGCGCGGAGGGGTGAAGGAACGTGTGGGAAAGAAGGAGGGGGTTGGATGAGGCCTGTAAAACAGAATCGAACCGAGGAAAAGGCGCCTGAACGAACGTTGAAAAAACACGCGCATCGTACACAGAAAGCGGCCCTCGAACGTAATTGGATACTGGAAAAACAATCGTTTGAAATCGTATAGCCTTACGACTCAGACGAATTCGGCGAATGTTAGGTGAAACGACGCAACTGCGGAACGGAGTCTCGAATTTCTCGCCGTTTCGGTCGCGACGAGGGGTGAGAAGAAATGTTTTCTTTTTCGGCTTCGTCGGACTGATACAATTGGAGCCAAAAATAGACTTTGTAGTTGCAACAATGGAGGAAATCAAAAATTTCTAGTTGGCATAATTCGAAAATGTTTATACGACGAATGTTCTATTTCGGCCGAACCTCACTAACAGGCCATAATTCTTTTCTTTGTGTATCTCTAGTATACTGCACTAGGCTACGGTAATACTGAAGAGCAACGAAGTCGACATCTAAATTTCCTAAGTGCTGGACCACTTTTGGATTTCGGCCAGTTTTATTACTTTATACTTTATACTTTACCTGACATTAATTACTAATTTAATAGTAATCTCCCGTTTTTTCCATATCCAGGAGACACTTTTTGACAAGAAAAACGGTTGAGGTTAAGTCCTCCATTTTAGAAAAGGTAAATTTCGAGTTTCACATCAAAACATTTTTTGGCATTGGTTTTACAGACTCCAAATGAAGCCCTCGTTTTTTGATTATTTTTCCGATGTGGCCCTTAGGCCAATTAGGATCAATAGGGTGGCGGTATGCAAATAAAGGAAATAAGAATCGGTGTCTAAATTTCGTAATTGCTAGACCACTTTTCAGCAATCCCCTAGAAATTAGTATGTTTGGTTAAACTTTGGCCCTTTTTATCACTGTATTACTACCTTACATTAATTACTTGTGCTCTTTTCGTTTTATAAGTATTTGCAGTCCAGAATTTCCCGTCTTTACCTATCCAGGAGTCAATTTTCTCCAAAGAACGCGATCGAAGTTATGTCATCTATTTTAGATGAAGTAAATTTCGAGTTTTGCATGAAAACATTTTCTAACATTGGTTTTACAGCCTAGAAATTAGATACACGTTTAAATTTCTTCCCATGTAGCCCTCTGGAATGACGAAATAAGGTCAAATAGGGCAAAGTTCACGTTTAGTCCACAATATCCAAATAGGAAAAATAAGTGTCGGCATCTAAATTTTGTAACCACTAGACCACTTTTCAGCAAGCTTCTAAAAATTAATAAATTTCGTTAAATCTCTACCCGTTTTATCAACGATTCAATGCCCGGGAGTAATTATTTGTCTCATTATCATGGTACAAGTAGTTATAATTGGAAATCTCTCGTTTTTCGATATCCAGGAGACATTCTTCGCCAAGGAAGACGATTGAGCATAGGTCTTCCATTTTATATTGAGGTTAGGTCTTTCCTTTCAGAGAAGGAGAATTTAGAATTTTACCTTAAAATTTTTCTCCAAATCAGCTTTCCGATATGGCCATCGGGAAATCTTTTCACAGTGGCTTTATAGCCTCAAGATTATGTGCACGTTCAATTTCTTTTGATATGGGCCTCAATAAGGGGGAAATGACGACAGATTAGAGCCGAATATACCAGAAGTTTCAACACGTGGTTTTATATCATTGCTTTACTGTAGCAACTACCACCAGTCCACTATCTAAGAATTCAAGAATATCACACAGTCTTGACAGTTACTCTATCGTGTTTTTATATAAATATAAACTTTTAAATCAACAAATTAACGTCGATTGCTTTACTATGGGGCTACCAACCTATACCTAGCGATATTCGTGCAAACGACGGAAATTGGCGCCTAAATTTTGTAAGTGCTAGACCATTTTTGGTGAGGTTTTAGAAATTAGTAAATTTAATTAAACCTCTGCCAGCGTGATCGGCAAATCAATACCCGATACTATCATCGACTGTGATGCATTTTGTTTACGTTATTGTACTGTGGTTGTTGTTTCTATTACTTGCGGCTATGCTTACTATTATAGTGTACCTTTTCTGATGTAAAGTATTTGTTGACGAGTTCTATATACAAAATATATGAAACGGGACCAATAAAGAATCTATCTTATCTATCTATCAGTTTTTGCCAAAGATCGACGATTGAGGCTAGATTCTGCATTTTAGAGAATTGGAATCTCGAATTTTACCTCAAAATTGTTTTCCAAATCGGCTTTCTTTCCGATATGGCCCTCGAGAAAGAGGAAATAAGGCAAAAGAGGGTAACTTTTGTAAGGATCGATAGGGTGGCGGTATCCAAATAAGGGAAATAAGAGTCGGCGTTTAAATTTTGTAACTGCTAGCCCAACTTCCGCCAAGCTTCTAGAAATCAGTAATTTTGATTAAATCTCGCCTGTTTTATAAGCGAATCAATGCCCGAAATTAATTATTTGTCTTTTTGTCTTTGTAGAAGTGGTTACAGTCTGGAATCGCCCGTTTTTCCATTTCCAGAAGACAGTCTTCGCCAATGAACACGATTGAAGTCCTGTATTTTAGAGATGGGGAGTCTCAAAATTGTTTTTCAAATTAGCTTTTCGTTGGGCCTTCCGGAAATTTGATCACATTGGCTTTACAGCCTCCAGACTATGTGCACGTTTAATATTTTTGGATGTGGCGCTCAATAAAGAGGAAATAGGGTAAATTTTGGGTTTGGTCCAATAACGTGGCGGTATCCAAATAAGAAAAATAAAAGCCGGCGTCAAAATTTTGTAATTGCTACACAAGTTTTCGGCAAGCTACTAGAAATTATAAAATTTTATTAAACGTCTGCCGGTTTTACAAGCGCATCAATTCTACACATTTGATTATGTGTCTTGTCATGGCACAAGCAGTTGCAGTCCGCAATTTCCCGTTTGTCCATATCCAAAAGACAATCTTCGCCAAGGAAACCGATTGAGGTGGGATCCTTCATTTGAGAGATAGGGAATTTTGAATTTTAGTCCGAAATTATTATTTCCAAATCAGCTTGCCGATAAGGCTCTTTGGGAAATTTCTTTACATTGGCTTTGCAGCCTCAAGATTATGTGCACGTTCAACTTCTTCCGATATGGCCCTTGAGAAAGAGGGAATAAGGTGAAAGAGGGTAAGTTTTGTCTGGATCGATAGCGTAGCGATATCCAAAGAAGAAAAATAAGAGTCGGCGTCTACATTTTGTAACTGCTAGCCCACTTTTGGCCAAGGCGATTAGAACTGGATACACGTGCCTTTTATACCAATGCTTTGCTGTAGGAACTACCGCCCGTCCACTATCTAATAATTCATGAATATCACACAATCTTGGCGGTTACTTTATCGTCTAGTTACTTTTATATGTCAATAGACTAACGTTTTTAACTACGCGTTGACAAACCGTCTGTAATTGTTGTATATGCTATGTATGACAAGGACCGTACGAATAATAAACACAATAAGTGCTTAGACAAATATTGAACTATTTCAAGAGTCAAAATCTTATATAATAAAATAAAACCTGAATGACTCTCCATATAACGACCAATATTAAATTAGGTACTTTAATTGGGCAGCTACCAAGTAACCATGCTTACAAAGCAAATTGTGCTTACTTAGTAAGTCTTTGCATAGTTACTTGGCAGTTGCCCAATTAAAGTACCTAATTTAATATTGGTCGTTTTATGGGGAATCGTCCAGATTTTGTCCTAACAATAGTTTAACTTTCTTTATTTAACACCATACACGTAATCACCATCTTTATTCATACTGCCAACTCTCTATCTTTAAAACCTCTGCAGTATATACGAGGGTATCCTTTCTCCTATACTTTAAAGCTACTACCTTCCCTTGGCCCTTGTCATACCCTTATTTTACTTTACCGCAACGTCACGGCGTTATATCTAACCAATCACGATGGAATTTTAAAAGCACATCTTTTATTCACAGATGAAAAATAATGGTCTAACCTAAATTCTCTCCGTTCTTTAGATTTCTCCATCTCCTTTTGATCTTCGAATTAAGCAGCTAATGGGACGTAATTCAACCAAAGAAGGATCAGCCCACGAAGAAGAAGACGAATAGAAATCTAATTCGATCGTCTTAATGAAATTCCCGCAGACAATTAGAGAGGCGCGCGTAAACGGTTCAGCGGTTTCAGTGAAAAACGCTAAGAATAATAAACGATATTGTCGGTATAACGCGATGATGGTGTAGTGTTCGACAGATGTGCGTTTTAACGATCGTTCGTCGGAACATGTCCCTCGACGTGGCCCAGCATCGACGTTTTTAATCCGGGAAACATGGCAACTCATCGCTGCTCGAATTCGTTGAGGATTTCCTTCTGCGTGTTGGTTTTTATCTGCCTCGTCCTGATACCGATCCCATCGGCGAATTCAGGTGAGTGTCTTGTATGTATACAATACGAGAATTATTTTTCGATTAAAGTTTCGATAGGTTAGTAACAATCAGAAATACATTACTACAGCTTAGTACATAGGTAGGTGTGTATGCGCCGCAAACGAACCCCGTCAAATTTACCGAGTTCGTGGCGATCGGGCGTTAGTTGGTCAATCGCCGGGGTAAATCTAATAACGTCCATTATCGTCTGACGTTGATGAGTCGGTCAACGTTATGAATCTCGCACCCGAATTACGCTAAATTAACCCCTTTACGGGTCGCGTAACGTTATCGAAAGGTCGGGCATAACACAAACCGGTAGCTAGAGTTGCTGCTATATTGACACAAGTTTCGAAATAATTGATGGAGCTTGGTTAATGGTAATGATAATGACAAGAAATCGGTAGCTAGATGGGTAATTATTTACACAATTTCAATACATCTTTTCCTAAGGTATATAATATTGACCCGCTCTAGTTTTATTATATAAATTTTAATGGAATCTTCAATGTTGTATACTAAAAATAAAGCAACTGCAAGATCGATTTAAAATTTGAAAAAAAAATTGGTAAAGAAATTTCTTTTTGAACCAATCAAGATATTTGTTTGCTCCTTTGCTTCCTTGGAAAATGGGGATATATGACCAGTTCAAGGACAACCACGATGAAAATCGCCGACGGCCACCAATTGGAAGACAACAAGTCAAATAGAAAATTGATGGAAGTGCCTTATACTGTTTATAACTCAAAATTTAATTTTCAGGATTTTTAAATTGCCTTTCAAATGTGGAAGTAACTTAAGTAAATTTTTGTCGCTATAAATAGTTACTTATCTCTGGAGTGTTACTCTACTACCACAGGTCGATTAGAAAGCAAAGTAACAGAATGATTTTCAAGGCTGTCTCTAACTCTTTTGCTACTTAGGCACAACATTGCTTAGAAAATTAGGTGTTTGAACCAATACCGTAGCGATATTCGTGTAAACAACGGAAATCGGCGTCTAAATTTTGTAACTGCGGAAACACTTTTGGGCAAACTACTAGAAATTGGTCAATTTAATTAAATCGAGAAAAAGGAAATAAAGCGAAATCATCCATTTCGACTAATAGTGCGGTGGTATCCAAGTACGATAAAAATAAGTAGCCGGCGTCTAAATTTCTGTAGCCAGTACACCAGTTTTCGGCAACCTCCAAATGTTGTTGTCCAAAGTGGCAAATTTAATTGAATTTGGGCCAATTTTATCATCAAACCATTACCCCACATCCCCATTGGTTCCTTATCATCGTACAAGTTTTTATAGTTTGGATTCTTCTTTTTCCATATCCAGGATAAAATTGTCCCATAAGAAACCAATTGAGGTTCGGTCCTCTGTTCTAGAGAATTTCTTTACAGCCGGAAAGGGAGATGTACGTTCAATTTCTTGCGATATGATCGCCGGGAAAAAGGGAGATGGAGAAAATTCCGCATTTGAAGCAATAGTATGACGATGTTCAAGTAGGAAAAAACGAATTAGCTTCTGAATTCTGCAACTACTAGACTACTTTTCGGCAAACCCCTAGAAATTAGTAAATTTCATAAAACTCCGTCCAATCTTTAGAGTTTTAATTTCACTCAAGGTGTATGTCCCAATATATTGGGTCACTTCTTTAGAAAGGATGATAAGTTTTCGTATCGAGTCTATGTGACTTATAGGACAATTATTTAATTAACAAGTGGCTTCTTGCTTTCAAATTTTATAGGATTATAATATCGAATATTATGAGTGGTTTACAAAAGCTGGTTTCTTCACGTAGAAAGTTTTCAACAATTATTTGTCTGGGTGGCTAGGTCGTCAAACTTCAGTTAATAAATTTACCCGCAAGTAATATTGAACGTATGTACTTTACTTAGCCAATTAATCAATTACAGGCTTTTAACATCTATTTTAAAATTTTACAAACTTCAAGAATCGGAGGAATACGCCCTTTTCCTACGAAAATCCGACGAAAACTAACTTGAAAAATCGATTTTGATTGGATTTTGGACCAAAAGGATCAAATGTTGCTGAGGATCATTTCCAAAAATTTGTAATTTTAGAAAATTTTCTTTTAAAATTAAAAAAATGAGTGCGTACTGTATCACTTTGTTGTCGTTGCTAGATGTTGCGATAATCTCAATCTGCACGATTTTTTCTAAATTTTGTATTGATTGAGTTGGTTATATTTGGTGTTATTGGTCAGCAGTTTTTCTTTTTCATCTCTTCTTCTTCTTTTATTGATTTTTTATTATTATTACTTTAAAACTTCACCTTCAATACTGAATCTCTTAGCCGAAAAGTTTCCTGCGCGTCTGCAGATCTCAAGAGGAGGTAACTTGGCTGAATAGTACACTATTTTGAGAAGCAAAATATTAATTGATAGAATCTGGATAGCTCTATAGAAGGCGACCTAATTAATTGGGCTGTGCAATAACTTAAGAAGTAGCTTACTAACTGTTGCACAGCTACTTTGTAGCTGCCCCTAATTAATTAGGTCGTTATGTGGGAAGTCATCCAAATTCTATGAAATATCTTGGCAGCCGCTTGCTTCCTGATTCATGTGGCTTAATTCATACTTTGTGAGGCTCAGGATTTCGTATACTGTTTCCACCTTGTCCGAAAACCCTATAGTCATCGCATCCTACAGCTGTTACACTACTCCTACAGTAATCAGCCATCATGTGTGTGTCCCATCTGCCCTGGTACCATTCTTCGATTATACTGATATTCTGGTGGAATCGTTCGCCCTGCTGCTCACTAACGTCGTCAAGATTTGCAGGAAATCTCTCTAAATGAATGTGAAGGTAATGGACCTTAATGCCCAAAATTTGAAAGTTATTCAGCATATCTTCTCCTATTTGTTCGTAATTTGCAGACTTACGAAGAAAATTTTGCACAACTTTAACCAAAGAAGACCATGCATTGGACTCAATTTCAGTAACTGATTCTGTGAAGTGTGGGTCTTTTATAAGGTATCTGCGGTCCATCAAACACTTCTGCTTGCAATTCTTCATTACTGATTGCAGGGAATTGATTTGCCAAGCATTGAAAACAAAGATCGTGGTGATCTAAAGCTTTCACAAATTGTTTTATTAGCCCTAGTTTAATATGCAAGGGAGGTAAAATTATTTTTTCTCGTTCTACTAATGCTTCATTAATAACATTGGCTTTTCTCTCTATGCGTCTCTGTTAGACTGATTTCTTTTATCCAATATTGATCTTTTGCTCTGCTGTCCCAAAAACACAAAAAACAAGGATATTTTATATATCCACATTGCTGTCCTAAAAGGAATTTTACCGTTTTTAGATCGACACATATCATCCACCCGTTTGTGGAATAGTTAATTTTTTGCAGAAGTAGATACATTGTTTTATAATCCTCTTTCATTATAGAAGGATACACTTCAGAATTCTTTCGGAACTATATATGAAAAGTCGCCAATCAGTCGATGTGTAGTCTGATATACCCATTTTTATAACAGTCCTTTTATGTCGTTGTAAAATATCAAGTTATCTTCCTAAGAATAAAATGGCAGAAAATCTTTTTCTCTGTTACGGTAATACGTAACTCTTAATTCCGGAAACAGTAGATTTTTTTCATTAAGTCTAGAAGCAAGCAACTCCGTAGACTACTTTGAAAGGTTTAAATATCTATTGAGGGCATTTAATTCTTTCTTGGTAAACCTTTCTGGACATGTTGAATCTCCTTCAAAGTCACTATCGTCGTGTTCACCGGAAGACATTTAATCATTATCTTCTGGTAATATACATATGTAGGTTACTACATATTGGAATTGGTATTTCTTTTAAATGTGGAATAGATCTTCTCGCTGAATCCAAATTGCCATATGTCCCCTTATGTCGATTATTCCGATTGATACCCTTTATATTCATATAGTAAAAGTCGTCAAAATGGTTTCTTGGTTCCCTCCATACCATTGGAATCCCAAATTGTCTTGCTTATATATAAAATGTCGGTGATATAGATCGTAACACTTGATATTTTAACCGTAACTCGACTCAATCGATTCCTCATTCGTTCCGAAAGAAAAAGAGACACCAGTGACCACCATCATCAAATCCGCATCGTCTCCGCAATATCCTGGCGATTTCAATTTAGAAAACAACCCTCGCAGCACGCCATGGGCGTCGATTTTCATCGCGTCCCCGATAAAAACGCGAGCGTCAAGCTCGAAACCAATCGAGTCGAAAACGATACGCGTCAGCGAACATTCGTCTTCCTCCTTTGGCGTCTTCCGCCGCGGCGAACTCGCTCACACGCGCCCGGCAGATATCCTCCCCCACTCTTTTTTCTTCCATTTCGCGGGGTTCGCGCGCGTTATTGCATTTTAGCGCGTTCGTTCCCCATCGACGAATAAACATTCGTTCGCCGAGGACGAACGGGCGAGAATAGATTTAAAATTTTCCGCTCTTCTCTCGTCAACGATTGCGGATGAATGGCTCGGCAGAATCGTTAAATATTGAACGAGGTCTTGACGGCGGCGGTGACGACGACTACAATGGCGACAAAGAGGAACAAATCGGCTGAAAATACATACGTACGCGATACTTGGTAAAACGATTCGAGGAAAATCGAAAAGGAACCGGGACGATAATGAATGATGGAATGCATGATGCATCGGTTTAGACGCTCCTTCGTTTATTTATTCATTGTGTAGGTGGTTGATGATAGGCGTGGTCGAAATATCGAAACGAACGGATTTGATATTAGATAGCGGAAAATGTCTTCGGTATATACTTATTGTTAGTGGATGTAGGTTACAAAGTTAAATTTGTATGATTAAGGACGTGGCGATGTGGCAGTGAGGACAGAATAAGAGCAACAAAAGTAAGAAAAGGTAGAAACTAAGTTGATAGCTGTCAGAAAAACACAAGAACAACCGGAAGCTTTATAGATGAAGGGAAAACAGGTAGGAAAAGTCAACAGATATTGTGGCGGGATCCGAATAAACCAAAAAGAGTCGACGTCTAAAATTAATAACTGCTAAACCACTTTTCAACAATCTTCTAGAAATTAGTAAATTTAACCTTCCTATACTCACGTCAAAATGAAAGACGTATACTATACTATACAAATGGGTCTCACAGACCGTATGCGTGAGTACAGGAAGGTTAATAAAACTTCGACCAGCTTTATCTTTGCATTATTACCTTACATTAATTACTTGTTTTCTTTTCATTCTACAAGACAAAAACTGAGATTATGATAAGAAAAACACAACAACAACCGAAAGCCTCATAGATACGAGCGGACCAAGTAGAGCAAGTCGACAGGTTTAAATATCTGGGCACAGTGGTAGACGAAAGTTATGAATATCCGGAAGAAATAAAATCAAGGATTAACCAAGTCGTAACCACCCTTAATAAAATAGAAAAGATAAGTTCAGAATTTCTAGAAATCAAGGCCGATTCAACTGTGAAAGGTGACACACACTTATGGACATTGGAGACGTTTTGGGTAAAACGTTCCCTGGTTAATACAAAAGGTGCCTCTCTTGATTTGTACATAAATACTTGTGCCGTATTCGTCTACTTACTTGTGTGAGACAGGTTTCTCAGCTTTCCTTCAAATCAAAACTCAGCACCAAAATCGTCCTGCCGTCAATAACAACTTGACGATAGCTTTGGAAAAAACTGAACCTAGAATCGATCAGCCGGTTCAGAACATGGAAATGCAGGCATCGTACTAATATAATTATTAAATAATACTCAATAAATTTGAGAGGGCCAACACCAACGTTTTAAATAAGACCAAAGTTCATTTGTATTACTTATTTTATTAGATTATTTCGAGTATTCCCCTACAATAAATTCTAAATTGGCTTCAGTGCCTCAAAGTTAGATATGCCTTAATTTTTTCAGATATGGCTGTCTGGGCAAAGCAAATAGGTAAAATGCCGCATTTGGTATTGAAGTAAACAACGAGAATCGGCATCTAAATTTTGTAACTGCTAGACCACTTTTCGATGAGTTCATAAAAATCGGTAAATTTAATTAAATCTCAGTTATAGTTTCAGTTTTTGCTGTCCGAAAACTCCTGTTTTTTCATACCCCGGAGCAAACTTCTCCCGAGTAAAACGATCGAGGTTAGGTTCGGTTATCTAGCGAAGCGGAATTTCTAAATTAACTTTATTGTCTCAAGATTAGATGAAACACTCATTAACTACATTAATTACTTGTCTTCTTTTCATCGTACAAGTTCTTGCAGTCCGGTTCTCCTGTTTTACCATATCCAGCAGCCAATCTATCATAAGGAAATATGTAACTTAGAAATTTAAATTTGTATGGCACAGGAGCGAGGGTAGAGTTAGAACAACAGAAGTAACAAAAGACAAGAAATAAGCTTATAACTATCACAAAAAGACAACAACCGAAAATTTTACAGATACCAGGAGAAGAGGTGGAGAAGTCAAATCCCCGGAAACCAAAGAAACCCGCCAAACTCCTCAGATTCACTCGAGTTCTCCAAGTCCTTGGAAACCACAAAAACAAACCAACCTTCCCAGATTCATTGGACTTCTTCAACCTCACGAAAACACAAAACATCCGCCAACGTCTCCAAATTCACTGATCCTGTCCAATTAAACTATCTTCTTATTGGTTTGAGAAGAGGAAATCCAGAAGCGGAAACACAAGTGACCGGCCAACTTGGCCAAATTTGCCGAACGTCTTCATTCGCCGGAAACCAAAGATATCCGCGATCCTCCACAGATTCACTCGACTTCTGCATCTCCCCGGAAACCAAAGAAACCTAACAAATTTTCCAGATTCACTCGACTTCTCCAACCCCGCGAAGACACAAAATGACCGCTAACCCCCGAAGATTTACCCAACCTCTACAATTAAAATATCTTCTTGTTGTTTTCGAAAGAAAATATCCATAGGCGGATACCCAGAAAGTCATCCCTTCAACCGCCCGCAAACACAAGAAACATCGTTATCACCTCCAACTCCGCTGAAACCCAAGAAACTTCACAAAATTCACTCAATTTCCCAATTAAATTATCTCTTTGTTGCTTTGGGAAGGAAAAATCTAGAGGCGGAAACACAAGAAACCCGCCAAATTTTCTCAAATTCACAGAACTTCTTCAACTGTCATCATCTCCAACTCACCGGAAACCCAAGAAATGCATCAACTCTCCCAAATTCACCTAACATCTTCAACTGCCGGGAAACCCAAAAAAAGAAACCGTCGACATCTCCAACTCCTCGGGAACCCAAGAGACCCGCCAACTTTCCCAAATTCAACGAACCTCTTCAACCGCTCGGAAACACAAAGAAAAACGTCCACATCTCCACGCACCGGAAACCCAAAAAGCCCACCAACCTCCCCAGATTTACGCGACTTCTCCAACTCCCCAAAAACCAAAAAAGCCGCCAACCTCCCCAGATTCACTCGATTTCTCCAACTCCGCGGAAACACAAGAAATCCACCAACCTCTACGAATTCACCCATTCTCCCCAATTAAATTATGTTCTTCTTCCGCGATAAACAATTTTATTCCGCGAAAACCAACCGATCAAAAATAAAGAAGAAAACGACGATGATGAAACGATCTATTTCCTCCTCGTCGTTCGTACATTTTCTCCACGCGATGCCAGTTATTATTCTTCCGACGTCTCTCGTTGTACGTATATAAGTAAATACATAGGATAGATATACGTTAGCATACCCCTATACATACACACATAGACTCGAATGCTACATAGAGCAGAGTCGTCTAACCTAACTGGGTTTGCGCTGGCGGCCTTATAAATATTTATTCAAGCGTCAAAATACGGTGCTTCAATTTTTGGAGATCCAGCCGGCTGCGATCGGTCGAGGTTTACAACTATGATATATGTATGCATGTACCGCGCGTATATTCGCTTTTTCTTTATTTCTATTTCGTATTCCCTGTTTCCGGTATACGCGGGAAGCGAACCGTTGTTTATACATGGCGAATAGGGTGAGTATATCGCACAGATTCGTTAAAATCTCAAAACTATTGCTTGATTTTGCTGCTGAATGATATTAGTACCGGAGACACCATACAACATTACTTAAAAATAATTTGGCTTTTACCAATTCTAGGAATGGCAAGTAATTAATTCATTGTTGACGAGAACCCTGTTGCAAGTTTTCTAGTTTAGTTTGGTG
This sequence comes from Chrysina gloriosa, assembly GCA_038088585.1. Lineage (NCBI taxonomy): Eukaryota > Metazoa > Arthropoda > Insecta > Coleoptera > Scarabaeidae > Chrysina > Chrysina gloriosa. Next base: position 27,011,839 of record CM076088.1, on the reverse strand, counting down.
ATTTGTTGAGCTGAATTATTAATTTATAAAGGTATACGTGTATTATAAACTGAACTATGATCATGGTAGAAAGAAAGAAAAAACTTATACATCGTATAGATTTGTCAAAAAATGATAAAAATTTTAGAGCGTTACCTGAGCGTTACCATATGTTGCCCAAAATGAGTCAAAGAAATGCGCCAGCGTATTTGAAAATTTCGCAACCATTTCTGTGTAAAATCTGAAAAATAGATCAACCATACAACTGCTCAAATTTTCAACCAGAACATGAATCGCGAGGCAGACCGGTCTGAGGAAGGTAATCAAATTGAGTCGTTATTAAAAATTTGGTTTTGCAAAGTTGTTGAAAAAATACTCCGATTAATGGACCAATTATGTGCCACAGGAACCTTTTTGCATAAATATAAGTAGGCTGTTTTATTTCGTCATAAATTATATTCAACAATGTGTCTGCTTGCCTTCTACTTAATGTTATCAGCCGGTTACTGTTATCAAAAGTTTCAGGTTCCATAATGATCACAGTAAGCAACTTCCACTGTAGTAGGGCAATACAATTTTGTACAATTTTATTTTACAAAATTTAACTTATGTGTAAGTTGTCAGTAAATCCACCCTTCCCTAATCGAATTACTTGTATTGTATCGTTGTCCAAATTATACATTTGTTGGTCAGTTTATCACCACGGCTTTGCCCCATTAAGTTAATCATTTCGAGAAAATATTGGAATGCCAAATTATTCTCCCAACTGTTTTGCTGAACTGACCTACCCCGAAGGATATGATGAAGTCTTTTTGGACCGGAGTAAGTAGGCGCAAGTATTTGTCTCAGGAATAGATTAAGTAGATTCCTTTTAGCTTTCGACAGCACTAGATTTATTGAATACCTCACTTTGACGAGTTTTGAATTTTTTATAGTAACAATAGAGATAACGGACTATTCTCACCTATCGCTTATATTGCATATTATTTATTTAACGAGACGAATATTTGTTTATTTTTGTCTATTGTACTGAGAGTTTAGTTAATTTTTTTAAAAGTAAATTGCACCGGTCTAGCTCGTAGATAATTATATAAAAGCATAAATTATAACAAATTATATTTATAAATTTGGAAATATTGAACATAAAATCCAAATATTTACCTATTTTAGTGTGTGGGAATGTATAAGTGTATTTTTCGTTAACGGTTCTTCCTGTATCTCCTATCTTCACTTCTTTCTCGATGCAGCTTTATGGATTCTTCCCTTTTATAAATTCTTTCTTCTTCTGTATGATGAGGTTCTCTTCTTACTAATACTTCTTCTTAAAGCCCTTTTTTTTTTTGAAATATATTTTAGACTTCTTGATTGACTTTTCTAAATTGTCAATTCATACGTCGTTAACCAGACAAACTTTTATTTCTCTTCTTCTTTCTTTTTCTTCTTTCTACCAGGACTACACTCCTGTATTTCTCCGTTGTCCCCGAAACGAAACTTTAATTCACCTTGACTTCAGTCCATCCAAATATATTGCTGTTATAGAAACCTGTACTGTACGTCGATGTATCCTTGGTTATTTCCAGTAAATTTATGTGAATTCTTGTAATGTATAATTGTTATATGAGATGTGTTTTAAATATTAACAAAGTTCCTCTTATCCATTAAATTATGCTTTTATAAAATATTTAACAAATTTTTATTTCTGGTGACATTTATTTCTCCCATTAAACGTCTCTGGCTGGAGTTAAATTAATGAGATAACTCCCGTAGGGGAATAAAATGCTTAAGAGGTGGTGGGCGTGGCGTGGAAAAGGTATAAATAGAACCCAAAGCTACATCAAATGTCAAATGAAGACCATAACCCCAACCTTAACTGTGATTTTGATAACTTGAATTGTAATAAATGAATTTTCTAATGGTAATTAACCATTTGTATATTATTATACTACACTATGCTCTCTAATCGAGAAATATATTGTTGTATGCGAGGGGCGCCTTTCATATTATGATACTTATGACCACCAAGTGGTACTAATTTATTGTGAACACAATAGATAACTTAGAAATTGAGCTAGTAATTAGTTTACAGAGAACGTTTAAAAAAGCAATTTTTAAAACAATGGAAATTTAACGTGACTGTGAAAAATGTCTTCCGTTGTCTTTGTAACAACTTACAAGAGGCCCCTCATACCCATTTCTAGACGCGACCGTAATGCAGTCCAGATACATCGAAAAGAAGTTATTATTCTTATTTTACGTATTTACGATGTCAAAATCTAATATCGAGGAGAGTCCAGGAGAGAGAACGAAACTTTATATTTCAGTTTCGTTCTATTTCGTGCTATAAGTTCCAATTATTTTTTATTTTTATTTGTGCGTTCAAATAAAAAAATATTACCTTACTGTAAATGTCTCCAAGGATTAAGTTTCACAATATTTTGACAAATAACCCTTCCATCTTAAGTCACTATGTTGGAAAAAATACTTTGTATAAGTGAGGATTGCTCCGGCACAAACCGTGATTTACCTCAAAGGCAGAATAACATTGATATTATCGAATCAGTTGAAAAGTCGTAAAAAAGGAATCATGAGTTAGTAATGAGGAAGTATACGAAGCAAGAATGGAAAACGAAGAAACGAAAGACAACATGGAATGAGGAAATGAGAAGGGTAGCGAAGCAGAGAGGTGTAAAGTGAGAAGATACGCTGAGATTTGCGCAGAATAGGGAAAACTGGAGAAAAATATGGAGGAAACCAATATAAATCAACTCCCACCCAACCGACCCTGAAAGGCACATGGCTAATAAATACTATTTTACTGTAAAGGTCTTCAAAAATTCAGTTCCACAATGTTTTGACAAATAAACATTCCTTCTTCATTAGAATATGCCTAGAAGGCGTGATGTTTGAAAAAATACTCTGTACGAATGGGGATTGCTTCGGCACAAGCAGTGAAGGAATGAGTTACCTTAAAACCAGGATAAGTTTGATATTATGGAATCAGATGAATGTTCGCAAATAGAGGAATCATCAGATAATGAAGAGGAAATCTACGATGCAAAGGGGAGTGGAAAGCGAAGAATAGGAGGACAACATGGAATGGGAAAGTAAGAAGGGTAGCGCAGCAGAGAGGTGTAAAGTAGGAAGATTTGGTAAGATTGGCGCAGAATAGGAAAAACTGAAGAGAAATATGGAGGAAACCAACATAAGTCAACTCCCACTCAGCCGACACTGAAAGGCACATGGCTAATAAATACTACTTTACTGTAAAGGTCTTCAAAAATCCAGTTCCACAATGTTTTGACAAATAAACATTCCTTCTTCATTGGAATATGCCTAGAAGACGAGATGTTTGAAAGAATACTCTGTGTGAGTGAGGATTGCTTGGGCACAAGCATTGAAGGAATAAGTTACCTCAAAGCCAGGATAGGATTGATATTATCGAATCAGAGGAATGTTCGGAAATAGAGGAATCGTCAGATAATGAAGAGAAAGTCTACGATGCAAGAGAGGATGGAAAACGAAGGAGAGGAAGACACCATGGAATGGGAAAGTGAGAAGGGTAGCGCAGCAGAGAGGTGTAAAGTAGATAAGATATCCTAGGATTGGCGCAGAATAGGAAAAACGGGAGAGAAACATGGAGAAAACTAATATAACTCAACTCCCACTCAGCCGACATCTAAACGTTCATGGCTCGAGGATTAATTTAAGTAAATAAGTGAAGAGAAAAATGCCCTGTTTTCGATTTCCATGAAATTGATGCTCGCTATGATAGAACAATTTCTGAAATTCCATTGTCTCGTGTGACTCCCTTACTTTTAACAGCCACCCTTTTTTCGCATCAGCATCTGAAAGAAATGATTTTGAAATTTGTAAGAAAAACATTTTGATTTATACGTTGAATTTGTTATGTAGATTTGTTGTTCCACTATGTTCGTATCCCCACCCATAACAGAGATTGCGATCTATTAGTTATCAAATTTCCTTTTGTTGGTTTATGTTTCGGTTATCTTACACCCAGGTATAATGAAAGATCCAAGGAATACTACTACTTTAATTGCGTCTTGTTAGTTTGTTTCGTTAGTGTTAATAAAAATAGTAAACTATTTTAGAGAGCCAAAATCGTAATAAAGTAAAGTCTGGTTGAGTCCCCATATAGTAATCTAATTAAATTAGGTACGGTCACGGATTAGTGGCACATGCCGATTTGTACTTACTCAGTAAGCTTTTGCACATTTACTTGATAGCTGCCTATATAACGTACCTAATTTAATTAAATCGTTTTATGGAGAATAATCTAGACTTTATTTTATTTAGTTAGTGTTGTTTTTATTTCTTTAGTTATGCAGGAATACATATTATTATTATTATTATTATTATTATTATTATTATTATTATTATTATTATTATTATTATTATTCATTTCCCTTGCTGACTGTGTAGTATTTCACAATTAAATACTTCGTATGACAATATCTGTACTCATTATCTTTACTTTGTTCTATGAACCGCTTACTGTTAACAAGGAAATTATCAACTAGGTGAAAAAGATGAAGAAAATTCTGAAATATAGGATTAAATGATTTCTCGAAAATCCAACTCTAAGATACATAATAGTACTCGTACGTTTGTTTACGCCAATGATTCTCGCATCGGACTTCTCTCTGGGTTTGGAACCACATTTTTACTTCTGTTTTTGACTGTATTTAATGAGATTTGGGAAGGAGTTTGTAACATTTTGTCGTTTGTTAGTAAGATGCACCATCCAGCAGTACGCAATTACTAATTTCCAAGCTATTCACTATAAATTAACCTATTTATAGTTTTCATGTTCCTTACATTATTGTTCAGATAGGATCAGATTTTGCTTTTATAGTGACAATTCTCCTAGATTTGTTCCTAATTTATGAATAAACTAAGCAAGACCTTTACCACTATTTTCTTAAATAAATATAAAATTATATATAACATAAATAAAAATACCTTTACCACATATTTGGAAAAAATCAGATACGTATTTCGGTAACTAAGTCGCCATCCTCAGTGGAAAACTGGGGAAATTTGATATCACCAGCAATATTCGCCTAATACCTAAGACGAACACTGTACAACACTGAGCTTGAGTGTCAACAATGTTTTGGTGTGTTTCACGGGTTTCATGTGCAATTATGCAGTACTTTAATGTTGTATGTATAGTGTTCGTCTTGGGCATTATCCGAATATCGACGATGATACTGAATTCCCCCGTTTTCCTCTAAGGATGACAACTTCGTTGCCGAAATACGTATCTGGATGTTTTTCCTAAATGTGTGGTAGATTAGATTAGATTAGATTACTTGAGGTGGCACTGATGCCTGTTCCACTGCGACCTTTCCAGATCTATTGTGGTCCTCATGCCTCTTTAGAGTACGTTCTCCAGCGCTATTCCCTTAATTAGATTTAACAGCTTTGAGAGCGATTCTTCCGCATATACATGTATTTTTAAAGCGAATTTGAAGCCCTTGCTCCGTAATGCTGTTATATGCCTCCATAATAGAGTCATGGCCTGCCTTAAGCTTTGCCGGCTCCATCTGTGTGGCTGGATAGTCGTTGCATACTACAACGATCCTCTCCAAAGCAGCCTCCTTTAAGGTTAAACCTTCTGGCTTCTTGCCTTTCGGAAGACCTGCGGAAGTACTGCCCTCCCTCGCTTTTTTGGACTTCCGTCCTTTCTTTACGTTTAATAGCCTCCGCCGTCTGTTGAGGCCTATCTTCCTTATCTAGACTAAACCTGGCCCCTAATGAAGTTGGCCTTGATTATGGCTCTTTTAGCCTGTATGTAATCTTGGCCCTGTTTCACAAGCTTTTGCACTTTAGTCTTGGAAATTCTAGATAAGGTAGCTGTACGAAGAGTAGCTAGGGAAGTATCTGTCCGCCCGATCAGAGCCCCGCTTGATCGGGTAAGGCTAATTACAAAGGGGTTTCGCCTGGTGCCCCAAAGGGAACGTTAAATACCGCACACCCCTGCGGCCACGCAACTCTCGACACGTTACCTTACAACTTAGTTTGGGCTTTAGCTCGGGAGCGCTAAATTCCCGAACTCAGTTGTTAAACTTGTTAACAGTGAGCCCCTCAGGGGAAAGGTGTGGTAAGAGTACCTTTAATTATTTTATATATTATTTTAGCCACAGTCTCCTTATTCTTATTTGAAATATCAAATTATCAAAGAAACATCACCAGAGAAGGCTTAATTGAACATTTTTCTTTTAAGTATGTTGTCTCATTCCTTAAAATTTGCGAAAGAGGAGGAACCATCTTATGGGAAAAACGAATATGTATTTTCCCTTATTGGAAAGGCAGTTCAGATTTCTTTTAAATTGATTTTCTACCAGAGGAATGAAAACAGCAACTTCACACCGACAACCCTTCTAATTTTGTCTTGTTTCCCTTTTATTTTATGCCCTAAACAGACGACCCTAAACAGAAAAATCTCATAAACGAAGATCCGATCCTAACGTCTATTCTATCCTATTTCGCAGCGAATCTTCGCTCAGCTATCAATTTCAAATTCACTAAACGTTCGATCCTCGCGTAACAATGCAGACTGCGTTCCGTTTTCGCAAAACCCAATTCCGGCGCGTCGGATCCGCGATCCGAAAACGCCGGCACGGACGCGACACGTGCCGGAGTCCGCAAGCGTCGGATACGCGTTTCGCGATGACGCGCACTTAAATAAACATTTCTCCTTCGCGGCGAATATCGAATCCAGCGATTCCGACAGCGATTTCCTAGTGGAATTCGTCCCTGGTTATCTCCTCCGCGTTATTTTACTGTTATTACGTCGCTTTCGCGGAAATCGAATGAAGGATTTAGTCAAGGAAATGGAAAAGGGGGAAGGGTATTCGCGTGGGACGTTTTCTTGTAGGGGAGGGGGGTACTTGAAGCGTTAAAGTCGGTTTGATGTTTGAGATATGAAAATGGACTGCTTAACGTTACATATAGTGCTACAAAATAGTATTGATAGAATGTATTCGTCAAGTATTGCAAAATCTAGAATTTAAAATTGATAAAATGTGTAAATTTGCGTAGAAAAGGCAATACGTATATGAAGATAGCTTTTAAATAAAGACAACGGTCCCATTGGTCGGTCTGTACTGATTGATTTATTGCATGAAAAATAAAATTAATAAAATACAAAAAAAAAAAACCCGAGGAAGGGATATGTCCCGTTAGCGTAAAGAGAAACGTGCTTCTAACATTTGAGATAATGTAGGTGACCCTGGATACGTAAAAGAAGCGATACATATATACGAAGCTTTTAAATAAAGGCAACGGTCCCATGAGTTGGGCTGTACTGATTGATTTATGGCACGAGTCTTAAGTAAATAGAAAAAATTGTCCAAAGAAGTGATACGTGCCGTTAGCGTAAAGGGAAACGTGCTTACAAGATTTTAGATGATCGGAGTGACTCTTCTCGGAATACCTTTGCAGCCTTTAGAAGATACGCCCCCGAGTTGTAGAAGGTGAAGTTTAGTTTGCATGAGTAGAATGTAATGAATCGCGGGTCATTCGCTAAGCTACGAGTTTGAAGATGTTTGCCTCGTTGCTAGTGAAACACGTGTCATCGGTTTCAATGAAACAATTATGTTGTGAGGAGTTTACCGATGCGATAGAGTGTTACCAAGCCGATTGGAAATGCTTTTTTCTATAACACTCCATTACTGGCAGAACAAGTTTAGCATGTTTGACTTAAAATATTCCCGAAATAGTGTACATGACATCCACAGACGAGTGAAAACGAGAAAGGGAAAGAACATATCGATTTGTCGTCGCAAAAAAGGGAGAGCACATGGGTCAATCTCCATAAACGGATCGCCGATTCTTACGCCATCGTCGCAGATCGCTATCTGCCGAAAATGGAAGCCTGTCGAAGAAAAGAAAAGGGGAAAAAGTAATAGGAGCGAAAAGAGATTTGCCGATAGATCTAATCCGGATTTAATATGTCTTTTGTTGTGTGCTGTCTTCTATACAAAAAAGGAAATCGTAGAAGGAAAATTAATGGGATTGGAAGGGTCTGTTTCCTAAACGGTATCATCGTATCGACCGAGAGTTCGTATAGCGATACTGCGGATTAAATACGAATTCGTACCTACCGTTGGTCGTTTCGAATCTAACGAATAAGGGAAATGAGTTCGTTCCGACGATGAATTTTTATGAGAAAGTTCGGTTTTAAAAGTGGAAATATCTACGATGAAATAAACGTAATTTATTGTAACCTTCAACTTGTTTCGGAATCATATCAGAGCGTGGATTCATTTCCGGTTAATGATTTCGTTTTGCATCGCGTTAACGTATTTATTTCCCACTTTTTACTATACTTTGTACAATACAATCTAGCGCTGTCAAAATCTTTCGTTTTAAAAATAGTTTTCTGCCCCCCCTCCCTCTCCCTCCCTCCCTTCTCCTCAAGTTGCCCAGTCTTTCAATATTTTATCAAAATCGCTTGGTTATCACCCCTCATGAACGACACCAAGCCTTGGGATAAAAGAGTTGTTGTCGAGGGAACTACTTGGAAAAAAAGGAAGGAGTTAACATGCAGTCGTTTCGCGAGATCTTTATGTCCAATTACCAACGTTTTTGTGGTTTAGATAACTGTGATAATCACACAAATGTAGTTTCGTATCATTCGATTTCGGGAAGATAGGAAATGGAAGGAGTTTCGCCCGTGGAAATAAAGTTGCGAAATACTTTTCGGCATGGCGACGATAGTAGGAAAGTATTTTCTTCCATAAATACTACACTTTCTTCTGTTTTGATTTGATGCATAACACGTGAAGAAGACCAGAATTTTTCACAATCTATGCGCCAAATTCATTCCTACGATTATATGAGGTAGAACTAAGTCAGTGAATGTAAAAGAAAGGATTGACATCGCCTATTCTACTTAAACGCTAACATTCTACCTGGCGAGTTGCTCGCATCGCATTCGAGAATACTAAGCTCACAAATCCCGAATTAGCTTCTTGGTTCTCTTTCAAAGCAATTGCTCATGATTTTCTGGGCAGTAGGAAAGACGATAACTATTTTTCCATAGTGAATCATCCACTGATGAACTTAAAGATCATGAGGTGTAAAATGTCGCTTAAAATTATCTGTTTACAGTCACGCCTTGACTTTTTCCTAGAAATTAGTGATTCTGCTGATGGAAAGACATCGTGTCGAAAGAACAATATTAGAATATTTACCAGCAACAATCAAATGTTTGTTGTCCAAGTATAAAAACAAAATGAAACTGCGGCAGAACCACTAAAGAAAATAAGAAGCCGTTGCGTATTATGTGGACGTGCGAAAATGCTGCATTGAAGTGCACATCGTGTCAAGGATTTGTATCCAAGGAACATGCAACAATTGTGATTAAATGTCAATTCTGTACCAATTTATTGCAAGATGGAGAAACAGAATATGAACATTGAACAGTTTTGTGTACCTTTTTTAATTTAATTTGGTTAGTTTTTATTTTCTTATTCTTAACTTCTGGTTGTGTTAGTTCTAAGAAGAATTCCTGGAAAATAAATTATACATAACGTGAATTAATATAGCACCTTCAAAATTCCCAAAAACTAGCTGTTTATATGTAGCGTTAAAATATACCGCGCGAGTAACTACATTACGACACACCGCGCGAGTAACTAAGGGTTAAATACATAACTTGGGTAACATGTAGTATTTCTTCGTTAATCGGTTCCATTCTTTGGATTTTTTTGTCCGTTTCAATCAACCTTTAGAAACAAGCAAATACCCATCACTAATTGATATCTTCCACGACCTTGCACATCGTCAATTCCTTTCATATTTCCTCATCATACCGTGAGATTTTTAATGATTGTCCTGATCCTATACTATTTTCCACAATTCCTACATTTAAATTTACTTCCATTTTTCTATCTGAAGTTAGCCTTTTAGTAACTTCTACTGGATGGAAATCCATGTCTCCTGTTATGGCTGTCACTTACCCTTCATAGGTGTACCATACATATTTTTTGGTTTAATATGAACAAGTGTTTTACGTTTGCTAGTTTCTTTCTCAAAGTTAAACGTGTTTGCCGTCTTCTATTCCGCTACATACGTAAAATAACCCCAAAATTACAGATTCTATAGTTGTAGTATTGATACATCAAACATGTACGATAAGTTGCATAATCATATTTTATCTAAAAGACGCCACGGCACTGCAAACTTTGTATTTAAATAGAAGTAAATATTGGGGTGAGGACTGCGGGAAGTAGTGTAGGATCAGGACAATCATTAAAAATCACAGGGTATGTACACTAATTTCATATATCGATCGCAACCACCATTCCCTCGCGGAAAAACACAACGCGCATAGCTTGCTTATTGACAAACATCGCGAAATTTGAGATGAAAACCGCCGAGTATTCGCCGTTTTATGTCGATCGCCCTGTAAAAATATACCTACCCCTAACGCATACTCTTCCGATAACGCGCGCACTTTCAGAGCGAATAAACAACTATGTATGTATGTAACTAGTTCATCCATTTCGCCCGAATAACAACTCTCGCTCGTTTACGAATTCGTATTTTCCATTAAATTCGTTTTTACTCCCTCCCCCTTTCTGCGCGTTCGGAAAATTGCGAAAATATTACTCTCCGCCGCATAGACGAGGTAAATATTGAAAAAAGAGCGCTTCATTAGGTGGAATTGAGTTGTTTCCCGTGTGTTGTATGATGGATGTGATGGTGTATATTTTGATGTGCTGCCAAAATGACCGCTAAGGCTGGGTGCACACGGCACCACGTTTTTCTTTTGTAACGGTAAATCTTACCAAATAAATCGGGGCCCATACGTTGAATATAAAACCGTTCACACGTCTTGTACAGTGTGACAAATGTAGAAACTCACTTCAAGATCAGGTGCAAAATATAAGTTTCCACGGCAGAACTACTTGCTCCTCGACGAGATACACCCTAAGCTAAGATTGCAACTTGTACTCGTGTTCACACAATCACAACCGCCAGGTAAATGAGGTGCGCTGTGGAAACTTATAATTTGCACCTGACTTTGATGTGCGTTCCTATATTTGAGTCACTGTACGTCTATTTCCAGTACAAACGACCGACGCGTGAACGGTTTTACACTCAAAGTATGCGTCATGACTTATTCGGTAAGATTTATCCTGCCGAAAGGGTGTGTGGTATATTGCCGTGTGCACCCAGCCTAACGTCTCTATCTACGTATCACAGGGGTCGCCGTCTTTCTAGTGTTAAGTTACGTTTGATATTGGTGCTAGATCATATCGCTAAACGCCCCAGCTCACAATAGTATTTCCTTAAATCCGGTGACACATGTTTCGCTGGAAACGAGACTAGCATCTTCAAACCGAACCTTATCGAATGAACAGCGATTTCTTAAATTCCATTCATGCAAACTAAAACTGACGCTCTACAACTCGGCGTTATACATTCCTACCTACAAGGGGTGAAAATTTTATTCGGAGGAAGGGGCACTAACGTCATCTCAGAACTAAATAAAATCCTCCTTACGCTGACGTGCATATCCCTTCTCAGAAGAAATTTTCTATTTATTCCATGAATGTGTGTCAGACCTTGGAGGTCTATAGCCCGATGAGTTCTTCCCATCTCTTCCTGTCTCGGACTTTTCGTTTCCAGTTGGTTATCTGTTTGTCTTCATGCATCGCTGCCTTGCCCTCATTTTCTTCGAAATCTCCGTCTCCTCTCCTTGCTGTATGGTTCTGTCCATAGTATTTATTAAATATACATCCGAAAATTACTTACCTACTTATTATAGAAGTGCGGAATGACTGATTGGACCGACGCGATGTCTCTATTTGGAAGGTTCGCATTTTTACCTGTATGGATCGCGCTTGGAACGCAGCTGGTGCTCGCGGAAAGTTTACACGTTTTATCAGTTTTTAATTCTCGATTTTAATATTGTGCTACGTACCGCAACACTCGACGTATCTATCCAAGGATAACGGTGGTGTGCCACATAATACCCACCTCAAATAATATTTCTTGAAGATATCATGGCAAAGAGAATGTCGTCATAGTGTTAAGGATTGAATTAATCTATTTTGCACTTTTCCATAACACCATAGAGCAAATATATACCAGCTTATGTATGTACTATTGCGGCAACAAAAATCAGACACTTAATATAGTTTAAATCTGGCTTTTGCCTTGTCAAATGTTATTTCATTTTTAAATCATTATTGACATACATATGTCATTATATTGTATTTAAGTGCTTTTCATTTGTTTTGTCTTCCTTTTCTTTCTTGAATGATATTCTGAAGCCTTGGGGTTGACTTTATGAATAATACAATTGGCGTTATGGTGGCGCTATATACCCTTAGCGTAAAGTGGCAAGAATCATTATTAATATAAGTGTCAAGAGAGTAACAAGATGCAGTTGAAGAGTTGCCGGACGCAGTAGGGTAATCAACAACGGTTTGCATATCAAGGCGAGTGAGTATACTATGTATACACTGATAATTGTGTGTCATATTACATTATACTGAGTGTACTGCGTGTACACTGATGACTGTGTGCCATAGTATACTTTAATGGGTCTACGATGTGAACACTGACAACTGTGTGTCATATTACATTATACTGGGTGTAATGTGTGTATATTGATGACTGTGTGTCATATTGTAATATAATGGGTGAAGTGTGTACGCTGATGACTGTGTGTCATATTATATTATACTAGGTGTAATGTGTGTCATATAACATCATACTGGGTGTATATGTTATATGCGTGAGGAACTGCTGGTGCGCGGGGGTAATACTTTCTGTCCTTTGTGCTCCTAAATCTAAAACATATCCGCATTTGCTAATGTCCATTCGCCAGGACAAATATCGATTTTTGCTGGTTCCCTTCTCTTCACCATCCTTTCACGCAATTTTCTCCCCCGCTCAATTATATCTTCGTAAAATTTTAAGGACGGCCGTCGTAATGCAAGGCCACGGAAATATTATCGTAGGAAAAGGTAATATTTTAGTGCCGGGCTAACGTACCGTAAGGACGTTACGCGGTGCGGCGAATGTTTCTTTTTATGGCCGAATATAAATTTTAGTCCGGAGGTTACGTGCGTTTATACCGGCACGTGGGATTTCGTGCGGTCGCCAGGTCCGTAGTACGTTCTACGTAGCTATACGGACGTCGGAAGTTCCGGTATTTTAACGACGTAAATTCGCTTCAAAATCTTTTTAGTATGTAGCACAATATGTATACGTAAAGTTGGGATGGCCAAGGATTGATTTTTTCCATAAATTATTCGAATTAAAATAAATACTAACCTTATTATACTCGACTCGCCGAACAGATGCAGTAGCAAATTATGGCAACCTTGCAATGCAAATGTCCGACTCACACAGCATAAATCACATGTAAACATATCAAAATTTTGTATTTTGCATAAATAAAAATTGCAAAATAAGTACTAAAATAATTTTCTTATTTCTTCAAGTATGTTTTGTTGAATTAAATTATGCATCTCCAATATATAGAATTATATATAGTAAATAAAAAATACACAATGGTTTTAAGAAGATCTATGTAATATATAAATACAAAATAAGGAAACAAATAATTAATTTTTTTTGGTACGTATTTATATAAGAAACAGTATCCTAAAAAATTAACTCACTGTACAAATAGGTATAATCAAAAATAATAAATTTTATACATATTACAAAAATTTAATACAGTAAAGGAATTAATTATGACACACTAAAACGTTCTTAACATGTATCTTCTTCGCTATTAGATGATGTAGACGAATCATCATTAATTGTAATGATTAACGGTTCTATGTGTATATCTATGAGATTGTCAAGTTCCCACATTTCCTTCTCTGTTTGAATAACATGTTTAATAGCATTTTGCCAATTTTCAACAGAAATATTGTCAATACCTCGTTGAAATAATTCTTTCACGTCTGCCAATTTAAATGTGGTGTTATGTCTCGCAACATACCCCTTCACTTGTGCCCATATTAGTTCAATCGAGTTTAATTCACAGTGATAAGGGGGAGTCTAAGTACCTTTCTATTAGTGTTTTCTATTAATTCATTAACAGCATATTTCGGAGGGTCAGATAAATGTTCTTTAATTAAAGCTAACAATTCTGCTTTTACCATGTTTTCTTCATATGCAATACTATTTTCCCTCATCCAGTTTTGCATTTCTAATTTGCGACTATTAGTTGTAGGTGGCTTATTCAATTTACGACTATGGTACGGAGCATTGTCAAAAATTATAACGCAATTTTCTTTTAAATTGGGGAGAATACATCTCATCCACTCTTCAAACCTTTCTGCGTTCATGTCTTCATGATAATCTCCTGTTCTCTTTGATTCAAAGAGGAGTAAACCATTTTCTACAAATCCTTCATCCGAGCCAATGTGTGCAATTATAAATCTTTTGCCTTTGCCTGAAGGATTTTTAAGACCTGTACTTAAATCTTCTATAAATGCTTGTCTTGCAGTGACAACAGATATATCTGTCTATACTTTATTTACAGTATGTCCAGCATTTACCCAAGTTTCATCCAAGTAATATATCGGGGTACCATTTTCACGATATTTCTTAATTTCACGAAGGTATTTCCGTCTCCAGGTAATAATGTCATCTTTTACTTTTAAAATACTATTTCGAGCTCGCTTATTATAACTACAAACATAATTATCTTATGATTAGTATATAGAATTTAAAGTAATAAATATTTGTACCGAAAGTTTAGTTCCTTTAATAATGATCTGAGAGTCGTAATTTTGAAATTAGGAATGTCATCTCTTTCATTTATCACTGTGAGAACTTTTTGAACTGTTGGAGGTTCATTTTTAAAAAAGAATGAATGTACAATTCTTCGTATAGCATTTTTCATTTCATCATCCACCATATCTAAAACAGCCCTTTTTCTATGATATTTTTTGGTGGTTGTAATTCGTGATTAGTGTTATATTCTTTCACAATATTGTAAACACTGCGTTCACTAATTCCTGTAAAAGATACTATAATAGTTACTATGATTTGGTTATCGTTTTTGGAAAGATACCTGCTGCTTTGGCTGTCATTTCAACAAAAACAATTTTAGAAGTGCTTGGCTCTTCTTGAAATGTTTTAAATATATTCAAAACCTTCTGTTTATCTTCTACCGTAAAGTGTTTTGAAACTCTCTTCTTAGGAGGTGAGTTTTCCATAATGTAAATATATACGATAATATAGCAAGAAATAATGTATAACCTACAAAACAACAATGTATTATTGGTGCACTAGAACGATCGATAAATAGTCTTCAGAAACACTGGTTTATGAAATATAATAGATAATGGATCATTTACAAAGAAAGCTAATAAAATCTAATATTCCAAATGCAATATGGACTCGATTTTTATTCTATTGTAAGCGGCCACCCTGATCGACCAATTACAAACGTTATTGGTTATGTGACCTATTACACATTGTTGCCATAATTTACTACTGCATTTGTTCGGCGAGTCGAGTATAGTTTCATTTTTTTAAACTCGTCCACCTTCTCATCTCGTTGTAAAGTAAAAGATGAGATGTAAACGCAACCGTCCCGAAATTCACGAAATAATAAAAAAAAAAGAAGGAAATACAACGCATCCCAAACGACCCGCGATACCATTTTCTTCATCTTTAAATGGCGCTCTCGAATATCGCTCGTCGCCTTCTATGCTAGCAGAGCGAGGTGAAAATGAGAGTTCTTTTCGAACTTGGTCGGGCCACGATTGAGAGACAATGGCCCGTGAATGCGTGGCGGAGAGAGCCTCATTTAAATTTGAATATTCTCGACGACCATGACGACTACGACGATGACGACGACGATGAAGACTACGACGACGACTTCCCTTTTAGAGCGTCTCAAAGGAAACGAGGAAAGAATGTAATTCGAAAACGAATGACGGTAAGGAGCTTACGAATGCCCCCGAATTGAAATAGGAAGATCTTGAAGTATACAGGATGGTGATAATTGAATGGTCCCTTAGCACGAAGTTTGGAATTTGGGAAAAATATAAACGTGCGCCGTCTTCTACATAGATTGAATACCTAATTGGTGGTAATTTCAAATGGATGGATGAACAGATGTTTTTGTAGAAATTTTTACATATCGATTAACAAGAGAATGATAAAAAGCAGAAAATACGAAATAATCTTTAAAATGAGAAAAACACGAAGATACAATGGGGAAGATAAGGAATAAAGAGAAAGAAGAAGACTAAGTAAACTAATTCTCTGACTAAGTATATATGTTTGCGATCTTAAAATTAAAAGAAAGAAATGAAACAATGATGATTTGCGAAAAAAATCTCGAGATACACATTCGAAAACAAGCAAACAAGGAAATGTGTTAATCAAAAGAAACTAATAAAGTTGCGAAGGCGTGAGGTAAGAGTCCTAAGAATGCGAGTGACACTATATCATATCGGTATCACTCCTCACCATATAAATTATTTAATTAAATCCGCTAACAGGTGTTTTACTGGTAACGAGATAACCGAATGAGTAAAAGACGATTTGAAGATGATAGCCCCGGTGTTAACGAAACGCGTGTCACCGAATTTAATTAATAATTGTGTGGTGAGGAGTCCCACTGATGTAATATAGTGTCAGTCATAGTACACCACATTCCTCGCAATCACTATGAACCAAACTAATGTTAGCAGAAGACATGCTTGAAAAAAGGGAGATGAAGGTCGAAAGAATATGAAGAAGAAGGAGAAGACACAAAGAAAAATAAGAAACAATTACAATGCGAATAGTTCATAGTTACGAACTAAAGAAAAGGAAGTAACAAACATTGAAAATATAAAAAAGGAAGATTTTATTCTCGCGGTTGCTTTTAGAGGAGAGCGACGAAAGGGAAACGTGGTTGAGGAAAACCAATAAAAAAGTAATAAAAAGTTAGCTTCTAGCGATCTTCTACATAAGATAGGTTGCAGATGAATTACCAACTAAATCATTGACTGATACAAAAGATATTATCAGAGGACAAAAACGAGAAGGAGGATGAGAAAGAGAAAGAGGAAGAAGAAGAAAATGGAAAAGTAGAAACAACAGAAGAGGAAACAAAACGAATCGTAGCAATCGAAAGAAATTTCTAAATCTTAGAAAAGGTTGTAGGCAAAATATTGTTGATGATTCGTCTCAATCTATTTCAGCAAATATGTATCTTGTCGATCTGGTTAAAACCGGCTACGAAAGAGGCTTTTGAACAATTTAGTGACATTGCAATCTTTCCAATTTACACCATCCTTTGTTAAATGGAAAGAGGACCAACAAAAAGATATTTCTCCTTCCTCTTCTTTGGCTTCGATTCCTATTTTACCCCGCCAGAACGTCGGAGTTTCTTGTTTCATTCTTCCATCTATTTTCTTCATTTCTTCTTGCAGCTGGCCGCCGCTTCCATCTGCCTAATTGCTTTCTTCCTCTTCTCAACTCTGCTATTTGTTGCATCCAGGCCTTTCTCGACCTAGCGCTTCTCCTTCTCCTTCCGGTCTTTAAGAATCCAAGGAAATTTCGAAATCTAAGGAAAATATAGGCGAAAAATTCTGAATAATTTATCTCAATCGATTTCAGCAAATATGTCTTTTGAAGAACTGGTCGAAACCAATTACGAAAAAGGCTGTTATGAGCAGTTAAGTGACATCTAGATCTTTTCAATTTTCACCATCCTTGCCTCGTCACAGAGGATATTGCGCTACTAAATTTCCGAGTAACGTTTTGAAATACGTCGTCGTTTGAAATATGTTCTGTATTAGTGAATGTTAAGTGGAAAAAAGAAAAACAACAAAAGGATATTTGACCTACTTCTTCTTCGTCTTCAGTTTCTTGTTGTTGGTCGCCGATTACATCTCTCTAATTGCTTTCTTTCTTCCTCTTCCCAACTCTGCCATTTGTTGCATCCAGGTCGTTCTCGGTCTAGCCCTTCTACTTCTCCTTTCCCAAAAGGTATTTAAGAAGTAAAAATATATTTATTTTAATATGAGTTAAGCAAATAGGCAAAGTGGTTATTGATCGATGCTTTTCTCCTACCATTTTCCATTATATTTTCTTCTTTGTAGTTTACTTCAACTGCGATATTTGCGTTGTTATTCATATCTATGTTTTCAAACCATGCTTGATCTTCATTCAGTACTATATTGCTGTTGCAGAAACTATAACTTGCATCCATGCACTAATATTTTCATCCCAGCTGTCAAAATAGGAAGTCTCTTCCAAACATCAACAGTCTTTTCATCAAAATTTCTGATTAGAATATTTTACATCAGCCGAAGAAATGGTGGAGGCATTTAAGAACGAAATCAACAACTTAGCTTTAAAAGATTGGAGAAAATGTTTTGGAGATTGGTTCTTAAGGGTGCAAAAATTATTACAAAAGGGAAAAATTGTAAATAAATCGGCCGGCTGACGCTCAGCACCGTACTCTAAGAGGGATCGTTCCCTTTCGGCCGAGCTTAGGTAGTTAATCCTCAATTTAAAGTAGAGCAGCTTAGTGGAAAGAAAACAGTCCTGGCAGGAAAGAGTGGTGAATAGGTGAGAAATTCAAAGCGCTAATGACACGCGCGCTTAATTTTAGAAAACACCAGCGCGAGCCGGACCGGGCGAGATTAAAGCGTAAGCGCCTCTAATTGCGCCATCTTAAATTTCCTAATTAGGTAAGTAGCGATTTTTCCCGGAGATCGGGGATTAATTAGTAGATGGGGCGCGTAATTAAATTTACCTAAATGAAAACAGCTGGAATTAAAATTAGAGAAGACTAACAAACATTCCTAATTATACCGTTGTCAAATTAGGGATGAATAAAGAAAGATCATCGTAAATAATTAATGTGTAATTTCCGGAAATGTGTAGAGGAAAGGACGCGCAATTTCTCGATCGATTTCCTGACTAAGCGTGGCTTCTCGGACATGTTAATATCGAAGTCCGGAGAATTATGACGGATTGTAGAATAGTTTTGAAAACCGAGGCAAATAGAGATAAATCGGCGATCTCAACGTGGAATTTAGTTGGAATAGTTTATAAATTATTTTGAATATCTACTGACTTAATGCGATTAACAAGAATGAACCTGGAAGGAACTTACAACGCAGTAATATGGAGGGCATTTAGGTGAAAGATGATCCGTTATCTATGATACTTTTCAATGTAGTGCTAGAAGAAATAACAAGAAACAGTAAACTAAAAATAAAAGAAACACTCCTTAGCACGAACATCAGGCAGATGATCTCATCACAAAAGTCAAAAAAATCGCGGAGCAACTGCTAAAGAAGCAAGAAGATACGGATTGGAAATTAACCAGGAAACAACAAAGGACATGGTGATGGAAAGCACAAAAGTGAAAACCAAAAGTCCGACTATGAGAGTACATGGAGAGAAAGGATATAATTTCTAGAGAGTGAATCAGTTTATATACTTGAGGGTACTGATAGAAGTGAAATGCCACGAAGAGGACTAAATCAGAGCTAGAGTAATGGAAGGAAGTCAAAAATATGGCATAAAATCGATTAATTGTAAGATATAACTTTGGTCTAAAAAACTAACCTTTTCCTCTTACAACAGCGAGTGATTAAATCAAATTAATAAATTGCGCATTACATATGTCTTCTACATATTTCCAAAACCAATACTTTGGATGTTATTATCAAACAAAACAATGTCTTATCTAATAAATATAGTACCGCAAAGATATACAGTAAATTTCATTAACTTTGCAGCAAAAATTCGTATCGCACCTCTATATGTAGTTTACATATTCTCAAATTTCATATTTTAAATTTGCGGCATTGAGATCATTCCTTGCAATAAGTATTTAATAATATATATACATATATATTATAATATAATATATGAAGTTCTGTTAGATATAACCAAGGATAGGGTGATATTTACTTCTGGAACACTCTGTACATTAGAACACCCTACATAGTTTTAAGCAGAATTAAAAGTCACACAAATTATATCTCAAACTTTTCTTTGTATTGTTACAAAAACATCTGCAGTATAAGCGCAAGGCTTAACGGAACACTCTGTATATATGATAGTCACATATTTTGAAAGATCTTGATGTATGCTGCAACTATTGCATTTACACCTATCTTCTATCTTTCTTTTTACTGGAGTTGTGTGGAGAAAATTGAAAATCCGTCAATTTTCTATGGGGTGTTTCACCCCTTCAAAGTGAATTTCGGCACAAAAAGAATTGCGTATAGCACACCTATATATATTGTATATATTCCCAAAGTTTCAAATTTTTTGAATTTCCGGGTTCGGGATCTTCCCTTGTTAGTATTGGATATCAATAGCGACAGATGTACAGTATGTAAAGAAGAAATAGGAGATTTAAACCACCTAATCTTTGGATGTATCAAATTCAAAAGCAAGATCGATATTCTAACTGACGACTTACGAAAGATGAAACTACAACAACTTCTAAATGTAAACTACATTATTGCACAAGAAAATGCAGATGTCAACATAAGGATATACAAGTTCATGTGTGACTGCGACATCAGAATATGAAATTGTTACATGATAATAGCCTTGCATCCTTTGTTTTTTACCTTTGTAGAGCCTCCCTTATTCCTAGGTTCTAACTTGTGTACCGCGTTCAAGTGATAAGTGTAAGTGGCTAATGGCTAACGTCGAGGCCATAATAATAATAATAATAATAGTATTGGATATGATTTTGAAGGAAAGTGAAATAAGAACGGAGGATTTGATATATAACAACAGACATCAATAAAACAATACATGCCGATGATTTAGCTTTGATAAAAATGATGATGAAAGAGAATTAGTGAGAGTGGAAGGAAAATCAAAAGAATATGGACTATACATAAACCAAGATAAAACAAAATATATGGTCATGAAAGGTAGCGAAAAGGGGGACAAGATTAATTTAAGCATAATATGAAGGAACAGTGAAGCATATAGAATTGAAAAAACTGACCAAGTAGAATATCTTGAAATACTACTGACAAATAAGGGAGATGGGGTGTAGAAGAGTAGGGCTGCAGGAATACTAACAGGGATATTTCAGACTAAAAACATACTTAGGACAGTTGAACGCAAAATATATCAAACAGTAATACGGTGAACAGAAACGTGTATCATGAACAAGAAGGAGGAGGATAGTCTGAAGGTATGGAAAATAAAGATCCTATGGAAATCTTTCGATGGGGTGAGAATAGGAGAGCGAGAATACGGAAGGCGAAGAAAATATACAACAGAGTATCTAAGTCCACAAAGTCAGAACTCAAAGAGGTCGATGGTTGAGGCATCTATCAAGATTGGTAAAGGTTAGATTGACGTAGAGGCCTTAATAGGAGAAGAAGGTGCAATCAAAGGAAAAGGATGGCCCAGAAGAAATTACTACAGATGGCTAAGGAGGATGTAAAGATGCTACGGATAGAGGTATGGCAACTGGAAGCCCAAGACAGAGGTAATTGGAGAAGGATAGTGAAAAACTGGAAGCATAGGGCCACAAGGCCTATTGCGCTGATATGTATATCTATATATAAACGAGATGACACGTCAAACAGTCTCTTACCAATTGGATGTACGAGGCTAAATTAATAAGTTTCCGGAATCGTTGCTAGGTGCTTGCTATTTTCCCAAATACTTTATGTCGTTACGTTGGCAATTCTTTCATATTAATTGACTGTAAATGTTAAATAGATCTGGTTTTGACAAGCATTTAAGTCAAATCAAGTATCTTTTTGCGCTTTCAATTCTCGATAAAAACATAGTTTTGCGGTTATCAAATTTTTCTATTTGGACGATAGAACCGTCCAACGGAAATCAAATCGGGGTTAGATGCCGTTCTTGGGGATTCGTCAGTTTTATTTTCCACCGTCGGTCTTTAGGTTTCGGAATTCAAGCGTGGCTGCACGTATACGAATGATGAACCACGCCTTCAGGATGTCTGAAAACGGCTACGACGCCAGAAGTTTTAGAGAAAATATATGATATGGTTTTGGCAAGTCGCCAAATAAAAGTGCGTGAAATTGAGAAAGGCGTGGGAATCCCTCATAAATGAATAGTTCGTATTTTACATAATGAACTGGCTTTAAGAAAGGCTTCTGCAGAAAGGGTGCCCCATTTGATCAATTCAGAAAACAACACATTCGAGCTCGAACTTGGGTCAATTGTTTGGCAGTGTTTACGAAGAATCCGATGGATTTCAAGAGACAATTCTGGACCATGCATGAGAACAACACTCATCACCACGCACCAGAAACAAAAATGCAATCAAAACAATGAATTGTACGCGATGAATCGATTTCGAAGAAGGCAAAGACGACTCACTCGGCTAGAAAGGTGGTGGCATCGGTGTTTTAGGGCGCAAGAGTAATTTTGCTAATTGGTTATCTTGAAAAGGGCAAAACTATTACTTTTGGACAAACAGCAATTCAAGAAAAATGCCAGGGAATAGTTAAGGAAAAAGTGTTGTTTCGCCACGACAAGGCGCCCACTCATTCAAATACAATTGTTCAACAAAAATTGAATCCGTATTATTTTATTTTCATTGCCATTTTAGAAACTTTCTCATTTACGCAGTATCAGTAACTACAACAGAGTTCTTGCAATCGAAGCACACACGAAGACCTAAAGAAATGTTGAATTTTCTCAGTGGTACTTGTAGTTGTAGTGTTTCTAGAAATCGCTGTTATTGCCAGCGTTACTAGCAATAGCCTATCTATTAATATTAGCCTGGGCAAACAGCGGCAACAGCGTACAATTATCAAGTTATGACAGCATCGCCGATTCGCCACTTTAGTCAGCACGCTGTATGCGGGTAGGTCTGTGCATATGTAGGCTGTCGTAACTTATTTCGTAATTATCGCTGTTTGCCCAGACCAATTATTATTGTCCCAACTTTTTGTTTGCATCAACTATCGCATTAATTTACGGAGACACCCAAAAATATAATTTTTTATCAAATATGAGAACAATACTGCCCTCAACGACCCCTATCTACCAACTTTCCACTTGAAGAAACATTATAATTTCCTTGATGTCATAGAAACGAAAGCGAAATTCAACCCACGCGCCGAAAAACGAGGTCCGCATGCTCCCTTTAAGTGATATTAACCACCGTCGTCGTTGGGCCGAGCTCGCCCAGTTAATTAAAAAAGAGGATTCGGTCTCCTTTTGCAAATTGAGTTATACATTCGTTAAGGTCCTTTAAGATTTATTACGCTGCCTCAGTGTGCTTTCTTTTCCTTTCGGGAGATCGCGAAACATCGCTCCCGGAAAGGTCTTTCCTTAATTATCAAAATGGATGCTCCGTTTCTGTTGGAAGTAATTATTGTTGAAATCGTTCGATACTTTATAGAAGTAACATATTATGTTTATACATTTATCATATCATTTATTTAGAATGCCACCTAACTTTTCCTTAACTAACTTATAAGTTGGAAAAGATCCATTGTTTACTTACAACCGAACATGCTGCAATTTCTATAAATAACTGGTAAATTCAGATTTGTGCTAAAAGTGAACTTTTGAATTAAAAGAAAACACTTTCTTTTTGATCAATTTGTACTAATGATATATGTTTCCGGGCTGGCGTGTTATAGTCTTCGACGTTTCGCCAAACACTGCGGTTGGTATCTTCAAGACGATGTTGATTCTTAAATAGTTTCAAGACGATATTGATTCTTAAATAGTAATCTGGTGAATGGTGTTCGGACTCGAAGTAAATCTGTCTCTAGTCTGACCACCATTCGTCAAATGGCTATTGAATAATCAACATCGTCTTGACACTATTTAAGAATCAAGATCAACATCTTCATTAGGCCCATATATTATACATTAGCGCGGAATGAAAATGGCAAAAAAATGTTTTGTTTCTTTACAGATTTCTAATAGTGATAAAAAGTTGCTGGTTTCTGTTGTCTTGAAAAATGGCTTTTGCAATTTTAACATAAGAAATGCCTTGAGGGTCCGCCGTGCCTCTTAAAAGTCATATTTTAGGGGAAGAAGCCATTTCCTTTTAAGTATGTGAAAATATGTTTGACTACTTTCTCTTTCCCAATATCAAAAAATCTTTGGATTATACATATCCCGACATAGTAAAATGGCATTTTCAAAGAAATATTTATATCCACAGGGTCCGCTAGAATTCATAGAATTCATAAAAATCATTATTTACACGCGTTAACTCTACGAAGCAGTTCCTTGCTTACTCTGTGTAAGCAAAGTAACCCAGAGCTCACCACGTGGAGATGACTGCTTATCGAACTCCTCCGCATCCCAGCCCTACCGCCCAACCTATTATACTAGGACCTATGACTTCTTCCCGGCCTTAAAAAATATTATATATTCGTACTTTTGAAATTTATATTCCTTTTTTGGGTCCACTTACCGACGAAGAAGGCTCAGTTACAATCTTAATGCTCCGTTTCACAACTTGTATGTGGCAAGGAAATTTGACGATTTCAAGCATTCATTTGGTCCGAAACGCGTCTTGAAGATCTTCGTCTGTAATATTACGAAAAAATATGCCTATCCGACTAATTTTGACCCGTAGATTCCAAATTTTCCATCCCCGACGCTCTATCTCTTACCGTTCTCGAGCCAAAGAGAACTTCGCCCGATTGCGTTCGAAATAGACCTATCGGATAGGTCTCGACGAGTAGATTCCAAATATGGCATTATGAACGCTCTAGCTTCAACCGGTACGGAGATATGGACGATTTAAGTTTCCTTCGTCCTAGCGCGTTCATTCAAATACCAATCGACGCGTCTTGACACGCTGATTTCAGCGGTATATAATTTGTTTAGATGATTTCAAACGGTTGCCGAGAAAATGCAAGAGACCGCAAAAAAGTGCTAAAATGGCATACCCCTTTTTCACTAATATCCGACATAGGACGTTCAATCCTACACCAATCGATGCGTCTTGACGAGGCGAATTCAACGCCGTGCGATTTTTATACTTTACTCCAACGGTTGCCGAGAAAATCGCAAAAAAATCACAAAAATCACTAAATTTCACCCTAACAGTGGATTTTCTTCTAGTTACGACATTCTCTCTCACACCACTCGAAAGAGCACATTTTTCTGCTTCAGAATGGTCTAAGGATCGGCTTTCTATTATTAATAGTTTAGGCGCTACGAGCGCTTGAAGTATGCCCTGTTTCGCCCTATATTCACCCCTATATTCGGTCTATTTTAGGCCTTTTTCCCTAATTTCGAACGGCACTTTCTCGAAATCTATGCGTTCCAAGTCCAAACCGATATATTCTACGTATATGGTGATTCAGTTAACTTTACGTGCTGCGATTTCCATATACTCATTTGCATCAAAGTTAATTTTTGGTATTTCTAAAGTTCTGATATTTAGATGACTTTCTGATGATGTAATTTTTCTTGCTTTTTGTATTCTTTATAATCCCCGTTCTCTTGGATCTGTTACCATAGTCAATCTTATGTTCTCTCCATGCGCAGAACATTGCGTTAAATCACCGGATCTATGATCTTTAAATATTCTTTGTCCATAAATCTGGAATATTTAATGTGCATCCAAAGATTTTGTGCACCATCAGATTGTTTATATGACATGCATAAAATGAAAGGATTAGCACATAGTTATTGTTGGTGGTACGGTATAGATTCAGATATCGAAAACATAGTTAGAAATTGTTTTCAATGTAAAAAATTAAGAACGACCCACCTAAGGTACCCACACATTTGTGGGAAACACCGAAAAACCTTTTTACAGAGTTCATGTCGATTATGCGGGACCATTTCACAGAGCATATTCTTTCATAATAATAGATTCACGATGGCCAGAAGTTTTTATTACGGAAGGATGATATGACGGCAGAGAGTAGAATAAATTTATGTCGACACACATTTGCAAGATTCGGTATTCCGAAAACTATAGTCAGTGATAATGGTAGAAATTTTACTTCAAACGTTTTCGAAAGATTTTTACAATTAAATGGAGTAAACCATAGTTGTACAGCATCATATCATCCCGCAATGGTTTGGCTAAACGATATGTTCAAACACTAAAACAATCACTTCGCGCAATGAAATGTGATCAATTAATTAGACAGAAGGATTATGCAAGCTATTAATGTAATACAAGAAAGTGCCTCATAGTGTTACAAAAAATAACCGTCAATATTAGTTTTTGTAGAGAAATTAGATCTGGGCTAGATTTAGTTTTACCTGATAACAATAACACTCACCATTACATAATACTCGATTTGTAATAGAATTAGAAGTTAATACTAGAGTTGCTGCACGTGAATATAGATGTACATAATGATAGCTGGTTATTTGGTCAAGTAACAAAGAAACAAGAAAGTTACATTATGTAATCTTGTTAAACGATGGACGCTGCTGGAAAAGACTTATTTATCAATTACGTCAAATTGGCGATATAGTGTTTTCGGATATTCCTATACTTCCTGAACAAAATACGGTACCTAATATTGACTTACCTGAATTATCTGCAAAACCTATTTCTGATGTAAACACTGAAGTTCATAGTGATATAGGTGTTACTAGTACGAAACCTAATGTAAATAAACCTAAGAATGTAATTCCTGATAAAATTGTAATAAGAAATGACAGTGTTCCATTGCGGCGTTGGACTAAAATTAAACGAGCCCCGCGGAAACTTAATGTGTAAGAAAAATGTATTTTTCCTTAGAACTGTTGTGTTTTCCTTTTCTTCTCTTTTTAAAATTTGCCGCCTAAAGCTCGCCAAGGAATATGGGAATTTTTTTATTTATGCCCAGCTTCTGCACCGGCATTTGTTATTTTGCTCATCCTCTCGTCCATACCGTCACAACCTGATGATCTTTCTGTCACTGTCATTTCCTGATTCTCACTTATTGTTAGTACCTTTGCCACATATGTATATGACGGTATTTATCTTTAATTTGTTGTCTTTTATGGACCGATAATCTTATTTCCTCTTGTGCCATTTTCTTGAGAAATCCTGGTCCACCCATATACTTGAAACTTTTAACTTACTTCAACATTACATTAATTGAATTCCTAAGAATTTCCGTCCGCGTACTTGCTTCTGTGAGTTTCACCACTATCGGCCGCTCTTTCGCCAGATTATAGTACCCAACTCTTTGGATCTCGTCTACATCCTTCATGCTATCTACATTTATTCTTACCTTCGCCGTTGCAGTGGCGCAAGTCTTTGTTCGATTCTTTCGCTTTCTTCCTTCTAACCTCTCTTTCCACGTTTTCGATTCTCTCTGCTTGCTCATTTACCTTCGCTTTCAGATTCGTTTTCTTCCTTCGTGCACTTAATTTCTAAGTATAACTCATAAATGTTTCCATTCAATTGTTGCATGCTTCCGTTTATTTGGTGGAACATTTCTTCAACTCGCTTCATGCCGCAAAGAGCAGCCTCCAGTCGAACTGTCGGAAGCCTTATCTTATCGACCAACAACTACAGCGCTTCTGTTCACTACTAATATTACCACAGGATGGAATAATCCCTTTATTCGTGACTGATCTAACATCACTTCTTTACAATTAACACATTTTACTATTCTTAACTATTAGTACTCTGTATTTTCCACTATCTACTCGAACCTCGTAAATTATAACCTCGCATAGTGTCGCTTTATCCGATCCTCAATCGAGAATCGTATTTCCTACCACGTGCTCGGCAAAGCAGGACCGTATCCTACATAGTTTCAAATTGGAAGTCACACTGGCAAGAACTATTGACTTTCATTCAATCTTTCGTAGCGTTAATCTACACTACTAGCTTTCATAAGGAGTTTATAAATATGTACAATGTACATATGTACATAGTGACGACAACTCCACTAAATACTATGAAATCAAATTATGTATATCAAAATGTTTTGAAATAGTGATTTTTGAGATTCAATTTCTGATACTATTTAATTTACAAATTCAATTTGAACAGCTTAGATACTTTTCAGTAAAGGCATATTTATCGAATTCTTATTTTGAAACTACAATTTCACAACAAATTTTATTTCCATCAGAATGTCTTCGAAAAAATTTAGTAATTTTTCAAGCTTAACTGACCTATGGACAATTTCTGACAATTCATTCAAACAAATTTTATTCTCATATTTCTATTCCAATACGGCACTGTGCGCCTATTAGCTCTAGTCCTAGGATTCCACGACCTCGTAAAGTGTTCAAACAAGACCCGAGCCGCGACACTTTACGAGGTACATTGAATTTAACACTTCAATTAGGCTCTATTAAATTGTAATTGATTTGCTCTGCACCACATAAACTTTGTGTTTAAGGGTGGTTCCAAAACTATCTTGAAAATTGTATATTTGATCTTTAAAAGTAGTGTGTGTAACAATAAACTACTGGTTTTTTACAGCGTTAAGAGCTTCTACAGCTTTATTTTTCTGCGATCACAAATGAAGAACCAGTAAATTTACAGGCTCGAAATTTTGCATACCGTGTATTCGTTACGATATCTACGACTTGTCATCGAGCTTTTTGTAAATTCCTTTATTGTCGTTACTTTGTCCAAGTCCAAAAATGATGGTAAGCTCATGGCCATTTTTCTGTTCCTTAATTGAGGTTAGATTCAACAACAAACAAGGAATTTAGAAAAAAGCTCGATGACAAGTCGTTGCTATTGTAACGAATACACGGTATGCAAAATTTCGACCCCGTAAGCTTACTGGTTCTTCAGTTGTGATTGCAGAAAAACTAAAGCTGTAGAAGCTGTTAACATTGTAGGAAACTAATATTTTATCGTTACACACACTACTTTTGAAGGTCACATATACAATTTTCAAAATAGTTTTGGAACCAATAAAAAAAGACTAAGTTTAACCGATCTTGAAAAAAGGTACCAAACACCCTTAAATGGAAGAGAAAGTTCAACTACATTTTGCACATCAACCTAACCTCTTCTCGCATTCACAAGTCCTGAAATATAAGGAATAAATTTAGAAGATTTCCATGCTACTCTCCAAGCACTCGTATAATTCTTGATTTTCAATGCCCATTAATGAGATTATACGAAAGATCATCAATTTAAACTTGTATCTCAACAAAAAGCGTTCCTTTTTCTAAGTGTATCTTTAGTAGGACACAATTTATTACGACAAATGTATAATCTCCTTCTTCAATACGAAGAAAGGGAATAATTTTCAAAATTGACATCAGACAATTCTTTCAATCATATCGTGCTCGATGCGTCATTCATGTAATCATGTAAAACGCATACGCCGTTATGGCGTTACGTCCGCTAACAACGTCGTTCGCGTAAAAGCTTTTTCCTTTAATTACTGAACCGGAACAACGATTTAATTTCCTGATGGTGTGTACACGCTCCATATACACGTGTATCCACGTATAGGTGTAGTAGGTATATCCACATAATATACATACATAAAGGTAAATGGAAAATGGTCCCCCGCGTATACGACGTAATGATATGTAGACAACGTAAATATAAAGTAATAAATATTCATTTCGTCGTGTCAGTGCCGGCGTTCATTTACATAATTTTCGTTACGTATACGTAATGTACGGTTATAACGTTAAAAATAGCCTGCCGGTTCGGGGCGACGCGGCGTTTCGACCGGATCGGCTTAATTCGCGCCCGCATACATATTGATGGGATATATCAAAAATTGTTATTTGAAATGCGACTGGGGACTCGTTGGACACGCGATCGCGTCAGTACGATCTCAATTTATCGCGCGCGCGCGAGTCGTATTGTTTAGTTTTATGCCATAATCTTTTGTAATGTTGACGATGACACGATGTAGTTCAACGAAATGAATTATTACGCAATTACGTGCGATAATGGATTTGTTCCCTGATGATGGACAGAAAAGCCGCATTAAATGGAAGTGTGTGTAAATATTGAAATAATTTGTCACGTTCGAGCTTCCACATATTGTTACACTTCGCGTACTAAGACAAAATAATACTGATTTTAATTCAGTAATTAATTTGTTTCCTTCTCAATACGTTTTTATCAAAACCTATTTTCCTGTTAGTAGCCTGAAAACGCTCAACTTTCATATTCTAATTATGTGGATTAAATCTGGTTAGATTTTTAAGTTTTATGAAACGTAACTGTACGTGGAATTCCTTACGAATCCCAAATTGTTGGTTTCACCATCCTTTATTGGTTGCGGGGCCATATTTATATCGATTAAATCTGGTTAGGTTTTTCAAGTTTTGTGAAATATAACTGTACGTGGAATTCCTTACGAATCTCCAAAACGTCGGTTTTACGATCCTTTCTTGGTCACGAGGCCACATTTATAACGATTAAATCTAGTTAGGTTCTTAAAGCATCATGAAACGTAACTGAATCGTTGGTTTTACCATTCTTTGTTGGTCACAAGACCACATTTATGTCGATTAAATCCAATTAGGTTCTTGAAGTATCATGAAACGTAACTGTACGTTGAATTCCTTACGAATCTCAAAATCGTCGGTTTTACCATCCTTTGTTGGTTGCAGGGCCACATTTATTATCTATATATTAATACGCAGTGGGTCATCTTCTCGTACGTATTTTATAGTGTTCCCTCCACGTATCGCAATAATACATATATCGCTGTGGTAATATTATAATGCAGATTTGTCGGATGTATGTTTCATCGCGATACGTGCAGTGAAACACAGGTGAGAAGGTGAAAATATATGGGCGTCGGAAATGTTTTTTATCGATTAAGACGATTACCTTTCGAACGATTCTAAGAGTAATTTTTGGCGCTCTTTCGACTGACATCATTAGTTTTTGATCCGACCTCCCCTTGCCCACTTCCCCCTTTTTACCCTAAAATTTTGATCAGTGCTTCATTGTTGTCGCTGTGTACAACACTCACCAACAAAGCATACGGAGTGATACGGGATCACAGACTCTGTCTCCATATTGTTTAGTTGTGTGGGATGTGACTGAGTGAAAAAGAATTTTTTCATCTGTCGCACAGATGGCGCTGTATATTAAAAATCGATTATTGTTATTAAGAAAATCGATTATAACAAGCAAATAATCGCTTACGTTCTTTTCTGTCGAATTTCGACCACCGGGCGATCCTAGTATCGACATAATCCAGGTAGGGTTTTTAAGTATCGTGAAACGTATCTATACGTGGAATTCCTCACGAATATCAAGATCGTCGGTTTTACATATTGTCGTCCAGACCGCATCCATCAACCTTCACTCATTCACTCCTTTAGACTTAGTCACCAATAGACCAGAAACTATGAATTTTATGGTCTTCTTCTAGAAATTTATGGTCTTCGTACCATTCGCTCCGTTCCAGCAATCCCGTGTCCTCCACAAAGGGCACTATTTTGCTTAAAGGGAGCCTGAGTATTGTCGTGGGCTTCAGTGGGTCCTTACCGAAATGCTTCCCCCTGAGTCCCTTCAGTTCCTCATGGGCACAAATAATATCCATGCTAGTCTCCTCTTGTTGATCACATCTTCTACACCACGGTTCGCTCACTATTCCCATGTAGATACTTTTCTAAGGGAGTAGTAATGTCCGGTTACTCAACCGGTAATGGTTCTTATATTCTTTTTGCTTTTTCTGATTAAGTTAACTGAGAATTTTCTATCTAACGCACCTAACAGTGTCTCACTGGGGATTTGACATTCAGTCAATTTTCGTTTCTAGCCAAAACCGGTAAATCCTTGAATATCCTGCATACATGAAGTTTCTTTTGGAGCCTTTCTTAGCTAGTTGCTCGGTAATTAGGGTACTTTAAAGGTTTTCATGTCGTGACACCTAGATTAAGGACAGGATCCCCCGTTTATTGAGAACTTCGTTGCAATGCTTTATCAGTTGTGGCCTGATAATAGGTTTCATAATGGCTTTAACAGTCGGCTAACTCTCAGTCATTGCGTTTATTCTTGTTTGTGCAGCCTCCCCTCAGACCTCTTCAGCGCAGGCTGCTACTGCCAGTACCTCAGCCTGGAAAGCCGTTAGGTTATCTTCATGTCCTAGCAACCAGATTAACAACACAGTGTTGCCCCGTACCAGCTCATTGAGGACTTCTTTGCAATGTTTGCCCAGTTTTTATCTGGTAATAAGTTTCTAATGATTTTAACAGCCGGCTGACACTCAGTCAATAGGTTTATTCTTCCTTGTGCAACCTCCCCTCTGATTTCTTCAGCGTAGACTGCTACTGTGAATACTTCAACCTGAGAAGCCGTTAGGTTGTCTTCATTTCCTGGCAACCAGATTAACGACACGATGTTGTCCCGTACCAACTCATTGAGAACTTTTTGAAATGTTTCACCAGTTTTGACTTTTTTAGTAGGTTTCATAATGGCTTTAACCGTCGGCTGACTCTCACTCATTACGTTCATTCTTCTTTGTGCAGCCTCCCCTCTGATTTCTCCAGCGCAGACTGCCACCGCAGGCTGTTACCGCAAATACCTCAGTTGCAAGTTTCCCCAGATTCAGTAATAGCCTATAGCGCCCTCTTTCGTTTTAGTCTTCACAAGTAACCTGGCTCGAGTTGTGAGTTTTTGGTAAAGGGGTTCGACTAAATTATAACTATTGGACGTCAGTCGTTGTTGTCCTCTTGTAACATCAGGTTCAAGCACCTGTCAGTTCTCCTAACTCGGCAATTTAATCACCACCACAATCGTTTGCGGAGTTGCCTTAATGCTTTCCCAATTCTTATCTTCTCCTGTTATATCTACTACTTAATTTTCTGTTATGTTATCGCTCTGTCCTGAACTTTATTACTAGCTGACGATGACAACTTAGTTGTCGAAATACGCATGTTGTACTTTTAGGTCTTCATTTTGGAAAGTCAAGCTCGAAAAGTCCCTTGTCCCGAGATTTCGAGGAAGCAACAAATTGTTTGAAGTCGGATCTACGAGAAAATCACATCCAACTCATTCTTACCATTCGCACGTCCTCCACTCCGGACTTTCTTACCTTACGTTTCCCACATACCAAGCGCAATTTTACCTAGATATATGCGCATATAGACGTACATATATATCTTTTCGTGAAGCGAATCGAATTTTGCTCCGAACCCTAGAAGGATACGTAGTTATCAAGTTAGGGGCACTTCCATATTGTATCTCGTTTTACATTTTTTACGTCGCTACGAGTTCGGAGTTCGTAAATAACATATCGAAGACACGAGCGTACGACTCGACACTGTCTTTTTCGAAAACTAGCGTGGAATCTGTTACGAAATCTGAAGAAACTTTTGCGCACAAATTTCGGGATATTCTTTTCCGTTTCTTCAAAAATTCATATTGCGAATATGTCTCGTAAAATAGGAAATTACGAACCGATCGATTGATTCTCGATTCTCCAGCTCCAATAGATGACGGGAAAAAAACAATACATCCTCATAACGAGCGATCGTCGAATTTCGAACGTGCGTCCCGATAAATTTACAACCCCTTTTATACCGCGATCGCGCGCGATATGCGCGATTCTCGCAAAACAATAAAGACAGGAAAAAGGACGCGCAAAAAGCGATCGAGTGTAGTATGTACGTATCTGCAAAAATTCACCGCAGCAGCCAGTCGCATTCGAAGCTAATAACCCGGAACGCTCGGATAATGTTCGATTTATGCATGGCGTTCGCGCATAAACCCCAACTCTACGACGACCGGAGTATATATTGGACGATGCCTATGCGAGCCGGGCAAATTTTATCGCGTATGTATTTCGTCGTAACAATGAGGACACGAAGACGGTAATTGCCCGTTGTAATGTGACTTGGACGATGCATCGTCGACGACGCGACGGGGTATTATTTCGTGTCATATAGTGTAAGTTACGATGGACGTACTATAATGGCAAAGTCGTATATCGGAGATGTAGTGCGGAAAAATGCGGTAGTTTGATAATCGAATTTTTCGGGTCGGGGTTGAAAGGTGGCGCAGGATACGCCCGATTGGATCCCCGCCAAGATTTTGAAATTATCTCCCTGAAGCTCTGTGTTTGTAAATTTGATATTGGTTCTGGATGAAAGTGATATTCCAGTTTCGCCTGGTTCTATCGAAAAATCCTGCACATTCATTTGTATTCATCAATGTTTGATCCAAATTTAAGAGGAAGGAAATAATCTGAACGTGATTGAACAAATCAATTTTTATTGTGTTACTGATTTCTAAAGCTTTTGGTGAAATGGAAATGATAAACGGAAATGTAGGAAACGTGACCGATACGGTTCGTCGGTAGTTACGGTTCGAATTATCTAGTTCATTGGTGATAAAGATGGCGCTCCAGGCTGTACTTGCCCAATGAAAACGGCGTAGGTTAAAGTTCGAGTAAATTAGTAACAAGGCGCCACTCTCCAAATATAGAACTGGATCACATCTGAGTGTCTGTAGTCAGGGAGACCCTCCAGCTTCTTTCGTAGGTGATACGAGGTTATCCGAACCGTCTACATTCTAGATCTTTATCCTGTCGTGAAGCAACTAGCAAAACTACTTGACCATTCTATTTAAAAATAACATGAAAGAAATAAAAAATTAATTGAAATAAAAGCGTGACTTAGTTCAACGTATTTCCTGTTGTCAAACTTCGTACGGCGTGGTAATCGGTATCGGTACGAAAGCTGTCAAAGATGATGGGTTTTCTCGCACGACGCAGCGCGTACTTTGATTTCGATCGTTGCACTTGTTGCCATTAAGTAATTCAGGTATTTTTATTTATTGAAAACCTATTTAGCATTTACTCATCACTAAATTCGTAAATTATCGAAGTACTAATAAATTCCGAGTAAATATTTAGTTATCGGGAGAGGCTCTTGCATGCCTCCCGTATCAAACATTTTATTTAAGTTGATTTGTTGAAACCACTGTAAATGATAGCGTTGGCCAAGGTAATCGATACACGTAAATGTATAACGATTTGAAGAATTACGCCTGAGAATATTGCTTTTTAATAATTATTAAAGACTCGGTAACTCTCCTGATTCACTTGTTTTTTTCCCGTGTGGTTGTTTTCTTTAATGCCGCAAACCATTTCTCACCCGGGTTACTTCACTAGCGTCGTGGATTCCTGTTTATCCAGGGCTTGGCAGGGTAAGTGTATATACAGCTCTTTGGATTTACTCAACCCACTTCCTCACCTATTAGTTGGCTGGCACCCTGAGTGATAGCAAACTTCCTTCCTCGAGCGAAATCGGTAAGCTTTCTGTTGCGGTTTTAAAAATTTAGATTTCTCACTTCCGGAATTGAGTTCAGAGTCTAGTAATTAGATATGGTGGCGCCAATACACGACGTAACATAAGTCGGCTTCTAGCTTCTAAGATAGTTCTCAGATCTTCTCAAAAATAAATCTTAACTCTGCTAGTCCTATACTAGCACTCTACTAGCATGCACTAGTTCCCTACAACAACGTGAAAGAGAAAATAACGGCATCGATACGAACAAAACGAAAGACTCACCTCTAGCTGAGGTAACAACGTAGACGGTAGTCCAAACAGCAAAATTGGGGAAGCGAAACTTCCAGATTCACACAACGACAATATTTAACTTCCCAGAGTCGAATTTCCGTGTATATCCCCGACAAACGAGACTTTAAAGCGAAAACGGAAAAACTTATTCACGGAAAGCGACCTGTTCAACCGAACGTTACAAAGCAAATGCCAACACGGGCATCCAAAATGTAAATGCAAATGAAATATATCAGAAACTCGCGAAAACGGGGCGCCATCTACGGCAAAAGTTGGAGCGAGAGAGGCCACAAGTAACAATTACAGGACGCTGCAACAATTGGCCGTAAAAATTGTAATCTAAGTATTACATAATTCGTAATAACTACTAGGGTGGGCTGAAAAGTTCTCTCCTGATAATGAAAATTACAATTTATGTTTTCAAAAATTATTTATTTTTCAACATAGTCTCCCTTAATGTTAATACATTTCATCCACCGGCGCTCTAGTGCCAATATTCCGTTTCTGTAGTATTCTGCCGGAGGTGCTACAAAATACCCATCTACAACCACAATTGCTGCCGAATTGGACGACAAGCGTTGGCTAGCAAGAAAGAATTCTAATTCTGGGAATAGATGAAAGTCCAAAAGTGCCAAATCAGGGGAATAGGGAGGATGTTTCATCACTGCGTAGTGTAAATCGCTCAATAGTCCCATGGCCAAAACACATTTGTGTAGCGGCGCACTGTTCTAATGGAAGATGATCTTTATCCTCTGCAATTCGGGTCTGTATCCACGAATATTTGCATCTATTTTCGTTTGCAGGTTGGAATAATATTCTCCAGTTATTTTTTTATATTAAACCATCGCATGGCCTTGACCATGACCAACCGATAGCATCGTCTTTGCCTTCTTCAGAGCCAAAAAACAGCTTGCATTTGACGAAACCAAGGCAATTATTTTGTTTGTTCTAAAGGAGAATAAGTGTTGCGTCATCTTGTCAACAATGCACTTTCAAGATGATGTAGACACACAGTCAAATGAACCTGAAATAGTGATGTACCTTCAACAAAGTGTGGACTAGACAGATTTCATCAACTCTAACCAATTCTAAAACGGTTGTCCGGAAATTTCGTAGGTGGCCCTTACGTATCATGGAAACATTAAAGAATTTGAGAAGAGCAATTCAAAACAAGTGTCGTAGAATGCTGAATTCAAAGGTTATACTTTTCACGACAATGCACGCCCGCACTCAACCAATCAAACTCAGAAGTTTTTGGATGGTTTTGGTTGGGAAGTGTGTTTCATCATCCACCGTATAGTCCAGATCTGATGCCAAACGACTACCACTTGTTTCTGCACATAAAGACCTTGGCACTTCTACGATGATGTGGAACTGCAGGAAGACGTATCCGAGTGGTTAAACTCTCAGACGAGACAGAATTATATGACAATGGTATCAACCAATCAATGGTACACCACCACAATAAATGCCTCAATTTGAAAAATAGCATAAGAGTTAGGCTATCATATTAATATAATAATAAATGTTTTCTGTCACTTTAATTTGTTTTTATTCCAAAACTAAATCTGGATAACTCTCGTATCTTACTGATTTTATGAGCGCAGTCTGATTTTTGAGGGATGTAAACAGGGGAAACCTTGCGAAAGTTACAAATAAGCGTGTTTAGTTAATATGTAGATGGTATTTTGTATTATTTTACCAAGCTCAGCGGAAAGAGGGCATCCCTCGCATTTACGTTAACGCGAAAAGGATTCTGCCTCCTCTCCATTCTACAGATCTTGATCTCTCCCAAGGGTGATATTTAAGATTATCGTAAAAGGCGTAATCCTCGAGACGTGGGAACTTCGGTCCCGCGATAATTAAACCGGTTGAACTCGGAGCAAATACTATCGAGAACTTTACTAAAAGGTAAAATCGACTGTCGCGATTTAAACAAGATACACGCAAAGAAATAATTTCGCTCTTATTTGTACATACATACGAGGATAGATTGATAAACATTCGGAATCGCTACTATTATATTCCAAATACTTTATGTCGATGTGTTGGCAACTCATTCATATCACTTGACTGCAAATATTAAATCGATTTGTCAAATAGTCTGGTTTTGACAAGCATTTAAGTCAAGCTCCTTGCTGTGTTTTCAATTATGGATAAAAACGAAGTTCGAGCGATCATAAAACTTTTTCTATTTGGAAGGGAAAACCGCAACGGAAATCAAATCAAAGTTAGATGCCGTTTTTGAGGATTCATTACCTTCATTTTTCATCATGAGATTTTGTGTTTCGGAATTCAAACATGGCCGCACGCATACCAGTGATGAACCGCGTTCAGGACGTCCGAAAACGGCTACCACGCCAGAAATTGTGGAAAAGATCGGAATAGTTCGTATTTTACATAATGAATTGGGTTTAGAAATGGTTGCTGCAGATTGGGTGCCGCATTTGCTCAATTCAGAGCAGAAACAAATTCGTGCTCGAACCTCAGCCGATTACTAGGAAGTGTTTACGAGAAATCCGACGGATTTCAAGAGACGATTCGCGACCATGAATGAGATGGTGGAATCGGTCCTGGAGAAGGCAAAGACCATTTACTCAACTGGAAATGAGCGGTTCTTTTGGGACGCAAGAAAAATTTTGCTAATTGATTATCTTGGAAAAGGCAAACTGTTACTGACCTTTATTGTACAACACTTTTGGGCAAATTAAAAGCAGCAATTCAGGAAAAGCGCCCGCTCGTTCAAGTGCAATCGTTCAGCAAAAATTGACAGAATTATAGTTCAAAATGCTTCCGCATCTGCCGTATTCGCCAGATTTGGCTCCGTCAGAGTTCCACCTGTTATCGAAACTCAAAACATTTCTGGGTGGAAAGAGATTTTGATCGAATGAGAAACTGATAGAGGCTGGAAACTATTATTTTGGGAACCTTCGGAGAAAGTCACTTCCGGAAGGGAATCGAAAAGCTAAAGAAACGTCGGACCAAATGTATTGAGGTTCGAGGGGATTATATTGGAAAATAGTATATAACTTGAATCCGTATTATTTTGTTTCCATTGTCATTCCCAAAACTTTCCAATCTACCCTCGTGTGCGCTGAGAATGTATGGATTTAAATTAAAAAACAATGATGATTACAAGTCTGCGATGTTTAGGAGGGAGAGGGGAGGGGAATGAAAATAAAACGAATTGCAAAATCTTCATGAAGTTGAAGATCACGTACCATAGAGGTAAAAACGACCAGCTAATAAGATTCGTCAAAAAAATAACAATATACACAAACAAGACGAAGGGTAAAAACCGGCGAGAATATCCAACGCGTAATTTAATCCGGAACGAACGGCCCGATACGCACATTTTTCTTCCTCCCCCAGCAGCCGGTAAATGACGGTACGGGTTTTGCCGTTTTTCATGATTCTTAAATCTCCCCGGTGGCCGTACGAAGCGAACCTCTCTCGTCCCTCCTCCCCATTTCCTCCCTACCGGTGAAATACGAGCGTTATATTCAACGGTATTACCCGACATTAACAACGCGGCGACCGCGTCTCGCTCGTTTTCATTTTTTCCGAGCGCGAAATTAAAAGTTCGCCCACTATCCGACACCATCTACGACGTGTTCTTTTTACATTTTTAATATCCCATTGAAGTTTAACCGGCGCGGCGTCGCCCGCGGTAAATAATGGGATTTTTTCCGCGTGCGTCGGTTTCCCGGATAAAACGCCCGTAGGAAACGGGTTTCTCGTTCGTCCGCAGAGTAAATTATTGGATAAGTCGCTAATTTAGGGAAGGGCGTTCGTCGGGGTGTATTTCATCTTCGTTATCGTTGTTTTTATTTTTCTTCGTGGAAATCTTGAACCTGATACTTTAGGGGTTCATCCGATACGCTTGCGTTTCGATTCACGAAGCGCACCTTACTTCGATGGAGATGGAAACTTCGAACGTTCTTTGCGTAAATAAGGGGCTATAAAGAGGCTCTTCCCTATTTCCTTTTGAGTAACGCAGAAATAAATATAAAGATGAGCTTACCCCAAATTCCAAAGGATTTCACTAGGCTTCTTTAAACTTCACGTTTCGCTATCTGTTTCGTCAACTTCTTCAGGAATACCCTTATAACATTTCAGAAGAAGTTGACAGTACAATACAGCTACCTGCCTCCTTACTAACCGCGTATTCCGACAGACAAAAGTATCTAAAATAAATGAACAGAGGTGTGGACGCTCCGGAAAACAGAAGCACGGCGTTTAGGAAGCAGGTAGCTGTCAGATGGTCTCGAACAGACCTGTTGACACGCGGAAATAATAGGCTAGCATCGCGTTAGGGTCGTGGGTGATGAAGGCTGGTTTACTTTCTCGATAAAAGATGTTAATAACGCTAGAAGTAAAAATAAAGTATCAGTCGCCACTGGAACTTACAGGAAAATTTGTTTCCGTTCCGACGCGTTCAAGAACCAGATTGAAGGGCCACGGTACGTCACCCGAAGGGATGACTCTGTTTGAAATCCGTCAAGAAAAATATTTCCTCTCCAGACTCATCTCTGTGCGCTATATCCCCGTATTTGGAATCTTTTGTTATTGCAATAATTGCAGAGTAATTGTCAAAAACAGTACCATCCCTAGAAGCCCTTCTCACTCCTCCAAAAGCATCAATGGCAGAAACAGAAATTGTCGTTTAACATAGTTTAACCAGCTCTACACAATCACTAAGTTGTATCGAAATCGGTGGGAGTGGGAGGGACAATTTTGTTTAAGAATAAGGGTTACTCGTTCAAACATCTTTCAATAGCTTTCTTGAAGCGCTATGTGCTCATATATTTGAATATTTCCTTCTTGCAACAATTGCAGAGATATTAACAAGATACTGTCCCATCCTTGGGGGAGCTTTTCACCCCTTCAAAGATGTTATTGGCAAAAGCAGATACCGGTGTATTACATAGCTCAACAGACTGCACCTAATTACCAATCTTCATTGAAATCGGTGGTTCCGCATATCAGTGGGGAAGAGAGAGGGTAATATTCTCAAAAAAAAGGGTTACCGATTCAGACATGTTTCAATACCCCTCTTAAAGCGCTATATGCTCATATGTTTAAATATTTTTTCTTAAAGCAATTCCAGAGTAATTAGCAAAAGACGAAAAGCAAGCAGATACATAATTACCAAGTTTCATCGAAATCGGCGAGGAGTTCTACGGTTTGGAGTGGTACAGTTTGCAAGGAAGCGGTTAGCACATACAATTCCGCAATGAAATGAAACAAAAGGGTAAATGCAAGATTAAATAATGAAATGCGAATATCAATATGGAAAGTTAAACGAAGAATGCGTTAAGAATCTAAAAATGAAACGGCGATTCCTATCGCGACAAAAGTTACGTCAGAAGATTAAATTTATATTTGAATTCGGGCGACGCCGACGTTTAGCAAAGCGCAAGAAACCTCAGTTTTAGAAAGTTCTTTACAGGTACAAAAGAAACAAAACAGACCATAAGATATTTCCATATACTTACACTGATCAACGTGACGGATTTACATTAAGTAAAATATCCAGATTGCAATAAAAGGCAATCTAAAAGTCGTTTTTGAGACGAAAAAAGAGACGAAAGTTTTGGTTATATCGTCGGCTGGATATCGACACCGGAATTGATAGTAAACTCGTCCGAGAAGCTTCCTTCTAGTAGTAGTAGTCTTACTAGTCGTGTCACTTAATGTCATTTTCACGAGCTCGCCAGTTTTTTTGGTAACTCTAGTTTTTTCATCGCTTCGTACATTCCTGCAGATCTGCGGTAGCATGATCCGTCTAGCTGCCTGAAGATTGGGATACCTGGGATGAAAAAGTCAAGCCTCTATTATATGCATACTTAATTATTTGAATACCTTTATTCTCTGATCGGATATCTTGTGTCTCTATGATATAACAGCTTTCCCCTTTTAATATTACCTTATATAATCTTTGGATTTTGCTGGTACTTGTCGTCTTTATTCCGGTCGAGTTGTTGGGGAGGGACACCCGTTAGAAAGTCAATGTATTGTTTCTGTTATGACATTATTAAAAGATCTGAATTTAAAAAATCTTATTTTTCAAAATATAATTCAGATGACTAGACTCCTAAACAAAAAGCTTCAGGTTTACATATGAGAAAACACAGGAGAAACGAATATCCCCGGGAATTCATCTAAAACTTTATGATCTTCATTTCCGTTGAATGATTATTCAATACCTCGACTACTTACACAAACTGAATCTGGCGAACTAGATGACGTCAGATAACGTACGAGGGTAGTCTCAGAAGTAGCCGGTTTGACGTACAGATGGCGGTTGTTGTTTGAAAAAATACTATGGCCAAAAGTACTAACCTTATAAAGCTTAAGTTTGAAGTTTCAACACGCTACGTTGTTTGAAAGCCATCAGTAGTGAACGACATCAGTGAATTTGTAAACATAGAATACCTTGGTCATTGTTGATATGATACAATACTTCCATTTAAAAGGTCTCAGTCAAAGCTGAGCTAGATTTATCACTGGGCGAGTCTGCTCCCTCGTTTATAACAATAAAATATTGAATGACAAAGTCTAAATGAGGCCGTACGACCTGCCAAGATGAACATCACAGTGGTTGACCAAATTAGATGGCCACACCAGAAATGATGGATAAAATCCACAAAATGGTATTGGATGAATGTCCACTGAAAGTGCGCTAGCTAGCAAACATGGTAGGCATTGCAAAAAGTGCTGTATCATCCTCGAGAGGATGTCTTAATCAAATGTTTGACGATGTTTCGCAGCAAGAGGCTGAGTTTCTGCGCCGATCCATAACCATGGATAAGACATAGGTCCATCACTTCACACCTAAAACGAAAGTACAGTCAAAACAATGAACTGAAATGGGAAAATTGGCTCCAAAAAAGAGAAAAGCAGTTCCATCTACTAACAAGGTCATGGCATCACTCTTTTGCTATCGGCGTGGAATAATTCTTGATCTTAAAAAACGAAATAAATCAACGACGAGTATGTGCAAACTTATTGCAG
Source organism: Chrysina gloriosa (assembly GCA_038088585.1). Classification (NCBI taxonomy): domain Eukaryota; kingdom Metazoa; phylum Arthropoda; class Insecta; order Coleoptera; family Scarabaeidae; genus Chrysina; species Chrysina gloriosa. The sequence continues at coordinate 26,969,398 of CM076088.1, read as the reverse complement.
CGTTTGACTGATGAAATCAAGAGAAAACGGCCGCATTTGGCGAAAAACAAAATGTTGTATCGTCAAGACAATGCACCACTTCAGACATTCATTATCACAGTGGCAAAATCAACGAATTATAGTTCGAATTGCCTCCTCACGCGCCCTGTTGAATTGAACAATGAAAAGTTGAAGTCAGCGGTAATCATGCGCTCGTTAATAATACTAATAATAATAATAATAATAATAACGTAGACCCAAGTTTTGCGCATAATTGTTCTTCTGAATCATTTTCAATGTAATTATTTGATCAACAGTAGATCTTCCCGCCTTGCAACCTCCCTGATATTCTCCTATTTGAGGCCGATATTTTTCAATCTTGAACAGATAATTTATGCAACTACCTTGTACACCACATCTACAAAGGTGCGCCCTCGGTAATTTTCGAAAACTATCTTGTCGCCTTTTTCGAATATGGAGCAAATAACTGCGTTGATTCGGCATTACCTCTTCTCGTCACACGCTGTGTATAAAATTATATAATTCTCTATCGAATTTCTCATCTCCAAGTTTTAGGATTCTTGCTGGGATTCCATTATTTCCTGCGCTTTTGCGATTTTTTGTTATTTCATTGCTTCCATTATTTCTTTCTGACTTGGTTTTTCAACCTCTTCTTATGCATTATCTTGTAATCCTGTACGTGGGTCTTTGTCTGTTCTTCATCTTCAGCGGTATTGGGAGCTCACCTTTTCAATTTGTCTGTTGTGTCTCCGAGGAGAGTTCCTTCTTTACTTCTATAATAAATTGTCTTGGTATTCGTTGTTTTCCTTGTTTCCTTTAGCTTTTTGGTAAAAATGTCTTAGTTGTTTGTTCCTCTTACTTCTATTTTCCTTTCTAAGTACTCCCTCTTTCCTTGTCTGCATTTTATTTTTTCGCTTCTTTTCTTTCCTATTGTATATTTTGATTCTTTCTTCTCTTCTATGCTTATCTTTTCCTATTCTTGCCCGGTTTCTTGCGTTTAGTGCGCCCTTGCATCCTTTATTAAACTAAACGGGAATAGTACCGACTATAAATTTAATCCGTATCACCTCTACAGCCTGTTCTTGCATTGAGAAAAGTTGACCGTGCATAAAAATTTAGCACGTAACTTCCCAGCACGTAACTTCACAATCTAGATCAAACTGAACCGATACATACACACTCCCTCACTCACACAAATATATACTGACAAACCTCACGAATTTTTGAATATATCCTAACCGTCCCCGTCCGGCAGGTACGAACGCCAAAATAATTTACGACGGACTTAATGCGTCCGAATTTCCGCTCGGGACTTATGTACTGTGTCACTGTAAATAAATACATACTAAATCTACATTTACTATTTACAGAGAACTTCCAGTTCGAGGACGGCGTCGTCGACGGCGGCGGGTTGACGAGACAAAAACGAAGCTACGAATCCAGACACAAGAGCCGCGACAACATCGAGAAGAATACGGCAAAAACCCCGGCTAGCGCGGTCAAGTCCGGCGTTTTCGCCACCGAGAATTGCACGGTGGTCGTCGCCCAGATCGGAGGTACAGCGACGCTACCGTGCGTCGTCAAGAAATTCAATACCGCCGTGGTGAGAATGAATAAGTTGGAATATTTTAGAATTAAATCGAACGAAGAAATCAAGAAAATATATTAAACAACGGCTACCCGTACGTACGCAAAAGCCGATATTTGAATTATTAAAGATGGAGATTGTCACCGCGATCTTTACACGATAGTAACTACGTCGTAATAGGTTTTTTTCATTTCCTAGTCAGCGGTGTTTGTGCATGGGTTGTAGACAAAATTGCCTAAAACATCTATTTCTTAAGTTAAGGGGTCATAAAAAAATAAAAAATATTTTGCTGCATCAAAAAGCAAAGCTACCTACATATTTCAATAACTCTGATTCCAAAAAGACTCTAGTTGTTGTGATAGACAAAAATTCAATATTTCATATATTTTCATTCATATTGCCACAATAAATCTTCTGAACAGACTTTTTCTATGCTCGTTGTTTATTCCAGTTGTTATTGTTATTTCTTCCCTAATCTTTCTAGGTAAGAAATTATTTGCTTATCATCTTAGATTCTCATAATTACCTCCAATGGTTTCCTAGAACACCGGCTCTAATGTGTTAATACAATAAACAGTTTTATTATTTATGAAAATAGCGGTAAAATTGGTATTTAAGGTTTACTTATCTCCAATAATATCTGCATAAATAACTATAAAGATATATACGCGTGAACCCTTGATTCATTTTAAACTTAAGCTTTCTTGAAAGTATGTTTGTTCGAGAAGTGTTATTAAAACCATGGCTTCTGCAGGCAGGCGTAGTTATGTTAATCACCTAGACTTCCTTTGGCGAATACATATTAAGAGAGAGTGGAAAACCAATTTGTGAGTTTGTGAAAAAGGCATTTTGGTGTTCATCAAGGAGATCAAGATAAAACTAGAGCGCCACATGTTGCCTGCAAATTATTTGTCGAAAACCTGCGCCAGTGGACAAAAGGACAAAGGAAGTATTTGAAATTTTGAATTCCGATGGTATGGAGGGCACCAGACAATCATTTTGGCGATTGCTACTACTTTCTAGTAAATATGAAGGGTATTAATCGGAATAATTAACATAAGTGGACATATCTCAATTTGGATTCAGCGAGAAGACCTATTCCAGATTTAAAAGAAATACCAATTCCAATATTTAGTAAGCTGCATATATTACCAAGGGATGATGATGAAATCTCTTCTTGTGAACCCAACAATAGTGATTCTGAAGGAGATTGAACATGTCCAGAAAGGTTTACTCAGGAAAAATTAAATGACCTTATTAGAGATTTAAACCTTTCAAAGGAGTCTTCGGCGTTGCTTGTTTCTAGACTTAATGAAAAAATCTTTTTTTTCGAAAACAAAAATTACGTCTTACCGTAGCAGAGAAAAAGATCTTCCTCCACTTGATTCTTAGGAAGATAACTTGGTATTTTGCAACAACATAAAATGACTGTTACAAAAAATGGGTATATCAGAGTACACATCAACTGATTGGCGACTTTTTATAGATGGTTCCAAAAAAGTCTGGAATGTGCCCTTCTACACAATGGAAATAAATATGGAAGTGTTCCACAAACATGAAAGAGGATTATAAAACAATGTCTCTACTTCTGCAAAAAATTAACTGTTACACAAACGGGTGGATAATATGTGTGGATCTAAAAACGGTAAATTTCCTTTTAGGATAGCAATGTGGATATAGAAAATATCCTTATTTATGTGTCTTTGGGACAGCCGAGCGAAAGATCAACATTGGATAAAAAGAAATTGGCTTAACAGAGAGGCTCTAGTAGAAAAAAGACCAATGTTATTAACGAAGCATTAGTAGAACGATAAAACATAAGTTTACCTCCCTTACACATCAAACTAGGAGTAGTGAAACAATTTGTGAAAGCTATAGGTCAAGATAGTCTTTGTTTTCAATACTTGGCAAATCAATTAGCTGCAATCAGTAATGAAAAATTAAAAGCCGGAATAGTTGATGGACCTCCGATAAGGAAACTTATAAAAGACCCACACTTCACAGAATCAATATCTGAAATTGAGTCCAATACATGGTCTTCTTTTGCTAAAGTTGTGCAAAATTTTCTTGGTAATTATAAGTCTGAAGATGACAAACAAATAGTGGAAGACATGCTTAATAATTTTCAAATTTTGGGTTACCATATGAGCATGATCAGAGGGGACTCACACGTGATGGCTGATTACTGCTGGAGTATTAAAACAGAAAAATCCTTTCAGACATACGCAAGAAGGGCGCTCAAAAGAAGGTTTTTAAATTAATTACCACCTACTGTAAATATTTATTTTTGGTAATAGCATTTGTAAATATTTGTTTTATAGAATAAACTTATTTTCCTTTTTATTTGTGGGTGTTTCATAGTTTGTATTGGGACCAATATTTATATACAAGAATAAGACTAGCTAAATATAAATACGTGCTCGCATCTTTTGAAGACTAGCTGATAAAGAAAATCTGATGGTGTTTTTGGATCCAGTGAATCCAAAATTGGTTAAGAACATTTAAGTAATGTCAGGCAGCAAAATGTGTATTGACCAGTGTTATCGTTCAAGTTGTTTAAATTTTGTCCCGAAAAACAATTCTCCATAGGTTTGGTTATTTTATTTTATTTTATATTTGTTAATTGGACTAATGATGCTCTGCGCGTATTTTAATTGCAAAATAGTTTTGGAATTAATCAAGTTATAAATTTACGCAACTGATTTTGGGACAGTAAAAATTTGCTATGTACGCCGGCACGCACGAATCTGTTCCATTTTTCGGACCGGGAAAGGGAAAATTACAACTCGCAAAATAATTAACGTCCGCCGAAACGCAATGTTCAAACGCAATTAAATAAATTAGAACGTTTTTAGTTCGAATCTGGAACAAAGCCGTGAAAATAAACAGTGCCGGTTTTTGAATTAATTGCGATTGTAATTGGTTAGTAAATTTAAAATTTTTGTTTCTGTTCGGGATTTCTGGGAAACTGCCAATTTGAGTGAAAACTAACCGTTTGGTGCCACGTAACCGCATTATGGCAAGATACCATTCCTTGGAGTTCTGTAGTTTTGTGTTTTTAACTCGCTCTTCTCGTCTTGGTCTTGGAATTTTGATCGGATTTGACTAGCAGCAGCGTACTCTACCGGAAACCTGACACACGTACCCAAATATTACTAGTCGAAGAATCCACAAATAAATACCGGTTTTAGTTTTTACTAAAATCTTTCAGACTACAACCGTAGAGAGAGAGAGATGGTGGGTTAATGAACCGCCGCTCAGAAGGTAGTCACCACCCCGTGCTTTTATACTGAAAGGTGATCAACCCCCGAAGCGTATATGTTTGGAAGGTAGTCAACCGCTCAGTTTGGAGGGTGGTCAATCGCCTCGAAAATTCAAAATTCGTCCAAATCCAAAGCAAACTGTGGAATCTGGAGATGATACATACTTCATACGATTGATCGACCGTCAATCCCAGTACGATTCATCATTAGCCATCACAGGCTTCGACATTATATTTCAACACGAACAGGATGTTATTGGGGGAACTATTTTCCTATACATGGTTGAGGATTTTCAATTTTGAGTTGATCACCAATCAGTAATTTTTATGGGGTACTACCAATCAGAACACAGCATTGTATACGTTATAGGTAACACTCATCCTGCTTATGACGTCATGTTAAAGCGTAGTATTTTATTAGCTACCTGCTACCTACGGTTATCTGTTTACGGACCAACAGCGACACCTTCTTGTGACACCATGCGTCTGATCCATCTGATCAAGAGCCACACCTTCCAGTGATGTCATGCGTCATATCCCTTTGGTACTACCTAGAGTTTTCTGTTTACCGGCGCTACCTACAGTTACCTGTTTACGGACCAACAACGACACTTCCTAATTATTCGGAATTACCTCCCAGCCAGGGCGTTGACTACCTTCCAAACATGCATGCTCCGAGGGTTGACTACCTTCTAGCATACAATCACGGGGCGGTGACTACGTTCTAAGCGGTGGACCGATGATTCGTGAACCGCCCATCTCCCTTTACTTACAACGTATACATTAATCGTCTCGAATGTGAAATAAGAATTTTCTCAAACTTCAGAATTTTGTTGATCTAACCACACTGACAATTTTTTCACTTTTCGAGCAACTATCCACAGGTCGATGATTTCGAATAAAGAAACTAAGAATCCTCTTCAAAATTCAGGAATTCATTTTTAATTTTGTTCTCGCGTCACATCTACAAAGTTCGAAATTTCTGGAACTCGAGCTTCTTCAAGAATGATTTTCCAGGAAACATCAAATTTTTGCCGGCACAAAAAATCCGTAAATTCCATTCTACCTCAGTTGTTGTCGGATTATGTCCATTTCTACATCATTTTTGTACCTATGGAATGTACAGTATTGGTGGTGATACAATTGGCTTTAGTCTCGCAATATTTGCAAAACCAAGGCTAAAACAAAGACCAAGGCGTAGACCAAGGCCAAAGCCGACTTTGAAGAGCAACACCAAGTCTAAGACCCTACCTTGCAAGACCAAAACGCTAAGATGAAAAGATCTTGCAAAAATGCGATAGTCTTGCATATAAACTGGTTATATGACCGATAATGAAAGAGCAAGACCAAGACCAAGATCAAGACGACGACCAAAACGAAGACCAAGATTGGTCATAGCAAAGGACCATCCCTTAGAGTTCTGTTGTTTCGTGTTTCTGAATCATTCTCCTGCTTACTTTTGGAACTTTGATTAGATTTGAATATCAGCAGCGCACCCTACCAGGAACTTTACAGTTACCCAAATTGTCAGTTAAATCTATCCGCTATGGACGAATGTCAGACTACAACGTAATGAGAAATGAGATCTCTCCGAAACTTCAGGATTTTATGGATCTACGCGCATTGAGAATTTTAGCTATCCCATTCGCTGGTGCCACGTTTCAAAGATGTCTAAGGATAATTTCGACAATAAATACGCAGACGGATACTAGACATTTATTGTTTCCATACCAAATTAGATATTCCTTCAAGTAATTAATTATACTCCCAGCATTTTACATTTCACCACATTTAAAATATTCAAAATTCGATAATTGAAAAGTTTCTCTCAAGAAAACTGGCTTATGCGTACATTTCAAGCAACATAATTTTGCTCAACATTTGTCTGATAATCGATAAGATAAAAAATAGATTGTGTTAATCGTAATACAAGGTATTAAATCCTAATTACTATAGGAAAACCTTCCTCCAAACCCAAAACATCCAAAACGATAATTTTCTACCACCGTTCACATCCGGCCTCATTAATAATACATGCATCTCTAATAGCAATAATACCCGCCCAATTCGACAAAGTAGTCCGAAAAATTCACGGCGATTCCGATGGCATATTCTCTCTCATATTATCGAGAATTATTGATATCCGTATTTCACTCGAACTATTTTTAGAAGGAATTGTCTGTTATTATAATCAGGAAAATTGAGCGTTTTCGATGTCGACCGACATATGTACGTAGTATCAAAATGATAAAATGACAGGCCTTCAGAGGGATTCGGTGAAATACTAGATGGCGGTGTAAATCTTTTATTAGTTCCTAGATTACGTTATAAATGCGCTGCTAATCGTACATTTTGATTTTATCGGTTAAAGTACAAAGCAAAGGAATGAAAACAAAATATGTGTCCAAAGTGAAGAAAGAAAACGACGTGAGATCGATCCCTTTCTCCATTACGCCAGAGCTCTTTATTAGCTCCCGATTTCTTCACACTATTTACCCATAATATGCCGAAGATACCAGAGACGAAACTGGCAATTTGTGCCGACGACACCGCATTTTGCGTTACTTCCAGAACCGAGGAGCATCTGCAGAGTGCCACCGATCATCTGGTGGACTAGACTTCCAAGTGGAGTATGAGTATCAACGAAGGGAAGTGTCTGTGACTGTTCGTTTCACCAAGCGACGTCGTCAGATCAACGATAACATCACGATAAGTGGGGCAATACTCGTATCTTTGAGTCCAATGGTCAAGTACACTTCAAAAATACCAAGTTGAAGGCTAGTCAGGGAAATTTATATTCCATTAAGTTCCAACGGCAAGAAAGACGAACTTTAAACGTAAAATCCAGGAGGAGGAGTCACCCTCCAAAGACTAAGAAAAGTTTTGTATAGTTCTTCATGGGTGTTAAAGCTCTTCAACTCAACTGGTTTCAACCGGCTGCAATGTGCCAGTTGTAAAAATTGTCAACTTGAAGTTATGGCCCCTCATCGGTTGTTTAGATTTAGTCCAGTCCCTTTTCGTTATCGTTTTGTATATATGTTACATCTTTCCTTCTGAGGCCTTTAAGATCGCAATTCCCAAATAAATTTTAATCTCTTCCATATTTTACACAAGCCATTCCTATCCCTTTGATAATTACGCAGTTATCCGTGTATCAAATTTGAAGTATTATCAGTTCAACGTTCTTACAGCGCAGTGTGTTTTTGAGAATTTGGTGCATTTTGCTTGTACAGTTATTGTATAACTTTTGGTTAGAGCCTGGCCCACAAATTAGTCTACCTCGTTGAAAGGGATTTGTACCAATTTCCCAACCTTTGCTACATAAAAGCGCTGGAGGATTATTTCCGGCTTTGGAAAAACACCACTGTACACCTATTTCCCCATCATCATCTAAAGTAAAATAACATAATTTCTCATTATTTGAGCATGAATTCATTATGTCGTTTCTCTTAATTAAATTAGTTAAATTAACTAAATAAATTTCCTTTCTTATCAACCTTAAAGGTCAGACGAATACTCCAACGAAATTAGATTTTCGATGCGAGGAGATAGCAACAAGTCGATTTCTCTTCCTCTTCTTGTTTTTCATCTTATCCTTCTCAACGAACTCATTCCAACTCTCTCGATTTTTGCTCGGTCTTCCTGGTCATTCTCTTCCTTGATCCATGACCGTGTGAGGATGAAACACTTCGAAAAATATCAGTGATTTCCCTTCCTTTGTCCAGAAAGAGCACAAAAGATTGAATATCTGAATCCAAGATTCGTTAATATTTTCTAAACATTAAAACGAAGCTGGGACAAGATCTTTTATTTTAGTGTACCTCAAGAGACTTTGCCCAGCAAAAGAGACAGTTTATATCCATTTTAGCGAAGTGACGCCATACATTTGTTGGAAGTTTGCACCAAAGACTTTACGACCTCTTCGAAGGATTTGTATTTAAGATTTGATTACCACGAAGAACGAAGTCGACGAAATAAAGAGACAGCACTCCATTTTGTTTGCGCCGTAAGAGCACTAAAAGTCTCGAGTACAAGCAGGAAGAAAACGAGGTAAGGACGTAAGACGTAAAACGACAATAAGAATCCACCTTTTTCCATATAAACATGCCTCTTCTCCTTTCCGTACCCGTCAGTCGCGTCCTTTAATAATTCAGTCCGGATCGTTCCGGCATTGTTTTATGTCCCCGCGTAAAGTTGGATCGGAGAGGCGCCCCGGACGCTATTCACGGCACGTACGTATAGATGAAGAGTTCTTCTTCATATTACGTTTACCACAGTTCGGTTTTTGTTCTCGTTTTATTGACGAAAGCATCGACGGTTTCTTTGCTTTTTTTCGAGGGAATTACAGCTGTTAGCTCTCGCGGATATCGATCCGTCCGAAGCGACCGAAAAACTTTTCTCGCTTATGATATTTTTTTACCTCTTTTTACGTCTCCTCATTCCGTCGTAAAAGACGCCATGTTTATCCCGGGCCGCCTTCGACCGAAATTTTATACCTGAAAGCGGGGAGTAACCAGGAAGGAATTAGAGTTTATGGGCGGATGATTTTGTTAATAAAATTTTACTGGCGGTTTGAACTTGGAAAAGTTTTTAATTTAATATTTGCCGTGTAACTTCTTCGCATTTGACGTTTTACGAACTTCGTGGTCCATCGGTGTGTGTAGTGCTTCTTGATGAAAAGTCAATACGTAGTCTATTTTAAAATTAAATAATTTTAAATTTGCTTGAAAGAAACAATTATATTTCTATTTTCAAATTGAAGAAATTCATTCTTTGGAGAAACTGCTTCTTATTTGAGGAAAAACATTTCTACCAAATGTCCACCATTATTTGGTCGCAATGGCGAAGGCGTGTTGCATCACTCGCATTTCCTGACTTACACCCTCAGTCTCCTCAATGCTATTTGCCTTCAGCTGCTGAATGGTCGCAGGATTGGTGTGGTATGCTCCATTTTTGAGGAACTCCCGAAAGAAAGAAGTCTGATCGTCTGAAAGTCGGTGATCTTCACTGCATCTTAGTGATCATCTTCATAAAAGCACGATTCAAGGACCCTTTCTGAACTTACCTCGCACCAAACGGTTACTTTTACAAGGTGCAGCTTATGTTGATGCACTAGCCTCGGATTTTCTGTCCCCAAAAACTGCAATTTTGTTTATTGAGAAAGCCGTTTAGCTGGAAGTGGACCTCGTCATCTATAATGACATTTTGCATAAAATGCTCACTCTGTGACGCCAACTCCCAAGTTTGAATCACGTACGTCAATCAGGCACGAACGTTCAGTGGCCTAAGTTCTTACAACAGTTCATAAGGGTAGACATGAAGAAACTTTTGAATCCTTTGTAAAGACCTTTACGATAATCCCAACTGTTACGATTGCCTGCGGGTGGATGATGGTTCATGTTCAATGCTAGGTCGTTCTCACACAATGTTTTCCTCTGATCATGCTAAGCGCGCCCTACCACTGCGGAGTAAGTCACAAACTCTCTGTTTGGTAAGTGAGTGTCTGACACCAAAATGACGCTTGTATTTGATTTTCAAAATATAACTTACCTATTTTTGCTCTTTGTTGAGTCATGAATTTGTCCGTAATTTAATTTTCAGGTAATAGAAAAAAGTTGAAAAATTTAATTTCTTATTTGAAACGGTTGATATATAAGTAGTAGGTTTATAAAGCATGTAAAAATTTCAGGTAGAATGCTCTGCCGATATTCAAATCCGAACAAAGTTCAACATTGAAACAGGTATTCATTTGTGGATTCTGCTGTTAGTTTTTGTGGAAAGCATTCGCTCTAGTGCTCTTAGCACTCCAGAAATTTCGAATTATGTAAATATGATGCGAATAGTTCGACCTCCGCCTTGTGAGCAATGGTACTTTCATACCACGGTTCTCGCAAAATAAGACGAACCAAGAAGTTGGAATTTTGTGCAAAAGTAACGGTAGCATAACGAATAGGTTCTTATTTTTGCACTCTACAATTATCTTTTATAGGGTGAAAATTTTTAATACCCCCTCAAGTCTCCGTTTGAATCTCTGTTGGAGATAGGGTTTGAAATAAAATGAAACTATCAATTTAAAATCGCAGACTAAAACTTTAACAGCATAAACTTGACGACGAAAGAAGTTGTTTACATTTCATACGTACGATTCGTCACCATTCTCTCTTGTTGATGACTAAGTACTACCTTAATAATTTATCGGGGAATCTTCTTGAATTGTCGCTCTCGTTACAAAAGGAATCAGATTTTATTCGATAACTGGCGACTTCTATCGAATAAAGTCTCGTTTGAGCGGCTATGAACTAAAAGTTTTGCTTGGTAACCTGTGACGGTTTTCGTCGCTTTTGGTATCATATGCAAGGTTCTCGTCTTGTGAGCCCCCTCGTAGGACGACAACATATTACGCTAATGGCGGCACGGTAGAAACTGATCAACCAGTAACTATCTTATCCTTGCGGTAATCAATAAAATATGCTGAAAGTAACCACTTTCCAGAAACTTCAGAATAAGATAATTTGAGTAAAGGGTATGAAAACTAACGCCGCATCCGATTCTCCGACTGCGATTCCTCCAAATGAAACAATTTTTCAGAACGCCGTAATGAATTTCATCTCGAAGCAGAAATATTCTCATGAAATATATCAAATTTTCGCAAACTTCCGCGATGCACATACCCATCCCATTTCTAAAACTAATCGAGTTCGAAAGCCCGTGCCGTCGAGGAAGATGTACGTTTCGGCTTCACCCGCGTCGCGCGAAGCACGTTTCATACGTCTCCGATGCATTTCCCTCGATAAAACTCCGCCCTGGGCACGTCGAGATACATTATTTTTCTGTGACAGGTAATTTTCTCCCGTTATTTTTCTGTCGACGTACGTACCTACATACGTACGTAGTTTTCGATGAAATTGTTATTGCTCGCCGATGCCGCCGCGAAATTGCGCTTATTGTCCGCGGAAAACTCGCTATCGTGCATAAATCGGTTTTCGGCACAAAGGTTCGTAGTCCCCGCCGGTTGTCATTGGAAGATGCGATCCCATTGTTTCGAGGAGAAAAGGCGAAATGTTTCGCGATTAAATTCCGATCGTGGGATTGCGAGCGATGTAAATTAGTAATTGAGGCAACTGGCGACCTCAAAAGGGTTTTAATGAGGAAGGTCGGTGCGATGAAACAATACCGGAAAAGTTTTGTTTTATACAGAACCAGTGAATTTCTATTCGTTTGTTTTATTCGAGTTGTTTGTTATTCCCTTGTCTTCTCAATTTGTATTTATTTCCTCGTAAGCTTTTACACGGCTAATATCAATAATAGAAACTTTCTCCGGATCCTGGCAAATGTCGACAGTTCATATCGACGATTCACTATCTATATTATCAACCTCTTCAAAGAAACATTGATATCAACTGTTGACACACAACAGAATCGGATACTGCGGAAAGCAGATCAGTAATCCTTGGTTTGTGTCGAAAGTGCTGCCATTCGCGTAATACGTTCTCGCCCTTAAACGGAGGCTCGCAAAACAAACATGCCGCAAGGAATACCGAAAGGTACGAAAAGGCGCCACAGGTTATCAAAATAAACCCTAACTGAACGATTATATAAAAATACTCAAACTTCTTAGAGAAAGAAGAGGAAAAAGGTAGACCGAGGAAGACCTGAATGCAATAAATAGCAGAGGTGGGGAGAAAAGAAGGGAAGACAACTAAGGAGATCGTAGTATGGTGGTCAGCAACAGGAAGAAATGGAGAAAATAGATGGAAGACTAAAACAAGAAACTCCGACGCACTAACAGAACAAAATGAGAACCGAAGAAGAACAAGAGGAAGAGACTTCTTCTAGTTCGCAGTTGTTGAAAGGGAAATCAGGTTTCATTTGATAATCTGTGGCGATTTTTCGTTCCCTTCGTTATCGCCTCCGCTAAGAACTACCACGTATACTACCACGCTAATGACAGACAACGTCGAGAGACGTTCAAAAGAAACATCGACACTAGCTACTGACGTACAACAGAATCCGATACCGCGATGAGCAGATCGTTAATGGTCGGTGTGTTTCTAACGCACCGCCAGTAGCGCAATATGTTGCCGTCTTCAGCGGTGAGTTCGCAAGAGGAGCACGCCGTAAGCGACACCAAAACTTCTTCTAGTTTGCAGTCCTTACGAGGAAACTTAGGTTTTACTCAATAACCTGTGACGGTTTTTCGTTCCTTTCGGTATTGCTTGCGGCGTGCTTGTCTTGCGAAGCCCCCGCTAAGGACGACCACGCATTATGCTAATGGCGGCAAGTTTGAAACGAACTAGTCGTTAATGGGCTCCTCTTCGCGGTGTTCAAAAACGCTCGACAGACAACGACAAAAGGTATTAAAAAAGAATCGACTGTCCGAGAAGGTTCCTGGTAGATCTTACCAGCTGTGGATAGTTTATATCAACAGTTCGCTCTCCATACAGACGAAAGGTCGACATCAACTACTGATGTACAACAGAATCAAAGACCGCGCAAAGCATATCGTTAATAGTTGGTTTGTTTTTAACGTTCCGCCAGTAGCGTAATACGTTGTCGTCCTCAGAGAAGGGTTCACAATACGAGCATGCCACAAGCGACAATAAAACTTCTTCTAGTTTGCAGTTCTTGCAAAGTAAGTCAGGTTTTATTCAATAACCTCTGGCGGCTTTTTGTTCTTTTTGGTGTCGCTTAAGACGTGCTCGCCTTGCGAACCCCCGCTAAGGACGACAACATATTACGCTAACGGCGGCACGCCAAACGCAATCCAAGAAGAATACCGGTAGATTCTGCGAAGTATGGATGGTTGATATCGACGTTTCACTCTCTATACCAACGAAACGTCGACATCAACTACAGACATTTAGAACAGAATCCGAAAATTGTTTCTGCGGGCATTATTGTACTCGAATGTCGTTTCTTTTACAACATCCTTTCCAGGTATCGTGGATACGCAAGAACGACCTCCACCTCCTCACCGTGGGCCTATCGACATACAATTCGGACGATCGCTTCATGGTCGAGCATGTACGCCACCTGCAGAACTGGGGTCTATTGATTAAGCACGTCCAACCGTCGGACGCCGGCTTCTATGAGTGCCAGGTGTCCACTCATCCGTCGACCAGCATCCTGCTCGAGTTGAGGGTGACGGAGGCGACGGCCGAAATCCTCGGCGCGCCCGACTTGCATCTACGAGCCGGAAGTCTACTCCGGTTGGTATGCACGTTCCGTCAGTCCACCGAGCCGCCGGCGTATGTCTTCTGGTACCACGAACAGAGAATGATTAACTACGACGAAGGCGTGGTGGTGACCACCGATCGGTCTTCGAGCGTATTGCTCATCTTGGAAACAGATAAGAGCCATAACGGAAACTATACGTGCAGTCCGTCGAACGTGGTGCCATCCTCGATTAACGTGCACGTATTGAATTCAACCGTAGGTAAGTAGGTCGTGTGTGTCAAAAGTCTATCATTGTTGCCCAATAAATTTGTGGCTTTCAGGTTTCGTCGTGGTCGTTCACTAAAATTCCTTATTTTTGCTATTCATGCTCTCAACTTCTTCAGAAGGTCTCTAAAGGCTGATGTTGTCTTCTGCTCTTCAATATATATCCTGCCGTTGTTCCGGATCATCCTCAACATCACCCTTGAGAGAACTTCTGAAGAAGATGACGGCACGAGCAGCGGAACGTCAAACGATCACGGCAAAACCGTGAAGTCACTAACTCATTAAGTTTATCGTTGATGAAATATCAACTACAGAAAACAAAACTATAAATGAATTCAATGTTAAAACAATTGAAATATTGCTCATCTAGCGCAACTAGTCTTACTCTTTCAATACGATCATCATCAAAATACAGAGAGTTAAATATAGGAATGCACTTCAAGGTCAGATCACAACCACTATGTGAAAGAGGTGCGCTGTGGAAACTTACATTTTACACCTCACCGTGAAGTTCGTTCTTATATTTGACTTACTGTACTTGGTTCTCCAATGCAGGATGCATCTTGACCTGTACCAGGATTAGCCCTTCCTTTCGTAGTATTCATAGTCATGGCGTGTTCCAATTTCGCATTTCCAATATTCTTAGATCTTCTTTTACTTCGTCTTGTTTCTCGGATTTCTGTGGGACCCCAGTAACCTCTTCAATTTGCCAGTTTCCCTCCCTGTTCGTATGACCCATTATTACAGGTTCGAAACTGTCCATCATTCTTTTCCATTACCCAAATTTGACGTAGGTGGAAACAAATTTAACCAACGATTTAAATATCTCTCTATATTCTTTTGAATTTACGCTACGACTGTATAAAAGACAACGTTCGAGGACAACTTTAATCTCCGTACAAGTCTTCGTTTGAATCCCTATTAGGGGCATAGTTTAAAACCAAAATAGAAATCTCTATTTAAAATCATAGATTAGAACTTTAATAGCGAAGACTCTATGTTAGAAATTGTATGATACTGTATATACGATTCGCCACCTTTTTTCTGGACTACTTGGGCCACCTTTCTTAACATCCCTCGACGTCGTCTATCCACGTTTGCTAACCCTGCGCGGGTAGACATCGTTCATAGTTGGTTTATTTCTAACGTACCGCCACTAGCGTATTACGATGACCAACTGAAGGCTATTGAGTATATGGCTGTATATTTGGCCTATAATCGGCACTTCATTTTCGTGCTTGTCTTCAAAAAAGTACGGTCCAAGCGTCCTTTCTTAACTTACCCCGCACCACCCAGTTAGTTTTATGGTATCCAGCTCATGTTGAGGCAGTACCCTCGGATTTTGCGTCCCCCTAAAATCTGCAGTTTTGTCTATTGAGAAAACCGTTTATATAAAAGTAGGCGTCGTCACCCATAATAACGTTTTGCGTGAACGTTTATTCTGCCTTCCCAAGCCTTGAATTTGGACAACGTACGTCAATCGGACGTGAACGTCCACTGGCCTAGGTCCTTGCAATAGTTCGAGTTTGTAAGGGTGAACATGCAAAAACTTTTGAATCCTTTGTAAAGACATTCACGATGATGCCAACTGTTACGATCGCCTACAAGTGGATGATGTTGGTTCATCTTCAATGCTGGGCCATACTCGCTCAGTGTTTTCCTCTGACTATGCTAAGCCACGCTAAGCTACAATTGTAGAGTAAGTTACTTACGGAGTTACGGTCACTTACGGACCCCTGTTGCACAAACCAGGAGAATAAATTAAGAGCTGTTTTTAGGATGAGTTTGTGACCCCAAAATGACGCTTGCGGGTTCCTTGTATAAACACAATTGACCTACTTTCAAGGTAAACCTCAACTGTTCATAATCTTTGTTGGGACGTGAATTTGTCTAGGATTTAATTTTCAAATATTATGCTCTTATAATCTGGACAACAAAAAACAATTGAAAAAATTGATATTGTAAGTACGCTCGTAACTATTGGGCCACCTGTACATCTGTAGATAGCATCCTACTACATATACTGATTTTCGTAAAAATCGCAACACGTGGAACTTGTTCATCAATTTTAATGCAATTAACAAAGAAATGACTAAATTTCAATAAAGCAACTCATTTATTGTTATATTCTTTCCACGTTTGCACTTAGTAACATTTACTTTTATGAAATAAAACAATTGGTAGTATGATATGATGTCAATTTTTCGATTTCTTTGATAACTAGTGCTTTCTGAACATTTTATAATGTCAAGAGTTCGTCAACGCGCAAATTATCGGCAATTACATGATTTTGAACGTGGTCGTATTATTGGCATGAAAGAGGTCGGACCTTCGTTTAGAAATATTCCTAGCCATGTTAATCGTGATGTTGCAACGATGGTGAGAAGTTGGTCCAGATGGTTCGAAGAAGGAGTTGAATAACGCCGCCCTAGATCTGGACGTCCCTGGGGGACTACAGATCGTGAGAAACGTCGTTTAAAACTTTTGGCCACAAGAAACAAATTTTTCAGAACTCAAACAGAAGTCGATTGCAATACACTACATGGGAGGTGTAGGATGCATAACGTCAATTCCCCACTCTACCGTTCCAATAGACTACAATGCAGCAACGAAAGAGCGAACTGAACATAAGAATGGCATCACATTATGTTCAGTGACAGAGTCTACATTTTTTTGGGTCCCACAAACCTCATAAGAGGGTAACGCAAAATCCAGTCTTTTTGAGGGACGCAACATAGCGCTCACACAAGGAGTGATGATATGGAGTGCAATACGTTAGAGTAACAGATCGCCCTTGGTCTTCCTTGACGACAACTGAAACGAAGCCGGTTACATTGCCAATATGCTGGAGACTGTTCCACTTCCATATTTTCGAGGGTTAGTAAATCCTATTTTCCAACAAGAAAATCGCGCCTCTGTACGGCAAGGACTAGAATACGACTTCTGAAGAAATGAACATTGCTGTCCTGCCATGACCTACTCGGTGGCCCAATTTGTCACCCACTGGGCATGCATCGAATGTGATCGGTGAGCAACTGAATGATTTCACACAGCCTCTAGACGACTTGCACCATCTTTGGCTACGGATTCAGGAAGCTTGAAATGATATACCACAGGCCGATATTGATCAGTTCATTGAGGACATGCTACGCCGACTAAGCGAGTGCTTATGTTCGTTTGTTTTCAAATTTTAATCGTTTGTCTGCAGTGACAGTTTACATCCTTTGTAAAAATTTCAATAACACCGTTCAACTGATTCTAGGTGTTGGGATTTTTATGAAAGTCAGTATATTATTATTCGAGACACGGAACCGTCGAGTCTATCTGATCGAATTTCATTTCGAATTAATTATCCTTCTTTAAAAAAAATTCTTTTCAGAAGAAAAACCGGCTGCGATGCAACACGCCAATACCAGCTCGAAATCGCCAAGTCAACAGTTCTTCATCAACCTCGGTACCGTTCTGCTGGTAATCATACTACATTTGCACAAATCGACGTGATTTTGAAAGGTGATTCCCTCTAAACCCGTAGGGAGAGCATGCCGTAATTTCGAGCGGTATCTCATCGATAGACGTGGCCCAAAAGTAAGCTAAGCATGATGGTATACGAATATTTGCACTTATAACGCGTGTTTTACACTTCCATAAAACTCACTATGTCGTGTCCAGTTACTATGCGAAATCCATTTAACAGAACTTGCTAAAGAACTTGGTATCCAATTACTGCGCGAAATCTTTCCAACGTCAGCACGAGAAGGCTGTACAAGCGGTATTGTTTTACGTATCATGTATGTGGAAAGTCAAATGTCAAATTCAAGATGTAGTATAATATCAGAAGTCATGTACCATACCCTAACCTACTTTTGGGTCACATTTACTTATCAACAATTTACGTAAGAACGAACGTGGCTTTGCGCGTGTGATTTCTGGATAACGAACGTTACAGTTACATGATATTTTCAATGTATATAATTGTACATATCAGATATATAAGATATAAATAAATAAAGCTCTATGAACAAATTATATATATATATATATATATATTATAAGAATACGATACATATTCATGATATTATACGATATTAAAAATCTCTGTTTTGTGGAGGTTTTCCGACGTTTGTTTCGATGGCCAAACATTGCATACTTAATTATTATTATTATTATATTATTATTACTACAATAAATATTAACTATGATGATAATAAGAGAAGATGTACTCGTTTTTTATTTAATAAAGGATTATATATATATAAACATAAGTTTTATGCAGAATATCATCATCATCAAGTCCTCGTCGAGGTTGAGTTATTTTCCAAAACCTCTTATCCTCTGAGTTCCCTTTCCAGACTTCAATTTGCTATTATTTTAATTTAGAAATTGTTCAGACCCTGTACATACGATTCGTTACTTTCCTCTCTTGTGGACCAAGTCCTTTCCTTACCTTGATAGTCCATCAGAAATCAACCAGGATTGCTTTTAACAACTTTTTAACATCCCTCGCCATTATCTAACCACGTTTGTGGACTCGCGAAAAAGAGATCGTTAACGATTGGTTTATTTCCAGCGTACCGCCATTAGCGTAATATGTTGTCGTCCTGAGCGGAGGTTCGCAAGATGAGCACGCCAGAAAGCGACAGCGAAAGGGACTAAGAGTCACCACCGGTTTTCGAGTAAAATCTTATCTCCTCCTTTAACATTAATTATATTATGTTTTGTTAAGTAAGAATAAGTTTGAGTATTTTTCTAGTATCGTTCAGTCAGTTTGTACGTATAGTATATAAAAGATATAAAATTACCCTTACCACACCTTTCGGAAAAATCCAGATACGTATTTCGGCAACTAAGTTGCCATCCTCAATGGAAACAGGGCAAATTCAGTATCACCAGCGATAACCGGTTAATGCCCAAGACGTAGACTACACAACAAACACCGTACAACACTAAAGCACTGCATGATGAACATCGCCCATTGAACGTGGCAAACACACCAAAACACCGTTGACATCTTATTTGTAGGGTCTATTTGATAAACTATGTCTACTCTTTTTCCCCTTTTGCTTAGCACTTTAGTTTTGAAACATTTGAGACCGACCATTAACAAACCACTCTTTGTGGTGACCACGAATTAATTTCGCTATAACTTGATTTTAGCGGGAACGCTAATACCATCGCAAAGTGGTTTCCCGAAGCAGAATCCTCCCAGCGTCACCAAGAAGTTTATGACTTTAACGAAGATTATAAGATTCTGCCTTCATGCTCACGTATTTATAAATCTAGAGCAGTTTGTCGTATCAAATAATAATTTGATAACAAAAAGTCCAGATTTGAAGGTGACCACTCGAGCACCGCCAACGCATTCGTGATTCGTTTCAGTTTTTACCCAAACTGTTTCACGCCGCATGGACAAAGTCGGGTATATATAAAGGACACGCATGCAGTTTTGTACGATTTGTAAGATTTTATTTGCGTGCTAAAAATAGTAAAGTTGTCTCCAAAGTGTTAGTAAAATACCAAGTAGATAGGATAAAAAAATAGCCACAGGTTATCAAATGAGCCCTATGGACGATTCCCCGCCTTTATCTCTTGTTCACCAAAACCTTCTCCTATGTTGATAATCCATCGGAATTTCTGAATTAATCTGACCACCTTTTACAACATCCCTTTAGGTTGTCTATCCACGTTGGTTGACACTACAAAGTAAATTGTTGGTTTGGTTCTAACGTACAGCCATTAGTGTAATAGGCGGTCGCACAAAAGCCCGCCAAATGTGATCAAATGAACCCTGATCGAACAATATCGGAAAGATACTTAAACTTACTTAGCGATTGTCCAGACGGCTGATTCACGTGGTTCGCCACATTCCCCTCTTGTTGACCAATTCCTCCTTCTACGTTAATGATCTATCAGGAATCATCCGGGAGTGCTTTTGACCACTTTTTTAGCATACCTCATCGTTGTCTGACCACGTTCGTGGACATCGCGAAGAAAAGATCGTTAACGATTGGTTTATTTCCAGCGTAGCGCCATTTGGCACAGTGCGTTGTCGTCCTGAGCAGGGGGCTCGCAAGATGAGCGCGCAACGAACGACACCAAAGACGACGAAGGGTCACCACTAGGGATGACATCGCATCACTCTAACGGCGGAACATTAAAAATAGACCAACCACTAACCAACCCCTCTTTACGGTGTCCACAAATTAATTTTGCTATAATTTAATTTTGACCGTCTGGATGCCATCACAACGTTCTTTCCGGAAGTAGTATCGGGATACCAAATACACCTTATCTGATCAAACCTATAAAAATTCTCAGACTTAATCAAAGTTCATCGTTCGAAGTTGAGTCAGGTTCGATAACCTGAAGCGACTTTTCGCCTCTCTTGACTTTGCCACCTGCAACGTGTTCGTCTTGCGAGCCCCCACTAAGGACAAGAACGTATTACGCTAATGGCGGAATGTTTTCTAACGCCAGACCATCGCTGCTAAAATTCTAGTCTGTGATTTGAAGTAAAGTCTGGAATAAAAGGAGTGCCAGCGGAAATAAATCAAGCATTTCTGTGAATATGAGATCGAATACAATACTCAGCGTTTAGGCAGGAGCATCAACATCCTGTCATCAACTTCCACTGACTGTGAGGCATACGCTAGTGCTATTCAAAATCAGACAGTAGTTTCCCGATATCTACTTCGGAAAGAAACTGGATCGAATCACAAGCGTGTCAGAGGTCCTTAAGGAAGATGAAATCGCCACAAACCTTAAAAATTTCGACACACTCTCGCTTCTAACGCTTTCTAAACTAGAAACCATAAACATTACGTAGCTAGAAATGCTGGATTCGTTTCATACCGGTCGGGAGCATTAATTTCATGTATTAGGTCATGGGATTTCAACCACTTCGATTTTTTGCCGAAATCGCCCTAGGAAATTTTGAAAAATTTCGACCTGCACCAATTTAGTTGAAATTTCTGGTATTTATGCTTCCAAATACGTAAAATGTGATTCTGAACCTGGAATTAACTCAATCTGAACCGTTGGGATGATCTGCGTCTCAATGTGGACAAAATCTGGTCAAAATCGTTAAACCTGAAATAATTTTGTCGAAATTTGATAAATTGATGTTTCCAAAGACGTAGAAGACGATTGTACGTTTTAAATGTGTGAAGAAAGCCTCTTCTTATTTAACGCTCTCTAAACTAGAAGGTGTTTACATTGCGTGCCTAATAATACTCAATTTGTTTCGTATCCGTCGAGAGTTTTAATTTCATGTGCAACATCATGAGATTACGACCACTTCAATTTTTGGTCGAAATCGCAAGGGCCTTTTGAGAATTTGAAGAAATTTTGACCTGCATCAATTTGGTTGAAATTTTTAATATTTGTGTTTCCGACGGCGTAGAATGAGATTTTGAACTGGGAATGGGCCCAATCTGAATCATTGAGATGATCTGCGTCTCAATTTGAACGAAATTCCTTGGAAAACCTGGTCAAAATCTTTAAACCTGAAGCCATAGCGTCGGAATTTGATGAATTGAAGTTTCCAAAGACGTAGAAGACAATTTTACGTTTTCTTTTGTGAAATGTTTAAAAAGTAAAGCAACCGCAAATATTTCAAAACTTTCAGTAAGATGCTAAACACAAGGATGAAGTTAAAATATATGAAGGAAACATCATTTGTACACAATTCTCCCCCTATTGTTCCCTCCATTCCCATTGTATGTGGTTATGAAAATTATAGAAAAGTGATCCATTTACTTTCCGAAACTTCATCTAACACTCCAACGCGAAATTTCGATACCAAACACGACGAGAACCAAATAACGAAATTATCGTCGAAATGTAAACGAACGAAACAACTTCCCCGTACTACGAAACCGACGCCAACGGGACGCGACGGTCCTTTAATGAATTGCCGCGAGAATTTGAATATCAGGCGAGCCAAATTTTAATGTTTCCTGTTGTTTCCTCGTCGCCTAACCGGCGAAGTTTGGCCGCCGCGGTGGCGTTTCATGACAAATTAAAAAGTTTACTTCCACCTTCCTTCGTTTCTACGACAAGGGCGACGACGACGTGGAAGTTAGAGCAAGGTAATTTTATTAACGAGTTACTTTGTTCCCGGAAATGAACGAGCCGCGGGAAAAGCTAGGTAAGTAAGCAAGTTGCTCTCATCGGTCGGTCTCGTTCGTTACGGAAATTTCCCAAGAAGAAGTTATGGAGATAGTTTAGGATGCGGACCGGAAATTGCTTTTAGGATGTATATGCACAACAAGGAAGTAGAGAGGTGGTTTTTGGGAGTTCTTTGGTAAACGCTCGACGCCTCTTTCCATGACAATATGAACGAAATGAGAATTGGTAAGTACACTTTTCTTTTAAAATTGACTCGAATTTTGCTGTTTTCGGATCGATCGAAAAACATTTATGAAACAATTTGTTGGAAAATTTTTGAAAAAGGAAAACATTAGCGCTTCCCAAACTTATATGAAGGGAATTCAATATCTATCAACAATATTCCTTTAAGATGGATGGTATATATTGCTATGCTGCCTTTTTATGATTTTAACTTATTGTCAGACATATTGTATGAAAATATTTAAATTTCTCTCGAACTAAAGATTTGTGAATTTTATTTTACAACTAAGCATTTATTTGCAAATACGATGGCTATTTCTTTCTTAAGTTCCGTTTGGTTGGCAATGGGTACTCAGCTATCATGGTGACATAGCGCTTGCGCAGTAGTGTTTAGTGATCTATCAGTCAGTACGTCCCATCCGAAACGGCCATTACGTGGGGTACTTTTGAGGTGAACGTTGTTTTATCATGGTTACTATCATCAAAGCTCCCGCCAAATAGGATATTAGCTCTGTGGTCCGTTTGCATTAAGCTGAAGGCAATACTGCGGCTGAAATTCATCGAAGATTATGTCTTGTGCACGGGGAAAACATTATGAGTGATAGTGCAATGCAAAGGTGGTGGAAGATTTCTAGAGAAGGACGATGATGAAGGGGAACAAGAAGGGAAGACCATAGCAACAGACAAGGTTCTCGGAAAAGTGAACACTGTGGTTCGAGAGCGCCACCGGTTCATAATTTCTGAAGGATCTGCTGAATTAAATTTATCGATTAGCAGTTTATGACATTGTTACAGTATGAAATTTTATGCAGGATGAGGTCCCAAACAGCTTACAGGCGTTCACAAGCTTCAACGAAAGGTTTCTACACTAACGTTCTTGCAGCGCCACACTGACGAAGGAGAAGCGTTTTGAAAATAATCGTAACGGGAGACAAAATGTAAACATCGAGACAAAAGAGCAATTGGCGCAATGGATATATACGAGCCCACCTAACAAACCAAATAATTATAAACGAACCTTGTCCAACACAAAGCTTATGGCTGCTCTGTTTTGGAACTGTAGAGGACTTCTAGTTGTGGAGTTCTTGGATCCTGGAATAATAATTACCACAGCGACGTAGTATAACACGCTTGAACGTCTACGGAGAGCAATACAAAGCAAAACGAGAGGCATGTTGTCATCAGAAATTGTCTTTCTTCATGACAATGCACGCCCTCATACAGCAAGAGCAACAAAGAAACTGCTCAAGAAATTCGGATGGGACTTGTTCAACCACCTGTCCTACCATCCGGACTTGGCACCAAGCGACTTCCATTTATTCACCAAAATAAAGGTATGGTTGGGGACGCAGCGGTTCAACACTAACGAGGAATTGAAAACCAGTGTGACAGATTGGCTGAGAACTCAGGCGGCAACGAAACTGGTGCCCCGTTACAACAAATACCTCAATGTTGGTGACGACTAGTTGAGCAATAGTAATAGTAATAATTATAATAATTTTATTTGTTAAAGTACATAAAATATGTATTTAACAAGTCCACCACCAAAAGAAATAAAAATAAAAATAATAAAAGAAAAATAAATAAATAAATAAATAAAAAAGAAAATGTAATACAATAAAACATAACATAATAATAATAATAATAATAATAATAATAATAATAATAGTAATAATAATAATGAAATTAATAAATTAACAAAATAGTAAGTATATAAATCTAATTAATTTTTTGAAAGTATAAATCGAACGACTGTTTTTAATAGAAGGGGGCAACCCTTCTAAAACAGTTGTATAGTTTAGATGTATGCGTGACTTTTGTGTATAATAGTACTTTTTGTATTTCTTGTATTTGTTTTTGCCACCTCACCGGAACTTGAAAAATAAATTGCGCTTTTATGTCATTGAACATAAACCTTTTATTCTTTTTTAAATGTTCACGTGCCGTTATAGCTCTATGATATTCTTCTAGATACTTAACAATCTCATCATATCAATCACAATTTCGAACGGTTTTACATATATTCTTTCTGTACAATACAATTCGATTATACAATAGAATCCGATCTCTGGGTCATATGGATTCCTGGAAGGTATTGATTTTCAATTTTACCCATTTCCAATAAATCCAACAAACGGTAACATTTAACTTAATGAATGGGTGATAGATGATGCGGTGATCCGCTTGTAATAAATAATCAAAATGCAGTTACTGTTATCAGTGCTGAGAATTGCATAATTATTCTTTGTTGACGAAAACCCTGTTGCGATTTTTCTAATTTTGTTTTTGTCATTTGTTGAGCTGACTTTGTTTTTATAAATGTCAGTGTCGACAGTGTTTTGGTGTGTTTCGCGCGTTCATTGTGTAATGTTCATTGTGCAGTGTTTTGGTGTTTTACAGTATTCGTTGTGTGATGTTTCTCTTGGGCATTAGTCGGATTCGCTAGTAATACTGAATTCCCCAGTTTTCCACTAAGGATGGCAACTTAGTTGCCGAAATGCGTATCTGGATTCTTCAGAAAGGTGTGGTAAGAGTAATTTTATTTATTTTATATATTATTTGAGCCAGTCTCCCTATTCTTATTTGAAAATAAGTAATGACTAGGATTTCTTGATATATAGGATCTGTAAAAAAAATATGTTATAAATAACTGATTTAATGTGCGAACACATACATGCAAACTATGAAAACACTCAAAAAATAAATTTAATATCAAAAAATCATTGTCGAAACCATAACAATTCTGTTCAAGGACTAGGGAAAACCCGAATAAGAAACCTATCAAAGGTTTCCTTCTTAAGAGATGTAAATGTCTATAAATACATAATAATAGCAGAAGAGAGAAAAGGACGTACAGATTTATCACTTCAAGAAAAGCAACAAATTTTAAAGCGTTAGGATAAGTTGCCTAAAATAACTCAACATAATGCGGATGGTTATTTAAAAATTTCACAACCACTTTCGTGTAAAAGATTCAAAATATAGCAAACTGCAAACAAATTTTCAACCTAAACGTGGATCCAAAGGGAGAACGGTCTAGAAAGGAAGAAAATCAAGTCGAGTCGGGATTAAATTTGGTTTTGCAAATTTTGCGAATAGACACGAATAAAATGAATATAGACCAGTAACCACGAGATAAGTGAGGTGTTGGATGAAGAAGACATCGTAAGATACATAAAAGATCAAAGGCTGAGCTGGTTAGGACACATACAAAGAAGAGACCAAGACTCGCTAATAAAGAAAATCTCTCTCTCTCTCTCTATCTCTCTCTATCTGAATCACTCTTATTGATTCTTCTGCAATACTATCCACTAGTTTCCTCTATTTTCCCCTAATTCTAGCCCTCTGTTTGACTTCACCCCAACTTAGACCAATATTTTTATATACCATTGTAATTCGTTTCCTCCGGTTATTGTCCGGTCGTCCTCTACTTCGTTTTCCCGCTTGCTGATATTCTAGAGCTTGCCTGACTGATTGTTATGTTCTTTCCTTAAACCCCTGCCAACCCATTCCCACTTCTTCCTTCTAATTTTGACTGATATTTATTATATATTATTTATTTTATTTGGCCAATATATTTCAAGATCTTCCTCAGTGATTTATTGACAAAGGTTTGCAATTGTCCATTTATTGTTCCATCATATTTTCAAGTCTATGGACCATATAGTAGTATACTCTTAACGCAACTGTTGAGCATTTTGTTTTTTCTTGTTTCTGAGATCTTACTTGTTTGCCAAATTTTCCTTAAGGAATTGAATATAATTCTTGGGGTACAAATGCGATCGATGGTAGAACCTCTTGTTCTGAACTTCGCTTGATTTCTTCCCAACTTTTTGTCAAGCTCTAGTTTTAGTTTATCTAATAAGATCATTATCTTAGATCTGACACATAAAAGTGTTATTGCTCGCCAGTTTTCAAATTTGCTCAGATCTCTTTCTTTTGGGAATTTTTATTAATATGTCCCCTTTCTATTCGTATTTCTTTTCCTTTTTTGATTTTGATCTCTTTTTTGCTCTTTATTTCTCTTGTATTTCCTGGCAATCTTTTTTCAAATTAGGTATGACAGTATCTTGCGTTTTAAAATCATTTTGCTGCAGTGCCTTTTCAGATATTTTAGATTCGTTTATGTACTCTCTCTTGTCTTTTCTTGCTTGTTTCTTCACTGCTACATTTTGTTTTCCTGTATTTTATCCCTAATATTTTTCCTTCTTCTGATTCTTCTTCTTCTTCTTCGAAGAGGAGCATCTCCTTTTTTATTTTTTCCTTTCTTACATAAGTTGTAGTTCCGGTTACCATTTTTTATTTCCTCTTTAGGACTAATAGTTTCATTTGTTGTTTCCAAAATTATGTTGTTAAGGTTTCTTCATATTCCTTCTACCGTTCCCTGGCTTACTTGTAGTGATTCTAGGTTTTCTATTAACCTCTCCCTGAAATCATTTCGTACATTCTCAAATTTTGAAGCATCAATGTTGTATCTGATACTCTTATTCTCTTTTCGGTTTCTTTCTCTGGATAATTTCATCTTTATTTTCACCCTAACTAGTAAATTGTCGGATCCAACGCCTGAGGAGCAGGCAGCTTTAACCCCTAATATCTTGTAATCAGCTTTACCCTTTAAAAAATATGATATATAATATAATAACGGAAATACTCAACTGGAAATCGTCAGGAAAAGGACCAAGAGACTAAGAAACGGGTGGGATGAACGAGTCTGTGAAGACTTGAACATCATAGTAAATAGTGGAATCGATGAAAAGGCATAACCTCTGACAAAAGATGCAGACAATCAGAGAAAATGGATTGATCCACCGAGAATGGATCAGAGGAACTAAGAAATGAGCGGCCGATACTTTGTAATTTAAGTTTGAAGGCCAATATGCATATATATACTATATACGTATATATACTACCATACGTATATATACTACCATACGTATGCATATGTAGTTTCAGTGTCTTCAGATTTGTCAGAAAAGAAAGCTTACAGTTGTCCTTGCAAGAATGAATGGTATATTATCAGAAAAAGATATTTCTCGTAGACTTCTTTTATTACAATTTATATTAGTAGTTCTGTATTTTATGAAAGTTACAGAAATCGATCAATTTATACAAATTCTCCCAAAGTTTTTTAGTTCTGATTATTCATAATCCTTTCATAACCCTACGATGTATAGGTCACCTCAAATTGTAAAATACTACGCTTACAGCTTTTAATCTCACCTTCGCAACGCGTTTCGTAATTTACATAAAATAATTTTCAATAAGCGTTTTATTCCGAAAAGAAAAAAATAAATTACCGACAATAAATGTGTATGTGTACGCGTGCATATATACACTAAATTGCCTTCGAATATCGTATCATTATCATGGATATTGAGCACGAAACGGCGGGGCAAATCTGATCGGGCCACGCGACGAACCGCATTATTCGCAAATATAAATTTTAATAAAAGTTACTTCGCCGGGCAGTAAAACTTCTATTATAACGCCATTCGTTGCCTCGACTGATGGAGTCGCGATACTTAATTCTACAATGTATGCAGATTTACCGTGAAAATTACACCGCACGAAACCGCCGCTGAGCGGTGGCGCTTTGCAAATTTCTTTAACCTCGAAAACGTGTTGCTAGCCGGTATTGAACGGAAGTTAGATTATCCAAGACGAAAGATATGTAATTTTACGTTAAATTTTTGTATACGATATTATTGACGTATTTTTAATGTAATCGGCTGTAATTAAATCCGTACAATTCATATAGAGGAGAGAACACGAATTTACTGTTGAAAACAAACTTAGGTAAATGCTAAGTGTAAGAATAAAATGTTTGCAAAATCGTTAGGGAGGATTAGAATTATTTTAGAAGTACATAACAGGTTTGAGGTCGGCTACTTATTTTCGTCACGGCCATGAAAATTCCGCATAAAAGCGCTAAAACTGGTACTATTGCGTCGTGCAGCTTGCGAACAAAGGACCAGCAGTGTCCTTGAGGAGATAAATTGGAAAAATGTTACCTTACCTACCTTAGGAAATCGTTCACAAAGAGTTGATGCCTCCAGGAAAGGGGGTTAATGAAAACGATCTTCTGGTTTGGAAAAAGCATCAATGTTCTTTCCGCTTGTGTGAGGATATAGAAAAAATAAGTATAGGCTTTTCTTTTTTATGCCGGTTTATTTGGACAGATAAGATTGACACATTTGCAATATAAAGAAAAACAATCATTAAAAAGGCGTATTCTTATTTACTTTAAGGGCAAAACTATAGAACAAAAAATGTATCGCAACGTATGCTCATATTGTGTACTTAGCGTGTATTGCATTTAGCCCATTTGACTTAAAGCAACGTCTTGCTTTTAAGTCAGGCGGTCTATTTCGATTAACGCAGGATGAGCCGATCCTAATATGTATACCGCTAGGAGAATTTAAAATACGTTTGTCCTAAACGTTAAAATGCGTTTGTCCTCAACGTTTAAATACGTTTATCCTAAATGTTTAACTCAGACAATAAAGACCGAACGATCTGTCTACTTTTAAGGAGTAAGCTACGAACTTCGTCGTGTGAGGCGATATTAGTTCAAGACGAGGTTCGGATGATGTATCCAGCTCGAACATTTCCTAATAGTGCTTATTCTTACTTGTAATGCGTTGCCTCACGTAAAAGCGACGAGATGGCAGAATGTTACTTGAGTAATCGGTCGATCCATTCCAACAGCAGCCTATGCAATAGGTCACAGTATTTCAATCAACGCTCGATGAACGGATTTTTCAAAAGCAGTACCGTAGCCAACCAACGAAGTGTATATTTTACTGCTGGTAATGTTAAATCTTTTCGGCACGGTCGAAGGAACGCGTTTGTTCGTAAGCCAGAAATTGTCGGTAGCGTGTAAAACATAATATTAGCATTTACAAAAGCCAAAACATGAAATAACGACATATATAACATAAATATATAGCAAGAAATAAATATTAATTTTTAAAGATACTAGTAAAACATGAAAGAACAATTATTAAAGTTAAAAATAAGAAATATTGTATGTATAGAGGAAAGTATTCATATGATGTTGCATTTAAAATAATGTCTTTAACAACTTTAAAAGAGGGTCATGCGTATGAGACCAAACATCAAAGAGAAGTGTTGCATCACCACAATGTGCCTTGTCACACAACAATTTCAGTAAACTGTCTTGTAGCCCAGTAAGAACATTTCTGTGGCTCGTCAGCCTCCTTATTCGACCGATTTGAGTCCAGGTGACTTTTTTCTCTTCCCGAGGTTCACACAACACTTCAAGAGACATTGTTTTGGAGCACTGGGCAACATTTAAGCAGCTGTAACTGACCAGGTGCAAGCTATTCCAGTATCCAAGTTCCGGCACTGCTATGAGGAGTGAAAGAATAGTCTCCAACACTGTGTGGTGTCCCAAGGCAGTTACCTTAAAGAGGACAATGTTGAACTGTAATGTTATGGGAATAAAATAAGTGAAAAAGAGTCGGTCTCATTACTTTATTTACGCACCTGATAGTATCAATAATACTAACACCACAAGGAGAAAAATTTCATTACCTCGGTGTCATGTGAGGATGAGTTCTTCAAATACGTATTCAAAGTAACAAAGAAATTGAAAGTTCCGGAATTCCAAATTTTTAGGTACGAGGCGACCTAGGAATTTAACTGAAATCGTTAGTGAAAATCAGTGAAATTCACCATTACTTACAATTAGTGCTGCACCAACACAAACGACAACTGTTTGAAGACCTATCTGTTTGCTGCTTGCTTCTGTCAGATGAGTTGTCCCTGATGTATACGGCTCGAAGAACCAAAAGGTGTTTGAAGACGTAGCTGCTTTCATCGTTTTTGATTTTCTGTGCGAAAGTTACCACAGGTTCTAAGGATTTATAGCGCGTTGTTGACTTTTGCGGTGATAGTTAATAAATAATGCACAGGATACAACTTATATCATTTTAATCTTCTTGTATATATAAAAATGGGTCGTGGTTTGTTCGGATGCTTAAAACTTGAAAACGACTGGACCAAATTGGATACTTCCTTCTGCGGGTTTGTTCGTAATTGGTACGTAAAGGAAAAGTCGCCAAAAAAATTGAGCAAAACGAAGTTTGCCGGGTCACCAAGTATTAAATAAATTTAACACGGTTCAGACCAGAAGCAAACAGTCTAATTGAAATTGTTCTGAATACTATAAGAGCCCTTGCTGTACTGACTATAGAAATATATTTTACTGCCAAGGTAACCTTGGCAGCTATTTGTTTGTTATTTGATTTTATGATCTACTGTCCTATTGGGTTTGGAAATGGCGATATCGCAATAGAGATTTTGCAACAACCAAGAAATCACAAGTGTGAGGGATAACTCTTTAACAATGGGCGGCAATTTTCTATACAGTAAAGTCAATGTCAAATCAGATATAAATGTCCTTCGAGTTAGATACATCACAACAACTCATCTGACAGAAGTAAGCAACAAAAAGATAGGCATCCAACATATTCAAGTTTGTCTAACAATATCTTACATTGAATTAAAAATGTGAAAAGAAGAAGGGCATGCTGAAAAGCACGTCTCACAAGAGCGTCAACATATCTAATTGTAAGCTCTGTTCAAAATGACGTTGATTTGTGCGATTTACAATCTCGTCAAACTAAAACTTCAACCTTTCCTTGAAGAATTAAGTTCAATCTAATATCAAAATACTAGAAAATATGGATTATCAAGAAAGCGAGTATTCAGACTTTGAGGAAATCTATATCTCATTATTAAGCAAGTATCAGTAATTAGTAGACCGACTAAAATCTAACATATCAGCTACAAATTCACCCTCTCAACCAGAAGTGCGTAACGTAAAATTGCCTGTAATTAATTTACCAACTTCAAAGCGATTATATGAAGAATGGATTCCATTTCATAATATATTTGATTTACTAATTTATTTAAACAAGATAATTTCTGATATTCCGAAATTTTATTTTTTTGAAATCATCACTTTCCGGAAATGCTGCAGCGGTTTGCATTCCTTCTCCATTTGTGAAGAAAATTACACTTCAGACCTAAAATAAATGTTTGCGTTTGTTCGCGACAACTTTTCTCTTATCCGAAAAGCACGCATTTATAAATTTCCAAACGTTATATTATGACGACGGCACATTTTCAATAATCTCCGCGCCATTATTACAAATCACAAACGTGATATTCGAGCATATATCACGATTCGGGTTCGTTTCGCTTGATTCGTTATTGAAAAGGGGTCGCGTCTCCTCACATATCGATAACAAATTTGTGCCCCCTAACTATTAATAAACTGCATATTGTTCGCTATCCATCATTTTCGTATTCGATACGTTCCGAACGGTAATACATATATATAACGAACCTGCCTATATATGCCACGCCACGCCACGCCACGAGATACAACCGAGAGATACGTACGTACATTAAGGTTTTTTATTAATACGGACGTAAACTGTTATCGAAAGTCGTCAGGAAAACGAAAACATTTACTCGACGTTTCGTGACTACATTATCGAGAAACAATAAAACATAAACGACGATATTCGTTTCTGGGGAGGCTAGACTTTAAATGAAATGGGAGAGATAAGTCGTATTGATTTTCAGTTTATGTGTATCTCTGCACGGTTTTCTTGTAGCATGCGAGGATGAGCTACTTCTAAAATCAGTCTCAAAATTTACTCTAACTCAATTTCATATTTTACAGTCAAAAGCTTTAAATTCTATTTAACGTAGCAACTACCGTATACAGCGTGCGCTTTAACTTACCCTTAGGAATTTAAGTATAAATGCTTCAGGACATATTAGTTTTCCTAACAAAAATTAACTAGAAATGGCAAAGAAGAATTTTTGCTTTCCCATTTATGTTTTAGAGATGGTACTATTCGTATTAAGAAGCAATGTCCTTGCTGCTCAATATTAGAGCGCCGACACTTGCTAGTGATTACACATCGTTCAGATACGGCTGTTAAATTGGAAACAATGAACCGGTCTGTTATAAAGGAAGTTGCCTTACGAAACTTGGAATATTATGATTGTGGCCAGTAGGCAGCCGGGATAATCGATAAAAAGTTCAGATCAATTACGCTCATAAACGCTTTAACCGTAGAGTAGGTTACTTCGAAAATTATCTTAGATGATCGTTTTCACTTTTCAAGTCTTTTATAAGTTCTGCAATGTGTAGTTTTATCCCATCTACGTGTGTATTAAGTAATTAATATGACTCGTCATTATACTAATGCGCAATTAGTAAATGTCGTTGGACTTGTTAACGGCGAATCCGACTCGGCGCGCGCTCGAAAACGATATGCACAGCTATTTCCTAATAGAAATTTACCGGCAACACAAACATTTACTAATACCCGTCCAAACAGACCAATTCGTTCGATCGACTGAGGCTTCAATTTTTCCCCATCATGTTGTTATCCCTTCCGGTCCGTTGACAATAACAATAGATCAAGACGAAAATGATGATGACGAGCACCAAAACTCCGATGATGAGTCTTATGATCAGCGGAAACGGATTCTTGACGTTGTAACAAGTGCCGTCTATCATACTCCCGCTTACCAATAAAGTGAAATTTCGTCCGATGATGCCTGCCTCCGAGATTCTTCGCGACGCATTTATACACCCCTTTTGTCCCTACATTTAAAATTTACTCTCGTCAAGTTTTTCTTGGCAGGCACGTAAAGCAGTACTACACAGGGATATAGGAATATGAGGCCTATAAGAATATTAGAAATAACATACAGTGAAGATATGGTTCTAATAGCCAAAAACAGAAAAAAAAATGAAAATGTAAAAAATAATACAATGAATATCTGAACAAAGTAAACATGAAAATAAGCGAGGAAAAAACAAAAACCAGAAAATCAGAAAAAATTGGGACGGATTAAAAAATTCAAATATTTAGGGACAATTCTAACAGAAGTTTGGAGATTTTATGAAGACATGAAGAGTAGAAACGAAGGAAAACAGGAAACAGGAAAATTGTTTAATATCATCAAGAGTACCTTCCTGAACAAAAGAGAAATACTAAAACAGATTAAAACAGACAAGGAGGACAACTCAGATGGGACATGTTATGAGGATGGAAGAAGATAAACTGGCAAGAAGAGTTTTCGAAGCCAAAACAAGCAAAAGAAAATTAAAAGGAAGACCGAGACAGTGCTGGATAGAAGAAGTAAGGGAAGCGGCGGAGAAAAGAAATATACGTTGGAAGGAAATCCGAAGACAAGTGCAAGACAGAAAAACATGGCGAAAGACATGAAAAAGAGCCCCAACGTGACTAAACTCCACGAACCCGACACCCGGAAGGATATAAGGATTAAATAAGTAAATAAATATTGAATAAGAATTCACGGTAATTTACTAGTAGAGATAGTAGCTACCTGAATGCTTAGTCTTATAGTGTGGTATGCCGAATAGAACCGTAATTTATCGCCGAAGATCACGTCTCTCTGTTCGTGTCCCAAAATCATAGGAAGCTCAAGTTCACCCCTTACCACATGTGTTGTTCTTTTGAAGCAGAGGATGCCGTTGTAGTGTTTCTGGAGCATTGTTAGTATCTTGTATGTCTCTACAGTCATTAGCCTTGCCATTTTTACTATCCATTACTAATTTCCACAGTTTTTTCCAATTCTCATCCGTTTATCTCTTCCTTGTTTCACATTATATGGAACCCCATTGGTTTTATTCTGCCTACTAATCCGCCTTTGTTATTTATTTGTTGTAAAAACGCGTATGTATAAATTTTCTAGTTTAATGGAAAATTCCTACTTTATATCCATTTCTCCATTTGCTCCGTTTCTTATTATTTAGTTAACCACAACGAAACAATAACAGTGATAGTATACATCACTACATCTTCTTCTTCCAAATTTTGTTTGTGTGAGTGGTGTTGGTTGTTGTTAGTGACAACGACTGAATCATTATCATTCTCAACGAGCACACGCTTTATCACCAGGTGATTACCCCCGGCGAACGTAGTTTTGTGAATGGCCACACAAAAAAAAAGTGCAGAAAGAAGGTACTTTCTTAACCAAAACACTGTTCACAAATAAAGCTAAATTTTCTAACCAAAGAGTTATTAACATGCATAACACATCATTGGGCGATGGGGAATCCCCGTGCTATGTGGCGTACTCATTACCAATGACGATTTCGCTCAATCTATGGTGCGGCATAATATGTACACAACTTTGTTATTGGACCATTTATGTTTCCGAATCGTCTAGACCAGTGTTTCTCACCGGGGTGATATGGCCCCCATGTGGGCGTTTTTCCACGTTAGGGGGCGATGAGCTACAGTTTATATTTTAGCGAGCGAAAATCAATTTTCTGGGCGATACAGTAAAACATTATATTAAGAATAATTAGGTATTTAATTCGTTATATCGTACAATAATTAAACAAATAACATTAGAAAAGTCACTAATCTGTTAACCACAATACGAATTTGGGGAATTTTTCAAATGAAGGGGACGATACTACGTAACGGTGATTCGTTGGAGGTTAAGAAGCACTGGTCTAGACGGATAAACTCACATTTTCTACGAAAGGCGTTAGGACCATTACTCGAACAACTACCGCTCAATATTCGACAACTGATGTGGTTTATGCACGATGGTGTTCCTCCACATTTCCGCATAGACGTTCGCCATCATGAAGAAGTAGAAATCATCTCTCGACTAAAGGCAAATTACTACGTGCTTTTTCTACAGCTGTACCAAAACCCAAGGGAGTCTGTAAAAACAGATCTTGTTACGGCTTCAGTGCATGGGGGCAAAGAGCCATACCCCAAAGAGGAGAGCAGCCGATATTTTCACAAAGAAACTAAAATGTAATTATTACCCCCGACATTTTCCACCCTCACACGACTCGTTAAATACCTACCAAACGATACCGCTTGAAACGTTCGAATGCAACGCGCAACGTGGTATTAAATACAACCCCGCAGGGGGTAGAAACACCCGTTCTAACCTACATATTATAGTTAGCGGTTTACTGAGCGCTTCACCGCCACCACCGATACGATGCCCTAAATCAATTTGCATCCATTAGGCGGGCGCAACTAGCAGCCTGCGCCGCCGTGCACACCGTCTCCCCAAATAATGCAGCCTCCTCCCCAGCCAATTTTCGCTAAATTAAATTCGTACATGAGCGCCGCCAGTTAATTAGGTATCCGGCTAACTAACCGGAACGTCGACGGTAGAGGCGACGCGAAAATTTGTGTAGCAGAAACGCGCCCCGCAGCCCCGGTACGGTACGCATGGACGCACCTATAGAAAGTCACGAATTAACTGTTGATTTTTGAGGTTCGGGAAGGGTGCGGTAACGGAACGATAGGCGATAAGTGTTCGAATCTGAGTGGTAGTTGTAGCGGATTCACGTTGGAAATTGAATTTTTCGATAAACAAAAAAACACAAAGATCACTGGGCGGAGAAAAGAACGATGAAGTTAGGAAAGCAGTAAACCAGAAACCAATAAAAGCAATTAAACTGGTACCGGTTTTTGGTGAAGATAAAACCAGATAGATTTGGAAAGAAAATATTTGATACGGGTGGATCTAGAGAAAGGAAAAAGGTAAACTTAGAGGACCTAAAGATATAAGCAGGAAACAGGATAAGGTGGAAGAGATGGACAAGAAAAGAACCGGAACACCAATCCGACGCCTGAAAGGAGTCTAAGAATCCGATAAAGAAGAAGAGGTTTTCCTCTATCCATAGCGGCTTCGTCGCAACATTTTCGATGCGTTCTGAGAAACCGGAAAATAATTTAGAAGTTGGCCAACAAGTTTCCTACTTGCACAGTTGTAAACAATTCCAGTTTCTTCAAATTGTATTAAGCTGTCCTACAATCACAATTGGCATTAGCGAAGCAATGTCACTGGGCGCCTCTTACTCCCTGGAGGAGCAATGATGCCCAAAAGAAGACGAAGAAAAACTCTTTCAACCAACGACAAATTATTATCAAAAAATGGTCGTTGGGCATATTCCTCCTTTTCTAAACTTTTCTAAACGTTTCTTTTCTAAATCCCAAACTCCTTTCGTACTTTCCCCGAAAGATTCGCTCAGTAACTTTCATTTCATTTTCTCGGTAATTAGAGTTAAATTACGCCAGTGATGTTATCGATTGACAACTTGAGGCCACCAAATAGTTCGAGTTTCCACTCAATTGATGTGTTAAATCCGACGAATCAATACACGGAAACGTACCGTTTCTTGCTGCTCGGGGAAATCTTTGTTTTGGAGCATCGTTGACCGCAGGAACAAACCGGACTCTGTTAAGAACAACCAACGCGACGTTTACAAGGTATATTTCCATCTGAAGAGCTGTCGGAGAAAGGCGAAACAACGAGATGGTGATCGTGATTTGATCGGCGTCAATATCTATGTTGAAAGTGGGAACGGATAATTGGAAAAACAGCAAGTCTAGACTCAAATTCTTGGAATTCCAGTCGCAGTATTTGGCATTGACTGCCAGCTTATCTTTACTATTCGCGGAACACCTAAGACAATAGTTACGACGCCTAAACCGTAGGGGAGCACGAAGCAGTCCCAGAGGAAGACGAAAGGAGGCGATCTATGAAAAAGTATCGCTAAGTATTGTTTTCTAGAAAAGAAGAACAGCTGAGTTAGTTGCAAAAATTTAGTGACGGAAACAGGAAAGCTATAAGAAAAAGAAGAACAAAGGTTGACAGAAGTTTGAATAGCATTAATATGTGCTGGTTACTGGTATCGGCTCCAACTTCTCCAAAAAAGGAACAAATTCTTTACCTCCCGGTCGCACCTTCTTTATTATTTCTAACTTGTGTTTTACTAGTATCCTAGTTGCACAAATAAATATTAATATTATTTATTATTATTATTATTATTATGTCATTTATGAACCCTGAAGGTGACAATAGAAGATATAACATAGGATACTGCAGTGGAATCCCGAAAAATGACAGAAAGGTATTATTGATGATGACATACTAAACTGCTAAACGTTTGTGAAGAAGATAGATCAGATGAAGTTTGGTCCTTTTGTGGGAAATTTACTGAAAGAGATGAAACTTCGAGTTAGACTATGAAATCATGAGACCAAGAAAATATGAGATGACGAGAGGTTAGACAACAGTAATATACGATTCGAGAAGAATATTTTGACAAGAGTGAAAACTATAACGTTGAACCATGAAGGAATGCTGGAAACGACCAGAAAAATGCAACTGGTGAGGATGTAACAAAACTGTTGAACATTCAATTCTGGAGGAAAAAGCTAAAGATCAAGAAGTTTGGGAAACCAATTAAAAGATTGGTGCTTTACCAACGTCGATGACCACACTTGATATAAGCAGGTTGAAGGAATTGCTTCTCGTTCCGAAGCAGAACTTTAAGGCTTCCAACGGGAAGATGGATAAAATTGGCTAACTTGGCTAGGATCATCTATCTATCAAAAGTTTTTACCCAGTTGTCAACTCTGTAAAAAATATTTATTTGAGGGATAGATACGATAGTTTTTAAATAATTTTCTCTTGGATATGGATAAATGGCTCTGCCAATTTTGCAGATTGAACAATAAGTTTACTCACACGCAATGGTAATGCTAAAAACACCAAAGAACGCTACTTACCATTAGATCGTCAGATGATGCTCGTATTGGAGGCACTTCAGATCTTCTCCTTCAAATACAATTGGGAACAGCGTTCGAAAATTTGTAAAGTTGAGTGTAGCGGATGCGATAAATCGTATATAGGACATTTCAAACGTGCAACAGCTACACAATTGATGAAGTTGTAACAAAACTGGTGACCCTTCA
Organism: Chrysina gloriosa; assembly: GCA_038088585.1. Lineage (NCBI taxonomy): Eukaryota > Metazoa > Arthropoda > Insecta > Coleoptera > Scarabaeidae > Chrysina > Chrysina gloriosa. The sequence continues at coordinate 26,930,940 of CM076088.1, read as the reverse complement.
ATTCTGGAGGAAAAAGTTGAAGATCAAAATGTCGGGGAACCAATTAGAAGATGGGTGTTTTAAAGACATCGATGACCATACTTGATCGTCTATCTGTCAAAAGTTTTCTTGTGATCGTCGTCAACTTTCCATAATGTGTTTATTTGAAGGATATGTAGGATAGTTTTGAAGTTACTTTCTCCTGGGTATGGGTATATAGCCTTTCAAATTTTGCAGATTTGACAATGGATTTACACGCACCAAATAGTAAAATCAAAAAAATCAAAAATACTATGGAATGCTTCTGAGGATTCCCGCAACGTCTCCTAATGCTTTCCTGAAGAATTAGCATTAGATCGTCAGACAATTGTTCGCATTGGTGGCATTTCAGATCTTCTCCCTCAAATACAATTGGGAGCGACGTTCGAAAATTTGTAAAATTAAGTATAGTGGATACAATAAAGCATATACAGGACAGTCTGACCACGAAACAACTACGTAATTAATGAGTTTGTAACAAAACTGTCAAAGCTCGAAGCTGGAGGAAGAACGTGATCAAAGTGTTTGAGCAGGCAATTATAAGATGGGTGTTAACTACACTGGATATAAGCAAATTGTAGAAACGGTATATCTTTCCGGACTAGAACCTTAGGGTTTCCGATGAGAAATGGGATGAAATTGGATAACTTGCGGTAACATCGTCTATCTGTCAAAAGTTTCCTTGTGATTGTCGTTCACTCTGCAAAAAGTGTTTATCCAAAAACAGATACTACAGTGTTTACATGATTCCCTCCTAGGTATGGGTATATAGCCTTTCAAACTTGGCAGATTTGACATACACTAGTAATATCAGAGACAATATAGAATGCTTCTAAGGATTCCTACAACATCTCCCAATGCTTCCCTGAAGAGTTATCGTTATATTGTCAAATGGTGTTTGCAGTAGAAGGATTGCAGATCTTCCCTCTCAAATGTAATTTAGGACATCGCATCGGTTGGAAATTTATAAAATTGACTGTAGCGAATGCGATAAAGTATATATAGGACAGTCTGGACACGCAATAGCTACACAATTGGTGAAGTTGTAGCAAAAGTGTTGAGCGTTTGATTGTTGAGAAAAAATTGAAGGTCAAGAAGTTTGGAAACCCAATTAGAAGACGGGTGTTTCACCAACATCCTTGAACACACCGGATATAAGCAAGTTGAAGTACTTGCTTCACTTTCCGAACTGAAACCTTAGGGTTTCCGATGGAAAATAGAGAAAATCATAGATTTCTTGAAGTAGTTGCAGAACGTAATTATAACAATTTTTCTTAGAAGATGAAGAAGAAATCCGGGGAGAAGGAACTAACAACTTCATCGGAAGTTGTAGACAATTCCATCGTTTTCGTATTCTTCAAGGAAGGAGTGAAAATATATTTTTCTTCTGTTACACATATGTATAAAGACAGAGATTTATTGGCAGGACTAAGTAAATCATCGATTTCTGCAAAACCTCAAACATGAGGATTTATTAATTCTTAACAACCCTCACGGCCCAATATCCTCAAACTGGATTATTCTCGTCTCGTCTCGGTTCTACCAACTTCACCACCAATGATGCTCACTTCACACGAATATCGAAGGCACATTTCCCCTTCCCAACCGAATCGATTCGTAACTCGTCCACGCACGTCAGCGAACGAAAATCCCCAGAATCCGAAATTCTTTCGTTTTTCGAGCACGCGCGCCCACCTAAGTGCAAACGAGAAGGCGGTGGTGGCTCGCCGGGGAAGTTTGCGGCGACCGCCTCCGGTAGTAAATAATTAAATTACAGTCGGGTAAAGGAGGGAAGTCGGCGAGGGAACGCGTGTAATATGTATAAGTTGGGCGGCATCGTTTCATAATTAAGTTTGGACCGCGCCACGGTTCGTAAACCTAACGCTCTAAATCTCGGCCGAATTTTCCCGTTTCACCTCGTACGCGCCGCCATCCGATTCGACCGCAAGATTTCCCGGACGTAGTGCGGCTTTTAACTGTGGTCGGGTTATGTAATGAAGTGCGAATGGTCCGAGCAGATTTGCTTATTTTAAATTTATTTCGTGCGCAAATCCGTCCTCGGTTGGGTTCATTTCCAGCTATAGGAGAAGGAAGCGGTGTCGAGGGAATCTTGAGATTTTGCAAATAATTCCGTTCGAAATTAATTGTTTCCCTTTCGATTTGAGACAAAATGTCAAAATGTTACCCCTAAACCACTTAACGTATGACAAGGAGTTGCTGCCCACACCCTATTGGACGCGTAGCAGCATTTTTATTGCCACCCCTTTACTTCAACACCCGCGATGTATCCACTATCGACTGGCTAGCTTAAAAAAGACCGTTATCGCCTATGAACAGGAAATTTGAACAATTTTACTAACATTAATTATTTTTATTCTTTTGCACCTACATAATTAGATTATGTTCTCCTCTTAAATAATTTATCTTATATGATAGATCTCTACCACTAATAGGTCAATAAAACAAGGCTGGTTTAAATAATTTATATAAATTATAACGAATATATTACGTTTCGTTTATTATTTCGTATCGTTTGTTATTTTTGAAAATAACAACAGCAGGCTTTTTCATCTCACTTTATACCATTTTTTGCGAGGTCGCTGTCACTATTGTTTATCAGGTAGAAAATAAATTTCTTTTCTCAGTTGAAATAAATGATGAGCAATATTAAACTGCATAATAACTTTTTTTTTGTAAATTGTTTTGTTGACGAGAAATTAAGTACAACGCAAAAGTTTGACCAAATATTCCACACGTGACGCTTAATTCCTTTTTATAATAATAATTGTAAAACAAGTCAACTAAACAAATCAATGTTAGCTTTTAGTGACAAAAAAATTGTATGTAAACACTACTACTATTAGTTGATCCTTAGTGATGAAAGCTGTCTGTACGTGACGCCCAGAAATAAGAAATCTCATAACTTCCGATTTTAATGATGTTTCTTCACATAACTATGACTGATGAATAACCTTCAACCAATGCTAGCCGTATGTGGAGATTTTGCGAAAAGCGTAAGGAGGAAGATCCAAACTTCACCGGAAATGGGGCCACAAAGGATATGTGAACTTCGTAAGCAAAAAGAGAAAATCTTTCGGAAAGTGAGTTAAAAGCTATAAGACTTAAGGAAAGGGACAAGAGACTGCAAAGAGCCAGAAAATGGGTTCAAAATCAAAATATATTTCTGAACCTTCTATAAGTACCAAATCTCCATACAAATCGAAACAAACTTTATGCAAAGCTGTCCAAAAGGTTCTAAAAGCCTTTCCTCAATCACCAAGAGAGAAAAGGGCAGTAGTAACCGAACTGGCGCGTAAAATGAACATTATTCTAGCCGAAAGTCCAAACACAAGCATATCAGGTGACGATACATATTACGAAGATGTGAAAGTCTTCTACTACCGTCACCGATATTGTGTATACCTATCCAGGCGCAAACGATTTTGTAGTTGTTTGGGAAAATGGCATTAAGGAAAGGTGTCAAAAGCATTATTTAACCATGTATCTACGGAAAGCCTTTTGCATTTTTAAAACTATTGTAACGACTGGTGGTTTTAGATTTTATGTGATTTTTCCTTGGATTCGAAGTGCTGGAAAAATGAATGTGACACTTGTTCTTATTACAAAATGTTGATCTTCTCTTGCCATCCGTAGACGTACGTTTCCCGGTTATACCGCTCGTCAGTACGGCTTTGCAAGAGCTGTAATTTCGTATACAAATTTTATGTATATATCGTCTGAACATTGATGTTTGTACATGTGAGAGGGATTCTCCCAGTATGCACGTATTACGCATTTTTTCCTACAACGGAAATTATTTGGAGCGATGGTCCTGCATCGGAATTTAGTAACCGTTATATGGTAAGACTAACATCAATGTTGAGCGAAAAGTACAACAAGCCCTTTTTTGGAAATATTTTGCTACATCGCACGAAAAAGGTGTGATTAATAAAACTGGTGGAAACATAAAAAGACTAGTTAGAGAGAAAATGATGAGCCAAAATGAACATGTAGTCGTCCAGTCAGCCAAGGACTTTGCTCATTTGGCTTCTCAATTAGTTTCAAAAACCCATATGATTTATGTATCATCCTTGGAAATTTCACAAAAAATTGAGTCTGCATCACCATGGGACAACACCAAAGCGATAACTGAAATTTTAAACTTCCACTATATTAAAACTAATGAAAAAGTCGTGGAGTGCAGAAAACATAGCTTATCTATAGAAAAAACTGTATTTAACTATTGATTCTTGTTTATTTTGTAGATATAATTTCAACTATGTCCCGTGCCTTTTTCGCCGTGGTTCGATTTACCACTTTTTCAATGTCTATGTCTTGGACTTTGAAATAAATATTACAATTGACTGTATACTCCGAGTAGTTTTCCTACATATATATATATATATATATATATTATAATATACATTCTTGACCGATGAGAAATGTGCAAGAAAACTTATCTGAGTGAACAGCAAAATGCGAGGACGTAAGGGAATCCCATTGTCACACCACTTTATCATTCCAATGAACATGTTAAAAAAAAAAAAAATTAAAAATTCATCGCAATAAAGTTCTTTTTGAAAATCTTTAAAATTATTTTTTTAATTAAACCCCAAGTCTCTCAGTCGTATGGCGCAACATGTTTTCATACTTTAGTTTTTTATAGGAGAAGAAGATTTTGGTCATAACCATAAGATGCTATTTCTTTGTCATTATCGCAATGGAAATGAGGGAGGTACGCCAAAATAAGTGCTTAAAGTGCGTTACAATTTATTATTTTTTGTTTTTCATGCCTTCATAAAATATTAAAATTTTGATTATAAGCTAATGAATACCATAACAATGGGTATAGTTCCTCTCCCTCCCACCCTCGCAAAATTGCGATGTCGACTATATTCAAAACGAAGAAATAAGATGGCGTGAAACTACGGAAGTAAACAAATAGAGCAAAGAAACAAAATCGAAGCCAACGAATTAAACAAATCGACTCGAAACTTTTCCGCGGGCATTTAGAGGCGAACGGAATTTCCGATTCCGATTGGATTTTCTCTTTATTAAAAGCGAATATTGTCCCGCGCGACCGCAACGGAATCCGGTATTTGTATTTGCTCTCGCCGGCGAATAAGACTTTTTGCCCGTTGTTTTCCTAATATCGCTCTGCCCAATTAGCAACCCGGTTTTTGCGCTTTATTCTCGACTTCTCTTATTTTCGTAAACACGACGAACACCGGGAGGATCAATATTTACATTCTTATATCAAACAGGTATGAGGAAAAGCCGCAATAAAATGAAACGGGGGAATGTTTCATTATTCATTTTTAATAATACTTTCTACCTCTTTCATCTCCAGGGAATTACGTTGTTTCGTCTTGTTCCTATTGATTTTAAGGATTTATCTATTCGTTAGCAATTTCATCATGTATTTTCTTACCTTACCTTGCCTACAATTTCATTTTCATAAAAAAAAATCCCCCATCTCCGATTTTACCTTGATCAATCTACATTCGACCGGCGCAAAGCGCTTTATATCCGACCTCGGAGGACATATTTTGCTCCTATTTGAACAGGAAGAGAAAAGAAATACGGGAAAACTGGTGTAAATCGCGGTAAAGATAGAGATAGAAGGAGGAAGCGTCCGGCGATACCGAAACTGAAGGTGCATGAATATTTCAGGGGACTTATTAACTAAATTGGAATTTTTATTGCGACCCTACTTAGAATACCAATTCATTTCGGTCGATTTAATATTTTACGGGCGTCGTTCGCTTCCGTAAATACGGGGGAAATTATTTCCGACGAAAATATTTCAGGCGTGCTTATGCTTTATTTCTACGATGCGGAGAAAATTGGATTAGACATTGTTAGGTACCTCTCCTCCGCTTCCCGTCTTCTAATTCTTGAACAGAACACTTACATATAAGAAGCTTCCTAATCGAATATACTAGATGCAATTGACAAGACATAAATCCGTGCTCCCGCTAGAATTCTAATCGTCGAGATAACCCTATGACCATTACCTAACTTTATTTTCTTCTTATGTAGATTACCAAGCGCATTTTTCTAAGACGTTGAATGGTGCCGGAGCACAGTCTATGTTCCGGTTTTAAGCTGTGTGATTTGGATTTCGGTTAGGGTGAAGTTTAGTCCAATTTGCAATTTTCTAATAGATATTTTATCACATTGGTAAACCCCTCACCACACAATTGTTTAAATAAATTTCGATGACACGTGTATTTCGGTAAAAACGAAGCAAATACGGTATAAACGGAACTAGAACAAGTAGAAAAATACAGCGATATACAAAAGTATTACGTGCTTCCCTCTATCGAGTGGTTCCGAACCAAAAGCTAACTAAAAACCAAAGTTGAAATTAGCCACAATATATGCGGCAAACTGTAATTAGGAAGCAGGCAACTACCAATTTCTTTCTCCTTTGAGATCCGTAGAAATCTCTCCGGCTAGAAAGTCATCCTTGAAGCTGTAGGATTAGAATTAACGAAACGATAGTTCCATACAAACGCTATCAAAGTTATTGATAAAAAAGGCTTCACTTGTTCTGGACAGAACTTACTTTGTTTGAAATTTCTTCAGTTTTAATTTGATGTATAAATTATGAAAGAAGCTGTATACTATTTCTTCTAGTTTGCTTTCTTTTCTTCCAATTTTTCAATTTTCTGTACATTTCTGATAATGTTCATGTTTTTATCCATATTATCATCTATTGTGTTTAGCCTCTCGTATTTCCATTTTTCATGCTTTCTTTTTCCATGCCCATTCCTGAGTACAGCCCTGTTCAGCTTTAGTTGTTATATATTTATTTTTACCTAATGTCCAAGTTTACTGCGGAAAACAGCTGATCAACGCGTCAGAGATCAACAACTCATCAACAATTATATATTGTCTAAATATTTGTTGGTGGATATATTACATATATTGATCCTTCTTTAGTTCTCACTTAAGTACTCACTTTAATTTGTACTTATACTCGCTATTACTAATTATTTCACTTTATTTCTATAGATTTTCTGTAAATGTGTACTATTTCAATAACATTTTAACTTTCGCGAAACTACTCGTGAAACAGAAATTGATCACGATGCTATTAAGGGCATATACGTATACGTATGTATGCAGCGTGGGATAAAAGTGTGGAATATTGAGAAAAGAAGCGAACTCAACTGATTTTTTTAAAACGCTGAAACACGTTTGTTTTAGTTTTTAAGAATAGATATGTGCGATTATTAAAGTTTGTTTAGTCTGACGGAGATAAGAGCAAGAAATGTGTGCCGAGATAGGAGTCAAAGCTGTAGGTGCTAAATCAACGTCCAAGGAGACCTCTTGCTCGTGCGGTTGTGAAAAGAAAGGTTTCGCTCCTACGAAGGAATACAGCAACTTATGAGTTAAGAGAACAAATTGTTTATTAAACTAACGCGTAAATACCAAAAATCGCTAATTTAGATGAGCCTTATGTCCTCCATTGCATTTTTAACTTGTTCTATATTGATTTTGACAAACTAATTTGACATCACCATAGTTACTAACAGAAGAAAGGCAAAACTGCAAAAGATGATTCATCTATTTTCGTTCAAAATCTAGTAATCTCTAATTTTTAACGTTTGCATCAATGTTCAGGGGTTACTTTGACATTTGGCAGCTGTCAATTTAAGAAGAAGTATAATTGAGGTGATCCCTATATCTTCCGTTGGATCCATTCTCATTCAAAATCTAGTAATCTTTAATTTGTTTGCTGTTGCACCGATATTCAGAGATTAATTTGACATTTGACAGCGGTCAATTTGAAAAAGGTACAATTGGGTCGCTATACCCGCCATTGCAATTATTCTTGTTTTATTTTGATATTGACAAGTTAATTTGACATTTTCATGGTTCCCAATGGAAGAAAGGCAAAATTACGAAAGACGATTGATCAATTTTCATTCAAAATCTAGTAATCTTTAATCTTAATACTTTCGCATCGATATTGACCAGTTAAATTGACATTTGACAGCTGTTAGACGATGCAATTCAGATGATTGTTGTATCCTCCATTGCAATTATTTTTGTTTCAATTTGACATTGACAAGTTATTTGGACATATTCGTTGTTACCAATAGCAGAACTGCAAAATTACGATAGGTGATTGATCCATTTTCATTCAAAATCTAGTTATGTTTAGTTTTTAAACTTTTGCAGTGATATTCAGGGGTTAATTGAATATTTTACAATTGTCAATTGAGGAAAGATACTGTTGCGTTGATATTCAGCATTAACTTGATATTTAATAGCTGTCAATTGAGAGAAATACAACTGAGATGATTGCTATATCCTCCGTTCTAATTGTTCTTGTTTTATTTCGACATTCACGAATTAATTTGACATTTACCAATAGAAGAAAGATAAAATTACGAAAGGTAATGGATTCATTTTTATTCAAAATCTAGTAATCTTCAATTTTTTACTTCTGCAATAATATTTGGAAGTGAATTTGATATTTGAAGGTTGTCAATTGAGAGAAGATATAATTGAGATGAGCGCTATACCCTCCATTGTAATTATACTCGCTTTGTTTTGACATCAACAGGTTCATTTGACATTTTCATAATTGCCAATAGAAGAAATGATTGATTCATTCTCATTCAAAATCTAGTAATCTTTAATATGCTTACTCGTGCATCGATATTCAGGGGTTAATTTGACATTTGACAGCTGTCAATGGAGAGCAGATACAATTAAGATGATCCCGATATCCTCCATCGCAATTATTTTATTTTATTTTGACTTTGACAGGTTACGTTGACATTTTCATAGTTACCAATAGAAGAAAGGCAAAACTATGGAAGATAATCAATCCATTTTTATTCAAAATCTAATAATCTTTAATTTGTTCACTTATAATCGGTATTCAGGGATTAATTTGACATTTAACAGCTGTTAATTGAGAGGAGATACAGTTGAGATGATCGCTATGTCCTCCGTTACAATTATTCTTGACATGGACAAGGACATAATTACTACCTGTAGTTCATTTATTTTCGTTCAGAATCTAGTAGTATTTAATTTTTTAACTTTTGCATCGACATTCAGCGCTTAACTTGACATTTGACAGCTGTCAAGTGATAAGAGATACGATTGAAATGATAGCTATATCGTCCATTGCATTTCTACTTGTTTTCGTTACTATAATCTGAAAGAATATTGCTTCGAGATTGTGTTTTACTTGACATCTAGCAGATCATGTAGATCGTATTGCATAAAAGGGTTTGTTTGTCGTTTTTTTTTGTTTTTCGACAAAAATGGTGATATCATCAGGCTTTACGCTATATATATTTATCAGATTCATCTTCTATATATCTGAAGAAGGCTCAAAGAAATACATTTTTATGCAAAAAGAGCTTTTAGTAAAATATTTAACGTGGGTACAAATGCAGGAAACTTCACTAACTCCCTAAGTATTACAAAACTTTTGTAACAACTTGTTAAAACATCATTAAAGTAACAATTCAAACGATAAATTTTAATAAAAGTTTAAACGGTTTTGAAAACAAAAATTCATTAAATTTTTACGTAACGTAATCGTGGGTCTTTGCTCGCCGTTATAGCACACTAACTACAACGTGGTGTCTTCAACGACACTATCTCTGTGCTCACTGGATATTTCCAACATGCTTGTGCCTACGCGCTCGAGGAGCGTATGCCTGATGGGGTACCCAGTGACCCTTTTTAGATGCCAAGAGGCTCAGGAGTAATAACGGTTTTCACTGTGGTAAGAGGTCGATAAATTGCGGAAGTTGAGGTAAGGGGGTGGTAACGGAAATGCTGCAAACGATAAAAGGCACGTCGCTTTCGATATTTAAACAAAAAACCTAAATTTAAGAATAATAACAAAGAAACAAAATAAATTTGAACAAAGTAACAAAAGTAATGTGTAACACTAGAAAATTGAAAGCATAATCGAGCTGGAAATTGCATCCTTACGAGTTTCATCTCCAAAATCGTTATTTTCCTCTCGTTTTGCGTTCTTTTCTTGTTACTTCTATTTAAGTCCAATCGGATCCAAATATTTTCCAAAAACAATCTAATCGAAATCTCTACACTAACCCGCGATAGACAGTTCCGATCGACCGGCTTTACGGTAAACGAATCTATCATACCGCATAGCTTTCGTTCATATCTATACGTTCATCCATCTACTACTCCATCCGTTTCCGGCTTTTCGGACCTAAATAATCTCGCCGCGCGGATGTCCTAAGCCGAAGATAAGCTCGCGTCTATCCGGTAAATTCGTTTTCTCCGCCGCGGCTAGCATCATTTTTCGAATCGATCCGTCTCTCCCTCCCTCGTAGGGCGAGATCCCGCATCGAGATATGTGTTGTACGGTAAGGTAGATAATATTCCGACACCGCGCCGGGGCCTCGAGTAGAATCTGCGAGGAAGTCGGTTATCTGCCCGACGAACGGCGAAAGCGCAAGTTTTAACTGGCTTTATCGGAGGAACGTACGAGTTTTGGGGGATATGGAGCGGGAGGTCGTTGTCGCGGCGTGCTTTCGATAAGAATTATCGCTAGTTTAGTATGTAGTGAGTAATGAAAGAAAATAGAAACTCGAAAGTGAGGAAATTGATAAAAATCGTATGGCGGTGTGGTTAATTGTTGTAACTTTTGTTTGCGTGCGTGCAGAAAATGGGATCTTCAACCAGAATTATTGAATAAATTTGTTGGTTATTTGTTGTCTTTCTCTGCAGATATCTCAAACCCATTTTCGAAATTGTTTTCAGGAAACTTCTGATATTCCGATCAGAAATGTAGCGATTGAGGTTCCCGCTTCGTTCCCATAATTTAGACGTGGGAGTAAAATGCTCCAATGAGGTTTTCAGTATTTTTTGTTAAGGAACTTTGGGGATACTCCGCTGAAATACGCGGTTATCAAGGCTTTTTTCCCGGGATAATTGAAGTAAGTTAAGACGTTTGATGGAAACATCGAAGGAATGGAGACAACATCCTTTTGGAAAATTTTTTTCTGCTTAGGCGGAAGAAGCTGCGCGAAAGATTATTCTTCGGTTACTTTTCCAATGACTTTTGGCTTTGTCGAGGGCCGTGTACACGTCGAAGATTTTCAGGGAGAAATGTTGAAGCTACTGCTTCCTGTGGTATAATTTTAAAAGGCTTTAGAAGGAATTATTACCACCTAGTGAGCGCCATTACTTTGGTCATTCTCACCTAGATAAAAATTCCTATAGACTAAGGGCTACATAAAAATTTCTGTAGACTGAGGGTTGAAATTCCTTCATGTCAGTTCTTGAAAATTCTGAAGGCATTCTGTCAAACTGATTTCAAAAACTTGCTATTAAGTCTGACAGGAGGACTTAAAAATCCAAGAAGTCGAAGACCTAAGAAACGACTACAGCCAGATGGGTTACAGATGTCAATTATGTCATTCTCGTTGGTCGGAAAGAGATATGTGTAAAGTGTTACGTAAATTGAACTTAGAGATTATTATATCGGATTAGCTCTGATGCTTGTATCAAAAAGATCCTGAGCTCAATCAATAGAAAATGGAAGTCCTAATGTAAACCCCCAGAAGGAAGATACGTAGATCTGAAGGGTACCTGTTATTACCTCACTTCAACTTCAAGGTGCTGTTTAAATGCAATTTAGGGAAACCGCTTATACTCCATTGGAACAAGCCTAGAACTCTGCAAATAAGATGTGGAAACTTAAAAGAAGAAAACACGAAGGCCGGCGATTTTTTGCCCATTTAATTATTGTTGGTTGGAAAGAGATAGGTTTGCAAAGTCGTATTCCAAAATTCGACTTGGAGGTTACCTTGTTGGTCGCAGCATCACCGCGATACAATCCTATACGTAAGAACCAACTTTTACGGACGGATTCTGTAAACTGCTTCAACTTCTGGGAAAAAGGGACGAAGAAGGAGCAAACTTGATTTTTGAGGATGTAGATGTAGCGGCTTGTAATGTCCCCTGGTGGCTTATATAATCGAACGTCTCGTGGTCTTTATAGGTATAAAATAAAAGATTAGTCAATTCTTTATCCTGTTGTAACTACCTTACCCTCCCTCCGTTTCTGTTTATTGAGGCTTATTTAAACAGTGTCTATGTATTCTCGACTAATTCGTTCAGGCCCAGGATTAGCCTCCCCCATAAAAAACAATCGAAGCTTGTTGGCTAAACAACTGCTGAATCTCTTCCAAACCAGCGGTTCGTATAGTTTTGATTAAGAAAATTTGTTACTTGTCTAGCAAAGTGTTGAGGTGCGCCATCGTAGAGTATCCATATCCGTCGTCTTACGTTAAAAGGAACGTATACGAGGGATAAGCTGAAATTGTTGAGAATAAATATGCTCATAGCAATTCCCTTCAGTAATGATACTCTTGAGCATTCTTTCTTTCCGCTGTTTAAAAGCTCCCAACCAATCTTCTTTCGAAATACCTTCAGAATAAGCATGAACTACGGTATCAATTTCTTCTTCAGACGAAAACCTTCTACCCCGAAATTTTCGTTTAAGCTCAAAAAATAGCCAACAGTCACACATTGCTCAATCAGGTGAGTACGGTGGATGTTGTATTACTCTGATATTTTTTCAGCCAAAAACTTGAGAGTTGAAGCTGCCGTATGGGACTATGCATTGTCATAGCCATGTCTATCTAGCTTAATTGCATTTACTAAGTCTGTACTTCTTCAGAATACCGTATACATAACCTTTTTAGCTCGCTGCTTCTTAATTATTGTAGGAGTATATCATAGGTAAATTGTAGCCAAGGAATGTGTCTGTTCAGTAAAAACTGAATCTACACTCCCTTTGCACTCATAAGCGCTTAAACCTTTTTGTAAGATCATAGTAAATTATGATTGGAAAGTGCTCTCTGGTTAATTCCATTTTATTTTACTTTTAAACGAACGTGACTTCAACAACTAAACGTCAAATGATAGATAAGAAGTTGCTCTAAATAAGCACTGTGTGATTGTCTTTCACAATCTACTAAATTTTTATTCTCAATAAATTCAGCTTATCCCTCGTATATACTGACGATAATTGTCAACAAAGCAATTTGCTTTCTTTAGTGCAGCAACAAACTTCTTTCGTCAATTAATGTAGTTACCGGTATTTATGTATTAAAGGAATTATTTACTTCTCCTACATACCTTTTTATCCATTAACTTCAACAATACTTGACGATCCCCTCGTCGAATTATAAACGACAGACCAAAAGAAAACAAAAGTCCGAAGAAAATTAAGATATTCTTATCATGCTTTATCATATTAACATTTTTTCTCCAAGATAGCGTACATACGATAAAGAAACGGTGGACATTTCATCGTTTTCTTATTCATATTCGTATTCAGCACCTTGACTTCATTAAGAAACGACTATTCTCATCTCGGACACATGAACACTTTCTCTTTATTTTCTTACCCACTGCTGTAGAAGGGTGTTGTTATGTTTATACTTTCTTCTGTTCTCAACTTAAACACGTCTCCAACTTCTTTCCGAACTTTCGTCAAACCCTTACCAATCGAAACTTTAACAAATCTCCTCTTTTGTCGAGCGATCGACCCACCAGAATATGTGTTTACAAACTTAAATTGAAAGTAAATTCGGCCTATCTATGCGCTACGCGGCGCGCGTGAGAGGGAGAGAAACAGAGAACAGAAGAGATTTATTTAAAAGGGGGGACCGCGCCTGAATTTCCCTGCACTAAACCTATGAAGTATTTTACCGGTCGAGGGTGACGGGCGACAAACTACCGATTTCGAACGGTGATGTATCCGGAGGAGATCGAACCGACCGCAAATCAGAATAAACCCCTTGTTAAATGTCCCGCGTCGCTACTCCGGGGACCCAAAGACCTCAACTATACGACCCTTCGCGTATCGTGTATGTAGTAGGTTTGGGGTACCGATCGAAACGATTATTGCAGTTTCAAATTTATGTTGGGATTTTAAAGAGCTTTTTGGAACAAATATTTTCGAATTCTGTTTCCTTTTTCTCGAATTATCAAACAGGATATATGTCATGCGTTTCACGTCGTCGTTTATCAAATGCTTTTCCTCCAACCAGTCCTGTGCCTACGCCAAATAATAGTGGTAACCTCGGAACGCGTGGGGTACATGAAATATTCAGAAAACTTCTTCAGAAGTCGTCAATCGTACCGGTTGAAACCGCAGCCTCGCTCTAAAAAGTTTCAAAGGTTTTTATACGGAGCTTTGTTTGGTAATTAAACCTAGTAATTAACAAAGCGAGTGTCGTTCGCCGACCGCAGAAACTCGAGCCGACTAGGGTAATTTTCCCGTATCACCGGTACCCGTAGATCGGAATTTAAGATTAATTGAATATTTATTTCGAAGCTGTTCAGGCCGCAAGATCGAGTCAGGCAGCATCAGTATGACCTCCCCCCTTCCCAACTAACTTCGACAACCACATGTGCGAAACACCGCTCAGCTGATGTAGGAGTTTTAGGCCAGATTTTTTTAAACTTATCAGACGTCGTTCATCCGAGGTTACAGTGCGTGTGCATTATAATACGATGCGAATGGGCAATAATCACTCGGGGATATGTATTCGAGTAGACTAGACTTCTTCGTTAGCTCGTATATACCCTTATACATATAAAACAGCAATATAGTTTTATAAATAGTGTTATAATGTCGTCCGAACGATTACTTCGTACTGATGAACTCCTCATTAAAACAATAGTTGAAAAACTGTTAACGTCTGATGCGCGTAAAGTCAATAAACAGTTTAAGAATAGATGGTGTTTCCGAAGAGCCTAATGAAAATGTTACATAGAAGGTAATTGATTTATGCCAAGAAAAGCATAATATCAGTATCACTAGACAAATGGTTGAGCACTGCCACCGTCTTGGCCCCAAGGAGGGTACTGTGAAACCGATAATTATCAAACCCTGCAGTCAGAATTTGCGCAATATAATATATAATAACAAGAAGAAGCTAAAGGGTACAAAACTTTTAATTAGAGAAGACTTAACTAAACAGATAATTCAATTACTGAAGGAAGTTCAAACCAAACATAATTCAAAGCAAACTTGGACTAATAATAGCATTATTAACTGTAAGCTAAAAAACAATATTTATAAATTTAAAACGCTCGTTTTTCCCCGTTATTTTGTTTTGGGCCCATAGATTTTCTGTCTACCCGAAGAAATAAGTAAATAACCTGCATTTTTATTTTGTTAACGTGTTGTTCCTGCAGAGTGTTGTATTTTTCTCCATTTATGGTTTTTAAGAACAAAATTTGATTTATTTAGTGTAGTTTTTTTACACAGGATTAAGTTACATTATTTGCATTTTCTGTTTAAGCATTTCTTATTTTTGTTAGACACTTTTCTGGTAATATAAATAATTACTTTTGCTTCTTTGTACTAGCAGCAACTATTTTTTATTTCTTACAACTTAAATAATATAACTTTATTTTACGTCGTTCTGATTCTTTTATTCTGATGTGTCTTTTGAATGTGTTCTTTGGGCGTTGCTTGCATTAACATCTGCTCTTTTTCTCCTAAACTTAACGAAATACATACATTTTTGCTTGATCCATTCATAGATATCTTATTTATAACAGAGACATGGTTACATCCAGATATTGGCAGTACCTGGTTCTAATTTTGTTAGTTGTAATAGAATAACTCGTGGAGGTGGAGTGGGAGTATATATCAGAAATTACATTAGATATAGATTAATTGAAAGTAGTGATGAAATTAAATAGCTATTTTTATCCGTACAGATTTCTAATATAGGATGTGTTATTGGTGCCGTTTATAAAGCTCCCACCCAAAATTACCAATTATTTCTGGATGCGCTTGCAAACACAAATACTTCGGTTATGGCCATTTCTGACAAGGGTCATATGCTGTGACGATTTTAACATAGACTGTCTCAATGTTTCAAAGTCGAGAACCATTTACTTTGAGCATTTTGATTCTATAGGCGTTACTCGACTGATTCATCAACCTACTAAACTGTTAAGTCTAGTTAGAGTTATTAACTGCGCCTCTTCTGATCATGACTTTCATATACTGTAAAGTTAAGTTAGATAACTTTACGCCACCTACACGTCCACATTGATACAGAGACATTATTCTATTGACGTCAATAAATATGATTCTGACCTGCGCTGTATACCATTTCAAAATATTTTTAATATTTCCAATGTCAACTTAAAACTAGAATTTTTATGTTGTAGTCTAATTAAACTTTTTGATGATCAGGCATTTATTAAGCGTTATATTCCGTGTTTTAATACTATTCTAAAACTTCTAATGGTTCTTAGGAGCAAGGCTAAATCTAAAAATCCAAGATTGGATCTATTATAAAACTCTTCGAAATCTAACAACTACCATCTTTAGACTTGAATAGCGGGTTTATTTCGATTTTATAACACGAACTAAGAACAATAAATCTCTTTGGAATCAGCTTGGAGCTTTGGGTATTGGGGGCAGTCGTGGGGTCTAATATTTCTTGTCACTTGAGTGATCTTAACAGAATCAATGATTTCTTTATGAACATTTGCACCCCTAATTTTAATGTTAATCAAGTTGATCTTATGAAGTTTGACAAAAGTTATATAACTTCCAAGTCAAAATTCTCTCGGTGTACTGCCGATGACCTTACAGTTTTTAATATTACCATGAGTACTAAATCTGTTACCTCAGATGCTGACGTGGCATGACGTCAATTATGATAAAACTTTGCTGTCCCACGATTGTTCCATATATTGCACATATTATTAATGTGTCTTTGTTGGGATCATCCCGGAATGCTGGAAACATGCTGTGGTTGTACCGTTGCCTAAGATTACGGAACCAAGTCAGCTTTGCCATCTGCAGCCTATCAGTCTGTTGCCTTTTCTTCCTAAGGTCTTTGAAAAGGTTGTTGCGTTGCAACTCAACAATTATTTGTCTCACAATAAAATTCTCCCTCCTATCCAATCTGGCTTTCGGACTGGCTACAGTTGCGAGACGGCACTTCTTGAGCCTTTAGATGATATTGTTACTTCAACGGATAGGGAAATACCTTCCTATCTTGTTCTTCTAGATTACAGTAACCATTTGATCCTACTTCCTATTTTAGATAATATTGATTTTGATGATGTATTCTTGTCACTGTTTGAAGATTATTTATCTGATCCTTTGCAGTCTGTTAGGATTGGGCAGTATGTTTCTTCCTCTTTGGATGCTTTACATGATGTTCCTCAGGGCTCCGTGATTGGTTCTATTTTATTCAATATTTACACATTGCACCTTCTGGGTGGTCTAAAGCATATATGTATATATCTCACATAAACTCTCTGACGTAAGATAGCTTACCATGTACAATAGGAGGGAGTTACGTTGTTTTTCATTATTTCATATAATTATTAGGTTAAAATCACCGCCTTATCTTTATCCAGAACGGATGTTCATAATCTTGGTACTAGGTTCCATGGTAGAATTTTTCCTCCTCCACATAAGACGTCACTTTTTGAGAGGCCTTTTACTTTCAAAATTTACCAACGGGCTACCGGAGGACATATTAAATTCACCGTCTTTTAGAAACACATTAAGGAAGTTTTTGTTTGGAGAGCAGCACCATTCCAGTGAATCTTCTCTTAATTCTTTCATGCTCTGGCCTTCTGGTACATAGTTGTGTCTTGGCTATTTCTTCCTTCTTTATTTCTACTTTCTTTCTTCTCTCCTAACTTGTGCACCATCATCGATAGCATTAGTTAAATTTTGGGCACTTATAATTATGTTTGTCTACTTATGGTTGTTTATTTTTTGTGTTTTCTTTATTGTTGCTTTTTCATTCGCATTTCTTCGAGTCATTTATATTATTTTTTTAATTATAATTATTAATTAAAGGTGTAAAGCAGTATTTTCTGAACTTTTCCTTGTGATTGTAGCTTTATTATTATTATTAATATTTTATTATTATATTATTATGTTACTTTTATGTTACATTTATAGGTTACATATTGCTTTTGTGTTTTGTATATTTAAAGTTACAATAAAGTCTATATCATTATTATTATTATTATTATTATTATTATTATTACTTACTTACGCATTTGAGCAGCGCGGAATGGTTTCTTTGTTTAAACGAGCTTGATCACCCCTATATTTTTATTAATGTTAAGTTAATATGAATTCCTTCCTTGTTCTGCTTGTCTTGTTTAAAGGTCATTAACTCTGTAATCTTCCTAAATTTTAATCTTTGTAAATTTGAAATTCAGAGGTTATTCCTTGGATTGCTTATCTTTTATCTTTTATTTTTATTATTGTTTGTATTTTTTTATATGTATACTGCCTTTTCATTAGATATTTTATTGTAACTTGTTGGGTAATAAAGTAATTATTATTATTATTATTATTATTTTCGAATGTATTACTGATGTAAAATTCAAAACCTCTAGCGTACTTATACTTATTTTTGATTGGTTATGTCAGGATATGAAACGTCGTTCGATATATTTTGTCGCGCTTATTATTATTCTGAATAATCGAACATATTTTTTTCTTTATTACTGAATATTAAATCTCTCTTTCGTTCAATAGACATAGTATAAACGAGTTTATCAATGCCACTCGTCAGTTCCATTTCTTGTTTCGCGTGTCTTAACCCCTTTCTTGCAGGCCAAACGCCATCAAACAGAATCATCAGAAAAAGAGGGAATGTAAATCGAATTTCTACCGGAAATAATCATGAACCGCCCTGTATGTGTGACATATGGCCGTAGATTCTCGTTCTCGACGAAGTAGGAACACTAAATTCACCTCAACGAATCAGTATCGTCCTCTTTCACTTGCATACCATCACCCAAAGTCTCTGACACCCGTTTTATCGTGGAAAGTTAACCTTAATCGCACAATCCTACGCTGTTGCTAGCCGCAATCGTTTCTGCATATCATCAGATTGGTGAAATACTTAAATCGCCATATAACAGAAACCACGCTTGTACCATCAGGCGAAAGGTGTCGGGTATGTTGAAAAACGGCGTACCTTAGCTGTGCAGGGTTTTATCCTTAAACGTCAACAAGGGAGTCGTAGTGACGTTGTCCGGTTAATCTTGCAGCCTGAACAGCTTTGAAACGGATATTCTCGTGAAGGAGTGGAAACGAACTTTGCCGTACTTCGATTCTACCGATCATACGGGAAAATTACCCTGGTCGACTCGACTTACTGCAGCCGGCGAACGACATTCATTTCGCTTAATTAAAGATATTTTTCTGTATAAGAATCTTCGAAACTTTGCAGCGCGTTGTTGTTTTTTTCCCAACCGATCCTAAAGAACCCCTAAATGTATGCGTTCTATAAAATCACATTGGTGCACCAGGCAAATTTTCTAAATACAGTCTTGGATAAACGGTATTTTCTTTCGCCATTCGAGTGTTTAACGAAAGAAACCACCTAGGCGACTTCCACTAGAACATCCGATTCCTTTAAGAAATCGTTTAATTCTTGGATATTTCTCAATATCTCAATAGGTTCTTGAGGAATCTTCAGAGATTTCTTGTAGCTTATTAAATTTCAGTCACGTTACTAGAGTAATTAAGGAACACCCTCATCATATTTCTTTGAACCGTCTATCATCTACTTATGCGCTATTGTTTCTGCATTTATAACGAGACCATTGACATTTCTTGGGGTGCGTTCAATCGAATTCAATCTCGCCCTCTAATAGGCTGACAAAACGAATGCTACGGCGAAATCGGTTATACACTTTCCGACCCCATTGCTCGAAATCTCCGAATCTTTCCGGATAAAGCAATGCTTTTACAATGGATTTTTAAATCGCGATACCCTCCTCCGAAGTATCCTTATTCGGTATGTAAATCGCCCACTTCCATTGCAACTGCACCGTACCTTCCCGGACTTATTTTATCTCTTAGATGGCGAAGAATAAGTCATTTATATGCATATAAGCCGCCGGTAATGCACCTGCCTGCTTCCGCATTTCGCCCGCTAACCGCCTCTACCACTGGCACACATTTCGCCCATATTCAGCCAACTAAATTACAATAAACAGTTAATAAAACGAAGGCAACGATCGCGAACGTTACGCGAACTTTTAAATTACAAGACGATGGGATTCTCGGATTCGTGCGACTGCAGATGCATCGTATCCGACTGGCTGGTTGCTCGACTAGCCGCATGGCTTCGGTTATCGCTACCTCGACTTAATCGAATGTATGAGGGAGGATATTGAATATTCATGAAGTGCGCTTTCGAAGGGGCATCTCCGGAACCACCCCGGAGAGCCGCGAAGAATCGAGTCGAGATCGGAGACACGTACTCCGGAATCGAAGTGTAAAGTTTGCGGAGATACGGCGACGATCGAGCATATTGAATGTAAGGGTGGAGGAAGGAATGAATATTTTCTTTTTCTCTGGGTTAATATTTGATTTCAATATTTGGTTGTCTTTGTGTTTAATTTATGAAGTACTGAACACATTCGAAGTTTTACTTCAGTCGTTTACTTTATAATACATCCCAATTCTTTTTTCCTATTTATGAAACGCCCATGCCATACGCAAACTACCCCCGCCCATGGAATAAATCAATCCACAAAGACCGACGAGAACGATCATTGTTTTTATTTGAAATAATCGTATTTGTAATCAAACCACACTAGCCTTATGGACTAAACTAGGCTATTCTAGGACCCTAAAGCGAAGCCAACAATATGAACAAAACCTAACAAAAGGCAGGCACAATTATACGGAATAATGAGCGACTCACCAAGCGAGGGACAAATTCCGCTAGGGCTATAGAGCTTCGCACATTCAAACATATACAGAACCGACCAAAACGATAATCGATTTTATTTAAAATATTCGTATTTGTAACCAATCCCCACAAGTTTATGGACGGAACACCGCATAATTTTTGGCAGCCAATAGTTAACTTCATACGATAAATTGGACTATGCTAAGACCGTAAAGCAACGCAAAGAAAAGGAATAAAATCTAACAAAAGGCAGGTACAATTATAACGGAATATCACGCTACGACGTGAAAATGAGAGCGTTACAAAGCGACGATAATCATTGCACAAATCCCGCTAGCGTTCTGGAGCTTCGTACATTCAAATAAATATAGAACCTATCAAAACAATCATCGCTTTCATTTAACATATTCGTATTTGTAACCAAACCCTACTAGGCTTACGGCCAACAAGATGAATAAAACCTAAAAGAAGGCAGATACAATTATAACGGAATATTTAAGCTACGACGTGAAAATGAGAGCGTCACCAAGCAAAACTACGTTAATCATCGGACAAATCCCGCTAGAGTTATTGAGCTTCGAACATTCCAATAAGTACACAGCCGAATCAAAACGACTGCTGCAATACTACTGACAGAGCAAAAATTAGGATTAAGCGAACCAAATTTACCGGTTGCCAGTCGATGTTGGTTGAATCTCAAAACGTCCCAACGCTTTTACATCGCCGGAGCTGTCAGGAAGTAGACTCCAAAACGGATTTTCGCTGTGTCCCTTTTTTGATCGCGATCTCTTTAATTAAAACCTCCACGATCCTACACTTACGTACAGGTCAAACGAACCGTAGGAAATAATCCCGCAAAACGCGAACCAAAGGGTACGACGCCCGAAATTGTTTGTTTAGGAACCACCGTTGAACCAAGATGCAAGAGACCGTCGAGATTAATTCGACCCGGATTTAGGTCTCGTAGTTGGCGTTGTATCGCCCGATTAGCGCATGTATTTACACGCCCTATCAGTATTTCAAAAATTCCCAGATTATCGAGGTCACTCCTCCCCCGGCCTTTTTCCTAACCTCATCATCGGAGGGGAGGGGGATCGATATCGCGCTTCGCGTTTTAATTTCGACGGAGGGAAAACTTTCACCATCGACTTCTTCTTGTCGGTCGTTTTTCGAGCAGATTATTAGCGGGTGGTAGTTATCGCGCCCCGCGTTCATTAAGAGACTTGTAATACTTTCCGCGAGCGCTGGCTTTTTCGTCGTCTTTCCCTCTTATCGTTCGCCGGGCACGTAAGGAAAGGAAGTTTCGGCGATCCCCCGCCCTCTTCGTCCTCCTGCTTCCTCCATTAATCAATCATTTTCTTTATCGGGGGCGACCGGAAAACTTCGAGACGGCATCTATGATGGAAAATTGAGGGAAAAAACAGACCGCTAATAAGCGAGTGACTGAAGAGGAGATGATTGGGGAAAGTATATTTCGGGATGATGAAGAAGGCGATATAAATAATTTGGTTTGGACGGTTGGAGAAGAGCTAATGAAAAGAACTGACGTGCCTGGCACTGGGAATCTTAACGATTGTTCCAATGAGTACACAGAAAAAGGAACGATATCGTGTAACGAAAGTATATTAAGAACACGGTACAGCTAGGAATTAATGTATTTAAAAATTAATGAAATTAAACGGGTTTAGTTCCACTATCACCAAAAGTGGATCACTACATGTGCAAGTATGAAACTATGGAAATAAAGGTGCGGTTAAAAATAACGTAACAGTCGGATCCCAAACCGTCGCAAATGTACGGCAAGATAAAGTTGACGCGATGGGCCCTGCACTATGGCACTGCCAAGCTAGCCGTGCCAGCCACCTGAATAAGTTATATGCTGTA
Source organism: Chrysina gloriosa (assembly GCA_038088585.1). Taxonomy (NCBI): domain Eukaryota; kingdom Metazoa; phylum Arthropoda; class Insecta; order Coleoptera; family Scarabaeidae; genus Chrysina; species Chrysina gloriosa. Next base: position 26,908,297 of record CM076088.1, on the reverse strand, counting down.
ACTAGTCGGAAGTGTTATGTCACATTGGGACTGGTAACACCATCTGTCGGCTTGTGGGAAACTCAGAACATAGGTAACACAATGAAATCAACTTAGCAACATGTAAGCGTGATGTATCGAGAGGTATAGGGTAAGTCGATAAAGTTAGTGACAAATTTTATCGCCTTGTTGGTCTTGATACGAAAAAGAAGCTAATAAAGCAGGTTTAGAGAAATCTTTTGAATAAATCAAAAATCAAAAAATACTGCACACTCCAAGACATTTTCAAAAGGGGAAGCAGCTAATGGTTCACCACATACAAAAGTATAACCTTCAACCTCACGATGTTCATTTCAAAGCTTGACGAAGCATCGGTAAGCTAAACTATTTTCCAAACAAAACAAGAAAGAAACCTATTCACTTTGCACAACAATTTCGCCTCATTACTTAAGATAGACGCTTCGTCGTCTTTATTTCCGATTACCTTCCAGGAACCTTGACCCAGAGGTAACGGAGATGGTCCCGGAAACGCCGCCCGGACGGAAACGTAACGAACGGGCAAAAGGGGAGCAAAATGTCTTCGCATCCCTCCGCTTTTATAGGACGCGCGGTCCACAAATGGAATTTGGCACGTTACAAGGGTGCCATTTCCAGCCGGTGATAAGGGAAATTGCGCGCTCACGTGTCGACTGCTTATTAAGCCGCCGGACTCCGAGACCGGCAGCGCAAATAATAACGATGAGTCAGGGGAAAATCCAATCGAAGGAAGGAAGGGACCAGGCAAAAGACACTTCCGATAGATTCGAAGGGACGCGCGCGGTCTTCGATTGGACATCAATGGCAATATCGCAAATTAGTTATATTAAAAGTTCAAAGAAAAGGGAGAAAGGGATGAGGGAGGTGATGGTTTTCCACGATTGTCTTCGTTATTCACCGATGACGTTATTCGGAAATAGACTAATTAAAATAGTGTACGCCAATGAACGGGTTATCAAAATAACGATGAACTTAGCGACAGCTTCATCTACAGCAGGGGTCTCCAAACTACGGCTCGCGGGCCAAATCCGGCCCGCCAGTGTCATCACGCGACAGCTAATAGCTTATTGTTGTTGTGATAAGTTGGATAAAAACACAGAATGACAATAACTCGGATTTATTTACTTGCTAGGTAAAGCTTAGTGACAAGTATAATACGTAGAAAACTCACTGAAGTAATCAGTATGGCCCCAAGGCTGAAAAGTTTGGAGACCCGTGATCTACAGGAAACCAGATCATGTGACACCGATGATCTCAACCAATACAGATTGGAACTTCGCCGAGAACGTGATGTCAAACTACATCCAAACCACATCGAAATCACATCCAGTCATCTTACGCCGATGATTGTAACCTCAAAGACTACGTATTACAACAACGTACAGGATGCGGTCGCAGAATCCCTGCACATATACGTGCACAACAGTTATACGGAATGAAAATAAAACGAACGAAGTAATATGGAAAATATTAAAAATAATTAGAGTTCAATCACTTGCGGATTTAATTGGCGTTTGAAACAGCTTTTGCGTAGGGCGAGCTTCCAGTATCAAGTAACTAACGACCAGACTGATGACAGATTCGTTATAAGATGAACTCGAAAGGATGTTCTGCTATTTCCTTCATAATTCTTCACCAACGAATCTTACCGGGACTTCCTTTTCCTTTCCCATCGATACCGGTCATAAAAGCCGATGGAGGCGCATAAAGAAAAAACCTTTTATTTCCCTTATTTCTATACACTTCATCGAATCCCTATCGAATTCTTACATACAATAAAGTGGAACCCGGAAAATAAATAAATGCGGATATTTATTACGCGGACGATACGCGCGAGAGAAAGCCTTCTTCCTTCGGGACGCGATTTAAAAGGAAAATTGATTGATCGAAGCGTCTATCTGGCGGAAGCGTGTACGTACGTCTTAGGGGCCGAAATGATGGCCAAATAAACACTTCGGGCGGTGATCGAACGACGGAAACGATAAGAATGCAACGAAACCGGCTCTCGGCTGGCAGCCGCTAAGTGTGCGAAGGCGAATGACGGACGGGGAGGAAAATCGGGGCGCGAAGGGGATGATGAAAGAGGTGGATTTCATATACCGACGCGTCGGACGTTTGGGAGACATCGGGGCGAGATAATAAGATCGAATTTGAGAAAATATGGGTGGGAGGAGGGAGAGGCGGCAGGCTTTCCCGGATATCGAAGGTGGGGTGGTGTTATATCGGAGCGATATAAATTTGAGAAGAATTGTAGTTACCACATTAGCTGGTACTACGATAATTTTACATCGATTTGGTATAAATTCCTTATCGAAACGTAATTAAATATCCTAGCTCAAGGATCAACTTTAAAAAATCCAAAACTCTCCCCCGTATCTGAAACAAGAAAACGAAACATTGACGGGGGAAGATGAAAAGGTAAATCGCTTCGTTCCCCCTTTCTTTTACTTTGCTTAAAGTCGGACGTCCTTGCAAAGCGAGTTAACGTATTCCTTTCAGAGCCGAAAGCGAGCTGTTTACTTTGTAAACTCCGGTCGGGAGCCGCAAAGGCGCCCTTTGTGATGGGCCGCTCCTCTCCCGTAGTAGAATCTTTCTTTTAGCGATTTATCTGATGGAGGATACAGATTTAAAATAAAGGAAAGCTTTCGTAAACACAAATATTAAGTTCGTTCCTTCCGCGTTCTTCCCTTTTTTTCTCTCATTGGCCGCATTGTTCTGACTAGATCGAATTAACTAAATCCAAATGTTAGAATTTTTGCTATCACTTGGCTTCTAGTCTTTCGAGAATCTACGCGTGCTACCCCCTTTGAGTTTCCAGGTTATTAATCTTTAATTAACTAATTTCTATTACCGGAAGTGGTAGATTTTCGAAATTATTGAAGATCCCAAATCCAAATAAGACTAACCCTTAACTATGGACCGTCCATTTAGGATCGCTATCTGTATACCCTATTTTATTTCGTAAGTATATTTCGGTCGTCCAGACCGACGCTCGGTGGTGGTGCTGAATGCTACCCGAAGGATTAGGCTACCTACTCTCTGCAAAATGAACGAACTAAGGCAAAAGAAAGGAAGAAACTCAAGAAGTTGGTTAACTTAAAATGTTAAATGCTACGTAAAATAAATTAAGACTCTGGAACAACAAACAGCAGCAAACAATACGAACGAAACATAACACAAGGCGTACGTCTAACGGAGTAGCGCTCTATGATGTTAAAAGGGCGCCCCACCAAGTGAAATGATGATAATCATCATGCAAATCCCACTACCGTTATGGAACATCGCATATTCGAATAAATGCGGAAGCGGAACAGAGTAAAATGTTTTCGACGTCGATTGATTTAAGAAGCTGGTTAACTTACAATGTGGAATGGTACGTCAAATCTGCTAAGACTTCCTCGCAGCAAGTAGCTAGCTTGCCCGCATTAGTTGGTAAACTAATACGCCAGAAGATTGAGTGCTTACTGTGACCATCGACTAAATTTAATCATAACTCGAACCTCCGTTTGAATCTTCGTTTGAATCTCCGTTTGGATCTTAGGTTGAATCTCCGTTAGAATTTCCGTTTGAATCTTCGTTTTAATCCCAGTTTGAATCTCCGTTTGAATCTTCGTTCCTTTTCGTTCTTTGTTTTTTGTTGTCCCGGTTTAAGTTTCTATTCGAGACATCGTTTAAAATATCTTCGCGCTTCCACTCTAGAAAGCAAAAAGAGTACACGAGGGCTAAGGTAAGCACTAATGGCAGGAATGGTAAAAAGAGAAAGAGCACAAAATCTTTAGCCGTGCACTAGAAATAGTCTAATTAATCGAAACACTTAGGATGTAATGAGTAATGTACTACTTTCAGGGTCGCCCCACGCTTTGGAAGCCAAATTTGTACTGAGAATTTAGTTAATTTGTTTGTAAGTAAATTGCACCGGTCTAGCTCGTAGATAAAATATAAAAGCATAAATTATAACAATTTATATTTATAATTTTCTCGAAATATTGAACATAAAATCAAAAAAATTACCTATTTTAGTGTGTGAATGTATGTGTGTGAAAGTTCCGTTGACGGTTCTTCCTGTATTTCCTTTCTTCACTTCTTTTCTCGACGCAGCTTATGGATTCCTCCCTTTTATCAATTCTTTCTTCTTTTGTATGGTAATATTTCTTTTTCTTACTAATACTTCTAGTTAAAACCTTTTCTTATGGAAATATATTTTAGACTTCTTTATTGACTTTCCGAAATTGTCAATTTTTCGTCGTTTACCAAACAAAACTTTAATTCACCTTGACTTCAGTTCATCCAAATATATTGCTGTTATAGGAACCTGTACCGTATGTCGATGTATACTTGATTATTTCCGGTAAATTTGTATAAATTCTCGTAATGTATATTTGTCGTCGAAATGTGTAAAAAATGTTAACAAAATTCCTTTTATACATTAAATCATGCTTTTATAAAATATTTAACTTTGGTAACATTTGTTATACTACAGTAAGCTCCAGTTATCTATAAGAATCACAAAACTCAGACTGAGCTTTAAACGAAGATTCTTACGGAGCTTAAGTAGGTTGATGTCCAATGCTTCCATGAGGTAGGGTACCATCGCCACGAATTGTCACATCGAAAGAACTGCCATCGTCACAGTTAACAGCGCCCAATAACATCGGAACCCGCTAGTTGCCAGGGCCTCCAAGTCTGCCATTCATTGGGCTCAAGAGCTCAAGTAGCACCCTTGGGCGCTACCTATGTTTTGCGCAACAGACTTAATTTCCAAATGTAGGCCAGTAGTGATTCAAGCTCTTAAAATCTCGGCTAGTTTAATAATAATTTACTTTACATAAAATTTAACTGGCAGTTAGCTCAGCGATACCTGACCTAGACACTGAAAAATTATCTAAACTAAACTGACTTAAATTAAACAATTAAACGGTTGGCTTTAACCCTGTTCTTCTTTTTCTCTACTCCTTTTACCCAACTGGGTGTCGGATGGCATTTACTCTCAATAAAATTAAATGTAGGTTTTGGCAGCTGATCTCGTACGCTGAACTGGACTATAATTAATGCTTGGGATTATATGAAACTAAATGTACTGCACGATAGAAATTGAAATTCCTCAGAAATAGGAAGAAATCCATTACCACCACTTCCTCAGACTAGCGAATTAATTAATTTTAACTCGACACTCGGAAAGAATGCATCTACAGTCCTTGAATTCTTGAAAAAGATACATACCCTAAAACAGCAAACAGTAGCAAATATGGTAAACACAATATAATGAATGTTCAATGGTACGTAAATTTTTAAAAAATATTGAGACCCCAAAACTTTCATTCCTTTTTCTTCGCGTAAGTTCTGTCGTTGCAAGTATCGTTTTATTTAAACTTTATTTGTGACCCTGGGAGTCAGCTTACGGCCGATATGCTTATCAATAACTCATGGACTTATCCGATAGAGTGGGTTTCGTACGCCGAATTACATCCGTTTCCGTTGAAAGTTTTTCATTTTCGTCTGTTCGGAGCGAGAGGAAAAAATTGTAGACGTTGTCACTGTCCGCACGTGCATCAGAGTTATTTTACCTTCCTTTAAGCAGTTTTTCAAAACTTACGACGTTGTGTCGGATTTAATGTCGTCGCCTTCGTTATTTTGTGGCGTTCTATTGAGTTAAAGGCGCGGAATACCGAAATTGTTCGGCTCCCTTGGCAGCCATTTTGGGTGAGTTACCCCGTTCTAACGGTGAGCGGTCCACTCTATCATATTCGTACTCTTAGAATTTTATGCCTTCTTAGGGATTAACATCATATCTTTCCTTTCCATTTATTTTACTTATCTACATTGTTTTTGTGCTTATTAAAAAAAAAAGAAAAAACGAATGTACAGGCATAGAACAAAATAACTTCGATGTTATTTTAAATTAATCGCATATTTAAGGGTGTAAACGAGACCCTTGGCTAGGGGCATCGGTAATAATACTAAATATATATAACACCAATCATTTATATAATTTAAATAATTTAAGCATTTCAGTCAATTCATATCATTTCATTTCATTTTATCATTATTATTCTATTGAAGATTTAGTTTTAATTACAGACTCGTTGACGTTATTTGTTTTCTTTTTTCTTTTGTTTTTGTTTGTTTTGTTTCTGTTTCTTATTTTTCCCATCACTCAGCCAACCCCCCTTTTTTAATTAAAAGTGCAGCGACGATAATCATCGGACAAATCATGCTACCGTTATGGAGCGTCGCATATTCGAATAAATGCGGAACCGACTCAAAACGACGATTTATTTAAGACGTTTGGTTAACTTGAAATGTTGAATCCTACCTAAGCTCTATAAACAAAAAGTAAGGTCCGAAAACAACAAACAGCAAACAGGACGAACAAACAAAAGGCATCTCCTTTAATAGAGTACCGGGCAACGACGTTAAACATCTGACAAATCCCGCTAGCGTCGCGGAGCATCGCATATCCGAATAAATACGGAATCAAATCAAAGCGAGCCTCAAATATCCCTAACACGTGTCCGTTAAAATCCGGGAAGAAGAATCGAGCTGTCAGGGAGCGAATGCTGTAACTCAAAAGAACCAAAGTCCTCTAAACACCGACCTTCTAATCTCCGATTGAACGAATATCGACAACGTTAAATAAATAACTTTTCGCCGCCAAAATGTAATGAAGGTCAAGTTTCATCACTTCGATGCAACAATTTCAGACACTAAAGTTTCAACGCGTGGCGAAATAACAAAAACAACATGGCCGCAACGAGATTGTTTCTGTTAAATAGTTCGACGACTACCGCCTTCCGAAGTTCCATTATTGTTAGCGCCCCTAGGCGATGCACTCGATCCAAGTTCGAGTTGCGAAGGCGGCTGCATCATCGCGTTAGTTGCTACGTCCTCTCCCCTCCCCTCTACCCCATAGTAATTATAATGTCGCGCCCATATTTGGGGCGCAAGTTTGAAATTCGAGTTCTATTAGCGAAAATAATTTTCTCCTCGAGAGTTTTTTTATTCTCCTCTTATCTTACGAGAGTTAACTCGGTACGGGTATATCGCAAGGATTAAAAAGTCGCTTTTCAGAGGCGAGACGTACGTACGAAAACTACGTAGTAGATAGGATCTTCTCAAGTGGAGGACTCTGTAAACAAGGGGTGTAGATAGGTGGCTTCGCAACGGAGTAAACGTCTACGCTCCATACAATTTGCATAATTACCGGGGATGTCGACGGCAGCTGCCGACTTTCTGGATTTCTTTGCATAATTTCGGTAATAACCGTTATTTGAAATTCTACCTCCAGGTCGTTATTCGTTTCGTATTACCATTGCAGTGTTTGGATAAAATTTTAGTCGAAACCTTTTTTAAAGGGGGTCCGAGAAGAAAGGAAAAGTTCGATAAAAGATAAAAATGGAGTTACTGTTACTTTTGTAAACACGACTTGGTTTCCCAACGTAGCTATAACACAATGTGAAATGTGTAGTTAGGAATGAGGGCGGGTATTGCGAATGCGACTTCAGAACTACTTCCCATGAAAGATAGATGGGGTAGATTTGTTGTATTTTCGTTTCAAAATTCACATCTGTTGGAGTGTAGAAAGGGAGGTCATGAATCCACCGAGCCATATGGTGTATTTCCTCTCTGGTGGGGGACGATTTTGATCTTCAATATGGATGGTGTCGAGGCTGTGATTTGGTCTGCATACTGCGTCGGCGATTGCTAGATGCGATACCACCAGAGAGGACAGTGTGGTGGTACAGATCCGAATATCGAGATCGCGTTTTATAATTGCATTTCGTGGATACGACATATCCCAAAAACGATACTCGAAAGAACGCAACAAAATCTTTGACTTCCAATTGTGGAGGAGTTTATAACCCTCTTCCAAGGAGCTGCTTCTTCTTGTACGAAGTCTAGAATGACAAAACAGCAGAGTTTCTCATCGATGTTACACCCGGTTCGCCGAGGGATTCGCTCTAAAACCTTTGCTTCGCTTCCACAGTAACTAGTGTTAAATTACACGAGTGTAGTTATGCACTGATGCCCCGACTTATCGCCAAAGAGTTAGGGCTTTCACCCGTTTCATGTGTTAAACCCTACAAATCGAACATATCGATACACGGAAACGCAGCGTTCCTTTCCTCCTCAAGAGGATTTCTGTTTTGGAGCATCCTTTGGCCGCAGGGCTCCGATACGATCAACGATTGGAATCCACGGGAAAATCTGAAATCTGTACTGTTCTGCACACCTGTTTATTATTGATTGAGTATAGATCCTGCAGAGTAGAATTATCAGAATATAGAGGCCGATTTTCTGTTTATACCGAATACAACATATGATATACATTACATTTCCTCCACACTTTAATGACTAATAAAAATTTCATGAATGTACACAATCGTCGAATTTCTTGGTTCTTTTATTTCTGGTGTTTCTTTTCTCTCCTGGTACCTCTTCTCGCGGTCTTTCCCATTGTCGTGCGCCTTCCGCATCACCGTTTTCATGGTCGCTAGTTTTTTCTTGCCTGGATTATTCTCTTCTTTCTTCTTTATTGTATTCTTCTTTTGTTTCTTCTTTTCTCTCTTCGTGAGATATGTCATCATTTTCATTTATGTCTCTTACAGGAATGAATTGGGAATTGGAAAAGTGGTCATTTGGGCAGTGGGAGGGCTGATTAAAAAAAACAGCATTTCTTATGATTGAAGTGTTGTTTCTTTCAACAGTTATTTGCGTACCCTTAATATAGGTTATTTTATATGGGTCAGAATTAAAGGACGGTGTTAATTTGTTGATTTGATTATCTTTACAAAGGACCGGATCGTTTGTTTTGCAGGTGTGTCTTTTTTGTTTTTCGTTTTGTGTCAGCCGATTGTTTTTGTTTGATCTTAATTCTTTTGTAGGTGTTTTTGACTTCATTGTTTTCATAGGTAATAATCGTTGGTAATGTATTTCTGACATCCCTGTTAAATGGTGGTTGATCTGTGGTGGAATGTTCTGTCGATCTATAGTTAAGCAGGTAGTAATCTAGTTCTTGTTTTAGATCATTATTTTCTACCTGGGCGCAAAGTTAAGATTTTTCTTTAGAGTTTTGGCATATCGTTCCGCTAATCCATTAGCTTCTGGCCAATAAGGAGTTATTTCACTATGTTTGATATTTAATTCGTCTAAGAAGTTTGTGAACTCTCTGCCATTGAATTTAGGTCCGTTGTCGCTCTTTAGTATATTTGGTAGTTCAAACATGGCAAATATGTGTGTCAATCGTTTTCTAACAGTTTTGCGGTCAAGTGACGAAATTATTTATTATTATTAGTTAAAACGAACTATAGCTGCGGTTTTTTAATAATACAAATGCAGATCTGATCAGATTCAAATATTTCTAGGTACGTATTCCTGTTAGATGCTGTTTTCTTTACTAATAAGGCATAAATATTTTAATGCTATCATAGGAAATATATGTATGTATTTTCTCGCAACTTCGATGTGAAAAGTAGGGTAACCTTATCGACAGGTTTGCTCCAGAAGATCACCTTTTACAATAAAGAAAGCCTCATTTATTACCCAATTGTATTACTTTACATGTTGAAAACAAATCTGAATTAAACTAGAAAAACTAAAATAAGTTTTAAATCAAACGCGTTTAGATACATATAGTTAGTGATAACTATGCTATTTTCCTGCAATTTCCTTGGCGATCTTTCCTGTACCCGGCAGCGCATTGAATCGGATCTATCAGTACTCTAGTACCTTTCTCTACAATTGTTACAGAAAATAAAATGTATTACTACAATTTTTACTGCAACAAACCAAGTGCTGTAGATTGGTATTCAGCTAACTTTTTCTGAAATGTATCTTTTATGCATAATTTATTTGGACGTACATATTTAACATACCTGCCGTCTGTTGAGCGTCATCATTGCTATATGTTCCAGAATCGTCCCCTCGAAGAGAATCATCGCTTATTTGATCTAACGGCTTAGATTCGCTGTGGATGCAAAACAAGCACAACAACAACGCTATTATAAGGCACTTATTCATTTTTATTAAGTATTAAGAATGATTGGGAACGATATAATTTAATAATTTATATACAAACAGAGTTTAATGATTGCATAAATGTTATCAGCTTCTTTGTTTGAAGGATTTGTAACGCTGTATAGCAGGGAACATTAATACGCGCGTGGAAGGCAATCATGGCGTTGATAATTACCAAAGGATAGTAAAAATTAAATAGGGCGCTACACTTACATACGTAACTTATGGAGATGGTATCATAATCGACAAAATGCTTTTGTAAGTGAATCTTAACTGCTGTAATATTTCGATATCCTCAGTAATTGTAAAAGTAACCATAGTTTAGGCAAGTCTCATAGACCTTTTATCTAGATCAAACAACAGTCTTCGGTGTTTTTGCGCAGCTACTATCTTATCTATGAAAAGATGTACTTTGAACTCTTTTAACTTGCCTGTTGCCTGTTTCTTTGAATAACTCCGAAAAGTCTTGCTTTATTGTATCTGTATCAGTTTGATAGCAGTGCTATATGAGAGAAGTGCTTTCTCCCTCAATGGCAAAAACATTGCTTGAACATGATTACCTTTGTGCGTTTGCTTGTTAAGAAACATCCTAAGGTCGGGCGTTCATTTCTTGAATTGTATGTAAAAAAAATTGTCTTGTTTTTGGTCAGCGCTGGTGTGTCTTTGAAACTGTGATATGTGTTAAGACTCATAATATTAACAAATGAACCTGAGTCAATAATGCATTCTATCAGTGTTTTGTTTACTGTTATTTGCACGCGTAAGGTGCAAAAACACATGTGTTGGTTGTATTTACATTCCTCGCTTGATGTTGCTTCTTCTACTGAGCATATATTCTTGTCTTTCTTTTTGAAGTTGTTTCGTTTTGCATTTTACTGAACGGTTTGTCTACTTTTGACATACATATCTTTGCGAAATAACCAACTTTCTTACACTTGTGACACGTTATGTTTCGGGCTGGGTAGGAATTTCTTCCTTGGATGTGCCCCTCGTTACCGCAGTTTCTGCATTTCTGTTACTTATTACTCCCTTTTCTGTTATGTTTGGACATTTTTTTACATATGAAGTTCACTGTTTTAGTATTTTCTATAGCGGGTTTAGGCAAGTTTGTTTGTTCAATTGTTCTTCCGTTTGTCAGCAGCTTCTCCAGTGTTAGCCGTTCGTTAGAAGCATATCGTCTTAAGCAAGTGTGTTGAGAATTATTTGTGACCTGATTTGTTCATCAACATTATTGAAGCTACATGTATTGGACAGTTTAAGTGATCAGGCATAAAACTGATCTGAAATTTTATTTTGCTCCTGTTTTGCTCCTGTTTTGCTTGCCCATACCTCTTCTGGCGGTCTTTCCCATTGTCGTCCGTCTTCCGCATCACCGTTTTCATTGTCGCTAGTATTTTCTTGCCTGGATTATTCTCTTCTTTCTTCTTTATTGTATCCTTCTTTTGTTTCTTCTTTTTTCTCTTCGTGAGATATGTCATCATTTTCATTTATGTCTCTTACAGGAATGAATTGGGAATTGGAAAAGTGGTCATTTGGGCAGTGGGAGGGCTGATTTAAAAAAACAAGCATTTCTTATGATTGAAGTGTTGTTTCTTTCAACAGTTATTTGCGTACCCTTAATACAGGTTATTTTATATGGGTCAGAATTAAAGGACGGTGTTAATTTGTTGATTTGATTTTCTTAACAATGGACCGGATCGTTTGTTTTGCAGGTGTGTCTTTTTGTTTTTCGTTTTGTGTCAGCCGATTGTTTTTGTTTGATCTTAATTCTTTTGTTGGTGTTTTTGACTTCATTGTTTTCATAGGTAATAATCGTTGGTAATGTATTTCTGACATCCCTGTTAAATGGTGGTTGATCTGTGGTGGAATGTTCTGTCGATCTATAGTTAAGCAGGTAGTAATCTAGTTCTTGTTTTAGATCATTATTTTCTACCTGGGCGCAAAGTTAAGATTTTTCTTTAGAGTTTTGGCACATCGTTCCGCTAATCCATTAGCTTCTGGCCAATAAGGAGTTATTTCACTATGTTGGATATTTAATTCGTCTAAGAAGTTTGTGAACTCTCTGCCATTGAATTTAGGTCCGTTGTCGCTCTTTAGCATATTTGGTAGTTCAAACATGGCAAATATGTGTGTCAATCGTTTGCTAACAGTTTTGCGATCAAGTGACGAAATTATTTATTATTATTAGTTAAAACGAACTATAGCTGCGGTTTTTTAATAATACAAATGCAATTCCTAGTACGTCTTCCTGTTAGATGCTGTTTTCTTTACTAATAAAGCATAAATATTTTAATGCTATCATAGGAAATATATGTATGTATTTTCTCGCAACTTCGATGTGAAAAGTAGGGTAACCTTATCGACAGGTTTGCTCCAGAAGATCACCTTTTACAATAAAGAAAGCCTCATTTATTACCCAATTGTATTACTTTACATGTTGAAAACAAATCTGAATTAAACTAGAAAAACTAAAATAAGTTTTAAATCAAACGCGTTTAGATACATATAGTTAGTGATAACTATGCTATTTTTCTGCAATTTCCTTGGCGATCTTTCATGTACCCGGCAGCGCATTGAATCGGATCTATCAGTACTCTAGTACCTTTCTCTACAATTGTTACAGAAAATAAAATATATTACTACGTATTTTTATGCAACAAACCAAGTGCTGTAGATTGGTATTCAGCTAACTTTTTTCTGAAATGTATCTTTTAAGCATAATTTATTTGGACGTACATATTTAACATACCTGCCGTCTGTTGAGCGTCATCATTGCTATATGTTCCAGAATCGTCCCCTCGAAGAGAATCATCGCTTATTTGATCTAACGGCTTAGATTCGCTGTGGATGCAAAACAAGCACAACAACAACGCTATTATAAGGCACTTATTCATTTTTATTAAGTATTAAGAATGATTGGGAACGATATAATTTAATAATTTATATACAAACAGAGTTTAATGATTGCGTAAATGTTATCAGGTTCTTTGTTTGATGGATTAGTAACGCTGTATAGCAGGGAACATTAATACGCCCGTGGAAGGCAATAATGGCGTTGATAATTACCAAAGGATACTAAAAATTAGAGATGGTACTACAACCGACAAAATGCTTTTGTAAGTGAATTTTAGCTGCTGTAATATTTCGATATCCTCAGTAATTGTAAAAGTAATAATTATATCTTTGTTAATAAAGCTAGAGAAAGATGTTAGCATAAAAGCACGACTATCTCTCAATCAAACAGATATGACAATGTGCACAATAGTTTAAAATAATGACTACAATTCATTTGATCTTCAAACAAGAGTTTATACAAAATTCGATGCAATATCAAAGTGATAGATAAAAGCTGAACATGCTTCTATTGGCAGTGGATACCATATCCTTTTCATGACTTTCTCTGCATATATTCAAACGCACCTTATCCTACTAGGTACAGTAGATGCCGCTTATTTGAGTCACTGGTTAATTGAATCAGCCGCTTATAAGACTCAAAGTAAGAAAACCAAAACCAGTTAGATATTATTCAATGTTAAATTTTCCGCTTATTTGAATCATTAAAAGCAGCGTCCGCCGTTTATTTGAATCATTTCTTACCAATGCGTCATTCAATACTCGAGGGGATTACCTACTAAAGTAGTACTGTGAAAGCAAACGGCTAAGAGAATACACCGTCAGTTTCAATTTATATCTCTTACACACAACATTTAAAATGCCTAAAGAAACAAAGCGACAGGATATGAGTGTTTCTCAATAGAAACAAATTTTAAGCACATATGATGCTATGCCATATGAATTTTATAAGGTTGAAGACGCGATTTCCAGGATACCCAATCGTCAAACTACAATTAAATCGTATTTTAATCAAGTATAGTTACCTTTGTTATTCATTTACATAAAAGTATTTCTTAATATGTACTACATATGTATATATATATATTTCACGGACCGACCACCCCAATAGAGTTTTTCGCTCGATTTTATATATTCTACTCTATATATATATATATATATATATATATATATATATATATATATATTAAAATCCAAACTAAATGCTTAAGTATTTATTATAAATAAATTAACACTTACATATTACTTAACAGACATCATATGTAGAACCTCCAGTATAATTTTTCTGCAAAGGCCGCTTATTTGAATCGCCGCTTAATTGACTCAAATATGCTATGCACCAACGTGATTCTAATAAGCGGCGTCTACTGTATTTGGTTCTTCTAAGGTTCCAAGGGTGATGGGGATGTGTTTACCGCGAGTTGGTTTTCAATTACCTGGCAGGGACAATTTCAAATTACTGATTTCTTCGAATTTTCTAATAACTTTATTAAGTTGCAGTGATTGTTTTCTGGTGTGCCATTTTTAGAGGATTTGGATAGCCTTATATAGACCAAAATAGTTTATGCAAGTGTCATTTAATCGTAACCATTTACCTCAAATTCAAAGGCGGGGTCGCAAATGGATATAGTACCGCATGTAACCATAATTCGTAATATTCAAAATGATAACAGGTTTTTATTAATAGGGAGGGCTGGTCAATCATTGTAGAAGAATTAGAAAAATTGACCGACCGGCTAGAAACCTCCCTCTTATGCACTAAGATTAATAAGCAAGTTAATTAAGTAAAATGTAAACGTGGAATAGTGGTATGCAAAAAGTTAAAATAAAACCCAAATAAAATATGTACGCAGACGCGTACTTAACACATATTTATTTGATTGAGAGACAACGCAAATACAACAAACAATGTCCTTTGAGAACGTTTATTGATAATATTAGTTAATTAGTTAAATGATTAAAGTAAAAAGTGAAAGAAAAACCAGAGCCCAATTACAGAAATTTGGAAAACCCGTAGCAGTATGATGTATGTGTATGTGTATGTGAAATAAGTCGTGGAAGGAGGAAAAAAAGAAATGAGGTAAATTGGAACGATACGTGTGATTTACTGCATGGTACCTTACGTTAGAGATAGGGTTTGGACAGTAGTGGCACTTTGCAATATATATCGTAGAACTTAATAAATTATTTAATAATTTCCACAACTGAATACCTGCTATATTCATCAATAAGGATCAGTAGATATTGTCCTCCTGAGTACGGTCCTGCTAAATCGATGTCCAAGTTTTCCCATGTAGTTCCATGCTGTTCAGTATTCACAATGGGATATCTTTTGTATATAGAAGTTGTCACTTGACAAGCACTGTCTGACTACGTCTTCCACCATTTTATCCAAGTTCGGAAACCATCCCTTGAATCTCAACAACTCTTTTGTTTTCACTTTGCCTAAGTGGCCCCTATCAGCAATATCAATTGCCTTCGTTTGCATACTATTCGAAAGAATGATTTTTTTATTCCTTAATGTGTAGGATATCATCGTTGTAGGTTATCTCATGCCTGACGACTTTGTACCTTTAAGGTCACCAGACCAACGCAAATCATTGTTCCGAGATATGGCGTTTAATAAGTTTTGTAATACGGTATCGTTCCGTGTTTCTTTTTGTACTTCTTTTGATGACATTGTTTTAGGTATGCTATGTTGATTAATGAGATTAGCGTGTTATTCTTTGGCTTGCGCTTTTTGCTCTTTCTCCGTTCACGGAGTTGGATGTCCTTACAGATAGTCAACTGGGTTATTTGTGCCTTTCTCGAAGAAGGGCTGGACTTTGGGTTCTGTAAAATACTAACCAAGGAATTATGGCCGGAATGTAAATAAAATTCAACGCCAAATAGATATAGATGAAAATGTTGCATAGCCCAGGTGACAGCCAACATTTCTTTCTCAATTTGGCTATATCTTTGTTGAGTGGGCGCTAAACATCTACTATCATAGGCTATTGTTTTACTTAGATTATCCTTTCCTTGAACTAATATAGCGCCAAGACCAAAAGGGCCAGCATCAACGAACGTATTTCCTTCGTCTCTGAAAGTTGTTTCTTTATGAGATCAAAATGGTATCGATGCTACTTTGTCCAAAATATGAATAACGCGCTGATTAAACACATTTTCTTTCGTTTACGGTAAGTCCTGGTAAGTCTTAGCAAAACGCCTCTCTGTGCTTTGTCATGTTCTTGTTGAGTTTTTTTGAATATCAATATTTCGTCACTGATATTGAAAACGCCAGAAATATTAACTAGAACCTGTCGTATGGTATCTTAAAAGATTTCTGTTGCTGCATTGATGCCAAAACTCAGACACTTGTAACGAAATAGCCCAAGATGTGTTGGGAATGGTGGTTATTTCACGGGACCCTTCATCTAAAATAGGCTGGTGATATCCGTCGTTAAGGTCAATTTTAGTGAAGTATCGTGCTCCTTTTGAAGCGACAATGATAGGCGTTAGATGCCTAACACGTTCGATTGCCATATTAGAATATTTCATGTCTGCACATAACCAAATTTGTTGTGGATTACCTGGCTTAGAGACTACTACAATTGGAGATACCCATATTGTAGACGCAGTTACTCTTTCAATTATATTATTATTCTCCAATCTCTTAAGTTCTCCTTAGACCTTTTTGTCTAGATGGAACAACAGTCGTCGGTGTTTTTGCGCAACTACTGTCTTATCTATGAAAAGATGTACTTTGAACTCTTTTAACTTGCCTGTTGCCTGTTTCTTTGAATAACTCCGAAAAGTCTTGCTTTATTGTATCTGTATCAGTTTGATAGCTGTGCCATATGAGAGAAGTGCTTCCTCCCTCAGTGACAAAAACATTGCTTGAACATGATTACCTTTGTGCGTTTGCTTGTTAAGAAACATCCTAAGGTTGGGCGTTCATTTCTTGAATTGTATGTAAAAAATAATTGTCTTGCTTTTGGTCAGCGCTGGTGTGTCTTGGAAACTGTGATATGTGTTAAGACCCATAATATTAACAAATGAACCTGAGTCAATAATGCATTCTATCAGTGTTTTGTTTACTGTTATTTGCACGCGTAAGGTGCAAAAACACATGTGTTGGTTGTATTTACATTCCTCGCTTGATGTTGCTTCTTCTACTGAGCATATATTCTTGTCTTTCTTTTGAAGTTGTTTCGTTTTGCATTTTACTGAACGGTTTGTCTACTTTTGACATACATATCTTTGCGAAATAATCAACTTTCTTACACTTGTGACACGTTATGTTTCGGGCTGGGTAGGAATTTCTTCCTTGGATGTGCCCTCGTTACCGCAGTTTCTGCATTTCTGTTACTTATTACTCCCTTTTCTGTTATGTTTGGACATTTTTTTATATATTAAGTTCACTGTTTTAGTATTTTCTATAGTGGGTTTATGCAAGTTTGTTGGTTCAATTGTTCTTCTCTTTGTCAGCAGCTTCTCCAGTGTTAGCCGTTCATTAGAAGCATATCGTCTTAAGCAAGTGTGTTGAGAATTATTGGTGACCTGATTTCTTTATCAACATTATTGAAGCTACATGTTTTGGATAGCTTAAGTAATCAGGCATAAAAGTGATCTGAAGTTTTATTTTGCTACTGTTTTGCTTGCCTAAAGTTGAAAATTTAAGATTCTACATTTACTTTAAGTGAAAGGTAGGACACTATCACATCGGTAAACTCCTCACCCCACAATTGTTTTATAATAAAATCAGTGACACGTGTTTCGCTAGCTCGAGGCAAACATCTTCAACAACCATATAAACCGATTCAATCTAGTTTATTTTGATTATTACGATCAAATAAAATATTAAGTAATATTGCTCATAGAAGGGTAACTAGCATTTTAACTTTAATTTAATTTCTTCGGGGAATTAACCAATTCATTCACACAAAGATACTTGTAAATCGTTAACTTTCAAAGTTTGGGTTTAGCAGATATTTTTCCCTTAATCGTTCACTTGATATAGTATGTAAGAAAGAGCATTTACGGTAGTGAAAGGCGTTCTGGTCGTCACCGAGCGGGAAAATATTTGTTTACGCCACACACATGGTCACAGTAAAACGTGGGGTAAAGAATGCATGCTTAGAATTTTAAGGGAAGAAATGTTTACTTCGGTTTATACGGTTGGGGAAGATGCTTGCCTCGAGCTAGCGAAACACTTGTCACCGATTTTATTATAAAACAATTGTGTGGTGAGAAGTTTACCGATGTGATAGTGTCAGTAAATTACACCACAGTCCTTGCAATCACCTTCATTGAAAAGTAGGAAGTTCCTGAAAATCCTGACCAACATAATGGAGAAACATAGCTTTCTTCCGTTCTTCATCCTTAATGTCAGCTGCGATTAAGTAGTTGTCAAAATGAGCTACCCATTTTTACCACCTGGAACCGATGTTTGATAGATCAGTTTTGATGTCAAAGGGATTGATACGTGCATTTGGAGTTTGGATAATTTTTCAGTATTTTTCCAACTCTCGTGGCCAAATGTACTGCTCTACACACCTGTTTATTACTGACTGAACATAAATCTACATTACAGAGCCTACAGAGGAAGCTTATTAGAATGTAGAGGTCTATTTTCTGTTTATACCAAATACATCATATGATACATGTACATTACGAAATCTATCGTAAGACATATTTTGAACGCGATTGAGCGCAAGTATTTTATCGAAAAAATTCTTCAAAGTATGAAATTTTACCAATTTTTCGAGATCATATACTTCCTGTAGTAGTAGCGTATTCGAACTCGGTAGCCTTGACGTACTCCGGGAGTTAATTAAAAATATCTTCGGCACTAAAATTCTTAGTTTTTCTTCAAACTTGCAATATTTAAACGTCATTTTTATTTAACAAACGTCGAGTTTATCAAAGCCCACGATTTAGTTTCATTTCTTATTTTGTTTTGTGTGTTTAACGCCGTTTCTTGCAGGACAGACATAGCGGAACAAAGTGACGTTTGAGGGCAGGAACTATTCGTAATTTGTGGACCGCGCAGAACACGTAGCGGAACAAGCTTGAAATATTTTGGGAACGTAATCTGTATGCACCGAAGAAAAAGCACGAGAACGGTAAAGAAGTTGATCATGTCGTCGGCATATATCGGTCATTGCAGCATACCAACTAAAACATATCTTCGAATTTATTCTGTAAGTAAAAATAAGACCCGCTTTATTCTAGTTCTTTCTTAGCCACAAGTTTTCGTTCCACCTTCTTCTTCCCAAATGAACGATGCGTTCTTCAAGTAAATTAACTTACGTTTAGGAAGTAACCATCAAGGCAATTTTGCTGAAACGTGAAACATAATTTTAGTTTAGAAACTTTCCGGTTTTACTGCAGTACCACCTGCAATTCAACTCTCGCATTCTCATCCATTTTAATTAGCTGGTTCCGGTTCGCCCCGTCTGCTCACTACACATCCCCACTTCGCAAATGAGAATTAACACTTTCGGCAACGAAATATTCCCCATAATGACGTATGTATGTATGTTTCTCCCCTCCCCTTCTCCTTCTCCCATTCCAAACGAGCAACTCGAACGGGGCGCCGTTGACAATGTAAAGTTATTGTTATCGTCAATTCGAGCGAGCTCCCTTAATGCGCGCTTACTTCAACACACGGTTCGCGCTCGTCGAAAATGCCTTCGGATCCGCCGCCGCTCGCATAAATAATAATAGCAACAACACACGTACTTACGGCCGGGTAAGCCTGCTGATTCGAAGAAGGTCTTTGTCGCGTCACCGCGGCTGCTAAGTGTTAAATAATACTCTTGGGGGAAGTTGAAGAACAAGCGTATATCGACGACGACGATGCCGCTGCCGTCCCCGCCGCTTGATATTGGTATAATGAAGTTCGGGCCGTTGTTTAGACTTCATTACAATGTAATAAGGTCTATCCGACGTATAAATATAAATTTAATGAGGAACGAGCTGTATAACCTTCGTTTGTTTATAGTGTCTCTACTTATAGCGTGAAGGTGCGTTTTGAAGGTAAACAGCCGTGATTCGGGAAACTTTTCAAACTACTTGGAACATCATTTTCAATTCCCTACCTCATGATTAGTGTCGGTTAGCAAGGGACCGAATACACGTGCGTTACAAAAGGGGGAAACTTTGAGCTTGTGCTAACGATATTGAATTACGATAACCTTTACTCGCATAAATATATAGGTTATTTACTTTCACCGGAAATTTAATGGCGTTACAAAAACACACAACATGTAAAATTCCTGAATTCGCTTAGGAACGTATCGACAAATTGATTCCTCTCTTCGCCGGTTTCAAAACACGTCTAAAATTTCGTCTATGGAATCAGTGGCGCCCCCTTTACAATCGAACTATCGTCAGCGATACCAAACACTCCTTCGTGTTCGAACTGACTTTCGACCCTCACACTGAGTTCTTAGTCGGATGATTAAATTTGTGGTCAATAGGTATCTCAAGGAGATAAACTGATAGCTATATGTTTCTTGGTACCGCGTGGATGGGCATTAAAAGGTTAGCCACAGTAAGTACAGTCCTGCGTAATGATGTCGATGGTTAAATTGATTTCCGCCTGTTTAGACACACGTCCGAAATTTCACCTATTAGATCAGTGGCGCCCTCTTCTGCTATCAAATTATCAACAGCGGTACGGCACACCCCCTTAACCTTGACCTTGATCCATACTGAGGTCTTAGTCGAGCGATTATATCTTCGCCGGTTTAAAAACTTGTCTAGAATGTCGTCTATTGGATCAGTGGCGCCTCTTTTGCTATCAAACTCTCGTCGGCGAAACGAAACTCTCCTTAGTTTTAGAGCTAATTTTCAACTTTCACGCTGAATTCTTAGTCGGGAGATTGTTTCTGTACTCAATAGGTCCCTCATGGAGATAAACTGGCAACTATCCCCTTCCTGATCCTTTGTGAATGAGTGAGGCAAAAAGTTAGCCAAGATATCGAGCTCTCAACAGCGGCACCGCATACCCCCTTGGGTTTTAAGCTAGTTTTCAACGCCGACGCTGAGTACTTAGTCGAAAGATTGATTCTGTTATCAAATGACAGCTATCAGCTTTCTGGTCCCATGTGAATGAGTGAGGCAAAAGATATTTCCGGTTCTTTCTTGGTACATACCTCCTTATAACCTATGCGGGTGCCAACTTTTTCGTTAGTCGTATTTGTTATATCTATGTCTTACTTCAGCTTTCCTTTCATCTCTATCTCGTTCCTTTTGCATTGCATATTTTCTTAACCAGTTTTTCCTCGCTCTATCATTATCATCCTTAATTTTGGTTCCTATTTGAGTTTCTCTCTTATTTTTCATTACCTATCTGTCCATTTTTTGTTTCTCCAGATATTTTCCGCATACATTTCATTTTCACCACTTTTAAACTGCTTTCATGTTTTATTTGTCTTATTAAAGTTTTCTCACTAGCATAGATTATTCCATAGACAGAGTAAATAAAGAGAACATGTACCACGAGCTGATGCAGCTGGGGATACCAAGTAAACTGATTAGGATAACAAGAATGATACTAGTGGGCTCAGTGGGGAATGATACAAACTCAGAGGACCTCCTACTTAGAAGCGGACTAGGCAGGGTGATCCATTGTAAAGAACATTAGTCACCGGAAGTACACTCTGCCCTACTTCTGCATAATGACGTCGACGTATTGGTAAACTGATTTTCGTCTTCGTCGGTATAGGAAAATCTCTAAAATATCGTTTATTGGATCAGTGCTGCCCCCTTTTACTGTTGAGCTCTCTTCAGATGTACCGAACACCCATTGGTTTTTAAGCTAAGTTTGGACCCTCACACGGAGTTCTTAGTCAGAGGGTTGTTTCTGTGGGCAACAAGTCTCTCAAAAAGACAAGCTAGCAGCCATCTGCTTTGTGGTCCCGTGTGGATGAGTGAGGCCAAAGGTTAGTCATAGTAAGTACACCATATCCTCCTTAGATGTAATGACCCCGACGTATCGGTAAACTGATTTTTGTTTTTGCCGGTTTAGGCACAGGTCCGAAATGTTATCTATTGGATCAGTGGCGCCTCCTGTTTGCTATCGAACTCTCAACAGTGGAACCATGCATCCCCTTGGTTTTTAAGCTAGCTTTCGACCCTCACGCTGAGTTCGAAGAGTGGGAAGATTGTTTCTGTGGTCAGAGATCAGATGACAGCTATCTACTTCCTGTTTCCTATTTAAGTTCAATTTCGATGAAGGTCGTGGGGGTACCTGGAGCTCAATTACCCACCAACATGGAGTCCGATCTTTGAGCACATCCTGTACAAAGAAACGCTTTGCAATTTCTCGATTAGGATTCTTTGTGTTTCCCCTAAATCGTTGTCGTTCCAGTTCAAGGCTCCGTTTCTCTTCGATTCTACGTCCTTCAATTTCACCTTGACGTTCTGCTTCTTTGCGGTCGAAACGCCTACGCCCAGCTTATTCCTCTGTATTACTGCACGCCTTAATCATCGATGTAGGCGTATCTATCACTGATTCGGTCAGATCAACCATGTTAGTACTGTTAGTCTCCGTTTTCTTTCCGATTTCTACTCTCTAGTGTTACACAAAGAAAAACTACCAAAGGTGGTCAGACAGTAAAACATGCAACAAACCTTCAGCGCTGCTTCTCTAGGGGCGGCTTAACCAGCTCAGTGAAGACAGGGTAGCTTTCCAAACTTCAAACTACACTCCGGCCACTACGCCTGATCACAGTCTCAAAAAAGAATTGAACCGTAACACTGAGTTGATTTTACCACTTCCAATTTTCTTAATTTCTACGACTAGTTTGTCCGGTGTCGGCGCAGGAAAGCACAAAGAGGTTACTTTCATTTTTTAAAACCGGAGGAGTTAAAACCTACGGAGATATATACTGTACGTAACGTAAACCGTGCGAACACCGCCGATCCTCGTTTGTACGATATAACGCGATGTAAAATGAAACAGTGGTGTTCAGTTATTTCTGAAGAAGTTAACAGCGGAAAGAGCAAAACATTAAGTAACTCCTTTCGGCGACTACGCAGCATTACTTAGCGCATATTTCCGACTATTTACTCCGTAATTATCCAGTAGTAATTCGCACAGACTCTTCCTAAAACTCGTTAATTCTCACCAAAAATTGTCCTTCGTACAACGTCACAGTAACACTTACGAAAACGCGGTAACAGATCTCTTCGTCGTCAAACCGGAAAAAGGAAAAAGATGTCCGAAAGATTCCCATACTCTCCGTCTCATCTAAATGGAAATTACGACCTACATACATGCATGAAGGCGGAGTTGTCTAGGAAGCTCGGCGGCTGTAGCACTTGCGAGACACGTATGATAATCGACGCTCGACGCGACGTCATCCGGAAATACGGCGCGATCCTAGCGGATCGCGCCCAAGAAGTCGCAGATTTCCTCCGCTTTCGGCGGAAAATTGCAAAAGTTATCCGGGATGAATATTTTTCGTTACGTCTTAAGCATCGTCGGACGCGGATGGGAAATGATGTTTTTATAAGGGTCGTAAAATTTCGATGTGTGGTACGCACGAGCATGAGGGATGAATTCGTGGACAGTTGATAAATGAAGAGGGAAGAGAAAAATTATATAAATTGGTGGACGACTTCCTGTTTGGTCTAACAAGGAGAAGGCAAGGTAATCGGATTTTTGTAATTTTTGATATTTATGGTACGTGTAGTTTGGACCTTAAATAAGAATATTTTGGAGTAGTTCGTCGCAACGTTCATAAATTACCGAGATAATCGATGTTGAAGTTTCACCCACCATTTAAATCCACTAGATACAATACGTATGAGCTGGATAAAATTTATTCATCCTACCGCGCCGTCATTATGTTCAATTCGACATCTAATTAGCATCTAGTTAGCTTTCAAATCCCGGGATTATTGCGTCTTCTCAACGGCGCGACGACAGGTTGTTGCACGCACAGTTGATGCACAAACAGGACTCGTCAGGGCCCGTTTTGGGGTCGTACACCGCCCCATTGAACATTCTGCACTACATAATAGCGGATGCATGCAGACGACGTGCATTTGCGAAATAACGGATAGTTTAAGTAGCTACGTCGGCGTCTCGCCTCGTAGAATTCGAGGAATTGACGACAAATGGCGGGAAGCGTAGACGACAATGGAAGTTTCCCTTGTTATTATCGTTACTCTTCCAGTTGATAAGAAGGACTCCGTTTAAAGTCCCTAAAATTCGTAACGGAATAGATAAAAATCCTTCTACAATAAATAAGGCAAGTTGCTGTATCATATTCTCTTTCCCTAATTAACATATCCTCATCAGCTTTTGTTGGATCTGATATGAATTGTTTTCTACATAGTTCACAATTTAAGAATTTGTCCAACACATATTTTATTATGGAACCACTTACAAATCCTACGCTAGTTTTACTTTCTGTAGATGGATACGTATCTATTTGCTGAGGTGGGTCACTAACAGAAGCTGATTTTGGTACTTCGAGCTTATTTGAACTTGTAACAATAATATAACAAAATAACTATAGTAATGAAATTTTGAGAATTACAATTCTCTCTTATTTACTATATTTTCCATAAGTACATATGTAATTTTTCAGTATTTGATAAACTCACCCGCTATTTTTTATGGTAAATATAAGGTAGGCATGGCGAGGTTAATCTATTATTTCGAGTAATAAATTCTGGACAAAAATGTTGTTGCGATATTCTATGATTAGTGTAGATGGTTTTGTATAGTAACGATTGTAATAACAAATTTCCAGTTAAATTTAGCCAAGTCTTGAATTTATCAGGCTTTTCTGGATTAAAGTAGTAATATCTTGCAGATACATTGTCTGTGCAATCGTAAACAGCAAACTTGTGCAACCCACTCCTATCTGAAACACAGAGCTAATGGAATCAAACGTATAAACTTTTTCTTTAATTATTTCAATATTTTATCTGAAACATGTGAAAGGTTTCTCAATATATGATTGAAGATTAAATATTTTAAAAGATAGATAATTTACCTACAATGAGAATTAAATTCTCAGAACACAAATAGTTTTTGGTTAAAAGTGTCAATATGTAATTTACACTAAATATAAGTACATTAAGCACTTAGTACAATAGAAGCCTAAAGATAAAACACAAATAATAACCATATAAACTAATAAATAATAAAAATCTCCACAATATTTAAATGTTTAACTGTTTGTGTTTGTGGTCGTATTCGTATATAGTACCTGATGGACCGAGCCTTGCTCGGAGCTGCAAAAATTTTTTAATAATTGTGAACCAATTAATAACGCTCTTTATTTTAGTTTTGATATTTAATTAATATTGTATATTTCAAGTATAGATAGTAGCACATATATATTAAAAATTTATAAAAGCAGTATTAAAACTATTCTTTACAGTTATATTTATATACTTAAAAATAAATAAATTTAAGCTCAAAATCTTTCTTAAGAAATACACATTTTAAGTAAACATTTACATACCTTCTTTTTGCAACGCCAACTAATTGTATATGAGTTTTTTATTTTGATTAACAAACTCAGCTCCGATTACTTTTGTAACTGTAAACAAAGTATGTGAATTTACATGTTGTTGTTAGTTTTCCTAGACATTTTTCTTTTATTAATATACTACTTTCAGCACCATCTATGGTTTAGTAGTAAAGTTTTAATTACTTATAATTTCGCTTGGCTGCATGATGTTAAAAAAGTTGCTAAACCACGTTTAGGTCGAAATTAGTGAAAACCGGGACCATGCTAAATCGGTTTTTCATCCCCAGAAACTCGCAGATACTAAATTGTAACAAAATCTTGAGAGTAATTTTCGATAACACATTTTATGTACCGCAGAAATAGGTAAAGGCGGGACAAAAAAATTGCTAATGTAATTTTCTATAACCAATTTCATATACCGCAATACCAGGAATGTGTGTAAACCGGGTTAAAATGGATTTTCCCGGGTGCGGGACCATGCTATATCGATTTCTCGTTCCCAAAAACCCCTAGGTACTAAATTTCATCAAAATCTAAGAGCGGGACAAAAAATTTTTCCTGGGACCGGAACCATGATAGATCAATTTTATGTTCTCAAAAATCCCCAGGTACTAAATTGCATAAAAGATGCTAAAGTCATTTTCGATAACCAATTTCATGTACCGCAATACCAGAAAAGTGTGTAAACCGGGTCAAAATGGATTTTCCCGGGACCGGGACCATACTAAATCGATTTCTCGTCCCCGAAAACCCCCAAGTACTAAATTTCATCAAAATCGTTAGAGCCGTTTTCGAGAACCCAATTCTATATATATATACAAAAATTGCTCGTTTAAATATATTACATAACGCAGTATCAAAATGGCGCCAGCACTTATGGTTGCGCATGGGCATTGTTCACTTTTAATTTTATACTGCCACCTACAATATAAAGCAGAACTAAAACACAATATCAACTCATTCAAATTATAATCCCACTCCATGGCATGGCATGACTTTATTGTAGAATGCTTGTTACATGACATCATTAGTATTACTAAGGGGCGCACTTCTAGTCTGCGACCATCAAATGCATTTCCCTCACAGTAAGATGTTGGCGATAGTGCATAGTAATAGATTTCACCAAACCAGTGGCTTTATCTTATGAACCAATAAAGCATATTTTCCTCCCTGGTAATAATATTAGCATATGCAATTTGTGTCAGCGTAACTCCTTTGCAAGCTCACTGCACAGCTTTCTTAGAGATATGCCTCAATTGGTCTCCTACATTCTCTTTTCCGTCCAAATTGTCCATCTTGCTTGGGTACCTCCTTTTATGTCGCGCCTTACTCCGACTGACTTGGCCCGTCCTTTCCTTCCACGTTTACTCAACCCGGAAACTAACGACGGAATCTTTGAGTATTTTTTTCGCCATAAGTACCTGGCGGCGTAAAATGCTGGACGCACATGTGTATCCATGGTTCATGCCGATAACCGTTGTTAGGTATGTATTCCACAGTAATAACCTTTACCTGACGGATGTTCAATATCACCAAAGTTATGACCAAGTTTCGGCAAAAATATAGACTCTACTGGCTGTTAAGTGAATATAACGCATGGATACTTATGCTTCAAAGGCGCGTACTTTTCATGTACAATCGGATATAGGCGAAGCGTGTAAATGAAGTAATAAGACCAATTTTTTTCACTTGTTTTATTCTAATAACATTACAATTCAACTTTGTGCCTCTGCAAAGTAACTGCCTTGGGGAAGGTACACAGTGCTGAAGATGATTCTTCGACTCCTCGTAGTAGTGCTGGATACTGGAATAACTTTCAGCTGATCGGTTACAGCCGTTTGAATGCTGTCTAATGCCCCCAAAACGAGGCCCCTTGAGGTATTGCTTCAACTTCGGAAGGAGCCACGGGAATATTGTTACTAGCCACAAAGCTGTTTACCGAAATTGTTGTGTGACAAGAGGCAGTGTTGTGATGTAACACCCAGTTCCTTTTTTCCAAATTTTGGTCTCACACACACATAACCCTTTTTCGAAGTTTCTCAAGAACCTGTTGGTAAAAGTGTTGATCAGCCTCTTGGCCTGAAAACACACACTCTTTGCGAACTATTCGCTGGCTATCGAAAAAGCAAATAAGCATGGTTTTGATCTTTGATTTGGCCATTTTTGCGGGTTTTTTTGCCTTGGAGAGAGCTTGGGGTGTGTCTCTCCATACTCCAACGCTTAAACCAACACACGAACGTACACCGTTGCCTGAAATTCGTGTCACTCATTGTCAAAACGTACAAGCAAAACCTGCTTCACTAAAACAATAGCTACGAACAAACAACTTAATGCTAGAGGGATCCAACTGGCACTGGTAGCGTATCACGTATTCACCGTTGCCATCCAATACCAATACACGCTATATGCAGTTAACACTTAGAAAAATGATCCATTTCCGCATGCCCCTGTCGAAACTTTGGTTATGGTCTCGCCGACTGGTGACTAGCTATCAACATTATTTAACTAAAGTAAAACACATCGCTTGCATTTAACTTATAGGCTTATGCATCAAATTAAACAGAAGAAAGTTCAAGCAAAAGAAAACAAAAGTTGTAATAACAATTTCTTTCCTGGTATCACAGGAAAGTCGAAATTAATTTTTGAAATTTTACAAGGAACAATTGAAGAACCCCTGGCAGTATGCGGTCAACTAGGACATTTATTATTTAAACATGAAAATATAAACGCTAGTCAAATTCGGACCATATCTCGAGCAAGTTCAAGTGGATCATGTTCATTTCAAGCTGCGCGGAATAAATTATATACATCGACACTCTTAGGAAGAACTTTGAATATGTAATGCGAAGTAAGGACAAATGTTTACATTTTAAAGAAAAAAATGCAAACTCTAGTAAAATTCGATCCATATCTGGTGCGAAATCGAGTGAGTCGTGTTTGTTTTATAACGTGTTCGATAAATGATATGTCGACCGTGCCTGAAGAAACTTCGAACATGTGATTGATTTGATTTGATTTGATTTTTATTACATCAAAACTATGTGCAACGCAAACCCACAAAAGCTTCGCAGAATAGAAACTGCTCGAAAACAGAAATCCAGGAACCACCTTCTGTATGTTGTGAGGCAGCGCGTTGTACATTTTAATATTGTTGCGATGTGTGGCTGTCCTGGACCTATTGATTCTATGACATGGAATTGTCAACTTGTGGTCAACTCGGGTGTTATATACGTATCCCTCGTCGTGAATGGAAGGAGCTGTGCCATGAAAAATAAAGGCGAATGGTTATAATTTAGAGAAAGAAATGCAAAAGTTAGCAAAATTCAGGCCATATGTTAAAGCAATGTGAAGTAGATATTTAGATAGGGCGTTCAACGACCACTATGGTTTTCAATTACGGTTCGACATATCTAGGCAAACATACTGTAACAACGCTACGCCACACTTTGTTGTTGTGCCCCTGAAACAATACTTTCAATTGCCACAACTTTTTACCATTTGTTTTCTTTTGCACTCATTGACTTACTTTTAGCCCAGATAATCTTATAAATAAATTTGATGCATTGATTGTGAATAAACCTACATATATGTACCTATATGGAATGGAATAAATGCAATAAAAGAGAAATAAAATTTTGTTGGATGAAATCCTTGAACAGGTCGATTTTATTATATATATATCTCGTGTTATTGTTACTTTTGAAATTCTAACGCCAGTGTAAAATTTCATCCCCATTTCTCTTCCTTTCTTCGTTTTAGCTTTAAACATCGAAAACGAAACGATAAAGTCGTCGCGAAACGCCGAACAATCTCCGAGAAGGAGTCCGCCAGCAAACATCTCAATTTCCCGCGTGAATTATTCATATTTGATATACCCGCAGCTCGAAGTAGGAGCGAGTACATAAAAAAGGAAGTAACAAAACGTGTCTGTAGCTACGCCGTTGTCGCCGCGACCGAAATTTTTCGCCAGACGCGAAAACGAAAGCGAAGAGGGAATACCCCGGCAGAACACTCGGGGTGACGATGAGGTGGAGGTCGTTTCAGGAGACCGATAGAATAAAAGTAAGAACAAAAATTGGAAGAAGGAAAGAAAAACGTCGGAGACTAAGGGCACGAATAAAAAAGTGGAGGAAAAAACTTTCCAGAATAAATTTGAAAGTGATTAGGGGAGGCTGGTTGGCAATTCCCGCGATTAAAATGAAATTAAGTGCTTCTACGTTTCTCTAAAACAATTTCGTGCCGGTCACGTCTCCGGCCCAACCCGGCCCGGCCTGGCGCGTTATTAAAATGCGCCGACGGAAGTCGCTGCAAATGACAAAGTTACGTTTCGAGCATCTCGAATCGTTACATCCTTTACAGAGATCGAGACGTTCACGTCAGACGCACGTGGCGCTCTTTTCAGACGGGTTTACGTGTCGGATTGTGCTTCGAGGCTAAAGTGAATTGTCTTAGGAACATATGAGGAAGAAAGATATATCACAGTCGATAGCAAATTGTTGTGAGTTAGGGTTGGTATATAACTTGCTACGTACTTCCTACTACAGAGTGTTCGCGTAAGACGGGACCACTTGTCGCAACTGAGTCGTTGATACTCCCAAAACATTAACACGGAACAAAATAGTACGGAAAGCAAGTAACTATCACGTTATCTCCTTAAAAGTTCTGTTGACCGCAGAACTTTTACGAGTAGAGGTCAGCGTAAGGATAGGAAGTCAACCCCAGAAAGATGCAAAAAAGGCTGGGAAGTATAAAACGTGAGGAAATCGGCGCCACTGATTCGATACCTCACATGTTCACCGTAGTGTCAGTCCCATAGGACTGCTAAATTATTAAGATAACTGAATCGTTCCCGCACGGCGATACTAGATTCGGTACAAATAGACTCACGGCTTGTACGGGATTGTGTGTGTGCTCTGAATGAACTCGGCAGTCGCGTAAAAGTGACAATAGCTTGGGTCCCAGGGCACGAGGGTTATCGGGGAAATGAAAAAGCTAACGAACTAACCTGTGAGATTTTGTCGATGGCATTCATAGGACCGGAGCCCTCCTTCCGGCATTGTGAAGAGAAAATCGAAACTGCCATAAGAATGTGGATCGAGAATAAATCTAGGGAAAGGTCGAGGAACTCCCCAGACGGGAGTTCGGCGAAAGAGTTCCTTAGAGAGCAACTGCCGAAGTTTACAACGGGTCTACTGTACAGGGACAGAAAGTCTGTTAGGGTACGGTGGGCTTACCAGCAGGGCACTGCAGGCTCAACAAGCACATGAACAAAATCGGCTTGACAGAAGAAATGATATGTGGATTCTATCAGATTGACTATGCCAGTGCGAAGAATTGGCAAGGACTTGATTGTCACACATTATAGACGAATATCCCCAGATGAGACTATAGGTTCATTCCAACAGAGCGCAAAACCAGTTTGTGGATCGTCGGGTACATGCGCAGAACAAATTTGGTCTTCCAAATTGACTTTGCACATATACCCAACGATTCACAAACTGGGTTCGTGCTGTGTTGAAACAAACCTTATATGCGGAGAAACCGCTCTCGAAGCTATTAAGTCTAATCAAAGGAACAAGGCTGGAGAACGCAATCCAAGGACCACTATAGATCTTGAAAGGTGGCAGTGAAACAGGCGTTATTGCCACCTCAAGTAATCTATCTAATATAGTGCTGCACGGTGATGAACAGAATTGAAACGCCGAGTTGTCACTCAGAAGGAGTAGAGTATGCACGTACGTTTGGTTCACCTTCCACCACTCATCCACGGAATTGCTGCCGCTCGTTCTCCTAAGAGAGGATTTAAGAAATTCGCAGAAAAAACAATAATTTTAACACTGAACAACATTTTAACGGAGTAAAATCTTCAAAACTCAACCATTTTCAATGAGAAAAATTCCGAAATTACATCACTCTATTCAAAACAAAATTATAAAATCGTTGCGTCTCCGCCCCGTTCAATTTGTCAAAATTAAGCAATTTTCGTACTGTTTGTGTTTAATTCAAATCTCAGAATTTCTGAAAAATCTACGAAATTTATTCAGAATCTTCCTTCCGAGGCTAAAGATCAATCTGGTAGACATTTACGGTGGTCCTCAGGGCCATCCGAACAGCAGAAATCTCAAATGAGATGGGGGAACGAAACGTATACTAAACCGATGCTCAACGAAATTGCATCCTCCTCACCTGCTGACTCTGCACCTCCTGCAGTAATACAGAGCCCCGATAACAACTCGATAATCGAATTCAACTGTGGGCAAATTTACAACAATGACACTTGGTAAAACAGAAGTGGCTAAATACCGATCTGGTGGCTATTTATGACGGACCTCGGGCTATCCGGACAGCAAAGATCCCAAACTAGATCGGCGATGAAACGGGTGCCTGGTGCCTGCTCAATGAAACTTAATTGGAGATTACCCCTACCCACTCTGCGCCTCCTTTAGCGACTCAAAGCTGATAACAACCCGATAATCACACTAAACTGTGCCAATTTACAAACACGAAACTTGCTAACATATCTCTCTCGCACAGTTTACCACTTGAACTTGGCTTCCTTCGCTTTAGTTTCTAATGCCAGTTAACAGATTGGGTACGATAGACATACAATCGAAGACACCAGGTTCTTTCTGAGCTAAGCCTACGTTCACAAATTATTGCTAAGAGCTTCGTAATAAAGTTGGAACGTATTATAATGTAGGTATAATAATTCTGAATCAACAACAGCAAAGCTTGGTAACCCATCCGGTAACCTACGACTTATAACCACTAGCTACTTTACCAAGTTCCTATGTTCGAGATCTGATGCTAATTCTCTCAAGTTTCAACCACCGTTAGCAAGGGTTGAGGTGATCGCAAAGCTTCACCTGCGACAAACACCAAACCGACACGTAATCTGTTGTACTGGTGGTTTACACTAATACATAAGAGGGCTAATATCTGACGATAAATTCAACCATATTTCGGAAACCTACACTTCAAACTGGGATGCTTCAGTTTCCTCGAAGAATTTGTCTCGTGTTTTTTGTTTTGCAATACCAATGACTTATAAGCAGCATAAGATCACAGTTTATTCGTTAATACCTTATGCTCAAGGACATTAACATAATTAATAAAAATAATAATGGTCCTACTACGGATCCCTGCCGAACACCTTTCGAGAATCAGAAGATGGGAATGAAAGGTACGCGTCTTCTCGAAGGAACCTAATATCCTAATATCCCGCCATTTCTAATTTAGAATTCGGTCGATACTCAAAGAAATCCGGCGGGTCGAAACACATATGTTCCCTTGAGATGTATGATAAACGGTTGTTAAAGTCCGTTTCGGTGACTCGCTCATTCCATTCGCAAATATTGGCTGGTCGACTTAAATGAGGTGGAAATTTAACATGAACTCCCATTCACGTTCAACTTCCACCCCGTCTAACTCGACCAGCCCTTAATAAAACAGAAAGAAATAGGCGATGCCAAAATGGCAACTAGTGACCCTTAGCTTTTATGCGATAAAAATCGGTCTAAAATCCCAATGGGACACAAGGGATCACAAAGAGGAGATCGTGAATCGGCTAATTTCTAACGTGCCACCATTAGCGTAGCACGTCGTCGTTCTTAAGAGGAAGCTCGCAAGACGAGCACATCGCAAACCACACCGCAAGGTTTCGACCCTTACGCTTACCGAAGTTACCAAATAAAATCTCCTTTTGGTGTTACTCGCGGTGTGCTCGTCTTGCAAACCACCCACTCAGAACGACAACGTACTACGCTAATGACGGCATCATTAACGATGTCACGGGAACTAATCAGTAGCGGTACCGGTACGACAAGAAAACCACAATACAATGTCCCGGGTCATATGAACTAACAAATAAATGCTGTAATCAAACAAAATGGCTTGCGTACTTCTAAGGAACTAGATTCTTGTTCGACAATGGATGGGAACGCGGCGCGAAAGCTATCGTGCAAGCGCCTATTATGTTTGAACGTCACCTCGGGCGGATGTGGGCGAACGCTGACCTACGTAAAGTTAGTTCAGATGAAAATACCAAGAAGAGGGTGGGAAATTGTTTAATGCTCTATTTCCATCCCATTTCATCAAATTTTTTTATACGTATGGAGTTTGGATTTCGATTGAACTCGACTTTTATCACCACGATGGTCGGAACGATGCGCCGTAGCCCCACCCCATCGACACAAAGAAGAGATATTACGAGTACGCGGTCGATTTAATACGAACCGCACGCGGACAATCTGCTCGTCCGGCATTCCGACGGCTATAAATCATCCCGCCGGAGCGAAGTAATTGAGGATTAAGGCCGCCGTTGTCCCGGTGATGTACGCCATTGACTGTGTCCACTTGATGTTAGTAGGTAGTATTGTACCGCCGCCGCTTCGCGGCGGCAACGTACTCGCGTAGTCGGTACATTCGCGAGCCTGTCGTAAATAATAGGGGGTTTGTCCGAGTAACGTTAATGTATCGCCGGTGCATCTAGCAATAGAACGGCGGTAGATTTACGTTCACCGGCGACGTAGTAGGAGGAGGAAATTGATCATAACTTATT
The DNA here is from genome assembly GCA_038088585.1 of Chrysina gloriosa. Taxonomy (NCBI): domain Eukaryota; kingdom Metazoa; phylum Arthropoda; class Insecta; order Coleoptera; family Scarabaeidae; genus Chrysina; species Chrysina gloriosa. Next base: position 26,874,370 of record CM076088.1, on the reverse strand, counting down.
TAGGATGGTGGTTGACTCTATACGCAAGCACGCTAAGGATTCGGGTTTTGAATCGCGCTGCGAATTTCTAAAACGGCAAAAGATCAGATTAATCATGGTCAGCCACTAAATCCCGCATAATTCCTTCTAATTACAAATCCATGGGGGAGTGGAGTCACCCGCAAGGCAAGAAGTTTGTAATGGTTTCAACAGTTTATTTTGAAACCAACTGTCGACGGGAACTGCTACATACTTTCTCTCATATCGCGCGTTTCACAAATTAAAAGCACGTAAAACATACAAAGAAAACTCCTGAAGATGATAGAGGGCAGAAACACAACGTTGATAGCTAATGATACAAAAATTTGTACGGGCGCCACTGGCTCTTAAGGGTGATTTTAGCGTGATTGACAAATAACAATACGTCAAACAGACGGAGCAATTTCACCACAGTTCCGAACGAACTCGGTACTTACATTTCTGCCCGCGAGCGTGGCTGTGCCGCGAGATGCCAGACCAGAAAGGAAGGGGTTGAACATACACAACAAACAAAGGACTAAAACTAAATCGCGAGTTTTGATAAACTAGAATTTTGTTAAATATAAATGAAGTTTATATATGACAACCCCGTCCAAAGAAAATTTACAGCAAAAGAGAAACATTGAAGGAGAAATAGTTCCACAAATCAAAACCATCTAAAACACGCGAAAAGAGTTCTAAAGACTCTTGAAGATAACTTAAGGCAGAAACACGGCGTTCAGGAACCAGTTAGCTATCAGAGTGTCTCGGTGAGATCTGTTGGCACGCAGAAACAATAGGGGTAGCTGTCGCGGGTGTAAAGGGGTTCACTTTCCCAAAACCGCCCTTAAGGGCGATTTTATAACTTTTACTCCGTCACGTACGAGAACCAAATTCAAACGTGATGGTACGTCAAACAGACGAGGCAATATCAGCTCAGTACTTACGCCCATATCCTCCAGCGTGATTCTGCCCTAAAATGCCTGATCTGCAAGGAAGTAGGCTATACATAGACAACAAACAACTTAAGGAATGAAACTCAATCGTGAATTTTGATAAACTAGACGTTTATCAAATAAAAATGAAGTGTAAGTATTGGAAGTATGGCACGTCGCGAAAAGTACCAAGCAAGAACGGAATAGAATGCTACCTTACAAAATTGTAAATCCGTATCTCTTACGAAGGATCGTAGGCTCAATTTAGAGCTTTTCTAGACGTCGGGTTGGTTGATCGTAAGGGAGTCCGATTATTTCCTGCGGCCACGATTGTATTGTATTGTATTGTAATGAGGTGGGGTCTGGCCCAAAATGGCCCTTTGCACTGCGACCACGTTGATCTATTGTGCTTCCTCTTGTTTGTTTATTTATTTATTGAATACGCTGAGGAACAGGATCAGCTCCTTCAATGGGAGTGTAAATAGGTCCTCTTCACTCAGCGTATATGCATGTAGTATTCTGTATCTCCGGTGGCCCAATGCCCCACAATTAGTGATCAAGTGTTCCATTGATTCCTCTTCTTCACCGCAGAATCTGCAAGTGTCCGTATTGGATAAGCCCATTTTGTGTAGGTGCTTGTTGCAGATATAGTGACCTGTGAGTGCCCCCGTCAGTGTCTTTAAGCTTCCCCTGTCCAGTTTTAGGGCGAGGTCCGCCCTCCTAGCGTCGAAGCTCAGAAATTTTTTGGAATGTTCCAGCCCACTGGTCTCATTCCAGTGTTTCATTGTAATGGACGCTGTCCATTTCTTTATCTCACCTTTAAGGAGACCTTTGCTAAACCCAAAAGGTAGGGTAGGTCCAGTAAAGTTTCTCTCAGCCCCTTTTTTTGCGCAGATGTCTGCCATCTCATTGCCTCCGTGCCCCTCATGTCCTGGCACCCAGACCAGGGTGATTTGGTTCTGCGTGGCCAGGCCATTAAGCATGTTGCGGCATTGCAATAATAATTTGGACGTAATTGTACAACTGCTCAGGGCCTTAAGGACTGATTGACTATCCGAGAATATTTTGATTCGTATTCCCCTGTGTCCCCTTTCGGATAGGATTCCTACAGTTTCCAAGATTGCGTATAGTTTCGCTTGGAAGATTGAGGTGTCCTTGCTCAAAGTTATTGATCTGTGTGTTCTAGGCCCCACTATTCCTGCCCCCACTCCGTGGAGCGTTTTGGACCCATCTGTGTACCACTGTTGCGATCCATCCTGTAAGCATCTCGGGTTTGCGCACCACTCATCCCTTGTCGGGAAAACGACTGCGGCCACGATACTCCAAAACAGAAATTTTTCGAGGAGAAAGAAGCGGTACGAATTTAACACATCGATCGGGTGATGACCCTCACTATTTGACGATAACTTGGATCGTTAATTAATAACTACGATGGCGTAATTTAACACTAATTACCGAGAAAGCGAAACAAAGGCTGTGGGAGTGAATTTTTCAATGAATTGGACTGGGACTAACGTCTATCTACCCTCGAAACTAGGGGATAAGAAGGACGATTTCCACGCAAAAAGGATCTCGCCAGATATAGTACTACTTTCGGGGGAGGGAGGGAGGTGTGTGAAGGGGGCTTCTCAAAGGATAAGACCGGAAGTCGCGGGGTAAATAACAGTCAAATAGTCCTTAAGAGGAAATCATCCTAAAACGAAGGTTATATTGTTTTCACAAGTATAAAAGGAAATTGGAATTGAGGAAATCGTTGCGAAAGGGAAAATTATCAAACATAAATTAAGACTTTGTTACACGTCCAAAAACTTTTTGCTAACCCATATTTCTCCGAAAGGTGATTTCTGCAACATTAACTCAAACTTCAAATTCCGAACTCAACTTTCGAACTTCTAAAATTCCAAACTCGATCAGTAACATAGGACAAACAATACTCTTACGTATAGTCTTCTTCTACTAACTTCTCGACATCGATGGAAAATCGAAGTGCCATTTTGCTCCGCTTTTTTGTTGCCGCATAACAACCACGCGAAAATTTAACGATGTAAATAAATAAAGACGTCATAACGGCGAAATTCCGCCCCGGCGCGCGACGGCACGAACGCCCAGATACGAGTGAAACAATACCGAGAACCATGGATCATTAAGATTTATGGTTTGTTGGTCGGACGGACAGTTGTATCGAATTACCGCTAGCGCGAAGAAAGGCGTCCGGAATAAGAGGAAAAAATGAAAGGAACCGCAACGGCGTGTACCTACTCGGTTTCCGCAATCCTCTATCGCCCTTTTCTCGCGTCGAGAGGCTCGTGTTTCCAGCACGAGCGCGAAAAGCAAGAGAAAGAGAGAGCGAAGCACTGCAGTTATTCGGGGTGTAATTTCATTGATTCGGTTCACGTTACGCGGGCTATTTATCAGCGGTTTGAACGAATTGCTCCTCCTCGTCCGCTGGAATACTAAAAGCATAAGAACTCGAGGGAAAGATAGGAAAACATGGAGGGAATCTACCATGTTTCCTTATGGAATCAACAGTGAAAGGGTACGATGGACTCCTGGAAGTGATTGCTTAAATTTAAAACGGAAAACAATGGATGCTAATACTGAAGGAGTGAAGTAAACAATTTTATTGATGATTGTGACAAAGCTAAGATAATCCTAGATGTTATCCTTGTAAGAATGTCAAATTTATGACGAGTCATTTCAACTGAGTGTCAAGAGCCCGATCTTCCCTCTAAAGGCCCAAATGGGATTCCTGTGTTAATGTGGGCTGGACTCTTCCGAAAACCCCATCGTAGTGTAAGGGGCAGCTAGGATTTAATTCTAATCCACAGGTACAGACTGAGGCAACTATTCGTCACCCGCTTCAAGTGGGATTCTTGTGCCGGTGTTGGCTGGACTACTCCAAAAGCCTCTTCGTAGTCTCAAGGAAGGAGAAAGGAGTAGACAAGATTTAATTCCAATTCAGACATAGAAACTGAATGAACTTTTCGCCACCCTTTCCATGTAGGTTTCCCCTGCTGGTGTTGGCTGGACTCCTTCAAGAGTCCAGTCGTAGTCTCAGTGAAGAAGAAACGAGCGACTCGCATTTCATTCTGATCTACAGGTAGAAACTGAACGAACCCTTCACCACTCATTCCAAGTGCGATTCCTGTGCTGATGTCGGCTGGACTCCTGGGAGAGCCCCGTCATACTCTCAGGGAAGGAGAAAGGAGTAACTAGGATTTAGTTCCCAGTTAGAGGTAGAAACCCAGCTACCTCTTCACCGACCGTTCAAAGTGAGATTCCTGTGCTGGTGTCGGCTGGCCCTTTGCAAGAACCCTGTCGTAGTTTCAGGGAAGGAGAAACGAGCAGCTAGGATTTAATTCTAATCCACAGGTACAAACTGAGCGAGGTTTTCGCCACCTCTTCGCAGGTGCGATTCATGTGCTGGTGTCGGCTGGACTCCTCCGGTAGCCCCGTCGTAGTCTGAAGGAAGGAGAAACGAGCAGCTAGGATTCAATTCTGATCCACAAGTAGAAACTGAGCGAACTATGGCCTTCCCTCCCCCCTTTCCAAGTGGGACTTTCACGTTGGTACTGCGTTGATTTGTGGGAACGCAACTTTAGTTATCGGATATAATTCACACGCACGTTTCATATGGCACTTCGATAACGTACAAACGGTTATCTCACGTTGTTTTCTCCTCCGGCAAGGATGAGAACTAAAGTGTCAAAATACGCATTCGCGGACGGCCAAATCGGTATGGAACGGGTAAAATTATTTTATTTTGGTTTAGAAGGACGCCCACTTTACAAATTACTTTCTTATGCGACGTCATAACGCACGTAACGACGCGTTTATTTGCGCGTTAAACTCGAAAACTACACGATTACGGTACTTCTCGTCATATTGTCGAGTAAATGGGAAAAAAAGCGAACATAGCGATCTAAAAATAAATTGCCCGTTTACCGTACGATAAAAACGGTAGACGAACAGCTCTTGAAGCCTATCAGGGAGTTACCATCGCACATTCTCGCTCTTCCGGAATTTTTATTGTCGTACGAGTAAACGAAACTCGGACGGAACGCGTGTGCATGTCTACATACGTACATACGTAGGTACGCATCAACGATACTTTTATTGCGGACGTAAAAGCGTGGACGTTAAGCACTGGCGAGGGATTCATAAACTATTCATGTTGAGGGTTGGTCGTGAGGTGCTAATTGCGTAATAGCCATTGTCTCTGTTATCAATCACGAACTGACATATAATAAAGTTATGGTACCTATTTGATTTCGTGGTTATTTCCCGTTATCGTCGCGTAAATTATGCAGGTATTAATGGTATCGTTTTTTATTAGGACGGGGACACTGAAAAGGAAAGTTAAAAGGTTGAAGGTATTATCTTTTACATTATTTATGAGCTCCGCAATTAAGTCGGCGGATTTGTCTGAAAATGGGGAAAGCAGATGCAAAGCTCTGAAGAGATGATTGAAAAAATATACGAACGACGTCCTTCTAGTGTTGCATTCCGTCGGATATAGTTGGTACGGACGGATTGTTAAAGGTAAGTGTAAAATAAACTATAAGAAATAAGCGGTGTGTATGTTGACCATCATGCTAAAGAGCCGTAGGAGGTAGATTGCTGTCAAAGAAACATCTAATGTATTGCATACGACGATCGGTAAGTTGTTGTAATGTGTTCTATGTGATACGAGTACGTATGTTTCCTTTTAAACCAATAAATTGCTGAAATATGTTAATATTAATGCGTTATGGGCCTAGATCGCGTGTTGAGTTTAAAAAGGGAGTTATTACTTTTAAGAGGATGGTAGGATCTCGATGGTTTCTATTTCACTAACTGCATTTTGATACTTTACTGTGTCTTATGTAGGTATCTAAAACGGTCATTGATAAGTTAAAAGGCGCCATGACTGCAATCGAATCGGAAATTAGTGAATCCAGCAGATCTACCGAAAAGGGGAAAATGAATTTAGTAATTACATATATATATACTATAACATTATACTTACTACTTTACAATTAGCGCAGCATATAATTGCAAATACTCTGAGTTCACAGGTTAGGCAATTGATTAATATCTGTTCGACATCGAGAGACAAGTGGAACAAGTTACTGAGCGGTTCCAAACAGAACAGAGACACGATATATTATTTTATCACGTGTTCTCTTTTTTGCAATTTAGGAAATGGATTCAGAGGATACAGTGGCTAAGCATTGGAGAAAATTTAGGTTGAACTACTAGAAGAACCATGGGAGGAAGATAAAGTAAAGTTACCGATATCATTATTTTTAAAAGGCATTTTAAATACGATGCAGTCTTAATATTTTGAGTTTGTTAATACATGGAAATCAGTACCTAAAAGGACCAACGAAAACTAACACTTTTAAACATATTAACGAAATAGTGAAAAAAGCAAAAAGTAGGGATATACTAACAATGTCGCTCACCAATATAGATAGTCAATCCAGCTAGAAAGGACTCCGCTATACTTAGTAGTGCAAAACATATTGTTGCATGGGGGCGCTTATTTGATATAGAGTGTCTAAAAGTAGGCAAGCATGTTGACCACGATTCAAAAAGCACTTTTAAGGTTTTAAGGGTGGCTTCGGCGTACACAACTGTTTTTTTTTTTTTTAGGATTTAAATGTAATAAGAGCAATATCTCCGATTGATTTGCTAATCATGGAGAGGGAAGAAATATAAGAGAGATGAACTGACAGAAGTCAAGGTATAGAGCCAAAGCAAACACTTTACACCAATGGCAAGAAAGGTGGGAGAGGTACAAAGTGAAGGTGCAGTAGACGAAAAGTCTCATAAGGAAACATAAATGAGTGGGTAAACTGTAAACACAGGAGATTGGACTATTAACTGACATGAATAGTGACTGAGCATGTATCTTTACGGGGCATATTTGAAAAGAATGCGTAGCAAAGAGACGGATGGGTGCAGGTACTGTGAGAAGAAGATCGGTAACACAGAACACGCAATCTTTGAATGTGTACGGTGAGAGGAAATTGGAACTACTACGAGAAATTTAATAAATGATTCAGTTATAACCAACGACGATTATATCGACAATGATAGCATCGAACAAGAAATGATCCGACGGATAATGAAAACAAGAGAGGTAAAAGATCAGACAAGTTGATTGAAGAGAACAGCACGCGCACACGACGGCCTGTTCTCCTTCCTGTTCATATATCGATATACGGTGGACTGAGAAAAAGTAACAGTGGGAAGAGTTGGTATACAATGAATGACGGAACCCCACACTATCAGGTGACGAGGGACTCATGCATTTGATGTCCATAAGAGATTCCACCTGTAAAAAAAAAATTGAATAACACTTTTAAAAGGAAAGTTATACACTGTGGAACTGAGTTTAATAAAACGAAGTAGAAAAGGAGCTGATAGTGTAAATGAAACAACAGCATATCTGGAAAAAACATACGATCAACGTTTACAAAGCAAGGTAACTAAAGGTGCTAACGAGAATGGCTTCAAATGCTGTGCATGTGGAAAACAAGGTCACTTAGGTAAAAAATAGATTGTCCAAAAAAAAAAACCTGGAGATCTGATGGTAAAGACAATGCAGCCCAATGCTCTAAGTGCTGTAGGTGCAAGTGTTAAGCAAGAAAATGCTATAAAACTATGGATAGTACATATGCTACACATCATATGACATCAAAAAAGGAGGGGTGTACTACGTTTGTCTTTTGGAAACTCAAGTCAGTGATACTTAGTAATGGACAAAGCGTGAAAGCTAGTGAAACGAGAATCATCAATGTATAAATGTTGAGAAATGGAAAATGGGTGGAAAGTCATTTTCAAAATGTGTGGTGTGTGCCTGAAGTGAGACAAACTCTATTTTCAATCGCATTAGCAGTATATACAGGCATGATTTCCAATGCAGGTCAAATGTATTGTAATCATCAAAATAACAGATATGTACGAAAATTTCTAGAGGAGCGTGCCATCGATATTAAGATAATAAATTCTGCGACCGTTCCATGTCTGGAAAAATACACCGTTTGCGTTTTGGCAAACGAAAAGAACCTGATGATCTCATCAATGCTGATGTGTGTGGCCCTAGGCGAGAAACGTCACTTAGTGGGGGCCGATATTTGGTGTTTCAAGGATTCCGCTCTGCTTATTTATTGAAATAAGAATCAGGAGTGAAGGATAAATTAAAACAATTTTTTGCTGAATCAAAAACTGATGAATTAGAAGTGAAGAAGATAGTGGGAAAGAATGCGACAACCATGATGTACGCAAAATAATGAAACATGAAAATTTCATCATGACGTATACTTCTGAACAAGATGGAGGGTTTGAGCAAAATAACCATACTTTGGTGGAATGTGGAGGAACTAGGATACATATGCAAAATTTCATTCATTCAATTCAAAACACCACGCCGCAGCCTTGCCCCGTTCCCGCTCCGACTTTGAAAAGATATATGAAGTCGGGATTCTTTGAAAAACAAAACAAGAAAACTGAGAGAGTTTTGTTTAGTCAGGTCGGTCGATCCCAACGAATTGATCGGTATTTAAAATCTTAGTTTCCCTGTCGGTTGTCAGCAATTATCGTTTTAGTACTGATTGTTCACGGTAAAACTTTGGTGAATATTTACGACCACTATCTTGACGTCGAGTCAAGATAGTTGACCGGGCCAATTTAAGGGCATCGAGTTCCAGTTTAAGTACCGACAAACCACAGGAACGTTTGCTTTACACTGCCTGTATGGAGGATTTCTGTGAGGAAGGGACAGACTGAAAAGAACGTGACCACCCACGAAAGGCTGTTTCAATATATTTACCTCTTTCTAATTTTCCCCGATTTTTATAAGTGTTGTTGTGTGCGTTAATCCCCTTTCCTCCCATAGGCAGGAACCACCCAGGAAGGAGTTTTGGTAAACGCTGGTATGGTAAGCATTATTTTATCTAGTTTGTGGGCGACGCAATCGGGAATCTTTTGCTCCCAACGAACCAGTGGCGCCCGTATTTTTAACATCTTTAGTTAAGCTGACCCGAGGTTTCTTGTCCGACAACTGGCCTCTTAGAGGCAAACTATCAACCACACGTTCCACGGTGTTGAGGAACGCCTAGCACTGTGTTAATTTTTTATGAACTATGTACCCATGAGCAAGCAATCGCCATTGATCAATCAAAATAATAGATGGACGCCATGAATGAAGAAATGTAGCCCTTGCACGAAAATAGAACTTGGGTACTTGTGACACCACATGATACAAAATCCTCTCTAAATCCCCTTCGCAGATCAAATCCGACAGATCTGATACGTATATAAGTGCGAGGCGACGAATTTATCCCGTGTCACCCCAGATTTGCGGGACGAAACGATAGATCTGAACGGCGCACAGTGGGACAGAATTCCAAAAAGCTGACCAAAACTTCTAAAATTAAGGTTTTTTCGGGCTTCTTTTGTTGCGAAATGTGGAGAAGGGATATCGAAGGCAGGTATATTTCTTGTTCCTGCAGGATAAGTTCGAATGAACCGTTGCACGAGTCTCATCGAACTACCCAATTTGACGCGCGCCATACGCCACACAGAAAGACCACAGTATAATCGTGAAAAAGGGCAATTGGAAAAGTGTAAAATGGATTCTGTTCATAAATATATGTAGAAGGGACAGATCATTTCAAAATCTTTCTCATGTACGTCCGCCAATAGGCCATCCAGAGCACGAAATCGTTGCCACCGCGTCAAGGTGTCAACTCTACGGAAAAGGTTATACGTTTCACCACACGATGATGCTTTCGGTTCTAAAATCTTATTATATTCAAAATTTCTAAATTTTTTCGTAACCTTTTCTGTGAAATTTTTCCTAACGGGCGCTGCAAGAATATCACGACGCTTTACATATAACCTGATTAAATACGCGCGATTTTATACTGTAAAATTCTATTATTCTGCGCACGAATCGCACCGGAATCCTCAGAAATATTCAAATATCAAGAATTCTTATTCGCATCAATCAACCTCGTCGTCGCCGTATTCCCCGTTTCAAAAGCCCGTTTCGATCGACCCTCTCTATATTCGGATTTATCGAATATTACGGCGACAGAAACGGGGAGAGAAGGCGATTCAGACGCTTCCCTCTTCCCGTTTGTCCGCCGTCTCATTTCGCAAATCCGTCAAATAAATCTGAAAGTATAATTTAGCGCCCGGCCGGTCGGATCGACCGGACCCGTCATTTTTACGGATGCGCGCTCCGAGATTCGCGCGATATTCGGTTATTTTGTCACGCGGATGTCCCCCGACCCCCTTTTAGGCGTATTTCGAAGATTTCCGAAGCCTATTATGAGCAACTTTTTCGCCGCGTATATTCGAACGTGATAAGGGAAATGGATTTGGACGGGAATTTTTTTCTTTCGTATTCGAAATAATCAAGAATGAATAGGATAATAGGATGGGGGAAGTCCCATCGAGCTTTCACGGGAAAATGCTGGTTTTCAGCGTGGTTTATCTGATGGGATTTATACGAGTTCCGACTGATTATAGCAAAGATAACATCGTCTTTCAGTCACGTTAATGTATGCAAGATGTGAGGACATACTATATAGACCATTTGCCATGGCGCAAGCTTTCGGCGACGATACCATGGGTACTGCAAAACTCGGGAACTGGAACAATCAGCCCAACAATGGCCGCACGACAGTCGACAGTAACCCACGTTCTGGCAGACCCTCAACAAGCCAGAAGGTTAACAGCCCTGCGGGAGCCCTGCGGGGCCGTCGTATCACTGTTACAGAATGGTCAGACAACGTTGGGATAAGCATTGGTGCCGTGCATGCTATTATGAATGACGATCTGGGCTTTCAGAGAGTGCCCGCAAAATTCGTATCAAAGTTGCTAATGGAGGAGCAAAGGGAACTGCGTGCAGAAATTACACAGGATATGCTGGACGCGGCAAATGATGGCCCAGACTTCATGAATACTGTTATCAGTCAGGTAATGAGTCGTGGGTTTATGGGTGTGACCCTGAAACAAAGGCGCAGTTTTCACAAATGGAAACATCCAGCATTTGCGAGGCCAAAGAAAACACGCCAAGTTCGCAGCAATATAAAAGTGATGTTGACCATTTTCTTCGACCATCGTGATGTGGTTCATCATGAGTACGTTCCTCACGGACAGACCATTAACAAGGAGTACTATTAGCAAGTCCTTCGTCGTCATTGTGATGCCGTTCGGTGCAAAAGACCGGATCTGTGGACAGCGGAAACTTGGCAGTTGCATCATGACAACTCACCGGTGGTGCACAGTAACAATATATGTACTTCTATAGATAGTCAACGACCTTTATATGTACAAACTTGGACAGTTTTCGGCACCATCTCTATTTTGTATGTGGCAGTAAATTCGGAATTTTTGGCTATATATACAGGTACCATCTTTAATATTAAATTAACCAAATTCGAAATAAAATAAACAGATTCCATGTTAACATTTTATTTTCATACGTGTATAAAAAAAATTACAGTCTTTTACTATAAACCACTTTTATATTTTTGAAAGCAGTTTTCTTTTTTGCATCTCTTGATTGTTCACTGACAGTTCTTTTACCACAGAGCACTTTGTTTATTTGACTACACCAAAAATGTATTAGAACTCTAATAGAAAACTTTACAAATAGTTGTTTTTAATCTGCTCTATGTAGCTCGTGAATCCATTCAATTTTAACGGCTTGTAAAATTGTATTTTGTAAAATATTACTAAAATCTAATTTTTCGCAAACTGCTTGCAAAACACTTTGAATACATTGAGGTACATATGTCATACAATATGTCGATCATGTTTCTGGAAGGATGCTTTAGACAGTTCCATGCGCCACATCTTTCTCTGGCTTGTATCAAAGCATGTTCTTCTAAAATTGAGTTCGAAAAGCAGACACTTTCACATTCTACATATATCTTGACACTTTTGTTGATTTTCTTTCAAATAAGTTATATAATATGAATGAGAAGCAAGTTCAGGAATTACTGTATTTTGTTGAGTGTCCAAATCATCACCCAGTGATGGTGGTGTATGGTCAATATTCAAAGAAATTAAAGCTTGCAAATTATCAAAAGCTCCCCCTGAGTCATCTTCCTCGCAATTGGAACCAATAGCATATGTACTGACTAGACTATTAATTATCTGTATGTAATTATTTGTATGCACCCACAAATCCAGAGCATAAGATATTTATATTTGTAACTCCATTTCTTCTGATAGAGCTAAAGAAGTTTTCCAGGGGATCTTGAATTCAATTTCGTGGTATTAAGAAGTGAGATACCTGCTTTTGTAAATATTAAAAATAACAGGTCAAAAATTGGAATTAATTAAAGATCAAAAATTATATTATATAAAATGTATGAGAATGGAATAAATACAAATAAATAGATCACAAAGATTGTCATTTAGTTTTACCAAAAATAATAGCAAATATTCAATTAATTTGAATACTATAGATAATAAACCAATTAAAAATATGATAATTAAACACATTCAATGGATTGGATTTAATAATCAAAATATCCATATTGATATTGGTTGTAATTTACTAGCCGAATATATGCGTAATCAAAAAAACTATTTGTGGACATTGAATTCTCAAGACAGTTCAAAAGAATTAAATTAGTTTAGAACATAATATTAAAAGTAGAAAGTTCCTGAAAATCCTGACCAACATAATGGAGAAACATAGCTTTCTTCCGTTCTTTGTCCTTAATGTCAGCTGCGATTAAGTAGTTGTCAAAATGAGCTACCCATTTTTGCCACCTGGAACCGATGTTTGATATATCAGTTTTGATGTCAAAGGGTTGATACGTGCATTTGGAGTTGGTCGAATTTTTCAGTATTTTTCCAACTCTCGTGGCCAAATGTACTGCTCTACACACCTATTTATTATTGACTGTCCATAAATCTACATTACAGAGCGTACAGAGGAAGCTTATTAGAATGTAGAGGCCTATTTTCTGTTTATACCAAGTACATCATATGATACATGTACATTACGAAATCTATCGTAAGACATATTTTGAACGCGATTGAGCGCAAGTTTTTTATCGAAAAAAATTCTTCAAAGCATGAAATTTTACCAATTTTTCGAAATCATATACTTCCTGTAGTAGTAGCGTATTCGAACTCGGTAGCCTTGGCGTACTGCGGGAGTTAATTAAAAATATCTTTGGCACTAAAATTCTTAGTTTTTCTTCAAATTTACAATATTTAAACGTCATTTTTATTTAACAAACGTCGAGTTTATCAAAGCCCACGATTTAGTTTCATTTCTGATTTTGTTTTGTGTGTTTAACCCCGTTTCTTGCAGGTCAGACATAGCGGAACAGAGTGACGTTTGAGGGCAGGAACTATTCGTAATTTGTGGACCGCGCGGAACACGTAGCAGAACAAGCTTGAAATATTTTGGGAACGTAATCTAGATGCACCGAAGAAAAACACGAGAACGGTAAAGAAGTTAATCATGTCGTCGGCATATATCGGTCATTGCAGCATACCAACTGGAACACATCTTCGAATTACAAACTTCAAGTACTTCATTAAAATGCACAATCGGTTGATAAACAATATTCATAAGAATGTTATTCAGATCCGTGGTGGCAACACACGTCATTGAAAAGTAATATTTGTTCGTTTTTGACACTTTAATTTAATTTTTGTTGTGATTACTGTAACTGTAACAAACAATATGTAGAAATTTTCAATACATTTATTTTCTCAAATTCTTCCTTGTTTTCCATTTGCCACTCATGATAATGTCGGATTATGTGCTACTACACTAATTGACTCAATACGCAATAGATTTAATATGATAAAAATAGGAAATGAATAATAAGATACAAAATTTCCTAAATTTTATGAGCGGCCCGTTTTCTCTGACGCGCAGTTTAGTTGAATCTGTCTCATTCAGTTGAATTGTTAAGTGGAGCATTTTTAACTTTTTATACTGAGCTTTGCATCTAGGTGGTAACGGTGCTGTAAAATGCTGTTGCGAACACTCTATTGCATCTACATCCTGTGTACTATCAGTTTGATTAATTATTTGCTATATCTCATTATGTTTTAACAAAATGTGTGATTAAACTATTTGCATAATTAAGATTATTTCTGTTCACATGGAAGACCTTAGTAACAAAGATTGTACTCGCTAATGAAATGTAATTATATTTTAAAAAAACTTTTGTCATTCATTAATTGCTCTTGTTTTTTTTTTTTTTGAGAACTCCACAGGTACATATATATCTGCGATATTGTTCCAGTTTTCCTGATATATGGTATACCTTATAACCAGGCAATTTAAATGGTGGCTTTCCAAAAATTAACCCATAGTGTTTACCAACTAACATTAGGTTTGTTCGTAGAGTAAGTTGGAAACAGTTGGCAACTAATATTTAATGCGCATGCGAGACTGGAAACAGTTGAAAATTTATCCTAAATTCAATGAAGTATAAGGTTAACTACTATATCTATTTCAATGCCTAAATTTAATGCTCTGGGAACATAAAAGAGAAGGAATGCGTAATTTGTCCTGAAGGTGGCGCAAAACTCAGTTTTTGTAGATCTTTTGAAGCATTATTTATCTAAATGTAGTAAGAATGTGGAGAAAACAACAAAAACACAGATTAACAAGTAATCTGGGACTCAACATTAGTAAAGTTGGCTATTGCCATTGCGCATGTCTCAAACCATAAATGTTCAATTCTGTAAGAAATTATTCTGACGGTTGCCAATCGGTTGGAAATTGAATAAAATTCACTCTGCGAACGCCGGATTTCTAGACATCAGTTTGACATTTTACTCTACGAATACAAATATATAAATACGCATGCGTCTGACGTTTGCTGATAGTTGCTGATTGCTCTACGAACAAACCTATTCTTTTCATCACTCCTAGATACATTGAATGCAGGTAATCAATAGGTGTATTTTAATCATATCAAATTCGGGTAGATTCATTAAAATTGTATCACCAATATGGTTGTGATTTTCGGCGAAATTTGTCGTCAGTTCTTTTGTTAAAATCAACATAATCCCATTCCAAAGTACACTTGGTGCAAGAAAAAAACCTGTATGTGTTTTTGTTTTCAAGAGAAACGTTTTTGCAGGCAAATCACAAAATAAAATAATTGTTTTAAATTTCAAAATCATGTTTTTGAATATTATGCCATTTTTATTTAAAGAAATGCACTCATTTACAAAGTTATGGGGAAGATCGTTAGACTCTATTGGTTTCTGGTTCCATAAAACAGCCCAACCATGAAAACATTATGTTTAAATAGTTTAATAGATTTTCTACTACAAAGTATTGGATAAAAAGTTGATCCAGTACTTTTCGTTATTGACCATCAACATTTACTGCAAAATGTATAGATGTATTTTCATTAAGCATAAAATTGCTTCTCAGAAACATATTAATAAGAGCATTTTTAACGCCAAAATAATAATAATTTCCTGGATTCATAGGTACTATGGTGGCAACAAAAAATGGGACACTTAAAATAATGTAGTTTAAATCTGGCTTTTGCCTTGTCAAAAGTTATGTACCATTTTGAAATCATTATTGACATATGTCATTATGCCGCATTTAAGTGCTACTGGAGAAATGGAAATAATTACATTACTTGGGGAAGGATGGTCCATAAGAAGACTAGGTAATAGATTTGGAGTACCCAAAAGCACACACAACATTAAAAAATAAATGACTACAACAGGGAACTGTAGAAAGGCAAAGTGGTTCTGGTCGTAAATTAGTACGGAATTTCATGGAAGAAGAAAATCTTATTGTTTTTAAGGAATAATCCATTTGATACCGTGGTAAAAAATAACTAAAAATACTAGATTAATTTATTGTTTCCATTAAAAGATTTGTTTCCAAGATTTTTATTTCAAATAAATGCATTTAACAGAATTTTCTTGCGTTCGTGGATAAACTATTCTTGACATTAGACAAGATGATTGACGTGAACATGACATGAAACGACTGGTTTACACAACTAAAAGACAGTCAAAATAGCCTATAAGACTTGTCCCGATTTTTGTTGCCGCAATAGTACAATACAAGTTGATCGTGGTGTTTCTAATAATGTTCATGAATCATTAGGTAAATGTTTCAAATTGGGAATATCATCTTATAAAATTTTTAATAGTTTACGAACACTATTCTGTGAAAAACTTTCTTGTACAATCCATATCTTTAATCTATATGTAAATACTTCGTTGTTGGATTGTTTACCACTGGTGTCTATTACAATGCAGTTATCTTGAACAATGTCGGTTGTAATATCAATACATTCTTTCTTTTCGATTGACTCGTTTGAATCAGAACTACATGCAGTAAATATATTAATTACGGACACTATGGTTGAATTAACATCAATCTCTGAAACTTGAGTGAAGTTATTTGCCATATCTGTCCCACACTGGTTAATTTCACTGTTACTATACAGCTAAAATTATAAATGTTATTGATAAGGAAAATAATATCTTCATTAAAAAATTAATGCAACCTCTTTATGAAATCAGACACAGGATTAACTAAAGTAAGGGCAGTGTTTAATTGTTTTCTAACTTTTGTCACAGAAGAGCAGAAGCGACAAAGTGTGTCAGCAGCTTTGATGTTCATGTGGTCGATTTGAATGTCCTCGAAATAATTCAGAACTTAGCCAACGCCAGTTGGAAAATACGAAAAGTGCACATTTGTTGGTATTAATTGAAAAATATTACGAATTTTGAGTATGTTAAAATAATAGTATTTGCTAAGAAATTAAATCAATGAAACACAACAATGTTTTAAATCTAATGGACGCACACTATCCCAGAACAATAACATTAATGAAGCTAGTCAAATATAGCCACTATTGTCGTATTTAAGATTGGTTGCCGGCCATGCGCATACAAAATTGACCACAAGATTTTCTAACTTTGTCGCTTGGTGTCTATTCTATGCTTTTGTTCTACAACGTCTTTTATTTCTTCTATCCATTGTTATCTTCCTCAAACCAAGCAAACAATACGGGCTATAATTAGTTCCTTAATGTAATAATATCTAAAATAGAGCACTTACCTCATATCCGTGGTAAAGTTAAATAAAGTTATATAACAACAAAATAAATGAATACAAGCGGCATTAGCAGTAGTAAAACTTTTAGCGACTAAACGTTAAAATGGACATAATTCACGTGTCATGTGGTCACTATGTGATCAATGTGATCATACCACTGTCACAATAGGCCACAATAAGAAATCAAAGATATAGATATAAGCCAATAAAATGGGATAACTGTAAACGGTTAAATTCAAATATTTCTTTGGAAAGTATTTTTTTAACTCGAATAAAAGATTTAGTTTATATAAATTTGTATTAGAATATTCGCACGATGATTAAGTATATAATACATTGCAGTATATTCCTGTTAATACAAGGCAATTCCTGTAAAACTTGGATAACTTGGAAACATCATAATATACCACAAAAACCACAATATTTATAACTCTAGAATATTTTGTATATGTACTCACGCCTAAAATAACAAAAACAAAACACATTTTCCTGTATATTATAGGAACATACATAAGCATCCCTGGTCGATGACGTATCAGTATGTACTATTGCGGCAACAAAAATCCGGGCAAGTCTTATAGGACATTTTCACTCCTTTTAGCGGTATAAACCAACCGTTTGTCATGTACATACATACATGTCAATTTTAATGTAGCCATTTCTTTTTAATGTCGTGAATAATGTCTTTAGAACACTGTTTCCCAACGTAGGGTCCACGCCCCACAGGGGGCAATTTGGCTGTTGAGGGGAGGGGGCAATTCGAAAATGGACTCGACACGAGTTTAACACTTTCCCTCCGGGTCATTTAAATGCAATGCTAGATTTCGGTGCCAAATTTAACGAAAAAAGCAAATTCTTAAATAATTACGGTAAAGAATTATTAGGTATAATTTCGCTTGACGAGACCAAAATATTAACTGGGTGTTTGGCGTCGTCAAGTAAACTTCCCTGCGGCAGAGGCAGGCTCCGCCGGGAACCCCACACGTTTTAAAATCTCGTACCTGAATGGCCCATCGCTACTTCTGTAGTGTTTCACAGCATTCAGTTGGTGTTAATTTGAAATAAGTGTCCGTTAAAACTGTTGTAAAAGCTCGTTGATTTAATAAATATACACAGTGTATAGATATAATTGGTAAGTATTTGATTTTATTTTTATTTATTTTAATTTTAGAAGCATAATTTTCCCAAAAATTTTGTCAAATGGAAAAAATATATTATTTTGCGGTGGCAGTGTAGTAAATGTGTTATATACATTTAAATAAATATTGATTTTTAGTATACGTTTACTCTATGTCACATTAAATTAATTTTAACACATACTTTAATTTTAGTTTTTAATTGATCTTATATTTATTTCTTATAGCCCATAGTAAAATGAGTGGAGCAAGTAAGAAAAATACTCGTCAATATTCGGAGGAATATTTAAAATTTGGGTTCATACCCGCCGTCCACGATGAGCGGATTCCTTTTTGGTCATTTATGCCAGCAATGCATGACCAACGAATCAATGAAACGAGGTCGTCCTGAGGCGCATTTGAAGGCGAAACATAGTGCTCACATTAATTCAGATTTGAATTACTTTAAAACGTTAAAGAAAATTTTTGAAAAGAGAACAACATTAAAGTCTCTATTTACTGCTCATACTTCATCTAATAATCGTGTTCTAGAAGCTAGTTATCAAATTTCTTTATTCATCGCTAAAACTAGAAAAAATCATACTATAGGAGAGAATTTAATAAAACCGTCAATATCAGCACTTCTTAAAACGGTTCTTGAAAAAGATGACAAAGATCTAAAAGCTATGCCACTCAGTAACAATACTGTTAGCAGAAGAATAGACGAAATGAGTGAAGATATTGAAAAACAACTTGTTGAAAAGCTGAAAACAAGAAATTTCTCAGTGCAAATGGATGAATCAACTTTGAGAGACAGTGAGGGAGTATTGATAACTTACGAAAGATATATTGATAAAGCGCATTTTGCTGAAGAAATGTTGTTCTGTAGAAGATTAGAAGCCACCACTACCTCCAAAGATATACTGTGTGTCTAGCTAAGTTCGCGACAAATGGAAAACTTTTTTATTCTTGGGTTTATGAAAAAAAAGTTATTCTTTATAAAAAGTCCTGCTTATCTGCTCTTAAAGTACCTTTATTTTCAATAATACTTAAAATGTTATAAGGAATAGTCGTTCAGAATTGGAAATTATACAATTTAAATACAGCATTTACACAAAAGAAAGCATTGAAAATGTTACACAAATGCTTCAACATATCCGCCTTCTCGTTCCATACATGTAACGGTTCTATCACAAAAATGCCTTAAAACCCTTCTAATTGTTTGTGGAGTTATTTTACGGATTTCTTCTCTAATAACACGTTCTAGATGGCCTACATCCGTAAACGGCGCTTGAATATAAACATGTTCTTTTAAATAACCCCACAAGAAAAAATCAAGTGGGGTCAGATCTGAAATTCAGATCAGAAATTGTATTATATTAATTGTATTATTATATCTGAATTATTGACGAGCCTTTTTAATTGTAATAGTTATTTATATAAATAAAATAAAAAGTAATATTTAAAGGATTATTATTGTATTAAATTCAATCATCATTGTAATCATTACTTTACTCGTTGCTCTGTGTTTGGTTGTTTCGAGTTTGTGGTGGTTTGTGCGGCTACTGTTTTTGTTTGTGTATCACTCCGTATGGAGAAAATCTTAGCGGTCACATATGTTCTAGTTTCATCTCAATGTGTTAAGTAGTAACTAAATTACGGCTATAAATGTCACACGAAAATAACGTAAATATATTAGCAACGGAAAGAATTTTTGTGCGAAAAGAAACATCTAGCGAAAAAGAAATAAGAGAAAAAGAGACATGGCAAACCGTACGAGAGCACAAAAAGAAACCTTAATAAAATTACTTCCTCTTCAAATTTTGAGAATGATAATGTATACAACGATGCCAATAATAGTTACTTAACAATAGTATCAGAAAATTGTAATGAGGAGAAGGAATCTTTGAGCGAAATTAATGTTGCGCTGCGCAATAAATTGGCAACACTTACATACGAATTCGGTGAATGAAACAAGTAATATCAGAACTGTTAATACGAAAACAATAAACTACCTGCGGTTTTCATGCTAGCAAATAACACCTATGATTTGCCTTCTTTATTAAAACAACAGAAAACACTCCTTATAGGTTATCTGTAATAAAATATTATGATACTATACTATTACTATACTATTCTATACAACTACTATACTACCAAACATATATGCTGCTATTATTTACGAATATCTGGGATATATCAATGTTTGGCGTCGACTCCCAAAAGTTAAATTTGATCCGTTCTAGGTAAGAAATAATGAAATAAAATAAATAAGAGATTATTTTTTTCTTTTTAGAGCAAAATTATTGTATGCTGTTTTTTCGATTGTGGCCCTTAATGGGAAGTCGGTTTAATTTTTTTTTTCAAAAATTTTTTATTTCATACTTTTTACTGTTTTGTTTGCGTCCATATTTTTAGTTCCTAATGGGAAGAGCAACGAATGCGGCCGCCCATATGAAAAAAAAATCGTAAATGGACATGTACATTGCATTTTTAATTCTTCGATTCCCTTGTCATTCAAAATTAACTTATTTGCTTATTGCATAACCTATGAATACATTAGATACCAATTTTGAATTGAACATATTTTATAATTAGAACAGGAAAAATAATAATACAAATTCACCTGTCCTAAACCTCAATTTCTGTATTAATCTTTTTCTTTGAATAAATAGGATTACGACTTTGGTTTACTAAAATTGAAATATACATTTTTTATTTCTGTCCCCAAAACGTCAAATTATTTAATGCACAAATAACATTTACATGAAATATTTTTGTAGCAACTTCTTTTTTCAAGTCGACTCTGTTCTCGTAATGCTAGCGAACATATTTTTTCGACGGTAAGATTGCCTATAGTTTACTTTATGTGTCCTCCGATAACAGATTAAATAAAATAACACGACCAACTCCTATGGCATCACTTATAAGAATCTCCGCTTGTGATTGCTTGGTTGCGCCTAATTCTTCGCATCGGGCATCGCCTGCTTGTTGGGTTGCTAACACCGATATACCACTCATACAATAAGAAGTCGGTTATTGTTGGTTTTTTGTTAATATTAGCCCAGCACTAATTCGATATCGGCTCAAGATGAAATGGGACCATTCTGGATGTACGCTCTATTAAATGCACCCAAAATCATTAAAATAGGTCAACCCGTTGAGTAGTTATGCGCGAACAAACATAGAAAAACATACACGACGAATTGATAACCTCCTCCTTTTTGGAAGTCGGTTAAAAATGAGTAAATGTGAATATTTATATTGGTTTACAATTGCATGTTGTTCAAAAACTATTGATGATGATAAAATTAACAAATTTATGGGCTGTTAGATATCTGTTTACAATTTGGATGTGATTAAATAATTAATTTTGATGTGTGAATGAGAAGATATGCTAATAATTATGTAACTTTTTATTTGTTCATTGTACTAAATTAACAGAGGAAAAGGAGTAAATATGAGTGTTTATATTCGTGCACAATTTGGTGGCGATTAAATAAATTCAGTTTTTTTATGCAATTTCAACTTGTAACGAGCAAAATTGTGGTTGTAAATTTATAGATAAAATCTGGTATTTTAAAATACATCCATTTTTATGCATTTTCAAAGGAATTACTTGACTTTTAACGCAAATTTTTGTATCATTTATGGACTGTTAAATTATGAACTTCTAGAAGTAGTTTTAACGTCTAAAAAGAGGAAAATAAAGCTAATTACGGTAATTCAAAAATTGGCGGTCCAAAACCGGCGTATTATATACCACTTGTATATTTGCGAAATTAGAGGCGAGAGTTAACAGACAGTTACGGAATTTACAATCAATTTTGTGCTGTGCGATAAAAATTCCATCAAAAAAGTGAATCATAACGTACATTTCGATAAGACGCCTATAATTTTACTCGTACCACGCTAATCGAATAAATCAGTCGAATTAAAACGTTCCCTCCATCCGACAGGACCTCTTCGACACACATCTATCGATCTCCGGATTTTGCCGTCGGAAAGGGACTTAAGGAAGGGCCGTCGATCGGGTGCGATACGGCGCGGCGCGGCCCGCCGATCTCGCGAATACGCACATATTTCACGTCCAATCCGGTAATCTCCGTCGAGTGTGCTAGCGGAAAACCGTATTGTGTTTGACATGGAAAGTATTAAGGCTGTCTCTTATCGGACGATTTATCTTTCTTAAGATCGACGCGTGTCTATATATAGGCGAAAAACTCACTAGATCTATTAGCACGCTGATGCTTTCCGTCTTCGTCCTCTCCAAAGAGGAAAGAAGGAAATTTAAGTTGTCGGACGATGTTCATATAGGTACATGGTGAATTAGTTGATGTCGATATTTAATTCCTTTACTTTTCCACTGAAGATATGTTAGACATTAACGGCGATGAGTTGCTCGTTCTACGTTCGTAACGATTCAACGCTCGATCCGGAGGTTGGTATTGGCTGGTATTTAGAGACTCCGTGTTTGATTGAATTGCTGTACCTGTTATCCGACAGCTTGATTGTGGCATCCAACGTGTTTTATGTTTAACGATATTCATCGACTGGCAACAGTAATATTTTGGTCTATTAATCATCGTTTCATATGTACGACATACTATCAAAATTGGGCTTAGCGAAGAAACGCTACTGGGTAACTCTTGCTCCCCTGGAGTAGCTATGAACCTTAGAAGAAGAGCCATTGTTTCATCAACAGATCTTTTGCCCTGTCTATCGTTTTTCATCATTTTTTCGACGTTAGACTCTCCATAACTTTCGTAGGATTTGACCAATGTCGATTGTCGTCTCGCTTGCTGGGACACCCTTTCAAGGCGTAGCACCTTACCAAGTCGCTGCACGTCCGTAACCCTCCGTTAGAGGGTCTTAAGAAATATTTAACCTTGTGATTAACACTCAACGTCTTAAGTCTTACCTAAGATCTCACAAGCAATACGACATTGAAAGTAATAGCCCAAGAGGTTACGAGTAATTCCACATCATAGGAAACACACAGGATCTTTCTCTGTATACAATGCTTTTGGCCATTTAAAAAGAACACCTCCTCGACGCCTGCTTTCGCTAGGCCGTCGTACTAGGCTCGACAGTTGCGATTTATTACACGCATCTTCTTTCTCTTCTAATCGTTACAATTTAAAGTGTTAACACATCGCCTTAATGAATTTTAGAATTTTAAGATTTGAAGCTTAATGTGATACTAGCGACTGTTGAAGAGTGAGGAGGAATATTGAAGTCTCCCATTCTAGAAAACGAATAGGATTGACCAAGACTAAGTAGGCCCCACTACAGGGAAAGCAAGAATATAAACACTTTGGCCTTTTTAGCTTTTCGTTTCTGTTATTTTTTGATTCCCTTGTGGTAATGTCCTTAGCTGCTCTCACTCTAGCCTATCCGTTTTTCAGTTTGAGGGACTTCAAGCTTCTTCTCATCTCTTCAACACTCGTGAGTAGCACATTAAACTTTTGATCTTGTAGCTCGTTAACTTTAGAAGCCTAGGTTTTCTCGGGGAAAGAGATCTCCTTCTGACTGCTTATGGAAGCATGTAGAACTGGTCGTAAGACGGTGAATGGAAATATCTTCGTAGGCCCCCAGAGGCGACTCATGTCGGTAACGGAAATTTCTTTAGAATTCTTTCGCGTGTGATTAGTTTACGTTAACGTTTACCACCTCCACCCCCACCCCTCCCCGTTTGTCCAAAAATACTAAAACTCCAGCAAACTTTTTGTTACGATAGGAAAAGTACCGGTTATCGTCGCCGTCGCAACTTAGCACAAGTTAACATGGAAAGGTCTTAAATAAAAGAATAGAGTGAGGAAATTTCCTTCGAAAAGAAGAAAAAAACTCAAATGAGAAATGTACAATACGATAAAACGTCCCCGAAGCTCTTTTTCTCGTCGAATTTCGCCCGAAATCCGCCCTTGTTTAATATGCTGTCGACACGACCGAAAGAACCCGCTAACTTCGGACTCGAATGCCCGAAGAATTATTCATTTGGCTCGAAATGGCGAAACGAATTAGCGAAGAAAAGAAGTGAGCTCGGTCTGCCGATTACGGAAGTACATTTGCATTTCCTCAGTTCGGTTTGGGGTGGCGGGGATGAAATGGCGCGGCGCAATATTCAACGATAGGAAGGACGATGAAGGGGAAAGTACAACGCCGACGTTTCGGGAAGGTACTGTAATGAAAATCGGTGATGAAAGGAACGGTGTTTAGTGTACTCCGAAAAAATCTTTTACAGATTGTATCTCGTACTCGTCAGTGTTAAGTGAGTTATATATTTCTCGCCCCTTCTCCTTCGTCTTCGATATTTTCAACCTTCCTAGAACTTTCAATATTAAGGAGGCGAGGAAACAAAACGGTCTTCTAGGTTCCATTGGCACCCGGTATTTTATTTTAATCGTCCAACGGTAACATCTTTTATCGTGAAATCCAACCAGCCTTTATCACTTACAACCCTAACACGGAACTAGTCTTTCGTTTCCGCGTGTGAACTTGTCCATGGAATGAATTGTTGCACGCCAACCAAATCTGGGAGCGATGGTACGAGGTTCTTGACACAGTCCACTTTGCAAGCCATGCTGCCCCATGTAATTGTCCCGCCATTATTTTTACCTATACATGTCAAAGATTTCTTGCAAACTGGACCCCTCCGAACCCACGACCCCGCGGGAAAGAGACGAATAAGAACTTTTCTTGTCGGATTTCGAACGGAGTCACCCTTCTGATGGCGTACCGTCGCCTTTCAATCTGGCTCTTGAGCGCGGCGGAACGGAAACCAAATTTTCTAGTGAAAGTAAGCCACTCTTTATCACCTGCGACCCTAACGCGGCACTAACTTCTTGTTTCAGCGCGGCAACGTGTCCATGGAATGAATTGTTGCGCGGCAACCGGGTGTGAAAGCGAAAATACCAGATCTTTGTCCCAGTCCGCTTTGCAGGCTATACTCTTTCATGAGACTCTGGTGTGCCACCATTACTATTACCCGTACATGTCAAAAAATTTTGCAGACTGACCTTAACCCGAAACTACCCATTTGTTTCTGCGAGGCAACAGATCTCTCCCAGATAATCTGACAGACACCTACTTCTCGAACGCCGTGTTTCTGTTTTGCTGACATCTTCCGGAACTTCCAAATCTCTCTTTTCGTTGTGCTACCTACGTTTGTCTTGCGAAACGCACGATTAGTAAGAAAGCACGTACGCCGATAGAGCTTTGTCAAAAAATCGAGACGTCTATACCCCCTTGTGACGACTATGCCTCTGACCTTTCCCGTTTCCTTGCCACGTTTTTCGCTGGAATGTTCGCTTTGAAATCCGTTTTTGTCCTTTTTTCCTGGCGCCGAAGTTACGTAAGGTTAGGTTGGAATGCATCGATTTTGCGATCAAATTGTAGAATACACGTTTAATGGAATTTTATTATTAAATTTACGACGTTTATATTTGCGTCTTGTCCCAAATTAACGATACTGACGAAATTCCACAGCATAACAGTGCACCACGTTACAACCTTCCCAACGTCAGTCTAAGAGTTCCGACGGAAAATTCTTCGTGTAGTCCTGTTCGGGAAAAATTGTGTATTTCGTAACAATTTCATCTTTATGTTATGTTATCATGTACTTCGTTTAAGAATAGTAAACTATTTTCGAAAAGGCAAATTTTAATAAAACAAAATCTGGATCACTCTCCATATAACGACGAGCTACTATGTAACTGCGCAAAAGCTTACTAACTAAGTGCGCAATTTGCGTATGCCAATAATCCGCGAACTTAATTCCTCTCACTGGTCCATTCCTGATCGCTAGGGTTTGTTAAAAGGTGGTACCGGGCAAGACCCATGCCGCAGTGAAGGCAGAGTCTAGCGCGAATTTTACCGACATAGCCGCCTTTCTACCTACTCTCCAATCGACACCGGCATGCGCTCTTACCTGGTACCACCTTTTAACAAACTCTACTGATCACACAACCTCGAGGGCTCATAGCTGTTAGTGCTAGTCTTTCGCTTTGCTTTCTCGGTAATTAGTGTTGAATTACATGAATGTAGTTATCGATTGACGAACCGAGTTCGCCAAATAGTTTTAGTCTTCGCCTGATAGATGTGTTAAATCCAGACGAATCGATACACGGAAAACGTACCGTTTGTTTTTCCTTGGGGAATTTCTGTGTTGTAATATCGTTGGCTGCAGGAAATAATTAGACAACATCGACGTTTACAGAAGTTCTAATTCGTTGCGACAACCACGTGCTTAATCCCTTCTTTTATGCTAGCCAGGCGTCTCAGGGCAAGGTCACGCTCGAGACGAGGAACCTAGGTACCAAATTTGTACGAAATTGGGGTGAAATTGCCCTGTCTGTTTGATGTTCCGTAACATTTTAATTCACTTCTTGTATACGAAGTAATATAAACTCTGAAATCACCCTTAAGAGCCAGTGGTACCCATATCACATTTTCGTACCATCAGCCAGTGTTTCAACACCTTCTTATTCCGAAGGTAAACCCTTTTACACCGGCAGCCCTATCCGGCAGCTAGCCCTATCGTCTCTGCATGTCAACAGATCTCTTCGGGACAATCTGACCACCTGCTTTATGAACACCGTGTTTGTGTCTGGTGTCATCTTCAGGGGTCTTCAGTACTCTTTCCGTTTGTTTGAGATGTTTTGACTTGAAACACACGATTGGTAAGGAGGCACATAGCAGTTACAACTCTTTTTGCGTGCTTCAAATATTTTTATTTCGTGGAACGCGCTGTAGATGAAGAAGCACGTAGTACTTCTGTCCTAATTTTTCTCAGGAATCTACACGCAGTACATTTTCCACTTACGCTATCTCCATTACGCTCAAATACCGGTCATAAAAATAACAGGAAAGCGCAATTTACCGGAAAGGTTTAATATTCCTAGCAAAATCGCTAAATCGGCCGGCGGAAATTCCGTTTCGCTTGCGCTCGCATACTCGCCCTCCTCACGTGATACTTACGGACGGACGTACACGACCCCCGGACTAACTAGCCGTAATAAAACTTAGCTCGGCGACCGTCGTGGCGGTTCCTTTTTCTTCCCGTTCCTCCCGTAATTAATGGTGCATTAAAAAGTTCGTTTGCGGCGCAGAGCGCCGTAGAAAAATTGCTGCGTCGCACGAGTAAAAAAGGGGAAAAAGGCGATGGGGTGTGGGATCGGTGGGGCTACATTGTCGCCGGTAGCACTCGCCGAAGAGGCATTAATCGTCGCCGCATCGGGATAATGAGTTTGTTTATCAGCGTCGCGAAAGAAAGAAAATGTAACCTACTGCAGGTAAAGTTTGCATTTAGATAAAATGTTTCATTTCGTTGGTTATTGGGCGTTATTGGGCGCTAGTATTGACGACCATCTGGGTCGGATCGTATGAGAACCGTTTTAGCAAGATAAGTGACGGTTTTCAACTAAAGATTGAGGAAGATATGAGAATTGGTGTATCAAGTTCTCTGCTAGGCTCTAGACCCTTTTTGATCAACATAATCGTTCACTAAATGCGGGTTGAGATGGTAGATAATTAATCCGAAACGGCATGAATTAGACGAGATCCTCATAGGAATATGTGGTCGGCTGCTGACTCTTTCTAAAGGGATCAGTACCACGTCGGACGTCTCTTGTGATCACGAAGGCTTTACAATGTTTCCTGTACGAAGACCGTCAAGGTAATTTGCATTGTGGTGAAGAGTAAAGCGATTAGAAGATTGCCGAAAGCCATCCTGAGAGAAATGATCATTGTCGCTTACACCAGCGTCTCCCAATCGGCGATGCCTAAACCCCCATGGGTCCACCGCCATTTTACCGGGTGTACATGTAGGGCTTGCTTGGCTGCCAGGAGTCCGTGGCAAAAATCATGATATGCGGCGGTCCACGCCAAGAAGTATTTGGGAACTGCTCGTTTACAGGCATGGTTATGAAAAAGCGTCAAACAAATATAGAAGAAAAGATAATGCGGCAAAGAAAATATAAATTAATTATTCAAGGAAACCTCCTGTTGAGTAACAGTTTTTGTCCAAAAACTACTGTTTCAACAATTTTTAAAAAAACACTGTATTTGTGTCTTGTTTCAACTCATCTGGAAGATTATTGAAAATCTTGCATCCTAAACACATAATACTTTTTTGAAGGATGGCCTGTTTATGAATTGGTGGAAGCTAATAACGAGTTGTCCTTGTATTATGTTCTTGTACTATTTGATTATTACTGAACTGATTAATGTGTTTATATATAAAAATTAATATTTCCAGAATGTACACATCATGAAATGTGAGAATCACAAGTGTTTTTGTCAAATTCGTAAAACTGTAAATCATATATTAGACGTAATACTCTTTTCTGCAGAATTAATATCTTTTCACAAGCTGATGAGGAGTCCATGATAGAAAATTAATATAACTGTAGCATTTGAGATGTTCATCAAACATAATACCTAACATTCTTTCAAGATTTCAATTTTTAACAATTGTGGTGTTAATGGTATCATCAATTGCACTAGCATTATTATCCACACCTGAAACAATATTAAAAATTTCGCTTTCAATCACAGGGTCAAGGAAACAGGAATTGGGTGAGACTAGCATATGTTTACCAATTTCCTCAAAATTAATGACTTTTTTGGGATGATTTCGGTCCGCATCAAGTAGACTACGCGTTATGGTGCAAAAACGAACATTGAAAGCATTGCACATCTCTGTAACATCATTGAAAATGCCAACAAGATTTTCATTAATATTACTTTTGCTGTTATTGTTCCTTTTAACCGTCCACATGGCTTTGACCTTATTGTTTGAAGTTTTTATAAAATTATCATTACAATTCTTTTTTGGTCTGAATTAATTTTCATGAAAAGTCTTGTACTATATATAATAAGTATTGATAATTGGATATTGAACACTTAGATCTCTGAGCAATTGAAGCCTGTTCCTACTTTCAATGACATCAGGTGTTATCCATTGGATATGGTTTTTGTTATTTTCATCTTGATAGGATATGACTAAAGGAAAACAAATGTCCAAATAGTACAAGAATAGATTTAAAAACTGAGAAAAGATTTTATTAGGACAATTGAATTCATAAACAGTTGGCATAACAGAAAAGGAGTTAAAATTAGTTTTACTT
The DNA here is from genome assembly GCA_038088585.1 of Chrysina gloriosa. Classification (NCBI taxonomy): domain Eukaryota; kingdom Metazoa; phylum Arthropoda; class Insecta; order Coleoptera; family Scarabaeidae; genus Chrysina; species Chrysina gloriosa. The sequence goes on along the minus strand of CM076088.1, from coordinate 26,845,110 downwards.
ATTGTTAGTTTGCGACGATATTAATACTTACGAATACTTTTCATAAACTTTGCTCTGATCTTGACAATTTGTGCTGAATAATCTGATACACCAAATTCTTTTACACATACATCATAGTTATTTACATCTAGATTAAGTAAAATATTGTCTGAACAAGTGGCGCTGGTATTAGGATGGAACATTCAGAGTAACCGTTAAATTGAAACAGTTAAGTATGTCAACTTGTCGGCGCTGAGGAACAGATAGTACTAAAAAATCAATATTTTTAATCCAACCTAAAATAAAAATTTGTTTTCACTACCAATAATATCCACTATTTTGAAATGCGTTTCCATAAATAGTGAAACATCGGAGTTAGGCGCATGGTATATAACGAGAAAAATTATATGAATATCAGCACTCATTTCGACGGTACAACATTCAATGTCTTAAGGGAAAATGCATTAACGTCAGGTCTATTTCGTAAGCGAAGATGCGGTTTCGCATACACCACCATGTTTTTGACATGATACTAGTTTCTAACCACCAATAGTTAGTTCCATTATTTGATATTCACTTTACCAATGTTCCGAGCACATTGCAACATCAATTTCTTGACTATGTGGAGCAGCCATGGGCATCCCCGGCCCGCGGGCCACATGCGATCCTCGAGTAAGATTTGTCCGGCTCGCAATTAAATCTTTCCATTACATATTAGCACGGCTGGTCAAGCTTCCTTCAATTCCTTATTAATTGTTTTTGTTTTCGCCCGTGGGCCATCCTAATTTTTGTTCTTTGCCCCCTACAGCAAAAGATTGCCCACGCCTGATGTAGAGTAAACTCAATATGACTGATTTTGTTATGTAGACATGAAACATTCTGGTTGATAGCTGTTAAATGCACTACTTCGTTTTGCTTCTGTTAGCTAAAAGGTTTGAACAACGATTGACACATACATGTTCAGGCCACATGTCCGGCTTCTGCATTTCTTCGAAGTGTTGAATTGGAAAAAGTATCTGTTCCAATTCAACACTTCGAACGAAGAATATATAAGTGGATATTTCTTATTAAGTTTTTCACATCTAGCATTTTTAACATCTTTGGAATTTATATATTTTAGAAGCTGTTCAATTGTTACTTGTGGGCCAACCCTATATACATGGCAATGCGAATATTGTATTGCATCTTTTAATTCTGTTGAGTGATTTATGGCTACCTCGTATTATTCTGGTTACTCTAGAGTTATTATTCGTTTTAGTCTTAACTGCAAACTAATCATTTCTTCATCAGAGTCAGTTTCCTCGGTAATCTTTTTTGGTATCATTTCGAACGCTTGGTGAAACTGCTCGTTTTTGTTGTGTAGTTTTCGAGATTATTTTCACCGTATCGTAGGATGAAATTATTTTTACATTTGCAGCAATATCCGTTGTATTACTTTTCAAAGATTTACATTTTGAATTGTTATCAGCAAACAGATGAATTAATTGAATATTTGATTCTTTTAAAGTTATTATCTCACTTAGCAACTGCAATATTTCTCCTTGTAGTTTGGTTGTTTTCTTGACAACAATAGTAGCAACGATTTCTTGAAATTCTGTATTTTTTTCAAAATTGATAACTGGATCACTTTTCACCACTTGATCTTAGATCCGACGGCATTATGTAAATTACTTTAAAATACAGTTATTGTTTCAAAAGGTTGTTTGGCTGCTGGACAGCACCGCTTGCAAATAACACCGTTCACTACCCAAAAAGTGATGGTAAAAGATTTGCAAGCAAATGCCGTCAACAGGCCGAAAGACGAGTTGTTTGCCCAAAATTACGGCTCCGTTTGTTATGTCTGGTCCGTCTAAAATCACGCAGTTGACGAAACATAACATCATCCAAGGAAAATAGTTCGTCTTCTGGATTATCTTCATGGTAGCACAACGGCCCCTTCAAGTTACCGGGGCCATCCCCAAATGGATTTGAGCGAAGCCTGACCACCTCTGGGGTTATTCTAAACTTTGCCAGCACATTGGACACTGTATGGCCGGAACTACCAAGAAATTTCTTAAGTTTCTCTCTGCTGGATCGAACTTTCCTTGACGGGTTCGGGAAACCGTGTTTTGTATCCCAGACTTATCGTCGCTGGCGGAAAATCGGTTAGAAATTGATTATTCAAAATACTTTTTCCATCTTTGCCGGTAATAAGAGGATTCCACATGAAAATAACGACCCATCTTTTGACGATCCCTATAAGAACGGATGGCCTGTTCGTAGAGGTAGAGTCATCGATCTAACTACATGGTAATGGAGGTGGGAATATCCGAGGAATACGGCGGGTGTGGTAGGGCATCCCGGTTAAGCCAGTTTTCTTCATGTGGTCCAGCATTATCGTGCTGGAAAAATTACTTTGTCGCACGTTGCCCCGCTTCAATGCTTGTATCAAGTCATTGTTGATAGCATGCTATGAATAGTGGCTTCTTCGTCATTCTTTATGGTGTGCTTGACCTGCATGATTGTCGGTATTCCCTATGAGTCGCTTTTCTCTTTCTACATATTACTCAGATTTGCATGTATGGAGACGACAATACCATCCCTACATAGGAGTGCCGCGATGAGGCACTGGTTCGTCGTTAACTGCTGGGAACCATCGCCGTGTTGTGTGCTGTAAAAAAACTTACATGTTTGTTGCCTCAGCACTCACCATATATTACAATAATAAGTTAGTATTTAATCTATTAAATTGTGATTATCATACAATTAGTGTTCAACTCCCAGAAACCCTTTCGAAACCGCTAACTTATCAGCGACGACAATAATAATTAACGATCAATCGCGCCGATAATCCCTTGATTTCGTAATGGGCATACCACCCACTACGACCGAATGCGCCTTTTAATATTGCACGTGCTGCCCGCCCGGATAGTGTGCGGCTCACACATCGGAACATATGCACTCACACACATCGCAACATTAGTAAATGTTTCCCTAGGACCAACATCAATCGGTACACAACATGCACAAATACTAAAGTATACATGCGTCCGGAGCGTATAAGCCGGTAAGATCCGCGTTATACGGTGGACTTGACGCGCACACAATCGCCAGTACCCTATTAACTAGATTTGTCGACGATCGGGCCGCTCTCGCGGTAATTGCGAATTAAATTTTAACGGTTAGCGGTCGCTACCGTTATGTGGATTGTTCCGTTTCCGGCGGAATGAGAGCGAACGATATTCACGGAGGAGCGGGCATTCCCGGATTCATAAGTTGGAGGATGTACGCTTCGAGTAAATCCGATGATTTTCCTACAAGGTCGTTATCGGATTGTTTCGATGAAGTCGTGCCATTAAAGTTAATTGGACTGTTACGGTCTAAATTTATTTTTTGGCATATTACTTTTTGAGGAGAAGGTAGTTTTCGCTTAAAGGCGTTTTGACAACCGCAACCCTCTTTTCGCCTAGTTCTGGTCATAGCATTTAACATTCATGACAACGCCCTGTCCCCGAAAACATTTAGTTAATAACGGTAATTAATTTTAATTGGGTGTGTGTACAAGCGCCAGCTGTCGAGAATAGTCCCCAAGAAGTAGAGTTTCTTTGCCCAATTTGCTGTAATAACCGACAAATTAATATAAGAAAACGTGTCGTTTCTGTTCCCACCGGGAGAAGTGCAGTTTACAATAACCACCGGACAGTAGAACGATCGTTCGCCCATCAACAACTAGGTAGAAGTCAACTCACCCCAACGATCACCTGCACGAGCCCCTGTTTGAAAGGCAGGAACTCCCTTTTGCACCTTTTGTCATGCTAGCATTGTGAAACTTTCCACTCTAAGAACGAGCTCAAATCTCTCTGATTTTTACCCCGGTATTTTTGGCTTATAAGCACATATAAATGAATTCTATTTTATCCCAGGAACCACCGGATAGTAAGGCTTGCCCATCAACAACTAAGTTGAACTCAACTCACCCCAACAACCACCTATACTAGCTCCTATTTGAAGAGTTTAGTACGGTCAACCATATTAGGTAGCGAACACGTCATCGTATCCGAAGCATGTTAGCATCGACTTTGTTTCTCCAATCTAAGAACAAGCTGGAATCTATATAATTTTTACCCCGTTATTTTAGCTGATAAGCATGTACCAATTTATTCGATTTTACCCCACGCTTCCATTGTTAACATCGTTGTACAGCTGAGCTTCCTTTTTAGCTCTTATCAAACGTCAATCTTGTTTCCTTTTTCCTTAAATTAAATATATCTTTCAAATTACTATCAAATGACGGATTTCGTCTTGTTATTATAGTGTAGGTTCGACAAACGAGTATATGATAAGTTCATCATTAAGTAGTGTAAACCGGAGTGACGCTGTCCCTTCACCGTCTGGCCCCACTTATATGCAAAGCATGAAATTAAAATTTGGAAGAATGACAGCATCAGTCCGGTTTACACAACTTATCATGTACTTATTTGTCGAACCTAAGTAATCACTTTTAGGAAAGTTTGTCACGACTGAAATAACTATCTGATATTTTAGATTTTCGTTTATCCCTTCACTTAAATTCTTGTTCCCCTGTTTTTCTATTATTTAGCTTTGAACTCATTTTATTTAATAAACGATCAGTTTGTCAAAATTTACGTGTATCATTTCCTTGTTTCCTGTATGTATCTGCCTTCCATACAAGCTGGACACCGTCGAGGCAAAATCCCACGGGGAAAGGAAAGAAGGTGTCGTTTTCAGACGAAGTTTTGATGAAATTGTCTTGTCTGTTTGACGCACCGTTGCGATACAATATGGGTGTTGTACATGAGCAGAAGCGCTAAAATGACCCTTAAGAGCTAGTGGCGCCCGTATCAAATTTTTGTACCATTATCTAACGTTTTTAGCCTGTTTTATCGTAAATGTAAACCCCATTTCACCCATGACCCTGCCGAACGGCTAGCCCTTTCGTTTCTGCGTATCAAGAGGTCTATCCGAGACAATCCTGCTTCTTGAACGCCGTTGTGTCAAGTTCAGGTGTATCAAGAACTCTTTTCGTTTGTTACCAGATATTTTGGGCTTGTGGAACATATTGTATGAAAGGAAGCACGCAGCAGGACAAACAAGAATCTCGTAAATCACTCTAGTAGAATGAGGTCAAAAATGTCTTTCTTGTTATCCTGAAAATTTTGATGTCGTTACAGAAAGTCACCTCGTTCATATTACTGCAAGCAATTATGGACCAAGAAAGATAAAAAGAATTGTTATATTTCTAAAAGCTCACGAATTACGAGAAGAAACCGAGAAAAGATATTACCGACTTCAAAAGTATGTTAGGTGTTGACAAATACAGGCTGAAATGCCCCGTAAGCTAACGACACGGTTACAAACCTAATGCACAGCGATAGAAATGTGGGGTAAAAATGAAGAGGAAAATTTTGTATTTTGAAATACAGGTACAAGAAAAATTAAAGAAAAAGTCTACCTTAAAATCTAGACTGTTACAAGAACTTGAAAATCGGTCGATACTACCTAGACGGACAAATCGTTGAAAAGTACTCAAAAAGATGAAAATGCTGGGATTCCTATCAAATTAAACCACTTCTCTATCTACTCAATCTCCCTACTAAATATTAGTATATAAAATGGCGCCATTCCTCTAATTGCAAATTTTAGTACACGAAATGGCGCCATTCCGATACTTAAAAGCCTTGGTATATAAGATGGGACCACTCCTCTAATTCAAGATCTTAGTACATCAAATGGCGGCACTCCTCCAAATAAAAATTTTAACTTACAAAATACTCCCAACAGAGAGAAGAGTGCTACCAGATTTTACGAAGTAGTACAAAAGTTACCTTAAGTTAAGTCTGCTTGTGTAAGCTAGACTACAGTTAAATTTTTGTGAAATAGAGAAATTGACGAAAAACAGAAAAAAGAGAAAGACAAAGCAAGTATTCTCATAAGCGCATTTAATTCAAGAATGGAGTATGAATATGAATGACTTAATTTTTTAATTTTTTAGATACAACATTTTTACTTACAAAAATTATGATAAAAATTGCTATTGCGTTTAACCAAGATTGAATTAATTGACCTTGACACCAACGTCCGGTAAACTGAACGCAGTACTTTTCCTGAAAACCCGCTTCCAGTTTACTGGACGACTAGTACTATCTGTTTGGCTGGTTTGGCTTGATTTATATGCTTCACGGACCCTGAATCTAGGATTAAAACACTTTGGATGGTGTGTGGGCCTAAATTATGTCAATATTTGTTGGTTTTATTCCCACTGGATGACGCAAGATTTGTTTTGAACTGGTATCGCAGTAACCATATATTCTAAAGTTTCGACTGACATCACAGTCAAGTCTTCATATGTCTGTCTTTTGAACCGACCAGAACTCGACTCCCTTAACGACCCAAACTAGTCATCTAAGCTATCTGCAAACCTACATAACCGTCCTAATTTTAAAGATGGCGAGTTTAAATTTACCAGGAGTATAGTTGCAAGGTCAGATCGCTTGGTACATTTCGAAATTTCCTCGTCCAGGAAGGCAACAATTCGGACCGGACCAGAACTCGACTCCTCCTTAACGACGATAAGTTTTCTTCAAAGGCACATTTTAAAGACAGCAATTTGAAAATTTACAAAGGTGTAGCAGCAAGGTCAAATAACTTGGCGTATATAGTATACTAGCAGATACCCGTCGTGTTTTGAGTTTTTTCGGTAGGTGTGTAAACATAAAGATTTTTCGACGTTGCAACTCTGGAGCAAGCAACATATAATTGGCCGTGCGAAAAACAGGAATTTTGTAAGTTGAAACCAGCAACACTTACCATCTTGTTCCGTTGCACAATTTCGGTGGGTCTAACAATAAGTTGCGAATGAGCATCTACGGTGAACCAACTTTTAAAGTTAAGATATGTGGTGGCATTCCAGATGGTTCCAAAGAATTAAGAATCTCTATTAGAAAGTTGACAGCTTGTTCCTCATCTATAACTGTGTCAATTGATTTGTACGTGACAACTTCACCGGGTAGCTTACATTAAATTTGATGATTTATTTTGTTGACGTCATCATTCTTCGGAGCCAAAATTACTCCTTTTTACTGTCTATGAGATTTTTAATATTTTCTAATTCGATTATTTGACATGGTCGACGCGATAACCACAAATGATAAAACTTTCTGATGACAGTGACAGATCAACGTTTTTGTGTTGACAGTCTGTATTCGGAAAAACTATTGTATGGGAAAAGTCGAAAATCCACTTCATGAGTGGACCGAATGCATTTTTAGTGGTCTAAAGTCGTTCTCGCGTTATTGCCTTTCTAATGAAACCGGTTTGGGGCACATCGGTTGGATAGTTTCGAAGTCTATAACGAACATAGAAACATTTTTTGTATTTTATATATATACACCTAGAAGATAAACGTATGTTTGTGTGCTTATCTAAAAATAATTCTGATATAGTTACCTGCTTCTGTTGAGCCGACGAAATTAATACCAGCGACCAACATCATCAATAAAACCACTCCATGGCGAGCGACTTGACCCGTAATCCGTGACCGAAAGGAAAGCAACTCTCCAAAAGTTATTACTTAATAAAAAGGAATTACCTTCCGAATCGAAAAAAGCAAAACATAATCTCCTCTTTGTGGGAGCCGCCGCGCCGGTCTACATAAATCATTTTATCTATCTATATCTAAATCCATCTATTTCTCCCGACCCTCCTCTCTCCACCCCTCCCACCCTCAAGGAAGCGGAGCGGCACAAAATATAATAGATATTGTTCGAAAACTTCATCGTATAAATCAAAGCGAATATCTATCTATTCTTAGCTCGCGGCCGGCCCGGCGAGTATATTCCCGACAGACGTTGTTATATTTAATTTTTTCCTCTTTTCTCGTCCTCCCCTCGTGCCCTATCACGGAGGGGAAAGGAGGGAAATCGCCCGAACGTTTCGTATTACGCTTAATACGTACGTAGATCTACATATTTATTATTAAAAGCGTCCGTTTTCGGTTTATGGATTAAGAAGTTATTTTCGGATCGTCGATAAATCATTCAGGTGAAGTCCCTCTATAGCCTCGTCGTACGTAACCAATTTCTCCTATCAATATTTAGGTGACGTTTAGTGGATCAAGTCCGATCGTATTTGTCGACATGTTCAAGAAATAATTAATTTTTGTAATGGGATTTGGTAGCGAGAACGAAAACGAGATTGACGTTGAATTTATGCCTGATTTGTGATTACTCTTACTTTTTCAGGCTGACCTATAAACACTCTTCTCGTGACTTTGGTTTTTATGTTTAGTGTAACTAACAATAAGTGTACAAAGTTCTATCCGATTTGTGAATTAAAAACTTATTCATTTCATATTATATCAGCTGTGCCATCCATCTTGTGCGATCTCGCTATATGGACGGCCCCGAAAACCCTCAGAAACAGATCTCAACTCCGTTACCCGTGCCCAAGACTGCCGAGACGCGGCTGTCGTTTCGAAATCTTGCTTTTAGCGCTGTCAGTTTAAGAAAATTTCTGAGATCTTTGCAAGCTTTCACGACCGGTGCCAACTGTAGGAATTGCTTCCGCGTTCATGGTCCCACACTCGGATGCTTTTATCAATCTCTTCAAGTTACTATGCGTGCTAAAATAAAAACTTAATATGTCATATTTCTTTTGTTTTAAACCATCTTCTTTAATCGTTCCTTCTATTCCCTTCGTCTTCGGTTTTCCTTTGACGAGAAAAAGGAAAATTGTTGTTACTATCATTTTGCCCAAAGTTTCATTTTTTCTTCGCATTTTGTATCTTTTGTCCTTCTGCTTTTTAGCTCTTCTCAATTGTTCTTAACATGCTTCCCTCCTTTAATTGATTAAATTATTGCAAACTCTCCACCACACAATTATTCCATAGAATTCGCGTGTTTCGCTAGCAACGAGGCAGGCATCTTCAAAACCGCCAATTACCTCCTTTGATCAAGAAGATAATAATAATTCTTTTTCTTTTTATTCATGTTTTGTTGGTTGGTTGTTGGTTTCTTGACCTATTTCGTCTCTTTTGATCAGAAAACTTGGTGCCACCTAATATTTATTCTTTCTTTCTTTCTTAATTGTCCTTCTTTATTCCATTTTCGTTAACATTTCTATCCTCCTTATTTGTTCTGTGTGTTGAATACTTTAGCACCATTCTCTTTTTCGTTGAAGAAAGGAAGAGATTTCTGTTGATTTTTCTTTCATTATTTCCTTTTCCTCGATACTTCTTTGCCTTCGTTGTTTCTATGGTTAACTATATACCCAGGGGTACCTATACCGTTCTTAACATTCTTTCTGCTCTTCATTGCTTTTTCCCCAAGAGTTCTGTTTCTTCTTTATTTCTTCTATTAACCACCATTGATACTTTTCTCTTCTTTGTTTTCGTCCACTTTTCTGTTCTTTCTTCGTTTCTTGTGTCCACAATTTTTAGCTTTGCTGAAGAAAAGAACAGGGATTTTTACGATTTATTTTTCTTACGTTTTCTTCTAGATTTTTGTTCCTTTCTTTATTTCTCCTGTTAACTACCTATAGTTCTCGTCTTTGTTTAGAGGAAAAGAGATTTTGCTTCATTTTATCCTCCGACATATGTTGTTTTTTTTTACATTTTGTTTTTCTCCTTATTCTTGGCTATTGACTTCACAGTTTTTGTCTTCTTTAATCCGAAAAAAGTAGATTCTTCTTATTGTTGTTATAGTTTTCCCTCTTTATTACGTTTTTGGTTTTTTGTTAAAAATACAGTTTTCTTCCACTTTTCCTTTCTTTAGTATTCCTTTCTTCTTTGTTGAAAAATAAACAGGAATGTTTTCTTACGATTTGTTTTTTTCTTTACTTTCCTTCTATATTAAAGTGGAGAAAAAAAGAAATTCTTATAAAAATCTCTTTATTTTTCTGCAACAAAGAAGACTTTATTTTACTCTCTTTAGGGGTTATTTTCTTTGGATATTTTGTTTTTCGCATTATTCTTGACTACTGACTCCAACGTTTTTTGTGTCTTCT